>OZ025291.1:51369784-52687284 GCA_964019185.1 Maratus speculifer
TTAGTTGCTTAAAAATTCTGATAATTATTTAGTTATAGTAAATGATGATTGGTGAATTTCCTGTTGTAAAAGGATGGATTATAAAATGAAATATTAAGATATTGTAAAAAATTTTCAAGTATTTTATAAGTCTTTTTTATTTTAAAATATCAATTTTTGAAATTATCTTTCACTCGTATATAAGCAGGTATATTTTTAAATATTTGAAAAAATGTCAAAGTTTGAAAATGTCCAAATACTTACTGGTAGATAGTGTATACGGAAATATACGGTATTGGGCCGAAAATCAATCGTTCCAAGACTGAATCTAAGTGAAAGAATTCTATTACAAAAAACTCGACCTCAATGATGACGCTGTGAAACACTATGAGGGAAAGAGATAGGTATATTCGAAAAATTATGATTGAATTTCACTGAGTGTAATAATAATAAGAAATTATTATCAACTGCATTTATTATTATCAATCTTAAGAAACTGAAATAAACGAAAATAAAATAACTGCACAGTGTCTTCAGCACTTATGAGCATTGTCTTGGCATTTTAGTAGCAATAAAAATAAGAGGGGTGTTTTTTCACCTTGTTCTCACCTTTATTACAGTGTGTCATTACTACCGTATTAGCAAAACTATTCTAATCATGTATTGCTGTGCGGTTTTCCATTTTCTAGGTGTACTGTACCTCTACAGAAAAGAGTTGTGCTGAAATATTCTAAGTGTCATCGTTTGCAAAAAATAAATAAATAAATAAATAAATAAATAAATAAAATAAAATAAATAAATAAATAAATAAATAAATAAATAAATAAATAAATAATAAAAAATAAAAAAAAATTCATTAAACTATGCTGAGAAACAGAAATGCTTCTCTTTTACATATGAGAAGATTCATTTGGGAGATTTCATGGCAAACAAATCTATATTTATTAAAAGATTTTATAGGAATCTATAAAATATTTTTAAATGCTTAAAAAAGAAAGTAAGATATTAAATGCTCTGAATTAGTACATACAAATAAATAATATTTCCAAATGTAAAGGAAAAAAATCTTTCTTAATTGCGACTTTGATGAAACTGAAGTAATTATAATGAAAAAAAAATTACTGCGACATTTAATTTTTTTTCATATTTCTGTAACTATACCGAGAAGATAAATCCATGGCATTCTGGTTTCAGTTGAATCATTTGCGGCATTTTAAATTAAAATTAATATCGACTTAAAGAGTAATTATTACACCAAAATTACAGAGTATTTATAAAAATGTTAAAAAATAAAATCACATACTTAGTCTAAATCGGCATCTAAAAGGAAATGTGATCAATGAGCTAATAAATGTATTTTTTTTAATTTGAAGGAACTAAATTAGCTATTAAGGAAGAAAAAAATGAGAACATTTATTTTTAAAAAAAATACAACTATAATTATGTCGGGTCATTTGTATTATTTAACGATCTTTAAATAATAACTATAAATGTTCATAGTTAAATGTGTAAAATTATACTTTATTGTTTATGTTACGCATAAATAACAAAAAGACAACAAACATGAAGCTTCCATCTTCAACTTCATGAATTTTTTTTTAGATATTTGAAATATTTCCTACTGATATTTAGACCTTGACGATACACAATCACACACACATACACAGATATATATATATATATATATATATATATATATATATATATATATATATATATATATATTTAACTGTTTTTTAGCATATAAATTTTTAGTTTATACATAGAAAATACGTCTTTTAAATAATAATTTGTGGTGTGTTAAAAATTAAAAAACTGTCAGGTAACATGCCTTGGTTTTTGCGTTTTTTATTCTATGCCATCCATTGCCAAACTGATGAAAATTGTGTATTTTGACAAATAATGGCTTAGAAACAAAAATGAAATAGACAATGCACTTTCATTGACAATGATTTAATTTTTAATACACTTTAAATAATAATTTAAACTATGTGTTCTCGATATACATGAAAGTAAATTTCATGTCATATAAAAATAGTTAAAATTAAAAAATATGTGTATTTATATATATATTCCTTCAATGACAAAAAAAAAAAAAAAAAAAAAAAAAAAAAAAATCAGGTAAAAACAGATGTCACATATAATGTCTTTTTATCGAAATATGCCTTTATATTTAATTAGAAGCGTGTATTCTTTTCATAAAAAATGCCCACGAGTTATTTATTCTCAAGAAAATTAATAACATTTCCCAGTGATGTTGCGAAAAAATTAAATAATTTTAGTATTCCATTTGCAAGTGCAAACAGTAAAAAACTTCTTTTCGAATTTCTGTGAATAAACAAACTTAAATAGTATACGCGAAAAAGACTCACAAAGTTATTTAATATTTTAAAAATATGCTTTAATTATGCAACGTAACAGTAATCCACGAAGTCCGACTTTCAGAATACTTGTTTTTTCACAATAAATAAAAATAAGTATATACTTCATGGCAGATTATTATTATGAAGCTATAAAGATTTTTTATTATGATTAAACAGGAAAGTAAGAGATTTAATGTTCTCAATTAGGTTAAAAAAACTTGCTATTCATTACTTTTAAGAAATCAAACTAAATACTTTGGAAAAAATGAAAAATACTACATTTTTTAATGACCTCCGAAATAAATGAATTGCATAATGATTTTAGACGAATCATTTGCGACGTTTGATTAAATATTAATATCAACTTAAATAGTAATCATTATTTGAAATTACTGGGCATTTTCAAAATCATTAAACATTAAAGTCACATACTTACTATTCTTAATCAGTAAAAAAAAAAAAAAAAAAAAAAAAATGCGACCTATCCGATAATAAGAAATCTTCTGATTTCAAGGAAATAAATTAATTATAATGGAAAAAATAAAATTGACTACTGTCAATTTTTTTATAGATTTCTGTAATTATATTGGGCCATTTCAAAGATTTTTGGAAGTTTAAGTGTGTTATTAGTTAAAGTGTGATATTAAAGTTTGGTAACCTTGTTCTGAATAAATAAGAGAGAAAAGTAATGTTTTACTTATTTTTTGGTGCACTCGTAATTATATAAATACGTAGCGCTTATAGTCGTTTTTCAGTCCATCTGCATATAACAATACAAAAACTACCTAACCCAATCATTTGAAATTTAAAATATATAATTGTTGTATAATTTTGTCGAATTTTCTCAAATGTTATAATAATTGGATGAACAGTTTAATTGCAGGGACAAGCAAAAGTATTAAGTTAGATTACGGCCAATGGGAAAAAGTAATTTTAAGTGCATTTTAATGGTGTTACACGCTTTCAAACGTAATATAATTTACATGCAACTATTAAGTATATACTTTAATATACATTCTTTACAATTTGTGCCTCAAAGAATAACTGTTATTAATTTACAGGGCCATGCAAGAGTATTCTATTTGGAATACTTCAAATATGAATATCGGGGAAATCATACCTAAATGCAATACTTTAATTATATTAAACTATTTCACATTTTATGAAACTGATATACGTTGCTGAAGTATACTACAAGTTACTTCTTATATAACAGGAAGTAGATAGTATTCACCGGAACAGACAAAAAGTTTCGGTTACTATACTGTATCCGAAGTACTGTATACTATTACACCAAGATTTGAATATAAGATATTCTGGGGTAATAACGCCACGTTAAGGATCTACCAATTTCCACGTTTTAGTTTCAGCTTGTATTTTTCAAACAAATGTAGGATTTGATACAGCAACTCATTCACTATCTATATAAAAAATAATTTATCAGATATGTATTCATAAAATGTAATAGCATGATTTCTTGACCAATGCTGTTTGGCGTTATTACCCACCTATATGGGTAATAACGCCATGCAAAAAACTATAAAATAAGATGGAATAAAGGCATATAGATTGCCCAATTCTAAAAATAAAGTTTTACAGCTCTAGAAATTGACACAATGCATTCCAAGCTATTGAAAATGTTAATTTTTTGTGAAAGTGAAAAAAAAGAAATATGTGGTTGGAGGGGGGGGGAGGCAAAAGAATATCGGATTCTAATCTACTTTTAGATTAAAAAGGACAGTTTAAATAGAATTATTAGAGACATTGCACGGTTTTAACTGTGTTTATTTGAATCAGTATTTATATGCCCATACATGCATTCTATCCGATAGAAAAAATTCAATTCTTTTGTGAAAGTGAAAGAAAAAGGAGTGAGAAGGAGCTTCAACAGAATATAACACCCTGTACCTCTCTTTGCTTAAAAAAGCCCCGCTTAAATATAATTATGAGAAACATTGCATGGTTTTAACCATTTATAATGTAATATTTTAATCATGTAAAATTTTATAATAACTAGAGTTATATGTAATTAATATTTTTGTTAATACTTTTATAGTAGTCTTGTAAATAGTTTTTAACCCATAACTCCACACTAATGCGGATTGTCCAAATCTAATGTTAAATTGTCGGCGTTACATAAAACATGCTTTAATAAATGTTTAGATTTTTGATACAAAATATTATCCCAGTGAGATCTCTTATTAAATTTTATACCTGATCCATGTGATTATATATCATTATCTTTATATTAGCAGCAAAATTAACCTTTAACTGATGTACGCAAACTCACTGAACGCTGTCCACACCCCCCCACCCAAAATTTTAGTTTAACTGGTATTTTCCAGTTTACCTATAGCTACAGCTGAAATTCTCTTTCGTTTGGAGTCCTCCTACTATTGTTAGAAGTATTGAATAGATTAAATTTAGTTAGAATTAATTCTGAACAAAAAGTTTAGTGCAGGAGATGTATTCTATGATTTTTAAGCATTCATCGCCTTTTAAACATTAACTAATGTTACCAGTCTCACAGACTATTGTTTTTCTTTTAATTTTTATAATTTAACTTGTAATTTTCTGTTTAAGAACAAACACTACCGAAATTTTATTTCATTTGGAACTTTAGTACTGTCACCAGAGACTTTTAAATAGGTGAATATTAAGTATAATTGTCTTGTATAAAAAGTTTAGTACAAAAACACAATCCTATGAGTTATTCCCGCCTTGTATTCATCTTTCAATCTTGCGGTCTCACAAACCGCTTCACATTAGTTACGTTACAATTTCTCTCATATTGGTTAAATGTTAAATTTTTAAAAATTTTAAAAACCGAACGCTGAGAAAGCGAACATTTAAAATTTAGAAATCAATTGAACAATCCAGTGGACATTTAAGAGAAACCTGATTTTGAAGATGTTCGAATTAGAATTTCGAAAACATTTTGATATAGATTTATTTATAGGAGTTTAAAATTATTTTTACATTAGTATTAAAAAAATAATAAAAAAGGAGAGATTAGTTTTGGGTATTGGATCCTCCCTGATTAATGTTACCATTTCAACAATGATAATAATGCTGTCCTATATTAATAAATAAACCCCCTTCGGATGTAGTTCGGCTACTGTTGGTAATCAACCGGGGCAATAACGCGATTGGCGTTATAACCCCGGTATACTGATTCTGCAGTACATTTTAAACTACAAATTATCTCGAGAAGTTATCCAAAATCTTCTACAACATTTTGAAAGTACGTGAAATTCACAACAAATTTATGCAATAAACAAAGTATTTCCGGATAACAAATATAGTCTTTATATCACAAAATTTATTCCTCGAATTTTAGATCAAGTATTAATTTTAGTTGCTTGTAAAGCAATAAGACCTACAAATGGAACAAATTAACTTTAAGCTGTTTTTTGCGATTTATATGACTCAAAACCGTTCTGCGCAGAGCACATAGGTGTCATTAACCGGGTTATTTCATAATTATGCATAATATTAACACTTGGCGTTACTACCCCACCTGGCGTTATTACACCAGAACACCTTATTTAAAACTTCATTATAGTACGAACGCACCTTATTTTCTACGTTTGATGTTCAATTCCAACTTGTTAATTTATAGAAATATTAGTTTAATTTTCTTGCAAGACTAAAAATTCATAAATTTGGCTATGATGAGAACATTTCTACGACTTTAATATGTTACTTTCATCCATTATTCACCATTTTCAAAAGTTTGACAATGGGTGACATAGAAACAAAAATACAATAGACAAAACATCTTATCTCTTACTGTTTTAATTTTTAACGCACTTGAATTTATTTGTTAAAACAAGTATTAGTACATAATTAAAAGTTTACTTGATAAAAAATAATTAAGTAAAAAATTAAATGTATTCGCTCTTCTGCGCCGTTGACATTTAAAACGCCTAGCAATTCCACCAGAAGGCTGACTTCATAATACACTTACACGTACCCTCCTACTAAACTAACTAAAGCACATCTATAACCACATATTTAAATTTCAATTCTAACAGCGTAGCCTGGGCATGCAACAGATGCCCAGCTGCATCTCCTGCTCCTTCATAGCGCAACTTTTGTCGCACATTCATCCGCTCTTTACGCGTAGGGGATCTGTTTCACTGACGGAATGATTCTTATTTTGTTATTTTCTTTTGTTATATGATTCATGTTTGTTCCTTTTTTAATTTACATGCCCTCTGTCGTGTTAGGTTTTTTTGAACCTGGCTGGTCAGCCCTGATATATTTTTTAAATAATTATACCGCCTACTATTCTGGCAACTTCAGCATTGGCTATTTTTAAGACCTTAATAAAGGCGATCAGGAGGGACATTGTGGTGTATAAACTTGGTTTCCTTTTCTGAGCGGTCCCTCATTGTTAAACAATTGTAACATGGGGAAGAAAATAAGAGACAGTCGTCGCAGCATCTGAGAGTTGCAAAGTTGGCGCATGCGTATTTGAGCTGTGGTTTGCCGTCTGCCCGAAAACCAGAACAGAGTGGAAGATTGATGTATGTGAATCGGTCTTATTTTTTGGAATGAAAATTTTCATCAATCATTCAGGAACCGTCATTGAAAACAATATGTAAAGCTGAAATTTACAAATTAAGGTACCCTGGGGTAATAACGCCAGACGGGGTAATAACGCCAAGTGCTAATATTTCGCATAATTATGAAATAATTTGGTAAATGACACTCATGTGTTCTGCGCAGAAGGGTTTTGAGTCATATAAATCGCAAAAAATAGCTTCAAGTTAATTTGTTTCATTTTTAGGTCTTATTGTTTTAACAAGCAGCTAAAATTAACGATTGATCTAAAATTTGCGAGATACGTTTTGTGATGTGAAGACTATTTTTTTAATCCGGAAATACTTTGTTAATTGCATAAATTTGTAATACATGTCATGGCCTTTCAAAATGTTGTTGAAGATTTTGGATATCTTCTCGAGATAATTTGTAATTTAAAATATACAGCACAATAACTATAACGGGGTAATAACGCCAATCCTTGCAATTTTTACCCCGATTGATTCCCTACAGTGGCCGAGCTACATCCTAAATACTGATTCAAATAAACACAGTTAAAACTGTGCAATGTTTCTAATAATTCTATTTAAGCGGTTTTTTAAGCAAAAAGAAGCTCACGGTCTGATATTCTTTTGCCTCATCCCCCCTACCCACATCAAGCCTTTATTTTTCTTACACTTTCACAAAAAAATGAACATTTTGAATAGCTTAGGATGCAATTTGTCAATTCCTAGAGCTGAGAGTTTGTATTTTTAGAATTGAGCAATCTACATGCAATTATTCCAACTTATTTCATAGTTTTGTTTGCACGGCGTTATTACCCATATAGGTGGGTAATAACGCCAAATAGCATTGGTCAAGAAATCACGCCATTACATTTTATGTATTCATATCTGTTAAATTATTTTTTTATATAGATAGTCAATGAGTTGCTGTATCAAATCATATATTTGTTTGAAAAATACAAACTAAAACTGAGCCGTGAAAATTGCTAGAACCTTAACGTGGCGTTATTACCCCAGGGTACCTTATATAAATTAAATGTGCTTTTTATCGCATATAAGTAACGTTTTAACTACGAATTCTTTCATGTTTAAATATGTAAAAATAATAATAATAATAATAAAATTAATATTAAATAATAATAATATTAAATAATAATTAAATAATAATAATAGTAGTAATAATAATAAACAAATGATATAAATAAAAAATACAAATACTTATGACTAAAGACCAGAATTCTGTTATTGTTATTTAAATTTGTTTATAGTTATTTTAATGCGTAATCTACTATTTTTAACAAAGAAATAAATTTCCGTACCGGAAAGTAAGTGCAAGGGAGATTCGTATTCACCTAGAAAAATCTCAAATCCCATATGCTACTGACCATGTTACAGAGCCGCTTTCCAGCGAAGGAAACTTATCCTATTATAAATTTTAGCGCTGTTTAGATTTGATATCCATTTTGAGCAGATGATAAACTAGAGCTCAAATACGCATTAAGTTGCTGCAACGACCGTTTCCCGAAGAAGATGCACACGTATGCAAAATTTCATCTCGATTAATAAAAAAAAAGATACTTATCGAAGTGTGTATCCGTCAATCGCGAAAGGCGGAAGTTGCACTTCACTGTCAGTGAAAATACTGATATGTATTTTGTTTTGAAATTGTAAATGAAAATGGCTTAGAAAACTCAAATATTGTATGAAAAGCAGTTTTCCGGTATTTTCATTTAATCGCTATTTGTGTGTTTTTGTCTTGCATAAATGCATCACCTATGATGCCCTATAGCACCATTTATTTTTAATCTCAACACATTCTTTGATTAAAGTTGTTTGTTTAGATATGCACGATCAAGATTTTTCTATCTTTTATGAAACAGCACACGTATATTTATATATACTTATATATGTATATGGGGGTATCTTAAAGTCTTAATTATCACTCTGAAATAATTCAGATATTTGAATTCAAATTGGTTAGAAGTCCCTCTCAGGCGATCCAAAAAGAGGAATAAATTGAGGATACGTATATGTATCTTCAAACACAAAAAAACCTATCAGCTGAAAAAATTAACTTTATATTTCTGATATATAACTGCACTTAATTGGAACGTAGATCCTTTTCGTATTTTATTTTTGAAAAGCCCATTAGTTATTAATTTCCTTAAAAAATGATATCAGTCACTTGTGATGCTGCTAAAAATGAAAACAATCGCAGCTTCTATCAGAAAGATTCTTTTTTTTTTCGTTTATGAAGAAACTAGACTACTTACTATAGAAAAATATGGATTACAACGGCAGTTAAGGTTTATTTTCAAAGATCGCTTTAACTATGCAGCGAAAAACAAATACATAACTTATTATCTCATAAGATTTATTTGATGAAAAATAAATGTAAGCTTAATGAGATATCCTTATTTATGAAGAGATCAGTGTTTTTCAAATGTTCTAAAAAAAGAAAGATATTAAAATTTTAAAATTAGTACTTTACGAATAAATTAAGCTTGATGGAAAACAACTATGGAGGAAACATAGCTCAAAGGAAAGTGCATTTAACCTAAAAATATTTGCAAGCGAATAGAGCTACAGTTAAGCAAGCGAAGTAACAGTGTAATAAAGCACGACAGAAGCGTCTCTTGTATAGAATTTTGGAAGATAGCCGCTGCAAATCAAAAGTGAAAAGAAAGATAGTAAAACTTTCAGTTAGAAAGTTTTAGAGCATTAATTAATTAGTACGAAATGGCATTTGGTTCACAATGATAAGATCGTCACATGTATAGCCAAAAATGTACGAAATTGATGCGCTACGATTCAACTCTACATATTCACATTTTGGAAAAACAGGGTGTCCCAGAAGTAATGGGACAAACTTAAAGGGTAGGTAGGGGACATCACAAGGTTTCAGAATTGCATAGCAACCCATGTTCGGAAACATCTTCGTTCGTCGGTAGGTTGTGTTCTTCACAAGCGCATTGGAGAAAAACGGCTTTTTCAAATCCAGGAATCTTTTAATTCATAACTCATACCAGAAATCGTACATAGCATTTTTGGTTACGTAATTTAAATATCCATCTGGATTTCAATTCGAAACGCTTGTGGAGACAGGCGTGCAGTAATAGGATCTTTCATCGCATCACTGGAGTATGCAACGCTTTACTAACACCGAGCTAGAAGATATGCACCTGATTTACGGATTGGCACAGGAAAGTGCACGAGAAGCAGAAAGATTATATCGTGAAAGGTACCCACAGAGAGATGCACCGGACCGCAGGATGTTTATGAATTTGTGTAACAATTTGTGTGAATATGGATCCTTACGAGGTAATAGGCATAGAGTGCACAGACCATGCTTGACTCGAACTCCTAGCTTGCAGCAAAATGTGTTAGATATTGTTCAGCGATATCCGAGTAGCAGCGTACGAGCCATAGATCTCTGTGTATTGTTCAATGTATTTTACAACGTGAAGACTTTCACCCATACCATCTGCAAAAAAGTATAGTCACTGCTCCCCAAAGATTATCCTGCGCGGGTGCGTTTTGCACCGTGGTACCTCGACCAATGTTGCCAAGACTCGCATTTGTCATCCTCATTTTATTTACAGATGAGGCTTACTTGTGTGTTCAACCGCCATGTGTTCAACCATCACAATCTTCATATATGTGCTGGCAAAAAATTCCTATGGGGTGAGATCATATGCTGCCCAACATCGCTTTTCAGTGAATGTTTGGGCTGGTGTAGTCAGCGAACTCGTAGTCGGGCCTTACTAGTTGCCAGCACCTCTAATATCTGCACATTATCGCAAGAGGTGCTACCAAGCTTATTTGACAATGTAACACAACGCCACAATGTCAGACGCCATATGAGGTTTCAACATGATGGGACACCTCCCCATTATAGCAGATGTGTTTGTGAACATTTGATCTGGTTGCAAGACTCATCTGTGCTACTGCGGATATCCAACAAATTACAGATGTATTTGAACGAGTCCCCCAATCCATAATTCGAAGGTGTAATGCATGCATTGCTAACAATGGTGGAAACTTTGAACATATTTTGTAACATTTTCACATATCATCTACTTCATTAAATGTAATATCGTTGAAAAGATCACAGTCTTGTGTCTCTTCGTCCCTTGTATCTGTCATACTAGCTTCCCATGACGTTTCCGACCATGGGTTAATGTGCAATTCTGAATCCTTGTGATTTCCTCTAACTCCCTTTAAAGTTTGTCCCATTACTTCTGTAACACCCTGTATAACTGTGCGCAATTAAAAATTACGACATTGTACTGTATAAAAGTTTTGTAAAAATATATTTCTCAATGCATTTAAAATTTTAATTTAAAAACTGTTACAGCGCTTGTTTGATGCAAACAGCATTATCTCATATCATAAGCTTTTCGATGGCAATCAATAATTTTTACTCGAATGTGCGAGTGTTTTTATTTTAAAATTTCATTATTGTGTTTTTTGTGTGGAATTATCGAAATGTAATAATGTAAGTAGGTATTTATGCAATAAAATGTGCGTATTTTCATACTTCTGGCTATTTTTTTCTTACGTTTACACAAAGTGGTGTGCATCAATTTCAATCATTTTTGGGTATATAGACAACGATTTAGCTTATCCGTGTGAACCAAATATTGTTTGGGACTAATTAAGTGGTGTTTTAAAACTTTTAATTGGAGGTTTTGTTTTATCTCTTTTTGTTTTCGATTTGCAATGGCTATCTTCAGAATTTTTTCACTAGGGGCGCTGCTATCGTTTGCATTATTTTGATCGTAGTCGTTATTTCTATACCGATAACTTGCAAAGCTGTAGCTTTCTCCGTTAGCAGATACACTATCTACCAAAAAGTATTTGTACACTTTCAGTTTTTGACATAATGTCAAATATTTAAAAATATACTGGTCGGATTCTTCTGGAACTTCAGAAATATAAAGATTATGTTTCACTTTATATTTATTTACATTCATTTGTTAAGCGGGTAATTAGGGGGCCGGCAAAAAAACAAAGAATAATAGAAATACTTGGGATCGCCCTGTACATGAAAATGCACGAAACGACTTATCGCTTTAAAATACAAATATATGAATAAAGTAGAATATGTACACTAATTTTTGTGAGAATAATAGCATGTATATTTATGGCGATAGAGCGATTTTTTTGAAAAATTCAAAAATTTCAGGTATGTTTTTTGTTTATATCATGCTGGGTTTTTGACCAAATTTAACGCAAATTTCAGAAAAATTGGCAAAATGCAGTAGAAAAAATGTAGCGCAATTGGAATATAAATATATTAAATATTTTATGAAATATGAGTAGTTGTATAAAATAATTTTTATCTGCGCATGCGCGAACTAGAAAAACATTTTTTTTACATCATTTAATAGTCAATTCTATGGAGTGACTTGTAAAAAAAATCCAATCAAATATCGTGAAAATTCAAAAAGATATCATTATTTTAGTGAGATGTTTTTACTCTGCTCTCTAAAAACGGCTGAATCTTAAGGGATTCTCCACAAATTGACATTTTTTAATAACTGACTTTAAAAAAAAACTAGTATTGAATTAATACAATATCTAATACAATATTGCTGCTAATAAGTACTTGACAATTGTGATAGAAAAGAAAAAGAGCTTTATTCGCATTCAGGGCCAAAACTAAGAGAGGGGGGGAGGGGGAGAAGGGCATGTGCTCCGGGCGCTAGGATGAAAGTGTTCCAAATGTATCTTTCGTTTGGCGATTTTTTTTTATGGCTATGTTTAGCATAATATTGTTAAAATTATTATATCTGGGCTATGCTAAAGCATAAAAAAATCTAATGATGATGGCTTAAGGTCCCTGCCCCTACCCGCGAAGATGCTCACGAGCTAATGCTATTCCTATGGGGATGCATTTTTCTAACTCTTTTGCATTTGGACATTTTTAAATAATATGTTTTGCATTGGATAGCGGAAGTCCTTTTCAATATCGCTCCGTGATTACATTTTCAATTTTGGCGTAGATATTTTTATAATGTTTCTTTCACTTCCAAAAGCGGTTCTGAAAGTGAAACTAACTTTATAAAAAATATCTATGACTAAAATCCAAAAAGTAGTCAAGGAGCGATTTTGAGAGGGACTTCCGCTATCCAATGAAAAAAAAAAAAATGAAAATTTCAAAATGCGAAAGAGTTATTAGAAAAAAGCCTCCCCACAGGAATAGCATTAGCTCAGCAGTGTCTTCGCGGGCAACAAGGGCCTTAAAGATCCTGTTGAAAGTAGAATTTTTTTTAATTCGGTTTAAAGTATCAAATTGGAGTATTTTAATAAAGCAGAATACGTTATTTTATATTACATATTTTAAGTTTTAAAATAAGTCGGCTATTAATAAATTGGAGAAATTTTCTTTGTAAATATGCTTTGCGAAGGAGGGGGAACGGGGTACCTTCAAAATCCACGTTTGCCTCGGGAAAAAAAGACTGGTTTTGGCCCTGTTCACATTTCATAATTTGTAGATCCTCCTCGAGAGGCAATTACAGCTGCGACTCTCCTGGGCGTGCTCTCAACTAGTCCTTGTATTACATTTAATGGTATTTTATTCCACTCTGTTTGCACAAGGCAGGTAAGCTCTTTTACTGATTTTGGGCGTGTGTCACCCGCCTTAATTCGACGATCCAACTCGTCCCAGAGGTTCTCTATTGGGTTCAGGTCTGGGCTCTGGGCAGGCCACTTGAGTCGATGCACTCCATTATCAGCATACCAATCCATGCTGGACCTCGCTACATGGCAGCTTGCGTTGTCATCCTGGAAATAACATGGGTCCAATCCATAGTATTGCCACAACGTAGGAAGTACACTGTTGTCCAGTATATTACAGTAGGCATCGGCATTGAGCTTACCATGAATTGGGACCAATGGTCCTAGTCCGAACCAGGAAAAACAACCCCAGAACATAATTCCCCCTCCGCCAAATTTAACTGTGGGCACAATACATTCTGGTAGGAGGCGTTTTCCAGGCAGACGCCAGACCCAGACCCTACCATCAGAACGGTAGAGGGTGAACCTTGATTCATCACTCCAGAGAACCTGTTTCCATTGCTGTACAGTCCATTGCTGGCGTGTTTTGCACCAACTTAACCGAGCTGCGCGGTTGGACTTGGTGATTAAAGGCTTATGGGCGGCACCACGGCCATAAAAATTAAGCAGATGAGCTTCCTTAAGGATGGTATTCATGAAACAACACATCCTGAAGCTTGTTGAAATTCTTGGCGTATGTGTAACATTGGTTGGTTGCGGTTCTTCCGAATTTCTCTTGACAGAACCCGTCGGTCTCTATCTCCCAGTTTCGTCGGTCTGCCTACTCTGGCCACATTCTGACAATCACCATTCAGCTTCCATTTTCTAATCACATAAGCCACAGTCGTTCTGGGGTAATTAAGCTCGCTAGATATGTCGATTAAAGATCGGCCATTTCGGTGGTAACCGATGATCACACCTTTCTCAAAATCAGACAGCTCTGTTCTTCTTGGCATCATGCATGCGATTGATGTCAGTGTTGTTTTCGACACCACATTTAACAGAACTTGACGTATTTCAGGATCGCAGATATCGGCATTTGCATAAGAGCCATTATCAATTATGTATCAATGGGTAGATTTGACACAAATGCTTCGATTTTTTATAATTATTTTTATCCTGAAATAGGTTCGTTCTGGTAATTATCTAAGAAAAGAAGTAAATCACCAGTAAAAAACGTAAATGGAGATTTGGCAATTTGCGTAAAATCTGACGTCATTCAACTGCTTTCAGAGACCAATTGAAAATCAGTTCACTCCTATCCACAATAACTTTCTGAATTTCCACGAAATTCGATCGGATTTTTTTATGGGTAGCTCCATAGAGTTGAATATTAAATTATGTAAAATGATAAATTTTATTGTTCACGCATACGCTGATTAAAAAATATTTCATACAAATACTCATATTTTAGAAAACTTTTAATATATTTATATTTCAATAGCACCTTATTCTTTCTACTACATTTTGCGAATTTTTCTGAATGTGGCTTTATATTTGGTTGAAAATATTGCATGACATAGAACATTTTAGAAAATATTTAGTATATTTATATTTCAATGAATTTTGGTGAACTCCCCCCCCTCTCTTTTCTTCTTTGCAAAGCATCTGCAAAAGTATTTGAAAAGAAAAATTTTCTAATTTATTAATAGCCGACTTTTTTTAAAACTTAAAATATGTAATATTGATTAAAGTAGTCTGCTTTGTTTTAAAAAAATGATACCTTAAAATCGTGAAAACGAATCAAAACGAAAAAAAAAATCTGCTTTATGCGGGATCTTTATGCCATCATCATTAGATTCTTCTATGCTTTGGTATAGGAGAAATGCTTTGAATGGGACGATTTTGACAATATCATGCTAAACATAGACATTGAAAAAATCGCCAAACAAAATGTACATTTGGGACACTTTCATCCTAGCGCCCGGGGCACATGCCCTTTTCCCCCAACCATCTCTTAGTTTTGGCCCTGAATGTGAATAAAGCTCTTTTTCTTTTCTATCACAATTGTCAAGTACTTATTAGCAGCAATATTGTATTAGATATTGTATTAATTCAATACTAGTTTTTTTTTAAAGTCAGTTATTAAAAAATGTCAATTTGTGGAGAATCCCTTAAGATTCAGCCGTTTTTAGAGAGCAGAGTAAAAACATCTCACTTAAATAATGATATCTTTTTGAATTTTCACGATATTTGATTGGATTTTTTTTATAAGTCACTCCATAGAATTGACTATTAAATGATGTAAAAAAAATATTTTTCTAGTTCGCGCATGCGCAGATAAAAATTATTTTATACAACTACTCATATTTCATAAAATATTTAATATATTTATATTCCAATTGCGCTACATTTTTTCTACTGCATTTTGCCAATTTTTCTGAAATTTGCGTTAAATTTGGTCAAAAACCCAGCATGATATAAACAAAAAACATACCTGAAATTTTTGAATTTTTCAAAAAAATCGCTCTATCGCCATAAATATACATGCTATTCTCACAAAAATTAGTGTACATATTCTACTTTATTCATATATTTTTATTCTAAAGCGATAAGTCGTTTCGTGCATTTTCATGTACAGGGCGATCCCAAATATTTCTATTATTCTTTGTTTTTTTTGCCGGCCCCCTAATTATCCGCTTAACAAATGAATGTAAATAAATATAAAGTAAAACATAATCTTTATATTTCTGAAGTTCCAGAAGAATCCGACCAGTATATTTTTAAATATTTGACAAAATGTCAAAAACTGAAAGTTTACAAATACTTTTTGGTAGATAGTGTAGTTTTAAATAAAAGGGACTTTCCTATGTTCCCTATATATATATATATTTGCATATCTTATACTATAAAGGCCAAACGTATCTATGCGTAACGCATACGTCATTTTGCGAATGGCAACACTTTAAATTTTAAATGTAAATGCAATGTTTGCTACTACAAATTTTTAAACTTCTAAATATCACACGTTTTGAATTTATGCACCATCGTGTTGGGAAAAAATGTACTTTGAAATGAAATTTGTTTGAAAGCTGTATCTTAATTTGTTTTTGAAATATTAAATATTAATTTTCAATACCGCTTTTCTAATCGTGGCAACAGGAGTACTCTATTTCTATTAAATGTAAAGGAAAAAAGGGAAGAAATTTATTACTGTACCATTATGTGGCCATATTTTCATTAAAACAGAAAAAAATAAATTTAAATATCTTTTCTTATAAAACCCGGTGAATTTCGATTTCATTTACAAAATTTGATTTAAACATAAAAAAATATAAACAGTTTAATATCTGTTTCAGCTAATAGCATTGAGACTTCAAGTTTTGAATCAAAATGATCAAATTAAAATGCCAATTTTTTTCTGAAAAGGTGAATACAGATACAAAATTCGAATTTATAAATTTTGATACGATGAAAATTATGCCAGGGTTAGATTTCACGGGGAACAAAATTCTATGATTGAATCTTAGTTGAATAAATTTTCCTTTTGTTTTCATATTGGAATACTAGTATAAGACCCAAAATTGATAATTTTATCATAATAATAGATCTTTATTACGTTTTACTAATTAAATGTACGATTAAAGTTTAATCTTAACAATTTCTACACCTCAGTTTTATAGAAATAGTATTTTTTAATTTGATGTTAAATATAATTTGTTTAAGAGTTAGACTTACCAATATAAAATGTCTTTTATTACTATAACTAATTTTGTAGATTTATTATAAATCAATAAAACAGTTCCTTTTTAAACATTTTATTTCGTCAAAATTCGGCGGGTTCTACCTTATTTATATAAATGCGATATAATGTGTTTAATGATAACAGCTGCCGCATATAATTTTTAACTTTGAAATATATCTCTACAGTTAATTAGAAGTATGTATCTTTTTGCGTTTAAAAGAAAATGCCCGCGAGTTATTAATTTTTCAGAAAATTAATATCATTCCCTAATGATACTGAAAAAAATTAAAGGTTTTCTGTATTCCATTCGCAACTTCAAACGGATTGATTTTTTTTCTTTTTAAAGTGAAGAAACCAAACTAATTATTATAGAAAAAAATGACACTTTTAACGGTAGTTAACGTTTATTAAAAGTTCGCTGTAATTATGCAAAGAAAAAAGGCGAAATCCATAGAGTTCTGATCTCAGAAGATTCATTTGTGACTTTTCTCGAAAAATAAATATAAATTTAATGAGAGATTATAATTAAGAAACTATGAAGTACTTTAAAACTGTTGAAAATGAAAGTCAGATATTTTAAAATGTATATTAGGACGTAGAAATAACCAGATTAAAAAATTGCCTTGTTATCTTTCACTTAGAATAATCGTAACTAATTATTAACAAAATAAGTACGATGTGGCAATCCATTTTTTCTATCTCATACATGTTAATGCTTCAAGAAAAGTGAATTAAAGAAGCATCATCGCTTACGTTATTTATACCAAAGTCTAATTAGCAGCAACTTCTTGTTGAGTGATATACTCCAAAAATTAAAGAATACTAATTTATATCAGGATTAGCTGCATCTGAAGTTTGATGAAAATTCGTGCAGTAGTACCTGAGATAGTGGTAGCGTGATTATCGTGAATAATGCCGCATAGGAGCGCTACTTGATAGGCGATTCAAACTAAGCATAATTACCATCTTATCAAATAATGTAGAAAATTATAAAAATCTGTTCATTAATTATTAAGATATAGCTATTGAGGAAATCGTTAAAAAGGTACCATAAGAGCGCTATCTGTTAAACGAATCAGATCCTATATATATCAAGATCTAACTGAATAAAAACTTTTGTGAAATTCCGTGCATTAGTTTTTGAGATAGAGAGCCCACAAATATTTTGTGGGCGCATTTAGTGAGAGAGGGTACTCTGACCCCAAAAACGCGTCAATTCGTCGATAACTGAAAATCAAAAATTTAAATATTCAATAATTTCTTCTTGTAAAGATAGAAGAAAATAAAAAAAAATGACTACGCTCTGAAAGAATTTTAAAAATATCTCTGTCAATTATACAAAGTATATCCATAAAGTTCTGATTTTATAAAAATCATACAAAATGGCATCGATTTAAGAAGTACTACGATTGTATTGTGTATTTCTAACGTAATTAAAAATTAAAAGTTTAAAGATTCTCTGAATGAGCATGAACAAATAAATATAAACACTTTGATAATAGGGGAAAAAAACCTATGTCTTTGAAGAAACTAAAAAAATTATTATCGAAAAAATAAAGATTTCCACCACATTATATATATTTTTCTATAATATCTGTAATTGTACTGAGAAACCGAAAGCCGAGGCATTATGATATGAAAATTTGCAAAATTTGAATAAAAATCAATATACACTGCATTATAGATCATTATAATGAAACTGTTGTATTTTTACGTTACAAGGAAGATTACGCTCACAAGTGAAACACTTAATATAAACTACACATCATCAGTCCAAGTTCTTAATAACATTTCGAGCCTTCAATAAACTGGCCTATTTTTTACTATAATATAAAAAAATGCAAATATTTAAGATTAATTACATTAATTTCTTGCTTTTATATCAATAAAGTAGTTTATATTCTTCATATATTTCACTTGAGTTTGAGACGCTCAATAATATAGATGCAGTTATATTTAGGTGCAAGTTTCTTTAAATATTTAGAAATCACTGCATACAATCAACATTATTAAGTGTTGTTTGCATAAATATAATCATATATTTAATAATAATAAATACATAACATGATAACATGTATATCTTCTTTGACATATGATTACCCATTGATGGATTTAGAAGGATACCTTGGATAAATAAAAATCAAGCGAGATTTAGCTTATCTATTTTTTACTGTTGACAAATACATAAAAGTAAACTCTGAAGATTTATGAACTCGTTCAAAACATGTTGCTGGAAATATTGCCAACAAAAACATAGGCTCTTTAAGTACATCACACTGGCATGCAACCGGTGTTGCATTAACGTAGATATCTTTAAAAAGTGCATATAACATATTAAAGAGATGTTTTGACAGAGTATACAAGCTAACTATTACTTGTATTTTTACCTAATCTTTACAATAGTGATTGAGATATTCACATTTTTTTTTGTAATTTATTGAACAGCATAAAGGTCGCAATGTTTAAGAACTGGATGCAAATGATATAAAAATATTCTTTATCCCTTGTGACAACATTATTCTGACACAAACACCACCATATCCATAATGCAGCTGTACACTGTAATAAAAGTGTTGGTATCATTTAAAAAATGTATGTTGTTTATTTTCTATTTTTATTTATTTATATGTTTATTTTGTAGAAATTAGATTTGAAGTAAAGCTACAGATTCTACAGAACACTAAAAAAACGGACAAGAAATATCGGAGATACCATCCCTATGGATCACTTTGAAAAATACGTTGAACGTTATTTTATGTCAAGAACTTTTAAACTAGGAAACGCTTCTTCTAGGAAAATGTGCTTTGGTAAAGCAAGTTCTTATAAGAAAGAACGATGCTGGATGCGTTATGGGAATTCAAAAGAACATGGTGCATGTCATAAGCGAAGGGAAATGTAACAGGATTGTTGAAACTATCAGTAAGCAATATATGAACTCAAAAATTTAAATTTGCAGTTTAACGTATATTACATTAAAATATAAATGCAATCTTCTGCCCTAAGTATGATGATAGTCTCTAAAGAGTATATAATTTTTATTAAAAAAAAAAAACTGTGTATTTTTTATGTTTATTTTTTTTTAGTTAAAGCTTAAATATTCATATAAATCTATTTCTTAATGATAATAATAATAAAGTTTATTTAAAATGGTTTTGGAATTTCGTAAGGTGGAGTGCGTGCCTTTTTTATTGTCTTCAACTAAGCTATCAATTTTTTTAATACCGTTTGAGGCACATAACATAAAATTGATGCATATAGAACGTATAATTAGTATTATTATTTAATTTACTCAAAATGCCCTTTTACAGCCTTTAAAAATAAAGATATTAATTACAACCTTTATCCCATTTATGTGTGTGTATATCAAAAAAATAATAATTCATTTGGATAAAAAAGTGTATAAAAAAATTACAAAAATACACAAATAAGTTTTATATTGAAATTATATAAAAATAAAGATTTATTGTAACAATCTAATCTATATCATAAATATAAAAGAAACATTACATGATTCTAGCACTTTAACTTTCCAATATTCTTATAATCAATATTAGTGTAATTTTAATATTTCCTCATTTTTTTAATCAAGGTATCATAAAACGAAAAAAAGAAGTCTTTATATACATGTATATATATATACATATCAAATTATTAAGTAAAATTTTGTTGATTGCCCCTTGTGCCATCCCATAGTACTTTGTCATTATATGTTAATCGCTTCCTTAAATATTTTAACTTGTTAGTTAATATCTTCTTTTTTGTGTCTATGTAATATAAAGCAAAATCCCCGAAGAACAGTATAAAATGTAACAAAAAAGTGCACTGGTAGTTGTCAGATAATTGTTTGATTGTAATTCATTTTGCAGTTAAATTAACTTACTGTATAATACATGCCATGGGGTAGTAGACTTTGATGCACAGAACAATTACAATACATTATCATCAAATTAAATAATTTGTGGATTTAGAATAATAAGTTACATACTAAATGTCAGATATGACCATTTATCACAGTTCAACCTTCACAGCCTTCTTAAAAACATAGTAATGTGCCCATTTTAATAAATGTATTCAGGATAGGGAAAATATATTTACGTTAGAACTATAACGGGGGCTATCTATTGTTAACAAGTTGTCATAATTTTTTGTTCAAATGAGGTATTTTTATTTGACCATCGCTTCATCCATCACTTTTGTAAAAATTTATGGTTGTTTTGGAGATTCATAAATTAGATCTCGAAACTAAAGAGTATTCTATAATCACATCAAATTAGATATGTTACACACATTTGAAAATAAGCTTGTATAAAATTGTTAGGCAAAAATTCGTTATTTTTTTTACTGTTGCATCGATGCTACTTGAAACAGTTTTCCTTTAGTTTCGAGATAGAAAGAAAAGTCTGCTTGGGAATAGCTTTCAGAATCGTGGTTACAAAAAACATTGTTCTGAAATTTTTAAAGATATATCTTATGTTTTGATTGAGTTTTAGATATATGATGCACAGGAATAATTTATTTATGAATGCTTTTTTTATTTAAAAAATATAATGGATATTTGACAATGTACAATATTTCAATTAATTGTTAAGAATATCCGAGTTTTCTAAAATGTCTTTTCTAGAATTGCATTTTGTTCATAATAAAACAAAATACTTTTGAGCATAAATTCACATGTATTTACTCTTCTTCAGATGATGTAACGTATAAACAAAATTAGTTTGCAATACTTTTTTATTTCATGAAATATCGCACAATTTTCAACGGAATTAAAATAGTTTTAATTGTATCGTTTTTCATGTCGTAATTTTCACTATTAAATACATTTCTCATACAATAATTTACTAATTTTAAACTTTTTTGTATTTTAAGATTCACGGGCATATGTATAATTTAATTTAAAAGTGTTTAGAAAAATTATTATTCTATCAAAAACATGAATGTGAAAGAATGCCAAGTTCATTAAAGGTTTCGCTAATAAAAGAAGTGAGATCTAACTGCAAACCAAGTTCTTTCGAAGGTTCTTAATTTTACCTCCTGTCATGTATAATATTCTTCAATTGATTGAAATGATTTGGTATGTTATTTGTTATTCAATAGAGCGACTTGGCAAGTTTTCTCTTATTCAAATTTCTCTATTTAATGGATTAGAACTTAAAGTTGATCACTTAATTAATTTATCAATACCTTAACTTCAATGTACTTATCAGAACACTCAGTTGACTAGATCTTTGCCAATCAGATTCTAGATTAAATTGTACTCTGACTGAAACATTAAAAATGGTGGCTGAAAACTTGCCAAGTCGCTCTATTGAATAACAAGTAACATACCAAATCATTTTAAGCAATTGAAGAATATTATGCATGACAGGAGCTAAAATTTAAGAACCTTCGAAAGAACTTGGTTTGCAGTTAGATCTCACTTCTTTTATTAGCAAAACCTTTAACGAACTTGGCATTTTTTTACATTCATGTTTTTGATAGGATATCATTATTTTTTGTCAAATAAGTAGGTATTTGTTTCCTTTTTGAAATAAATAGGCTTAATACTAAATTGGTTTTTATTAATATTAATTAATCTTAAAGCTTTTTCCTGCGTTTATTCACTGTTTTTTTTCAGTCAAATTAAAAATTTTCAACATTAGGACTGCTTATGTTCCTTTAAATTCCACTAATAAGGAAGATTCTTTTATGTGATTGGGTACTACTTGATTATCTCGTCGACCAAAAAAGATTGTCGCCAACTAAACGATATATCGCGAAATTGACGCCAAAAGTGATGGTAATTTGGCGCTATTTCTGGTATTTCGCCAAATTTTCATAGACCCCCATTGCAATCAGGCAATTTATCCAATACTTTTGCTAGAGCAAGGACTGTCGTCATCATTTTGATATTTTTTTTTATATCGGTTCGCTAACTTCGAAATAGTGCTTAAATATTGCTATTTAGAAAGTTTTTAGAACGCTTTTTGTGCATTTTTAACCTTTTAAATTTTGTATTTGTTAACTAATGTTCTTAGTGATCATTTATATCTTATAAGTAATGAACATGGCAAATTTGATGTTTCTAGGCCCTTAACATACAGACATCGCATTTTTAGATTTTTTTTGCTTTTTTAATCCTTTTGGATTAGTGGCATCGACATAAGATATAGCCTATATTGGAGCAAGGACTGTCACCATCATTTTGATACCATTACTTTTAAGATCGGTTTGTTGTTTGCTGAGATTGCTTAAAAATCCCAATTTAAAACATTTTTAGAACGCTTTTCGCGCATTTTCACCCTTTTTGAATACCGTATTTTTTAGCAAATACCCTTAGAGATCATTTATATTTTATAAATAATTAACATGCCAAATTTTATGTTTCTAGGTCCTTCAGTATTACAAAAGTTGCATTTTTAGAATGTTTTTTGCTTCTTCATCCTCTTATGGTTAATGGTATACTCATAAAATATAGTCTATGTTTGAACCGGGGCGAATACCATCATTTTGGTACCTTTGATTTTGAAATCGGTTCATAGTTTCGCAGATTAGCTTTGATACTCGCAAAAAGTGACGCCAAATTGGCGCTATTTCTGATATTTCGCGAAATTCCCATAAACTCTAAAATGCCAAACTAATTTCAGTCCCTTAACATACAGACAAAGCATTTTTAGAACGTTTTTTGCTCTTTTACCCACTTTGGGTTAGTTGCATTGACATAAGATATAGCCTATGTTGGAGCAAGGACTGTCATCATCATTTTGATATCATTACTTTTACGATCGGTTTGTTGTTTGCTGAGATTGCTTTAAAATCGCTATTTAGAACGTTTTCAGAATGCTCTTCGCGGATTTCTACCCCTTTTAAATTTGGTATTTTTTAGCAAATGTCATTAGTGAACATTTATATCTGATAAATAATTAGCATGCCAAATTTTGCGCTTCAAGGCCCTTCAGTAAAACAAAAATCACATTTTTATGTTTTTCACTTCTGAAGCCCCTTTTGGTTAGTGGCACAGATATAAAATATAGTCTATGTTTGAACCGGGGCGAATACAATCATTTTGTTACCATTACTTTTGAAATCGGTTTGGTAGTTTCAGAGATTAGCCCCGATACTCGCCAAAAGTAACGCCAACTTGGCACTATTTCTGGTATTTTGTAAAATTCTCATAAACTCCCATTGTAATCCAATATTTATCTCCTAATCAACCATTAATATTTAATTAATGGTGATTTCTGATTTTTTCCTATTTATAGATCCAATAACCTACCTCCACACCAAATTTAAACTTCCTGAGTCACCTGGAAGTAGTCAAACATTTCTATGAGTGAGTCAGTGAGTCAGTGATAAAAGCAGTAATTTTAAGACGTCAATTTCTCGTGAACGGTAAAAGATTTTTTAAATTTATAGGATTCGGAAATTAGAAGATGGTCTTACACGAAACGAAAAATTGCAATTGTGTAGGTCAAATAGAATTTAAGTTACTGAGGGGTCAAAAGTGGCCCGAAATGGTTCGAGCAATATAACCCACGGCCGGTGTGCCGCCTTTTACTTTGTGAACTTGGCTGACATACTGCCGTGTGTCTAGATCAGACCTTTTTATGCATGTCCGAAAACTCACCTTTAAAAGTTTTACACCCGTTCTAATTCAATTATTTGATGAACTTTAAGTATGATGATAGTTAGTATTTTGGTATTTCATGAATGACACAATTTTCTCATTTAAATACGGTCCGCGTGAGATAATTTTATGATTTTAAAGTTTTCGTACTTTTTTATATTCCTAAATAAATATTTTAACGTAATTTTCTTTATTGGTAAAACCTAATGATTTAATTCTGAGTTTAAAATTTTCTTTCTAATTTTGATAATTTAAATTTTTAATTTCAAATTTAAAATTAAAGCAAAAAACAAATCAGGTTTTGTTCTTCAAATTTTTCAAAAAAACAAAATTTAGAACTATATTGTTTCACTACCAATTGAAATTAAATGAAAAATAGTTTCAGGTCGGTAGTCAAACAGTTTTAAAAAAATATATTGGACAGTGGTAACAAAGAAGAAATCTTATCATCTGTGTAAAATTTACTTTTTATCGTCCATTTTCACACAAATATGTAATACTTATGTGTATACGAATTAACATTAATTAAAGTAGACGGAGCAATGAATTTCGATATTGGAATGACTAGAAGGAAATTTACGTACAAAAAAAGGGAGCATGTAGCGGAAAATAAATATATAGAAAAACTAAAATATTAGCATGATAACTTCACGAACAAATTATCCATGTAAATTTTAATGAAAACAAAATGATTTTCGCTGCAACTAACATTATCCATCAACTATAAGGAAACAATAAAGATTCTAATGCCTAAAAAACAAATATAGCATCATTCAAATTACTATACACTGTAAAAAAATTGAAAACTTACAGTACTTTACAGCGAATTATCCAGTACATTTACGGAGTAGGTCACTTTTTTTTCACATAAACGGTCAACTCCCGTATTTTTGTGTTTTACGGGGAAAAACCATTAATGTCATGACAAATCTCGTTGATATAGGTATAAAGTCCGTTTTTTTACGGATATTGTCTGGAATCCCTGCTGCAGTAAGTCTCTGCTGCAGCTTTTTTTCAGTGTAAGTATCATTCAAGTTAGTCAGTGGTTTCTAAAATAGAAATTACCATCTAAATAAAACAAAAAAGTTAACGTACATATTATACAAAAAACAAGGATAGTGTTTCAGTTCATAGCAACACAAATCGTGCAGTTTCAGAATATCATTATGTCTTTCACGTTAGAATGACTCGGGAAGAGTTGAAACATGTCAACGGGCAAACAAGATTATTTTACTGCTTTTAGAGTGATATAACACAAATGAATTTCTATATTACTGAAATACTATATAATTACAAGTTGTTTAATTGTTACATATTTAAAATTAAAACGGTTTTAGGAAATGTGCTACATATATACTTGATATACATTTAAAAATAAAACGATTTTAGGAAATAAGCTACTTATACTCTTGATATCAAGAAAACATCCATAGTACACTATTTTTGAATTTTTCAGTATATTTCAAGAGAATATAATATTTCAACTTGTATGTTATTCATCACTGTCAGCATAAGTAACCACCGCAACTCAAGGTAGGGTGAAAGCTATTTATGAAGCTCGACTGCTCAAAGAAAAATAAATGTGACAAGTAAGTTCAATTGCATGGAGATGACATCGATACAAGAAGGAAAATTATTTTTTGCTTGTTTCGAAGTTTAATATATTTCAATATATATATATATATATATATATATTCATATGTATCAGATGCTATGATCTGATGCAGTCCAGGTATGACACATACAGAGTGTATAAAAATTTTAAGGACAGTAATAAATTGTAAATATTTTATTAAATTTAAAATGTGACGTTTGAAGTGATAGTAGAATGTTGATTATAAAGTGGAAATTCTAAAATAAAACTGAACAAAATGTATCTGGTGCATTTTGATGCTAAAAATTAATAATCAAGTAAAGAAGCGCTATTTTTGCCTGTGTAAAAACTTTGAGGACACTTCTATCTTTTATATAAATATTAAATATAATTATTATTTATTTGCACCTTATAAACTATTTTGTATATTGAGTGTCTAGACGTTTTCTATTAAAAGCTTTGTTAATTTCATAATGATGCGAAAAATAATTAAACTCACTGAATATGAGAAAAGGTGCTGATGAGTCTGTTGCGTTGTGTAGGAATAAGTTCTATGTCTATTGCAAATAAGCTTTTTTTCTCTTTGTTTTTTTTACGGTGAAAAGACGAAGTATATAAAAAAAATACGCTGGAGACCAGACCAAAGGACTTCTCACAAAGAGAAGAAAGAAAAGTTTTAAAGTTGCATCAACTGCAAAGTACTCAAAAAAAAAAAAATTACAAACGACTAGATTGAAAATGTGCAAAGATAAAAAAAAATCTGAAATGCTATCAATTTATCTAGGAATTTCTATTACGGAGAAATATTTAATAAACCACATTTGCTCCCTACACAGCTAATGACATGACTGTTAAAAATACTAATAAACTCTCCAGCAGTTCGACCTTTTTTCTTGAAAACGATTATATAAACATAATTTAACTTTATTTTGACATTAATATTCTCACAAGTATGATCAGCTGCGCTTAATACTATGGTCAAGTGGTCGCTTTTGTTTTAAAACGGTGGAATTGTTGGACAAATTGCCGCAGATTTTTAACGATGTGGATTTACAAATGGCTACAAGGTATTTACTTTGATTTAAAAATAACAAAGACTAAGATGATCCTGGTGACAGGAAATACTATTGACATTATATGACAAAAGAAAAAAAAAACATTTTTTTTAACACCTACATTAGAGGGCGGATCTATTATCCCAACGCTGGGTGCATATGGCATAAATTTTTTTTCTTCAATCTGCATCGTTTTTTGCTGTCTTTAAAGTTTTTTACACAGGGAGAAATATGGTATTTATACAGTTATTTTATGTTCATGAACCATTATTTACTGATGACTTTTACTGATTTTTCATAAGTTTTTCAACTTTCTGTTCGACGTTATGGTAAAATTTTTGTCATATTATTTAAAATTTAGCAAAAAAAAAAAAAAAAATCAATTGCTGTTCTTTAAGGTTTTACGGACTGTATATATATATATATATACACGAAGTATAAATTAGAAGTAATTTAAATATAATTATTTCCACTATGATTTATATATAGTCCTTATATATGCATAGCTATCCGCTCTTTGTCTCAGATAAAAGGGATAGTGCGGTTCACAACTGTCAATGAAAAGGGGAAGTGACACATGTCAATCAAAGGGAGGCGTGGCTGGCAGGGGCATGTCACTCGTCAATCACACCAGGGCTTGGCTGGAATTGACATCGTGAGTGGAGTTGAGTTGTGTTCTACTGCTGGTTTTGGTTTTAGTTTCGCTTTACAATCGTACATTTTAAGGACTGTTTTTTACTAATTGATTTATTTTTTCTTAATGTTTTGGCATTAGTTTCGGTTCTTCAATCGTACTCTTGGAGAGAAGTGATTTTTAATGGTAAGTTGTTTTCTGCTGAATTTTTTGGTTTTATTTTTTTACAGAATGGAAACGTAGAGTTCTTTTATTGAAAATGGCAACACATTAATGTTGGACTTGCAAAATTTTTGTTACATCTTCATCACTAACTTCGTAACACTCCAATTTTGAATCTTCATTAATCAATTACCGCAAAAGTTTTTAAGTTTTTCTTTTCTCAAATTTCCTAAAAATTTTATTTCCTCAACTCTTCTATGATTTTTCTCTGCAAATCAGTAGTATCGCTGTCGTTTGTAGAAATTTTATTTTTTCTATTCAGTAAAATTGCTTCCCATGATTTCTTAATCTTGGTGCTTTTTACTAATTTCGACATTACTATTTTCCATCATTATAATAAACTACCTGCACCCATCAAAATTCGACGAAAAAGAATATACATTAGATATGATACATATCAGTCTTATATACACGATAACATACTGAGTGAAATAAACAATTCCCAACTTTTAAAATAGGTATAACATAACTTTTCATGGTGAAGATACACAAACTTCAGAAAATGACAAAAAATAAGGAAAACAATTCATAAATTATTATGTTGGACTTAACTTCAGCTACAAAGCTTTTTTTAATGCGATTTCTAAACCTTAAACATTATTTAAATGCCGAATTATTTAGAAAGTTAATATAAGACCTCAAAAGACGAATTTAAAAATATCTGCATAGTTTATTTTTTCGCCATTTAAATTTTGCTTGGTAACTGTACAATAATTATAATATCAATAAAACTTTTTAATTAGAATAGAAACAGGGAGTCACTAAACTGCATAACCAACCCACTACTCATTTACAGAATTTGAAATAAATTTAATTTATTTATTGATTTGTAGTCTCCATGAACTTGTTAAAATTAATTTTATTGTTATAGCAACGAAAAGAAAAACGATATCTTTGTTATTAAAAAGAATACAATTTTTATGTTTGTTGATGATATGCAGAAAACTTTTTATTTATTTTTATTTTAACTAATAACTTAATACAACGAAATGATTTTAATTAATTTTTGATATTATATAAAATAGAAATATTGTAATACAGGCATACCACAGGTTTTATTCTTTTTTTTTCTTCTAATATGACATCATTTACATTTTCAGAAACACTCATATTTTCCAAAATAAAAGCGTGATTTAAGCAGTTATTTAAAAATTCTTTAGTTTCATATAATATTTATTACAAGTAAATAGAACTGGCGCAATTTATAGGAATATTTTCGTTTGTGCACACCATGGACCTTTAAATAAGTAGAAGCCCAGATTATTTAGATGTAGTAACAAAGTCAGTAAATATGACATCCTCACTGACACAGCTACAGCAATGTATATTATATTCATGGAACAAATTTATCTGGTTTCTGAATGACATTTTCTAAATCGACAAAATAACGCTTTAGATATTATATTTTATTAAAGTTTATTTTCTGTTATTTAAATAATATTTAATAATATTACTCAGTAAATAATATGTGTATTGTACTGCGATTAGTGAATAATTATGTGCAAACATATTATTAGGATTAAATTTTACGAAAACCATATTTTTTTTTCTTTGAAATTCGATCACACATTCACCGATGAGACCAAGCTGCTGATTTGTGCAATGTAATAAAGCAAAATAAATTTTATTATAGTGAGGAAAGCTTTACGTGTTGCCATTGTTTTGAAGAAATGTCACGAAAAAGCTTTTAAAATTATAAATAAAATATAAAAGTGGAAATAAATTAAAAATTAGGCAGAATGGGCACATCTACACATAAACAACTTTCATTTAAAAAATAATTACCAAAATCAGGCTAGTAGAAAACTTAGGGCTGGTGACTAAACAAACAGCCAGGTCTTTTAAATATATAGATTTCATGCAAAAATTTACATTTTTAAAGTCTCGGTTAATCTGAAACCCGTATATTCCGATTCCGGTTAATCGAGAGTCTACTGAATGTATTAGTTCCAAGCTATAGTGTATAATGTATATTTTTATTGTGTATTGTGATGTGTATAATATGTTTAATGTGTTGTCATTTGTTTAATTTTTCATATTTATAAATGATTAATACTCCATTATTTTGAACACTATAAAGATACAGATGTTTTAGATTTAATTCTAAGTTGTTCGAGAATCATATCAAGTGAATAAATTATATTTGTATGCATTTAATAGAAAGCGAAATGATTGTCGCAATTCGCTAAATTTTCCACTTCCTTTGTTTAATTTGAAACATTAAACAGTTTACATTTCAATATAGTATATTTTTTTACAGACTTGTAATTAACAAAAATGGTAAAATATATCTTATTACCTAATATGTATTATAGCATTGATTTTTGGAGGTAGTGCGGCGATTTCAAAAATTCATCTATCAGGCATGATAATGATGAATATAATACCTTGAAAATCATGTAAGGTGGTCTGGTGTAATAACGCCAGGCGGGGTAATAACGTCAAGTGCTAATAGTTTGCATAATTATGAAATAAGCTGGTAAATGACACACATGTGCTCTGCGCAGAAGGGTTTTGAGTCATATAAATCGCAAAAAACAGCTTCAAGTTAATTTGTTTCATTTTTAGGTCTTATTGTTTTTACAAGCAACTAAATTTAACGCTTGATCTAAAATTTGCGAGAAATGTTTTGTGATGTGAAGACTAATTTTTTAATACGGAAATACTTTGTTAATTACATAAATTTGTAGTACATTTCATGGACTTTCAAAATGTTGTTGAAGATTTTAGATATCTTCTGGAGATAATTTGTAATTTAAAATGTACAGCGCAATAACTATAACGGGGTAATAACGCCAATCGTTGGCATTAATATCCCGGTTGATTCCCTACAGTGACCGAGCTACATCCTAAATACTGATTCAAATAAACACAGTTAAAACTGTGCAATGTTTCTAATAATTCTATTTAAGAGGTCTGATATTCTTTTGCCTCATCCCCCCCCCCATACACACACACACCACACCTTTATTTTTCTTACACTTTCACAAAAAATTGAACATTTTCAATAGCTTAGAATGCAATTTGTCAATTTCTAAGTTTGTAGAGTTTGCATTTTTAGAATATGGCAATCTACATGCAATTATTCCATCTTATTTCATAGTTTTGTTTGCATGGCGTTATTACCCATATAGGTGGGTAATAACGCCAAATAGCATTGGTTAAGAAATCACGCCATTACATTTTATGAATACATGTCTGTTAAATTATTTTTTTATATAGATAGTCAATGAGTTGCTGTATCATATCATATATTTGTTTGAAAAATTCAAACTAAAACTCAGCCGTGAAAATTGGTAGAACCTTAACGTGGCGTTATTACCCCAGGGTACCTTATATATTTCTATATTTCAGATAGATAAGAGTTGAGATGTGAGTTACACGACTTTTAAAAAACTCTGTAAACAGTGTACGTGAAAATAGAATAAGAAATAGAAACTTTAGAACAGCATAAAATGGAGAAGGAAATACTCGTGACCAGTTAAAAAAAAGAGAAATGTGTCTTCTTCTAAGAAATCACAAGAAAAACTATATATATAAATTCTTCACAACAATTTCTTCCGCAATTCTTTCGCAAGAAAATGGCAGTATTTGGTGTGCCTATTGAATTTCATATTCATTAAAAAAATTTTGCATTATTTTTACAAAAGAATATCTTTTTCAGGAAAAAGTAATTTAGAGATACATATAGAGAGAGATAGTTTTAGAGATATATATTTAGTTTAGAGATATACTTTCAAGAATCTGAAAAATGCCTATTTATAAAACTTCTAACAGATATTTCGTTTACGTTGGCAAGTGAAATTTAAATAAAATCTTGAAACTTTCACAACAAGAAACTAAAAACTTAAAAAGAAACTAAAACAAATCTATTTTTAGAACATATATTAAGGTACTCTGGGGTAATAACGCCAGGCGGGGTAATAACGCCAAGTGCTTATATTTTGCATAATTATGAAATAATCAGGTAAATGACACCCATGTGGTCTGCGCAGAAGGGTTTTGAGTCATATAAACCGCAAAAAACAGCTTCAAGTTAATTTGTGTCATTTTTAGGTCTTACTGTTTTTACAAACAACTAAAATTAACGCTTGATTTAAAATTTGCGAGATACGTTTTGTATATGTGAAGACTATCTTTTTATCCGGAAATACTTTGTTAATTACATAAATTTGTAGTGCATTTCATGTACTTTTAAAATGTTGTTGAAGATTTTGGATATCTTCTCGAGATAATTTGTAATTTAAAATGTACTGCGCAATAACTATACCGGGGTAATAACGCCAATCCTTGACATTAATACCCCGGTTGATTGCCTACAGTGGCCGAGCTACATCCTAAATACTGATTCAAAAAAACACAGTTAAAACTGTGGAATGTTTCTCATATTTCTATTTAAACGGTCCTTTATAAGCAAAAAAGAAACTCACTGTCTGATATTCATTTGCCTCACCCCCCCCCCACACCACACCTTTATATTTCTTACACTTTCACCAAAATTGAGCATTTTCAATATCTTAGAATGCAATTTGTCAATTTCTAAGTTTGTAGAGTTTGTATTTTTAGAATTGGGCTATCTACATGCAATTATTCCATCTTATTTCATAGTTTTGTTTGCATGGCGGTATTACCCATATAGGTGGGTAATAACGCCAAATAGTATGGGCCAAGAAAAAACGCCATTACATTTTATGAATACATATCTGTTAAATTATTTTATTTTATATAGATAGTCAATGAGTTGCTGTATCAGATCCTATATTTGTTTGAAAAATACAATCTAAAACTAAGCCGTGAAAATTGGTAGAACCTTAACGTGGCGTTATTACCCCAGGGTACCTTATTCTGTTTGATGAAGCTATTTTAAATGTATAAGAGAGATTCAGATAATGAACCGGAAGTTTTTATGTCAGCAAATTCAAACAAATGAAAAAGTTTTCTAAAAATTTGAATTGTGGGTATTTAAAAAATAAAGATTGTTGTGTATTTTAATATAATACTTAGTAAAAAGAGTAAAGAAATCATGGAAGAAATTTTTTGTTTTTATTGTGAAAATGTGACTTTTGTTAGGGTTATTATAGTTGAATGATGATAAAACCATAGCTTTTATTCAAGACCCCTACACTTTATTTTTCACAGTTTCAAACAAGACAAAACCTTCCACTATACACCGTAATGGAATAATTAAAAAATAATATATTATTGCGCATAAAATATTTCTAGTTTTTCCATTAAATTTATTCTTATTGTATATAAACTCTGTTGCAAAAAAAAGTGTGCATTTAAAAAAAATTGAGCCGCGATCATTAAACTTGGTATGTAAATAGTGTTTTAAATTCAAATTTCAACGTCATGTAAAGCGACATTTAGAAGCTATAGCAATATTCTATGAAGCATGGAGTCTATTAAGTTATCGATGTCTCTTTGAAGTTTATAAAAGCTTAGCAACTGATAAACTAGTTCGGTGGTATTCCTGGACTGCTAAAGTCACATTTCCTGTATGTCCCTAACATCCCTTATTGGAGCAAAATCTGGCGAACTGGAAGGCCACTTAAAAACACTCTATTCTAGTAGACATAGATTCAAAAATTGTGTAGTATGTGGGTGCCAAGTGTTGTTTTACTTATAAATGGTGACTAAATAGCACATACCATGTCACGAGTTGCAAAATGTCATCTGAAAAAAAAGTATGAATTCATCCATATAGTTGGCTAATTAATTTTGTAAAAGCGTCTTTTTATCGTTCGTGCAAGCTAAGATTAAATTATTTTGTACAACTGATCATATCTCATAAATCCTTTATTATGGTTATATTCCAATTACAGTGTATTGTTTCAAATACATTTTGCCAAATTTTCTGAAATTGACATAAAATTCAGATAAAAACCTGCATAATATAAACAAAAATTGTGCTAGATTTTTTTTTTTACTTTTGCTTTATACTTGCTTTATTTCCATGCATATGTGTGCTATTCTTACAAAAATCAGTAACATATTATACAGTACAGATATATTTGTAATCTACAGCGATACATCATTAGGTGCATTTTAATCTTCAGAGTAACTCAAATATTATTATTATCCTTTGATTTTTTTGCGGGCTCTTTAATTGTGTTTTTGAGGAAATCTACGTTGATAAATATGAAATTAAATATATTCTTTTTAATACTGAAATTCTAGAATAATCTGACACGTCTTTTTTTAATATTTGACAAAATGTCTAAAAATAAAAGGATTAGATAATTAATGGCCGTACATTGTAATGTATGTATATCATTTTTTAATAAATTACATAAGGAAAAACTGATTATACATTTTTTAATGTTCAATGAATGCATATCTCATAACAGTTTTAAGCATACACACCAGTTAAAAAAGTACTCAGCGCCGCTAAAGAAGTTTTCACTTCAAAAATTCAGCTCCAGATTTCGAATCAAGGTTCTACTGACTGAAGCTGAAAGCCCTAGCAACTGAGCCACCTCGGACAAATCTGGAAGACTAATTCTCTCAATTAAACTTAAAAGATGCGGCCTTATATCTAAATTAGCTGAACAAATATTCATACATTATAAAATACTACATTTAATTAAATAGTCCTAGACACTGAAAAATAAATAGTCAAGAAATATTAAAAAAATAAATTAAACACATATTATTTTAAGTGAAAATGTTATTGGAAAAATTTATAGCATATATAAAAAGTACATATTGGAAATATATTGGAAAATGTCCCTTAAAACATGTTTTTTTAAATTGTCTTCCTACATAAGAAAGGGATAGATACGTACAATGCTAAAAGATAATTGTAATTATTTATAAACAATTGATTAATTAAAGCATTTTGTACTGACTAGATGAAAAGTTTTGCCTCTGAATGTTTTATTAACATTCAGTGGTACTTATAAAGTATTTGCTGAAATCTCAAAACACGGGAAATAATCTTACAGACTGATTGAAATGGGAGACAATTTATCAAAATCAATCTTAATTAATCTTATTTTACGACATTTGGCTTCCTAACATTGATTTTTTTTCTTTTCTACTTTGTAAAGGAATTAACGTCACGCTTCAGTTCTTTTATTTATTTAAACTGAATGAATCCTAAAATGAATACATTATTATTACTTAAATGGTTTAAGTATCTTGAAATGAAAAGCTATTGTTTTTATCCTTACAATCTATCTCACCTTACTTACATAACCTATATAATATTTATCGTTTAAAAAAAGAATATTTTAAAATATAATAAACATTTTGTTTTGTAAATACATTTTTAATTATCTTTTAAATATGAAAATGGAAATCACCAATTTGATGTGAAATAAATAATTTATTTATGAATATATTAAATCATTGTTTTCCGAACATTTTTTTTCCGTGAAACAAACCACTGTCATACATCTAATGGTCCACCAATATTTTTATTTCTGCATTTTCAAAAACATTTCTATCTAAAAACACAACAAATCTATTGGAAAATTAATCTAAATTAATAAAATAAGTGTTTACTCTTAAAAGAGCAGCGAACATAAAGATGAGGTGATATGTAAAGAGAAGAGTAGTTTTGTTTGTGTGCGACAGAATTCTTAAGAGCCCAAAACTACTGGCTGAAAAAACACCCGGATGATAATATAAAGTCTATGGGGGCAATCTTTTCAATTATCTCGCTCAAATTTTAATATTTTTACATGATTTTTTTGCATAGGATAGCTGAGGACGATCCACAACCGGTCTAGTTTTTACTTTTTCGATTTTGGTTATAGTCTTGTTATATTAGGATAGTTTCAGTTTCATAACCGGTTCAATCCGGTTATGAAAGTTAAGGTATTTAAAAAAATCTGAAACTAAAATCAAAAAAGTAAAAACTATTCCGGTTGTGGATCGTCCTCAGCTATCCTATGCAAAAAAAATCATGTAAAAACATTAAAATTTGGGCGAGATAATTGAAAAGAGCGCCATCCATAAATTTTTCATTATCATCCGGGTCTTTTTCTGTCAGTAGTGTGGCGTCTTAAAGTTTAGAGAAATTATAGAGGAATTAAATGAGATCACTGTCAGTCGGTTTCCGTATTTATTTTTAAGGAATAAAAATGTTGTTCTCACCTAAATTTTATGACAAAAAATGATTTAACAAGACTATTTTTTTCAGGTAAAGGTGAATGAAGTCCCCTACAGCATAGCTATAAACGTGTTTGTAGTAAAAATATTTTATGGAAAATAAGGTAAACATACCATCTTCATAAGCCCCCTTTTTATATTGATCGCATTATTTCAAAAGAAAAAAAAAATGAATGAGATGTCAAAATTCATCTTTCTACAGAAACCGTTTTATGCAGACCGACATTGGACAAACATTGCCTTAATTATATGACATGAAATAGAAATCTATAAACCTAAAAAATATGTATAAACACAATATTTGACTAAATTCTCACATAAAGTAAAAAAAAAAAATCCAGTGTTATTTAATCTAAGAAGATACTAGATTACCAAAAGAATTATAGCGTTTATACTTTTTTGGTGAAATTTTGGCATGAGTAAAATGTTTGAAACCGAGTTTTATGATATTTGATAAAAAAAATTGAGCTCTACAAAAAAAGTATGGAGTCTACACATAACAGTATTTTCGATAATATCTTTTTTTGTGTTTAATCGAAATGCCATTGCACCAGAAGCTGCTCGAGAGTTTAGTAAAAGTATATACAAAATACTATGTCAAGTAGGATGGCTCAAAATTGGCTTACGCAGTTTAAAGACGGCAATTTCAAACATCGCAAGCACAGTTCACACTAATGAAGAGACACGGAATGATAACAAAGATATCTTTCAAACAAGGAGATAATTGAGTAAGATAATGGAATTCTCATTCGGTGCAATAAAATGTCACATTCAGGAGATGAAAAAGGTTCAAAAGTTAGGCGCGTGTGCTCCGCAACCCTTAAATGACAATTACTAAAATCAACCATCCAATTAACACTGACATATCGGTAAGGAATCGAACGACAGCCGCTTGCACCACAGGTGCAAGTAACATGATACCGGTTACCGGTAATGGTTCCTTATATTTTTTATAAGCCGCACAAATGCGGATCGATTCGTGAGGTCTGTAGCTGGTCCGGTATCAGCAAAACATTATGCCGAAAGTATGCGGATAGCTAATGAAATGACTTCCGGCCGCAGCACAACACACACACACATACACAAAAATAGAATAATATATGAATTGAAATATAATATAATTGAAAATGATACAATTGAATTGAATAATTGAAAAATATATGTTTTAATGGCGTTATCTGTGGGTCACATCTGCGTGTATATTTGTTAACATTTCAATGGAACATATTTTGTAGCTGGGTGTTGGATTCAATCAGACTCTCCGAAGCATTAAAGTAAGCGCCTTAATTACTTGGTCACTGACACCTATTGAGGAGGAGGGATTCTATGGGGAATATGGAGAAAACACTTCAATAAATATTGTTTGTAACTGAAGGCGAATGGTAAATGGAAATGTTTGAACTTTTAAGTATTTTTATTTTATTATTTATTTATTGAAATTTTCTTATGTGCGTGTATTAAATATTGATATTACTTCTTTGGATAAAGAAGGCTATTGTTTGTTGTTTTGCCTCTTTGGATACATCTGAGGGGCGGTAACCGAGTGAATCAGATAACAAGCCAATAGCCGAGTAGTTAGAATAAGAATTCCTTTTATGTAATTTCGATTTAAAGTAGAACTTACTTTTAATGATTACGCAATAATAACGTGCTATTTATAAGTATTTTAAAATATAAAAATAAATATTTTTTTCTGATTTTTGTAAATAATATTTTTAGAAGTAGGAATTTATGAATATTTCTTTTAAATTGATACTTAAAAAGATGAATGGATTTTTTAAAATAATTTTATAGCTTATAAAAAAATTTAAACACTTTTTTATAATTTGGTATTTATATAAAATAATATACATAGCTGTGCTTTGAAAATGAATACATAATTAGAAAATTAATTCAATTAACTTATGATTTTTTTTCGTCCTTCGATTAAAATTATAGTAAAAATAATTCTTACGAGCGATTAAACAAAACATTTGATGGCTAAAATAATTAAAGTTCTTTTTAAAATGAATTTTAAAATATTAAATAATTAAATATAGGCTATTATATATTTTTGACAGTTTTTTATTCATCACTGTATGAAATTTATACAAAATACACGAAGTACATCTTTTATCAAAACTAAAGCTCGAACAAAATTAATAATAATAATAATAATAATAATAATAATAATAATAAATCGGTTAAGGTTAAAAATTCCCCTACCAAACTGAACGTTTCGGCATTTTTATACGTTATGTAAATCTACTCAGATGTTCTACTAAATTCTGACAAAATAAAGTGGTTTAGCAACTTTTATGCGTAGAAAATATATTTTTAGGATTCACAAAACGACGTACGATCCTGAATTATTTGAATGATTAAAATTTATATTTTGAAAACCATTTGTCCCGTCGAAAAGAAGAAGATCTTATATTTAAATGGATTCATATTTTAAATTTATATTTCTGAAATCTAACCCTACTGAAACAAAATTTCCCAAAGATAGAAAATTCAATCGCTAAACGAGAGTTTGTACTTAATTTAATTTTTTTTTTTTTTTTTTTTTTTTTTGAGATGATTGATTATAATATTTTTTTCGAGCTGACTGCAGCATTCAAATCTTCAAAAAACAAAATTTTAGAATCTCGTTTTGGAACAGCAGTGACTGGACATATGCAAACGCGCTTGTCTATTAAAAAAAAAAGATCGCTTTTTGTTGAGTTTTGAATTAATATCTCGACAAATTATTACAAAATATCCAAATGTGCGTTTAAGAAGAATCAGAAACTGTTTTATTCAACTCACTTCCAATGTTTCAGACTCTGTATATGCCGTCGATTTCCCTAACTATTACAATACACATTTTATAATTTATCATAATTTCATAATTCATCTCACATTAATATTTAGCATACAATAGAAAACTATTAATCCTACCGTATTTACTATATTATGCAATACAGCATGCTAATAATTTAAACATACAATGTAAATATAATTGCGTGTTCATGAATAAAGGAAATATAATCATTGAATGGTCAAAACAGCTATTGTGAATGTTATAATCATTTACTATTAAGAGCTCTAGAATATATTATATGGAATCAGAATTAGCCTTGTATGCGCGGATAACTTTTGTTTATTCGATTGTTCGGTGAGGAAATTAAATGTTCAGTAAAGGAAATGAAATTTTAAAGTCATCTTATATTTTTCGTAACAGAATTCTAGATTAAAAATAATGTTTTTCAATAAATAATAATAATACAATGATATTGTGATTATATAATTGGAAATGTTTTCATAAACACACTTTAAATGCATAAAACAGAATGAAAAATCAAATATAATGAACAGATTATTAAACAGATTAAAAATACTGTAAGAATCCTTTTAAGTTTTCCTACATTTGTGGACAATGAAATGAAGTAGCTAAATAAAAATAAAAAAATAAATAAATCTTAATCTAAATTTTTAAAATTTTAAATAATTAATCACCGTTAATAAAATAACAAATTATGTCATTAAAAAGCTTTCCTAGCATATCCGTTCTAAAGAATACAATGTAACCGAATCATTCTTTGGATGCAGCAATGTTTTTTAAAAAAATATTTATATGGTAATAAAATAACACATAATGTCATTAAAAAGCTTTCCTAGCATATTCGTTCAATAGAATACAATGTAACCGAATCATTCTTTGGATGCAGCAATGTTTTTTTAAAAAATATATTTATATGGTATTATATGAAAATCAAATATTGTAGTAAGGTATAGTTGAGCTAAAATTTTCCATACTGTTACAAACATAATTTCAAAAAATCATCCTCACAGAATTCAACACGAAATCTTTTGTTTAGCTCTGTATCTATAGAATTTAATGTTAATTATGATATAATATATCATATAATATAACACAATATAATGTAATATTTATTACGTAGATTTAAAATACATACCAAATACTTCCTGCAATAATATTCCCAGAGCTCCCACTTGGTCCGCTTTTTGAACACCCCTTTCATTTATTGCTTTAAGTGTGCTGCAAACTCTTGCATGCAAGTTTAATTATTCTTAAAATAAAAGCTACGGAATGTATTGATATGGGGATTTGTATTTTATAACTATTAACTATTTATTTTACCTATGCTATTATAAAATTGACATTAATACCAGTTTTGAGTTAAATAAGCCTTTGAATCAAAAAACTATGTGTCGGAAAAATCCAATTAGGCCGCTTAAAGGGTTAAAAAGAATTGTCGATAAATTTCGTAGAAACATGTCGGGAAAGCGATTTTCTTGGTATTGTTGCTGAAACCTAACACGAATTTATATATATATATATATAAAAAAAAAAAAAAAAAATACTGGTTTTCGAAAAACGAACCAGAGGGAGCCCTGCATTCAATGTACAGCATTCTACTCAATATTCTTTTACACAGTAGATAATTTACTTATAACAGCAAATAATTTACTTGTATTCTAGACGATTCTCTTACTTTACTGATAAACATTCATCCAAAATGAAAATGACACAGATGGATTCACACATTAAGCTATTCACGAGCAGAGACAATTGTGCTTACGAATTCTTTTGCAAAGCCATAAGTATGATTTGTAGAATTTATGTAGCCCACAAATTACATTATACAGAAGAGATTCAGTTATCCAGTTACACCGGTCATCCGAACGCGTTCCAGAAAGCGCAATTCAAATTTACGCGTCGCGAACTTTCAGGAGTTCCGAATGTCATCTTCAACAATACATCCAGGATATTAATATGTGACCAAGATGACATGAAGAACAAATTGAAACTAATTCGATGTGCCAATCCCAAAACTTTTTTCTATCTCATACCTTACGTTTTAATATTTAAATTATCATATATATTATAAAGCAGAAGTTCTGAAACTTCCGCTCGAATTTTTCCAAAAACTACCCGATGGATTTTTTTGCCGATTGTATCATTCGATAGTAAATATTTTTGCCGAGGTTTACCATTCAAATACACAGGAATAAGTATAATTTATGGCAATAATTTTCTAATTTTACTGATATTTTCCACGAAAGGATTGCCAGTAGCTATTTTTTGGCAAAAATTTTACTAAAAAAATTTAAAAGAATATATCTGTTAGAAATATTACAAACATCTTGCAAATAAAAGCAGAAAATAACTACTGATGATAATAGTAATAATAAAGAAAAACCGTTTAAAGAGGCATAATATTATAAAAAATATAACTTAAAAATGAAAGAAATATTTTTAATGCTTAAAAAATAACTTAACTTGAAAACTTAAAATTCATACCGTATTTGGCGATTTATCCCTTCCGTCAGAATAAAAAAATGAACTTTAAAATTTGTTTAAATGAATTTTGAATGATAGTTATTTTTCTTTTTATTATTTTCTTTTTCTGTTTTATCAAATTTCAGTATCATGTAATTTAAGCAGAAAAAAAACAGATCTCTGTATGTTTCTTTGCGATTTTTATTATGCTTTTGTCCCCAAAGAATATGAAGATAAAATGCATGTGTCTGAAAGTAGATTTTTGATAGTCGCCATAATGGTGTTTTTTCAAGTGAAGATAACTTTTGGAGTATATTTTAATATTGAATTGTAAAATATAAGATATAAGTTAATATTTTAAAAATTGGAATCAAATATTTAAATTTTTGCTTTTGTGTGAATTTTTGCCACACATATTGCAAAATAATGTCATACTTTTTCAAAACTTTTTCGCCATAGTTTTGAAGAATGCGATAAACGAATATAATGTTTTTTTAAGCAAATATTTTATGTCGTTTATTTAATTTTTTTTGTGCCATTTTGTCAATTCCACTCAAAAGAAAAGTTACAGTTTTAAAATTTACTAACTTAAGAAGGAAATTTATGCAATTATGTGTTATTATTATCGAAAAATTAAACATTTTAAAATAAAAATTGCCTGCAGAAAATAATACAAATCTTTTACAATTAGCCATTTCTTCTTCGATTTTCTTCGTATTTTCTCTGTGTTAGCTAATATTTAAAAAGATTTTGGACTTATCTTCGATAATTGAATACAACCAAATGGCATATTTACTACATTATTGAAAGTTTTGTTAGTACAGATATCATATACGCACAGAGGTAACTTATGGAATCTAAATTGGCATTATTTTGCCTGACATGGTAACCCAAATATTGTTAGTTATTTATTAATATGATGTTTATTTACTTCCATTCTCTTCTTTAAAATTATATAAATTGTTTTGTTCCATACTTATTAATTAACCTTTTTTATTGTTATTATTTTTAAAACAATAGAAAGTAATTTAAATATATATATGCAACTGGTATTGGAATACAATGTTTCCGCCAAATTAGTGTAAAAAAATTATCGCACCAAACTCGGCGCGTATACGATATTTGTGCCTTTTTGTTTATGCATTAAGGAGATTTCTCGACAATCAGTCGGATTACAGAAAAATTAGACATTACTTAATTAGGCATTATTAAATTTATGGTTTTTTATTTTGAAAAAAAATGAAAGAAAAAAATACTATTGATGCGACAAGAGAATTAACGACTGCTTGATGTTATTTAAAAAAATATATCAAAATGATAATTTTTTAATTATATTTTTACATTTTTTAATTATTTTTTATTTATTTTTTTGTTTATATTATTGTAAACATTTTTCCATTTTTACACACGCATCAGTTTGGCGCAATTTTTTTCTGACGCCATTTTGGTGAACACTGTGTTTTCAAATACCAGTTACATATTATGTTATTTTTAATTGATTTCTATTATGTTAAAAATTAAATAATAATAAATAAATGAAGTTTAATTAATAATTATAGAACTAAACAATTTATATTATTTTAAAAAAGAAAAGAAAAGCAAAGAAACAGTTTACTAATAAATAAACAACCATAACCGGATTACCATGTGAGGCATCAAATCGCAATTTTGTTACAAACGCGCCAAAGTGGTCCGTACATGACATCTGTAGCTAAACATAATTGATAATATTATTGTTTATCTAATTTGTTTATATTATATGGTACTGCTTGATTATAACGTCGACCAAAAAACTGTCGCCAAAGCATAAGATTAAATGCTAGTAATGGATGATCGTAAATGTCACATTCATTTGATATTAAACATGTTGCACGTGTTTGTTACATCATTAACCAATTTTTAATTCGACGTTTTATTTGTATTTATCTTAATATTTTAGTAATTTATTGATTCTTCGGTATTTAAAATAAAAATTATGTCCATTTGTATAATTTGCCGAATAGTTTAACAAAATGTATAATTTGCCGAATTTGATGGACGGAATAATCAAGTAGTACCCATTATTTGTTTGAATTCTAACTGGATATTTAGGTTGATAGAATTGGCGTACTTCTCGTGTCTCCGCCAAGGTATATGCCAAACGTTGTTAATTCTGTATTTTAGCCTTACTATTCTATATTTTTCATCTGCAATTATTTTACTATCACTAAAAAAGCAATATTTACAATATTGCTAAAATATTGAAAAATCTTTGAAATGACAATGATATAGAATAAAAAATATATTTGTAATTAATTTATCATTCACTTTGGTTTAAAAAACTTGTTAGGAAAATAAATATATAATTAAAAATTGGCTAAGAAAATAATATATACATGAATATCTCACAATAAAAAATTTTGTTTTTATGATTACGTAGCAATTTTTAATAACATTAAGCCCTATTAACTGAACTTTATCAAAAATGAAATGTAAGATACTACTTCATTACACCGTCCACGAAAAAAACTATAGCCAAACTATAAGATTAAATGCCAATAATGGATGATCATAAATTTTAAATTCATTTGTCAATAAACACGAAATAATAATGATTCATTTGTAGCAATATCGTATCAAGCACTACTAATGTTTCACATCAACAATCATAATGGGATCGAGTACAAGGTAGACAGATTTTATTGAATGCAAGCTAAAGGTTTATTTTTCTACAAAATTTCGCCATCAAGTTTATTCCGATTTAACGGCTACATGTTTGCAACTAACTTATAAAATGAACAGGCACTGAGCTACTGCAATTTTAATTTTATTCAAATAATTCAGCTTAAAACACGCTTTTTATATTTCATTGTTCTAATAAATGTATAAGTTAAACACTCTACTTTATCTGCAAATCATTCTTTGCATATTTTACTTAATGTACTCTGCCAGAAGAGGATGTTTATTAAAAAACGTAATGTAACATTTAATGAAATTGCATTTAGGCTATTAGAACATTATATAGTACAAATTCAGAAGCCGCGAATTTAAGAATTATCAAAAGATAAGGTATGATACGAAAATTAATAGAGTTTTATAACCAAACTCAGTAATCATTGCAATGCTCTCTAATTTAATAGTGTGACAACTAGAGAGCATTTTCATGTCTGTTGTCATAATCTGTTATCTCATTTTCATACGAAACTTTACTATAAATAATCAAATAAAAAAGACGGTTCTTAATTGCTCAAATTTTGTCCAAGGAATCAAAATAGTACAATATCCCAATGGAGTTGCATTCATTTTCAGCATTGTGGAAGTAAATTGTATATGATGGTCTGTAATGCTTTAAAAAAAATTTAAATCGCCATTTTGTTTAAGTCAAGGTTCGTTAGGGAAAATGGACCAGGGAAGCGGGCATAGCCTGCTAGTGCTTTAATAATTTTAATTCAATAATATAGTAACTTTAATTTTCATCTTGAATTTATGCTTCAATCAATTAATCAAAGTAAAAACAAATTCCCGTCTCTGCACTAGCCGAAGAACAATAGAGTGATAGTTAGGTTTTTTTCAAATTTAGAGAGAACCTACTTGCCATACTCACAAAAAACATACACAAAAATTTTGGTTCAGTTCTATGCATAACTTCATACACTGTTTGGTGGTAAAATAATGAAAATAGCACAGACATCGTGATTACAGTACTCCCTTCCAGTGGATTTTTTTTCAAATTAGCCAAACAGTTGCACAAAAAATTTCGTTCAATTCTCTGCATAACTGCATACACTTTTTGGTGGTGCAGTATTGAAAATAGCACAAGAATCGCTATTGCAGCGTCCTTGTTCGGCAAAACTTTCAGAGAGGACCAACTAGTCATAGCTATACACTTACACAAAAAATTTGGTACAATTGGATGCCTTAATTCTTACACTTTTGGTCGATACAATATTGCAAATGGCAAAAAAATCGCGATTTCAGCGCCCCCTTCCGGCGGAATATTTCAAAAATTAAAGAAGGGCCTACTTGCCACTGTCAAAAACATTCTCAAAAAGTTTGGTTTAATTCTATGCATATTTTCATTCACATTTTGATGGTAGATTAGCAACATACGGGCACACACACACACACACGAACAGACTGACATTTTAAAAAACGTGTTTTTTTGGAATCTCTGATCCCTAAAACGTGTACATCCGTCGAAAACCGGAAGTCGAAAAAAATTGACTACAATACTTTCTTCTATTATATAAATGAAGAAGATAGAGTAAAGTAAAAAGGCAATCCATTTAGGAATATTTCTGGGGCAGCTTTGAAATGAGTGGAAAAGACGTGGATGAAGTGGATGGAGGACCTGAATGGAAAAGAGTGGTAACCAATGAGTGGACTCAAGCGGAGTGTGAGTTCATTTACCTGGTTTTAATAAAACGATTTAACAGAAAGAAAAAAAATGATCCTCTCTGAATTATTTTCTAAAAATGTAGGTTTATGGTACTGTACATTTGATTTTTTGAAAATTTCTTTGATTATTACATAATTGCTTGATAGTTTGTTCCCTTTTTCGCCGTATAAGCCTTGCAGTACAAATTACATACAAATTTGTGTTTATTATCATTGTTTATATCGTTCACGATGCCCATACAATACTAGTTTGTTTCTTTTTTTAATGATTTCCTATCTGAAATTTCGTTTATCCGAAAACTTTCGGTCGTCAGATAGTTCGAATAATCGAAGCTTCACTGTAGTTTTTTCTTTAGGTCCAGTATGGAAATAAAGATGAAAAAATACTTCCAAAAATTATTTTATTTACTCATTCCTGTAATTTTTTATCTTTCTCTATAAATTAATGACAAAAAGTAGATTGTAGTGACTTTCAATGATTCATATGAAATTCATTATCGTTGATGTAGCGTTAAAGTAACTAAAAAAAAATCGAAATACTCTTCAAGAATTTTACCTCTTAAATAATAATGAAAAGAATTTTTCTACGTGTCTGTAAACGAAATATAAATATTTATTACTAAAAAAAATATGTTGCATTTCGCGTTTATGTAATGTTTAATATATTTATTACTTAGAAATGGTTGAAGTAACTTACCTTGATTGAAATGCACCACAAACTGTTTTTATTTAAATAGCTATAAAATTTTCTTTTTCTTTATATGTATTGTTATAATTAGGATATTCTTTTTCTAATAATACGAAATTACATTTTATTACACATTTTTTCTAATTTGTGATATTGGCATAGTTTATGTTAATTTACGTATAAGTATATTGTCAAGTTTTCAATAATAAAATAACTTGGATACAAATAAACGGTATTTGAGACATTTACTTCATTTTTAAAAAGTTCCTAACTGGTTACGACGATTGTGCGAAAATATTGTTAATAAATATTGCTTTCATTCATATTCTTATATAGGTTATAAAAAAGGAGCGTTTGTATAAAAAAATGATTTTTAATTTAAAAAAATGTGAAAATTTCGCCCAATAAAATATAGAAAAGATTGCTAAAATAAGTAAAACATAAGAAATATTGAACTAAACAGTGAGATACTGAATACTCTATAATAGAATCCTTGATTATAGATGAATTATTTGATACGTAATGCTTACATAATCCAAGCATCATTTCTCTTTTTTCTTATATAGATTAACGTGATTAATGTATACTCCGAATGTTATCCTTTATAAGGTAGACATACGTATGATTTATTCAAAGTGAGTACTATCATACTGTAAGGAAGAAAATAGAATAAAAATATTGATGAGTTAAATAAAACGTTATAAAAATATCATGTTTGAACTATAAAATAAATATGTGGCGATTTCATTCTGAATTTCCAATTTTAAAATTTTGCCTTAAAATTTTTAACTACAGATTTTTTAAACGACTAAAATTATAATAATAACACTCTACACAATGTTATAAATAAAATTTAAAATTCAAAATGCTACCTTTTCTGCGCTAAAAAATATATGTGTAAATTAGTTAATTTTACATACTTGTATGTGTAAATTTGTAAAACTATAAATCTGTCATAAAAATTACACATTTGTCGCTAATATTTACCTATGTGTTTATGGATTTAATGGGAGTGTGTGATTTTTTAATCTTTTAAATGCTCGAACAAGTATGTAAATGTCGAAAATTTTATGGATTAAAAAAACCGGGCAAGTTATCGTAAATTTACATTTCAAATATTACTTAAACACCTGTTTATTTTGAGCATTATTCAGAAACATGTGTAAGAACAGAATAAAACACATATGTATGTGTCAAGATATTGCACCAATATATTTAGTACAAAATATTGCACATGAATATCACAGAGATGAGGAACAGTTTATATAATTTTCAGAAGATAATGTATGTTTTAAGTAAAATGTACACTATTTTGTGAGCTTAAAAGTAATTTGCTTGTAAGAGAGCAAATGTAACATGCACATATGTTTATTCTTCATTCAAATTTCTTGTTTTATCCGTTTTAAATATTTCGTTTACAATTTACATCCCAAGCCATAATGTTCAGCTATGTACACAAAACTCCTTAGATTTTGCATTTCTCACATAGATACATAAAATCATGTGCAGTGTACACAGTCAACTTTATATTTCTAATGTATTACACAACATTTTACACGATACTGCATCTTAATAAACATAACATTTGCTTTTAAGTAAAAATAAAACCCCAAAAAATATTTTTATTGCTTATTTCATGCGATTTTTGTTGCATATATAATGGTATCCCATCACTTATGTGAGCTATTTTTTGCTCCGTTCTAAACATTTGTATTTTTATTAAATTAATATTTTAATATTTTGACAAAATGTATGTTATGTAATAATCATTATTAAATTTAAGTATGAAAAACACCCACAAAAAAAATGTGGACATGTTTTTTTTTATTTATTTGATTAGTTTCCTTTTGTAAAGCACCAATGTCCCATCACTTATGTGAGACACTGTAAATAAATAAATAAAATCTTTACCTTTTTCCGATTTTAAGTTGTAGATAATACAGAAATGTACATCTGGTAAAAATTTCTTTTGATTGCCATGCATAGTTTTTAGTAACACTGCGTGCAATATCAAAATTCATCGTTTTGAATAAATGCGACACAATCTTTAATTATCACATTTCGCTTATTATTATTGATACCTTCATGTTAAGAATGCTCATAAAGCATACACAATTCCTTTTTACTCTTTCTTCCTTTTTTTAGCTCTATGAGCCTCTAAATTACTAAACAGTATGAAGTTTTCTGCAATCGCATTTGACAACATCGAAAAAGCAAAAACATCACTATATTCCAAGTTTCAAAACTTGTCTAGTAAGTAAAAAATAAAAATATTTTTCTTTTCAAATATAGAGCACACATTTAAATTTATATTCAAAAAGTATATATACTTGTAAATTCATAAATAAATATTGATATGATAGTTTAAAAATATGCCAAATAATAAGAGATTAAAAAAAAGTTTTGCGCGCATGATAAAATATGAAATTTTGCATATAACGGAGAAATTTTGATGAAAATAAGTACATAATAGTATAGCCTTTATTCTAAAACCAAAATATATGTAAAAAAATATTGACTAAATTGAAAAATTTTGAAAATCTAAATTATTTTAAAATATTTTCAAAGTAAAAAAAAATAGCAAAAAATAAATAAATAAATAAATAAAATCTTTACCTTTTTCCGATTTTAAGTTATAGATAATACAGAAATGCATATGTGGTAAAAATTTCTTTTGATTGCCATGCATAGTTTTTTAGTAACACTGCGTGCAGTATCAAAATTCATCGTTTTCAATAAATGCGACGCAATTTTTAATTATCACATTTCGCTTATTATTATTGATACCTTGGTGTTAAGAATGCTCATAAAGCATACACAACCCCTTCTTGCCCTTTTTACACCTTCTTCTTTTCTTTTTTTTTCTTTTCTTTTTTGTTTTTTAGCTCTATGAACTTCTAAATTACTAAACAGTATGAGGTTTTCTGTAATCGCATTTGACAACATCGAAAAAGCGAAAAACATCACTACGTTCCAATTTCAAAACTTGTCTAGTAAGTAAAAAATAATCTAATTTCATCTAAATAATCTAAATCTAATTTCTTTCAAATAGGAAGCACATATTTAAGTTATTATATAAAATATTTATGTACTTGTAAATTTATTAATAAGTATTGAAATGATAATTTTAAAACATGTAAGATAATAAGAAAAAAAAACATCTTGCGCGCATAATTTGGTGTTCAAAATGCTCCAGGAGCGTAAACAACATCTTCTCGTATTTTTTTAATCTCTATTTTCTCTTTTTTTTCTTGTCTTTTGGCTCTACGAGCCTCTAAAGTGTTGCACAGTACTCGTTTTTCTGCATTTGCAATTCTTTCTTGATCGGTATTTTCTGCAAATAAAATACTTTGCATCCCAGGTGTAATTCCAAGTTGTCTCATAATGTTCAGATGAGATTTTTTTCCATCATTAAAATTTGCAACTGCTAAATTAACACTTGTTTCTACAATGTGCCTGCCTGAGTTTTTTTTTTTTTTTTTTTTTTTTTTTTTTGAACAAAATGTCTATATTAGAGAATTCACCGATTCATTTGTGTTTTGTGTTTTTCCGCCAATGCATCGTTTCAATATAGTGAGATGTGACAATTCTTTAAAAATCGGTTTGATGGCATCCATTACTGCAACATGTAAAGAATTACTATGTTTAAATTTATCGAGTGTACCATTAGCCTTAGCTACATGATACTGACACAATGATTCTGTTCCTTTAGGGCAAAAATCATGAATCGCTTCTTTATCATTAGATCGCTTATGATACCAAATTGCCCATATTATTTTCTGCATTTCTTTGTAGTCATTCAAATGTTGTCTAATAGCCATCCCATAATACGTTGTAAGTTTATCAACTACTGAATCAGTTAGTCGACCTTTACCACCGATACTCTTTTTGTCGCTCAGCTTTTTACCACCAAAATCACTTTTCAATTTACGCAGTCAGGAGCCCATTCTTTTTTGTACATGTCCAACACATTCGATTTTTGATACTGGCATGCTAAAAGGATCTGACTTTGTGATAGACAAGAAAGCCTTGCAGTCACCATCTCCAACATAATTTAAATATCTAACACCATGTTTTTCTTCAGAACGAGTAAACATGCTTATCATTCCACTTACTTCCATCTGTCCCGATGAACCCGAATGATTCTTGGTGCACACTTTTTCATGTTCATTCTTCCACTTTTTCAAATCTTCCCCAGTTAAATTTTTTGCAGCCTCACAACCCTTACAATATGAGCAAGAAACATAACGGTCAACGACTTTTCCTGTTTCACTGTCAATAAGTGTCGATACACCATATAGTGATGAATGGCCTCTAGTTTACCAGGATCCGTCGCCACTGACAGTTAAATTTATATCCTCCGTCATTTTTACTTCCGTTTTAACAGCGGATTTCATGCTATTTTCAGCAACTATGTGTGTGGCTGATTTAATATGCTTCACAATTTTGTTATAAGCCTTTCGAGTCAATGGTGGTGATAAATCCATAGTGCCGCAGAAGGATTTCATATCTGAATATCCTTTTAAGTAATAGGTTGTTGCCTGGTGCAATATGATAAAGTTAAAATTATTTTCAACCTTAGAACACCAGAATATTCGTATTCCAAGCATACCGGTTTCGGTAGCATATAGCATACCTTCCTCAGTGGTAAAGATAGTGGAAATTTGCTCATATATATACAGGGAGGATGGGGATTCAAGCGACAAATTTCTTGACCAATAGGAAAACAGAGGATCCTAGGCAACAGCCAATAAGAAAACAGACTATCCTAGGCAACAGCCAATAAGAGAACAGGGAACAGCTAATAGGAAAATTGGGTGGAAAATGGAAAAGATATTGCGAGAATTGCATTAAAAGATTAAGAAAAATTAGTTTTAATGTAATATTTCCAACAGTCTGATAATGGTGAAATAGCAAAATCACAATTAACGAGATTAGCAAGATTTTTATGGATATGGAAAGCTTCAAGGAAGTTAAGTTATTGTATAGAAGTAGGTTTAGATAGTATCTTAACCGAATTGAAGTCAAAAGCATGACTCGTCTCCCAGCAATGTTTTGCGATTGAGGATTTCTTGATTTCTTGTTTTTCAATATATTGCTTATGTTCTTTAATACGAAATTTTAGACTGCGTTTGGTTTGACCAAAGTAAGAAAGACCACACTGACAATTAATATTGTAAATACCCCATGAATTTGATATTTCAACAGGATATTTAAGGTTGGAAAGGGTGAGTTATTAGTAGGAGTAAAAATTATTTTGAAATCGAACCGAATAAGAATTTTAGCAATGGAAAAGCTTGATTTTGGAAAGAAAGGTAAGACAATGCTAATATTGGAACGAGTAGAAGACTGAGATAAGTTTGAGGAGTGAGAGTTTTGTAATTTAGAAAGGGCAGTATCAATAATAGAAGGGTTGTAACCTCTATCAAATGCAATTGCTTTAATGTATTGAATTTCATTATTGAGAGACTAAGAATCAGAGCACACATGAAGAGCACGATTTATGAATGTGTAAAAGGCGACCATTTTTTGACTTGGAGGATGACATGAACGAGCATGGGGGGGGGGTAGAGAAACAGCGAAGCTTTTTCGATAGATAGAAGCAGTGAAGCCAGTTCCACTGCGAGTGACAAGGGTGTCCAGGATAGGGAGTGAACCATTATTTTCTGTTTCATACGTAAATTGGATATTGTTATCAATAGAGTTCATGATGCTAAGAATGTCCTCAATATTGTGAAGAGAAGTGTCAAGTAAAGTGAATGTGTCATCAACGTACCGAATCCAGAAAGGGAAAGAGAATTTATCAAAAAGTGAGCATTCAAAATAGTGCATGTAGAAATCTGCAAGGATAGGAGACAGAGGCGAGCCCATAGCTAAACCATCAGTTTGTCTGTAAAATTGCCTTGAAATGAAAAGGTGGTTTGAGAAAGACAAGTACGTGTAAGGGAAATAAGTTCTTGAATTTCAAAGCTTGAAAAATGAAATTCACGGAGTCTTTGTTCAAGACAAGAGAGGGCGCCAATTATGGGGACAATTGTGAAAAGGGATTTAACGTCAAAGGAAACCATAGTAAAATTAGTCGGAGACAAATTTTGTATCATTTTGGCAAAGGTGATGGAATTCTTCACAGTGTATAAATCCATTAAAATTGCCTTCTACATTTTCATACTCATTTTTAACATCTGACGAAGCAAGCTTTTAGATGAAGCAGATGTATTTAACATTTCTGTATCACGTTGATTTTGTATATGTTGATTGCCGAGAAACTGACTTCTTTTCCTCTTTTTTGGCCTTAAACCCGAAGCTCTTTCTTGACTGATTTCGCTCATTGTTTGATCTCAAGTATTATATTTAAATAATAAATAACACAAAGTATCAAATTATTAAAAAACTTGCACTTAAAATGGATGAAGCTAGCTAAATAGTACGAGAATCATACGATCGAACACGAGGTCGCAAACATAACTCTAAATAAATATTTATCAGCTTCAAACAAAAGTTTAGTTGTTTAGAAGCTATTTTTCTCTCCCTTACGTGGAGAGAAAAATAAAAACGCTAAAACCAAATAGAATATAATTTAAAATGGAAAATTCCTCGGTTTCGGTAAGCAATGTAAATGTAAACAAAGTCAACTGCTGATCTGACTGTCCCTTTAAATAGCTGTAGTGAAATTTGTAGTCCCAATAAAACTGCCATAATTAGTAAAGTAATGGAATTTTTTAATGCGGTTTTTTGCGTATTGTTCAGAAATGATTACAGAATCAAAATATGTAATAAAAAAAATTCGAAACTTTTTATGGTTTAAAGGTATCCTACCCTCTTAACATTTGAAATCGTCTATTTTTAAAGCCCGTTTAATAGTTTATATTTGATTCTTAAAAACCTAATGTAACTTCAAAGACAAGAAATCTTTACTTTATATATATTTTTATTTGATTTCTTTTTATTCGGAAGTGATGCAGTTTTTAATAAGAATATTATTGTACAACCTATTTTAAAGTTTTATTTTTATTATTATTTTTTTAGGTAGCTTTCATTACAAAAAGTAAAAAGCTTCCTATTGCAGCCGTCCGGAGGAAAGCACTTCCGGAAAATTTTGGTATATTTTCACCAATCATGACCCCCAGACCCCAAAACCACCCTCCGTTCAAATGTTGACATATATATATATATATATATATATATATATATACCTGATTTTTGTCATGCGATAACTAACGTATTTATGAACCGATTTGAATGAAACTTGGTATGTACATAGTACATACAAATGTCTCGACCGAGTTCGTTGGCCAGCACCATCCGCCATTTTGTTTCAAAATGGCGGACATTTTAATTTTTTTAAAAAAATTAAAAATTAAAATTCAATGCGAAAAAAATTAAAAGTTAAAAAATATTTTTCTTTTACGTGTTAGAACTTAAAATAACGATTCCAGAACACTTTTTATTTTGTCTATATCTTAAAAAATGATTGAGTTATAGCACTTTGAATTTTTCTTATGGCTGACATTTTGAAACGATCTGATTTTTGTCACGTGATAACACGCGTATTTATGAACGGACTTGAATGAAACTTGATATGTACATAGTACATACAAGTGTCTCAACCAAGTTCGTTGGCCAGCATCATCCGTCATTTTGTTTCAAAATGGCGGCCATTTTAAATTTTTTTTAAAAATTTTAAATTTAAAATTCAATGCGAAAAAATTAAAAGCTGAAAAATATTTTTCTTTTACGTGTTAGAACCTAAAACAACGATTCCAGAACACTTTTTATTTTGTCTATATCTTAAAAAATGTTTGAGTTATAGCACTTTGAATTTTTCTTACGGCTGACATTTTGAAACGATCTGATTTTTGTCACGTGATAACACGCGTATTTTTGAATCGATTTGAATGTAACTTGGTGTGTACATAGTATATCCTGAGGCCTGAATCGAGTTCGACACTCAGTTCCATCCGCCATCTTATTTCAAAATGGCGGCCATTTAAATTTTTTTTAAATTTTTAAAATTTAAAATTAGGTACAAGAAAGTGAGAAATTGAAAAAGATTTTTCTTTTATGCATTTGACCTTGATACAAAGATTCCAGAGCATTTTTTGTTTCGTCTGTATCTTAAAAAATGGCTGAGTTATCGCATATATACATTAATCGATTTCAATATGAGTGTGCATGTGCACCTGAATTAAGATTTCGACCAAGCTCTTAATCAGCTTCTAGTAATTTGAGCTTAGTATTTTTGAATAATATAACTTAATTTAAAATAAATAAATAGATATAAGTATATGAAAGTTACCTCTTCCTCCCGGCACTGCCGGAAGGACTATTTAATCGTTAACTTTTTTTCCTGGTTAAAAAATAATTTCCACTTAATAATAAATTCAGAATTTATTTTTTGTTTCTTGGATGCCGTACTTTAGACATTAAAAACGGAATCATATTTACAGATTATTAAATATTGACAAATGTATTTAGGAGGGCGTGATGGGACTAATTAAGTTACTTGAAGAAAAAAAAAATATTTTTTTTTTGTATATCTTGTGAAAGTTGCTTTATTCTGAATTCGAAAATACACACATATATATATATATATATATTTTAATTTTAGGTATTGCATTTTCAGAGATATCATCGAAAATGTAGTGCAGAATTATGCACCCCCATCTAATTCCGAATCTACTAAAATTAAAATTGTGACAAAAAATAGAGGTAATTGACGTTTTTTAAAACATTTCAGGAAAACGAAAGCGATTACTCTAGATCGCATAGTTTTTTCCAAAAAACACATTAATCTGTTACGTACAAATTTAGATTTCTAAACATTGAGCAGAAGTGTAGAGAAGTGTTCGATGTATTTAACGTAGCAGATGTATTTTTGAAAAAATACTAATGATTTGAAAAATTTGACTAATGATTTTTGAAAACAATTCATCGGTAAATAGCCGGACGGTTTGGACATAAATATTGACGTAGGTGGCGTACTCTGTATCACCCGGCTTTTAAAAGTCTTGATAACAACTATTTATAACATATTTGCGTAATGCAATACCTAGTAGCAGTATAAAGCGATAAACTTACTACTGTTATAAACATGCCAATTAAATGAGAATTGCTCGCATAAATCACATTAATTGAAAGTGTAAAATATTAGTAACTTGAGATGCAAGCCGTGACAGCTCGAGCGATGCAGAGTGATCCTATTCATAAAAAAAACACAAGTCCCCAGGAAAATGTTCATATTGAATCAAAAATCCTTTTAGTAGCATTCTGTCCAACACGCCACTTTGAAAATGTAATGACGGAAGTGAATCTTTCTTTGTGTGAAACAATTATTTCTTTGACTCCATCTAGTAAAAAGTGTAACTGAATCTCTTCACGCGACCGTTATTGCTCCGAAATTTGTCATTCTAAACAGTGTAGTTTTCTCTTTAGAGGTTTTTCTGTTTTTTGTGCTTTTTTGTGATAAATCAATGCACTTTTTTATAATCAAATGATTTTTTATGTAATATTTAGTATTTTTTATTATAGTAATTATTTTTTAACTGATTGGCGTGATCTAGTCACTCCGCGCGATCTCCAATGTTAAAAAAGATTTCTGAACAAAGTACATTCTCTTTAAGACATTCTAAATGAGTTACTGCCCTTATTGTTTATAATCAACTGATTTTAGCTCATCTTTTGTATAAAACAGATTGAGGTAATTCAGCCACCCTATGGGATCTCGAACGTCACAGATCAGTGCACGTCTTCTGAAGGGTCAAAGTTACTTATTAATTTTAAGAAACTTCCATTAACGTAAGATGAATAGGCGAAAAATATCATAAGAACAGAACAGACTTCTTTTTCATGCTTCCCGTGTTATGTTTTGTTCTCACAGCAATCGTAAAAAAATACATTTTACAGAAACAAATGAGTAAAATAGTATGATGAGAAAACGACTGTTTACGAAATACGTAATTTATTACAATTTTACATTAAAAATTATTTGTACTATAAAATGCTTAATATTTTTTAAAATATCACACGTATAGTAATAAAAAATTCCTAATGTCCATTATTTATAAAATTTGAAATTTCGAATGAAATATTCATTATATTTATATAATATAAATACTCAGTTTTAAACGATTTAAACTTTTCATCAAAAGTGTTGCTATTTTTACCCACGAATAAAATGCTGAATGAAACTTTTCTAAAACTTGTAGAAATATGATGACATAGCTTTTACAAATGCAAATTGAACATCGTTGCTTATGTATTGCGCCAATAAAATGTTCGACTTAAAGTGCAGAATATGCAAAATACACTTCCTAAAGATCAAATATATTTCCCTTGTAGGATAACATTCTTTTCTACTATTATTTTTTGTCTAAAATGTGTAGACAGATTTATTTTTCATGCTTCCCGTGTTATGTTTTGTTGGCACAGTAAACTACAATAAATCAAATTTTACCGAAACAAAAATGATTAAAATGGCATGATGAGATAAATACTTCTTGCAAAATATATAATTTATTACAATTTTGCAATAGAAATATGTGTAAGATAAAATATTTAACCGTTTTGAAAATATGAAATTTTAGCTCGATGAAACGCATGTTGATCTAACTAATAGCATTTTTTATCCCTATTAGCAATTTTTTGTTCAATTAGATACATTTTTTTAATTTATTTCAAAGTGTGTTCGGAATTATGTAAATATGTAGGACCTATAGTCGTCAATCAATCCGCCCGTCTGCCCATACATAACAATACAAATACTACCCAACCGAATAATTTCAAACTTTAAATATATTGTCATAACATATTTTTCTCCAGTCATTTCGCATTTTATGTCAATAAGATACATAGTTCAATTACAGTGACAATCAAAAGTATTCCGTTATATTACGGTCAATGGGGAAAAAATGAAGTGCATTTAATGGTGTTCCTGTACGATAGAAAGCAGATAGTATATACAAGGAATGACAAAATATTTCGCTTAATTTTTTGTATCCAAAATACAGTCTAATATTAACCAAGATCTGAATTTTTTTTTTTAAATGTAACAGCAGAGAAAGGAGATTTTATGAGTGCTCCGTAAATATTTAATCGAGTTTAATACAATATTCTCTTTTCTAAATGGTCCAGTATTTTTTTGTGTCTTCGTAACTTTACGTGATAACAAGCGGATACCGCATACGGATACAACAATGCCAATCTAGCGACGGCCTGCCCTCAGATGAAAACAAAATGAAGGTAAGTCAATCTTACCTGATTTTCCTGTTATACTATAGTTTTTAGAAGAACTAGTGAGGACTTACGCACGCAATTTTAAATGTTAAGCAAATTATCGCTAACAATTTTGATTATAAGACTGAGATAAAAACAAAATCAGGTCAGGCAGTCCATAATTAAGCAATTTAGTAAAGTTAAAAAAGAAAAAAAAACTTTTCTATAACACTATCATGGCTGCTGTAAAAGACAGCACAAATAGAAAAACTAAATGCCAATAATTACTCGAATTGGCGGTTTAAAATTGAGATGCTTTTAATTCGTGAAGACTTAATTGAAGTTATTACGGATGAAGCTCCAACCCCATAACCACAGTTTGGACCAAAAAAGATCGTAAAGCGAGAGTGTTAATCAACCCTCAGTCAACATGTCAAAAATCTGAATTCGGCAAGGGAAACATGGGACACTCTAAAAGAAATTTATGAGAGATCCAATCTCTCCAGCAAGCCGTACTTATTAAGAAAACTGTACAGCACAAAATTAAATGAAGGTGGCAATATGATAGACAACATTACTAAAATTCTAGAAATTGTGGATAAACTATCTGCCATAGGAGAAAATATCACAGATTCCCATATTTCCGCCTTACTACTGTGTTCACTTCCTCCTTCGTACGATACATTAGTGACGGCATTTGAGACCCGTCCAGAACCTGAACTCACAGTACTATTTATAAAAAATAAATTAACGGATGACTATATCCGTCGAACGGAAAGCTCTGGAATTTCATAAAATAACAAAAGAGCATATAAAGCTCAAGTTAAATCTGTCAACTCTGATTATAAAAGAATGAACAAATATTGTTCACATTGTAAAATGAAAAATCACACAAATAAAGAATGTTGGTTGCTAAAAGGGAAAAATAATAACACTTGCACTCAAAATAAGCAAAATAAAACTAAAAACCATTCCACTACGCTATGTTTTGAAGAAAACACTGAAGACAGAAAAATTGCTGTATATGAAAACAATGATGTAGCCTTACTTATAGAGCAACCTGATAATAAAAAAACATTTATTGTAGATAGCGGAGTTCCAGCCATATCGTAAACTCAAAAGAAATGTTTACAAAAATAACAAACAACGTTGAGACAAAAGTCACTGTAGCAAACGGTAGCAAATTGATTTCATATGGATCAGGTGAAGTTGTTATTCAAACCGGAAAAAATAATAAACAAGTAACACTAAGGGATGTTCTGTCCGTACCAGATATTGAAACCAATCTGTTATCAGTTAGCAGGGCAACAACAAACGGACGCCAGGTACATTTTGAAAAGGTTAGGTGCAACATTACACATAAAGGTGAAAAAATACTCCAAGGTAAATTAAAAAACAATTTGTATGAAATACACACAAACGAAGATGAAAAGAGTAGCTACTATACAAATGTAACGTACAATTGCACAATTGCAAATTGTATAGATTTATGGCATAGAAGAATGGGCCATAGAAATTACGACACAATAAAAAACATGGTGTCTAAAGAATTAGTAAGTGGTGTAACAATAAATAAATGCAAACATAATAATGTATGTGAGGTATGCATTCAATCCAAAACAAACAAAACACCATTCCCGAAATCAGGAGCATATAGAGCCAAAGAAAGACTAGAATTAATTCACACTGATGTATGCGAACTTTTAAACACACCCACTATAGGGGGGAAAAGATATTTCATCACTTTCATCGATGACTTTTCGAGGTTTTGTATAATTTACATAATGTCAAATAAGAGTGACGCGTTTGAAAAATTGAAAGAATACATCGCTACAGTTAAAAATAAATTTGGTAAAATGCCAACTGCGATCAGATCCGAAAATGGAGGTGAATATATAAATGACGAAATTGAAAAATACCTAAAGTATAATGGCATAGAACACCAACTTACCGTTCCATATTCTCCAAGTCAAAACGGGGTTGCGGAGAGAAAAAACAGATCGCTTCTGGATATGACTAGGAGCATGCTAAACGAAGCAAATCTCCCACATAAATTATGGGGAGAGGCCATATGTATCGCAAACCATTTGCAAAATCGACTGCCTTCTAAATCCATCAACACCACACCATATGAGCTTTGGCTAGGTAGAAAACCAAACATAAAATATTTAAAGGTTTTCGGCTGTACTGCATATGCCTATATACATAAATTTAAACGAGGAAAACTTGACAATAGAACAGAAAAGGGCATTTTTGTAGGGTATGACAATCGCTCTATAGGGTACAGAATATACACTAGTGATGGAAGAGTCATACTAGCTAGATCAGTAAAATTTATCGAAAACAAAATAGATAACGCAAACACTAATGAAAATACAAACACAAATGATTCAAGGTCTGAAATCAAAAAACAGGCTCAGCAGAAAGAAAAAAATTTAATGGAACTAAATCTAACACAAAAAACCATTGATACAGATACACCATCCACATCTTTACAAACAAAACACGTTAGAAGATCCGAAAGGGAAAATAAAGGAGTACCACCGGACAGATTTGCTTATGCAGTCCGGCACAATCCGTAAATATATAATCTAGTTTAATACAATATTCTCTTTTCTAAATGATCCAGTGTTTTTTTGTGTCTTCATAAATTTACGTGATAACAAGCGGATACCGCATACGGATACAACAATGCCAATCTAGCGACGGCCTGCCCTGAGATGAAAACAAAATGAAGGTAAGTCAATCTTACCTGACTTTTCTGTTATACTATTGTTTTTAGTAGAGCTAGTGAGGACTTACGCACGCAATTTTAAATGTTAAGCAAATTATCGCTAACATGAAAGAGGTATTATTATTTAATTGACAGATGCAGGTTGGGCAAATCGAAGAATCACTTGACATTTGGGTTGTAGCAATGCAGCGATCAGAACATTATGCTTGCAAGAATATGTAGACAACGGTATATTTCAGCGTCATTAAGATAGCGGTCGATCAAGGGCAACATATCAGGAGTGCATAATGATTGTCAAATCAACTGTAACAGCACGTTATTCATAGCTATCAACCATCAGACATGTGACCCGTACACGAGTGTCCACCATGACCATTCACAAATGGTTAAGAGAGCTAAGTCTAAGCTTATACTGACCGTTACACCACCTACCATTGACGCCTGCACTGTCTGTTGAGTCAGAATAGAGTGGTGCTTGGCTCGATCGCATTGAAATGATGCTGACTGGGGCCATATAGTTTTTAGCAAGATATCCCATTTCCAACTGTGTTTTGGCGATCATTGAAGACGGGTCAGGAGACGTCCGGGCGAACGTGCCGAATCTGTTTTTATTATTGCACTTTACACAGACTCCCAACTAGGTGTTAAATTCTAGGGTGCCATTTGCCTTAATAGCCGGACCTCTATGGTCGTCATTAGAGGCACACTTGCAGCGCAGCAACCCATCGCCAACATTCTAAGACCTGTTTTGCTAACGTACATTTTGCAGTACCCTGGCCTAAGTTTTCAGTAGGATTATGTCAAACCACATATAACACGTGTTGCTATGAACTGTCTTCAAGTTCGTCTAACACTCTCTTGGCCAGCCAGATCTCCCAACCATCATATCTCGGATATGATGGGAAGGCGACTGCATCTACCAGAAAATGTAGATGACCTAGTCCGAGAAATTGAACGAATTTGGCAAAAAATACAGAAGAAATCATCTGGACGCTTTATCAATCTACGCCACGCTGGGTGGTAGCTTGCATGGAGGTTAGTGAAGGGTCAACAACAGATTGAGTTTGCTAATTCGTAACTATATAACTGTGAAATTAATCTTCAATTCTATTCTGTATATAATATACCTATCCACATTTTTTTGCCTCCATCGGGCAACTTCTTCTTGGTGCACTTTTTATAGAATGTATTAAATCATTTCATAATTATTTTTATTTTTTTAACTAACAACTCTCTTTCGGATGAATGAGAGAACGAGTAACTTCATCAAATTACATTTTTCTAATTTTAAACGAAAGAAGTTTGGAGACAGATTTGTTATCACACATTCGTTTGTTCAAAATTTTACTAAAAAACGCAGAAATTTTGAAATACAATTTAACTTATAACCACGACCTATATATATATATATTTACATATATATATAAATCTTTACAATAAGGTAGTTCCCTCGGTTGCATTATCAATGGTGGGGAGCCGTGTGCTTTATTTCCTATAATTATTATTCATTGAGTATGTATGCACGTAAGCATATACATCTTTTTTTCTTAATTTTCAGGTGTGAGCTGTGTTTTATATTTTACTTCATAGGCTGTTTAAATTTTCTTTATTGAAGCGGTGAATATGGAAGTAATGGCGAACCGATTTGAGCTACACAATTTCCTGTGCAATTCATTTGTTTCGTGTTTTTCTCGAAAAAAATACAGTATTTTAATGGAGAAATACACTTTAATAATAAAAAAAAAAAATTCAAGCAGTTTTCATACATTCATTTTCTCAAAAATCTCTCTTCTCTCTCAATAAAACTGCTTGTTTTTTAATATTGACATGTTATTTTTTCCGTCATGTTTTGACATGTCCCATGAGTGTTAAAGAAATTTTCAAAATGAATTGTGAAAAAAACTACAACCAGTATATTCGAAAGGAAAAAGGAAAATATCCTTAGTTATTTTATTTCCAGGAAAGGCCGCACTTAATCAATAACAAAAGAGACTTTCACAAAATTCAAGTCATTATCTTTCAAAAAGTTGATATGAAAAGACACAATTATTTTTTTTATATATTTCTAAAAACATATCCTACTAACTTAGATATTATACTGAATGTCATAAACCACTTTTTCTTTTAATTCTTTTTGTAAAAAATTCATTTTAAATTACTTTCTCTCATTAATCGTTAGTATACGCAATATTAATATGTTCTACATTCAAAATTGTTCTGTTTATTTTTTTAAATTTTGCCTTTTGTTTTATAATCTATTTAGAAACTAAATTTTAAAGAAATATTTTTTTTTGAATATCGGTTGTATACATTCGAATGTCGATATATAATTATATTGGAATTTTTTTATACATACAAAACATTACACGACAAAAAATAAGAGACAAAATTCAAGATTGTTTTTAATTTCAATAATTTTACTTTTAATTAATCGAAACAAAATACCTTTATTGTAAAAAAATCTTAAACTTCGTAAAATATTTTTTTCAATTTAAAACCATGGATGTTAAATTTTGTGAATAAATCGCAAATAAAATAAAGATAAATTGTGATGCGTAAATCTAATACATGTAACTTTCACAAACACTCGGATAATTAAGTTTAAAATTAGGTACACACATTTAGAAATTAAAGAAGATTTTTTTTATGTATTTTAGCTTGATACAATGCCTCCAGAGCATTTTTTGTTTCGTATGTATTTTAAAAAATGGCAGAATTATAGTACTTTGAAATTTTAGTATGGCTGACATTTTGAAATGATCTGATATTTGCCACCTGATAAAACGCTTGTTAATGAGCCGATTTGAATGTAACTTGGTGTGTACAGAGTACATACCGATTGATCGACCGAGTTCGTTGAGCAACTTCATCTGCCACCTTTGTTTCAAAATGGAAGCCATTTGATTTTTTTTATTTTAAATTTAAAATGAAACAAAAAAAATTGAAAAAAAAGATTTTTTTTCTTTCCGTTAGACTTTGATACAAAGAATTCGGAGTATTTTTTGTTTTCTTTATATCTTAAACAAATGTTAAATTGTAGCACTTTGAATTTCTAGTGTGGTTCACATTTTGAAATGATCTGTTTTTTGTCACTCGATAATATGCACATTTAGGAACCGATATGAACCGATTTCTATATAAGTTGGTGTGGACATAGTACAAACCAATGTCTTGACAGAGTTCGTTGGTCAACTTCATTCGCCTTCTTGTTTCAAAATGACGATCATTTAAAACTGATAAAACCTCTTAAATTTATAATAACATTTAAAAGAAAAAGTAAAAATGAATTTTTTTAAATGTTTGATCTTAACACAAGGGTTAAGGTACATTTTTTGTTTTTTATTGATCTTAAAAAGAGCTCATATATAACAGTTTTAATTTCTAAAGTGTGCGACATTTTAAAAGATTTATTTGTATCCAACAGCATTGGAGTATATCAACCGATTTTGATGTGAGTGAGCATGCGAACAGGACTTACTAAAATTTCGATCAAGATCATTGGTTAATTTCATCCATCGTGTTCATTTAAAATGACAGGCATTTCATTATATCGCCGAATTTGGCGATCAAATGTAAATCGCTTATTACCAGCTTGTATAAAGTTGATCAATTTATCAAAATTCCTATTCATATTCTGTATCGACAAAAACAATTATTGAATTTTCTATTATCACGTTCCACTAATTTGATCTTTGTACGGTTGAATAATATAACTTGATTTATTTATTTATTATTATTATTATTATTATTATTATTATTATTACTTTAGTAAGGAATATGAAAGCTACCTCTTCCTCCCGGTACTGGGCGAAAGGACTTGTAATGTCTATGGTCAAGCACTATAACTTATACATACTTAATTTTTAATACCAAACATTCCATTGTGAATATAAATAACACATATCAAACACATGGTGATGCGAGTATATTTGCTTGCGTTAGAGAGCGCATAGACAGGCGGACAAATAAACAGACAAACCAACTAACTGAATTCATAAACACATTTAAGTCAAGTTGAAAATTGTTAAAAACGAAATTTTTATTCTAAAAAAACATTGAACTCGGCACCAAATGCCCTTTCATATGATGGAAAGTGCTGGAAATGACGCCGTTTTTAATAACAGCAGCCATAATTAATTCCTAAGGCTTTACACGATGCCTCCCCCTCTTATATGCCTTTCAGTTATATAAATCAGATACTGACCAATCGGTTTATTCTTATCATAATTTGCAATTTTCACTTTATATTGCTTGGGTACCTCTAGGTAGTGGGTAATGAGTAGTGGGTAATAGTTAGTGGGTGTTTTTGTTTGTTTATTTAATTATCTATTTACAACTTAAATACTTTAAAATTCTTCTTCTTCTTTAAATTGGTACTCCTTGAAAAAAAGACTAAATGATATTTTTTAAATTAAATAAATTGAAAGGAAATTTTATTTTAAAGTAAATATGAATATAAATTAATTGCTTGTAAAAGAAAATACAGTGATTTAATCTTGTACTTTAGAACAATATGAAAAATGGATATTTGTAAAAAAATAATAATAATCGTTTGTAATACATTTATAGTGTTATAAGAAAGTAATTTTTAAAGCAAAAACGTCGACAAGAAGAAAAAAAAAGTTTAGACTTTTTTCTTCAGCTTATTTAATAAATTTTTATTTGAATATTTTTTCAAATTTAGATTTTGAAAATTATATACATTTATGTCAAGTATGAACTTAAAAACATTAATTGAGACAAATACCTCGCAATTTATTATTAGTCGTTTTATGTATTTAATTTGTCACTATTATTCATACTTAATACATTGTTAATATATATATATTTTAATTTTTAATGTATATCCAATAATTGTTTTCTGTAAATGACGTATCGCGAATAATTTCAAATAATCACATACAAAGATTTTGTTTTAAATCTTAGGCATAGAGAAAAACAAGGATTTTGTTTTAAATCTTAGGCATAGAGAAAAACAAGGATTTTGTTTTAAATCTTAGGCATAGAGAAAAACAAGGATTTTGCTTTTAATATTTGGCAAAGAGTAAAATTATAAAACAAATAAAATGTTTATTTATAAACGTATCAGTAAATCATAGATGAAATCAATTCATTCAAAAAAAAAAAAAAAAAATCAATGAAACTTAACTTTTATGGTGGAAATTTAAAAGATACAATTATAGGTTAACATATATTCGTCTGCAGTGGTATCATTATCCGTCTTCAGCTTATCGAAAGGTAAATAATCCAGAAAAATAACTTTAATTTTAAGGGTGTATTTCCTCTTTAACTATTACTTGTTATATAATACATGAATCAATAAATTACAAAGTAAAATAATCCAAAAATGCATAAATTCCAAAATATTCAATGTATCTGACATGTAACTTATATCATAATAAATTAATGTTCGGTTTAATGATCCGAAAAACACTTACCGTCGATGCATTAAAAGGAAGTTATTGTTCCAATTCTCTTTTGCTTTTATCATATCCACCTCGTTTCATTTAGACCGCTGGAAGTATCAAGCGATATTTCAATTTTAATGACTGATGATAATGTGTAATTGTTCATGTGGCGAATTATTTCACTTCATTCACTTGTAAATTTCAGTGTAAAAATGTAGTAATGATGTGGTACTTAATTATTACATTAACTGGATATTTGTAAAAAAATAAACTCGCGAAATATATTTATAATATTATCATGAATGTCATTTAAATCACATATGTCAAAAAATAGCTTTTGTTCTCAAAGTTTCTCCATCTTAATTAATAAGTTATAATTTTAATACGTTACAAATATAGATTTTCCAAATTACACATTTAATACAAGTATGCAATTAAAAACGTTAATTGAGAAAGATACTTCACAAATTGTATTAGTCATTTATGTATTCAATTTGCCATTATTATTCATACGTACTACATTGTTAATGTATTTTTTTTAAAAATTTAACGTTTAGCCAATAATTGTTTTCAGCAAAGGATGCAACATGAATAATTTTAAATAATCACATATAATAATTTTTTTTTAAATGGTAGGCATAGAAAAAGAATTATAGAACAAGTAAAACATTTATTTATAAAAATATGAGTAAAAAATGAAAAGAAATGAATTCAGTCAAGATTACAAAAATTCCATAAAATTTATTTTTGAAGAAATAAATTTTTAAAGATAAAATTATACGTTAACAGGAACAAATTTATTCATGAATAGTGGTTACATTATCAATTCGTAGTTTATCGCAAGCTAAGTGCTCCAGAAAAATAACTTTAATTTTAATGTATATTGCCTCCTTAACTAGTATTTGTTATACAATACATAAATCAATAAGTTACAGAGTAGTGCTCGCGATAGGATACGTATAGCAGGTATACGATTAAACGATATACGTATATCCGTATAATACGTTTTTCTGCTATACGGATACTTTCGAATATACGTTTAAACGTATCCGGATACGTATAAGGCGTATCAACTAAACGTATATTTAAGAATACGTATATTTAATGTATACGTATATTCGCCGTATCGTATCTAATTTAAATAGCGGACTTCACCAGTCTTATGTCGCTGAATGGAGAATAATTTGGAAATCGGTAGCGTTACGACAGAAATCCGCATAGTATGCAGGCCCGTAGCTAAGGGGGCGCTATGGGCGGCTCAGCCCCCCCTAGAATATTTTGAGCCCCCCCCCCCCCCCGGAAAAGATTCCAAGGTCACTCAATTAATTTCTGTTCCAAAAATTCAAATGAAATTCTGTTCAAAAGTCTAAGTTAGTTTTGAGACCCTTTCACAGTTTTGCAGAGTTACTAAATTGTATCTAAAATAAGTGTTTCAACACTCCCTCATCTTATATGTACATATGAAGTTAGCATGATGTTTCATTTTGCACCAGTTATACAATCAAAATTTTCATCATCCTATACTTTTCTTAGCATAAAATGAAGTTAGTACAACAGTTTACTTAGAAACATAGTACCTACAATGTGAATAGTTATTAATTTATCTTTCTGCGTCAGAAAGAGAAAAAAAAAATTATGAGCCCCCCCTACATTCTCTCGAGCCCCCCCCCCCCCCTATGGTTCACTTCTAGCTACCGCCCTGATAGTATGTCTTATACATACGAGATCAAGCAATGAAAAGCGTATATTTTTTAAAACAGTTTGCAAAAAGTTCACAAAAGATCAGACTCCTGATTGGCTAATCTCGCTTCACTAACAGTGAAATATCTACTATCTGGATTCCAACCAAGATCTTGGTATTTCCCTTTATAAATATTTTAATCAACGTACATGTTCAGTGCAATTTACCGAAGTGACCCATGTTACCTATCGATTGTAAGGCAGTACGAAACCGAAATGTGGCACCAATGAAAACTATCCTGTTGAACTGTAGCTGACGTCACAATTCGCCTTGATTTTCATTTCATACTACCCTACAATCGGTTGGTAACATTGGTCACTTCGGTAAGTGAACGGTAAGTTACTCTAAACATACTCAATGTTTAATTATGTTTCTTCTAATTTTCATTAAATAAGTCATAAAATATTCTGGGAGGACAAAATAATTAAATTATTTAAAAAAGAAACTAATAAAAATTACCAAATATGTAAATTATTTTAAAATTCCTCCGCGGTAAGACAATTTACATATGTGAAAAAACACAATGGTTTTATTTTTCTAGCAGACATGTGACGCAGACACTTAGTATAAGTATCTCGTAGTGTAGAAGAACGAGCATTTATAGACGCAGTTCTGCTTAGATTACAATTAGAAATGAATAGAAAAAGCTGGGTGTGGCGGTACGCTGAGAAAAAGAATGACAGAGCGTACTGCCTGCTATGTGATGATGATATTGCTGAAAACTCATTCTGTGCAACGGGTGGAACAAAATTCATGCCACATATAGACAAAGTCACAGACAGATATTTTGTAAAAACATATTTTTCGGACTATCTTACCCTTAAAAAGTGTAAACCAGTCGAAAGATTTCTCGAATCCATTACTTTCTTCTTGTTAAGATACAAGAAAATATAAAAAAACTAAGTACTAGGCACAGCTCTTCCAAATATTAGTTTGATTCTATCCACAACTAATGTAAGACAATTTATAATAAATAACTTAGTTTTTTGGGAAAGAAACCAAAATTTAAACTGAGAAACGTATTCAGATTTTTTAGGTACCTGCATAACAAGTAGTAGTTAAGTAAACGCATCGTAGTTTTTTAAACAGAGAATCGCGATGGGGATACTCTACCGGATATTTCTCAATGTCTGTAATCCGCAGAAAAGCATTGAAACATCAAATTTCATATCTTGAATGAAAAACGTTTAAACGTTTATACGTTTAACCGCTTGGATAAGATCCGTATATACGATGTAGCGTATATGTTGTTTTGCGCAATACGTATAAACGCCGATGCCGTATTATACGTATAGTTGATCCGTATATCGTATAATACGTATTATACGTATACGCGTATAAACGTATAATCGAGAGCACTATTACAGAGGAAAATCCTAATAAAAAATGCATAAATCCTATATTTTTCAAATTATCTTGCATGTAACTTATATAATTAAAAATGAAACTTTGGTTTAATTATCCGAAAAACACTTACCGTCGATGTATTAAAAGAAAATTATTGTTCCAATCTTCTTTTGTTTTTATCATAATCACCTCGTTTCATCTGGACCGCTGGAAGTATCAAAAGGTACCTCAATTTTAATGACTGATGATAGTGTGCAAATGTTCATGTGATGAATTACTTCACTTCATTTATCGCTGGAAATTTCAGTGTAAAATTTTAGTAATGATGTGGTTTTTAATGATTAAATTAATTAGATATTTATAAAAAAATAAACTCCCGTAATATATTTATAGTATTTTCATTAATGTAACATATAAATCACACACACATATATATATAATAGATTTTGTTATTAAAGTTCCTTAAGCTTAATTCATAAATCGTAATTTTAATGCATTACAAATATAGCTTTCCCAAATTACTCATTTAATACAAGTATGCAATTAAAAACGTTAGTTGAGACAGATACTTCACAAATTATATTAGTCGTTTTAGGTAGTCAATTTCATACTATTAGTGATACTTACTACATTGTTGATATATGTTTAAAAATCTTTAAAAATCTTTAACATATAGCAAATAATTGTTTTCTGCAAAAGATGTAACATGAATAATTTTAAATAATCACATACAATAATTTCGTTTTAAATCTTAGGCTTAGAAAAAAATTAAAACACAAATAAAACATTTATTTATAAAATTATGAGTGAAACTTGATAGAAATCAAATCTGCCAGGATTTTAAAAAATCAATAATATTTACCTTTGAAGAAATAAATGTAAAAATAAAATTATAGGTTAAAGGAAAATATCTATTCATTAATATTGGCTACATTATCCGTTTGTAGCTTATCGCAAGCTAAATGATCCAGAAAAACAACTTTAATTTTAATGTATATTGCCTCCTTAACTAGTATTTGTTATACAATACATAAATCAGTAAGTTACAAAGCATCCTAATAGAAAATGCATAAATTCCAAATTAAATGGCAAAGTTAAATAACCCAAAAATACACAAATCCCAAAATGTTCAATGTATCTGACATTGGTTTTCATTATGCATGAAGATTTTAAATAATTATATACAATAACTTTGTCTAAAATCTTAGGCATAGAGAAAAGTTATAAAACAAATAAAAACTTTATTTTTATGAGCAAAACTTAATAGAAATATATTCTGTCAGGATAAAAAAGATGTAATCAAACATAACTATGAAGATGGAAATTTAAAAGATAAAATTATATGATAACAGGAACAACCTTATTCATCAGCAGTGGTAACAATATTGGATTTTAGCTTATCGTTAGGTAAATGATACAGAAAAATAACTTTAATTATAATGTATATTGCCACTTTAACTATTATTTGTTATGCAATACACGAATCAATAAGTTACAAAGAAAAATAATTCGAAAATGCATAAATTCCAAAATGTTTAATTTACCTAAAATGTAACTTTTATCATTATAAATAAAAGTTTGGTTTATCCGAAAAACACTTACCATTGATTTATTAAAAAAAGTTATTGTTCCAATCTTTCTTTTTTTAATTATAATCACCTTGTTTCACCTAGACCGCTACAAATATTAAAAAATACTACGATTTTAATGACTGATGATACTATGTAAATGCCCATTTAACGCTGGAAATTACAGCGTGAAATTGTTGTAATGATGTGGTTTTTGATGATTACATTCATTAACATTTAGAAACATTGTCATTATACCTGTAATAGAATGTAACATTATTATTTTAGAAAAATAATATACATGTATATTTTAAATTAATAATATTTTAAGCTCTTTCCATTAGAATTCATAGTAGGGTTTAATCTGTAGCACAGAAATAAGGCATTTATTTAAAAAAAAATTAGAATAGTTAAAATTTAAACTACGAACAATAAGTATTGAGACATGAATTTTCAAAACTATCTTATCGAAAAAATCCAATTTTGGGAATTTGCTTAAAATCACTAACTACGGCCATTGGTTTTCATTATACATGAAGATTTCAAATAATTTCTTACAATAATGTTGTATTAAATCTTAGGCATAGAGAAAAAGTATTAAAAAAATAAAAAAATAAGGTACTTGTACCCTATATGGACAGTGCTCTCAATATGGACATCCCTAATATTTTTAAAAGTAACAATTTTTATAGGGAGATCGCACTACATATCCGTGAAGAAAAGCAGTTGAAAAGATAATTAAGCCTGGAAAGTTTAAAAAAAAGCGCGCTGTTCGCCATTTAGAAGGAAACTTGTTGTTTCGTGGTGTGCTGATCTTAATTACAGGCAAGTTTAAATTCTTATTAGATACTGTAAAATTACTTTAAGTATTAAAAAGTGGGATGTTTTATAAAGCTTTTAAAACATATTTTCGATTGCTATTGCATATATTGCTTAAAAAATTTTATTTATTTATTTATTACAAGAATTAATAAAACTACACCCTATTCCCAATATGGACACCTTATGTCCACATTGGAAGTACAGCAGGGGAATCTTCAGATTGAGAAAAATAAAAAGCTAAGCAAAACCAACTACATTATTTCATATTATATTGTAGTAACTGAGATGTTTAGCATCGGTCTTCGCAGAGCCACAACCGAAAATGACCCCCCGCTCCAAAGTGCATGTTCTGAAGATATTTACTGTGCCCTCCCCCGCAATTCCTTAAGATATATATATATATATATATATATATATATATATTCCCCTCTCCTCTAAAATTCCATAGAAGTGTGGCTCTTCCCTACACTATGTGTAGTAAGACAATAAGGAGGCGCCTGTCCATAATAGGGACTTGTGGTTCCTTATATGGACATTTGTAGACATTTTTTGTTTTTATCATTTAAATTAAACCGGAATAGTTACAAGGTCTCTAATTTTAATAATGATAGTCAACAGCCCAGTAATCATAGTCACATAATTTTTGAGTCCTATCACGTGTAAATAAAGGTGAAAAAAATAAATTTTCCTTATGGTGTCCATATTAATCACATGTATCTTATATTTATAAAAGTATGAGTAAAACTTAATAGAAATCTATTCTGTCAGGATTAAAAAGTTCGATCAAACTTAACTTTGAAGATGGAAATTTAAAAGATAAAATTATACGCTAACAGGAACAACTTTATTCATCAGCAGTCGTAGCATTATCCATTTTCAGCTTATCGCAATGTAAATGATAAGGAAAAAGGACTTTAATTATAATGTGTATTGCCTTTTTAACTATTATTTGTTATGCAATACACGAATCAATAAGTTACAAAGCAAAACAATCCGAAAATGCATAAATCCCAAAATGTTCAGCTTATCTGACACGTAACTTATATCATTGTAAATGAAAGTTTGGTTTAATGATCCGAAAACACTTACTGTCGATATATTAAAAGAAAGTCTTTTGTTTTTATCATAATCACCTCCTTTCATCTAGACAACTGGAAGTATGAAAAGATACTTCAAATTTAATGACTGGTGATACTCTGTAAATGTTCATGTCATGTATTTATTATTCCACTTTTTTAACGCTGGAAATTTCAGTTTAAAATTGTAGCAATGATGTGGTTTATAGTGATTAAATTAATTAAAATTGAGGAACATTGTCATTAATAGAACGTAGCATTATTTATTTAGAAAAATAATGTATATTTTAAAATAATAATTATTATGGCGCATTTCATCAAAATTCATAGTAAATTTTAATCTACAGCACAAGAATAGCGTAATTATTTAGAAAATTAATGTTAGAAGGTTAAAAATTGCAAAATCCGAACAATGTATATGGAGACATATATATATAATAGTAAAATGCCGAAACATAAAAATGTTAAATTTGCAATTTTTATAATTTTATGATATAAGTTATGATTTATGAAATTTATATTCGAAGAAATTATGAATTGTAACCTGCATTTTCATGGATTTAGATTTATTAAATCCTGCTTTTTAGAAATCCAAAATTCCAAATTTTTCTACCAAGTAGTTCTCATATTATGCTTAAAAAGCGGCAAAAGTATAGTTTATGCCAACACGGACTTGATATTTTAAAATTTCTGTACTATCCAATGATTTAGCAGTCTTCAATGACTGCTTAAGTGGCGACTAAGATTCCTTGACCAAGAAAGGGTCTTTCCCGATCAACAGTCTTCTACCGAATTTCAATTTGTATACAGCTCTTAAAAATACTCGTTTTAAAGTAATTAATTTCTTGGAAACTTATCATAAGAAGAGCATGTTGTTTTTTTATTTTTATTTTTATTTTTATTTTTAACTTTTTATTTTTTTGTCTAATTGAAGGGTTTAGAGACAATTTGTTCTGTCAGAATAGAATACTGCAATTGAAAAAAAAATTAGGGTTTATTTTAATATGCAGATGCGCTCCCAAACAATTTTTATATACATCATTTAAGACTCATATAGAATCATTTGGTATAAATAATTTTATTACATAATGATTTGGCGCAGATTTAGTTGAAGGTGCCATCTCTTTTTCCCGCGACCGTATATATACACATATAATACTTTTAAAAGAATGTTTTTACACTCAGCTAATTTTTAACTTTATTTAAATTTTTTCAGCATTATTATTACTTTAATTAATATCAAATCATAATTAGTAATGATATTTTCCATGCCACGCGTTACATTTTTTATTAAAATATATTTTGAATATTACTTTTAATTACAATAATTTATAATAAATTATAATAATTTGAATCTTAATTTTACATACCATTTTGCCAATGAGATGCATAATACATGTCGAAAAAAGTATTTTAAATAAATCAAACAAATCATTACATCAGAATTAAAAAGATTTTAATAAATTATACTCTAGTTTAGATCATTTTTGTTAGCTCACTTTCAGAATTTTTATTGCATGATCACTTATTAACAATTAAGTTTGTCAATTACATAATTAAGTAGGTAATAATGATACATTTACTCATCTAAGAGTAAACGTGTCAAGTTACATTAGTTTTATATTTTCTCTTCTCGTAAAATAAATATTCTGAAGCAAAAGTAAGACTGAAACACTATAAAATTTCAGTTAATTGGTATTTAATGTTTCTTTTAAAATTTAACTTAAAGTTTAGCTGCTAACAGAAGTTTGAAAAGGTTGTTTGTGGCTCTATAGTAGATAATATATTATTATTATGTTATTTAGAAAATTATGTTTTAAAGTATTAAAATTCAAGTTTCTATGTATACTACAAACTCAACATTCCACAAATAGTTTGTAGCACTTTAAAAAGATATTATTTAGCGAAAGTATTGTGGGAATTAATTGTATTCTCTTAGTGCAAAGTTAACATACTCTATCTTCAATGTACGAAGCATATTTATATTTCTGAATTTAAACAATAAAAAAATTATATAGGCCAGTTATTAAACAATCTTAAAATGTTTTAAACAGAAGACAGGGTGAGACAAATCATTTTATGCACCGTTCGTTTTTCTAAATGGAAGTAATGAAATATTCGATTTAGAATGAGAATATTAGATTTCATCGTTTATCTACCAAATACTGGATGGATTTCAAGAAAATTCTTTATGTAGCTAGGTTGAATTAATTTAACAGAAATAAATATCTAGTAGATACAATGTGCACGCATGGTACTGCGTAAGGATCATTTACACCAGACGATATTAAATCAGAGTTTACAACATTTAACGAAAAATGTGTTAATGGGGTTTATACTCTTCTTTTATAGCAATACAGCTTTCACAATGTGAACGCATGCTAGAAATCAGGCAACTCGTGAATCCATGTTTCAGGTAATCTCACTCCTGCATCAACACAATTTTCGGGTCTCGGGAACTTTCAGGAGGCGGAAAGTGAGCTCCATTTTCTTCCCAAGACATGAGTTATTTGGTTCAGGACAAGAAATCTGGTTTGTCAATCAATCAAGTGTATATCCTGACTTTTTTTTAATTCATCGATCACACGAGCTTATCTGGGCGCACGTTGTATTGCCTTAATATGAAATCAAGCCAACTACCTCTTTGAAAAGGTGTACTTAGGGTGTCAAAATACCATTCATACCTCTCACACTAATCACAGAGCATTTGCTAAACGCAGAGAGAAGTGTGCTCCAATCCAACATGATGCTTGCCCAGCTCATCAAACATCCGCTGCAACAGTGATATTTTTTTCGGAATCTCTAAGTCAGGTACAAGATTCCTGTTTTTTTTCCCACAAGTGCATAAGTCTAGAGTTTGTATTTAGGCTGAATAGAAACTTGTGAACATATTGACCCATTGATCCATGCTATAACGTTTACGATCTCTACACCGTGATCAAAGGTCCCTATTGCGTGGAGAAATGAGTGGACGCAAGAAGCGAATATCGTTGCTAAGAATGCTGTGTTATGCGCCATTTTGGAAACAGAAACCATTGAAATGTGGCTTTCCTTTTGGCCGCGTAAATGTCACGAAAGAGCTGAGAATGAGTTACACTGTTTTTATCCCTCGCTGTAATGGCCAAATAGCGATATCCATTGATCATTGTAGCTGTTAGGTGACCTTACCCAGCTTTTATCTATATGGATCCAGCGTCCTAAAACACTTTTCGTAAGTTGAACACGAAATTATTTATTACATTGAAGTCTCTAAGAATTTGCACATGAGACTGATTAGTTTCTAAACATCCCGCGATTTGCTATCTCATTCTATCTTCTGAACCTTAGTGGTTCCTATTTGTTATTGTTTTTTGTTGAATTTGTTATTGTTTTCTGTTGAATTATAAATTTATAATTAGGATTTGTTAATTAAAGGACAAGTTGTTTTGAAAGAAATATTAAACGAGAAATAAATGTGAAACCATATGTGCGATCTGTGATCACACCTATCAACGTGTTTTAACTTTCGTTCAATGCTTTTTCATAACATACGATAAACTATGCATATTCTCTTAATTAGATTAGTGTATTTCAGCAAAGGGAGTCTGAGTTCTTTCATTTCTAAGCATCTTTGCGGAGAATTCTAGAATAAATAAATTTCCATATTCAACATTCAGTATTATTTAATCTTAAGAATAATTTTGCTAATTACAACACTTAATGGTGACAATATATGTCTTTTATTTTTCTACTATAAAATATGTTTAAACATTTAATAATGACAAAATATCATCAAAATTTTATTAATTAGCCGCCGTAGGCGACCAGTTTGAACTTCCTTAAATGTGTATTAAGGATTGAATGATATTCCTTGTATTAATAATTGATTTTAATTGCTCATTTTTTTTTATTATTAACTAAACTTTTTTTAAAAATTACTATTTCCCTTTTAAAAATAATATAAATTAATTTAAAAATATGTACGTAACTGGTATTTGAAAACAGAATTTTCGCCAAACTGACGTTAGAAAAATAACGAGCAAATGCGGTGCATATATGGCATCTGTCCTGATAAATCAAGGACTCAGTATTTCTATGCTAGCTCGCCGCAGATAATACATTGCTAAATATTGTAACCATGGCATTTTTCCGTATTTCATTAATTATTTAAAATATAATAATATAATCCTTTTTGTCATTTTATTTAAATACATAACTTTAATTTGAAACTGAAAAGTTTAAATTCATCACTTTTATTTAAACTGAAATGGCTTTTATAATTAAAAAGAACAGAAAAAAAATAATGATATATTGAAACTCCATAATTGCAGAGAAGGAACAAAACGTAAATAAATCCAATTTACCACAGTAAAAATCTTACCCAAGGACTTTTGCATAGTAACCCATAAGATGTCTTTCATTTGGACGTTGCCATTAAACAATTAACAAATAATCTTTTTGTGCCACATACAGTAGCGTGTTATGTACATAGTTATTAATAAAACGGTAGCGTTTCTTTTAATTAAGACATAAATTTCACTTATTAACCCTTTGTTGCATACATTAAAGCAGGCATATAACCCAATGGTAAATTTGTTATTTTCTATTTGTTATACTACCCGAGTTGAGGAGCTATCTAGATTTTTCTACAGAAAGCATAAATATCACAGAGTGGCAAAAGCTTTTAATAGAAACTGTAAATGAATAAATAGGATAAGAAACAAAATAGCATTTTTTCCAATTTATTTCCCAGTATGCAACAAAGGGTTAAATTGAAATTAGGGTCTTCTCTTCCGAATTAAAAAAATGTGATAAACGACAAAAAAAAAAAAAAAATGACAGTAATTTTTGTTTTTTTTAATCGAGTTGCAATACGACATTTTCCAAACATCTTCAAAATTTCTTCTTAAGTCTATCGTTGTATGGAAAACCTGCAAAATAACTAAAAACACAAGTTACATACATACGAATAATTATTATTATATTAAATATATACACATAAAAAAGATTTATTAAGGTTCCATATCTTGATAAAATTTTAGAGTCCATTACGATCATTAAGCTCGGGCCGCGAGCTTGTAACCATCATTTGTCATATTCCAATCATAATATCATGCATAATACGCTATAATTAATATAAAAGCAGGTTTACGCACTCTCAAATAAAGTATGCTCGTGGATTCTTAGACGTATGTGTTTATATTTTCAAACTTTAAATTACATTTAACATATTTGTATTTTATCCTGACGACGTTCGCAGAAGCGAATGAAACGTTGATAACTTTTAAGTGTATTTTAAATATTATGTTTTATAAATGTACCATTTAGCGATCTGTTTTTATTTTAGTACATATTTTTTGTATTGTACATCATGCAACAAAAATACTTCTTCTAACCCACTTAGATGTGCATTTTGCATAATTAAATGAAGTGGTATATTACTTTCTTTCGTCTGCATTTTCTACGTTACATGTCTAATATCCCTAACCATATTTGAAATAAATAAATCATTTTTATATCATATTTTAAAATTGAGAAATACAATTCCGGCATGCGTATTCACATTTGCAAAATTACACTCCATTAATAGTACATTAAAAAAATATAATATTTTTCAATTCAAATATTTATAGATGCGTGAAAAAAATAAAAAAAATAAAAGATGAATAGGGAAATCACTGAAAAATATGTCTTGATATATTTTCAAGAATAACTTGTTAGAGAAAAATTGAATAGAATGCAAAACAGCTTCTTTGTATAGAGAAATATTTGTTCTCCAAGAAGTGGTTTTTGTTTATACAGCACTTTCTATGGCATGTGATATTTGCAATACATACAAAGAAAGACGTATTGTTTGCTTTGCTATACAGAAACGCCACAGCATACTTTTTTTGTGTAGTCTCTCAGTAACTATATAGTTTGCACATTTGAGACTATATTTATACCTCGTTATATATAACGAGTATAATTAAATACAGAACATAAAAATTCATTTTATTTAATACATAATGTATTTTTAAATTATGTTTTTATAAATTATGCAAAATAGAAATTATTTTATTAACAGTTACGCAAATTGTATTATGCGTGTTCTTAGTTATGTTAATACTATCTTCTGTCTAATATACAGAAGGTAATTTGTTGTAAACCTTAGCAACGTATATCATTTCCATAAAATGTGAAACAGTTTAATATAATTAAAACGCGCTCAATACAATGTTTCCACATATAAATTAATAAAAAATATTCTTTGTATCACAGATTGTACAGCATATATTTTTCAGCGTATGCTTCATAGATGCATATCAATTTTGTTATGTTCGAAAGAATGTAACAACATGAAATTAAATTGAAGCTACTTTTTCCCATTGGCCGTAATGCAGCAAAATACTTTTGGTTTTCCCTGTAATTAAATTATTCATCCTATATTCATAAAAGTTGAAATGACGCGATAAAATTATACAACAATTGTAAATTTTAAATTTTGAACGGTATGGTTGGGTAGTTTTTTGTGTTGTTATATGTGGACAGATAGACGGAAGGACAGATGAATGGACTGAACTGAATACTATAGGTGCTACATATTTAAATTATTACGAGCGTACCTAAAATGATAAGCTCAGTTACATGTATATGTCAGTGAAGAAGTATTTAACGTTATCTATGTAGATTTGTCCAGCTATTGCATTTGTTAGAAGAATAATTTGCGTTTATTTATATGGGAAGAAAGAAAATGGCACTCGATTATTTTTACTCGGTCTTTAACTGAATAAATATAACTTTTTAAAAAATAAAATAAGAGGTTGCCTGTTTTTAAATAAAATGTTATTTGAATCAATATATATTATTTAATAAATGATATTTGAACACTTTAATGCGAATTTGGCATATATACAATCACAATTACATGAATTTAATTGATTTTTTAAATCATACATTCTGAGTTCAACAAGAAAACTTTAAAGTAACAATTTTACTTATGTACTAACAAACATTCCATCATTGAATAAAGCAAAATTTATTTAAATTTCTGAAATATTCTAGTTTTACCTATTTTCTGAAATATTCTTTTTTTATTCGAAATATCCTGGTGTAAATTTAAATTCTCTGAATTCCAAAATTTCTAGAAAAATTCTACCGTGTGAATTTAAGGCAAAATGTACAATAAATATTGTAAATTTTTAATATGCGAAACGTCTCATTTAACAAACTCTGTCTAAGAATATAATTTTCTTTGTATGATTGTTTAAGATAATATGTATAGATTACAAAAAGTATTTAAAAAAGATGTTAAATTATTTAAATCTATGTATTTTTAACTGTAAACACGGCCTTTATCAGATAATACAAAAATACTGTTATTAACGTATTATTTTTTCAAATGTCACCTAGTGTACCACAAAACGCAGTAAAAGTTATTTTTTAAATTCGGTTAGATGATTTTCACTTTCACACCTTTTTGACGCCAACATTTGAAAAAAAAAATCTTTAATAACAGTATTCGTCTATTCTCTGACGAAGATTGAGTTAACAGTTCAATTTACGAATAATTAAAGTAATTTAACATCCTTTTTCTTAATATTTTTTGTCATCGTTGTAAGCAGTTTACATATAGTATAATTTTAAGTTTACCTTTAAAAAATTATTTTAGCATTTTATTTATTTCTCTATTAATATAATATATGTGTGGTATGTAATATGTATAGAATATGTATGGTTAAGATTATATATGTTACAGGCCAAACCCGATTTTAGGCCAAACTAGATTGGCCTAATCCAAACCGGTATATCCTAACGCCCATCGGATAAACTAGTTCTTCCTAGGCCAAACCGGTCTATCCTAAAGCCCATCGGATAAACTAGTTTTACCTAGGCCAAACCGGTTTATGCTAACGCCCATCGGATAAACTAGTTTTTCCTAGGCCAAACTAGTCTATCCTAAGGCCCATAGGACAAACTAGATTTTCCTAGGCCAAACTAGTTTGGCCTAACTCTTATAGGATAAACTAGTTTAGACTGCTGTTTATTGGTCTGAACTAGTTTATCCTAGGCCAATTCAATTTGGCGTAATTTTATTGAATTCAATGACCGCCTCAACGCCAACATTCTTGCTTGTCCGAGGCTGATCTAGTTTATCCTAGGCCAATGTAGTTTTACGTGAATTAGCTCACGAGCGTCAAAGCCAGAGAAAAAATGGGCTCACAGGTTCTGTATGTACGTATGTACGCATATATGTACGTATGTGCGTAACGAGATAACTCTTGATAGAAATAATGTAATTTGACATGTTTTTAACTCATAAGGCTACCAAAGCCTGAGAACTAATGTGCCCGTAGGTTCTGTATCTATGTATGTACGTAAGTACGTAACGCAATTATTCTTGATAAATAATCGATTTGCATCAAACTTTCAATATAGGTTTATTCTTATAAGGAGCTTTTTTGATTACCTTTGGAGGTCATTGGAGAAGAATAAGTGTGTCTGTGTGGGAGGGGGGGGACGAGAGGCTGATTCGCCCCTTCCCTTAATTCATATAAATGGGTTTCCATGCATTATTAGCATATTTTATTCAAATTTTAGATATAGGAACATTCTTTTGAGTGACCTCCATGATTAGTTGTGAGTGTTCAAGTATTGTTTAAGTATAAAGGGAGGGGGGAATAGGAGTAACGCCCCATAATTTATGTAAAATCTTTTTTCACGCAGAATTTACTGATTTGCTTCAAATTTTAGAAATAAATTCATTCTGGTAAGGCGCTTCCCTAATTATTTTTGGGGGTTAATTGAATAAAAACAACGAGAATAACGAGGGGATCCCGCCTAATTTTGTCAAATGTGTTTTTCATGCAGAATTAACCAATTTGCTGCAAATCTTGGATTTGTTCATTCTAATAGGCGCTTCACTGACTAATTTTGATGTTTCTTCGGTTAAATATAAGGGGGAAACTTACAATTTATTTCTTTGCTTAAATTAGATAAATTGGTTATAATACAGAATTATCCAATTTGCTTAAAAGTTTGGACCAGAATTCATTTGATCAGACGCTTCTTTAATTAATTTGAGTTTTTCATTGTTTAAGTATAACGGGGTAGTGGACGTTTTAGCGCCTCACTTAAATTAGATAAATAGGTTTTTTTTGCAGATTTATCCGATTTGTTGTAAACTTTGAATATATTCTTTTAAGGCGAATCCCTGAATTGTTTTGAGGGTTTAATGACTAAGTATAAAGGGAGGAATGGGGGATTACCCTCCTTAAGTCAGATGAACTGTTTTTTGAACAAAATTATCTGATTTGCTTCAAATTTTCGATAATTGTTTAATTTTATAAAGCTTATCTCTGATTAGTTTTGGGGGTTCAATGGTTAAATATAATTGGGAGAAATAGGAAGAAGTAATCCAACTTACTTTATTTTTCGAGGGTGTTATTCTTTAAACAAATAAATCTGTAATACACAATTAGTGTAAACAGCCTGTGAATGCAAAGCCATCACTTTAATTGGGCAATATTCTTTTAACATTGATCCCGACTACTACTCCATAGCTAAGTGGATTTATTATCACCCTTATATAAAATATTTTATTCGAAGGGTTGTAGAATACTGTCAGAGGTTTGCACGGGCCGGAATTTCCAGGCCAGGGTTCCGCCTGACCGGGCCGCCAGGCCTCTAAATTATGTTAGTATATATTTTATATAATTATACCTATATTATCCTTTCTTTTAGAGTTGTGGATTTTTATTGTTTAAATCTAAAATTTACACTTAAACAATAAACATCCCCAACTAATCACGGAGGCGCCTTGTCACAATGATCCTATATCTAAAATTTTAAATGAAAATTGATAATTCTGCATGATAAATCCATTTCTCCAAATTAAAGGTGGGGAATTAGCCTCCCGTTCAACCCCGTTTATTCCTATCCAATGAATTCCCAAAATTAATCAGAAAAGTACCTTATCAGAATGAACCTACATCCAAAATTTGAACCAAATCGGATATCTCTATCAAGAGTTATCGCGTTACGTACATACGTACATAAATGCGTACATACATGCGTACATACATACATACAGAACCTGTGAGCCCATTATTTCTCTGGTTTTTACGCCCGTGAGCTAAAAACACGCAAAACTACATTGGCCTAGGATGAACTAGATCGACCTAGGACAAACAAGAATCTTGGCGTTGAGGCGGTCATTGAATTCAATAAAATCACGCCAAATTGAATTGGCCTAGGATAAACTAGTTCAGACCAATAAACAGCAGTCTAAACTAGTATATCCTATAAGAGTTAGGCCAAACTAGTTTGGCCTAGGAAAATCTAGTTTGTCCTATGGGCCTTATGATAGGCTAGTTTGGCCTAGGAAAACTTGTTTATCCGATGGGCGTTAGGATAAACCGGTTTAGCCTAGGTAAAACTAGTTTATCCGATAGGCTTTAGGATAGACCGGTTTGTCCTAGGAAAAACTAGTTTATCCGACGGGCGTTAGGATAGACCGGTTTGGCCTAGGCCAATCTAGTTTGGCCTAAAATCGGGTTTGGCCTGTAGCATATATATCTAGTATTTCAAAATTTAAACTAAATTTGACTTTCTATCAGTAATGGATGAAAAATTCACGACCCTAGAGAAAAGTAACGTTTTTTTAGCTTCAAAGTGCCCTTAAAAATGAATGGTGACTTTATGTTGTGAACTTTCAAAACATTTTAAAACATATAGTTTGCAAAACCAATGGCTTACAATAACGAATGATTTAGGGATTTCAGAAGATTCCAATAATTTAAATTCATAACCGGAAAATAAAGGGAATATAAAAGTACAAGAAGTATAGTTTTAAAATTACTGTGGAATATTTTAACTATCGATATTGAAAGAAATACTAGGGATTTAATATCACTGAATTTTTTTTAGTGGCTGGAATAAATTTAAAAAAAAATCCTTTATGTATTTTCAGTTTTTTGATCTTGTGTTTGGACATATATATATATATATATATATATATATATATATATATATATTGCTTGTGTTACACTTATATATATATATTGCTTACAACTGTAGCTTTCTGATGAATACACATAGCTGTATATATTATTTATAAGTTTTATAGGTATTTATTTTTATACGCTGATTTTTTCACAGTTTCAGCTGTATGAAACGAAATTTAATTTTTTACTAAATAATGTATGTACTAAATATTATATGTAATGTAAATGTAATGTACTAAATTACATGTACTAAATATTATAAAGAAAATATTTAACTCAAACAGATAAATTTTTCGTTCAGTCTCTACAAGGTTATATATAAATAAAGATGATATTGTAGATATTCATGTATTTTGTTTATCACTATTCTATTTCTGTTATTTTCAATTATTTTTATCTGTATCTGTAATGAAAAAACATTATGAATTATTCAGATGGAAATTCAGGAAAAAAAACTTAACATTTTGTTCTTTTATTAGTATTTCTATTTACAATGAATTATCAGTTTTAATTTCATTAGATAGTTTCCTTTATATTATAAAGACTTTAAAACCCAAAATACAAATTATAAAGGTTTTTGATATGAATAAATGACTGCATAAAATATACTAATTAATTATTTCAATTGATTTCAACTTTCGATAACGCAGTATGTGGGAAATATTTTTAAAAAATCGTAATAAAAGAAAATAAAAATAAAATAATAACATATGAATCTAATGCAGATTCAATTATGATGTTACTAAATATAGGTTTCCCTAAACACTGAAAGATGATCAATAAAAATTAGATATAACACGAAAATCAACTAAAAATTTTATAATAAACATTTTCAATAATATATTTTTATATTACTTATTCGTTTAAGAAAGATATTTTATTAAAACTGAAAAAAATCTAAATTTCGATTAAATAATTAAGGTATGCTTTATCAAACATATTTTTTTCTGGATGAACTAGAAATCCAAAATCTAACTTATTGAACTCAAAATATACGAAATATTCTGATATTTAGTTTTAGAGATGTTTGCTTTTTTTCGACAGTTTTTATTTGTGAGCTCTTTGCAGAAAAGATTTATGGTTTTCAAATTCTTCCTATTTATAAAATGATGCATATTATTTTGAAAGAAAAATATAGGTACATTTTTGTTAGCTTTTTTTGTTTTCTTGATTAAACTTTAAAAAAAGTTATCTTGAGAAAACGCGTTTCAGCTTCATTTTCGTTTGAAAATATGTATCGATAACACAAAACTGAGGCATAAATTTTATTATTGCCAAATTATGTTCGTATTTCTAAAAAAGTGAAACTTTCTATTTGAAAAGATACATTTATGAAATAATAAGCCTGAATTTAATGCCTGGATAGAAGTGAAATAATTTTTTTAACTGTTTGTTAAATATTTTAATACTATAAAACTGGAAAATCACATAAACAAATGTGTTTAAAAATAATGAACGATCAAATATTTATCCGTAAAATGTTTATTTATATTTTCTTTTGGAGAATAGCAAAATACTATAAAAGTGGAAAATCAAATCATTAAAAAGTTCATGTTAATCATTAAAATGATTGCGAGTTTTGTATTAATCTCATTTGTTGTTAATGAGTTTTGGATCCAGCAAATCCCCTCCACCCCTCGCTGCTAAGTATTTTATTATGAACTCAAATAAGAAATTCTTGAGGTAATCGCTTATAATTTATAACTTATCACCACCTTCAGAAAGATAACATTCCTTTAGGTGGTGAGAAATAGCTACATTACATTTGTAAATTATTGCTATTTTTTTACTATATCACACTTTATATTATTCTCGATATTTAACTTAGCATGTGCCCCCAGCATTTCATGTACTCATATTCGAATATTTTAATTAATATTCTGATAACATTTTCATTTATTTTTTATTGCAATATACTTATATAATAATATAAGTATTGCGTGGATCTTTAAAAATAATGTTTAATTTTAAAATATCTAATTTATAATAACAATCCCTCTTGTAAAAGAATTTTCTCTAACAAAATTTAATAAAACTTACATCATCGCTTATAAGTATTTTGACAAAAGATAGAATTTCATTTCATTAAGAACAATAATAATAAGAAAACTACTCGGAGGTGGATATACTAAAACTTTCTTCTATGTTATACACGTTAATAGTCCCAGAATAATGAAACAGGAGAATCACCAGATCATCCAAATCAAAATCGCAACAATATTTTTCAAGTTCTAACTGAATCTGAATTTTTATGAAAATCCGTGCATTAGTTCCTCATGTAGAACTATTGCGATAATCATGAATAATACGGTTTAACATGTTGAACTACTTACTCCAAAAACCAAAGAATTCTATATCAGGGACTAGCTGAATGTGAAGTTCAATGAAAATTCGTGAATTGGATCCTGATATAGAGATAATGCGATAATCATGAATATTATTGAAAAACAGTGCCAGCTGTCGAGCGATAAACAACAAAATGTAGAAAATGTCTATTCATGTCATGTACTAGTTGAATTGTGTGAGATGAAAATCCGTGCATTTGTTCTTGAGATAGATCTACTGCGATAATCAAACATAACATGCATAGTTGTCACCTGTTGCGCGATTTATACGAAAATGTAATCAAAAAGGTGTTATATCAAGGACTAATGGAATCTGAAGTTTTTTAAAATCCATCTATTAGTTCTTTAAAAATAGCTATTGCAGAAATAGTGGAAAAGGTGGCATAGCAACGCCACATGTTGGGCTGAATGCACCAAAATTTAATCAGATCTAGTTTATATTTAGATCTAACATAATCTAGATTTTGGGAAATTCCGTACGTTAGTTCATGAGATACAGCGCCCACAAAATTAGTGTCACATACAGACAGAGAGACAGGCTCACAGACAGACGTTTTGTAAAAACATGTTTTTTGAAATCTCTGAGTCACAAACAAATCCGTTGAAAACCGAAATTCGAAAGTTTTCACGAATCCAATATCTTCGTGTATAGACAGAAGAAAGTAAAAATGAATCATTTGTTTATTTAACCATATTCAATGTGTTACACAATTTTAGCAAATTAACTATGATATGCTAAACAATAGCGTGATATGTAAAAAACATTACTGAATATTAAACAAAAAAAAAAAGAACCAGCATAATGTTGTCAAAATAATTTTCAGCGCTACTGTATTTCTATTTTTAGCGTTTTAACAAAATTAATTTAAGTATAAGTTTCAACAATTTTGCATTACACAACAGCAATTTATTTTTCATTTCTGAAGATGAAAAAAATGTAAAGGAAAATTTTTATGTTAGACAACAATCACTTTAAGTGAAACACGAATTTCTGTATGTTTAATTTTTCTGAATTCTCCCTGATGGATGATGATAGCTTCTTATTTGGAAGGAAAGCAAACAAATTATGTTTCATGGACAATTTTATTAACTTATTTTCTTAAGTTGAACATTAAAAGTTTTTCTTCTAACAGTATATACTAAATTGTGTTTCACCAAAAGTTTTACCCATTTCTTGTAGAAAAATTGTTTCTTTTTGCTATTTATTATATTTATGTTACCTGAAAATTATGTTTCTTAAAATTTAAATTAAAATATCTAAGTAAGTAGATAAAATCAAAATTGTTTATCATTAAATATTATAATTATTATTGAGTGCAAATATGACAATTTGTTCTTGTATTTTGTTGTGACAGACCTTAAGATATCCCGTTATACATTTTCTGCATATTTATATCACATATATTTTCGTCAAATAAGAAAAAATATACTTTTTCAAGATTTATTTTATTAATTATACAAAAATTCCATATTCATGGCCAATACATATTATACACGTAATATGTAATATACAGTGGCGGTCAAAAGTTTCCAGCCAGCAAAAAGTTTTCAGTTAATTTGTAAATATACCCATATGAAGAGGAATCTCAAAGCGATACTTATACATTATACTGACATATTAGTTAGGAACTTACTTATAGAAAAACGTGTAAATATCAGTAAACTTAGATTAAATATATAAGAAAACGCATGTTCTCAAAAGTTTCCGTCCACTTATCATTCTTCAGTTTTTTTTTTCTATCCATAAAGTTTTTTTTGGTTGTGTTTATGAATGAATCAACGTGCATAGCATAGCATGAATTCAAATTTGAGAAGTTCAACAATTATTGTTAATAAATGAGGGATTAGTTTGTCGCTAATAGGCCAATCTTCTCCAGATATTGCGGCTAAGTTATCGATCGGTAAAATTGACTGTAAACAATATTTACAAATTATATAAAGATGGTTACGGCTTTCAGGACTTTCAGAGGTCCAGGAGACCCCGGAAAATTACTATTCCTGAGGACAGAATTATCAAGAGAACAACCATTGATAATCCGCATGAAAATTCCGCTGCAGTATACTGCGATTTACGGAATGAAAATATTTCTGAAATAAGTTAGTCTACCATGTTATGATGCTGACGTGATACAGAACATTATGGAAGATTCGATGTTAAAAAAATTTCAGAGATAAAAAAAATACCGACGTACCCTACTTCCATTTTCCCACACAAAGTCTGTTCAAGTGAAAACTGGAAAAAAGTTCAATTTTTCCTCAATCGAAATCGAAACAGTTTTGGAAGTGAAGGCAGACACAACGGTTAGGTCCGATGACCTAACAACAAAAGATATGTTTAGACCTATGTTATTCCTACAATGAAGAATGGCGGAGGACACGTTATGCCGTGGGGAGCATTTTCCTCAAAAAGTGTCGGTCCGTTATTTGAAATGCACAGCCAGGTGAATTATACAATGTATAAGGATATCTTGCAAGACTATTTTCTGCCTTATTAGAGAAAAAAATTTGGTCACATCTATTTTCCTTAACATGATAACGACATAAATAATGTTTGCAAACCTCGATAAGCAATGGTTTTCGCACAAAAAATTTCGTTTTTGAAATGATCAGCCCAAGCGCCCAGCATGAATCCAATAGAAAATCTTTGAAAAGCAGTTGACAAAAGTCTGCGGAAATATAAATATTCCAACTCAGCCGAAATTTCGCCAAAATTTCAAGAAATGTGGGAAAAACGTACCATAGACAATCTTTAACCGTTGATTGTGTGAATGTCACGTTGCTGCGCCGCAGTACTTAATACTAAAACTAATAAAATAGTAATACGTTAAAATACTAATCGTAAATGTTGTTGATCATTGTAATTTTCTATTACAATACCACTTTTTTACAAACTTGTGAAGGTGGCCGGAAACTTTTGAGAACATGCGTTTTCCTTTTCACTTAATTTTTTCAGTTAAATTTATTGATATTTGCATTTTCTTCTATAAGTAAGTTCCTAACTATTATGTCAATAAAATTTATAAATATCACTTTGAGATTCCTCTTCATATGGATATATTTCAAAGTAACTGAAAAAGTTTTGCTGTCCGAAAACTTTTGACCGCTACTGTATATACTTTCTGATATCTGGTACAGAGTATTTACCACGGGTTTAATCTGGTACGGATTTAAATACTTTATGATTACGAAAACCTAAGCAACTTTAAATAAACATGCATTCGATTTTAAACTTATTTATAATTTCCAAATATTCTACTGCTAATTTATATATTGTGAATAATGTTTAATTTGAACTAATGCATAATGTAAATAAAGTATGTAATCTCTATAATGTATAATTTTCTCATAGAAGAATTTAGTTAAAATTTTCAGAGCTTACCGTACATAATCCTACAATACCACATTGGATAAAGCTTTTAGCATTAAAATTAAAGCAACAGTGAATTGAAAAGTAATTTAAGGGTAAATTAAGGCTAAGTTTTTGGGAAAATGCATATGACTTATGCGGCCATAGTTTTCATAATTTAAGCTTTTAAGCATTTGTGTTAAAAAGTATGAGAAAGTTAATTCGCAACATTAAATTATTTTTTGATTAGTGCCAAGCATTTTCTTTATTTCTAACTATGAAATATTTTTATTAAAGCACATAAATCAATGTATGAATTCCAGTTTTTATTTATTAAAGGTATTCGGAAAGAATATGGAATTAAAGAAGTCTAACTTAATATATGTGTACCTTTAATATATGCAATATATTACTTGTATTATTTCGTTATCCGTTTACAGAAAACTTTATCAGAAGACTTATTATTATTATTATTTTTTTTTTTTTTGCAATTTAATTAAAGTCCAAAAGAAACTCATAAATGCACTATTGCACATTTTATGTGTTACAAAGTATTCAGGGATTGATTTTTATTTTTAAAACTAATTAGCAAAAAAATAAAGGCGTGTTTAGTGTTAAATAGGACTGCTAAATTCTGATTAATGGTGACGAATATTTACCTTAGAATTAATATTTCACAAATTCTAAAAGGAATAGATATAAATGATATACGAGTACGGACAGAGTGTGATATTATTTGAAGAGTTTACATCTTGTTAATATAAGCTGACTATGAATTAGTTTGTTATGATTATTCGGCTCTAACAGTTAAGTTTTTAATTTGTAAGTTAAAACATGCATAGCATTAAAACTTGTTTTCCTTATTAACATTTATCTTTTCTCATTTTGATCAAACTTTATAATATTTCTTTGTGTGAATACATAATATTGTTTATATTACAATGTAATCAAGTTATAAATTAATTTCTTCCATTATTTTGTTTTAATTTTTTAATTAAAAATTTCATAAAAGATTACAAAATTTAGTTTAGTAATGTCTCACTGTAGCACACGGCACTGTAGCACAGGACCAAGTAACTTGTCGGATATTAACCCGACAGAAGACGCACAACCAACTGTAATGTCAGAGATTGCGCTGTGTGATTGAGTTCCTCTGTTTAATTTATTTTAGAAACAATACAATCTAAATAATAAAAAAATTCTTTTATCATAAAAAATGTGCGTCAAGTAATTAAGAAAGCATTTAAGAATGTTTACTTCTTTAGTTGAAAAATATTTTCTAGTGTTTAACGGTGTTAGCTCAACTCTGACATTGGAGATTGCTTGAGATGACTGGATCAGCCAAATCAGTTTTATGTGTATCAGACAGGATTATACTGAAAGGATGATTGATCAAAAGATAAACATTTCCTCTAGGACTTCTGTTTTTATTTTATTTTTTTTTATTTTTTTTTTTATTTTTTTTTAATGAATGGGCTGACTTTGTACACCGAGCGAGCTCCTGTTAAAACTTAAAGAACGGAAATGTGCACGTATTAATATAAAAAAAAAAACATGTAAAAGGGCCCATTTTGGAGATTCCATTGTATATCTTAAAAGGTTCGCGATAAAATTGTTCTAGGTTAGTTTTTCTCTACAGAAAAAAGAAAAATAAGAAATAAAAATTGCAATGCCCTGTTAATATGCGATTAAGGGTATCCATGAAAACTCGCTTATAAAACATAGCTCGTGAATTTCTGTCCAATGATCCATGTAATCTATACTTATTTTGACAATATTTAATGTTTTAATGCATAAAATGTATTTTATTTGCTTGAATTATGATATGTTTATTCAGTAGGAATGTTTGGAAACTGAAAATTGAAATATGTGGCATCGTCTTAAATAAAAATCCTATTGTTTTATACATAATTTAGATACATTAAGTATGTTATTAAAACTGAAAAAAAAATCACATAAATTTCGAGTGATATTGCTGACTGCAACTAATGTTAAAGAGGTTAGCTGTGCAATAATAATAATAATAATAAATAGCAAACGAAGCCATTTTGGCGTGTTTGACATGCAGTCAATGTTTTCAACCCTATTCAGCTGGTAAAAATGATTCAGGTGGTAAAGCTTGCTCGTCGAGAATCTTTCCTCCAGTGACAATGCATACTACCTGATAAAACTGAACATCCTTAACTTTCGAGAATGGGTTTGCCGCAGTAGGCGCAGGTTCATCATTTTTGTTCTCCTCATTCTGTTTACATCAGCTATGGTATCATCCACACTTCTAGGATCGATGGTGACTAGAACTTTATCGTTCCCAATATTAATGAACGTGTCTAAATTAATATAAATGTATGTTAATATGTATGTAAATGTATATTAATATAATTGTATTTTCTTTTGCATACAGCTAGTTCTTTTCATTATCAGTGTTTATCTATGATGTTCTCGTTACTTCCGAATCTGACTTAGCAAAATCAATTTGCAACCGACATGTTATGATACTCTCCCATGCTGTGATAATCATGTGAATCATGTCGAGGACTATAATAGGATGAGTCTTTTGGGGGACTTGTAGCAAGAAGGGTTAGCCGTGTTCCATTTGGTGAAGGAGAGTCGTACTACATGTGTCTTCAAATTTACTTTGGCGTTATTAATTATTCCTTTGTCTTCTGTTTGGGCAGCACGGAATTGGAGGTAGAAACTTTAGTTAGATATTTTCCAGGTCTTCGTAATATTTTAAATGTGCAGGGCATTTGTATACAAGCCATAACACGAGGGGAATTTTTCCCCATACACAATCCCACGGTCAAAATTATGAATCCATGTGGAAAAAAATTGCCCGTCATCTAAGCTATGATGCGATAATTTTAATACGGGTGCGGAAGATTCTGGACATTTTTAAAGCATTGTGTGTTGTGTGATTTCCTTTTGATAAGTAGTAATAACTTGTCTAATCTATCAAACTTGGTACCGAGCAGAAGAGAAAGACGGTTTTTGCTTAGTTTATCACTACGACATTCATAGCCATTATTTTGTTTTGTTTCAAACTGTATATTCCAAATTTTTAAACATTATAAATATTGTAGCTTAAGTAGGTATTTAAAAGCAGTGGAAACACATTAGTTTTTGCTCAGTCAACGTGTTCATTGTTGATATCAAATGTTTCACCCTTTTTTTGCGCACGGCAGAGTTTTACTTCATACAGCAATCCATTTGAGAGTTCGAAATCTAACAATCCCATTTTTGGCCACTTTTAAAGCTGTTTGTTGGGGTTGACATTGCTTATTGGGGTATGGCCATAACCCGTTTGATCAAATCACTCGTATTTTTTTTTCATTTTTTTCTTTTCTGAAAATTTGTCTCTTTCTATTTTTTTGTTTTGTCACCCCTCCCCCCCCCAAAACAAACGGCTTCATAAACGATGACATCCATATTCTTTAACAAAATCGTTTAGTTAATTCTCGTATAACTTTTTCTTTGACGAACACTGATTTATTCGAAATAGCGTGGGCATGGTATTAATTTACAAAAAGAAAAGTGGAGTGTTCAACGAAAATAATTGTAAAACCTACACACAAAATATATTGCGGTGTCAAAGTTATTTTCACTCAACTACTTCAGTGAAAACTATTTTACAAAAGTTATTTTAAAATGTTTTAAATTATTAAACCATAAATTGTGTTTTTGCCTCATTAAATAAGTTTTCCGCATAAAACTATTTAGCTGTTTAATAATGTTCGCCAAGAAGTGTTACTTAGGAAATATTACTTAGTTCATAGAAGATTTTCAAAAGTTAGAGAATAAAATGTAAATATGTCATTCATATATTTTTTAAAATTTTAACTTTTACACAAGGGTTAGGCGACATCTGCCCAAGAATTTATGACAGACAGCAGTACAGATGCTTCAGTGGGTTTAAAACATATCGATTGCTAATGACACTTTTTTGTTTTGTTTTTTAAATTTAATAAAAAAGATGCATTGCTATTTGTAATTTATTTTAAAACTGAATGCAATTTCTAGTGCACGTCCTAAATTCAACACCATATCTTTAAACGGAAGAATTCTAGAAAAAAAGTCACTCATTTTGACCATAAATTATGTAATCTGATAAAAGTATACTTTGTTGATCTGAAAAAATACTAAAGGCAGAATTCTATACAATACTATACAGAAAAAATACTAAAATGCAAATTGCTGTATTGAACATATTTTATTAAAATTTACTCTTTCAACAGTTTACTTTTTTTTTATTGTGTTACAAACCTTCAAAAAAACTTTTATATATTATTTTTAGTTTAAAAAAAACTTTTATATATTGTTTTCGGTTTAAAAAAATAAGAAAAAGAAATATGTAGAACATAGAGGATTTCATGAGATTTTATAAATAATTAGCAATATCTAATGCATCATTGCAATTTATATTGAAGTTAACATCCTAAAAGATTCAGTGATTACTAAAAAATATAGCATCCTGAAATATATGTAACATACATAAGAACTACTTTAAGTAAGCTCACAAAAAATCCATCGTTTTGTATATTTGAAAGAGCTTTTGTGATGCAGTCTTTTCTTAATTCTAAAAATAAACTCCCTACATGTTTTCTTAAATATAAAACCATCCTTTCAAAAGCATTCGAAACTTCACGCATCAAACTCTATAGATTTTCAATATTTTGGAATAAAGTGCAAGAGGCGCACATTGCAAAAAAAAACAGAATTTTTAGGAGCATTTATCATGAATAGAAATCATTTTTTTTAGTACAATCTGCCTTTATAATCTGAACTCAAGAAAAGGAAAAAAACCTACAACTCAAATTCTTAAACTTTTGGTTAAAAATATAGAACAAATCATAACAGGACGGCCATTTTTATTTCTTCCCTAAAAAAGAAAGATTATGTAACAAAACGTAAGAAACATAAAATAAAAGAAAGAAAATACCAAAAGTTGATCTACATTCTGTCTATCTATCTATCTACCAATATTATAAAAGCCAAACGTATCTATATGCGTAACGCATACGTTATTTTGTGAATGGCAAAAGTTTGAAATTTGAAATGAAATTTAAGTTTGGCAATTTTATCTACTACAAATTTTTAAAATTCTAAACATTGCACGTTATCAATTTTTACTCAGTAGTATAAAAAATATGCACTTTTGAATGTAATTTGTTTGAAAAATTTATCTTTATTTATTTTTGATATCTTAATTTTTTGTAGTTTTAATATAATTTTTGTAATCGTGGCAACAGACGTACTCCATTTCAAAACGTAATCCATGACCAAAGTAAAGTTAATGAAAGAAGTTGTGCTTACATGACGCTATACTTTTAGAGGTTGTATGGTGGAGGGAGGGGATCTGACACTTTGTTTTTGATTGATATTTCAGGGAGGAGTGTCTTTTAATATTATTTTCATGTTTGATCCAACCATTTTTTTTACATCAGTATAGACAGTTGGCTTTTTTCTTTAGTTCTGTAATCTATTATGTTAGCCTATTAGATATTTCCTATTTAATAGATACTACTTTTTAATAAGCATTTATCTTTTAATAATTTATTATTGAAACTATTAAGTAATTGTAAAATAATTTCACTCCAAAGCATTTAATATCTCAACGCTCATGATTATTTTTTTTTCTGCCACATGAACCTATAATTCATTGTAAAAGAAAACTAGATTCAAAATGATACATACCATAATAAGTAACAAAGAACACTCAAGATTGCTGTCAACCTGTTTTGCATATAAGAAGATCTTCTGATCTCTCATCAGGTGAATATATTATGAAACAATATCACCGTTAAAAGAATTATGTGAAAAGACAAAAATATACATTATTTAATATTTTTAAATCATAAGTATTTATTTAACGTGTAATTTTATTTATAGTTATACTATATATAATAGAAATATTTTATTAGCTGATTCTCTTCATTTAAATGAGTAAAGTATGCGAATAATAAATGTATAATCATATGCATATACTATTGCAAACATGAAAATAAATGTTAAAATAAAAAGAATTTTTGTACATTAATAAGGATATCATTAGATGAGGGGAATCGAGTAATGATAACGAATGGTATTTAAAAAATGAGGAATACCCCCAAATTTCACAAAAGTTGATAACATTAAAGATTTATAGCATCTTAACTTTCTTTTCTGAACACAAAGTGTATTTACACATTTGAAACGATTTGGAAACTCTCCATCATTTAAATTTAATTGAAAAAATAACAACAGTATAATAATTTCATTAATTTACAGCAATTTTTACTTATCATTTGTATATTGTTTGCTTAAAAATATCACTCGAAAATAAACGATGGTTTGAGAGCTAGGCATTTGGGCTTTACGTAGAGAAGTACTATTATTTAAGTAATAATAAAAAAATAGTAATAAATAAAGAGCAAAACGCATATTTTTAATAATTATGCAGTTAAAATAAAGAGACATAGTTGAAAAAAAGGAGAAAATCATCATGTTTACATTACGCTAGATAAAAAGAAAAAATGCAAACACATCAAAGAATACCACTTTGAAATCTGAATTCGTACCATTTTAAAAGACAATCCCCCCTCCCTCCTTCAACGAACTATCGGAAATTCATTAAACATTACTACAGTAGCTCCCAACATAGAATATGATATTTTAGTTATCGTACAATGCACAATATATTCACAATTGTCATTATATTTAAAGTAGTTTGCAACAAACTTCAAACAGAAATAAATTAATAAAGAAAAGTAATAATAATTTAAAAATTCCGTAGTCTATTGATTATATTTCGTTAAAACACAAAAATCCCTGCTTTTTTTGATTATTTTCTTTTAAAAATAGAAATATTCCCAAATGTAACATCCCTCTCCCTTGAAATCCTTTTATCTAAATCTGTATTTTCCTGAAGTCGCGAGGGTGTTCAGGCAAGTCTGCTGTTATGCACATTATTGTATTAAACAAGTTGAAAATTGCGCATCAAAAGTAGCAAATGAGATGCGTTCATACAATAATAAAGTTTTAAAAATATTAAGATCTTGGTGTAATAGTATATGGTACATCGGGTTCAGTATAGTTGTCGAAATCTTTTACGTGTCCCTGGAAGTACTAAGTGCTTTCTACTATAAAGGATGTAACTAGTCGTAAACTACAGAAAAGTATATAAATTTCATAAAATGTAAAATACTTTCATAACATTAAAATGCGGTCAAAACAGTGTCCCTCTCCCCATACCATTGTGTAATGGAATACTTTTGTGTGGCTTTGTAAATTATGAACAACTATTCTTTGCGCCACAGATTGTTCAGAATGTATTTTTAGTAGAGAAGATAGACTTCTAGATACTTCATAGACGCATATCACCTCTATTATGTGCGAAAGAGTATAACATCATTAAAATTCACTTTTCCCATTGATCTTTTCCCATTGACCGCAAAATTATGCAACAATAATATATTTTAAATTTCAAACAATTTGATTGCGTAGTTTTTTCTTTGTTACATGCTGACAGACGGACGGACTGAACGACGACAATAGGTGCTATATATTTATATAATTACGAACGTAGCAAATAACGGATATCTTACATATCCATTTTATCATTTAACTCTAAAAATTCCCAAATCTAAACAGAATATTCGCGCCTGTATACAAGCAAAGCGTTTAAATTTCTTTAAATACCAGAAAAATACTTTTAATCGTAGAGTTTATTCGGAAACTTGATGCTTGTACCGTTATTGTTATTATTTTTTGTGGGTGGTTATATCCTGGAAACACAGTTTAATTAATAATTAATAATTAATAATTAACAATTAATAATATATAATATTGTGATATTTTTCTGTCACACATACTTTATGTATAACAAACTGCATTTTTCTGATTATGAAATAAGGACCACATATCGAATGTCAGTTTTTTGTGATATGTTGATTTTGTTAAAACACAAACATCCACGTTTCTTTTGTTTATTTTCCCCCCGAAATACAAACTTTTCAAAATCTAACAACCCCTGCCCAAAAAATCCTTCAATCTAAATCTGCAGGTTGCTCAATATAAGGAGGTGGTCAGACAATTCTGCTGCTATACATTTTATTGTATAAAAAACGGACATTTTGCGATATCCTTTTCTTTCATAACACAAAAATCCAACTTTAAAACGAAAATTTTTCAGTATTTATCAAGCAAATAGTTGAATTTTCTTTAAATACCAGAAAAACATTTTTAATCACAAATTCTTTCGGAAACCTGCTATCTATACTTTTTGTGTGTGTGTGTGTGAGTGTGTGAATGTGTATATCCTATAAATACTAGAAAGAGTAAAAATGCAATACAATTTTTTGATATTGTATTTCTGTTATTTATACTTTATGCATAACTAATTGTATTGCCCTGATTATGAAATAAAGACCATGTATCGAAAATCAATTTTTCTAATATATACAGAGGAAACGAAATTGCACTTCCCAGTAAATGGATTTTTAACAACGACGTGCTTCAAGACTACATTATCTGAGAAAAGAGTGCTAGATAAACAGAAAACACTCTCCCTGAAAGGGATATATTTTGACGAGAAAAATATTTCTAAGGATCTTTTTCTTTCTTCTTTTTTCGTGTTCATATAAAGATATCTCTTATACTGTTTCCTCATCAGCGTCAAACCTATCATTGTATCATTTCATGACTTTAAAATCCATAAATGACTGGAAGGAAAAAAGTAAGGGATTACTTAAAAATTGTAACTTAAGGATATTTTGGTTGAAATAAATTATAATTTAATAGCTACGTTAAATAGACCACAGACATTTATACAGTGATCAATACAATGGCGAGAGTTGAATGAACTGCAAGTATGTCAGTATATTTGTTTATTAAAATACTGAAAGCTGGAAACGTTCTCACGGAACCCCCCAAAAAAATATATTTTCTAAAGGAAAACGTATCCCAAAAAAGGAATTTAACCCAATAGTAAACAAAATATATAGAAAATTTATAAAGTAAATATATTTACGTAATAGAAAATTAAGAGGGTCCGGGACACATTTTAAAATAATTTATATTGATTGAGTTAAAATTTCGAAATGATTAACAATATCATTTAGGAACAAAATTTTAAGAAAAACTTCTTAATATGATGATAATAGAATATTTAATACGTGAATTTTCTCATTACTAACTAAGCGTTGTACCAACTTAATGAAAAATGTCCGAACAGGGGATCGAACTCGAAACAGCACACCAATTGCTATACCACTTAATCTACGAGGACGATGACCCCTTAGCATTTCTCACTTCATATGATGGTTAGGCTACGACTAGCAGCACGAGATGGAATGGTCTTCATGAGCACGCAATCCTGCGGTGAAACATGAGACACAAGAAACCACTCATCGGTAAATCACATATATATTTAATATTAATCAATTTTTTCAATTAATTTTCGGCAGTGAAATTACGCTTGAAAATCTAGAATATTTAATTAATGAATTTTCAGATTTCTAACTAAACTTAGTACCAACTTAGAGAAAAATATTTCGTGAGAACATATGAAGTGAGAAATGCTAAGCTGGTCATCATCCTTTTAGCTTAAAATGTAGAGTACTTGGATCGCAATTCCAAGGGTTCTGTGTTCGATCCCTGACTTGGACATTTTTCACTATGTTGATTTTACGCTTACTTAACAAGTAGCTCTTTTTGATTTTTTTAAAATTACATGCAAAAAGAATATATGAAACAACGATTGTACATTTTTATATCATACTACACAAATTTTCCTGACACCACATGGAAAAAAAAACTTTACATTTCTGTTTTGTTGACACCGAAAATTTTATTAGAAAAAAGCTGTATCAATGTACCCCAGTTCCTCCCTACTGCAAATTTTTAAACTTCTAAAGGTCACACATTTTCAATTTTTACACCGTCATATAGCGAGAAAAATGTACTTTTAAATGCAATTCATTTGAATGCTATATCTCAATTTGCTTTTGAGTAATTAATTATTTTGTAGTCTTTTTCTTGTCATCGTGGCAACAATAGTATTCCATTTCTGGATATTAAACATGGACCAACCAGAAAACGAATGAAATTTGGACTTCACTTCAGATATGCTTGAGATATCCTATTCTGGACCAACAAAGATAAAAGTTTTCCATACGATTTAAAAAAAAATGCATAGCTGCGTGCAATTTTACAGTTAGAATTATATATTTAACTAGCGGCCCGCCCTCGCTTTGCTTCGGATAGAGCAAGTCGTCCAGTCCCATGTCCATAAGGATTAATACCAAAGTAAAAATAAAAAGCTTTTACTGAGACGGCATTTTAATTATTTTTTTAATTAAAAAAACACTTATTGTGACGTAACTATAACAGCCATATGCTGTCGCAACATTTTTTGTAGATAATTATACATACTGCAAAGTCGTAGTACATTATTTTGTTTTATAATTAATAATGTTGGCAGCGCACGCGATGTAAGAATTTTTAAGGTCATTTTTCTACACTTTGGGTTACATTATTGGCATTTTAGTAAGGATCCCTATTTTTTTTTTTTTTTTTTTTTTTTTTTTTTTTTGAAAATATAATATAGCTTATGTTTACCGGAAATAGTGTAGCTGTCCAACGGTGAAAGAATTTTTTGGTACTACTCTGTTATCCCGTCGACCAATTTTGCCAAATTATACAAATCGCCAAATTAATAGCCAAATTATACATATTGACGTAATTTTTATTTTAAATAACAAAAAAACAAAACAAATAATTAGTAGAATATTAATAAAAATACAAATAAAAAGTCGAAATAAAAATCAATGACATTTCAATCAATGACATTTTAAACACGTGAATCGTGTTTAATGTCATTGAATGTGACATTCACGATCATCCATTATTGGCTATTTAATCTTATAGTTTGGTGATAATTTTTTGGTCGACGGGATAACCTAGTAGAACCAAATTTTTCAAATCCGTCAAGTACTATTGGAGTCTATTCAATTCAAACAAACAGTCAAATTTTTCTTCCTTATAATATTAGTATAGATGTGACGTCATTATTTACCGATTTTTAATTAGTTACATATATCCATGCTTCTTGTTCTTTTAACAAATACTTCAAAATTGTAACTTTTAACAAATACTTCCTATGTTATTTAAAGTATGACGACATGTTTTTTCAAATCAAATATTTTATTAATAATTTAATTCTTTCTCGTTCACTTTACTTCTAATTATGTCGCCATTTTTCACAGAGAACCTCTTATTAATGTAACCGATATTCGTGCGTCCTATATAATAAAATACTTTTTTTTCCAAGTATGACGTCACATTTTTTTCCCTTTCAATTCTTTTTATTTTAATTTTTCACGTGGATACTGTTCAACTGAAAATTAATTTCCGAAGAGAAATTATTTCAGTTTTTGATTTTCTTGGCAACGGGAAAGAAAAATGGTTATTTTTTATCGGAAAATTTTTCATTGATTCTGTATGAAAAATACTGAAATTTTGAATTATTAAGGAAAATATTTGAATAATCAAATAAAAAATAGCCTATGTTCACCGAAAATAGTGTAGCTTTCCAACGGTGAAAGAATTTTTCAAATCCGTCAAGTAGTTTCGGAGCCTATTCAATTCAAACAAACAAACACATCTTTCCTCTTTATAATATTAGTATAGATAAGGATTGAAAATTTCAGGTTTTTGAGCCGAAAACACCGCCAAATCAGGACAATGTGAAGTATCTCGCGAACTACTGAACTTAAAAGAATTTGCTTGGTACCATTCGATTCAGCTTCAAAAAATACATTAAAATATGTTATCAGCTGAAAAATAACTACAAAATCCGATTTTTAAGGAATTTTTTTAAAGTTCGTTCCTTTTTTTAACTCCCTTAGGGTGGAATTTTCGAAAATCCCTTCTTAGCGGCACTCGATGTTATCAGAAGTATTTTTAACCCAATTTTCAAGATTTTTGGTTCGGTAGAATTTTTTGTGCTGTGATTAATACGAAATCCAGACTTTCTTTTATATATATAGATAAGGATTGAAAATTTCAGGTTTTTGGGCCGAAGTCACCGCCAAATCAGGAAAATGGGAATTATCTCGCGAACTACTGAACTTAAAAGAATTTGCTTGGTACCATTCGATACAGCTTCAAAAAATTCATTAAAATATGTTATCAGATGAAAAATAACTACAAAAGCCTATTTTTAAGGAATTTTTTAAAAGTACGTTCTTTTTTTTAACCCCGTTAGGGATGGAATTTTGAATATCCCTTCTTAGCGACACTCGATGTTATCAGAAGTATTTTTAACCCAATTTTCAAGATTTTAGGTTCGGCAGATTTTTTTGTGCTGTGATTAATACGACATCCAGACTTTCTTTTGTAAATATAGATAAGGATTGAAAATTTCAGGTTTTTGAGCCGACAACACCGCCAAATCAGGAAAATGTGAAGTATCTCGCGAACTACTGAAATTAAAAGAATTTGCTTGGTACCATTCGATTCAGCTTCAAAAAATATATTAAAATATGTTATCAGTTGAAAAATAACTACAAAAGCCGATTTTTAAGGAATTTTTTTAAAGTTCGTTCCTTTTTTTAACCCCCTTAGGGCTGGAATTTTCGAAAATCCCTTCTTAGCGGAACTCGATGTTATCAGAAGTATTTTTAACCCAATTTTCAAGATTTTAGGTTCGGCAGATTTTTTTGTGCTGTGATTAATACGAAATCCAGACTTTCTTTTATATATATAGATAAGTATTGAAAATTTCAGGTTCTTGAGCCGAAAACACCGCCAAATCAGGACAATGTGAAGTATCTCGCGAACTACTGAACTTAAAAGAATTTGCTTGGTACCATTCGATTCAGCTTCAAAAAATATATTAAAATATGTTATCAGTTGAAAAAAAAATCCCTTTCGGCATGGCCTATAGGCGGAGGTAGATTTCGAAAAGTTTTCATCTCAAAAAAAAAAAAAAAAAAAAATGCCTATCTCTACTCAAATGCCCATTTTGGCAATATATTTTGAATTATATTCTTACTTTATTTAAAAAATTGACCAATATGCTCATTATATAGTTCCTAAATAACAAAAAACTGTTAATTAAATTCGTTTGACAGCAAAATTGAATTTAAAAATGAGTCATAAAATAACCAATTTATTATTTTAATACATCCACAATTCTTTAATCAAGATCGCTTTGAGATATTTTGTGCGAAGTGCCCACTTTGACAGATTTTTTTTAAATATGTATTTAGCCTTTATGAAAAATCTGACCAATACGGCACATTACACAGTTCCTAAATAACAAATAACTGTGAATTGAATGCGTTTGAGAGCAAATTTGAATTTAAAAATGAGTCATAAAATAAACAATTTGTTATTTGAATACAACCTCAATTCTTTTATTATGATCGCTTTGGGAAATTTTTTTGCGAAGTGCTTACTTTGACAGCTTTTAAAATATATATATTCACCCTTTATCAAAAAATCGACGAATACGCACATTATATAGTTCCTAAGTGACAAAAAACTGTCAATTGAATGCATGTCAGAGCAAAATTGGATTTAAAAATGAGTCATAAAATAACCAATTTGTTATTTGAATACCTACAGTACATTAATCATCTCGCTTTGGGAAATTTTGTGCGAAGTGCCAATTTTGGCAGCCTTTTTTTTAAATATATTCTGCCTTTATCAAAAAACTGGCCACTCCGTCACATTATATAGTTCCTAAATAAGCGAACCTGTAAATTGGATGCGTTTGAGAACAAAAAAAGATTTAAAAATGACTCGGTAAAAACGCAATTTATTAAATTTCCTCAAATTTTAATCACGATAACTTCGTGAAATTCTGTTCAAAATACCCTTTTTGGCAGCCTTTTAAAAAATATATTCTGCCTTTATCAAAAAACTGGCCAATACGTCAAGTTATATAGTTCCTAAATAATAGGACCTGTAAATTGAATGGGTTTGAGAACAAAAATGAATTTAAAAATGACTCATAAAAAACGCAATTTGTTATACTTAATGAATTTTTTAATGATGAAAACTTCGGGAAATCTGTTCAAAATACCTTTTTTGGCAGCCTTTTTAAAAATATATTCTGCCTTTATCAAAAAATTGGCCAATACGTCGCATTATATAGTTTCTAAATAAGAGGATCTGTCATTTGGATGTGTTTAAAATCAAAAATGAATTTTAAAATGAGTCAGAATATAAGCAGTTTGGACTTGAGGTTTTTTCTCTAACTCTTATTTTTGTTTAATTTATTTTTGCTATAAGAATTGGTTCTATGAAAAACTTGTCAATATAAAAGTTGTAGATATTATTGTGAAGATGTAAAATAAATTTAATTAGATTTAATTGCTTAAGAATTGAGTAAGTTATGGGAATTTTCTTTTTCCTCCCCCCTTTTTCTTTTCGTTTTTAATTTTTTTCATCGGTAAAAATTGGTCCTATAAAAAACTTGTAAATACAAAAGTTTTAGATAATATTGAGTACATTTATATAAAATTTAGTTGGATTTGATATCTTGAGAATTGACGAAGTTATGAATTTTTTTCTCCCAAAAACCATGTTTTTTTCGCCCCTTGAGCCCATTTTTAACTTTATCAAAAATCTGTCATGCATAAACTTTTTGCCCATTGTTTAGAAGTAATATAAACTTTAAACTGATTCGATATCTATTTTAATTAAGAAGTTATCGCGTTTTTTCTGTTTTCACAAAAACCCTCCTAACTTCCACCCCATTGGTCCGATTTTGCCCATTAACGAACTTAACCGAGGTTTTATGCCCCTTGATTTTATGTAAAAGTTTGATGAAGATCTGAGCATAATTATGGAAGTTATCGTGTCTAGAAGAAAGTGATATACACCGATAGATAGATAGATAGATAGATAGATAGATAGATATATATATAAACTTTTTTACTGACGGTAGTTTTGGGGTCTAGGAGTCATGATTCGTGTAGATCCGCAAAAATTTTTCAGAAATTCCAACATGGGAGACAATGCAATAGGTAGTATTTCATACGAAATCTACCTAATAACTACAAAAGCCGATTTTTAAGGAATTTTTTTTAAGTTCGTTCCTTTTTTTAACCCCCTTAGGGGTGGAATTTTCGAAAATCCCTTCTTAGCGGCACTCGATGTCATCAGAAGTATTTTTAACCCAATTTTCAAGATTTTTGGTTCGGTAGATTTTTTTGTGCTGTGATTAATACGAAATCCAGACTTTCTTTTATATATATAGATTATTCAATTTTAAATGATCTAACATATCATACTATTATATAGTTTACAAAATTATTCATAAAAAAGATTCTTTTAACGGATGAAAAAAAAATGTCCTTCCATGTTCATTTATTTTCTTTCTAAAGTTGTTTCTGTTTCAACCATAAAGCAAAAATTAAGTCTATTAAATGGAGAAAACACTACAAACTAAAACAGCGGAAGTGAAAATAGGAGAATAAAAAAGAACGACAGTAATAACAAAGAATCTAAAACATAGGAGACATAAAAAGAAGTATTTTTACTCTGCTATTAAATTGTAGTTTTATCATTACAAATAATACTGCGACCTAATCCAGAAGAAATGGGTTTTTGTACAATAGATTTGAAGATTATTACAGAATATAATAAGAAAATTTTATACCAGCAAAATATGTTATCTATATACATATTACGCTAACGAATGTGTTCAAAAATCACGGTTATTTGTTAATTGTTTAAGGCAACACATTTTTGTTTTATTATAATTATTATTATTCTATTGGCTTAAAAATAAATAAAAATCACGAATTTTAGACGTTTCAGTTTCAAATTAAAGTTATGTCACTATGCACGAAATGAGTGAAAGGATTATATTATTAAATATATTTTAAATGAAATACAAAAGAAAAAAAAAAGCCACGGATATAATATTTGGTGAGTCACCATGTTAGAATAAAAATACTGAATACTAGATTTATCTGCACAAATGTCATATATGCATATATTGTACATACATTGGTGCGGTTTTTTTTTATTTTATTTTTTATTTTGGCGAAAACTTCGTTTTCAATAGCAATTATATATATATGCATTTAACTCTTTTCTATTATTTTAAAAAGAAAACAATAATAAATAAAAAAAGTTTAATTAATAATATAGAACAAAACAATTTATACCATTTTAAAACAGAAAACAAAAGTAAATAAACAGTTTTTTAAAGTACAAATAAGAATTGCTGGATTATTATGTGAGGCATATATTGGTCTTTTTGTTGCAATTGCGTCAATGTGGTGTGTATTTGACATCTGCACCTAATTCTTTTGCCGAATCTTCTAATTAAAAAAATGAGTAATTAAAATAAATTATGAATAAATGCAATATGGTTTTATGATTTGTATGTATTTAAGAGAGACTAAACTGGTCACCAAATGCGGCTAGTTGTTTATATTAGTTTTAATATTAATTTTAGAATCAAGCTTAAGATGTTTATAACATTCATGAATGATTTTAAAATAATATTAAAATACTCAGTCGATTTAAAGTAATACAACAGAATAAGTTGAGAGTTATTTTTATATAGAATGGCAGTAAAAGATGAAATGCGTTAATATTATAATTCAAGGAAAAATATTGACTCTGAAAATTCAGTTATGTGTTCACCAGATTTGAAATTTTCTACAGAAACACACGCATTTTATACCATATATTTTCTTGGACCGAAGAATTTTGTAAAAAATATATATAGTTTTATATTTACTTTATACCATCTCATTCCATTTTTTATGTCCTTCTAAAAACCAAACTACTTTTTTCTCGTCGAACTGTTGCATACAATTCTTGCTATTCAAAATTGAAACATTTATTCCTACATTAAACAAGCAACAGTTTCTTCGTTTGACATCGCATAATAAACTTAAATGGAGATATAAATCAATATTTTTCAAAGAAGCTTTTAAAAAATTCTGCTATAGTTATCTGAAAATTTATGAACCAGTTTCAGTATAAAAAGTGTTTTCTTGATTTGCATTTAAAAACTTATTATTTAATTCTTAATATTTTATATTTTAATAATTTTTGATATTTTGATTTTACATTAACTTTATTATCATTTATCTCTTAAGAAGTTTTAATCTGACTTTACTTTTTTACCCCAATCGGTCACATTAATACAAGACATTAAAACAAGAGTCTGCATGTTAACTTGCTACTCCACTCTTCAGAACTAAAAAAAAAAAAAAAAAAAAAAAAAAAAAAAAAAAAAATCTGAACAGAAGTTTTGCTGTTTTTTTCTATGGGCCCGATTTTCCCATTAATCGGGGTTATTTTTACTTTAATTCCCCCCTCCAATTCCCCTTTACTTGCAACCAGCTAAGTAATTTGATAACCTTGTTACTATCTAATTCATTATGTTACCGGGAAGGACCACACTGAGCTACATTTCAACCAAGCTTCCAATTCCTCAACAAAATATATTTATACAATTGATCGTCAATACTATTTGAACTTATTTATAAAAAAATTGTAATAAAAAAAAATATATATATATACTAAATTTGATGTTAAAAATCTTCCAGTATTATCTTCATTCTGATTCTAAAACATTACTTTGGCGAAAAGAGGCAACGAAATCTAATAACTAATCGGTTAATAGGAAATCGAAATTAGCCAAAGGCTTAAGTCAAACTGAGAAAACCACTGTTATGTACGATCTGGGTCTTAGCTTATGAAATATAACTTTGATTTAAACTTTATAAGTAGACTATTCTTTACATATCAATAAAAAAAAAAACGTTTATAAAAAGCTTCATATGAATTAAAACAGTACTTTTCCTTTATTTTTATGTTATTTAGAACTCGACTTGTAATCATCATTTAGATTTCCTGAGGAATATTCTACATACTTTAAAAATGTTTTTTTTTTAGATTAAAGTTCTGTTTTATATAAAATTTCATTAATGTAACCATTTTTACATTATATAGTGTGTGATTACTAAGCAACATAAAAATCACTATTTCAAGTTCACTTCTGCACTGCTAATTTATTTATATTAATCTTATTTTCTAATTTTTCATTGAATATGTATCAGACAATTTTAAGAAACTTTTTGTATTACTTACATAAAATGTATTTCTACAATTTATTAAACCGTCATCTCTTTAAGCTTAAACTTAATAATTTTTCAATTCCACAATTATTTCCTAACTTTCAGATTTCACTGTGAAGCTAGACTAAATTTTTCAGTCTAAATTTTTCAGTCATTTTATTTCGATTATTTTTAGGTTTTTTTTTTTTTTTTTTTTTTTATGTCGAGAGAAACTGCACCTAAATTTCTTAGAATGATAAAGAAAAAATATATTCAGTTTTGTTGTTTTACGCATTAACTAAAATTTAACCTTTAGTGAATGAAAATAAATGAAAATCACATCAACAAATTCGACACGAAGTGAAGGATACATTGATAACGAAAATTACAAATTCGAGTGGACAAAAAAAAAAAAAAAAAAAAAGAAAAAGAAAAAGAATGTACCTTTTTTCTCTAAGTTTAAAGGTAACCAAGAAAGAAAAGAAATCCCTGTCGGCTTGGTCTATAGGTGGAGGTAGATTTCGAAGAGAGCTCATTTCAACAACAACAAATAAAGTATGATTAGAGATATACCCAGTTTAATAACTTCATTTGGCCGCTTATGGAAAATTCTTAATTTCATTTTTTAGCAAAAAATGGTTTTATCAGAATCATCTAAAGCGAAATTCAGCTCAAATGCCCATTTTGACAACATATTTTGAAATATATTCTGAATTTATTAAAAAAGTCAACCAAAACAGTACATTATATAGTTCCTAAATAACAAAAAACTGAAAATTGAATGCGTTTGAGAGCAAAATTGAATTTAAAAATGAGTCATACATTTCGATTTGTTATTTGAATACATCCTTATTTCTTCAATCATGATAGCTTCGGAAAATTTTGTGCGAAGTTCCCACTTTGACAGCATTCTTAATCAAAAAACTGGCCAATGCGTCACATTATATAGTTCCTAAATAAGAGGATCTGTAAATTGGATGCGTTTCAGAGCGAAAATGGATTTAAAAACGAGTCAGAAAAAAAGCAATTTGTTATTTGAATATTTCCTCAAATTTTCAGTCACGATGACTTCGGGAAATTCTGTTCAAAATACCATTTTTGGCAAACTTTTTAAAAATATATTCTGTCTTTATCAAAAAACTGACCAATGCATCAATTTATAGTTTCTAAATAAGAAGATGTACTATTTGGATACGTTTAAAAACAAAAATGAATTTAAAAATGAGTCAGAATATAAGCAGTTTGGATTTGAGGTTTTTCTCCAACTCCTATTTTTGTTTAATTTATTTTTGCTATACGAATTGGTTCTATGAAAAACTTGTCAATATAAAAGTTGCAGATATTATTGAGAAGATGTAAAATAATTTTATATAGATTTGATAGCTTAAAAATTGACGGAGTTAAGGATTTTTTTCTTTTTTCACCCTCCCCTTTTTCTTTTCGTTTTTAATTTTTTTCATCGGTAAATGTTGGTCCTATCTAAAACTTGTAATTGCAAAAGTTTTAGATAATTTTGAGAACATTTATAAAAATTTAGTTGGACTTAATATCTTGAGAATTGATGAAGTTATGAATTTTTTTCTCCCCAAAACCCTGTTTTTTCCGCCCCTTGAGCCCATTTCTAAATTTATTAAAAATCTGTCACGCATAAACTTTTGGCCCATTTTTAAGAAATAATATAAACTTTAAACCGATTCGATATCTATTTTAATTAAGAAGTTATGGCGTTTTTTCGATTTTCGCAAAAAAAAAACCCTATTTCCACTACTTTGGACCGATTTTTCCCATTAACGATCTTCGCCGAGATTTTATACCCCTTGATTTTATGTATCAGTTTGGAAGAGATTTGAGCAAAACTATAGAAGTTATCGTATCCATAAAAAAGTGATATATATATATATATATATATATATATATATATATATATATATATATATATATATATATATATATATATAGATAGATAGATAGATAGATAGATACAGATATAGATATATTTGAGTGTTTGCCTATGTATCGAGTACAAGGACCGGACATACATCAAAATGTAGCTCTCAATGTGCATATTAAGAATATCACTGGCTGCCAGGTCCTATCCTGCCGGAACCCGGTGGCAGCCGCACTTTTATGACGTCAATTTTGAGCGTTTACCTATGTATCGAGTTAAAGGACCGTACATACATGAAAATGAAGGTTTCAAATGCACATTAAAAATATCCCGGTCTGCCAGGTCCAATCCAGCCGGAACCAATTGGGAACTTCACTTTTATGACGTCAATTTTGAGTGATTACCTATTTATCAATTTCAAGGACCGGATATACATCAAAATGTAGGTTTCAAAATGCCCATTTGGAATATCATGGTCTGCCAGATACAATCCTACCAGAACCATTTGGCTGACTTACTTTTATAACGTCAATTTTGAGTGTTTACCTATGTATCGAATTCAAGGATCGGACATTCATCAAAATGTAGGGTTCAAAGCGCACATTAAGAATATCACGTTATGATCGGTCCAATCCTACCGGAACTAGGTGACAGACTCGCTTTTGTGACAGACTCGCATTTAGGACAGAGCAGACAGTGATATTATAAATGTGCACTTTGAAATCGACATTTTTATGTATGTCCGGTCCTTGATCTTGTTACATAGGTAAACTCTCAAAGCTGACGTCATAAAAGTGATCCTGGCACCTGGTTCCGGCAGGATTGTAACTGGAAAACCGTGATAATCTGAATGTGCACTTTGAAACCAACATTTTGATGTATGTACGGCTCTTGAAATTGATACATAGATAGACATTAAAAATTGCCGTCATAAAAGTAAGTTTGCCACTTGGTTCCCACAGGATTGAACAGAGCAGACCTTGATATTCTTAATGTGTGTTTTGAAACCCACATTTATATGAATGTCCCGTCCTTGAACGCGATACATAGGTAAACATTCAAAATTGACTTCATAAAAGTGAGGCTGCCACGTGGTTCCGGAAGATTTGACCTGGCTACAGTGATATTCTTAATGTTCATTTTGAAACCTACATTTTGATGCATGTCCGGTCCTTGAACTCGATACATAGGTAAACACTCAAAATTGACGTCATAAAAGTGAGGCTGCCAGCTGGTTCCGGCAGGATATAATCTGGCACACAGTGATATTCGTTATGTTCTTTTTCAAAACCTACATTTTGATGTAGGTCCGGTCCTTGATCATGATACATACGTAAACGTTCGCAATTGATGTCATAAAAGTGCAGCTGATACCCGGTTCCGGCAGGATTGAACCTGGCAAATAGTGAGGTTCTTAATGTACATTTTAAAACCTGCATTTGGATGTAACTCCGGTCCTTGAATTCGATACACAGTTAAACACTAAAAATTGACGTCATAAAAGTAACCCTACCGCTTGGTTCCGACAAGATTGGACAAAGACGACAGTAATATTCTTAATGTGTGCTTTGAAACCTACATTTTGATGAATGTCCGGTCCTGGAACTCGATTACATAGTTAAACCTTTAAATTTGACATCATAAAATTGCGGCTACCACCCGGTTTCGGCAGAATTGGACCTGGCAAATAGCTACACTTAATTACTCGCTTAATTATACCAAATATAAAAATCAGTTAATTTGATCGGCTTTAAAAATTTTACGAAAGACTTAGTTATAATTAAAAAAAACAGTTTGCGATCGCCCTATAATCACTATTTATTCTTTTCGTTTTATGGAAGGGGTTTAAGTGTTGTTGGCTGTTTCCACGTTTGATTAAATGCGAATATTTAAAAAATTCAGAATTAGTTAATGAAGTTAATCAACAAAGTCTTAACACCCGGGATCTTTTAATAGCGCTATAACGTAATGGCTTTAAATAACTTGTTATTAAATATAATGTATTAAATGGGACGTAAGTTTCGGCATTTTTTTTTTTTTTACTTTTTGTGATAATTGCGCGAAAATATTTTTATCGATATAAAGAAAATATTATTATTTGAACTGTGTTATTTTATTTTTTAAATCTGATATAATATTTCTCGATTTATGAATGTTAACGCATATTAATAAATTTATTGTTTTACTATTTTCTTTCGCTTTTAGAATTCACGTGTAAATATTATTTTTATGCCATTATATTAAATATTTTCAAGCTTTTATTACATAATATTCATTTAATTTTAATTTGAAAGTTTTTTCTATTTATAATAGTCATGTCTCAATATTTTTTACATTTGAAGGAACTTTTATTCTTTGCGCTGTTTTAATAGTTGGTAAGAATTTAAAATATTTTTTCTTTTCTAAAATATGTAAGATACATTTTTTCGAAATATTAAAAATTTGAATTCTAATAAAAATAATCCCTTATAAAACAAATCAAATAAGAAAAATAAATGCAGTCAGTACTCCGGGAATGTCTAATGTATAAAATGATGTAAACATTATTAAATTCTTACGCATAGTTTTTGCTTCAATAAAAAGTTTTTTGATAGAACGATTTCGACCAACTCTAATATTGAATATATCTTAAAATAATTGTTAGATTCAAACATTGTCTACACCTTTATGTTTCTTCCTGTGTAGATTCTAAGATTCATAATATTTATTAAATAAACTTTGTTTCGTATTGGTGGATGTTCATATACGTAACACATAAATGTTAATTTTTTTATATAATTTTTAAATTGATAACAATCACAAATAAATATTTGATACGATACAGAGTAAATTCATTTCACAAAAGTTGAAGATAAACATTTTACAACTCATTTTTTTAATGCTGCATCGTTCCATCTCTTCCGCTATTTCACAATCGTCTTCCCATTGCCACTTTCTGTTTTGTTTTCCTAAAAGTTCGGCAGCCAACGTTTATTCAGAGTCCAGTGTAGGCAATTGAGTTTTGTCCAAGACTCTTGCAATGACCACACCGTATTTCTGCAAAAAAGGGGAAATAATAACATAAGCCTCGATTACAGATTTATATTTAAAACATCAGGAAGTTTCTAGCATTTTTACCACGCTTTTATTAACTTCACCTGTATGTTTGTGAGTTTGTGAGTTTGTAACTCTCCTTATTTTATGTATGTTCACCGATTACTCTTAATCCATGCAACCGATTAACTAGGTTTTGGTGTTAAATGAAAGACGATGCTCTCGAATTGGTACCACTTCAGTTTCATAGAAATTGGTTCAGTACTTTTTTAGTAATTAGGCAAAAACTAATAAAATTAATGATTTTTAGCTAATTAAAAGTGTTGAATACGTTCACTGAATGGAGTGTAGACAGCATGGCCGAGCGGTCTAAGGAGCCGGATTGAAGCTCTGTTTGTCGAAAGAGATTGTGGGTTCGAACCCCACGCCTGACATTATTTACATTATGTAAAATTTTAAAAAAAGATACGTATTACAATTTTTATTTTTAACCGTCTTCAGAAAAGGAAGAGGAAGTTATCAATTCGACGCGTATGGATTTTTTTTCTATGTATGTTCACCAATTACTCTGAAACTATCCAACCGATTAATTTGGTTTTTGTATTAAATATAAATATAGTTTTAAAAAAAACTAAAAACCACGCTTTTAAAGTAATCAAACTAAAAAGTGAAAAATAAATATAGTTTAAAAAAAACTAAAAAACACGCTTTTTGAGTATATCAAACTAAAAAGTGAATAATAATTCGTACTATAAGCTGAAAACGAAAATAGATGAAAAATACTATATTACTATAAAATCATTGTTATTATAGAAATCAATTAATAAGCAATAAATAAAATTATCGTGGAAAGAAAGTGTGGAGTGCTTCAGGAAGTTTCTAGCATTTTTTTCATATAAAATAAAAGAGCCAAGTACATATTTTACAGCAGTGATAATAATAACAAATAAAATGCAAAATTCTCATCTTCTTTAAACCTCTTTTAATAGTTTTTTATTTAAAAAAATATATTGATTATTGGTGCAATATTTCTCTGTAGAAAAAAGAAAACATATTCATCACCTTTCAATTAAAAAAAAAAAAAAAAAAAAAAAAAAAAAAAAGCAACATGATTTAAAACCCGGCAAGAAATATGCGGAACATTTACTTCGATTGATTGAAAAATGTTTTTAAGTTACACAACAGTTTTCACTTGAAAAGTTATTTTTCGGTGTCGACGTGAGTAATATTCACTTCAAAAATAAGATGGTTTCTGATTTATAAAGTCAAATGCTATCGAAAAAATGCTGTCAGTATTTTATATGTGGGGAAATAGGTCATATTTTCCAAAAGAATTTCATATTCAGGTTTCTGCGAAAAATTTTCTGCGAAAAAATATGCATTTTTTAACTTATACATAAGTCCAAAATAAATTAAAAAGATAAAAAAAGATAAATTTCCAAAACGAAACATAATTCACATGATAAATATAAATAAATTAATTATAATATATGTGTTTCATCCAATTAATTTTACCATTGCTCCATATTCTTGAAAAAATTCATTTTTTATCTAGCAGCATATTTCAATTATAATTTGTCTTTTGTAAATGAACAAAACTTTTACAGTACTTTTAGGGGGGGGAGAGAAAGTAATTAAACTGTTTCTATAAATTAAATTTTTGTTTTCCAATCTTTTACTAGCCACGCTTAACTAAACCATTTATTAAATCACGATGTGTTTCCTCCTCAGGAGTGTGGCTTAAAGGTAACAGAGAACATATGCTCATGGCAGAGGGTAATTCTAGAATGTGTATACTATAGCTTTCTTGAGAAACAGAGGGTAAACGGTACTTCTTCAAAAAAATCACAAGGTATACAGCATATACCCGCGTATATGATCCACTACATCCTTGCTTCTACTCTGCACTCTCGTATCTCTTATAAATTAAAAGTGGATGCTGTTGTTTTTAAAATAAAAATGTACATGCCATGATGTACATTTATTTACGATGTAAGAAGACTGCACTCGAGCAATATATATGTTATGGCCAAAACCCGAAACTTGGCAAAGATTCCCGGGCGAAACACGAAATATTTGAAACGAACAGATTAATTGGGTTTTGCTGGTCCAACAGCGTAAGGTCAGGGAGTTATCGGCCAGTAGGCAAAGTGGGGATTCGAGGCTTCCCTGTAGGTGGCACAGATATGCAAACATTTAAGGGAATTATTAATACGGTCTTCTTCACAACAATGACTCATCTTAAAACGAAGTATTTTACGTTCATAGTTTATTTACACATGCCATATTTAATAGATAGAAATTTGAATCGGATATCGTATTTTTCCTCTGCTACCTACTTGGATTTTCTCTCTATTTTCACACAAGTAGAGCAAAAATAACAGAACGCTACTTTATATAGCACACTTGATGTAAAATATTCCCGTTTTCGAAATTCCTAAAATGCTGTCCTTTTAACCCTTTCCGGCACACTATGCCTGGTCTGGGATACCTAATTTTAATTCTAAACTTGGAAACGGCACCAATAATATTTTAGTATAAGTTTGTTTTTACAATAAAATCTTAAATTAAGGAATTCAAAATATCTAAATAATTGTTTGTGAATTCCGGTGTCAGTCGACAATTTCTCATTGTACTAGCAGATTTTGCCCGTGCCGGAAAGGGTTAAATAGATACGTTCTTTTGATACATTAAAATATAATCTTTTTATGTCCTTTTTACTTTAGTGGTCTAAAAAATCGCTTTTGCAAACTAATTTTATTTATGAATTTTTTATTGTATAAGAAGATGACATCCACAAAGTTATAATGTTCCCCATAATTTTCTATTCACAGAACATAACATCGTTTTGAAGAATATTTTTTTTCAAATGTTTTGATAAAACAATAAATTTGAAACGGATTTTTTTTTATAAAAAAGTGAGAAATGAATAATTTTAACTTTAAAAACTCATTGAAAACAATTCACGGAATTTATATTGTAACATCTTCAAACTCTATTTGAATGTTATTAAGAAAAATCGTTCGTGTTCATTTTATGTCCAAACAAACCTAAAAATAATTGCATTGTAAGAATCAAAAGATATATATATGTAATAAAATAAAAAATTTGCGCCATTTTTGTTCTCTCTTAGCTTCAATTCTAAATTTGTGGAACATATTTCAATCTTAGTTTCGTAACTTGTAACAGCTAAAATTCTTTTTCTTACTTACTTTCTTACTTTAATAAATTATTGCTTGCTTCTCAAAACGGCGGGAGGTATTTCGTAACCTTTTTACTTTCTGGAATATTCCTGGTATTTTAATTTTATTTTTTATTTTAACATCGCGTGTCAGGTGTTAGTACGTGTTGCTAAAGGGCTTGTTACTTCCGAGGAAAAAATATAGCTCTTGCCAAGGACCGCCTGCTAAGACCAATCAGAATTGATCATTTTTGTCCCTTGAGGCTCGAGTTCATCCTAATTGGATTTTTAAAATGATTGACGCGTAGTAGGAGGGAGCTAGTTTGTCGTGGAAATGTCCCATATTCATTTGGTATTTTTAGGAGGTTAGAATGCGATTGCTCTTCAAACTATCAAGACGTACATTTCATTTCTCCGCTGAATTAGAATATCAGATGATGTGGACTAGATAACAGAAGTTGTAGTGTCGATGTGTGTTAAGGTGATTGCGGGGAAGATTTTATCTATTTTATGAGTTCATTAATAAAGAACTTGAAGACTGATGGTGTCTGTTTTTATAATGGGGAAATACCCCAATGAAATTCTTCTACTGCTCGCCAACTGTCGGAGCGACTACTCTGCCCTTGCTGCTAAGAATTCCTAGAATTTATGCAACATTGTTTATTTTCGTCGAGTTCAACATATATTTATTACATATATATATATACATTATCTATCTATCTATCTATATATATATATGTGTATATATATATATATATATATATATATGTATATGTATTTTAAAACCAGCACTTGTCATGTGTACTTGAGTTTATATAAGGCACTTACTGGAATTTTGAGCCAGGAGCAGGAAGTATCTTAAATAATAATAATAATAATAATAATAATAATAAACATCATTATTATGATCAACATTATGATCATCAAAACATGGCTTATAGTTAATAAAAGTTCTATACTACGTACACCATGGATTAAACATTATTATTCCTCGATCAATCTTAAATAAGCAAAAAATTCTTAATAGAATCATATTGCTTCATCAAGTCTTTTAAAATTATGCCAAAAATACATCTTAAAATACTTATGTTAAGAAAACCAAATCTCGAGCGGTACTAAAACTTTTACATTGATTACACATTTTCCACATGGGTGCCATCACAGGCATTGCATGGTGATGGCACCCATGTGGAAAATGTGTAATCAAAATAAAAGTTTTATTTTCTCCGATCTGTATTGTAATCAAATATTAGTGTACTGATTCTGTATCATATGCAAATTTCTTCCTTGCGCCCCAATCGAGTTTTTTCTATGGGGGGGGGGGGAGGATTCCCAGAACGGTTTTTGTGCGTGCATAATAAGGTCCCTTTCTTGCGATACACGTACGGTTCCAACGCTCTTTAGGGTTTTCGCATGCGCTGAGCATTTTGCGATGAAAAAAAATGGGTGTTGCCATTGGAAATTTTCGAGTTTCTGTAACTATAACCGTAACCGTGAACGCCATTTTGTTGCCGATCACAGAATCCAGAGCCCATACCTCTGAATAGCTATATCTAAAATTTCACCTCGATCGGTTGAGCGGACTGGCCGCTAGAGCTCCATTTATCGGCAAAGTTTTTTTATGACCACCCTGTATATTTGCATTTTTATTTGATGCAGTTAATCAGATTGATTTCTGAACGCCTCATATTACGTACGACATGGATTAAACATTAATATTCCTTATATATAATCATGTTTTTAAATTTATAATAAATTTTAAAAGCAATTTCAGTTTTACAATTTTCGGAACTGCAAATTTTTAAATTTCTAATCATTGCACGTTTCAAATTTTTACACCGTTACGTAGAGAAAAATATGCATTTTTAAATTATTGTTAAAATTAAGTTATTATGATTATTATTTAAAGTTTTTATTACTTTTTTTGTCATCGTGGCAACGGAATTTTTTCACTTTTGGACTTTAAACAAGGACCAATCAGAAAACTCTCTGTATTGTAACTATAATTACTACTCTTTCATACTCTATCGATAACTTTTTGTCGTCCAACTCAATGATGCAAATTTTATTGAAATAATGTAACAACATTAAAACCTGATTTTTTTTATCATTTTATGATATTACAACGAAAGAATTTTGTGTATCCCTGTAAATTAACTAAAAATAGAACACAAAATGTTGATGCCAAAATTAATTTATAAGCTACAATATTGTGTAAATTATCAATGTCTTAACTCCAGTTAGAGAACGAACAAGAAAAACACTATATGGACTATACAGGACCCTTAAAATCAGCCCATCACTTTTTATTTCGGCTTCGCCCGATTACTCCTAATCATTTTGTTAAAATCCATTATTTTATTCTATTTGGATCAAATCGCTCTAGTTTCAAAATAATTTCATTCAAAAGATTTAAATTTCAAACAAAATAAAACTACTTAAAATCATATTCGGTCTCAAAGAGTTCAGCTGTTTATATCCACTTCACGAACTACCTGAATTCAAAGAAGTTTGAAACGTCTTTGGCCAATTCACAAATGGCCAATTTCGGGTTTTCGCCCTAAAGTATATACACTATTTATCTATTTGCATTACAAATGCTAATGGAGATTTATAGATTTTATTTTGGTTTAGATAATTCAAATACTTTTCAGGTTAAATATGTTCAAAATAATCAGATCTAGCCCTAACGAGTTTCGAAAGCAATTTTTTTTCAAATGTATCAGACCAATCAGAAACAAGTGTGGAATTTTACGTGAAACAGCAAATGAAGTGCGTTTGTACTATAACAAACTTTCAAAAATAATCAGATCTTGGTGTAATAGTATACAGTATTTAGTGGCCGAAATCTTTTGTGTGTCCCTGTAAACACTACCTCCTTTCTATTATACAGGAAGTAACTTGTAGGAAAATTCAGCAACGTATATCAATTTCATAAAATGTAAAATAGTTCAATAGAATTAAAACGCGCTCTATAGATTGTGTTTTCCCTTATACTGCTGTGTAATGGAATACATTTGTGTGACCCTGTAAATAATAACAAACATTCTTTCCACCAAAGAATGTGCTGAATGTATTTTTTTGTATGTATTTCATAAATGCACATCAATTATATTATGTTCGAAAAAGAATAACATCATTAAAATACGCTTGAAACTATATTTTCGCATTGACCGCCATGTAACGGAAGGTTTTTATCATCCCTGTAATTAAACTGTACATCCGATTTTCATACAATTTGAAACGACTCGATAAAAATTTGCAACAATTATATATTTTAAACCTCAAACGATTTGGTGTGGTAGTTTTTGCTCTGTTATATGCGGACAGACGAACGGACTGTACGACGAATATAAGTGTCACGTATTTATATAATTTTAAACGCACCTAAAAAGACTCCTGAAGTAAATGCTTAAAATAATAGTAAAAATTTGAAAAGAACTAAAAATCCAGAAAAAATATAGGAATTTTTAATGTCAAAGGAAAAAAAAATAAAAGGAAAACTTCAATAATAATAATAATAATAATAATAATAATAATAATAATAATAATAAGGTTTTGTTATAGAATTTTTTGTTATTTATTCCGTTTTAAAACTTAAAAATTAATTTTTTATGACAAAATATGGATAAAATATTATGTAAATATTTGATTTTAATGCATTTTTTCTTTTATTTTCCAGAATTACTTAAAAAACAAATAAATAAAATAAATAGTAAATAATAGTAAAAAGTACAAAGAAGAAATTGGTGAGTAATAAATTTGAATTTCCGCCTAAAATGTAAATTTGCCCCACGGAGAGGCATGTTACCCACGAGCCGTTAATTCCCATATTGGCTCGGCTGAGCTCAGTAATTTGATTGGCTAAAACTGGAGGAAGTGACGTAAATTCAAACCAATGCTAAAAGGGAAAAAAAAGGACTCAATGCAGGGTCTGTTCATTGAGGTTTATGCTATTCAGAAGTTTTACTGTATTTGAATATTATAGAATACAGATTTCTCCATTTTTCTATATAATACATAAAAGTTTGGACTGAGCAAATTTGGCCATTAACAACTCGTATGTTCCCCATATCGGAAACTAATGGTTTAAATGCTTTTCGCAGCACTCTTTTCTAATTTAACAGTTATCTATCAAAATTAAATTATTATTCTGAAACTATTTTCTTAAAATTTTTAAAAATGCATTAAATTATAATATATCCTTCGTAATATTTTCATTGAACTGCAGTAAAACTTTTCCTGTGCAGCAGTCAACCACTCCCGACTCACAGGTTCAAACCTTTTGTCTGACAAGCTGTGTAACACCTTCGGAGTTTGCTAGAATAATTATTAATATATGATATCAGATTTACTCTAATTAATTTCCTTTTCCTGTTTTTCAAATTTATTTTCAACTATTGATTATTTTCAACAACAATCTATTATCTTCCAAATTCATAAAATAATAAAAAATAATGTATTTTTTTTTCATTAAATTAATTTAACACAGTAAAGACTAAGTAACATTACACCCGCAACATCAAATGACAAAAAAGGCCTTAAAAATGTATTTTCTTGTCTTTGACAGTCTTTAAAATAAAAATTGGAAAACAAACAGAAAGCAAGTGGATAAGTGTGATCGCTGATCGCACACAGGGTTTCGTTTAATATCTCCTTCAAAACACTTTATCATTAAATTAACAAATGAAAAATAGTTTTTCGGCGCTATTTTGTGATTTCTTCGCCAATCGCACGAACCGGAACAGAATATATATATATATATATATATATATATATATATATATTTTCTTCATTTAAATGCTTCCTTGATTGCATTGATTTCTTTATTAGCATCTGTAGACTCAGTGAAGCTACGCAAGTAAATAAAATTATGAACTAAAGTAAAATATTGCAAAGTTTGGCATAAATTTAAGGGAGGCGAAACTGGTTATCAGAGGAGGCTATTAATTTAAATGAATAAGAATTTAATAAATAAATAAAATATTTTACTTTGCGTGTCAAAAGATCATAAATGGGGTGGAATAAAAACAAATTAGCACGTTTTTCACGTGATTTATTTAATCCAATGATTTGTGTTGCATACATAATAATTTTATTTAAATTTTCTTGCAACAATTAGAAGAAATGAAAATTCAGTTTTGAAATTTACGCTACTGCAAATTTTTAAAGTTCTGTAAGAAGTCGTCTTACAAATGTACAAGAGAAGAAAGAAAGACCATTACTTAACTTAGATATAGATATCTCGGGGCTGCATTCTTCTTTAAAAATTTTTATTACTTGAAAAGAACGACACTCACATATAGTAGACTAACACACACACATTACATACAAATAAAAATTTTACATAATTCTGGCGCACGCCACTATGAACCAACTTTTTTACATTACTAAGAAAAAAAAACATTTTTAATAGAACTAGTGTTGCCAATTTTTTTTAAACGAAAAATATTACAACTACATTTTTTAATTTAGGAAAACTCAGGTCACGTGACGCGTGACAGTCTTATTTTTTTTCTTTCTTTCTTCCTTTGGAATGCGCGTGTTACATCCTCCCCCTCTGTTTCCGATCTACGTCTCGGAGTGGAAACAGGATACTTTTGGGGTCTTCCTCTTTTTCTCTAGGGTGCAACTGGAATAGTTTCAGATACTTGGAAAGGCAACAATGCAGAAACGTGGTAAGATCCAATTCGTTCAGTAGGATTTTCTAGACTAGCAATGTCATATGTCACTAGTGACTTTTGAGTCAAAATTATGTATGGACCATTTCTCTTAGGCATTAATTTTGATGTTTTATTTCTACTTGCATTGCTAACTGGGTGTAGTTTAATCCATACTTTTTCACCAGGCTTGAAACATATTCCTCTATAATTTTTATCATAATATTTCTTCCTCTGATCTTGTTTCATTTCAACACGTTCTTTCACACTTTTTGAAATATTTACAAAACGTTTAAGATTTGGGGTTGTCTCTCCCCTTGATCGAAAACACTTTTGAAACCTTTTTGGAATATCTTTAAGTTTTTTCCTGTCATCGGAATTTAACTTTTTGCCTTCATCTTTAAGAAAGGCATAAGGACACACTTTGACCGCATCAGTACACCTATTATTTTGTACTTCATGTTCTTCTACAAAATAAAACTTTTTATGAGGTTTGTCACTAAAATGCCATGTTTTACTTGCAGCGTCTAACACTATGTTAGCTTTGTGCAGGAAATCCATTCCTAAAAGAGTTCTATTACCTTTGGCATTTGGTAATACAATAAACTCTGTTTTGAAAACTCGGCCTTCAATCTTTACACGCACAGTGGCAGAAAGAGTTTTTCTAGCCATCGTAGTTCCATCAGCTAATGTTACTTCATGAGTATGAGGTTTCATTGCAACACCAGCTTTCAAAAATAATTTATACATACATTCTCCTGCAATAGAACGATTCGCTCCTGTATCTGCACAGACTAATACCTTCTTATTGCAGATCGTAATAGGTGCATTTAGAGCTGAAACTGTTGATTTATTTAAACTATACAGCTTAAGACGTTGAGCTTGCACTGTTTGCTTCTTAACCGTAGGGGAACAATCTGGGCATTTCTTCTTTATAAATTCCACTTTTCCACAACCTAGCAGAATATCTCGGATTCTAAGCGACGATTATCAAACGTGGGGGAAGATTTGTCTTCTTTTGGAGGCTTACTCTGCTTCCAAGTATTTTCTCGGCGAGAATACTCTTTTTTCTCCTGGGGTACGACCGAATCTTTTTTAGAAAACGTAGATCTGATAGTATCATACGCATCTAATTTTCCGGCAAGGTCGACTGGCGAATTTAAATGTTCCCAATCATCAAACATATGTTGTTTGCATTCGATAGGGACGCGCCTTTTCATCTGATCCGCTATGATCAGATCCTGAAGAGCTTCAAAAGACGTTACATTTAACTCTTTAAGCCAGTTTTCAAAGTAATCACGTAACTCGAAGTAATAATCTCTCCAAGTAATTTCTTTATCTTTGCAATGCGTGAAAAACAGCTGCCTAAACCTTTCAGCGCTAATTTTAAACCTTTTTAGAAGTAGACCTTTAACATGTGAAAAATCTGAAGCGTTTTCTTCTTTTTCACGAGCAATAAGCGTAGATATAGAAAAGGGTACAACACTTAGTAAATAAGAAACCCAGAGGTGTTCTGGAACCTTCCAAAGCTTTAACTGTCGTTCCAGGAGCACCAGAAACAATGTTACATCATCTGTATCTGGCTTAAATGCAGGCAACAGCTTCTGGATATCTATTTTACTCGCTGGATGAGACATTATCTCTGCCGCATTACCACCTACCGCTACACTGGAAACACTTTGGCTCTGAGCCTGTAACTTAAGCTTCTCAAGCTCAAAATTCATCTCAAACTTTTTAATTCCAGTTCTTCCGAACGACGCTTCTCTTCTAATTTACGCTGTTCTAACTCAACTGCTTTTTGTTTTTCCTCTAAGTCTTATCTACGCTGTTCTTCCTCGCGAGTCGCAATTTGGTTTTTTGACTAACGAATTTACGAAATCAACTTCGTAGGAGGGAGAGGATTTAATCTTATCACGCAATGTGACAACAGTCATAGAGGGTTGTTCATCTAAATTCATTTCTAAAGCGACCTGAAACAGGTCTTCTTTTCGTACTTTATTGAGTTCGGACATTTGTAAATTTAGCAAACAACAAGATACCCACTAATGCTAAAAATTCGTTTAAATAAATTGTTTTCCAGACGTGAGCTTTGCTTTACAACTCATAAAAACAAGACATCAATAAAACAAAACAGTGAACTTTAACGTTAGCAAAATATACTTTTAAAATAATTAAACTTCATTAAACTTTTAAGTATCTTTAAAATTTAAATTAATTTAATTTTATTTTATTTTATTTATTTATTTATTTATTTTTTGAAAGAAAATATACTTTAAATTACGTGTCATTTAATCAAAACATTATTTTAACTGATATAAAACTAGTACTGAATTGTTGGCAACATTCATAAAACAATGTTCTAAATAAGTCAAAACATATCTGAATGATTAAAACGTCAATCCATATTATTATCATATTATCAAGACAAGACTACGTAATGTAGATTTTGCAATATAACTTTAAAAGAAAACAAAGTCTTACTTCATAAAAAAAAATAAATAAATGCAAAACTTACTCAATTTGTATTGAAAATCATATTCAATGCTATTTCCTAATATATCAGGAACTCTAAATTAAATGCTTAAAAATAACTAACAACAGAACACTCAAATAGAATTTCTAATTAAATTCTGTTATCTTGCGAAACCAACAACAAAACAAACAAAAAATAATTAACAGACCATATGACACTTGAAATAAAAGGTATAAATACTTTTTAATATATTTTTTTTCACTATTAATTTAATTCCCTGTTTGTAAAATAAAAGAAAAATAATATCAACGTAAATAAATGCTTATTTCATTATTTATCAACCCTTTTTTTAAATTGTTTTTCTTTTTTATTCGAAGTAAGAAAAGTTGTTATTTAATCAAGATAAAAATTAAACATGCATGCACAGAATGAAAATTAAACTAAAGAATAAAAAAAAAAGCATGGGGAGGGAAGGGGAATTACACAATATATAAATGAACTGTAAAATAAATCAATAAATTAAAACTAAAAATATGAAAAATTTTACAAATAGAAAACAAAATATAGACACTTGTGGAAAGAATGCATTCTTTTGATAAAAATATGGATCCATTTTCAGAACTTCGACCACTTTAAGAAAGTAACTTGAAGATTAAATAAATATTGTCGAGCTACACCTGCAGGCACAAGAACTGAAAGTTTTTAAAAGCACAGAAAACGTAGAATTCGCCATAATTCACAAACAAATATAAATGGCGTTATCGAAGCAAGATTAAATTCGAGAACATATATCGCAAACAAATGAAAATGGTGCTTGGCATAAGATTATTCCGTGGAAATTTTTTTTCACAGCATTGAAGAACACATTTCACAAACAAACGAGCAACGACTGCTCGTGCTATTTTCTTGCATTAAACATGCATGCATTTTTATTTCGTGCATATTTCACAATGGAATGATTTCACATCAACGAAACAAACTTACTATGTTAACCATTTAAAATATACTTCACAAACAGACGAGCACGACCGCTCGGGCCATTTTTTTGCATTCTTATTAATCATATTTCATTATCAAAAATATTGAACTTTTCTGGAAGTAAGATAGCTGAATACTTTGGAATTGATGCGTGGCCAGACGTTGGGTAGCCATTTTGTAAGAAGTCGTCTTACAAATGTACAAGAGAAGAAAGAAAGAACATTTCTTAATTTAGATATAGTTATCTCGGGGCTGCATTCTTCTTTAAAAACTTTTTATTACTTGAAAAGAACGACACTCACATATAGTAGATTAACACACGCACATTACATACAAATAAAACTTTTTACATAATTCTGGCGCACATCACTATGAACCAACTTTTTTACATTACTAAGAAAAAAGAACATTTTTAATAGAACTAGTGCTGCCAATTTTTTTTAAACGAAAAATATTACAACTACATTTTTTAATTTAGCAAAACTCAGGTCACGTGACGCGTGACAGTCTTATTTTTTTCTTTATTTTTTCCTTTGGAATGCGCATGTTCTAAATATCGCAATGTTTCAATTTTTACACCATTGTATAGGAAAAAATGTACTTTTAAATGCAGTTTGTTTGAAAGTTGTATCACAATTTATTTTTGAGATATTAAGTTTTTGGAGTTTTTAATACCAATTTTGTAATTGCGGCAATAGAAGTACTCCATTTCCTTTAAAAGTAAAAGATATGGAGTAATTAGAAGAGGGGAAAAAATAAAAGAATCAGCTGATGTATTAAAATAAATATTCCAATTAAAACAATAGTCTTTTTAAAATTTTTATGATTTGTTGTGTGACAAGAGATATTCAGCTATAAGTACAGAAAATTTGAACTCTCTGGCTTTTATAGCTTTTGTATGACCCTGTGAAAGGCAAACAGAGGACAGAGACGAATAGGGTTTCATCAACTTAACGAAACCCTTGAAAAAAAATGGTTTCCATTGTTGAACTTTTGATACAAATAAGATGTCCTGTTTTTTATCTAAGAAAGTTTTGTTTCTATAAACGAAACGATTTTTTTTCTTTGTATTAAAACGAGTTTATTTATTTATAAGTTTATTTTAATATAATCAATTTAGCTTTACTAGAAGCTTACGTTTAACATTCTTTTTAGCTACATATTTATATGCATATACATATATAGCTATTGATGGCACGTTTTTCGCTAACAGTATCTTACTTTTCTATAATAAAAGAAAAATTCTCCAGTATTTTATTGGACGGCATTTATTCATCAATCTTCATTAGCATGTATCTTATCACATACTTTTCACAATGCGATAGTGATAAGTGCATGGTAATGAGAGCCACTTTCTCTATACGCCTATATCATTGCGAATCTATATACTTTGTCTACGGAAATAAATAAATAATATATAGGGTGAAATAATTTTGCTTTACGCTTATTTTGGAAATATATTTATATTTGTATAAAATATATATTGGAGAGAAAGGCGCATGTGAACAATTTTCACATTTTTGACTATTTCTCAAAATTATTTTGAGCTATTGAAAAAAAAAATTATGTATGGTTTTCTACAGTTTTTGCAAAACTTTTGAATGCATTTATCAAGCATTTCTAACTTATATCATCATTCTAAAATTTGTCTAAATTTGTTCACAAGCGCCTTGGTAGAAGGCATCTAGCCGAACATATTTCGGCTACATGTCAATAAGATAAAAAAGATAAGATAAAAGTAAGACATGAATAAGGAAAAATATCATTTTGAAACAAAAATGCGATAAAAAGTAATTAGATGCCCTCTTTCTAGTTCTATGAATAAATGAATAACCATTTTAACATAGGTGTAGGTATGTATGCGTAAAGTTGTACATTAGTATACCTACTCCTATTTAAATCAAATATCGAAAAATATTTTTTTTTTTTATATAAATTATTTAATAATACTGTTATTGTGTTTTTACCTTTTTCGAAATGTTATACAAATGTGTATCGCAAATTTGAGCACTATGATATTAAAAATAGGAAAATTGATGGTTATCAATTGAATACAGATCAGTTTTTTGGCCAAATAATAATAACAATAAATCCTAGAAATACTTTAATGTGGGCATTAAAAAAAAAAAAAATCTTTTGAAATTGGAAATTATCAAAGTATATATTGAATCAATAATAAAAAATATGTTGAGTCAATATACTGATTTGTAAATATATCATATAATTTTCCCTTTTATCTGAGTATTTGCCTCTTGGCAAGGGTTTCAAGAAAAGAAATCAACTCTTATTATTCTTGTTCAAGAGTGGTTCAGCGAAACAAAGTTAAAACTAGGTTATTTCCACTTCCAGTAAAGAAGACTTGGGAGAAAATTTGACTTTTCTTTTTCCTTCTAAAAATATACCATTTCTCGTAAACGTACAAATGCAGATACCTTACAAAAATGTCTATATGTCTATAGAAATTCAAAATTAATTTCTTTTCGTCATGAAATTTTTGGTTGTTTTATTAATAACTTCAAGTGTTGCAATTTGTTCGGTATCGATTAAAAAAGAATTTTATTGTAAGAATTTCAAAATATGAATTTTCATAAGTATGAAATTACATCAATTAAATAATTTTCTTTTTGTATTTTAAAGTTAAACTTGTCAAAACTTCCAAATATGATGTCAAACTAATGTTTTCGTATCTTTTTCTGAATTGGGTACCTTTCTCTGTAAGAAATGTCAGCTAAGCTTATTAGGTTTTACATATTGTAAGAGAAGACATGGAATCCAGTAAAATCGCTGTTTCTATTTTTTTTTTTTTTTTTTTTTTTTTTTTTTTGTCATTTTGAAATTTGATATTTAAAGGATGTTTTTTTATTATTATTATTGGTAGTATGTGTACAATTTAAGAAAACGTCTTACGTTTATTTCACTTTTACATGTCTTTCAAGAAAGGGAAGCAAAGCAAACGATCTCTTGTAAGCTGCTTTTGTGTAAAAAAAGAAAAAAATGTAAATCGTAAACATATCTTTTTTTTATTATTTTAATAAAGAATAAAATACTACTTTTTTGATCGGATACATTTATTGTATTTTAGATGTGTGGCTATTCTTACCAAAATCCCTATTACTCTTTTAAATATGAATATTTTTGCTTCGTCTTTTTTCCCACATTCATTGGAATATACTATGCAAAACTGTGCATGGATTTTTAGATGTGTGCAATTTTTCATTTAATATGATTTTTTTACTCGTCTATATTAAAAAAGGGAAAAAAAACACCAAACTTTTAATTTAAATATTTAAAAAAATAACTATAAACTCGTGCATAAAAAATAAATACTCTTTTTAGAATAAGTAAAAATAATTCAAACCTCTGTCTCAATTAAAAAAAAAAAAAAAAAAAAAAAAAAAAAAAAAAAAAAAAGCTGAGTAGTTTTCGAACAAGCAAGATGAAAATTTGAACAGGGAGAAAAATTAGTTTAATGTTTTCACTTGTAAGGCAAATCGCGCTGGACCTATTAATAAAATTTACAATATCTCACGATACAAATGTCATATAAGTAAAACTGGGATGTCAAAATTGAAGAAGCTTTCAGTTAATATAAAATAAATAAAAAAGAATACTGCCCAGTTAAACTGAAGGCATTGAGCTCACAGGCTACAAATACTAATTGCACATTAAAGCTTTATATTTTCAAGGGTTAATTCCGTTCGAAAAAAAAAATTAAGAAGGGGAAACAGCTCTCCCCTTTTCTCTTTTTTTATACTTAATCATTGAACCTCCTATACTATCAAAGACATGCTTTATCATATAAAAAATCTATATCCAAAATTCAGAGCAAATTAGATAATTCTTAATAAAAACCCATTTAGCATTTATATAATTTAAAAAGAGTTATCCCCCTCTTTTATACTTAACCATTAAACTTCCAAAACTATTCAGAGATTTGAACGAAATCTGAAAATTCTGCTTGAAAAACCCATTTATATAAATTAAGGGGGGGGGGACATTAGAACTCCTGTTCCCCTTATTTATATTTATTCAATGAACACCTAATAAGAGTCATGGAATCGCCTCATCAGAATGATCCTAATCTAAATTTTGACCGAAAATTAATTCTGCATGAAAATCCCATTTATATCAACTAACGGGGGGGGGCATTAGAGCCCCTGTTCCCCCTATTTATACTTATTCAATGAACACCTAATAACAGTCACGGAATCGCCTCATCAGAATGATCCTAATCTAAATTTTGAACGAAAACTTAATTCTGCATGAAAATCCCATTTATATCAACTAACGGGGGGGGGGCATTGGAACCCCTGTTCCCCCTATTTATACTTATTCAATGAACACCTAATAACAGTCACGGAATCGCCTCATCAGAATGATCCTAATCTAAATTTTGAACGAAAACTTAATTCTGCATTAAAATCCCATTTATATCAACTAACGGGGGGGGGGGCATTAGAACCCCTGTTCCCCCTATTTATACTTATTCAATGAACAACTAATAACAGTCACTGAATCGCCTCATCAGAATGATCCTAATCTAAATTTTGAACGAAAACTTGATTCTGCATGAAAATCCCATTTATATCAACTAACGGGGGGGGGGGGGCATTAGAACCCCTGTTCCCCCTATTTATACTTATTCAATGAACACCTGATAACAGTCACGGAATCGCCTCATCAGAATGATCCTAATCTAAATTTTGAAAACTTAATTCTGCATGAAAATCCCATTTATATCAACTAACGGGGGGGGGCATTAGAACCCCTGTTCCCCCTATTTATACTTAATCAATGAACACCTAATAACAGTCACGGAATCGCCTCATCAGAATGATCCTATTCTAAATTTTGAAAACTTAATTCTGCATGAAAATCCCATCTATATCAACTAACGGGGGGCATGAGCCCCCCGTTCCCCCTCTTATACATATCGAATGAACTCCAAAAACTAATCAGGGAAGTGCCTTGTCAGGATATACCTACATACAAAATTTCAAGTTTATCGGATATTTTTATCATGAGTTATCGCGTTACGTACATACATACAGAACGGACGGGCACATAAGCTCACAGGCTATCTATGATAGCCTGTGAGCTAAAAAGGAAAGAAAATCAATAATTTGACTAACTAGGGAACTGCAAGTAATGTAAGTCACCGATTTTGACAAAAGTGGTATCGTTGGAAAGATCTCATTGATAGCAGTAAAAAACTCAATGGAACTACCCGTCGCAAATGAGCCGTTTTCGAGATATACGACAATTTATGTCACGTAACTAGGGCATACTTAATAGGGACCGTAAAAAATTTTAGTCTAGATTTTAATGAAAATGGTATCGTTAAAAAGATATAATCACGAGGATTAAAAAACTCAATGGAATCACCCGTCGGAAATGAGACGTTTTCGAGATATCCGACAATTTGTGTCACATTGATAATACACTCTGCTCGGAAACTGCATTTTGTCGAATATATCGAAAACGGCTCATTTCAGATGGTTAGTTCCCGTGAGTTTTTTACTTCTTACAATGGTATCTTTGCAACGACACCATTTTCATCAAAATAGAGCAAACATTTTTTTGCGGTCCCCTATTAAGTGTGCATTAGAACAGTATGCACTAGCTACGTGACATAAATTATCAAATATCTCGAAAACGTGTCATTTCCGACGGTAGTTCTATTGAGTTTTATCTCCCTCATGATGGTATCTTTTTAACGATACCACTTTCATTAAAATCGAGACTAAAATTTTTTGTGGTCCCCCGTTAAGTATGTCCTAGTTGCGTGACATAAATTAACGTATATCTTGAAAACGGTTAATTTGCGACGGGTAGTTCCATTGAGTTTTTTACTGTTCTCGACGAGATCTTTCCAACAATACCCTTTTCGTAAAAATCGGTGACTTACACTTCTTGCAGTTCCCTAGTAAGTTTAAGGTACTGTATCCCCTTAACTTTATAGCACATTGAAAAATTAAGTAAGATGGACTGTTATGTTTTGACTAAATAAATCTCTTACCTATTTTTTTTTACCTAATAAAAATCAAATCATGACTTACGCAATAACAGAGAAATATATTGCATACTCAATATATTTTATTAATATATTTTAATTTAATAAAATATATTGAAATTTTAATTGAATTTAAATTGAATTTTGCTTGAATTTAATTGAATTTAAGTATAATTTAATAAATATATTTTATTAAATATATTGCGTGCGTAACAATACTTTTTTCTGAACCAATCAGAAAACGAGTAAATTGTAGGTATCACAAATTTTCAGACATGTATCAGATATCTCTATTCTCGACCACGAAGAATAATTATTTATCCAAATGGAAAAAAAATACAAAAGTAAAAATATAACATTTAAGTACGTACTGTACAATTTTATAAGTAACTCCACATGTTTTACAAAAGAACTACAACTACTGCATATTACAACTTTTTTATTTATTTATTTATTTATTTATTTTTTGTTCGATTTAATATCAAGCCTGTACCACAGAATTGCGTGGATCCTCCGTTAGCATAATCTGACAACAGCTATTTCTGTTAAATATTTTTTGAAATAATCTTATCAATTATGAGAAACCATTAAAAATTTTTATTTAAAAAAAATCTTCCGACGCTTTAACTGATGTTAATTGTAGTACAATACTCGCCATTATTGGTACTTCATTCACCCCCCCCCCCTTTATTTACTGTTTTTTTTATGATATCGTTGCAACCTCCAAAGCATTCTATTTTCCTCAATAAGAAGGAAAAAGAAGATATTATGAACAATTGCTCAGATCATAAATATTTCGATATTGAACTTCCTGATGATGCAGATTTTACTGACGAAATATATCATGATACAAATTTTGAAACATCTTATGCTGAAAATGTAACTATTTTTCGTTGAATTATACATAATTTTCATTACGAATGAAACAGTTTAGAGAAAAATATCTTTTAAGTATCGTCATGTAGAAAACAAGCATACATTTAATGTACATGGAACATACGTGTATCCTGTACCAATGGTGTATTTTAACTCTTGCATATTCTTTGGGCGAACTTTATTTTCGTAAAATAAATATTGCATTTCTATTTTCATACTTTTTTGCACGGTAATTTGTGAAAATATTTGTACACGATTAATTTATATATTTATTCTGTTAAATTAACAAAATACTATTTATTTTTTTAAGTTTTTTTTTTCTCTACTGAAATTAAATAATATCAATAAAATTGTTTTCTCGTGGAAAAACTCGCATACTCTTAAAAGAAGAAAAAAGATTTGATAGGACACACTTTAAGTAAATTCAACTGTTTTTTAACTTATGTTTTTCAATTAATTTTATTCAAGCGGTCTGTAAGACCGCATCACACCAGATATGTGACAAGTTTTAGTCGCGTCAATTAAAGGTTAAAGGAATAAAATAAAAATATAGAATTTTTAAAATAATTTTTCATATTGCATCAGTAGGTTTTTAACCGACTTTAAGAAAGGAGAGGAGGTTATCAATTCAACGCGTATGTATGTTTTTATTTATGCATGTTCACGATTACTCCGAAACTGTGCAGCTGATTTCTGTTCTTTTTGTTTTATATGAAAGAGAATGCTTTCGAATTGTTACCACCTCCGTTTCATGAAAATTGGTTCAGTACTTTTTTAGCAATTAGGAAAAAACTAATAAAATTAGGGATTTTTCTCTAATTAAAAGTGTTGAATAAGTTCGCAGAACGTAGTGCAGACAGAATGGCCGAGCGGTCTAAGGCGCCAGATTTAAGCTCTGCTTCTCGAAAGAAATGGTGTGTTCGAACCCCACTCCTGATGAACATGTATAAAATAACCTTTTCCGTGTTATAATTTTTACAAATTAAATACTAATTATGCTATTAGAATATTTTTTTATTTAACCAATAGCACAGAGTATCAGAGATCTCTTTATCAGTAAAAAGTGCTAAAATAATAGACTTGCGAAAAGTAACATGACGTTGAATAAGTTCCCTGAATAGGTCACAGTCAGGATAGGATCAGATTTAAGCTCTAAGGCATCAGATTTAAGCTCTGGTTTTCGAAAGAGATATTGGGTTCGTACCCCGTTGCTGACACACGTGTATAATATACAGCATTATTTTCCGTATTATAATTTTTTTTAACCGACATAAAAAAAGGAGAAGAGGTTATTATGAATTCGACGCGTATGTATATTTTCTTATGTATGTTCACCGATTACACCGAAACTATCCAACCGAGTATTTGTGTAAAACTAGTATTTGTGTTAAATGAAAGAGGTTACTCTCGAATTGGTATCACTAGAATTGGTTAAACTATTTTTTTTATAATTAGGCAAAAACTAATAAAATTAATGATATCTCGCAAATTAAAAGTAATATGGACATTGAATAAGTTCGCCGATCTGAATACAGTCAGGATGGCCGAACGGTCTAAGGCGCCTGATTCTCGAATAAAAGCATAAGTTCGAACCCCACTCCTGACATACATGTGTAAAATAGTTTTTTTCCGTATTATAATTTTTATACGTATATTTTACAAATTAAATACCTTAATTTCGGGTGTAAAAGCCGCGGATCAAACAATTCTTTTTGGACAGAGAAATCTTATTTAGTGATTGAAAACAAATATTTCCGTCGATCTAAGAAGATACATTTGTTTCTTAAAAAATTCTGGGTCGAAGAAGAATTGTTTGATCCGCGGCTTATACACCCGAAATTACGGTACTAATATTTATTAACCGACTTCGAAAAACAAAGAGGAGGTTAATAGTTAGACGCGTATATATATTTTTTAATATATGTTCACCAAGATTACTCCAAAACTATCCATCCGATTTATATGCATTTTGATTTATAGAAAGAGGTTGCTCTCGAATTGATATCAATTCCGTTTCACCAAAATTGGTTCAGTACTTTTTTTAGTACATAAGCAAAAACTAATAAAATTGGTGATTTCTCTCAAATTAATATTGATTTTTGTAACCGTTTTCTCAATCATAAGCTAATATAAAAAAATTAAAAAGTGAAAAATAAATTTTTTTACCAAAAATAGAACCGACTTCTAAAATTACTGCAAAGTGAAAAAATATTTTTTCTACTGAATAGTTAATAATAAATTAAACAAAGAGCATTGTATTTACCATGCGTTTTGTTAGATTTATGTACATTAAATTGGTTTTTTGGAGTCTGTGCCAGCCAAGCCAAGTTCAAAATTAAAGCTAAGTTTCTAATATTAAATAATTACATTTAACTTGGGTTGTCTGGCACCGACTCCAAAAAATCAATTTAATGTACATAAATCTAACAAAACGCATGATAAATACAATGCTCTTTGTTTAATTTCTTATTAACTATTCTGTAAAAAATTATTTTTTACTTTGCAGTAGTTTTAGAAGTCGGTTCTATTTTTGGTAAAAAAGTGTATATATTGAAGTTTTAAGATTTAAGAAACATTCATGAATTTAGAATTTTGTATCAAAGAGTTATAAATATTCGAATTTTAATAAAAAACTGAGACATAATAACGATGTAATAGTTTTGAAAAAGTATTTCATTTATATTATAGTTTCTGCATTTTAATCTGTAATAAAATACATATTTTCTGCTCCTTCTTTTAAATATTCATCATTATAGAAAGCCTGTAGACAGCTGAATATCCACGAGATCAATGCATTGGTCAACTTTTGAAAAGATTTATAAATGCGTTTTCTGTTCAAAGAAAGTCAAGAACAAGTGACACAAGTGCAAGCAATTGTATGATTCAAAATGAAAATTTTCAAAATGATAGACAAGAATAAATTTTCTGATCTGCATGATACTTATTATTTTAGATATGATTTATATCTTTATGACTTAGTTCAAGTAATTTTTCTCTAGAAACACTGATTCGACAATAAGCCAGATTTGGTTAGCTTTGTGTTAAGAAATTGAACATTATATTATTTATGTATGCCATTTTTAAATGTAGATGATTGAACTAAATATATTAGAATATTAGTAGAATTTCAGAGCAAGCTGATATATTTTAATATCAATGTTATAATATATACATATATCGTTTATATCGTTTTAGAAAACTTCATTCAAATATGATATGCAATAATAAATTTCTTTTTAACTTTTTTCTTTTTTTTTTTTTTTTTCACTTTGGTGTTATGCAATAATTAAATTATATGGATGCATGAGTTTTATCTAAAGACGTATATTAATTATTCGTATTTTTTTTAATCAATTGATTTTAATTAAAGTTTTTTCATTAATTCTTCAATTGTCACAAATGTAATTATTTCTCTAATAAAGGAAAAAATCTACAATTGGTAGGTTCAGGTGATATATTTTTTCCTCACAAAAAGAAGAACTGATCGCAAATAATACATGATTAATTTAAACCACCAAAACCACATATAATTAACGAATATGTTTTTTTCTTTGCCTCATGTTCTAACAATTTATCAAGGCTCTTTTTTAGGCAATAGAAAAAGGTAAAATAATTAATAGAGTTAATAAAAGAGGAAAAAATAATAAATTCTTTATGTAACAGTAAGAGGTATTTCGTGTATTTTATACTTTTTTCGAATCTTGAGTACATACAAAAGAAAAGTCAAAACGGATTCGTGCAAATCCTGTTATATTATTGAAACACAGTTATATTAATTTAATCCGAAATTCTTATACAAATTAATAAAATGATTTAATAAGTTGATCGTAGTTACTTAAGTCTTACAATCGTTTTGAAAACTGAAAAAATGACGGATTTACACGTTTGAGACACTGGAGAGTTGAAAAACATATTTTTAGGTGGTAAATTTCCCGTCCGTCTGTCTGTGTGTTTGTATGTCGGCTTGTCTCTCTGACTGTAAATACTGTATCTTCCGAAAATATTGAGATAGGGACTTGAAATTTGGTGTGTATTTAGAATGCAACAATGAGTAGAATCCTATTGAATTTCAGTAATCTCGATTATCCGGAGCTTTGTTTTTCGGACTATCTAAGTATTTGTTCTAATGAAAGGTACATAAAAATTTCGACTTTTTTGTTTTATGGAACTGATGTATTAGAATATAAAACAACTTAAATTGTGCTTATGGAATGGAGGTGATCAGGTAATTAGTTACCAAGGTATTTGGAATCACATTTTACACAGCTCCAATTTTTCATGACCCTGTATTTTATTTTAATTTCAATTCAGACATATATGTCAATTGAAAATGAGACGCTTAATTCAACGCCGTAAATGGTTAATTAATAGGATTATAATTTTAGGACTTATAAGGTTCTTTTTTACGCAACTCAGTACTACTTGTGCAGTTTGGCGTTGTATATAATTTGTCGAATTGGTTCATCAGCAATTCAATAATAAAGCATACTATGCATTAAAACGTATATTTAAATATTAATATTTAAATATACGTTTAAACTTTATTTTGTAATCGCCATGCATTTTATATACACATTTTTTATTTCCACATTTTGTTTTATGTACATCCATGATGGGTGAGTAATATGGTGGACCTCAACGATTATTCTTTTGTTCTACAAAGAAGTGTACAGGAATTACAAAATTATTTTAGAAAAAAATTTAATATATTTCATTTATATAATGTACAGAGTGGTTATAATTAAAGTTACCCCGTTTGGGCCTACGTAGCGTCCATTCTGGAATACAGATATTGATGAAACAAAAAAAAAAAAAAAAAAAAAAACATTAAATTGACTTTTGGGAAAATAAAATTATAATAAAAAATAGTTTAATCATTGATAGATAGTTGGCGGTTTCGCTGATAGACGGCGGGGGAGAAAAAATAATCGCTACTGGCGAAGGTTTTTTTTTTTTTTTTTTTTTTTTTTTTTTTGTTTAGAAAGGTAGTAATTTGTCAAGAAAGATTGTGCAACCTCACATAGTCAAAGGTTCGCACATAGAACATTTACAACTGAAAAGAGTCTCGGAATTTTATTCTTTTTCATTTTAACTAGCTGCCCTTGCCGACCAGTTTGGTTTTTTATATTTTTTTACTAAATATTGCATCATAATACGTTTATTCATAATTTAAATCCTCAATTGTGCGCCAAATCATAAAATTCTGATAGAAAGTTCAAAAACTCGGTATTTTTATATGGACAGGGCAAGACGATAATTCGATAAACAATCTTCCCGTGGCACTTTTTCGCATTTCATTGTTTTCATTTAAAATATAATCCTTTCATTTGTAGCTTCCATGAATTTGTCAAAATTACTTTTATTGTTTTGGCAACGAAAAGCCAAACGATATTGTTGTTATTGAAAAGGATAATTTTTGTGTTTGTTCTTAATATAAAGGAAGGGTTCTTTTTATTTTTATTTTACGAATAACTTAATATAGTAAAATGATTTTAATTCGTTTTTGATATTATGTAAAATAGAATTATTTTAATTACTCAGGTCAAAATTCATGCTAGTACCAGCAACGAAAATATGCTAGTTATTTCTATATATTGCTTTGTCTGCTAGATTTTCCTGCTACTATATGCTTTAAATTGCTAGCCAGCATCAAATGCTATGTTGCTAGCTTCCACAGCAATATCATGATAAGCTATGTACAAGCACCTTATGCTTATTTGCTATTTAAGCTTGTTCCAAAGCATGCAGTGGTAGGTACCTCAACATGCTATAATATGCTTTTTTATGCTTGCCAGCATAATATGCTATGCAGCCAGTTTATGGAGAAATGGCATAACACTCTATGTACAAACATCCTATGCTTATTTTCTATTTAAGCTTCTTCCAAAGCATGGTGATGTAGGAACATAAGCCTGCTATTATATGCTTTTTAATGCTTGCGAGCATGATACGCTTTGAAGAAATAGCATGATATGCTATTCCTTCGTCTTCTCGTTTGAAATAAAATTTTAACAAGTAAATGTAAAACAACAACAAAAAAATATTTCTATGGAGGATTTTGGGAAATATGCGTCTTCCCCATCATAAAATTCTTAGCTGTCAATTTTGATAGCGTTTAATTATCTCTTAAGTTATTAAAAAAATAATAATAAGTGTTTTTCACAATCCGTAAAAAAAAGCAATTTTCATTTAAAAATATGTTTATAATAATCGATTTAAAAATATATATAATCCATCCCCCCCCCTTAAAATTCCTCACCTTAAACTGAATTTACCAGAAATTTATTCTTTCAAAAATGCACTTCAAAATCGTTTATTTTTTTGTAAAAAGTAATTCAGAACATATTCAATTTATTTATTTAGCAAAGAAAATTATTTTAATATTAAGGATGAATTATATTAATCAAGCCATATTCCAGTTATCCATTAATCATAAAAAAAACTCTTGCAATAATTTAATCTTATAAATTAAAACTTCGAGGAATTTTAACTGCATCGATGAATTGACCTTTTATCTTATATAAAAATACTGACGCACAGTAGAATTAGCTTCGTCAGACACCACTCGCAATTACAGGCGATCAAAATCACGTTCCCGCTGGCAACGCTCGTCCCCACTGGTCAGGTAAACGCGCGTCTACCACACCAAAGTTAGTGAGTTCGATCCTCAGCCGAGGAAGAAAACCCGCAACAGTTTCTACCGACAATATCCATAGTCGCTTCCGGTTGGCGATAATAGATGGCGCTACCAGCACCTTTTTTTAACTAGCAACTGATGCTAGAAATTTAGTGCTAGAATAGCAAAAAATGAAAAGCATATGATGGTAGAAAAATAATGTTAGACTAGCAGAGGGTACAAGCAAGGGATGATCTGGATTACTGCTAGACAAGCAACATATTCAAGCAACTTATGCTGGAATATGTATGCTGGCCAATCATTAAAGTGGGAAAATACACACCATGGCTTGCTGGTAATTCTGGTAGAACCAGCAAATATGTTGTGGTAGTTTATGCTATTTAACTTGCTGGGATACAGCAAGTAATGCTTGCCTAGCAAACAAATACCAGCATGAATTTTGACCTGGGTAATTACTCGATATGCTGTAAATAGAAACAGCTCAATACCGACTAGTACCACTGCCTCCTCTACAATGCCTTCTCGCTTGTGACGTAGTGGAGGCGGTTTCCCTGACAACGATCGCGTTCTGAGCTTCGTGGCGATTGTGGAACCAGTAGGGTTAGTGATTTCGCCTCCACTTCATGACGTTTCACGCTTGTCGTCTGCTCAGTGAATAGGCATTGTAGAGGGGGCAGTGCTAGTACGCACTCATTTCATTTATATGCATAACTTTAATTTTAAACTGAAACGTTTAAAATTCATTACCTATATATATTTTTTAAGAAACAGAAAACTAAAAATAATAATATTTTAAAACTCCATAATTGCAGCGAGAGACATAATGTAAATAAATCAGATTTACTTTGGTCTAAATCCTTCTAGATTACTTTTACACAATAACCGATTATTTTCATTTTATTAAGATGTTGCCATTGAGGAATTAACAAATAATCGTGATTTTTGTGCTGCATGCGCTAGCGTATTATATATAGAGAGAGATATTTCACTTATTAAAATGTGTGTAATGGTTTTGAAAATATAAAAAGTTTTAAATAAATCTTATAAGCCCAATTAATAATATTTCAAAATACAATTAATATTTTTTTTATTTAAAACAATCTTAATTTTTATTAAAATATTTACGTTTTAATGAAAATGAGAGCTTATATTAGCACAAAGTACCACAAAATACCCCACATTTCCCCGAATTTCTTTCCGAGGGGGGGGGGTCTAGAGGTTCGTGCATGATTGCGAATTTTCATTAAAAAGTACATTTTTTTAATAAAAATTAAGATTGTTTTAAATAAAAAGCATATTAAAAGTTAATAATGTAGACATATTTTGAAATACTATTAATTGAGCTTATTAGATTTATTTAACACTACTAACATAAATGTGAAAAATATGGTTATACATTTATGCTAATCCTGCATATCATTTTATATGAATCTTGTGTTATTTGAAATAGAGTCACTTTAAAGCACATTTCCTATCCAGATTTATTTAAGTGAAATGTGTCTTTAATTCGAATTCTTTTTATGCGTACTTTTAAAAATATTACACATTTTGATTTAAATATTTTATTTGATGGATACGAAAACAATAACAGTTCGCTATATTATTTAACATTTACGGAATAAAATTTCTTTCTTTCTTTCCGTATATTACATACATATGTATCGTTTTGGGAAAAATATCCCCGCATTATACCTTATTCAGTTTGATAGACGGTGTTTTCGTTATTATTTTATAGATTTCAATTATTATGTATCTTATCACAGTTCTTTTACAATTATTTCATGAGAACTGCATGATAATGTGAGGCATTTTCTGAGTATGTCAATATGAACAGATAACTTATTATTTTAGCCCGGTCAAAAAAAAAAAAAAAAAAGTGTAAATATTATAGACGGATGAAAGCAGACAAAATACTTGTATAAAACAATTTTATTATCTTTATTAATTATTAAAAAATTATTAATTATTAAAAGAAATTAATTATAAAAAATTATAAAAATTTTAACATTTCTGGCTTGTAACATACATTTATATAATAATTTCCTTATGTGCTAATGTTAAAATATTAAGTCAAGCATTTCTATTTCTATTTCTTTTCTTCTTCAGAGATATCAAATTTAATGAATGCAGACTATGAAGTTACATACATTGAATTATAAAACTTAAACGTTAATATTTATTCTTAAACTGATAGAGAAATCTTAGAAAAATATTGTTACTTTCTCTCTCACATGTCAATTTCATTTAAGTAAATACGCATTTCCTAAAGTCCTTTTGTTCAAAACCATAATTTTTAGAAGACTTGAACATTTTTTTTTTCATTCTAATATAAAACCTGCCTTTTTCACGTATTTGCTATAGAAATCTTCATCATGCATTAAAAACAATGTATCACACGCGAACAATTGTTCAAATAAAGAAATTTATTAAAAACAATATTTTTTGTGTAATTTATTGTTTGAAAATTGATATTTAATATTTTCTAGACACATATATTAAAAAAAAAATGGATATGTTCAATCAATTTTATAAAAATAAAGTAAAACTAAACAACCTGACAAAGAAAGCATCCGTTGTTTTCCCTGATTAATGACCTAAAATTTAATGGAGGTGAATACTTTTAAATATAACTATCAAAATACACTGTCTAAATAAAAACAATCGAAGGTAACTTGATACAAATAAATTAGAAATTAAAAATATTTACGAATAATTTTAAATACAATGGGTTATACCTCGCTTATCAAATAATAAATATTAAAAATTGTGAACTGTGATCAGTCAGATGTTACTTTAAATGTATTTTGAAATTAAATAATAATTATAAAAATAATAAAGCTTCAATGGTTAATTTTCGATATATTTCCATTGGAATTATCTTTTTGAACAAATCATTACTACATTTGGTAAAATAAATGTAAAAAAATAAATATAGTAAGAGGAAAAAAGAAAAAAAAGATGAGTATTGAAAATCTTCGTCTCTATATGCGTTTATACATATTATTTATATTATCAAAACAATAATTTTTAGTATCCGTTTTAAATTTATAATTAGTCTTTTTATATACTTATTTCTCGTAAATGAAATAATACTATAGATTTCATATATCCCTGCAGGGTTTTTATGTATATTGAAATGGAAAATATAACTGAGTCATAAGAAATTAATTCAAGTATTACATTCAAACAAGAAGCCAAAATTTGTGCTTCTGTTCAACTGAAAACTGTGATTTCCCTAGAGAAATTCTACTGTCAGAGAATTCTCATAGTCTGAGAAAAATGCAACTAACAACCAATTCCACAGAATAAATAAGGAGGAAAATTAAATAAAATATTTATTTTTTTACAAATAGAGTAATTTCACTCTAAATAATAGGATATTCTTCTTATACTTTTTTGAACAGGATAAATTTTTGTGAATACAGAATGTAGATAATTTAAAAATTACTAATATAAATACTGTTTAGATATTAAAGTGGGTCGGGACACATTTAAATTTTTTATTATTATTTACTCAGTTGAAATTGACATTTTTTTTGTGTTAATTGTCAATTTCAAAATAAAATCACATAATAAAACTTCTCAGAAAAATTGAAAATTAAAATTTTATATAAAATGTGATGTATTTTAAAATTTATATAACTTGAAATGATTTCTAGAATTCCATTTTTTATTATTAAAATAAACAAAATTATTAAAACATAAATTATAATTTTGATTCAGAATTTTTAAATATATAATAATTTAAATAAAAATTGAAAATATTTAATGTAAAAATTAAAGAAAAAAAATTATGTTACTTCTTATATTAAAACCATATTTTCAAAAATAATTTTTTTTTCAAATTTTCTGAATCACAATTAGAGTAAAACTATACAATTTTGCATTAGAGTGAAATTAGAGTTAAAAATACATGTTTCAAGTCTGAACTCTTTGCCTTTAACGGTTTTTGAATTATAATAATTTGAATAAGAGAAATGGTGAAAAATTCCACCAAGAAGAAAAATGCATTTTCCAATAAGTCATTTCCATGACAATCATTGCTTGAAAGCTAGATTTTGAAATCGAAACAAAATGAAAAATGTAATATTTCCTGTTTCGGTAAAGATAGAACATGATTTAAACGTAATTTTAAGGAAAAAATAATGCATTATTTATTTATTTATTTTTATTTATTTATTATTTTTATTATTATTTTTTTAATTTTGAGGATTTTTATATTCGGACCTCCTTAAAACACATTGGTAAGAAATAGTTATCCAAAGCACAAACAATATATTGCTTGTTAACGAAGAAAATTTATATGAGTTAGATATAATGGTATATGAAATCAGTTATATAAATCCAAAACAAGAAATCCTTATTACAAATAATAAACCTGATATTGTTAATACAGACAAACCTTGTTAACATGAACACGCTTATCATGAATTACTTTTAACATGAATTGTTTTCATAGTACCCTATACAAACAAATACAAAGAATTCATACTGAAAACATGAATTACCGTTAAATTTGATTTCCCTTAAGGTTTCTGTTAACGAGGTTCGACTCTAATAATTATATGAATGAATTAATGAAATGTCAATGAATTTATCTGGAGAAAAATGTTTCGCAACTGTGCATTTCACAGCAGTCGAGACGTAAGATTTGATAAAATGAAACCTTTCTCGTAAGTTTTTTTCTCTCGTTTCACTCTAAAAAATTAAAGTGTAAATTTACACAAAAAATGTGTAAATCGAGGATACAAAAACGTTTTTTAATATGTGTAAATTTGTGTGTAAATTGCCAAAATACAAGCCTAATGTGTAAATTTCAAAATACAGATTTCAGTGTGTAACTTGATGATAACACTAAGTGTGTAAAAGTTATAATGATCACTCATGAAACAGCCACATTAATGTGTAAATTGCGCAAGAATACACACATATCTGTGAAATATTCTTACTCATTTATCTGTGTAATCTTCTGTGATTACATGTATAAATGTGTATTATGCAAAAAACACACATTATTGTGTTATTGTAACTTACACAGTTCTTTGCGTAATATGTAAAATGCGCAGATTCGATGGAGGTTCAATAACTATAGTGTATATAGAATAATACACATTCTTCTGTATATAGAATATCTGTACTGCAATGAGTTGATGTATAATATCGAAGTCTAATGTCTTAGTTGATCTTATGCTTAGTTTCAGAACCGTAGCTGCAATATTCATATAGTGTTGTAGGTGGAGTAAAATGGGGGTGGGGTGTAGTTGAAATTCTGATTTTTAGTTTATGGGGCTAGATTTGTAACAGTGGATGAGATAAAAGTACTGTTGTTCGGACTCGGGATCATAGTGATGTATCCACATATCATCCACTATCACAAGTGTAGCCTCATAAGCTCCAAATCAATCATTATCACCTCCCTTCCCTTAAAAACTCCCTATAAATAGGTTTTTAGAACTTTACTCCTCCCTTTAAAAATATCCCGTAAAGCATGGTGACGTCACTGCAACGTCGTTGTGAAGTCACATTGTGACATTATACACACATACATTATAGTCACATTGTGACATATAAATGTAATGAATTACTTTTTGAAGTTGGTGCCAACCAATCACAAACGATAATGATCATCGCCAATTTAATTTTGGTACTAGGAACAATATACCTACAATTCTTATTATATTGAAGATACTTTGGCACCAACTTCAAAAAGTAATTCATTACATTTATATGTATATTAGGGTGGATCGAAAAGTATAGGAAAACAATTTTTTTTAGAAATCACTATCGGCGCGGCGTGCAAAAGTTGCCTTTTATGCATAGTAGTTTACATGATTTTTTTAATTAAAATCCATTCATATCTTCCGGTGCCCCAAGCGCCCCAAAAATAATTAAAAATTGATTTTTTTATGATTTTTTCTATATTTTTTGGTTTATTTATTTTTTCTTAATTACTTTTGGCGCGGGGTGCAAAAGCTATCTTTTATCTATCTTAGCTTAAATATTTTTTTAAATAAAATTCATTCATATCTTCCGGTGCCCCAAAAGCCCCCAAAATAGTTTAAAATTGAAATTTTCTTGAAAAAAATATTTTTTATTTTATTTTATTTTATTTTATTTTACTTTTTGAAATTCATTTGGCACTGGGTTGGAAAATTGTTATTACAATACTACATAACTCTGCAGTTCCCATATATTTTTTTAATCAAAATCCATTCACATCTTTGATGCACCAATTATAATTAAAAACTGAATTTTTTACAAAAATGTATTAAGAATTATAATTTACGAAAAATACTTACAAATTTTAAAAATAGTTTAATTAATAACGTATAAGGTTATAAATAACATTAATTTTACAATAATAAGCGACATATAAATTTTAAAATCAAAGCATTAAATCATAAAATTACAAAAATCGAATTTACGTAGAGAAAAGTTTTACATCCTTCAATTTGGAAATTTACATATTTTTAAAGTTTGTAATCTTTTTTGGTATCAAAGTGTTTTATATGGCTTCTTGGTTTTATTCTATTGAATATAAAACCGTGTCTCTTTTTTTGTCCAAATACAGTTTCTGAAGCCTCAGACACTAGTCAAACACATCTTTCAACCGCTTGGGTATGGCATGGATATTTTGACCATTCATTCGTTTTTACAACTTTTATCATATTCTCAATTTCTTCGCAAGGTCATTCATCAAAAGAGGTGGTTCAAAACATCCAATTCGTTGCCAATCAATAAGTTCAAAACAATCCTTCGCTTTGAAGTTTATTTGGGACACTTTGAAAATTCTCACTTCTGGTGATTTTCTCTTTTTATTTCTAGCATAAATTAGCTTTCGCATTGCTAAAGATCTGATACACTGTCTGTTATCTGTGAAGCATTGACAATAGCAAATTTTCAGGGTGGCAAAAAAAAAAAAAAAAAAAAAAAAAAAAAAAAAAAAAAAAAAACTATTTTGTTGAATAACGGCATCTACGATCTTTCTTAAATTGGGTTCCAAATATCTAGAATATGTGATAAGTTTCCAAATATGACGCGCTCCTTCAGTTATGGATGGCTTTGTTTTGATATGAAACCATACAGCTGCATATACATTCATAATATATGTTGTAAGAGTAATGAGTTTATCATAACGATTTTTTGTAGCCACTTATAACCTTAAAATTCTACACGCAGTTGTTAGCCATCTTGAGTGATAAACTGGACCAGGTTTCATTAATGCCAGAGCAGAACCACATTCACCACGTGATATTGCTATGTAAATATCATATAAATATTGCTGGTCATTGCTGAGAACTCTTCTATCTATGTTGTCTTCCAAATAATAAAGTATAAAAAGTTTATATTATACATTTAATAAAATACGATAAAGCATTTCTCATTCTCTCGATCTACGTTTTACGTTAGATAAATTATTCTTTAACTGTTAATTTTACTTGTATTTTTTAGCTCAAAATTTGCATGAAACTCTATTTTCGGCAAAATAATTAAAAGTTTGGGGGCATTGGAAGAAATTTATCAAAGTCGAAAATTATTTGGATGCATGCTAATATACTATAAAATGCATCTATTTTATCCCGCTGATAAAATAATTAAAAAGAAATTAAAAAACAAAAATTATAAATTTTTATAAAAATTTCAATTTTTTTACTATTTTGGGAGCGCTTGGGGGCACCGGACGATATGGATGGATTTAAATAAAAAAAAAAAAGATTGAACTAATATATATATAAGGCAACTTTCGCAACCAGCGGCAAAAATAATTTTAAAAATATTAAAAAGCAAAATAAAATTATAAAATTTATAAAAATTTCAATTTTTAACTATTTTTGAGGCGTTTGGGTCACCGGAAGATATGAATGGATTTTAACAAAAAAACATATGTGAATTAGTATGCATAAAAGGCAACTTTTGCACCCCGCGCCGTTTCGATTATCCGAATTTCGATTTTTCGATCCACCCTAATGTATATATTCATAAATTAAATCATAAATATGCAAATTCATCTCTTCTAAAAAATATTCTCTCTAAAATCCATGTTTGGTGGATATTAAATTACATATATTAAATTTAACTGTTTTTATGCCGATACCTGATATCCGATGTCTGATTTTTGGATAACATTTTGTCATTAGAGAATTTTAAAGAATTATTTCATTCTTTTAAGCGCTTTTTTTGAAGTCGGTTGATATATTTTTTAAAAAAGCTTATTTTATTTCCTACTTTTTAGTTATTCATACTGTAATACTCAATTATGTGTACTGACATATGATGTCTCTTTGCAATGCATTGTCTAATTGATGCACTTTGCTGGGTTTTGAAGTATTCAATTTGCTGGTCAATTTCCTATTAAATTTTCAGCTATTCGCAAGCAACTTACAATGTCGGTCAGTATCATTGTAGATCTTTAGTTTTTCGGATGTGGTAACTTGTTTGTATAAGATCTCGCTCTTTGAAAAATTAGCGCATTCATCATACTTTAAGGTTCACATCGATTTTTACGCAACTCATAAACGGGTATCGACAGATACGGTTTTCCAAACTGCATAAAATGTTTATTTATTTATTTATTTTACTTCGAGGTAGGCGCTACAGCTATTCGCCGGTATAACCTCCAATGATCACAAGAAACCATACAGAACACTTTATTACAAAATATTTAATGGCAGCAAAATGTTTCCCCATTTTCTTTTTGTCTATATTCTTCTCAACTTTTCAAATATTCCTGTATGAAATATCCACAGGGACAACACAGACACCCATGCCGCTAGCTGGACTCGAACAAGGGACCAGCGGTGTGGGATCAGCTGCCGATACCTGCATAAAATGTCCGAATCTAATCTGAATCTACATACATCTGACTTGTGTGCTCGACATGAAGTCTGCTTATAAGTCAACGTCAATATACAGGGACGAGATAGCACAAGGAAATTTTACAAGACAAGAAATTATACAACCAGGAGATCCACACAAAGAGTGCGTGCAATGGAGCCAGTGGGTTTCAAACCCCCAACCTCCTACGCTCGAAAGCGATTAGCGGCATGGTGCTTTGACCACTCGGCCACGGAGGCCCTACATAAAATGTAGGAATTTTCTATTCCAAAACTTGGCGCTTTCGCCTGAACAAGTACGATTATATGAGTGCAAGAACAATATACACATATACACTTGATTTGAGTGCTCGACATGAAAGCCTGCTTATATGTCATCGCCAATATACGGGGATGAAATAGCGCAAGGAAATGTTTATAACACGAAGAAAATACAGGTGGGTGCTCAACGCAAAGAGTGTGTGTAATGGAACCAGCGGAATTCGAACCCACAATCTCCTACGCTCGCAAGCGATTAGCGGCGTGGCGTCTTGACCACTCGGTGACGGAGGCCCGAGTGAAGAAGTTAACTAGCTTCACTTTAATGGAAGCAAAATGTTTCCCCATTTTCTTTTTGTCTATATTCTTCTCAACTTTTCAAATATCCCTGTATATTACCACTTTGATAGCGAGGAATTCTGTCATAAAAAAATCTAAAAGCATTCCGGTATTTAACTCGATAACTGAATTTGAATCTCAAGACAATATCGATACACATAGCAATGTATTTTAATTTCTTTGTGCATCCGGCATAAAAAGCACCCTGATACACAGGCACTTGTGCTCTGACATATAAAGGTACTTTAAAGGTGAATTTTCAGCTTTTTGACACATATTTTGCCATGTCGGTAAGCATCAATGCAGGCCGGTGTATACGAGAATTGATGCAGTTAAGATTTCTCACTTTGGAAAGAGCTCTCATCTCTGCGACAGTGCACTGACCCAAAATTTGACCCATTTGCTGCAGCGTCACTCCGCCGCTTTTATCGAAAACGATTACTTTACTGTGTTATTGAGCATTCTCATTGGTCATAAAATAGGTATTCTATAAAAGCTGTGAAGTGACTCTGCAGCAAATGGATCAAATTTTTAACAGTGTATACATAATTGTTTCAACCATTTAGCGTAACGAGATTGACCAATCAGAATCCTGCATTTTTGCAAACTTTTCACTGAAGTAAATAGTGAAGTAAATAGTGATTACTTGAAGTAAGCAGTGAAAAATTCGCAAAAATGCAAGGCTTCTAATTGGCCAATCTGATTTTGTTAACAGCGAAAGAGATCTTAGCTGCAATCCGGTAGATTTAGCTCTATTAACGAAACCAGATTGACCAATTAGAAGCCTGCATTTTTTGCGAAATTGTCGCTGCTACACTGTTAAACATTTGACCCATTTGCTGGAGCGTCACTCCACGGCTTTTATAGAAAACGGTTACTTTACAGTGTTATGGAGCATTCTCATTGGTCATAAAAGAGATATTCTATAAAAGCTGTGGAATGACGCTGCAGCAAATAAGCCAAATTTTTAACAGCACTGTAAAAAATTTGACCCTTCTGCTGCATCGTCACTCCCCCGCTTTTATAGAATATCTCTCTTTTGACCCATGAGAATGCTCCATGATAGGCTGAAGTAATCGTTTTCTATAAAAGCTGTGGAGTGACGATGCAGCAAAAGGATAAAATATTTGACAGTGAGTGTAAGTAAGTAAATTTTCTTATTGGCCAATCTAAATTCTCAATAGCCGAAAATCTACCTGAATCCGGTTCATCCAAAAAATCGCAAACTCATGTATCTGCGTGAAAGTAACACCATGAAAAATGAACGCTTCTAATTGGACGACAGCTTCAAAAAGGATTTGAATTTATAATGTTTCTATTTTTAAAACGTTCTAATCACCAGAATTTGATGAAATTGAAATGGGACCATACGGTCACCTTGCACTTTCAAACAAAAAAAGAATTATCGAAATCGGTTCACATTTGCGGAAGTTATGGGTGAACAACAAATACATACAGGTCGAAATCATAACCTCCTCCTTGAAGTCGGTTAAAAAATATAAATAAATGGCCTTTGTGTCAGGTTGTGTTTTTGCAGAAAAGAAATTATTTTTATGGGTAGTCTTAAATTTTTGAAAACTTATCTTTCTTTTTGTATATTTTAACTTATGTGTACTGTAATTATTTACATATATATCTTTTGTAGTATCTATCATATAAAACAGGACATTCAGTTTTTTATGTGTATGGGATATAGATATTATATATATACATATAAAAAAAAAATAAATGGCCTTTGTGTCAGGTTGTGTTTTTGCAGAAAAGAAATTATTTTTATGAATAGTCTTAAATTTTTGAAAACTTATCTTTCTTTTTGTATATTTTAACTTATGTGTACTGTAATTATTTACCTATATATCTTTTGTCGTATCTATCATATAAAACAGGACATTTTAGTTTTTTATGTGTATGGGATATAGATATTATATATATACATACAAAAAAGTTTTAATATTTGGTGCTTTAAAATAGTTAATGATTAATGATTTTTTTTAAAAAATCATCTATATTTTAATGTGTAAAAATAATTCAAATTATAATTTTTTTAGTTGTATTCAAAACGCTGTCTGCTGCATAACTTACTCATTCAGATAGAAACATTGTTATTCACACTGTCTTTATTAATTTAGGATTTTTTTATTATTCAGGATACATATATTTGGCACGCAATCGAATAAAATATTCTATATTTTAAAAAAAAATACTTTTTTTAAATAAAAATCCATTTGCAATGTTCTACGTCAACGTGTTTTTCTTGAAGCGAATTATAACATTTCAGTGGAGAAAGTGTTATGCTGATAATACATTTATTTAAGCGTCAATATTTCTTAGTAAAGAAGAAAATACATTCAGATTTCAACAAGTATTTAAAAGTTTAAAATATGCATTCTATCATGCTTAATGGAAGAGTAAACGTTCAGTGAAACAGAAAGGAGGGAGGTAGTTGAGATTTATATTTATAATACCGCATCTACCGTGCTTAAAAGCCATTAGTCATTTTCTTGAAGCGAATTATAACATTTCAGTGGAGAAAGTGTTATGCTGATAATACATTTATTTAAGCGTCAATATTTCTTAGTAAAGAAGAAAATACATTCAGATTTCAACAAGTATTTAAAAGTTTAAAATATGCATTCTATCATGCTTAATGGAAGAGTAAACGTTCAGTGAAACAGAAAGGAGGGAGGTAGTTGAGATTTATATTTATAATACCGCATCTACCGTGCTTAAAAGCCATTAGTCATTTTGTTGCGGGAAGAAATTTGTAATTGTAATAATTTTCTTTCAGGTTGAAAAGTTTACTTAAGAATCTACATTTAAACGGATTTGAACATATCTAAATTGAGCAATTTTAAGTAAATTAGAGCACTTTCAAAATTTTTACTAATTTTTGTTTGCTCTAAATGAGTTCATGAAAGCTTTGTTTTTAAAAGCTAATAAAACAAAAATACAAAGAAATGGCCTTAGGGTCAGGTTATATTTTCGCAGTAAAAAAATACTATTATGGATATTTTTAGACTTTTTGAAATTATATTTATTCTTTCTTTTTTTCTTTCAGCGCTTTTGAGACGCCAGTTTTTACAAGATTGTCTAAAAGATATTAGATATTTCTGCAATTTGTTATGTGTCCTCTTTGGAATTTCGGAGAAAAAATCTTCGTGGAAATATATGTCGTAAACTTTGATGTTTTAATATTTTAAGTTAAAAAGGCTGTCTGGCTTTATCATTTATTCATACAGGTAGAGACATTACTAATCTTATAGTCTTATGAATTTAGGTTTTTTTCCAACCTATGTGTAATTGATACTTTATCGAATAACTTATACTCCAAATTCAAAACAAATCTATGTGTAACGTTTTGCTTTAAGATGTTTTTATGAAGCGCATTATATAATTTCACTGAAGAAAATTTTATGCTGCTAATACATTTATTTAAACTTCAATATTTCTTAGTAAAGAAAATACATTCAGATTTCAACAAGTATTTAAAAGTTTAAAATATGCATTTTATCATGTTTAATGGAAGAGTAAACGTGCAGTGAAACAGAAAATGGAAGGTGGCTGAGATTATAATTAAAATACCGCATTGACTTGTGTAAAAGTCATTAGTCATTTTATTGAGAGAAGAAATTTGTAATTGTAATAATTTTCTTTCAGAATGAAAAGTTTACTTAATAATTTACATTTAAATGGATTTGAAACTTTCTAAATTAATGAATTTTAAGTAAATTAGTGCATTTTGAAAATCTCTAGTAATTTTTGTTTGCTCTGTAGGACTACATTTATGTTTTCTTTTTGGAACTAATAATAATAAAAATAAAAAAATGGGCTTAGTATCAGGTTTTGTTTTCACAGAAAAGAAATTATTTTTATGAATACACTTAGATTTTTAAAAACTTAACTTCATTCTCTGTAAATTTTAACTTCTGTATATTGTAAATAGTTACAGATACTCTTTGTAGTTCTATCATATAAAACAGGACATTTAAAATCACAAGTTATCTGTCATCATTATCGGTTTGGTTTTTATATACATGGAATATATATACATACATACATACAAAAAAGTTTTAATATTTTGTACTGTAAAATAGTTAATAATTAACGATTTCTTTTAAAAATTCATCTACATTTTAAAATGTAAAAATCATGCAAATTGTAATTTCTGCAGTTTTATTCAAAAGGCTGTCTGGCTTCATAACTTACTCATTCAGATAGAAACATTGTTAGACACGCTGTCTTATTAATTTATAATTTTTTTTTTAATTCTGGATACATATATTTGACACTCAATCGAATAATCTAAATTGAAAAAAATACATTAAAAAATAAAAATCTATTTACAATGTTTAGCGTCAACATGTTCTCATGAAGCGCATTATTTAATTTCAGTAAAGAAAGTTTTGTGCAGCAAATGCATTCATTTAAGATTCAATATTTCTTAGTAAAGAAAATGCACTCAGATTTCAACAAGTATTTAAAAGTTTAAAATATGTATTTTATCATGTTTAATGGAAGAGTAAACGTGCAGTGAAACAGTAAATAGAAGGTGGCTTAGATTCTAATTAAAAGACCGCATTTACCGTGCATAAATGTCATTAGTCATTTTGTCGCGGGAAGAATTTAGTAATTGTAATAATTTTCTTTCACGATGAAAAGATTACTTAAGAATTTACATTTAAACGGATTTGAACCATTCTAAATTAATGAATTTTATGTAAATTAGAGCCCTTTGAAAATTTGTAGTAACTTTTGTTTTCCCGAAAAGAATTTATTAAAGTTTTGTTTTTGCAAGCTAATAAAAGAAAAATATAAAGAAATGACCTTAATGTCAGGTTGTATTAACTCTCCTTTTAGAAGCTTTTAGGTTTTTTGAAATTATCTTAATTCTCTGTATATTTTAACTTATGTATATTGCAATTTTTTATATTTTCTCTTTATTGTATCTATGTTCTTCTTGTTCGTATATTCTTACATTCAGCAAAATATTGTAATTCAGCAATTATGTATATTGTAATTCTTAACATTTTTCATTATAGAATCTATGATCTTATTATTCGTATATTCTTATATTTTTCTATATCTATTGTAATTCGTCATCATGTATACTGCAATTCTGCATATTTATTCATTATACTGCCTATGAGGTATTTTTTTTATAATGTTATATTATGTTACATGTTGTAATTCGGCTATTATGTACAATGTAATGCTTTATGTTTATTCATAACAGTATGCATGATCTTATATTATTCATATATACTTATATTTGGCTATGTATTATATACAGGGTGTTTCATCATAGCGGTTACAAAGTTTCAAAAGAGATAGAGTTCATCTAGAGAGATGGGAAATTTATATAGCAATGCATGGCTGCAAATGCTTTTCTCAAGAAGCAGTGACGACACAAAAAGGAAGAAAAGAAGAACATGAACAGTCTGAGAAAGTATGTTTATCATTCTCAATACAGCAAAAAAACCTAGGCGGCTTTGTATTGTGTACGCAGAAGATGGCGCTATCTAAACGGAAGAGTCAGATGGGTTTCATCTGCGGATGTTATAGACGCACTCGCTATTACCTTTTAAGTCACCGGCTGACAGAGTAGAATTAGGATAGCAAGTTACACTCTTCACTTGTTTTGATCACTTCATCTAGGAAGCTTCATGACACTGATACACGAAAGCGATGCTAATTGTGCTAAGGAACTTGCCGCAGCTGCCGTGTAAGTTCAAGACACCCCCGGTATTTTACAAGAACATTAATCTCCCACTAGGCAAAAATGTGAGGCATCAAGGCCCAGGATCATAATTTTGAAAGCATTATTTGATGAAGATCGTTGTCACTTTTTTTCTTACATGTTGATTTTTTGCTGTACCAATGATATTAAAAATGTTTTATAAACCTACGCGTGACCTGCCTTTCTTGTGTTTTGTGTCATCAGCACCACGACAGGAGCATTTCCGACCAAGCATTTAATAATCGAAGCATTTTTATTTTCAATTGTCTGAGTGTGTTTTTTTCCAGAGACATTATAATTGCTATTCTGAAATACACTGGATATTCGTATACACATTATATATATTCTTGTATTTCTATTATGCATATTATTTGCATTATGTGTAGTATAATTCTTTATATTTCAAGTACAAAATTCACTAAAAGTCAATGTTTTGTCAACTTATACGTGGCCTGGTTTTCTTCTGATTTGTGTCATCAGTACCGCGGCAGGAGCGTTTCCGACCAAGCGTTTAACAATCCAAGCGTTTTTATTTTCAATTGCCTGAGTGTTTTGGTCCTTTCCGCATTATAACCGCTTTTTGAAATGCACAGCATATCCGTATGCATATTATATAGATTGTTATATTCCTATTATGCATATTATTTACATTATGTATGATGTAATTCTTTATATTTTGAGTAGCATATTCACTAAAAATTAAAGTTTAATCACAAAATAAATAACATAGATTTTTCTTATGTTTATTATAAAATTTCGGATTAAAAAACAAATCATCACATATTTCGATTTCGTATTTAATAATTATTAATAATTCTTAAGATTATTCTTAAGGTATTAAGAAAATTTGGTACTACTAGATTATCCCGTCGACCAAAAAATTATCGCCAAACTATAAGAATAAATACCAATAATGGATGATCGTGAAAGTCACATTCTATGACATTAAATACGATTCACATGTTTGAAATGTCATTAAGTGATTTTTATTTCGAATGTTTATTAATATTTTTATTAATATCCTACTAATTATTTGTTTTTTCGTAATTTAAAATAAAAATTATGTCAATATGTATAATCTGGCTATTAGTTTGGCGATTTGTATAATTTGGCGATATTGGTCGACGGGATAACAGAGTAGTACCGAAAATTCTTATTCTTGAGAATAAGAGATTCTTAAGAAAATTCTTAAGAGTTATTTAAAAGTAATTTAAGAGTAATTAAAAAATTTCTGAAATGCTTTATGATATTTTTTTTACATGTTAAAAGAAAAAATAATCTTCTTGTCAAAGCTCATAACTGATTTCTACGATGGATTTCTTATTTTTTTCTCTCTATATGTATATTTTTTATATTCATGAATAGCATTTGAAATTAAATTATGATTTCCTGTGATTTTCTTTAAGTTGAATTAAAAATTTTGAGTTTCGTTTTAAATTCTTTACATTTAATATTTTCATTTTTGTCATATTTATAGAGTTAAACGTTCTCAAAAATTGGAAATTAAATTTAAATGTGTTGCAAAAATACATGGTACTATTTTACGTTTTAAAAACATTGTACTGAGTCTAGTTTATTATTTATTTATTATTCATATTATTTTATAAATTTACTTGAACAAATTTGGTATATAATCATCTAGTAATTGTGTGCAATATTAGAACAATTTAGAAATGAAATTTGGATGTTGTACGAGAAGGGTGATCGTGAGATCGTTTTTCATTTTTTATCACCCAGTTTTCTTTTTAAAATAAATAATGGAAATTGTATCCTACTTATATTTCGATGACAATGCGTAGTACGATGTATCCAATTGTGAGAGACTTCAGACTGCAAAAGAGGAAAACAAGAACACAATATCAGTAAACATTCATAGATATGGTAACAATGGACGTATCTTCCTTTCACTGGAAAAAGGTTTTTTTTATTTAAATCTTCTTGGTTAAATTATAGTGATAAACATTTCTTGAATAGATGAAGAATCGATATATATGTATTTAAATTTGAATTAAAATGTTTAACATATTCTCCAGCCATTCAGCTTGGAGAAGTTTATCATCATACAAAACACACTTACATTTTTAAAATTCTTACAGAGAATACAAAAGAGATAAGCTGAGTCAACCGTTTTCATCAATGTTCATTTGCGTAGGGAAAGTTTCGTATTTTCATCTGTGCAGTGCTGCCACGTTTTGAGATGTCGACAAGTTATTTTCTTTCTTCATTATGATAGGAACACAAACAGTTAGAATATAATAAAAGTTATAATATACTTTATGCATACCTCACAACTAAAAGGTGCGTATTTCACAATCATGGTACTACTTTTTAATTCTGGCACAAAATAAATCTATGATATGTTATTTTTGACAGATGTGAATATAAATAAAGCGTCAATACAAAAATGGCACCATATTTAAAAATATACCGCCTTGAAAATGCTTTCTGGAGAACAAGAAATTATGAATAAATCAGTTAAATCTGGTTTTATTGTTTCTTTGAAATGTTTTGTTAATAAAAATTTTTAGTTATTTTACATCCAGATCTCAGATTATGTAGGCAGCAATTTACATTTCCAATTTCGTCTAAAATATTTTACCCCTATTGCATATCTAGCGATAACAAAATTTACTATATTGTAAATTAGTTTTATGGAAAATAAATAAATGATAGTATCATAACAAATAATTTTTTTTAATTTTGGTTTTCTCATTGTAAATTTTAAACATGATACTTTTAATGTAAGCGTTAAACTAGTTCTCCAGAGACTTTTCTTAAATTTTTCTTAAACAATAGATTTTTTGCATGGAATGTTGATATTTAAAAATGCATTACTTTAAAAAAATGAAATAGAAAATAAAGTTTAATGTTCCATTTGGGATTTTGTAAATTTCTATTGTATTATCCCATAATTTTAGTTAAGCAATGCTTTTTTATATGTTAGATTATAAACGGAAAGAAAGCCTAAAGATTTTGCCTTAGGCTTTGTTTTTTGTTAAATAATAAGATTTAAAATACGATAAATATTTTTCGTTGCGTACCATAAATGCTCTACATTTTTTTGTAATTCAACGGTTTTAAAAATAATTACTTTTTTGTATTAAAGGAAGGGAACTTTTAGGTCAAAAAAGTTGTTTTACAATGTTAATGTAAAAATTAATAGTTGTGTAAATGAATATATACACAACTATGTGCAATTAAAAAAATGCATGTATCTGTAAAAAAATACATAAAAGGAATGCTCTTTTAAATTTTATAGTTGAATTATCTAAAGGTATATAAATGAATAGATAGAGAGAGAGAAAAAGGGAGAGATAGGTTTTATCTCCATATGGTTGCAGTTTGGTCCTTTTAAAAGACACATATATGGTAGTCTTATAAAAAGCAACTGTGCTTGACCCGTGATACATACATTTTAGACATTTTGTTAAAGTTTGGTTCGTTATAAGAGCCTGGGAGATGATGAAATTAAACAGACCATCAAATTACTAAAATGTTCTGAATTAATAACTCGATGTCATTGGATGATTTAACCACATAAAATTTTTAAGGTAATTATGATCCCGTTAAGTTCTATAATTAGAAAAATCAGATGAATTTTCAACTACATTTTGATGAAAATTATTTTAAATGAAATTACCTAAATTATTGAACTGTATAAACGTTTTTTTAGTTTGGATATGACTTCGATAATGTAAGGGTTGTATTGTCGATTTGTATTTTAGAAAATAAATTATTGAGGATGATTTTAAAGGTAATACAAAACGTAGAATTTTTTTTTTTTTTTTTTTGTTTTTTTTTTTTGTAATTTTAATTTTAAGATTGTTTTCGTAGTATTTGTCAATAAAGTTGTTAATAAAGTTTCTTTATGAAGTATTTGTTAGATAGCAAAGTCTAATTTTCTTTTCAAGCAGAAATGTTAGTAAGATTTTGTGAAATGTTAAGGTATTTGAAAGAAATACTTCAATGTTAGCATTTCACATCATAAGAAACTGTAATATACGAGAATAAACATTTTAAGTGTTGTTGGAGATGTGAACATTTGTAAAATTAAATCAGGCAATATTGCCGCTATTTTCTCGTGGAAAGAGAGATTAAAGAAAAAAGGAATTTATCGTGGCTTGTTAGGAGTATGTGCTCTAAATAAGACGAAATTTTATAATATGTATTCCAAATAAGTCCAAAATTTTATAAATACATAGTTTAACCGTTATTAACCAATTATTACATCAAAATAGTACAAAAAAGAAGTTCTTAAAAGTAAAGATTACTTAAAGACTAAAAATCCAGTGAAATGTCGCAATATGACAACCGTGATTATGAGAAAATACCAACAAATCAGTGTCAAGATCATAATAATATAAAGTTAGTATTAAAAGCATTCCTTTATCTAATCAATATCGTAAAACTCGAAAGAGTAAGGAATTAAGGATTCTATAAACAAGAAAGAAAAAATAGAAGAAAAAATAAAAAAGAAGAAAAAAAAAGAAAGAAAAAAAAATCAAGGTAGAGTCTACAAAATTAATATGACATCCACATTGATAGAGCCAAAACACAAAAAAGCAATACTTGCAAAGATATAGACACATCATGTTTAAACATATGAATTAAGTGTACCAGGGTAGCCTAATAACTGATTTAAATGTGCATCAATAGAAAAAGAATGTGAAACACAGCTCTACATCTAATATCAGTCATAACCGAAACGTCGAGGGTTATTTTCTAGGCACTGGCAAAAATCCATCATGTACGCTAATTGCACCTGGTGCATGTAAAGTCCGTCGTGGCCTCCAAGTTTTTTGTAAATTATACCGCTGGAGGTGTCTCCTCTACAGTCAAGCGAATGTCTTGTTATATAATCAACGCCAAATCGTTCACGACAGAATGCATCCGGCGGAATTTAAATAAGTAAACCACTTTATGTAACCGGTCAGCATATAACACAAAGTTAAACAGCGTTGGCATTAAGACGACATAAGTCTTCTCAATCACACCGTCGCTAAGCGTTGTTCAGGCGATTTCGTCGTCTTCTAGGCACTCTAATCCACATTATTTTCCAGTAGAGGTAGAAGTTTCGCTAACAGTTATAAAAAAAGAAAAAATATTAAAACATTACATAATTTAAACATCTACTAGATACAAAGCTAGAAAATGTTTTAGTGAATATAAAGGACTATATTTTATATCAGTGCTTTTTTACAGCTATTGTGAGATAGTCTCAAGAAGGTTGAAAACTTTTCAGTCAAATTCAATCACGTTTTTCAAATTAAACTAATTACCATTATTTTAGCATGAAATATTTCATAGTATTCATTGCATTTTCATTGCAATAAGGTGTACTGCAATAAAAATATTGCAAAAACATTCCGGTTTTTGCTTATTATTGATATTTTGATAACTGCATTATTATTTGAATGATAATTTATTAAATAGGAAGAATAAATAATAGACAGTGCTGCTAAAAAATATTTAAATAAAGGAAAAATATGAAAAGAAGAAGTGTTATTAAAAATATTCTACCACAGCTATAGATAACTGCGTTAGCAACTTTACCGATTTTTGATAATCCGGGCGTAGTCCTCGGAACTTAGATGATAGAGCACTGGAGCTCTATTCCAGGAGCCCTGACTCAATTCCACTTTGTACATTTTCACTTTGTGAGTTTACGCTTAGTTAGCAAAGTGATCAATCACGACTTTAAACAATATAGTACCAAAGAGTGCCATCACGCTTTTATCTAACATCGAAAAATACATTTGACACTAAAACGATTGATATTCAATAAGTTTAAGTGTTATCCCACTCCTGAAAAGTACTTGAGAAATTAATTGAAGTTGTAAATTAACCTATGCTCGGTTCGATTGCGTTTCATGTTACGCCGAAAGATTATGTGCTCATGAAAACTATCCCTTCTAATAGCTGATGCCATTCTAGACATCGTCCTCGGGTCATAAATGGTAGATCACTGGATACATTTTACCGGTTTGAATCCCGGCTTTTCCTTTTCTCAGTCAGTTTCTTTACGCTTTGTTATTAAAGCTATAATTCACGTGTTTATACTCAATAATTTCAAGCGTAAGATCATTGATGAAATTACTAAAAAAGTAATTAAAATTGTATAATTACCTATACAGGGTTCATTTGCGTCTCAGGTTGCGCCGCAATAATGTGTGCTCCTGAAGACTATGACTTCCAATACCTACAGTAGCAGAATTATTGACTTATGTGAGTAAAAGAAGCCTATCTGGATATCATCCTCCTGGCTTATATTTTAAATCACTGGAGCGTTATTTGAAGGTACCGGTTTCGATTGTCGGCTTGGACGTTTTTCATTGTGTTGAGCTAAGCTTAATTAACGCAGTGATAATTCACTTCTTTAACATTCAGTTATTTTAAGCGCAATTTCAGTGGTGAGAAATAGTTGAAAAACTAATTAAAGTTGTTACAAATAAATTATTTTTAAGGCTATTATATAGTGTATAAGAAAATACGCTACTAAATTATTAGTAAATTAGGTACTTTTTCAAACATACTTTTTCAATGATACTTCTAAGATGCGTCACATTTTAAATGTAATTAAGAATAATTACTGTTAATGTAGCATTATTCATATCCATTATTTGTAGTATTTAAAAACACTAACGAAAATAATGTTTTTTCGCTTTTCGTCTTTATTTGTAACATGATACCGATCGTCTGTTGTTTAAACTGGAAAAATATTTTTTGGATGACAAATTTTATTCTACATATTAGAGTATTTCTAATCATATAAGCTAGCTAAAATTGTTGGGAGATCATTAATCTTTTGCAAATATTGATTAAACAGTTAAACATTCATTTTTTTAAACTTAATGTATCCATTTTCTTAAATATTTTTATCAGTCGTAATTAACTGCACATTTGGGACATCATTCATTATGCATCTAAGAAGAATTTCTAGAAATGATACTTAAATTATAGCTTGCTTATCCTATAATTAAACAATTTATTTTTGTAATGATTATTAATAATATAGTTTTTATTCTTTGACAATAATTAGCCTGTTTAAATAATTGATCAATTTTAAAATGAAGTATAAACGAATTTCTTAAATAAGTAAGACAAAATTTGTAAAACTGTAAAGTTAATTTTAAATTAAAAAATATATATAAAATAAACAAAAAAAATGTCCATAAATGAAAGAATAATCTAAGATATGATTACTTAAAAAGCATTACAAATATACAAAGATATTATTTAACATGCCCCGAGGTTTTTCGGATGAGATTATTAAAAGAAAGAACATCGATTTCCTGTGATTTGGTATAAGTCCCCGGGTATTTCTACAGCTCCTGAAAATGTGAATGGATATTTTCAACCCTTTTTAGAGCAATGATCTGAACTTAGCTTGTTCGTTTCTACTATTTTGTTTTGTTTTTATTTATATATTCTATTCTGATCACTTACATAGCACCTAGCAAATGGACCTTTATGCGTCCGAGAGATCTCGGGAATATATTACATAACATTTTTATATTTTTTTAACAGCTTTTAAGTAAATAATGTATATATTTTAAACTTTATATTAATAACAAGGTTAAAATTTCTTCACGTCACTGGTATCTAACTACCGTAATTTCTCTCCATTAAAAATGGGTTTGAAAAGAACATTTAACTCAGAAATAATTCATTATTTACTGTCAATTGCACATTATTAAATTCAAGAAGGGAATAAATATAAGGTACTATTACAGGAAATAGGAAAATTGTATATAAAATATACGAATATTTTAACAAAACGAGGCCGCTTTTTATTAAGCAAAATCAATTTATGTATCGCGCGTTACTCGTGTTCTAGAATATACTACAGACGATAAAAAAAGTTGCTGCTTTGAACCAACTTTTGGTGTTGCTGGTAGCTGCATCTTTTTGATGGGGAAATACAAACCCAGTATTTGGAGGCCGAGTGAACTATAAATCCAAAAATTGCAACTAGATTTCACAATTTAAAGGAAGCTGCATCAAAATATGTTTAAGTGTTAAATTTTTAACATGCCGTAGAGATTTTTTGGACATTTTTGTTTAATTTTTCACCAAATACCTAAATAGTAAAAATGTGGAAGGTCTAGAGTTATTATTTTTCTTCATTTATTTTCTTTTATTTATTTATTTATTTTTATTATTATTACTTTTTTGAAAAACATGGATAATCAATGTCAATTTTTATATTACTGTAATTTTTGAGTAGATTTCTTTTTTATTATTTATTCCAGTAAATGTTACTTAAATTTCAGAAACATAACAATGTTAAGAAAGTATACAAAGAAAGTTCTTTATTCAAAAATATTTTAAAAATTCTAAAAATTTAGCAGATATGTAACTGTTTTAATACAAATATTAAAAAGAAATTTCCTTGTTGTTGGTGAATTGGATATTTTATGTATTGAAATTAAGCGATGCATACGGAGTAAGTAATTTAAAAGAGTACCCTATTTATTCGTATAATCCAGATCTACACTAAATGGCCAAAGGTCGCTTGTGATTTTAAATGTTTTGTGAAATATCTAGAAAAATACACGAGAAATTATCCTGAAACTCTACGTATGTAAAAAAAAAAAAAAAACTATCTAGGTCATATATTTTAGCGAATATTTCTCCCCGAAGCCCCATAGGGTAGCATTAACAGATTGAAAAAGAAGTAATATCTTTTAAATAACCCTGTCACAAATAATACAGTTAAAATCTTGAAATTGTGCATCAGAATTAAGTGTCTTATAAGTTTTTTACTTATAATTTAAGCATATCTTACTATAAAAAAAGTTATTTTCAGGCAATATGACAAATAATATTGTACACAATACTCTGTTATCAGAACTTAAGAATAATAAAAATCATAGGAAAAATAAGTAATTTTTCTAAATATTTTTTCACTGCACATGCGTGAATGCAATGAAAATATAATATGCATATTGTTTTAGCTAAATGTATTGAGCAATTTTTGTGAAAGTCTCAAAAACTTGGCATGAGAATTCTGATAAATACCTTAATTAGAAAAAGCTCAAAATCCGTTGTTCACAAAATGAAGCAGAAAGATTGGTAGTTGCTTCCATGTATCCCTTTATAAGTTTCAATATGCCATACACAATATTACATGTACTATATTTGGATTCATCATCTTTTTCAGTTCGGGAACAATGGATTTTACGCTTATTCTATCGACGATAGTTTTCAGAATTTCCAAACTATGTTTTTCAGACTTTAACAAAACTTGTTTCATATATTTCCCTAACACATATATCCCTAACACATATACCCTAACACATTCCCTAACAAATATAATCCACATTATATTTTCATTGCATTCACACCAGCGAAACATTATTTAATAAACCTTCTCCTTTTTCATGCAATTTTTATTGTTTTCTAGTACTGATTAATGGGGGTTTAAAAAATTGTTTTCTTTTCTTGCTACATTAAAAAATATTTTTCACTGCAAAAGTTAACGACCATCTTTTAAACTACATGCATTAATCAATTAAAAAAAGCCAGTGAGCTGTGAGTTAAATCATTACCTAGTTAAGCATATGAAAAAAACCAAAAAACTAAATTTAGAACATTTTTTATGTTTTCGCATCAATAGTAATGAGATTGGTTTTAAGTATTGTGTTTCAGCCGTATTGGGTGCATTTTTATGCTTAATTAACTGCCAATTTTGTTTTAAAATGTTAAATAGTGTAAAGTTTATTAGACTTATTTATCAGCAATATATTTTTTTCTTTAAAAACCCGTAAACATGAATAAATATATTCGTTATAAAAAATGCAACAAAATGCAAATTAAATTTCATTCATATTTATTATCATTTATCATTAAACTTATCATAATCTATCTTACTCAATTTTGAGGCTCCACTAATTGTGTTTTTGTAATGTTGATTTAGTTAAAGAATTATTGAAAGAGAAAAACTTGAAAAATGCAATTTTTAAATGGTTTTAATGTGGGTAGATGCTATTTGTCTTTAGGAAAAACGACATAAGTGTAATCATGGCATAACAAGTGAGGCTAGAAAATTTAAAATCAGCCAACAAAAAAAGGTGGTGAAGTCACGATTTTTTCAATCCGTTAAAACGTTTTGAGTCAAATGTATGATAAAATATTGGATATAAAATATTACATAATCCTTCACAGAGTTCAATATTAAATGTTGTTAGTATAAGTTATTAAATAAAAAGTAGTAATCATTAAAGCAATTTTAGATTTTAAACCCTAATTAGGATCTAAATCTTTTTAGCTTTATGTATTGATAGAATAACACATAAAACTTCATCTTTATGATAATACAAAAAAAATGGTGAAAATATAACATATATTATTTAACTGGACTTTTTTAAATATGTGAAGTTTCTGCACTTAAGGATTTCTACTGAAATATCAAACATTTCCAAAGATTTGTTACTTTTATTTTATTGTCCTGGGAAAAGAAAGATTTGAAAGCTTTTGTCACACAGTAGCAACTTTTACGTTTTTGCGCATGATATATTAGGCGTTTCTCAATTCTAAACAATATTTTTAAAAGTCTCCAGATGATACAGAACAGAGACTAGTTTAAAATGCATTTAAGGAACTATTATTTTCTATGCATGCTTTTAGGTAAGGAAGTATATTTTGAACATTGTTTATATATGTAGTCTGACAGTTGAATAGAAGGATTTGAATAATATCTTAAATTTGCGATGGAAACCGTCAGGATTATATATATATATATACAGGGTGAGTCATAAATATTGAAACAATAGGCTATCTCCTTAAATATTGCCCCTAGACCCATACTTCCAATTGGGAAATTTCATAGAAAAAGGTGAATTTTTTGATAAGATGCAACTCCATGGGGGGTATATTTTAAAAAATACAAAAATTAAATTTTTATACGGCCCCCAGAGCATAAAACTTCCAATTAGAAAAAATTTCCTTATCCATTCCTGAATTGAACAAAAAAAAATTCATCTCGATATCTACAAATCCCCGAAAGATATTAAAATCCAAAATTTTCCAAAATTCGTGACTTACACCACTTAAGCATACCTCTGAGCGCAGCGAAATCAGTTCATTTGAAGTACAATTTAGGGATCGACCATAAATTTACGCATTGTTAAATGTCGATCCAAGACAATACTTTAACTTTTAAATACAAAATAAAGCGTATAGGTTTTTGCTTTAAATTTCCTTGAAATATGCTAGATGTCTGCAATATCTCGACCTTGGCGACAACCTTGTAACTGGTACGACTTACTGACCTGTCTTATTAAACACTTATTAAAAGTGTTATTAAATTAAGTTATATTAATTAAACTCTCATTAAAAGTGTCTTAAAAACTTATTGCCGCAGGCACTAACTTTAGTAAAAATAGTAATAGCGATAATGACACTTCTATTAAAGGAATCATTGGGAATATATTTTAATAAATTACATAGAAATATTTTCAAAAATCTACTTTTTACTATTCAGTTTCAAAATTTATGATGGATTTAAACCTAATTTTACTTTTTTCTACCTTTACAAGAAGAAAGTATTGGATTCATGAAATTTTTGAATTCCGGTTTTCGATGGATTCACACGTTTTAGGGATCAGAGATACCGAAAAACATGTTTTTATAAAATATCTGTCTGTGAGTCAATGCACAATGAAAAAATTTGAAATCGACGTGATAAAAAAAATAAGGTTTAAATCAACTGACGCATTTAAACAGTAATTAAAGAAGGTGCGAATGGCAAAACTTAACCCTTTTAGTGCCAAGGAGCGCCGTCGCGCTGCTGTCGCTACTTGTGAAAAATGCCAGCGTCGCGATAGCGCTCCTTTCACTTTTGGCGCGCGCAGTGTATGACAAAGTGCTATTTAAAATTATATAATTTATTGTCGCCTAGCAACAGAAATACCAAAATGTAAGAAGTTTTCTAATTGCACACGATAAACTGTGAATGAAAGACATTATCATTTTATTTCTGCAGTTTTTTCTAATCTGTAAAAAAATATCTTTATTTTCATTGTTGTGATATAGTTTTGAACATTGGATAAACATAGTGACGGCCGTGTTACCGTGTTTGTATTTTTATTCATTATATTGCATTCTAACTATCTTCGATCGCATATTTTTATGTAAACATCGTGATTATTATTTTTTAAATATTTCTAATTTTGATTTCAAAATGTCGGACACAACTGAATTTTCAGATACAGAACGACGACAGAGCAGCGCGACGGCACTCCTTGGCACTGTTCAGAGCAGCGCGACAGCGCTCCTTGGCACTAACAGGGTTAAACAAAATCTGAAATCGAAACTATACAGGATGGAGTTAATCATCTAGAAACTTTTAAAAAGCATTTAGACGCTAGGAGCCCATCTTTGTTTAAAACTTAATGCACTTTTTTGCATCAAATGATTTTATTTCAGTATTTCTCATTTTTAAACTGATTTAAGTCGATAACCGTCGGTTACGGTAAGAGTCCCGCTAGTTCTATAGTTTTTTAACATCTCAAAAAAGAAAAAAAAATGTCCAATCTGCCAAAAGAAGTTTTCAGCCCAGAAATTTTACTTTTAAAAAATTAATTTTTTTTACAAAAAATTGCATCTTTTTTTTATATTGCTATTTTAAATACTTTTTTTAAATAAATTTAAATGCTGAATCAAAATTAAAAATTAGACATTTTTATTTAATGAAAAGAAAAAAACTTCAACGCGGCAAATAATATTTTGAGTTACAACAATTTTAATTTACTCTAATTTTTTTGAAAAAAAAATATTAAGAAGTCTTGTGATGTGATGATGCTTACAAATTATATGGTTAACCATAAAAAAAACATTCAAAATTCTAAATTCATAAATAAAAAATAAATAAAATAATTTTTTCCTGGACCCATTACAGCAACATTGTTTCTTCAATTACACGCATTTCAATTTGTGTCTGATCCCTTGAAACCTCACGATTTATTAAAATTGTTATAACTCTCTGAGTTTTGACGATATCAAGATGAATTTCTTTTATTCAGTTCAGGAATGGGTAAGGAAAATTTTTCTAATTGGAAGTGTTATCCTCTGGAGGCCGTATAAAAATTTAATTTCCGTATTTTTTAAAATAGACCCCCCATGGAGTTGCAACTTATCTTATCAAAAAATTCACTTATTTTTATGAAACTTTGCAATTGGAAGTATGGGTCTAGGGGAAATATCTAAGGAGATAGCCTATTGTTTCGATATTTATGACTCACTCTGTATATCTGTGTGTGTGTGTGTACATAATTGTTCAAAACCGTTGAGAAGTTTATACAAATTTAACAAAATATATTAATTCTAATTCGAACCTACATCTATTCGTTTTGTACCAATCATAATAACCCATTTTGGCTGCACTAATTTTACTAATACACTAATTACTTCTGTTATATCTCTAGAATTTCCATGTTTTGCATTGCGATTGGACGCTACATGAACATTTATTAGAGATTTTGTTTTTCAAACAGTTTTGTACTGTGCGGGAAATTAGGGCATAAGAAGATAAGGAGACTAACTAAACGAATGAACGTTTTCGTAAAATAAATCAATTAAAATTTCAGTCTTCAGTCAATACCTAGTAAACTAATATTAAAAAACACATATAATAAAATAGTTTCGTTTACATTATCTAGTTTTAAAGAAAAAGCAAATCGATGACAACTTTGGGAGATTTGTTGAATAAATTTTATTTAAATTTTATTATTTTTTAGAGTTATATAAATAATTGTTTTTATAAAGCATTAAGTCTGTTTTCAACAATATTAAATATGCTATGAAGATTTTAATTGATTCTATTTATTTGAAATCTTCATTATGTGTTAGTAATATAATACCTGATTTTGTGAACTTTCGATATTAAATACTATTAATATAAATTATTAAGTAAAAAAATATAAACATTAAAGAAATTAAAAATTTTAATCACTAATTAGGACTTAAATATTTTTAGCTTTGGAATCTTCATTATGTGTTAGTAATAAAATACCTGATCTTGTGAACTTTCGATATTAAATACTATTAATGTAAGTCATTAAGTAAAAAAATATAAACATTAAAGAAATTTAAAATTTTAATCACTAATTAGGACCTAAATATTTTTAGCTTTGTATATGGATAGAATAACGCACAACACCTTCATCCTTATTATAATGCGAAGAAATTGTGAAAATACAACAGATATTCTGTAAGTGGACTGTTTAAATATGTGACACATTTGCACTTAGGGATTTCTACTAAAATTTCAAACATCTACAACTATTTGTTACTTTCATTTTATGCTCCTAAGAGAAGAAATATTTGAAAACTTTTGTCACACAGTAGCAACATTTACGTATTTGCGCATGAAATATTAGAGGTTTCTCAATTCTAAACAACAGATTTAAAAGTTTCTAGAGGATATAAAACAGAGACTAGTCTAAAATGCATTTAAAGAACTATTATTTTCTATGCATTATTTTAGAAATGGAAGCATATTTTGAACGTTGTTTAATCGATTTCCAAAAAGGAGAGGAGGTTATCAATTCAACGCGTATGTATTTTTTTTTATGTATGTTCACCGATTACTCCGAAACTATCCAACCGATTAACTTGGTTTTGGTGTTAAATGAAAGAACTTGCTCTCGAATTGCTACCGCTTTCGTTTCATCAAGATTGGTTCAGTACTTTTTTAGTAATTAGGCAAAAACTAATAAAATTAGTGATTTTTCGCTAATTAGAGCTGTTGAATAAGTTCACTGAATGGACTGCAGACAGAATGGTCGAGCGGTCTAAGGAGCTTGATTTAAGCTCTGGTTATCGATGGAGATCATGGGTTCGAATCCCACTCCTGACATATGTGTATAATTTACAATAATCTTTTCTTTATTATTAACCGACATCAACAAAGGAACGGAGGTTGTCAATTCGACGCGTATGTATTTTTTTTTATGTATGTTCACCGATTACTCCGAAACTATCAAATAAATTAATTTGGTTTCGGTGTTAAAATGAAAGAGCTTGCTTTCGAATTGGTACCGCTTCCGTTTCATCGAAATTGGTTCAGTACTTTTTTAGTAAGTAGGCAAAAATTAGTGATTCCTCGCAAATTAATAATGACATGCACATTAAATATGTTCGCCAAATGGAGTGCTGCCAGGATGGCTCTGGTTCTCGAAAGAGAGAGTGGGTTCGAACCTCACTACTAAATATTTTGTATATATATTTTACAAATTAAATACTAATTATTCTATTAAGAATACTTTGTATTTAACCGTTAGCACAGAGTATCAGATATCTTTTATCAACCCAATACTTTATCAGTGAAAAAGTACTAAAATAATAGACTTGCGAAAAGTAACATTAAGTTGAAAAAGTACACCGAATACATTGCATTCAGGATAGCCAAGTGGTCTAAGGCGCCTGATTTAAGCTCTGGTTTTTCAAAAAGAGCGTGTATTCGAACCTCACTTCTGTTATACGTGTATATATATAGTATTTTTTTCCGTATTGTGTATTTTTTAACCGACTTAAAAGAATGAGAGAAGATTATCATCAATTGGACACATATGTATTTTTCTTATGTATGTTTACCGATTATACAGGAACTATTCAACCGATTAAATCAGTATTTCTGTTAAATGAAAGAGGTTACCTTCGAATTGGTACCACTTCCACTTCATCGAAATTGGTTAAGTACTTTCTAGTAATTAGGTAAAACTAACAAAACTAGTGATTTCTTGCAAATTAAAAGTAACATGGACGTTGAATAAGTTGGTCGAAAGGAATGAAGTCAGGATAGCCGAGTGGTCTAAGGTGGCTCATTTAAGCTCTGGTTCTCGAAAGGAAGCGTGGGATCGAACCCCACTCCTGATATACGTGTACGCAATAATCTTTTCCGAGTTATAATTTTTAACCGACTTCAAAAAAGGAGGAGAAGGTTATCAATTCGACGCGTATGCATTTTTTATGTATGTTCACCAGTTACTCCGAAACTATCCAACCGATTGATTCGGTTTTTGTGTTAAATGAAAGAGGTTACTCTCTTACTGGTACCAGTTCCATTTCATCGAAATTAGTTCAGTACTTTTTTAGTAATTAGGCAAAAACTAATAAAATTAATGATTCCTCGGAAATTAAAAGTAACATGAACCTTAAATATTCTGGCCGAATCGAGTGCAGACAAGATCGCCGAGCGGCGCAGCTCGCGAGATTTTATTTCTGGTTCTTTTGAAAAAGCGTAGGTTCGAAACCCTCTCTCTACATACGTGTATAATTAACAATACTTTTTTCCGTATCATAAGTTTTATTAACCGACTTCAAAAAAGGAAAAGGCGGTTATCAATTCGACGCGTATGTACTTTTTTCATGTATGGACACTGATTACTCCAAATCTATCCAACCGATCAATTTGTTTTTTGTGTTAAATGAAAGAGGTTTTTCTCGAATTAGTACCACTCCCATTTCATCGAAATTGGTTCAGTACTTTTTAGTAATCAAGCAAAAACTAATAAAATTAGCGATTTCTCGCAAACTAAAAGTAACCTGGACGATGTATAAGCTCGCCGAATGGAGTGCAGTCAGGGTAGCCGAGCGGTATAAGACAGCAGATTTGATTTCCGGTTCTTGAAAGAGAGCGTGGGTTCGAATGATTGTTATTATAAAGAATTAAGTTTGCTTTTAAAAATATTAAATATGATTATGAATATTCTCCTTGATGTTACTTATATGCAATCTTTAGTTTAGTTTAGTGATAAATAATTATTTTTTAGTCTACTAGGGGAAATAGGTGTGTGGAATAATAAAATATGCCTAATTTTGTGGACGTCCAGTATGATTACCTACAATTATTGCTGTAAACATTTGCACTAAATAGTAGATTTTTTGTATAACAACTTTATAAGCATCATTCAAAAATATTTTTTAATATTAATACATTTGTATGAAATCAATTTTCAATAAAATCAAACGAAGGTAAACACTTAAATCAATTTTATTTTATTTCTTTTACAAAAATTAGAAATTACAGTTACATTTAAAAAAAAGGTTTTTTTTCTGACCTTATAGCAGTGCTGATAAAATACTTGAATTCGACTAATTAGGAAATATTTAATTTTTTAATTAATGTTTTTTTTTTACTTATTACTACATTTCTTTCATTTTGAGGATATGTGATTTGATAACTTTAAAAGAAATGTATAAATTCATGATTAGGTTTTTATATCTAAATTATGGAAAAACACTATTTATATATGAATGTTGGAATAAAAATTTTAAATGACAAATTAAATTTTAGGAAGTCAAATAATACATAACATCCTCAGTTCCGATGTAGTCTACAGGAGGCAGTAAAGAACATCCTTTAAACAAATTTATTTGCTTCTAGAAAACCTTCTCAATAAATGCATACATACAATGAACATCAATATATATAATGACACAATATATAAAGATGACACATCTTTGAAGATGCTTTATTCTAAATTGATTTTGTGGTTACTCGTATTATTTGCTAAATACTGTTATAAATATATTAATTTCAAAAAACATTATATTTAAAATATCATGCATATTTCATTAAAACACATTTAAAACTCAATTTAAATCTAAATTATTAAAATGTTAATACATATATGCAATTTGGTATCCACAAAATGATATACCAACATTTCTTTGGTGTGTTACAGTTTTATTTGATATTAACAATGTGCTTAAGAGCTAGATATTATAAAAATAGACATAATATATGCATAGATGAAAATATCTCTTAATATTTCGGACTCTGTTCGAAGATTTTCATGTCAAAACTGGGGAAAATATTTAAGAATTATTATTGCATGTTATTTCTATGAGGTACATTATCGATTTTATTTTGAAATTTTAAGTTAAATAAAATTTCCTATTGAAAACATGTTCATTTTGGGTCAAACTCCGGAATAATTAAGATATGTTTACATCTATGCATATACACGTTTGATAAAGAACGTCTTGAAATTGGAAGATTGTTTATTGATAGACATTTTTCAGCATTTTGAGTTGATGATATTTGATAATTCTAAAAAAAATGCATAAATTTATGATGAGCTATTATTATTGACCAGTGACTCGATTTAATGTATTACTTACAGAAAGTGATTTCGACGAAATCTTCCTTATTTAAAACAACAAGTGAATCGACTGTGGACAACGACACCTTAGGTCAGCAAACAAGAAAACTTTTAAATTTTAAAAATGAATATGAAATAGTTTTATGTTAAACGTGTTATGAAATAAATTAATATTTTTTTCAAGCTTTTCTGGGTTTGTTTTTTCTGATTTTTTATTTTTATTATATAATTTAATTTTTTTAGTTGTTTTTAAAATTATTTGCCTTATCTGATTCTTTAATACATCTGACGATGTGTGAAATATGCATTGCTAATAAAATAATATTTTATCACAAAAGCAATGTAATAATGTATTTAAGTGTAATTCTTATTGTTAACAATTTAGTTTTAGTTAATATCAATAACAATATCTTGTTTCGATGTGCGCTATCATAGCAAGCTTATAATGATAAATTGCGCAATATAGCCTCTGGTTTTATTACAGGTGATTTTTAACACGTTCGCTGCCGCTTACGTGAAGATGTGCTGATGGTTAATGCTGCCCTGTAGAAGTGGGTTTTTCCCAGAAGTCGATTTACTTTTTATAACAAAGAATCAGTGAAAAATTTCCCGCGCCAGCGTGTGACTGGCTATTGGACATCACCCCACATCACGCGCTGGCGCGTAATTGGCCCCTTGACTTTGGTGTCATATCAGGCGCTATCTCGTGTGCGGTAGCGAATGTGTTAGGCATAACAATAAACTAGCGATGGAAAATGTATAAAAAATAAATGAAGTCAAATTACACTATCACCGAGATACCACATCATACCGGGTTGCACATACCGCCATACATACTGGGATGCACACACTACTCGGGATATCACAGATATCACTGATATCCTGAGTGGTGATTCGTATTAAGTATACTTATTAGGGTGGATCGAAAAATCGAAATTCGGATAATCAAATCGGCGCGGGGTGCAAAAGTTGCCTTTTATGCATACAAATTCACATATGTTTTTTTATTGAAATCCATTCATATCTTCCGGTGCCCCAAACGCCTCAAAAATAGTTAAAAATTGAAATTTTTATAATTTTATAATTTTATTTTTGCTTTTTAATATTTTTAAAATTATTTTTGGCATGGGTTGCGAAAGTTGCCTTATATATATATATTAGTTCAATCTTTTTTTTTTAATTTTAATCCATCCATATCTTCCGGTGCCCCCAAATGCCCCCAAAATAGTAAAAAAAAATGAAATTTTTATAAAAAATTATAATTTTTTTTAAATTTCTTTTAAATTATTTTATCAGCGGGATGAAAAAGATGCATTTTATAGTATATTTGTATGCATTCAAATAATTTTCGACTTGGATAAATTTCTTGAAATGCCTCAAAACTTTTAATTATTTGCTGAAAATGGAGTTTCATGCAAATTTTAAGCTAAAAAATACAAGTAAAATTCACAGTTAAAGAATAATTTATCTAATGTAAACGTAGATCGAGAGGATGAGAAATCGTTTATCGTATTTTATTAAATGTATAAAATAAACTTTTTATACTTTATTTTTTGAAAGACAACATAGATAGAGGAGTTCTCAGCAATGACCAGCAATATTTATATGATATTTGCATAGGAACATCACATGGTGAATGTGGTTCTGATCTGGCATTACTGAAACCTGGCCCAGTTTATCACAAGATGCCTAACAACTGCGTGTAGAGTTTTAAGGTTATATGTGGCTAAAGAAAATCCTTCTGATAATCTTATTACTCTTACAACATATATTATGAAGATATATGCACATGTATGGTTTCATATCAAAGTCGCGTCATATTTCGAAACTTATCACATATTCTAGATATTTGGAACCCAATTTAAGAAAGATAGTAGATGCTGTTATTCAACAAAATAGTTTTTTTTTTTTTTTTTTTTTTTTTTTTTTTTTTTTTTTTTTTTTTTTTTGCCTCCCTGAAAATTTGCTATTGTCAATGCTCACAGATAACAGAGAGCATATCAGATCTTTAGCAATACGAAAGCTAATTTTGTTAGAAATAAAAAGAGAAAATCACCACGAGTTGGACGTTTTGAACAACCTCTTTTGATGAATGTGCCTTGTGAAGAAATTGGGAATATGATAAAAGTTGTAAAAACGAATGAATGGTCAAAATATCCGTGCCATACCCAAGCGGTTGAAAGATGTGTTAGACTAGTGTCTGAGGCATCAAAAACTGTATCTAGTCAAGAAAAGAGACACGGTTTTATACTGAGTAGAATAAAATCAAGAAGCCATATAAAACACTATGATACCAAAAAAAATTACAAATTTTAAAAATATGTAAATTTCCAAATTGTAGGATGTAAAACTTTTCTCTAAGTTCGATTTTTGTAATTTTTATGATTTAATGCTTTGATTTTTAAATTTATATGTGGCTTATTATTGTAAAATTAATGTTATTTATAACCTTATACGTTATTAATTAAACTGTTTTCAAAATTTGTAAGTATTTTTCGTAAATTATTATTCTTAATACATTTTTGTAAAAATTTCAGTTTTTAATTATAATTGGTGCATCAAAGATGTGAATGGATTTTGATTAAAAAAATATATGGGAACTGCAGAGTTATGTAGTATTGTAATAGCAATTTTCCAACCCACTGCCAAATGAATTTCAAAAAATAAAATAAAATAAAATAAAACAAAACAAAAAAAAAATTTTCAAGAAAATTTCAATTTTACACTATTTTTCGGGCACTTGGGGCACCGGAAGATATGAATGAATTTTATTTTAAAAAAATATGTAAGCTAAGATAGATAAAAGATAGCTTTTGCACCCCGCGCCAAAAGTAATTAAGAAAAAATAAACAAAAAAATATTAAAAAAATCATAAAAAACTCAATTTTTAATTATTTTTGGGGCGCTTGGGGCACCGGAAGATATGAATGGATATTAATTAAAAAATTCCTGTAAACTAGTATGCATAAAAGGCAACTTTTGCACGCCGCGCCGATAGTGATTTCTAAAAAAAATTTTTTTTCCTATACTTTTCGATCCACCCTAATACTTAGTAAACAAACGAAAACATATTTATTACTATAGTTACTTTTCACTACACTTCGTTGAGTGTAGTAATAAAATTTTCACATTTATGTTTGCGAAAGGCATCAAAATATTTAGATTATTCATAAATCGTGTTTGTGGTCAATTTGCTCCTAAAAAAGAAAAAAGCCAATTTCGTCTCCGTCTGAGAAGTGTTATGTAGCTTATATTAAAATTGCCATTAAAATCAAGACAAATCCTGTGTGCCGAAACTGTGTTGTTTAAAATGTTATAAATATTTGACTAGTTAGTACAATTGTAATATTAAACAGATACCAATACAGTGGCGTGAACCCCAAAATTACGTTGACGACTCTGACTTAAGTTTATTATCATTTGTGAAAGGTTTTTCAAGAAAATCAAAACATTTGGTGAAGTATGCTACTGTCATCAGTGTTTTTGTCACTACCACATCCTCCTGACATTCCAGTACCGAAACGATTTTGTAGTTCATCAAATTTGTCGAGTTATATTGAAGAAGAAGACGAACCAGACTTTTCCAATAGCGGAGAGGTATTTATAAATGAAAAAAGTATAGAGCCAAATTTGATTAGTATACCCCCATATAGCCCACTTGCCTCCCCAGGATGTACTGGGAAGGATTCATATCCCAGGACCGTCATCCCCAGGAATCGCTGAGGATCCAGAAAATTGACACCAGGAACCGAAAATGTCCGCTTTACAGCATCCTGGGGCGCTCCCCAGAAGCTCCTTCAGGGTCCTCCACGGGAGGTTCTGGGGAAGATTTGAGGAAGTGATGTAGGAGGACTTTGGGAAACTTGAAGGTCACTAATATCTTCAAAAAAATTAAATTAAATCTATGATTTAATTTAATTTTTTAAGAAGAAAACGCGAATGTTTTTTTTTCTACTATTCAAACGGATTTACATATACAGAAATTATTCAGGAAAAAATTTCTTACCTTCATTTTTCCTGCTGGATTTGAACCCGAGAACCTTGTTATTCTAGACGCGCGCTCTGACTGTTATGCTGTAGGCTCAGTAAAGAATAAATGTTTCTAAGGTATACATGCAATTTTACTCCGCTTGTGAAACTTTAAACTAGGAAATGTCCTCCTTCTTGAGCCTTTTGCATACATTCGACATAAATTTAAATTAATAGCTCTAAATAAATTAACAATAATTATTTGTTATAACATAAATGTCTTCGAATTTAAAATTTTTTTAAATGAAATTGTATTTTTAAATGATAAAAATATCCTTTTAGCTCTTAATACTTAAAATCCATTAAAATCGTTCTGTAGTTAGAAAATTGGTTATGAATTATATATTTTGACACACAATGAATGATGCAAAACGTTTCTGATGATATCCCTTATAAAATTTAATTTTAGCTAATAAAAATATTATTTTCAAAGATTAAAATAACAAGGGATTAAAACACATAGTTTCTTTAAAATTATGAATTTTTTTTCAATGATTGACAAATAAAGACTAAGTGAATCCTTTCAAAAATAAAACTTATTTTACTCTTTCTCTCTCTTACTTTTTTTTACAGAAATTTTAAACGATTTTTTTTCTTTTCCTCTTGGTGCTCTTATTAAATGAATTTATGAAAAAAAAATATATAAATTTGCTTAGTCTTTTCTTTCCTAATTTTTACTTTTTGAAATATTTCATTGTTGCAGTTTCATAGTGAACCCCACCAGCGGCCAAGAGATTCTGCTCTCGAAGCTGGTAGATGGGAGGTGCTGAGTGAATATTTATTAACGAATAATTAAATCCGTTACTTATGAAATTCTTATACGACGGTACGAGTTACAGAAGTTTGGAGATTTACAACTTGTTGCGGGATTTAAAAATACTATAAAAAAACTGTATTATTTTATAACGTTGTGAAAATATCAAAATTCTGTATTTTCATCAATAACACACCATTGTACAAATTTGTATAATTTTGTTATATCAGATTTTGGTGTGAAAATCATTTGTAAAATTCTATCACTGCACTGAAACACGGCTTGAGTTACATAAAATAGAAACTATTAATAAAATTTGAATTTGTTAACAAAATCATTTTATTTTCTTATTGTTATAAATAAAATTACTTTTCAGTTAAATCTCCATTCAATGGCCTTTAAAAATTGTATGAAATCTTTATGTGCATAAAAAATACAATATGCACCTTTTTTTATTTAATCTACGACGGGAAATATATTTGTTGATTTCTTGAAATGTATTTTTAGTAACTAAGATTTTAGACAATTTTAAAAGCCTAAAAGAACTGATATCTTTATTTAAAATATAAGATATTTTATCAACGATCTTGAAAATCCCAAACCGATATATATATATATATATATATATTCTATTACACATACGAACAAATTTGTTTCTAAAACCTTTTCTTACTCACTCAGAAATAGTCTGATTTCCAATTCTTGGAATTACACTCTTTCTTCTCTCTGTCTCTGTCCTTGGAGAGATTCCTGCGAAATTTGCAACATTCTCAGCTGGCAAAACTGGTTGGGGGGTAGGTAAGCTTATTGTGAGTCTATAATAGTAATCTTGTAATTGATGGAAGGTTGGGACGGTGACTCCTGCTTGAGAGCATTGTTTGCAGTTATGTTATAATATTCTCATTGTCACCTAACTAAGAATATATGCATGGAAAAAGATTTTAAGTAATGCAATATATTTTTCAGTTGAAAATTGTGATAAAATATTTGTTATTAAGGAAATACAGATAAATATTTATCTGTAATTTCAGAACCAAAAAATATTCATATTTCTGAAGTTTTCAAAATAAAGACTTCACTTTATCTATCAGAATTTAAATAATAATAATGATATTATGTTTCATAATATATAAAAGATATAAGAAAAATAATTTGTTAATAAGTTCAACTTACATTAAAAAAAATTAATGATAAACAAAAGAAAATAGGTTAAACCATCAGAAACAATGGCGCAGACTTTTAAAAAATATTGAGTGTGCTCAAAAAAAAATTGAATAAATACATAAATATTGGGTGGGCTCAAATAATAATGGGTGGATAGAGATATCAAATTATTCTGTGGGCTAGCGGCCCATGGGCCGATAGAAGTTGGCGCCACAGATCAGAAATGATACTTAAATTTATGCTTCTATTTAGCTAACATTTTCTTATCCTCAACACATATATAAATTACATTGGCTAGGTAACTTGTAATAACCTTAAAACATTAAATTTGCGTGAATTTATAACTTTTAACTGCTTTTATAGGAACGTATATTTTTTAAATAGAAAATATTTTTAAATAAACCACGTATTGGTATGCATTTGGGGAGGGGGTGAGGTGCGGCTCAATATTTATATATTTTAAATCCAAAGGTACCATTTTAAAGGGAACTGTTTTATCTTTGAATTGGTGTTATGTGCTGTGATAAAAATGTCTAGTTTCGTATAGCGACACTTTTTTAATAGTGCTTAGTAAGTATGTTAGCTAATTATATATATATATAAACATTTAACATCTGATATTAAGATGCATCAGGACTCGATTTAGAAAATTTCCATAACAATGTTTTAAACGAGTACTTATGAACAAACTTACTTTAAGAACCTCTTTTTTTTCTTTGCATAAATACCTTTACCTCTAAATAAAAATATATATATATATGATCCAGAATTGTCTTCTATTTAGAGATTTTAGTTTATTAATTTAGAAGCTTACTATTTAGTTAATTTAATCAAGTTAAATTACTTTCTTAATTAATAAAAATTAATAATAATAAAAAAGCAAAACGCAATAGGTTATTTATTAATAATTTATAAATATTGATAAATGAACAAAATTTGGTTTAAAAGATCCATAATAGTAATTAGTATATAAAAATAGGAATTAACTGAAATAATAAATTAAAATTTTTAATTTAACTAAAAAAGATTAAAAGTTATAGCAATAATTAAAAATAATTACAATTTAATAACAATTATCTAACTTGCTAAAAATATAAAAAATCGAATAATTGATAAAATAAAATTAACTCATTAAAAAATTTATACCAATCAAATTGAATTCAATATTTTAATAAAAAAGAAATTAAATATTGTACTCCAGAATCACTCACGAGATGGCGCCAGCACTGTAATTTCCTCGGCACTTCCCCAAGAAAGACTAACCAGGTAGTTCCCCAAGAATGATTTCCCAGGTACTTCCTCAGGAGTAGCGTCCCTGGGAACTCCGTGGGACGCTTCTGGGAGTTCACTCCTGAGACACCGTAAAAGACTCTTCCCCAAGATGTCCTGATCTTGTCATTTTAGTATTAGGAGGAATATGGGGTGACTTGGAGCTCCTGGGGAGGTATTGAGCAGCTTTTGTGCTATATGGGTACATAGTCTGATACTGCCACTACTTACTATATAAGGAAAGCCAATCATTCAAAAAAAATGTTTTTTTTTTAAATGTAGAATAACAATTTATGTCACTACCTCATATAATTATAAGTAAAATCAATATATGCGTTTCACTACTAAACTTGACGTGATAGAAAAGTTTTATTTCAATATTTCACATAGTTTTAAGGTGGCAGATCTTAATTACATACTGTAAAACCAGTGATTTTTTTTTTTACTTTGTTGCGTATTGATATTTATGGTTAGTTTGAGTAAAAAGGAATATTTCAAATTTTTATTATCATTTTGTCGAATTGTGCTCATAAAAATTACTTTACTTCGCAATTAAAACTCCAAAAATTAGTTTTTTCCTTGAATATTTTTCGTTTAAAGTGCATTTGATAATTTATCATTTTTAAACTAAATTCTTACAGAAGATTATATGTAAAAATCAAAAATCATCAATATTTAGAGTAATTATTTATTTCTTTTTTTGTGCTTTGTCTGCTAAAAATATGAATTTCCTATTAAATATGCTTTATTATAAAGTTTATGATTAAAAGTTTCTCTTGAGGTAAATACAAATACGTTTAGTTTCCTCTCTAATACCTGCATCTGGGAACAAAAGTGTTTAAAACAGAGATAAGCAAAATGTGCGCATTGTAAATAAATAGAGAAAATAACACAATAATTTAAAGTTTAAATAAACGTTCTGTAACAAAGATATCATAATTTACAGTATTCTAACCTTTAAATGAATATGTTTTGAGTCTAATAAGTGTAAATGTTTAATTAAGCAATTAAATTACAAGAAAAGTCGCATTTTATATCCTTATAACATTGTGAACGCGATGCGTGTAAAAATCAAATTATTCTTGTGATTCTCATTTATTATAAATAATATGCTCATTCAACTTTCAAAAATAGTTTGTTTTGTTGTGCAGTACTGTGATTTAATTTGTACTAAATATTTATTTATTACTGTAGTAATCAAAGGCACATTGAATGCATCTTTTTAGAATTTTATAATAGTTATTCAAAATTAAGAAGTTTATTTAACCACACATCGACATTAACATTTAAATACGGAGTAGTACACTTTACACAGAAAAACTTTATCCACTAACCTCAGTAGATTATATATTTTTTTTTTGTTTGAGCATCATATTTTAATCAAAAATCGTTGAAATACACATTTAGTAAAACATTTTAAAGCAAAAATTAATAAAAAGGATTCATTTCTAAATTCTGGTAAGAGGGAGTATAGAAAATGTCTCTTGCCTCGCCTATAACTAAAGGAATATTTATTTAGTATAGAGTAAAGATTGAACAGGTGATGCAGTTTTACTTTTCAGTTTGTGAAATTAAGAATAAAGCAAAAATTAACAAACAACTACAAATCTTTACCTAAAATCTCAAAAATCTATTTTTTTAAGATAAAAAAAGCTAAAACTTTTTAAAGAATGTCGCCACAGTTAATTTTCTAAACGCCTTGTCCTTATCATTTTTTATGTATTGAGTCAGATGCCACATACAAAAAATTCATAGGCTGTTGTTATTTATTTTCAAGCAAATCATATTTTTATTTTCTCAAACTACTTAAAATGAAAACAAATAACAGTAAACTTTCAAAAATTATGCACATCCCTAACTTCTGAAAAGTCAATAAAAAAGTTTAAGCGCAAAAAGAAAATTAAAAGAAAAGCATTTGAATTTACATAGCATAATTGCTGTAAACAATATAAAGCATAGTCAGAAAAAAGCTATCAATGACTTGTTTATATCCAGGTAAACATTCAGTTGGATCTTAATGTAAGTATGAGGTCTATTTTTTTAGGCCCAAGTCTTGTTATTTTGGAACTTCGTTCTCATTCTTGGATTTTATAAAGCCATTCAACCAAAATCACACCATACTTCTCGTTACAAGTATAAAATGAGCATGTTTCATGCTATTACCGATTGCATTTGTAATCCAGTCTGCTTTTCATTTTCTTTCTTGATTAGATTCTACATACTCAGCGTATTCAAAGTCACCAATTTCCAATACAATTCAGCCGTCAGAATCCATAAGAGAAAAACTTTTTTTTTTCAGTTTATCCTTCAAGTGAGCTGTTTTCAAGTTGAACTACCCCTTAATTATTTTTACACATATTGTTCTGTTAAAACTACAGGTTACGCATTGCACCTTTTAGAGATGAAAGGGTTGTCTCACCGGTGACAACCCTAAGGGAGCCAGAATGACACCCTTAATTAGATTCAAAAGGTGGAACCCCTAATCGGGTGTGCCCAATAATAAAAAGAAATTATAAACTGCCTTTTTACCCGCGAAAGATTTGAACCGACAACGTCTGATCTCAAGCTCAACGTTCTAACCGCTTGGTAATCGAGCTCACCTTCAAAGTCTCCCAGAAATGTTCAAATGTCCTGAAATTCAAAGGTTGCTTTATATAAAAAGCTCGTCAAAAGTTAGCCACTCGAAGTTCTAAAAGAAATTGGGATAGCGAATTCACGGTCATAGTTATCGTAGAGAGAAATTGCTGTTTTGATCCACCAGTGACGGTGAGTTGAAGGCGAAGGACACTCGTCAGAGAGCATGCGCAAATGACTAAGGGGTGAAAATCTTCCAAAGGTAAGCACTGCGCGTCACTCTAATTAGCGTGAATCACCAAGTGAGGGATTAAACGACACCCTAAGCACATTTTCAAGCCCGCGGGTGTTAAATGGTAACACATTTTCACCCCTAGACGCCAAATGCAACTGGTTTGTCACCTTTATTTTTAACAGTGTAGCCTGTGCACTTAGTTGAGATTTTTCAATTTTTGACAATTGCACCTTTAGAATCTAGAGCCCTCATAATTATTATCCACAGAACTAAAAAACTGAATAACAAAATTTGTAATGCTAATAGATTTATGTCACATGTTTATCTGACATGTTCCAATTTTAAATTGAAAATAATTATTTTCGTACATACATTCATTTTTATTTTATTTATTTATTTATTTATTTTTCCTTTTATTTATCTCTATGGACTAGTATTAGAAAAATAAATCTGCTAATAAAATCTTCTGTCATTTAAGAAGAAATATTTTCTATCTTAATTCTTTTCATGAACCAATTTTCTAGAGAAAATCCTATTTAGTCCAGATGAGAAATGCTTGTGGGTAAAACCAGTCAACAATGTCATACTGTAATTAGTTACTTCAGTGAGGCATAGATATGTTTTTTTATATTTTAGTGTATTAATAATATGAAAGCTTTAAAATGATATATGTTTTACTAGCGGCCTTCGCCCGCTACGCTGGTCGGTTTATCTAAAGAAATCTTGAAGAAGTAGTTAGATAAGGTTCAGACATACATTAAAAAAAAAAAAAAGCAAGTCGATCATTCAAAAAACGTTGGGAAATATCAAATATTTACTGTAATTTTTTAAGAAAAACAAAGTTTCGAAAAAAAAAATTAAATCGAAAAAAAAATTACACTGACATATTAATGCAAGGAAATTTTCCCAGAGAGAAAATTCGCCTTGAATACAATATTTCAAATTCTTTTAATTGCTTATAGGCGTTAATGCCAACATAGTGAAAAAAAATTCCATGCTGGGAATCGAACCCGGGCCATCAGTATGGCGCACTGACGTTCTACCGACTAAACCACATGGAACGACAGCCAGCTTGAAACTTTCTCATACTTAAGTAGACTGGCGAAAACATAACGATAGCGCGTTTTAAAATCGCACAGTGACATCTATTGGATTTTATATGTACTAAAAAACGTTATGTACTAAAAAACGTGAGCAGCGCACCTAATAGTTTCTTTTGTTTCTTTTTGTTACTTTTTTGTCTGTTGTCCGATTTTGATGAAACAAAGCCTATACACTGCCCGGGAGTGTGCATTCTTCATTAGTGAAAACCGCATAAAAATCCATTCAGTAGTTACGAAGATAACCTCGAACAAACAGACAGACAGACAGACAAAAAATTCAAAAAAATTTTTTTTGTGTTTCATTGGTTTTCTTTTATCGCCCTGACTCCATTTTTGTCAATTATCTTCAATGTACAGACACACCGGGTCCTACTGTTTTATTATATGTATAGACTATAACAATTAATCTATTTTTATTCATAAATAGGGGTGTATAATATTTAATAGTTTATCTCAAAAATATTGTTCCTAATATTATTATTCCGAAATATTGCGTGCTACATGCATAGAATATTCTATTAATATTAAATTTTTATTTTCTGTTTAAAGTAGACCATAAATGATAAATTGATGTTTATGTTTGCCCAATTTTACATCATAATTCAATCACAATGTACTTATTTAATAAAACAGATATATCTTCAAAATAAAAACGTTTATTGACCAATCGACAAGGAATGGTTGCTCTGACATAAATTCTCTTTACTCTAAAATTTTAATTTGGAAAAGCTGCTTGTTTTCTAATAAAAACAATACATCTTTCTGTGGCTGGAATATAAATAGTCTCACAACAGAAAGAATTTTCTGTTGTGAGACTATTTATATTCCTTCATTTAAAATTATATGCATCGGAAGCCATTATTTCAGTTTTTATGTTTATTATGAATTTAGAAATTTGATATTCAATCTACAACATAAAAGTATCCAAGATATACAATCTACAACCTCTGACATAAAAGTTTGGTGAATGAATTCAGAATGACCTATCTAGCAACACTGAGGGAAATAAAACGCTACACCTGCATAGAGGCAAGTGTTGACCATTTTCCCCCACCGTTGTTCAGTTGATCGTCGTTTAAGTTCTGTGTAAGACGTGTTTTACTAAGTGCTTTTTCAGTGTGTTGGTTTTTAAGAGCAGGAAAATGAACGAGACACCAAAAGAAATTCATGAGGGGTGGTGCAAATTGAACATCCACCATACTCGCCAGATCTCAATCCTCCAGACTTCTTCCTATTTCTACAACTCAAACTCCGTTTGAAAGAGATTTGACTCTATTGCTGACATCCAACGAAACGTGACAAAGCTTTTGAACTCCATCCCAAAAGAAGATTTCTTGCAAATTTCCCAAGACATGTATAGCAGATCTCAATTGCATAGTTATAGGAGATGACTATTTCGAAGGATGGTATGGTAACTTTCGTTAATATTTAATCTACCTTAACGTTACAGTACTATTCACCGAACTTTATTGTCAGAGGTAGTATTTTAATCTATAGAAATACACTTTGTTACATGAAAAAATTAAACTAATTGCACTGAGGATTTATCATTGCCTAATTCGATTCGCTCTTTAAAGGTTATCAGGATTTTAGTCCATAAAAAGCGGTAATACAATTTTTGTTTAAGTAACATAATTGAAATAATCTGAGTATTTGTGCGCAGAATCCTTTCCACATACGTTACACATTTTAAAATGCTAAAAGATTCATATCTATAAATCCAACAATTAAATAAAATGTTATGTATACCAGAATAAAATATTCCATAACTTCAGATAGGACATTATTGTAAGAATGACACTGTGTTATTGCTAAATAATCTACCTTTATTTTAAAGAAAAAATGATTATTTCAAGTTTATTAATTCCCATCAACAACAACCAGAGAAATATATATTTTTTTTTAAATCTTGAATTAAAAAGGTTAAAATATCACACAATTTCAAATTCTTATAAAAAAATATATATTCCAGTTTACTATTTTTTTTATGATTTTTTTAAAATAGTGTTCAAGTATGTCATTTTGTACATACTTGTATGATGTTTAGCCTGATTGCAGAAGACTTGAACACTTGCACTGAAACTATGTAAATAAACTAATTTTTGTCTCCGTTTCATATTATTACATAATGTAATTAAAATTCCACTAATTTTCCTTTGAATATCGCACCCAAATTACCTTATCTCGTAAGATTTTAACCACAACCTTCTAGTTAGTGACATTCACTGCAGAAATTTAAGACAGTTTTGGAAATAATTTCAACTTGTATTAATTAAATGTGAGGCTATATTTCTTTGATTTCTGATAAAAATTTAGGCAAGCAAGATTGTTTGATTTAGGTATTATGTTCAAATAATGTTTTTGTAACTTTCAATTTTATTATGATAAATTTTATAAAAGGAACTTGTTTAATATATATTTTTATAAATTTGTATCATCTTCCTGCATCATTTATGGAGGTATATAAATTTCTGCTGATACATAATTTTTTTTTCGTTTACGACTGATACTATAATATGACGTAGTTACATGGTTTGAGAGCAAAACTATAGAGGATTCGCTATAGAGATACATGAATAAAAGTCTAACAACTACCCATTACAGCTTCTGTCCCATAAGAAAAAAATATAATCTGAATTTTTTTTTTCAGTTTTAAAGTCCTGATCAGGAGACTTTCAGCATTTTAAAGTAAGTTATACTCGATCAATTTTCCTGTCTTGTCGCCACGTACTTTATTCTTTAATTATATTTTTTATTTAGGTGCCGTAGCAGTATTTTTCGGCGTATAAAGTATGTTTCGCATTAAAATTCCGAAATTTTCTAATGCTCTGCGTTGTCTGATTGTTATCGTCTTGTTGTATGTCCTACATATTCGTCTATTATAGATTGTACATTCAAAAGAAAACAAAATGAATTAAAATAAATTTGATATAACGTCACAAATTTCAATATTACATTTGACATCAGTCTATACAAACCTGACTATAATATATTATATAATAATATATTATGTAACAATATATTGCATAAAAATATGTGTGTTACATAACAATAAATTGTATATACATTGTACAACAATATATTGCATAATAATGTATTACCTAACATTATTTTTAATAACACTATATTATGTAGCAATGTATTTATGTTTAAAAAAAATCATAAATTTTGTTCAAAATACACAAATGTCTAAAAGATGGAATTTGATCGATCCAAAACATTTCGGATGTTTATATTTCTCTTGTGAATGGTATTAATTTCGAAAGCAAACACATATCTATCACTTATACCTGATAAGCATCAACAAAAAAAACCCCATAAAATATTATCATATTTTTATAAACTCCAGAATATATATATATATATATTAGTCATTTTTTTCGATTTTGATTTACAGTTTTTTATTTTATTAATTGCATGAATTTTACTTGTATCTACTTAATGAAAAATCATATTCTGTAGAAAAACTTTAAATTTAAAGAAAATGAATGGAAACTTTAAATTATTCAGTTACATATTTATTAATTAATTTATTTATTTTTTTAATTTTGTAATTAACGTTTTTTGCACAAAAAAATCATGATTCACTTTCTAAGAATATTTTTTTTTATTCATTCGAATAAAAGTATCAGAATAGCACAAAATTAATTCAAATTAGCAAAACGTCGTACAAAAAAGCTTGCATACATATATAATATTGTGATTTTGTTTTTCTTATAGCTTAATTATTCACTTCTGTAGCGCATTAAAACGGAAAAGGTAATTACAATAAATTAATGAGGAAAAACTCTAACACGTTAACCCTCTTTATGTCACTATAAAAGTTGTTTCATGTAAACTTTTTGCAAGACAATTAATAAAATTTCTGTTCAATGAACATAACCTTTAAAATGAAAAAAAAAGTCCTCACTAGTTAAAAACTCACTTAAGAGAGAACGTTTAGTACATATCTGTACATGTCTATATATTTTTTTAAATAAATTTTATTAATAAGAAATTCAAAAGTTTGTTAGACAAAAGGTATTATTTATAACAGAAAAGCATTTTCAAATCATTCTTAGTACAATGTATTTCAAATTAGTAAGTTGGCTTTGTTAATGGTGATCAATTTTTGTCATAAAACTTCAACGTTGAGAACTTTTGACGTTGACGGATATATGTTTTTTTTTCAGCTTATGACAGATGAATCGACGGTTAAAATACACATTGTTTCAAAAAAACCATATAAACTAATACATAAAATTTTAATCAATATGCGGAAGAATCTCTTATAATAATATTTATATTTTTAATGGTATAAATATGAAAATGATGCGTCTCAGATTATTTTTAAGGAAGAAACAAAATGAAAATTGCCCCGAGATTCTTGTATCAAGGCCAAAAAAAATATCTTCTGTATTTTTTTCCTTTTACTTTTTTGAGATTTTTAATAGGCCGCAATTTTAAAAGAAGATGGAAGATGTAGCTGGCCAACGAACTCCATTGAGATATTGCAAGGCCGTGGGCGCATGTTCTGTCAAATCAATACCAGTTCATCAATACTAGTTCTATTAAAAAACTAAAATTATATATATATTGTAGCTTATATAGAGTTCTTCTGATCTTATGGTTGGTCAAATTCGAAATCCAGTCTCTTAAAAAAATAAAGAATAATTTATTTACAAAACTGCACAGTTACAAAGTCTTCGGAACTCACAAGTATCACCAGATTTTCAGAAATATACTATATCCTGTTCAAAACAGCGCAGGCAAACCAGCTTAGATAATCGTCTAGTAGCTAACTAAATGACTGACTGACAAATAATAACAACAACCAGCTCGCATCGCTTTCCTATTAGCTTCTAGAAAAATCCAGAAAACCACGGAATAACATTCAATGTATCAGTATCATAAGAGGGTGGGGGTTATTATAGAGAGGGAAGGGTTACCATCGCCAACAATCGCCAAGTGTGTCGCCAACTTGGCGATATATCGCCGAATTTGGCGACCAAAATTAGTCGTCAAAAGTGATGCCAACTTGGCGATAACTATAATATTTTGCCAATCTGCCGTAGACTTTCACTGAAAAATAATAGACAGGTTTGCTTGATAACTGAGGCAGTGTAACAAAAACTAATATTAACAAAGGAATGGAGCTTAATAAGATTATTTACATTGTTTTAGAGTACAAACACTGACTATTTACAAAATTCGTAACAATATATTTAAGTATGTTGGCAAGAAAAAACTTAACACTAATTATGCGTAACTTCACGGTTAATAATTTTTTTAGTACTCAATTCTCAGTTTTTCTTCACGTAATGTTTCTTCTAACTCTAATCTTATAATAGCGCGGCTAACGAAAAGGGAACAATTTTCAAACTGCATCGTCAAGGAAAATGTGTGCGTGAGATTGCTACTTTGCTTCATCCAACCGTTTTCAAAGGAATCAAGCGACTCACAAAGCTTGGCCATAAAAAACATCGACCTGGAAGATACAGAAAAAGGACTATGAAACAGAAACCGACAATTTTTTAAGCACTACTCTAAAGAACATCAGTTGCCGATGAGATATACATCGAGATAGACAGGATTGATCGTCAATGGATTTGACTTATTGCGAAAGCCGAACTACTGAATCTTCATTTGTACACGACCAAACCAGCTCAATGTTTGATCTATGGAAACGAACGAGTATGGTTTGATAGATACAGAAAGCTGCTTAAACTATTTGAAATTCCACACTGAGATTGGATCCTGTTTTCTGACAAGAAGGTGGAACAATCGTACAACCATTAAAATGATAGGATTTGATCAATATATTCTCCTGGACACAATTTCTATTATTCAACATTGTAAAAATTACTTTTGTATGTTGGTGTATGCAGATATTACTGCAACTAATTATCGATCCGGGAGAGAAAAGTGATTCTTGAAGATGTGGTGCTTCTCTGTGTCACAAATATTTCAAATCTAGATTTGAAAGTTTCAGGAGATTCTGCACTTTTTGATCGAGAAAAATCTCACAGGATTAAACTCATATTTACTATTTCCTCAAAATCCATCTTAGTTTAAAAATGTGTTCAAAACATATGTGATCTTCGATGACAGTTGCGAAAGTTTTTAATGTTTTTACATTTATATCCATATTTATATTCGAGAATGTACATTTATTTAATGCATTTTTATTTCCTTTACATTTTAACACGAAGTGATCATTTTTCTATTTCTTCCAAAAGTTCTCTTCCGAAATAAATTTCATTAAGATTCCGAGAAATCTATATTATTAAGGCAGAAGGAAATTGAGCATGAAGTAATTTTCATCTTCAGGTAGAAAAGGATTCCCTAAAGAAATATCTCTATTTATCTATGAAATTCCTATTATTATTCCTTTCACATATTCAAATATAATGTTTCCACAGAAAGACAGTTTTTAAATCTTTTTTTTCTTTGAATAATTAATAAAGATTTGAAAGAATTCGTTACTAGGCATCATGTCAAGTAAAATGTGATTCATTAAAATTTCAGAAGAAAAACAGAGAGAAAACAAATCATTTTATTTAATGATATCTTTCATACAAATTACTAAACGGATGTTAAATTCATTAGATTGCAAAAGTATGCATAGAATATTTCTTAAGCTATAGCTAATGCATAAAACTCAAATAAAATATATGAATGGTCTCCAATGTAATGGCTGACTTGATGCCATATCAAAGAAAAACAATTGCATTATACGAATCTTAAGCATCACTGGATATGGAATTAGTTTGAATTAGCTTACAATTACATTTTTTTATTCTTCTTGATTCTTTAATTAAATTTTATTCCTTATTGTATTTTGTTCTTTATTGAATTTATTTCTTGATTTTTTTTCGTATGGGTGCTATTTGAAACAAAATCGTGTATATATTTCCGGTTAAATGCGTTCATGCTTAAATTCCCGAATAATAAAAAATATACTATGCTACTGTAAAATATTTTAAAGCAGGCTTAACTGAAAAAATACTTTCTTTGATAAATTTTCTGTGTTGGATCATGTAGATAGAATGTAATGTTATTTACCGAGACTAAAGTTTTTTTCAGTTTTAGTACGATTGCTTTATAGACAAAATCCATTTACCAAGGATCTTATTGTATATATACATATATTTGTAATAGTACCGGAAAACATGGAATCACACAACCTTGTTAATACAAAATTTCCTGTCTAATTTCTATCATTTAAGTAGGATCTTATAAAAAATACTTCACAATAAAAATATCTGTTCAGAGGAACTATTATGCCAAGATGTTGGTACATAAATATGTTTTTTGCACACATAATTGCATTCAGATTCAAAGATACTAATTGATAATAATTGCACAAATATTCAAACACCTGCTCAAAATCGTTTTTTCATCAATACAATTTTTATAGTAATAAAAATTACTTAAATAACGTCAAATAATATAAAAAAAATTTCCATTCTTTAAATAACTCAAATCAAATCAAAAATACATAATTTGAAATTATATGAAAATAGCCTACTGCGAAATTCCATACTAATAGTATAACTTCATAATAGGTTATTTCCATGAACACGTGTCATGTCTATCACGCAGCTGAAAATCGATATGCTTGTTGGACACAGATATTTTTGAAAAGTTTGCTTTGACCTAATCAACTGATGAGATATCTCCGATTAAATATTTCACATTTTTCCGTTCTAAAATACTGGTAACAAAAAATCTTTATATGTGACATACATGACAAGTTTTCATGGAATTATCCAATATTAAATTTTTGCACATAAATACCATTTTGATTAGGGATGGGACGAATAGTGATTTGGCCGAATAGCCGAATACCGAATATTCGGCCAAATTTTAGGCCGAATACCGAATATTCGGCGGCCGAATACTAACTTTTTTTTTCCCAATAAAGAAAAAAAATTTTGATTATATATAATTTAAAAAATAGGCACTCATTAATAATTATTATTCTTAAATGTGCTTTTAAATGTATTCTGAAATTTGAAACACTTATTTTAACACAAATAAAATTATGAAATTGCATTATATTCTTTTATCTTCATGTACATCAAATTGATTTTCAGTAAATCAGGATGGTAAAATATTTCCATTAAAATATGAAAATTGTATTTCACTTTTACTATCAAATGATACTTTTATCTTTTCTTGCATCCAAAATTAATAATATTCTTAATCTCTCTCTCTCTCTCTCTCTCTCTCTCTCTCACAGAATTCACAAAAGAATATTTTCGGAAGTAACCTTTAATGAAGTAAATTTTATCATTAAGAGTTTGTGTCCTCTAATAATAAGCAAATTCGTAAGAATGAGACTGTTTAGAAATCAGTTGTCAATCCTTAAATTACAAATTACGTTAAAGCAAAAGGTTATGCTTAAAGTAGAATGCATATGTTAACAAAATCTTTGACATTTGAATCGGTGCATACAATATTCTACTTATTCAACAAGCATTAAAAGGATAAACAGAAATTGATAACAACATGAATGAAGGAAGATGTAAATTAAAAATATATACATAATAATGTTACATATTTAAGCCAGTAATTATGCAAATAATTATTTAAAAGTAAAAACTATAGAATAAGAAAAATTATTTTGTTCAGCATTTAGAATTTATGTTTAAATATTTATAAAACAATCTTCATAAAGCAAGTTGTGTCATCTAATGCGTATCTAGTTTGACACCAGTTCTGTTTTCAGATGTATTGTTGTATTTGGATTAGTAATATTTGATATTTAATTTTGAAAATAAATCTTCATTAATTACACCTAGTGAATGATTTTTTTCATTTTTCACTTCATAGAAAATAAGTTATGAATTTCATAAGAGCCCTTTTTTACATGTGCATGGAATTTGCAGACATTAATAAATATTCAAGTGTTTTAAAATAAGATAGTGTTTCTTTTTGATAAGTGTTTTTATATCTTGAATTGTAACATATCATTTTCTAATGAAGACATTTCCTGTACAATTAAATCTCCCAACTTGGGCAGCATTTTCTAAAATATCACCAACCTTTATAGGAAATACAGAAAGGCTGTATATTTTTTAGTATCTGAATAACTGTATGTTTTGCAAGTAAGAATGAGAATGACATCATAAATGAAGTAACCAATTTGGATTAGAAGAAAAAAAATTGCAAGAAATGAAATTCTTAAAATCCTAAATTTATTTGGTAAGATATCTTTCACTATTCGGCGAGATTTCAGCAATATTCGGCGAGATATCTCTAAATATTCGGCCATAGGTATTCGGCCGAAGTATTCGGTCAACAAGCCTTCAATATTCGGCGAACCGAATATTCGGCAAAAGGGCCGAATAGGCCGAATACCGAATAGTGGCCGAATATTCGTCCCATCCCTAATTTTGATATTTACATAACTTCAAGTGCTGCCGTCTGCTATTACATGTCATCTTTACGTCGACAACTTTTAGGAATGACTTTAAACACACTTCATTCTCTCCTACTAATGAATTCAAATGATAAAATATCGTCGGCGAAACTTAATACATGTTGGGAAATATAAATTTTTATTACTGAAAATATTTTTATATCATATGTAATATATAAAGTATTCAATTAAAAAGCACAAAGTTTCTCTTTTTTTAATGGTTTGTTTCTTTACATCCTTAATTATTATGTTACGTGCATGAGATATTTACGAATATACTGCAAATTAATTTAATTCCTTTTGGAATTGTTCAATTTATTTCGAGATCCTTTTCTTAAGCACATGTATATCATAAAGGCTGATTTATGATGATGTTCACATCCATAGTAGAATGTCCAATTAAAGAAAATGATATTTTCCATTAAAAAGAAATATGAAATACTTTTTAAGGCCTTCTCACAGTAAAACAAGTCTTAAAATATGTGAGAAAGTATATAAAAAGAGGCATAATTGATTGTTGTGAGAGGATGAAACAGATTCCATGTACTTTTATATAGAGTAAATAATGAAACTCATTTTTTCAATACGAAATTGTTAATTTGAATTTTTTTAACCAGTATTTGTTTGACTCAAAATTCATTTGTGTTACAAGGAAAGTAAAAAAAAAAAAAAAAAAAAAAAAATGTCGAAAGGTTTAGCTACGGGCAATTCTTTATGTCCGGTTTTGAGTGACTTTTTTATATAATTTATGTTGAAGAAAAAGTATTTCAATTAATATATTTTCCATTTTATACTCGTTGCGAAAATTATTCCCTCGCCTTACATGATTTATCTAAACATAATGTTAATGCTGTACTCGCTTTATTTAATTCAAATGACCTATGTATTCAATCTACTTTTGAAATTGAAACTCAAAAATTTATTGCTTTTCTGGATGTCTTAGCAATTTGCAATACTTCAGAATTTTTTACGACATTTTAACTAAAACTCTTTGCTTAAAATTTGCCCCTTCATTATAATTACACCACCAATCATCCCCCCTCACCAGAAACGTGCAGCTTTCAATAAAAGTTTAAGTTTAGATATCATTAACCGTATTTTATATAAACCTCCGACTGTCACTGATTTTGCTTCAGTTAATAAAGAATTTTAAAATGTTGTTGTATTACCTTATTTTCCCAAAGTCAGTGCACAAATTTCTCGGATTTTTAATAGATTTAGTTTCAAGGTTGTTTTCTCTTCAACCAATGAACTTACTTTCCCTTATCTCAAAGATCCAATTGACGATCACAAAAACTGGGGCATTTGCAGTATTTTTTTTTTTTTTTTTTTTTTTGTCAGTGTAGCCTCTCTTATATTGGACAGGCGAAATTATTCTGAAAGTACATGAGAATTACGTTTAGATGCATGAATGTGAGAAATCTACATTAGCTTAACATTGTTCGGATTTCATCCAGCACTTTAATTACAAAATATTTAAATTAATTCAGAAATGTACCTCAGTTTTGCATTTAAATTTCTTCTATATTCATAAAAATACTTCTACTTTTGTTAACAATATGTCCAGCATCCCATTTCTTTTGCTGCTGTGGAAGTGTAGGGGGATTCTGAGTAATAGCTCTTTCTATTTCAGCTATTTCCGGTCAGTTACGTCATTTATTTAATGTATTTAAGTTCATTGCTGTCACATTTTTAATTATTCATGAACCAGTATTTGAGACTATAGCCGAGGGGTTATTTAAATCCTGTTTTTTCACTGAGGCAACCTTGAGAGAACTAAGACAACCCTGAAACAGTGTATGAGATTTTTTAAAGGCCTTGTTTTGTACCAGAATTTTGGGTTAAAATGATGTTTATAGTTTATAACATGTGTATTGAAATTCGCACAAAATATTTCATTTTTGCATACTGTATTATCGTTAGTTGCTTTCTGTTTATCAAAGTTAATCTAATTCTGGATCTGTTCGGATGGTTTTGAAAAGTAATATGTATTTTTTTAAAAATTTCACGTACATATATATACAAGGTGATTAAAAAAAAGTGGACAAATTGCTATGACAAATCAGGCATACAACAAGGATAAAAAATCACATAGGAACATAGGGCCGCAAACCACTTATTGAGTCGCAAATACAGGGTGTTTCATCCTAACTCAGTTTGGGTTGACGGTAATAAATTTCAGAAAACTGAAGTATATTATAATAAAACATTTAACAGACATTCTCATCTTTGTTTTAAATGTGATAATATTAAACAAAAGTGTTAAACATTTGCATTATGCGCACCAGCAATATGCACTTGGCACCTCACATTTTGGACTCTGATAATCAGTTTATACGGTATCATCAATTGCTTGAGCAATTTGTTTTCCCGTATCTTTTGGTAACGTTATCACATTTCACACAAAATAATGTACATTTCCTTACAATATTTATATTTCCTCGAAATTATTACTTTCAAACAGGGTGTAGCTAGAATGAAACATCCTGTATTTGTGACTCAATAAATAGTTTGCGACCCTATGTTTCTATGTGATTTTTTTATCCTTGTTGTATGCTTTATTTGTCATATCATTTTGTCCACGTTATTTTGAATCACCTTGTATATATATAGATGGATAGATATATAGATGGATTGACAAATACATAGATATACTGTGCGTTATTTTCTGTAGGGTGCAACGATAACAGATTAGTGACAAATTGTATTAGAGAAAAAAAACTAGGCATTTTTCTATTTTACAACTTGTTTATGTTTATACTTATGCAAAAGAGTTTAACTATGAGGAGTGAAACAAGTTATACAGTGGCGGTCAAAAGTTTCCGGCCAGCAAAATTTTTTCAGTTAATTTGTAAATATACCCATACAAAAAGGAATATCGAAGTGATATTGATACATTCTATTGACATAATAGTTAGGAACTTACTTATAGAAGAATATGTAAATATCAATAAATTTAACTGACAAAATTAAGTATAAAGGAAAACGCATGTTCTCAAAAGTTTCCGGCCACCTTCACAAGTTTGTAAAAAAGGGGTGTTGTAATAGAAAATTACAGTGATCAACAAGATTTACAATTAGTATTTCATCGTATTACTATTTTATTAGCTTGTAATAAGTACTGCGGCGCAGCAACGTCACATTCATTACAATCAACGGTTAAAGATCGTCTATGATACGTTTCTCCCACATTTCTTGCAATTTCGGCGAAATTTCGGCTGTGTTGGAATATTTATAGTTCCGCAGGCTTTTGTCAACTTCTTTTCAAGCATTTTCTATTGGATTCATGTTGGGCACTTGGACTGATCATTTCAAAAACGAAATTTTTTGTGTGAAAATCATTGCTTATCGAGGTTTGCAAATATTATTTATGTTGTTATCATGTTAAGAAAAATAGTTGCGACCAAATTTTTTTCTCTAATAAGGCAGAAAATAGTCTTGCAAGATATCCTTATACATTGTATCATTCACCTGACTGTAAATTTCAAATAACGGACCGACACTTTTTGAAGAAAATACTCCCCACGGCATAACGTGTCCCCCGCCATGCTTCATTGTAGGAATAACATAGGTCAAATCATATACTTTGTTGTTAGGTCATCTGACGTTGTGTCTGCCATCACTTCCAAAACTGTTTAGAATTCGATTGATGGGAAAATAGAACTTTTTTCCAGTTTTCACTTGACCAGAGTTTGTGTTTTTTGGAAAATGCTAGTCGGGTACGTTTGTATTTTTTTTTTAACTCAGAAAATTTTTTAACACCGACTCTTCCATAAAGTTATGCATCACGTCTGCATGTTAATATGGTACACGGACTTATTTCAGCAATATTTTGATTCCGTAAATCGCAGTATATTGCAGCGGAATTTTTATGCGGATTGTCAATTGTTTTTCTCCTGATAATTCTGTCCGCAGGAACAGTAATTTTCCGGGATCTCCCGGACTTCTGAAAGTCTTGAAGGCCACAGCCATCTTTATATAATTTTTAAATATCGTTTATGGTCGATTTTACCGATCGATAACATTGCCGCAATATCTCGAGAAGATTGGCCTTTTAGCGACGAACTAATCACTCATTTATAAACAATAATTGTTGAACTTTTCAATATTGAATTCAGACTATGCTATATACGTTGATTCATTCATAAACACAACCAAAAAACAGTTTACAGACAGAAAAAAACTAAAGAATGATACGTGTCCGCAAACTTTTGCACACGCGAACTTCGAATTTTATAGTCAGTATCCAAATTTTCAGTATCCAATCAAAATGAACACGTGGTCAGAGGTCTTTAACATATTCCTAACTTTTGAAGCAATTGTTCTTCTTCTTTACTGAAACCTCATGGTAAATAAATCGAAGAAACTAACTGGCCGGAAACTTTTGACCGCCATTGTAAATCTTTAGCTAGACGACAATAGCAGGGTTATAAAGATGCTTACATTTCACTCATGTTCAGAATCGTTTCCACCTAAAAAGTGTTATGTATGTTTTCTTCCTTCTCATGGCGAGACACACTAGTTTACGCGAGTAACTTATATTCGAATTTTATAGAATTATGTGTTCAAAAAAGATAAACGTATATTATTCATTTTAGTGACTGCTTAAACTTCATGTAAATATATTTTCTAGTACATTGGAATATATATTTAAAAGAATTCAAAGCTAACTGTAGGAAATTCCGCAAAATTTTTAATTATTGATGCACTTAGTTAGAAGTCACTTATAAAACATTTCATGCGTGCAAAAAAAAAAAAAAAAAAAAAAAAGTATATTATAGTACACGATCCAGATTCTTTTTTTTTCTCAGTAAAAAGCGTCTGATAAATGTAGGCAGCCAGAAAGAGAAGTATAACTTTAATAGTGCAAAAAAAAAAAAAATGTGAAACAAATTCCAGCAACTACAACAACAGCAAAAAATATTGTATTCCCCTGGCGTTATTGTTTGAAATAACAATCCCCTAGGGAGAAATTATTGTTTAGTAGAATTTTTTTCAATAAGTAATATATCCATATCCTCAACATTTAATTATTCGTGTAGCAGATAATTAGCGTAATAGAATTATTAAGAACTTAGGATGTCTGTAAATAATATTATAAATTTCAGTTTAGATCATCTTAATTCGTCATAGTTCTTTTATACGATTGAAGCTGTACCGTGATACGATAAAATTAGACTTGTTCAATTTATCAGGCAAGATGCTTAAATATTAGGTATTAGGTACTTTTGTATTAGTTACAAGAATTAATGATTTAATAATCTGTACTCCTTGATTTTTTCGATCTAACATATGAATGTTGTATTTCCATTTCTTTAAAAGTTCTTTCAAAACAATCTTCTCTTGTAAAGCATTTGAAAAAAAAAACTATTATTGTTTAAAGCAAATTGTTGGCAATTTGTGTATGACACATTTTTAACAAGTGCCTGCTGTTTTCGAAAAAGATAAAATTGGTGAGCTCATATAGTAATTTACCTTGAATGTGAAGGCACAGTATTGTGGCAATGTAATAATTTCAACAAATTCGAATACCGATTTTAAATGTTTTATATAAATATACTTTTGAAAAATACATTTAATAATTTAACATTAGTTAATTTTTTTGCTAATAAAAAACTTTACTTAAATAAAATTTATTTTATATTTGAAATGATTTATTAACGAAGGAACAGAAGAAACTATCTGCCAACAATTTTGCGAAGATCTGATCAAAGAGCAGAACAATGAAAATAACTATTTATATGAGATCTTATTATTATTTTTTTTTATCTTCGACATTTTGAAATGTAGACATGTTTAAAAAAGTTTGCTGTTTACGCGTACTTTCTTATTATTTAAAACGAAAGAATGTTTTAATAACAAAAGGTAGCTGTAGTTATAAGATATATTTTCCTACACGAATAATTGAAAATTCCATTTTCTCTTTTATAAATATGTTTTTGAAAGAAATAACTAAGTTTTAAAAGCATAATATTCTGTTAATATTTTTTAATCTGTATTACTAAAAAGAAGTTTCAAAAGCGTAGATTATTGTTTTTCCTTTGTCCATTTACTTTTCTTGGAAACGGTTATATATTTAAAATATTTCTTTGAAAATTACTTATAGAAACCTAAATCTGGAATTAGATAAAAATATGCTTTTAAAAAAATTTGATAGTTTGAAATCCTTTATTATTATTATTATTATTATTATTTTAATTTCATGCAGTCTTTTACTAATTTAAATGAAAAATTATATTGATGGAAAGTACGTTTTATGATTAATCTTAATTTCGAATAGTAATATTTTACACAATTTATTACGATGCTCGTAAACTACTCAAGATTTATAAATATCATTGTTTAATTTTTTAAGATGATGGTATTTAACATAAAATAATCCAAAATTGATACCGTATGATGCTGCGTCTGTATGTAGCGTTAATAAATGAAAAAATACAACATCATTTTTGTATTAATATTTCTTGCTACATTCAGTGAATATTTACTCTTTTAAGAAACGTTATAATATAAAATAAGCATGCAAATGCAGTTGCATTTACGTTTTTAAATAACAAATATATGTAGCATAAATATGTAAAAAAATAAACAAATAAAACAGACCTGCGATGAAAATTATACAAGAGAATCAATAGCTAAACTTTATGTATTTTTGGTGCTAATTTAAAAAATAATGAACAATTTCTATCATGTTTCATTTTCTTGAAAAAAATAAGTTTATTTAGATTTTTATGAACATCCCATCGGCCATACGCCTCATTGCTCGTGGTCCTTATGTGCCAGTGCGTTTATTTCAATTGTCAGTCATCTCTTTAGCGTCTCCAGATTCGGAATATTCAGAAGCTCAAGGCTCCAATACTCTGGAAGTGATTCACATCAGTCTTTCTCTCCGCTTAAACTTAATAATCTAACTAGATTTCGGGGCTTTTTGAAATAGGCAAATTGAAAGAAAAGAAAATATTGGCCAAAGAAACTTATTTGAAGATTTTTTGTGAATAATGAAAAATATTGAAAAATACTTTATGTTCGAGAGGGTTAATATCACCTACGGTAAAAATGAATTGCGACTGTTTAAATCTTCATCGAAAAGGAGCTGTGAAGCTATCTTTGATTACGGTATGCATCTGTATCAGTTGGGAAATCGGTTAAAAAAAAAAAAAAAAAAAAAAAAAAAAAAAAAAAAAAAAGGGGGGGGGGGCTAAGAAAACTTGGTGTTCCTTCGCAAAAAATAAATAAAAAAAATAAAGTATGCTGAGCTTGTTGGACCATTTGCGGGAATTTGAAAATTATCTTCATGCTTGATTAGAAAGGCGGATACAAAAAGAAAAAAAAAAACGCATGCTTCTTTGGTGAGTGGGACAGCCGTGATAAGGCTCAACATTGGGTAAAATAAACGATCTTGCAACAGTGTTTTTCATCCATTTAAAAATATAAAAAAGAATCCATATGATTCATATTAACAAAAACATGATATTCAGAACAATTTAAAAAATATATATCCTACACTATTTAAGCACGAGCCGTGACAGATATTAAGATAACTGATTTAGTTATTTCTACATTTAATGTTAAATTTTTATAACAAATAAGTTAAACCAAGTCAGAATTAAAATATAAAAAATCCTTGTCGGCTTGGCCTATAGCCGGAGGTCGATTTCGAAGAGTTTTCATTTCAACTACAACAACAAAAAAAAAAATTTATTAATGATAAACCCAGTTTAACTACTTTATTTGGCCGCTTTTGAAAATTTTTAAATTTCCTTTTTCTGTAAGAACTGATTTTATCAAAATCATGTTAAACGAAATTCTGCTCAAATGCCCATTTTGAAAACATATTTTGAATATATATTCTGACTTTATTAAAAAATCGACCAATACGCACATAATTCCTAAATAACAAAAAAACTTGTCAATTGAATGTGTTTGAGAGCAAAATTGAATTTAAAAATGAGTCATAAAATATCCAATTTGTTATTTGAATACATCCGCAATTCTTCAATCAAGATCGCTTTGGGAAATTTTGTGCGAAGTGCCCGATTTGACAGCTTTTTTTAAATATATATTTAGCCTTTATCAAAAAACTGACCAATACGGCCCATTACACAGTTCCTAAATAACAAATAACTGTCAATTCAATGCGTTTGAGAGCAAAATTGAATTTAAAAATGAGTCATAAAATAACCAATTTGTTATTTGAATACATCCTCAATTCTTTAATCATGACCGCTTTGGGATTTTTTTTTTTTTTTTTTTTTTTTTTTTTTTTTTTTTTTTTTTTTGGCGGAGTGCCAACTCTGACAGCTTTTTAAAAAGATATATTTAGTCTTTATCAAAACATTAATGAATACGCACATTATATATAACTAAATAACATTATATAGTTTCTAATTAACAAAAAACTGCCAATTGAATGCATTTGAGATCAAAATTGGATTTAAAAATGAGTCATAAAATAACCAATTTATTATTTGAATACATCCTCAATTCTTTAATCATGATCGCTTTGGGAAATTTTGTGCGAAGTGCTCATTTTGGCAGCATTTTTGGAAATATATTCTGCGTTTATAAAAAAAAACTGGGCAGTCCGTCTCACTATGTAGTTCCTAAATAAGAGGACCTGTAAATTGGATACGTTTGAAAACAACAGTGGATTCAAAAATTTTTCAAAAAAAAAAAAAAAAAAAAAAAAAAAAAAAAAAAAAAAAAAAAAAAACGCAATGTGTTATATTTCCTCAATTTTTCAACAACTATTTCTTCGGGAAATTCTGTTCAAAATACCCTTTTTAGCAGCCTTTTTAAAAATATATTCTGCCTTTATCAAAACACTGCCCATTACGTCACATTAGATAGTTCCTAAATAAGAGGATCTGCCATTTGGACGGGTTTAAAATAAAAAATGAATTTAAAAATGAGTCAGAATATAAGCAGTTTGGATTTGAGATTTTTCTCAAACTCCTATTTTTGTTTAATTTATTTTTGATGTAGGAATTGGTCCTATGAAAAACGTCTTAGTATTAAAGTTGTAGATATTTTGAGAAGAATTAAAATTAATTTGATTAGGTTTGATTGCTTAAGAATTGAGTAAGTTATGATTTTTTTTTTCTTTTTCTTCCCCCTTTTTCTTTTCTTTTTTTAATTTTTTTCATTGGTAAAAATTGGTACTATCAAAAACTTGTAAGTACAAAAGTTTTCGATAATGTTGAGTACATTTATAAAAAAAATTACTTGGATTTGATATCTTGAGAATTGACGAAGTTATGAATTTTTTTCTCCCAAAAACCCGTTTTTTTCGGCTCTTGAGATCATTTTTAACTTTATAAAATATCTGTCATGCATAAACTTTTAGCCCATTTTTTAGAAGTAATATAAACTTTAAACGGATTCGATATCTATTTTAATTTAGAAGTTATTGCGTTTTTTCTGTTTTCACAAAACCCTTCCCTATTTCCACCCCCTTGGTTCGATTTTGCCCATTAACGAACTCGCCCGAGATTTTATGCCCCTTGATTTTATGTAAAAGTTTTAAGATCTGAGCATGATTATGGAAGTTATCGTGTCTAGAAGAAAGTGATATATATATATATATATATATATATATATGTATGTATGTATTTATAGATATATAGATAGACAGATAGACAGATAGATAGATAGATAGATAAACGTTTTTACTGATGGTAGTTTTGTAGTCTAGGAGTCATGATCGGTGTAGATCTGTAAAAAATTTTCAGAAATTCCAACATGGGAGAAAATGCAATAGCTAGTATTTCATACGAAATCTACTTAAAATGAAATTCAAACTATATGATACATAAACACCCTAAATCTTAGATCCAGTTCAAATGATGCCGAAATAAATCTAAGACTTTTCTGGACATTTGCTTTTTAGATTGCCTATTCATTTTGTTTACACTTACCGTAAACATAACATAAAATCTGCATTACAAATATTTGAAAGTTGAGTTTGGAAAAAAGTCGATATCATTTCAACGGAATCTAACATTTAGTGTTTTTAAGTATCATATTGTTGGAATTTTATTTTTATTTTTCTGTGTTCACTTGGTTTAACTTATTTGTTACAAAAATTAAATATTAAATGTATAAATAACTAAATCAAATATCTTAAAAAAGCGATCTTGCAACAGTGGTTATATTGGGTATATATGATGACCAAACACAAACATGTGTATTAAATGTTTTATATAAAAATTTTATAATTGAGCTAAATATTTTCTAATAGTTAAAAGTATTTGTGAGTGTTACTTTGATAAACATTTAAAAAGTAAAAAACAAAATCAAGATACCTTTTTATTGTTGAACTAGTAAAATAGAGTTTTTTTATACTTTCAAAAAATTTTTTAGTAATCACAAAGTTTAATTAGCAACTGCTAGCTTATAACCACACTCAAAATTTTGAAATAAATCTAAAAAAAATCCTATTTAGAAAATTTCGAAAAAGTTTATTTCACTTTTACATCTAATTATTTATACCATAAAATGTATAAAAATATGTGGTCGTTCATGTCTCAATTCGAAACATTTGTGAGCTTCGATGTTTTAGAATTGGAATATACTAATGGATTTATCATTTAAACAAATAATAATTTTAAAAGAGAAAAGTTTTTTTTTTCAAAAAAATTTCTGTAGAATTTCTAAATACTTTATTTGATAAGCAGTCTATCCTTAGACTAAAATTTTATCTTTGCTCTGTAAAGTTAGTAAATACATTGTTTTAATTTTGGAACTATTAAAAAATAAAATTGAAAACAATCATTGATGTAATGTCAGTAGAATTATGCTGTATATCCCAATAAACAATTACGATACATACTTTGTTAGGAGAGTTTGGTTGGAAAGTTAATTTAATTGTATTTAGCATTTTATAAACAAAACTATTAATCAATTTAAATATTTATATTTTTTCGGTTGAATCTTTATTTGATTTTCATCAAAAAAATGTTAGTTAGTACCACAAATAATATGTCTTCGACGTTTCATCGAAATATATATATATATAAACTCTAGTGGAGACATATTTAGTTTTATAGGATGTACATAATCACGTTAATTTGCAATTTAAAACAAGCTTATTAAATCTCAATTTATGTATCATGAGAGAAAGTTAATTATGAAAATTAACCTTCATGAAAGTTTAATATCTAAACTTGTTTAATACTTTAATTTCGTATGCAAAATATGACTTATCAAAAAGCAATTAGCTACTCCTTAAGATTAAGACGTACTTAGTAACAAAATTTAAATAAAAATTTCTTCAAATTAAAAGGCTGTTTAAAATTACTTGAATAAGATATGTAAAATGTAAATAAAAAATCTAATGACCTGATTATTTCCAGTAAGAAAACTTTGATATAGAAAATATGATGAAAGTTTAGCAATTAAATTATATATAAAATTATTTTTTTTTAATTTAAGATATTTTGCTTAAACACATATGAGTGTATAATATCACTGAAATTAAATATCAAAATTTTCATGATTAGAAATGTCAAAAGTGTAAATTCGTTAAAGTACATTATTTTCCTTTTTTATTAAATTGTAGTAATTTAAACAAATTCACTTTTATAATTGACAGTGGGTGGCCAAGTAATTAGTTATACTACGATTTTTCTTGGCAATCTTGGTTTATTTTTTTTTTTTTTTTTGTGCTGGCACCACAAACAGTAGGGTGGTCCTTAAAAGTTGCTAAATTGTTTTTTCACGATTTACACCGGGGCACCCTGCCATTTTGTTCTACTCATTAAAAAAGAATTACAGCAATTCTTTTCCATTTTTAACATGATTTTAGGGGTCGCTACCACTGTTTAAAAATTAGACTTATTCAAAAAATTGAAGGAAAATACATAATTATTCTTAACAACTAGTAAACATATTTTTATTAAATATTTCAGTAAATTCTACAGCAACTGCATTGTTATATACATCAACAGAAGAAAAAAAAGCTATAATTATTATAAAATCTTTACATTAACCTTTTTTAAGAATTCAATGTAGATTTTTGGTCTATATATTTGCTTCGAAACTGCTTGACTAACAAAAAGTACCGTTTTTGTTCTTCATCTTTTGTATGAAGTTTATTTTATTCCGCAATAAGTGCTACCGCACGTTCGGCTACATCATTAATAACTTTAACTGAACCCGCAAAAGTCTTACAAGTTTTGTAAGATTCATTTTTATTTCAATTAGCCCCATATCTGTTTTTAAAAAAACTTTGAAGGTAATTCCATAATTAAAAAAAACTCGGAGTGTTAATTGTTACAAAATATTACAAGATCTTTTTGAAAATGTCTCCAGCTTCAATTAAAGCACGTTTCAATGGTTTCTCATTTTTCACATTTTTCAAAGCACGCGTCATTTTTAATTATCATTTCATCTCATTCAATTTAAATGAGATATTGTCATCGAAAAATGTAAAAGCAACTTATTCTTCTGACAAATACCGCAACTGTACTAGGGATGTCTTCATAGTACACAACGAAATATCTTTATTTACATTTTTCATACTCCTTTAAGTTTTTAAGGAGCAATAAATACTTTTTAGGCGTAGAAGAAGCAGATGGCTCCTGATACAAACTGTGATTGTAGATTTTTACCACAAACGAGGAAACTTGACGAACTCCAGATTCTTCGTGCTTAGAGTATTTAAACTGATCTCTAAATAAATAAATCTTGAACGAGTATATGGCGTTTGCCATTCATCGTGCTAGATACAACTCACTAGGGGCTCTAAAGTGAACACCTCTTTTGTGTTTTTCCCAGAAAAATGATAGCAAGCTGTAACAATTTTTTTCTAATCGTCCATTGTTTGAAAATTATTAGGTTGATTTTGCGCAAACTCTACGATTTCTGATGCATGTATGCATTTTCTGATGCCTCCAATGTTTCTGTTGTTTTTTCATTGATAAAATTATCACCTACGGAAGTCTGAAGTATGTCATGATCAATGGAGTTCCATGAAATTTTAAATCGTTTAAATAAGAGCATGTCTGGTCCGTTTGGAACTCCGAGTGACTTAACAACATATGCTCCAGCTTCTTCAATTTCTCTTCCAAAAAAAAAAAACACAAGCTCTTTTTGATAACCAGGAATTTACGTAGGTTGTATCAAAACACATAGATTTTACTTGCTCTGCAATTCCCCATGACTCCGATGTCTTGTTAACAGCAAAAGATATTGCTTCACCTGTTCCAGACTGAAATTTTGGAACAGCAAGTAATTGGTCAATATTTTTACCCGAAATAATAATTGGTAATCTATCAACAGTTTCAGATCCTGAAATATCTTCTAAAATTTTGCCATCCCAATAAACAGTCAACGGAACATTTGCCGATTTTTTTTTTTTTTTTTTTTTTTTTTTTGATTTCGGCTCCCCTTGTTAGGCTTTTGATTCTAAGGTGTCGAGCAGCGAATTTGTTAGCATTATAATTGGCAGGATCATTATCCACATGTTTTACTGTTGTAGTCGAAACAATAGCTGCCATTCTATCACTAAACTGTTCTGCATTAAGGCTAGCAGCTGCGTAATTGTCCAAAATGTTTAACTCAAACTCTTTAGGTTTAATTGTTCAAGTTGCACGATGACACTCTCCGTCTACTCACTTCACTAGCTAGAAACACACTGAGAAAGAGGCGGGAAGCGATACGAAATAATATTGTCTACATTTCGCATAGAATTATACAAAATCATTTTTTTTTTTTTTTTTTTTTGTCTACTCATTAGCCGAATTGCAGCTGTTGAAGTAGCAAATAAGGGTTACACTAAGAGTAGATGATTATTGACTACTAATACACAAGAAAAGCACTACTTTGGCGAAAAAAAATTTTTGCACACAAAAGTCAATAACTTTAATAATAAATATTTATTTAGCGCTTATGAAACATATTTTATTACATAATCATATATTAAAAATAAAGGCTGAATTATTATTAAAAGCTGAATTAATTAATTAAATAATTAATTAATTAGTTAAATAATTAAACAATTAGTTAAATAATTAATTAAATAATTAAAAGCTGAATTATTATTCTTTACATATTCTTATTGGTTTTGAAATTGATTCAAGTACCATTTTATGTTACATTAGCTGATCCGTCGGCATTGCTCTGGCCCATTAAAAAAGCACAGGAGAATTCGAATATATTCAAAAATCATCGAAAAAAAAAATCAGTATGAATTTTTGAAAAAAATTAAGCATTCGACAGTCTATATAACCTAATGTCATACTATTACTCAATTTAGCGATGACAATGGATATGTATTAATAACTTAAAAAATTAGAACAAAAAGATGTCAAATTTTCTAATTTTTTCAAATATTCAAACCTTGATAGCGACTCTTAAAATTTGTTTTAAAATTCTGAAAATTTTGTGGAGGTCTTTTTTCATACCTAGAACAAAATAAAGGGGTACCCTCTACAAATTTTAAATGTTCATTTTTAAGGACCACCCTAACCGACAGGTGACATTTGACAGGTTTCTTCAACTAGTAAGTGACACTTAAGGAAAATTTGCGTCCGAGATGTAATTAGAACACTTGGTAAATTCAATATTTTCAATTGTTTCTAATAATTCTGTAGGGCTCTATGCTCTCTGAAATGTGTCAATAGAAAGCATGAAAAACCAAAGAAATTCAATAGAAACCTTTATTATTGCCTGGCATCATGATGAGTAATTAAAAGAGAACCGTAAAAAAATTATGCGTAGTAGGCTATGATGAGTACAATCTGTAATTTGAGTTTCGATGAAATACAGAAGAATTTGTTATGGAACACTTGTGTTTAATTCATTATTTAACAATAAATTTCTACTTTATGAGCAAACGTTTGTTTTAATTTATCTACTTACGCTTTTGATCTGCGTTTCATTTACATAAGACTTCAAATTAACAAACGATTTTATTATTCGAAAGTACGTATAGTAGAAAAGAGCATTAAAAAAAAAAAAAAAAAAAAAAAACATAGATTTCTATGTAAAAAAAAAGTTTTTTTTAAATTCTGTTAATGTTCTACTAATAGCAAAGTGAAACACACTTTCTGAAGATTTTACAATATATTAAAATTACGTATTGAAGTTTTTCTTTTACTTTTAAATATATTATTTTTATAAATAAATAATAAATCTCAATAATGAAACTTATAGGAAGGATATAAGATAGATTCCTAGTTTGATTGTTTTTTTTCCATCTATTAATGAAGCTTTAAGTTTTGTTTTTAACAATTTCCAACAAAGTTGAAAAATGTTTATGCTTTCGGTTTGGGTGGACGTCTGTCCTCGTTCTAACACTCATACAAATACTCTGACTGCCGTGAAAATTTCGCTCGTTACTGACGTTTACTCTAGCATGAACCCTATAGAAAATGAAGCTTCTTCCATGTTTACTTTATTTGCAGGCGCAAGTGAACATTTTCCCATTTATTACGGTCTACGGGGAAATTCGTTTCAAATTATTTTAAAGATGTTACACCTAGTCAAACGTATCTAAATTTACATGCATCTATTTAGTTCACTAAAATATGCAATGAAAAGTATAGTTTTTCATTTACAGGGCACAGAAAATAATTCCATTATATACTTATAATGAGGGGGATTATTTGCAGCATATTTTAATTATGGTAAGCGATTTCATGTGTAATCAAATTGATATACGTTTTTGAGGCTTAATCTGAGCTATTTTGGGCACAATTCGAAGTACATAGCATTTAAAGGGACACAAAAAAGATTTCAAGTAGCATATTCTCTCCAAAGTACTGTATATTATCAATGATGGCTGATGGATAGATGAAATGCATTTTTATTTATGATATGCGCTTTTAAGTTTCACTAAATGTATTCACATTATATGGTATGCATAAATTCTAACAGTTAAACAATTCGGATATATAGGGTTACACAAAGAGCTCGGAAATGTTACTGACCGTAATTTTCTTAAATGTGATTTTTAAATAGATTATGAATTTTTACGATAAACCGCATTCAGTTTACTAAGAAACGTTTGTTCAATATAGATAAAATGATATACAGTGTCACACAAAGAACTGAATACAGGGTCGACTATGGATGATAATTTCTGGAAATGTGAATTAAATAGTTTAAAAAGTATGTTTGCTTGAACTAAATTTAGGAAAATACTTTCGAGTAATAAAGATATTAAGTAAACTACAGAGCTGAAAAAATGATTTCTCTTACTTTTTAAATATTTATTTGGAACATCTATCAGCAGTCAATCTAAACGAAAGGACTTTTTTAGTAATCTTATAGCTTCTTATAGAAAATTTGCAGCAGCAGGCACTGATTTAAATCAAACTTAATTTTTTTTAAATTTCAGCTATGTAAATTTAAAAAGAAAACATTCTGTATTAATGAAAACCAAAATTATTATTATTATTTCTTTGTTATTTTTTTTTATTTAACTAAGGCAACTTTAAGAGCATAACTTATGTCCACTTCAATTTTTTTTTGCACTGTAAACGAAATTTATATTTCTTATCTAATGCCATTAAAGTGTAGGAATTTACAATGCCATATACTACACATATTAATTACATCAAAGAAGATAAAATTTTGATTTTTAGCATAGTAACTTTTGAATATAACTTTGAAAAGTAAACAAAATTGTAATTTAATAAGTGAATATGAAAAAAAAAATGAATTTTCAGTCTTGGTAAAGCGGTCATTATAATACCTTATATTTTCATTTCACCTTGAAAAATAAACTTGTTTAATTTATAATGTAAACAAAATTGAAAAAAAAAATCATAATAGAAATATTCATTTTATTTATGTCCATTGAATGATATCAGTTATGTGTTTTATGTGTCTTATATGTTTCAGTTAAACGTTTCAGAACTCCTAAGAAAGGTAGGGTGCATCCTGACGGCTAAAAATCATATAGCAATGTGGGATCGGAAATGCTTTTCTGAAGCGGTGATGTACACCGAAGCACCATAAGGAAAAGACACCGTAAGGGAAAAATCATTTTATTAATACATGTAAAAAAGCAAAAGGTACATGGATCAAAGTAAGCGTTCGAATTTTCTGCCACCGACTCCAATGCACACCTCACATCTCCGGCGCATGAAAATCCAAACATTCTCGAATACTCCAGGCATATCTCGAATTTCTCCGGCAGCTACTGCGATTCTTGCAACCTGATTTTCAGCATTGTCAACGGGTATCATAAACCAGTGTTTTCATATGACCCCAGAAATGAAAATCAAGACATGATAAGTCGGGTTACCGAGCAGGCCAACACACGGGACCACCACGTCCGGCACCACGACTCCCTGCATGAAAGCTCGGAATTTTTGCACAACGCCTTCTAACGCGTCGGGAAAACACTTCTGACCCCGCAATGCTATATGAGGAGCCCAGAAGCCAAGGGGTATAAGTGACAAAATTGAAAAAATTGAGTTAAGTGCACATGGTATCTGGAAATATGCTTTTTTCATTTCAGGTAAAGAAATATAGGTCATTTTCTTATTATTTGCTGAGTTATAGAGATAAACCACTTTTTTCGAAAAACAAACAATATTGATTAATTATACATTTAAAGAAAATTTACTCTATTTTTTTAACAGTTGTTGAAATGAGAGTTCAAAGATTAGAATGCAACAAGCAGATGTTTCCTATTTCAATTTAGTCAATTGTTATTGATGTTCCAATTTAACATCAATTATCTTTAAACTCAATTTACTCCAAATCGACATTTTGTCACTTGCACCCCTTGGCTTCTGAGGTCGTCATATGATTTCGAGTAGTAAGAATGCAATCTACCCCTCTTAGGAATACCCCTCTTCTGAAACATTTAACTGAAACACACTGTATAAAGAAAATTTTGAAAAAATAATCTGGAAATACATTATTGTATCCTGCATTTTCTTGTATTTCAAACGAAAGTTCCTTCATTTATATTTTTGGCGCCAAAACAAAAGTTGAAGTCCCTGAAATACAGAGAAATTTTATACTGTGCGAAGCGTAGTCGATGCGTGGAACCGTTGACTTGAGAAAATATTGTAAACTTACTGCTTATAAATATAAACGAAGGTGAAAATGTATTTAAAAATATATTTAAAGGCTTTTACGTATATTTTAAAAGCAGAATCGGTTGCTGTTTTTTTTCTACGTAATCGTAAGGAGTCATTCATTTATTTATATATTTGGAATTTGTGTTTTTAAATGACAACGGTGTTGTGCTTATTTTTTTATAATAGCTTATTTTTATTTCAAATGAAAATCAAATTTCAAATTATTTTTAATTGTTTATAGACGTTAATGCCAACCTAGTAAAAACGATTCCATGCCGGGAATCGAACCCGGGCCATCAGTATAGCGCACTGATGGTCAGATGTTTCGCAGACCAGAATGGTTCGTACCGGACATGTTACCTACGCTTTACTCCCTCAGATTTTATTATAAGTAGATTCATAAATATGCAATTCATGTGTACTGAAAATAGGTGAATCATACACCTTTAAATATCGTCAAAAGAAATCATGTATCAATATGTTCTTCGGAATTTCAAATTAAGATCCCACACTACTGATTGAAAGATACCCGCATGATAATGTAAACTCTATGGGGGCGTTCTTTTCAAATATCTCGCTCGAATTTTAATATTTATACATGATTTCTTTTGCATAGGATAGCTGAGGAAGATCTACAACCGGGCTAATTTTTACTTTTTTTATTTTGATTACATTATTATATTATGATAGTTTCAGTTTCAGAACTGATTGTAACCGGCTTCGAAAGTAAAATATATTTTTTAAAATCTGAAATCAAAATCGAAAAAGTAATTGTAGATTGTCTTCAGCTATCCTATGCAAAAAAAATCAAGTAAAAATATTAAAATTTGAGCGAGATACTTGAAAAGAACGCCCCCATAAACTTTACATTATCATCCGGGTCTTTTTCAGTCAGTAGTGTGAACTCTTAAGGCGTATAACTAATAATTTGGCCACAAACTGTATTTATATACTAAAGCATTTTATCTAATATCCAGCTCGTTTTTATTCTATTTAATATTTCTTTTCTCATTGAGTAATCACAAGATTCTAAAGAAATTAACATATTCATTTTCATACTTTTATTATTTATTTAGAGGCTATAATTTACAAAATAATACTCTAAACTTCCAATAGTACATATGTGTTAGTGGATATAAATTAGTTACTGAAAAATTCAATCAATTGAAGTAATATTTATTTAATATTATTTAATAGTATTAATTTTAAGTTACAAAATAAATGAAGTTTAAAATATAAAATAGAATAATTATTTTATTTAAAGAGAAATGTTTTACAGAAATTGACTAAAAATGCACGGATAACAACATCCAACGTTCTAATAAAGCATGACCTTTAAACAACAACTTTTCGATAAATTGTATATTGTATATTATTTCGTAAAGAACAAAAATTCATTTTCTTTAAATGAAAATCTTTATTTGCAGTTAATTTGACAGTAACGAGCTGTGAACTGTGAAAAACTTTTGCAATTTCCTCTCAAAAAGCAAAAAAAGTAGAATGTGAATGAAACTTTTTCCTTTTGAAATTAGATCCACTTTTTCTGGTTTTATTTGCTTCATTAACAAAAGTGTTCTGCCTCAACGATGCCATTTTTCCTTTCTTTGTTTATCATTAACTATTCTGAAAAGAAGTGCGCTACAAGGAAATAAAAACATTTGAGTTGTATCTGTTATTTTTTAAGTAAAATTAATTATGGAACTTACTATACATATTACAGATATTGCATTCGAATTAAATATCTATATATCGATATATATATATAGATATATATATGAGTGATTCTCAAAATAGAGGACAACTTCAAAAGTGAAATCTGAAAAAATTACTGTTAGCAAAATTTCTGAAAAAAATAGGTGTTGTTAATATAGAATTAGGTATACTTTACATGTAGTCAGCAGAGCTAAATATTTAAAAATTAACTTTAAAAAAATAATTAGTGTTTTTTGAGCCATGCTAATGACAAAACAAATTGCATGGAATAAATATATTAAGAAATTTTTATTTTCTTCCTGTTTAAATATTTTTTTCTGTATTTATTAGCCTTCCTTTTCAGCAAATGGTTTCCATTTTTACATATATACATATAAGGAGAATAAAAACATTACCAAAGAGCAAACTTTGTTTACATGAACAACATTCTGACACTAACAGTGTAAGAAGCTGTCTTAGTCATTTTCTGACAGATTTAATGCATATTTTAGGGATAATAAATGTAATACCTAAATTTATATGTAAAATTAAACTTTAAAAAGGATACAATATAAGTACTGGTTACATTTATGCACATAGGAGTCTTTAGCATGGACAGAAAAACCATGCTAATGACACTGATATTTGTCCATGCTAATGACAAATTTTAATTTAAATAAGATTATGAGCCATAATATAATTACAATGCAATAGTCCTTTCTGGGGCTTTTTAAAACACAAAAGTCCTATGCAAATAAGTAAAATAAAAATTTTAATTATGAAATAAACATGAAAATTATTATCCATTCTAATGACATACAATTGATGTACGCCCCTAATATTCAACTTCTATTCTTAAAATACAATACATGCTTCTATTTTAAGGCTGGGATAAAATGGCTACTTGTTGCCATGGAGAGACTTTATATTTTGAAACTATTGTCATATGTGAAAATGAAATTTCGATTAATAACCAGCTGTTATAGTATGAACTTGTTTTGAAAATAGAATATGGAGGACAAACTTTAATTCTTTTTTTACATACTATAATTTTATTTTTAAAAAGAAATTTATTGGATAAATCCTCTCCTTGCTTAATTTAAAGAAAGAATAACATTTGTTTTATTTTATAAACATGATATTAACTCTTTAAAAAGCTAGTATATACAAGGCACAGCTGCTGTGGACATCCATGCTAATGACATTTTGAACATTTATTTTGTTATTTTAAGGTGTTTTTAACTAAAAAAAGAGTAATTCTTGAGTGCAAATAATGAATAATATTAAGAAAATCATATCTAAATATAAAAACATGACAGAAAACCTCTCAATTTTTTTGTATGCCAAAAGACATAAATTGTCCCCTATTTTGAGAATCACCCATATATATATATAGTTTCAATTCAATATGAACAATTATTGTTTATGTTAAACTGTTTATTGTTAATTGTTAATATTTAGATATGCACGCCATACCTTGAGTTTTTACACTTACTTTTTTAAAATATGAAATGTATATATATGTATGTAAAAATCCAAAAAAATGTTTAGATGAGGAATTAAAAAATATACACAAACTATTATAAAGTTTCAATGTTGAAGAAATTGCAAGTTCCATATCACGTGTATGATGCGAACTAACATTGGCTCAAAGATTTTAAAGATTAGACAAACTATTTGTAAAATGAGTATTGAACACTTGTACGTTCTCTGGATCAAAATTCTAACTAAACTTAATTGATTCCATTGAAAGAAGTTAGTAGGATATGACAATTCCAAACTTTCTTTCTTGTGTGTTATAGACGTTAATATTTCCTGAAAAATTCAGCACAGCAGGCCGCCAGTTAGGTGTTTTAAACCAAATTCTAGTCAGCAACAACTGATGTTAAATTATAATTTAATCTGAAGTTTTATGAAAATCAGTGTATTAGTTGTTCAAATAAAACTATTGCAGAATTAAAAAAAATAAAACTGCAAAACAGTGTTACATGTTAAGTGGCCAACATAAAAAACTAATCAGGATCAATTTTATATCAGGTACTAACTGAATCTGAAGTTTCATGAAAATCCATGCGTTATATGTTGAGATATACTTGTGTCGAAATCGTGAAAAATGTAGCACAGCAGCACCATCTGTAGGGCGATTTACACCAATAACTAAACAGCACTAATTTGCATCAGAGACTAACTGAATCTGAAGTTTTAGAAAAATTCGTTCCATAGTTTTTGAGATAGAACTATTGCGATAATCATGAATAATGCGCCATGCATTGCCACCTGTTAAGCAATTTGCACCAAAACGTAATCAACACCTAAATAAAATGTTTCATGACAATCCATGCACTAGTCCTTGAGATATGGCTATTGCGGAAATTGTAAACAATGCATCATAGCAGCACCAAATGTTGAGCGATATGCACCAAAAACTAATCAGGTCTAGTTTACATCATTGTCGAACAAAATCTAAAGTTTTGAGAAATTCCGTGCATTAGTATCTAAAATAAATCGCCCAAATTTTTTTGTCACATACAGACTGACAGACAGACACACTAACAGACAGACAGACCGACTCACAAACATATATTTTGAAAAAATATGTTTTTCGGGTTCTCTAACCCCTAAAATGTCTTCGAAAAAATTCAGGGAGCAACGATTTCATACGTAGCAACGATATAGTTCAAACAGATTTTGCGATTACAAAAGGTAATTTTCCAAAAAAGGACACAAGGGGTAATTTTCCTTTACATTTAAGCAGGGCGAACATAAACTTTGTCACTCCCGGGAATCATTTAATGTCAGAACCTGTTTGCCGGACTGTTACTATCATTTACCTAAAGAAAACAAGATAACTGTTTTTTTTTATCAGATGTCATACACGCACCGGGATTGGCGCGATTTCTTTTTAAGCCAATTTTGAAAAAAACCTCCCTTACAGATGTAACTTATAACTATAATTTATAATTATCTTATAACTTAACTTTTAGTATAAGTAATTTTTTTTTACTACCAGTAGTACACAGCGTTGAAATATATAAGTTTGAAATTCAAACTTATATATCTAGTGCATTATTGTATTTTGTGTCATGGTAGAGAATTACCAATGTCTAGTTTAGAAAGTGAGTATTTGCTTGTTTCTCTTTTCTGCCAGTTTAGCGTATGCATTTCTCACTCATAACTACTCACGCCTTATTTCTGGAATATAATTTTCATAAAACTATCGCACCATAACTCATAAACTGTTTTCTGATTTAAACTTTTAAACTGATTTTTGTATCATTATATTTTTACAATAAGTTCATCCAAATTCCGACTTCAGTGGCGACCGTTTAACAAAAATATCAATACATATGAGATCATTTTATAGAATTCTCGTTATCACACAGAGCTCACAAATTTGATGATTTTCTTGAAGAAGAGGTTAATCACTGTAAGAACTGGCCTTTGAGGCCTGCGGATTTCAGCCCTATTGAACATGTTTGAGATGGTCTAGAAAGAGACACTGCACAGCATAATCCCTTTTCAAGATCTGCCAAGAGTTAAAAGCGGTGCTTTTGGAAGAATAGGCTTTGTTGCCAGAAGCATCTTTAGACTCTTTTATAAACAGCATGACTACTCGTCTTGCATAGTAGTGCACGTAAATCACATTGCACATGAGACACACTTTTCTAGAGACAAATTCTTCAATTTTGATTCATGATTTAACACTTTTCATGTAACCCGTTTCTTAATCCACATTTAAAATATTTTTTCATATTGTTTTGTTGCTACATATGTTGTCTTATGGTAATATAGTACATCTGCGCAACATTCCCTGTTCACACAGTTATTTTTGTTGTATTTGTGACATCCAATTATCTGTACGAGGGATATATACCCTAAGAGGAGGGGATGCCTTCCGTAGGAGTCTTTCTAAAGGAACCTAAACCGCATTTATGCAAGGGAATCCTAGTTTCGAAGAAAACCACGGAAAACTCCTAACGATTAGGCTGACGGTCGCAACTGTTTTGAACCCAGCACCAGCCGTCTATTAGTTTCGAGAGCAGAACCTCTCAGCCACTGGTGGGGCTCGTGGCAATACAGTGAATAGTTGATAAATTTTCACAGATTTTATGTTTATTACTTTAATTTTGGACATGTGTGTATATTAAATACTTCCAAGGTACACTTGAGACATTCTTACTTTTTTTACGTTACACATATATATATATATTTTTCTTTTTTAAAAATGATATATTCACGCACACCAATTTTATTGCATAAAACAAATTATACAAGCATTTTTTTTTTCAGAAATAAATATAATATTATAATTGACGAACCTTCCATGAAACCAAAGGTATTTAATTCTTTAAAAACTGTCTTACAATCTCAATAATTAAAGTTTTTAAATTGCACTTGAGATGAACATGGTGGAGAAATATATCTGTATAATGTATTCTCAATTAGAATAAAACAATAGCTGTTATTATTATCGAACTACTTTATTTTTATTATACAGTGTTTAACTAAAAATAAAACACTTCACTGTGTGTTAAAAAGAAAAGCTTTAATATATATTAAGTTTTTAAATATTATCATAATTACTGTTATCTTTTTGCATTTTAATGTGCATTTGTGTGTATTGGTTTGTTTTTCTTTTGAATCTTTAAAACTTTATTTCGATAACATAAACAAGTGACATAAATTTATTTTATGCACTAAAAATGTGACATGTGATGAGAGTGAAACTACAAGACCATTTTTTCTCCTGTTTCGTAAATAAGTTTTCATTTCAGTTCATAATTATTCTTCTCAAAGTATGGGATCTTGTTATAGCAATTTCATAGGAATTCATGAATTTTAAACCAGTTTAAGATCTTATGTATTTAACAGTTTCAAAAGTTTTTGTGTTTTTAAGATTCAATTGATTCTGAAAATAAATAAATTTTTCTATAGATAAAAGTATGAAATTAAAAAAATATATTTAAGTAATAACCATCCATATGTATTCATAAAAATGTGTTATTGTATTTGTAATTATAAAAATGTATTTTGTGCAGCTCTAAAAAATCAACCAGTCCAAGCTATGTATGCCCCATACCCATAAATATATGTGACTTTTCCTTCTCATAAAAGCTAAAACATTTTATGAACTATGAATAATATCCGTTCATAAAAAACATAAACTTGCTTAGTGTTTTTATGCTTTCCTGGAAAAAGTTTAACCGTTTACGATACCCGGGTAGTAATAAAAATAACTTGACTCTCTACGAAGTAAAACGCAGAAGCACATCATACTGTTTTATAAAATAATCAAATTGAAACTATTTATCATTTTTTAGGAAACATTCAACTGCTATAGATTACACTGTTTCATAATTTTAGTAAGTTGAGAATGCAAAATTTAGCCATAATACTTTAGGAAGCAGGAAGTTCAACTGATACTAAACAAAAAGTCAGATAATCTCATTCAATTGGATTTTTGGCCAACGACATACTATTTTTCCTGGCAGCAATTAAAGTATCGTCTCTAAAAAATAACATTCCATTACATAAGTGAGTCGTAAAACGAAGCAGATGGATCATTGTATAGATAAAGCATGCTGCAGCTTTTACTTCCTTCTTTCTTTACGAGAAGAAAAATTCAATTCGTTAAAATTTATAAATTCTGGTTTTTAACGAATTTAATTTTTACAAGTGAAAAATTCCAAAACGTATTTTTTTACAAAGTATCCGTCTGTGAGTCTGTCTGTATGTACGTAACATAAATTTTTTAAGAAGTTTATCTCAAGAGCTAATGCACGGTATTTCTCAAAACTGTACATTCAGTTAGATCTTGATATAAACTGGTTATGATTAGTTGTTAGTTTATGTTGCCAGACAGTTGGCACTGCTATGCTATCTTTTTTATTATTTCCACAATAGTTATATCTCAAGAACTAAGTGACAGATTTTCATAAAGCTTGATATAACATGGATAAGATTACGTTTTGGTTTAAAATTCCCAAGAGATGGCGCTGCTATGCGGCATTATTCATGATTATCTCAATAGTTCTATCTCAAGAACTAATGCACCGATTTTCATCAAACTTCAGATTCAATTAGTCCCTAATACGAATGAGTAATCTTTAGTTTTTGGAGTAAATCGCTAAAAACGTGTTGCTGCTATGCAGCATTATTCGTGACTATCTCTATAGCCCTGTCTCAGGAACTAATGCACGAATATTCATCAAATTTCAAAAATTCGGTCAGTCCCTGACATAAATTAAAATACTTCACTTTTTAGAGTAAATCGCTCAACAGGTGTCACTTCTGTCCATTTTTTATAATTTCTGCGATTTTTTTTTTCTCAAATGCTATTACATGGATTTTCATAAAATTTCAGATTCAGTTAGAACTTGAAAAAATTGCTGCAGATTAGGTTTTTGGTGTAAATTATCTAACAGGTAGAACTGCTATATTTAAATTTTCTGGAAGTATTAACGAGTATGGAACAGAAGAATGTTTTTGAATTGTCATATCCGACAAGTTTTAACTTCTAAGCATCGGACATTTTCAATTTTTATAGCTTCGTATACGGGAAAGAAATGTTTTTAACTGCAATTTGTTTGAAAACTGTTTTCAATTTAATTTTGAGACATTAATATTTGTAGTTTGTAATTTCATTTATGAAACAGAAAGAAATGATGCACTTTATACATCAAAAAGTAAAAGAAAAATATTAAATTATTTTTTGTTGACATTTCCTGATTAACAACTGAAAACAATGTAATTAAAAAGTAAAAGAAAAATATTAAATTATTTTTTGTTGACATTTCCTGATTAACAACTGAAAACAATGTAATTAAAATACTTGTAATTCCGAAATAAACAATTAAATAAATGATTTTTGATAAAACATAGAGCTACAATGGACTCTATTTAATTTTAATTTTTGTATTAATGTTATAAACAAATGATATAAATTGCTAGATAGATGATATTTGTTGAATTCACCACATCGCTTTTTGCTAAGTTTGTGTATTATTCCACGATATAATTGTCCTAAGTTCACGTTTCAATACTTGTTGTTTAAGACAAGATCGTAAATGTGGAATTCTTCAATGGTTTCAAATTACGTGATTTTATGTTAATTAAAAGATTATGTTTTGAGACTGAAAAAAGGAATAAATTTTGTAGGAGTATCATTTTCACTCTATAGGTTTTGCATGTGGCTTTTGAAAAAAACGTAATCGAAACTAAAAACTGATTTAAAGCAAAATTTTACATACTTTTAGATTATTTTTATATACATTTTTTCTAACGATTGCGCTTTAATATGTTAATTCATATTTAACCAGTTTTAGAGTTTTATCCGTGAATTCAGTGAGGTAACTATTGGTATTGCCGCCTCCTGGTCTGAAGGAACCGATTTGTTAATATAAATAACATTAATTTCAGTATTCCTAAACATTTTCTTTCATAAAAGTCACCTCTTAATATATACAATCCTTGGCAAAACGTTTCCGATCAGTATTATCAAATTTCTGATTTTTGCATTCTGAAGCATACATTTTGCGATTCATGAGCATAGAGGCGTTTTACAAAATGCAAAATAAAAGAATACGTATTAAAATATAAATGAAAAATGAATTCAGTATAACAGTCATATAATTTATAATTTTACACCACGCAGAAAAGTTTTCTCGTGAGAAAAAAATATCCAATCAAGAAGGGAGTTGGAAAATAGTAATCGATCACTGAGGAAACAGGTTTGAAATTTGCATATGGAAAACAGGACATGGAGTGCATGAGCATGGTTACAATATTTGAACCCTATTTAAAAGAAGAAATATTCCAGCTGCGACATCAAAAGCAGCTCTGAATTGCTGGACAATGGCTCGTGTAAATAAACTATCTCCCGATTTAAAAATCCGCATTATTAAATTGTTGCAAGAAGGAAATTCACAAAGGAAAGCGGCTGCCTTATTAAACTGTACTCAAAGCATGGTATGCGATATTCGTAAAAAATATAGTTGACTAACAGTGTGGAAAATTTACCTCGATGTGGACTTCCACGAATGAAAACGCCTAAGTAGGACAGGAAACTTGAGGAAATAGTGAAAAGAAAGAGGCAAGCAACTTCAAAACAACTCAATGCCGAATGGTCTAAGTATAACGTAAAGGTATGTGACAGCACTGTACGTAATAGTCTAAATGCAGCAGAACTTAAATTCCGTAAAGCTAAAACGAAACCTTACTTGAAAAAAGAAGCATAGAAAAGAACGCTTGCAATCGTGTAAGAAATATGTACACTGGCCACTTGATAATGGAATAAAGTTATTTTCAGCTATGAATCTCGGATATCTCTCGGAACAGGTGATGACTCTGGAACATTTGTTTGGAGGCGAGTTTGTGAGAAGTTCAATAATAAATGTGTCAATACAAGGGCTAAATTTTCACTTCATTTACAGTACAGTTATGACATCACAAGACATCGGTAAGTTGTGTATTGTGTTAAGTATAGTAAATTCTGAAGTTTGCATTGCCATTTTAGACTATTTTCTGATTCCTAGCATCAATCAATGGTTCGGGGATCAAAATGATTTCTTATTTCAAGATGACAAATCAGTGAAGAAATTTCTACAAAATGTAGGTAATATACCAATTCAAACCATGACTTGACCGCCCAATAGTCCTGATCTTAATCCCATCGACAATCTGCAAAATATATTAAAAAGAAAAATCGATTTTCGACGAATTACAGATGCCATAGAACTACGTAAAGCTATAAGAGAATGCTGGTGTAAAGTTGCTCCCAATGAGTGTAAAAATCTTATTGAGTCATTCCACTAAGAACTTCGACTGTCTTCCGAAATAAAAGTGGATTTACGAAATATTAATTACAGTGATCGGTTATTTTTTTTCTAAATCAAAGCATGATCAGATAATTTTTTTCGCTGGTGCTTAAATTTCAATCTCAATTTTTCTGTTTATACATTGATGTATAAGGATTATTCTTTATTGCATATTATTGTTCATTATATATAATACAAATGTATTATCATTAATAATCGCTTTATTTTTATGCAGTGAGAATAAATAATCATTTCTTACAAAAGATGGTAGTGTTTATGTAATGATCGGAAACTTTGTGCCAAGTGTTGTATATACATACGTGCATATATATATATATATACAGGGTGTTTCTAAATTCATGGTCCAAACTTTAAGGGGTGATAGTACACATCAAGACAAACAATATTTAAATAGGAAACCAAAGGTCCCAAAGTCTTCCGAAGGAGATAGGCGCCATTAAAGTTTAGGGTCCAAAAATTCAAATGATTATGAAAAACAGAAAAATTGGTCGATTCGTTTGCGGTTTTCACTAAAATTATTCTTTATGTCAGTATTGTCTTGAAAATAAATTATAAAGATAAATTTCAAAAAATGACGATAGAGGGTGCTTTAGAATTTAGAGTAACGTACAACTATTTTTTACCGTTATTTTTTGCATCTTATTAAAGGTTTCGTAAGCTTAGACTTAAACTAAAATTTTGAGCTCAAAATCTAAATAGTTGGAAGCAGTTAAGTAGCACAAACTTAACTGTGTTCAGAGGGTTTTTAATTCAAATGATTATAAAAAACGGAAAAATTGGTCGATTGATTTGCGGTTTTCACTAAAACTATTCTTTATGTCGGTATTTTATTGAAAATGAATTATAAAGATAAATTTCAAAAAATGCCGATAGATGGCGCTTTAGACTTTGGAGTAACGTACAACTATATTTTACCATTATTTTTCGAATCTCATAAAATTTTTTTAGAAGCTTAGACATAAACTTAAATTTCGAGATGAAAATCTGAATCGTTGGGAGTGGTTAAGTAGCGCAAACTGAACTGTGTTCAATGGGGGTGGGGAGGTTCAAATTTCAAATGATTATAAAAAACGGAAAAATTGTTCGATTCGTTTGCCGTTTTCGCTAAAACTATTCTTTATGTCAATATTTTCTTGAAAATAAATTTTAAAGATTAATTTTAAAAAATACCGTTAGAGGGCACCTTAAACTTTGGAGTAACCAACAACTATTTTTAACCGTTATTTTTTGTATCTAATTAAATGCTTGTAAAAGTTCAAACTTAAATTTTGAGCTCAAAATCTGCATCGTTTTGAGTAATTAAGTGCGGAAATTTGAAATGTGTTCGAGGGGTGGGGAGGGTAACATTTTAACTCCTGAACACTGTTCAGTTTCCGCTTCTTAACCCCTCCATGGATTTAGAATTCGAGCTCAAAATTTAAATCTAAGCATTTGCAAGCATTTAATTAGATACAAAAAATAACGCTTAAAAATAGTTTTTGGTTACTCTAAAGTTTAAGGCGCCCTCTATCGGTATTTTTTGAAATTAATCTTTAAAATTTATTTTCTAGGAAATATTGACATAAAGAATAGTTTTAGCGAAAATGGCAGACGAATCGACCAATTTTTCCGTTTTTTATAATCATTTGAATTAAAAACCCTCTGAACGCAGTTAAGTTTGTGCTACTTAACTGCTTCCAACTATTCAGATTTTGAGCTCAAAATTTAAGTTTAAGTCTAAGCTTACGAAACCTTTAATGAGATGCAAAAAATAACGGTAAAAAATAGTTGTTCGTTACTCTAAAGTCTAAAGCGCCCTCTATCGTCATTTTTTGAAATTTATCTTTATAATTTATTTTCAAGACAAAACTGACATAAAGAATAATTTTAGTGAAAACCGCAAATCAATCGACCAATTTTTCCGTTTTTTATAATCATTTGAATTTAAAACCCTCTGAACGCAGTTAAGTTTGTGCTACTTAACTCCTTCCAACTATTCAGATTTTGAGCTCAAAATTTAAGTTTAAGTCTAAGCTTACGAAACCTTTAATGAGATGCAAAAAATAACGGAAAAAAATAGTTGTTCGTTACTCTAAAGTCTAAAGCGCCCTCTATCGTCATTTTTTGAAATTTATCTTTATAATTTATTTTCAAGACAATACTGACATAAAGAATAATTTTAGTGAAAACCGCAAACGAATCGACCAATTTTTCTGTTTTCCATAATCATTTGAATTTTTGGACCCTAAACTTTAATGGCACCTATCTCCTTCGGAATACTTTTTGACCCTTAGTTTCCTACTTAAATATTGTTTGTCTTCATGTGTACTATCACCCCTTAAAGTTTGGACCATGAATTTAGAAACACCCTGTATATATATATATATATGTTTTGTTTTCTTCATAGGGGCAGCAAAAAATCTGAAAAAAGCAGATTTCCTGCAAAAAATAATATGGCATAAAAATAATATTCCATACTATTTTTATTTTGTTTATGTATTAAATATGTATTTTGAAAATATGTTTTAACCTTAAAAAGACAAAAAAGGCTTTAACTTTCACCAATGTGTGAAAAATATGTATGCACACAATTTCTGAAATTATATTGCAAAAGCTTGTAATAGGGTAACATCCCCAGTAATTGGCAGGCAGCAGTGATTGGCACATCCTACAAAAATGTCCTAAAATAAGATTTATATCCAGTCTTTTAAAAATGCAAGACCATATACCAGTTATATGCTCATTTACTTTACAGATTATAACTTTGAATTATGCTACTAAATATCAATAGTGCCTAGGAAAAAGAAACAATTATGGCTTGTATCAAATTAGCCATTTTTGTTGCAAATGCTTTTTCTCTGGCTTAAAAAAGGCATGCATTTCAATTTATTATTATCTGATTTATAGTATATTTTAAGTTTTAATTGACAACAGTTTTGTTTAGTTGAAAAGGTTTACTTTAATTGTGTATAAGTCTACGTGCCATTTACTAGTGATTACAGCAACTTTTTATAAATATATTTTTATAAAAATATTTTTTCAAATATTTTTGCTTCTAGTGGGCAAAATAGATGCACAGATATGCACTCTCTGATTTAAAAATATTTGCAAGTAAATATTTTATTTCTTGGTAATGAAAATAGAAGTAAGTTTAAAGGCAAATCCTTAATGTGCCAATTGCTGGGGATGTTACCCTATTATTTTCTATGGTTCAAGATATGTGTCAAGTAAATTAATGTAAAAAAAATTACAGAAATAAATGTTTACAATAACAGTATTCGAAAAAACGTTTTGGAAAACAAAACATCAAATGCATAAGAACTGTTAAATCTCAGATTCAATATACAATTAAATTGAATAAGGATTATGTTGTCACATAATAATCTATCTGAAAGAAGATTGATCTACGCCATCATCACGATATCTTTGATGATAGCTAAAAATATTTAGTAGAAAGACTGGATAATGGAGATGCTAGCTTGTTAATATGCTCTCAGTTATTTAGATTTTCAGATGGATTCTACGCCCGTAAACTACTGAATCGGAAATATTCGAAATACATTAAATTATAAAAACATTCAGCGACCTTTTCCTTAAATCTATGCAACACATATCGTCAGCTTCCAAAATAAAATTGAGAATCTGTGTTGTATATTGTCTCGTATTATTGTGTTGTAACTCGTATTGTTATCTCGTAAAACGAAATAGTTGCCAACAGCTTCACTGTTTAAAAAATTCTGAAATTCACGAATATTTTTTTCTGAATTTCACAGAGAAAGTCCCTTTTTAAAACAAAAGGGCATTTTCAGTTAAAAATCAGAAAATTCCACCATATTTCTGGAAAATAACGAAATGGATGGAAATAGAAAAAAAAAAATGGAGCCACTCAGTTGTGTGGGGGGGCTCCATGGCCGAGTAATCAAGGCACCACACCGCTAATCGACTGCGGGCGCAGATTGTAGGTTCGGATCCCACTGGCGCCATGAACTAATGAAAACATAAAAAATTCCTTTTAAATTATATTTTTTGTGTTCATTTTTTTCTTATTTCTTAGTAAAAATCTTTTAATTAATTAGCCAAAAAAATAGTGTACGACAATTTCAAAATAAAAAAAAAATGTCTATAACATTATTGTTGTAAAAAAATGAGTAAAAAGTGTTTTTCATTAATTCATTCATTCAGAAATAAATAAATAAATAAAAACCAGTGATTTTTTTTAATTTAAACTATTTAAAAAATTAAAATTGATTTTTAAAAATAATTATTGTCATATTATATATTATATTATGCATCAGTCTAAAATAAAATAAAATAAACCGTTTACAAATACTCTCAGGAATATATTTGAAAGGAAATCTTTAAAAGACACAACAGATTTTCCATGTTGCTGATAAAAGACACACTTTGTACAGTCCAGCATCAGCAGCTTTGGCTCAGTTAGTAAGGATTTGTTCCCCTATCAAAAGTTCTCGAGTTTGATCCTCTGTACGGCGTGAAGTAAATTATACATAATAATAATAAGTAAGTAAAAAAATATAGCAGCTTAAAATCACTCTATATTTCAAACTCTTTGGCGATTAAACGATTCATTAATTTAAAAAAATTAGTTAAATTATTATCATTAAAAATCAAACTTTGTAAAAGAAAGTTACAGCTTCTTCAAACGGAGTTTTCCTTTATTGTATTTTCCACAACGGAAAATCTACTAACTGAACGGTAAAAGTTTGGCTACTTTGCTGCCAGTAGTTTTCCCGTGAATTCACAGATTTATTTTTAACAGTGTACCCAATAAATTGGATATATTGCATCCTTCGACAGAAACACTTTTTGTTTTTTCACTTAAAAAAAAAAAAAAAAAAAAAAAAACCTGATAGTTACTATACACAGTGTTTTCAACATAGAACGTACTGTAGTTATCTTTAAATCATTTTCTATTTTTTTCAATGTAAATATATTGAAGTATATTTTATATAGTGTAAATATATTGAAATATATTTTTTTCAGTGTAAAATTATAGCATACATAGACAGATGAAAGGCAGACAAATCATCAATTCACAAAGAATTACCAACTATATCGAAAGCGTTACCAATATAAATATGTACATCCTGTCAATTATTGATAAATAATATCACATAATGGTAAAGGAAATTATCGTATAGAAAAAAAGTTCGCAAAATTAAACTGAAACATTTGAACTATTTTTATGTTATTTTTCAAATAAATCAAAGAACAATATTTAATTTTATAAAAAATACGAAAGAATTAGAATCCCTTATATCTAAATTGTTACAAAATATCTCCGAAATAATCAATTTCGAATTATTTACAATTTGAAAATCAAAGGCTTAGTTTGCAAATGCGAATCATGTTTTCTTTCACCGGAAATTTTCGTTTACGGCCAATTCGTTCCTAATGAGATATAAACTTTCAAAAACTTTAGCTGTTTTCCATAGAATAAAGTGGGCTGTAAAAAAAAAAAAAAAGTATTGCAATTTTTTTTTCGTATAGAATTTACTTCCGATTTCTTTTTGTGTTTGTTCTTTATTGTTTAGAAAGTTTTGTTTTTTGAAACATTTCTTTTATTTTTTCTTTATGTCTTTGGCTTTATAAATCATTGTCTCAAATGAAAGTAAAAGTGCTGTCATTGATGTTTTTATTAAAATATTTTACAAATTTACTATAAAAGTTTATAAGAAGAATTAAGATAGAGAATACAGAAAAAATAGATGAATAACAAAATATTGTTTATTTTCATTTTTATCTTTTTCCAACATTGTTGAAAAACATTATTACTCCACTTTGTCTATCTACCGTGTAGCATGTGCCAGTGCTCTAACTCGCATAAATATAATCCCATCCAGAGGCAATCGATATATGTTATTTGGTTTTATCATTGCATGTTATGTATCGAAAATGAGGTTAGTAGCATTTGCGGTTCATTTGCAGAGACATTCAAAAGTATTATGACACATTACAGACTATGGAGAAAAAACGTCTGCGGAAAATTTAAATCACATTTCATTATTTTAAACATATTTAAATGTAAATACATATACAACATTGTGGCTTATTGCAAGCCGATTATTGTAGAATTCAATTGAACATACTTTACCGATCATTTACAGCGACACACAAAAGAAATTGATCCATAATTACACTATTGAAGCCTATAAAAAATAATTGCTAGAAATGCACTACTGGTAAGTCTTTTTAAAATAAACTATCTTACGGTTCCGTTTATCTAACAAAACCATATTTGTCTCAGTCCTCTGTCTGTCTACCCATCACAGAGTTCATACACAAAACTTTATAAGTCAAAAACTTGTATACTTGTAACTGAATACATAAAAATACATCAAATGTATAAAAAATACACCAAAAGAATGCATAAAAGTACATCAAAACTGAATCTATCAAATCATAAAATTTAAAAAAAAATCTATCAATTTAATTAAATGATTTTTTTCAATGTCATGTGTTCAATTTTACTATTTAAATTTAAAAAAAAAAGGACTTTGATTTCAATGTTTTTCTAATAAACAATATAATTTGGAAGTATGACGGCCAATTCTCTGCACGAGGGATATAGACCCAAAGGGAAGTGTGCCCTCTGTGAGGGTCCCTCTAAGGGATCCAAAAGCCATAGCTTAGAAGCAAAGAAAGTCGCTAGTAAACAGAAGGTTCTTAGTTCCAAACCTGGTGCTAGAAGCCTAGAAGAAGGTTTGGATAATTTTCATTCCACATACAAACCATCCCTCTTCTGCAGCCACAAACAGACATATTTAGTCTAAAAAGACGATTCTTCGAATAACTACCCCTATACGAAAAGTGACACTCTCGACAAAATTAACTTTCACAGGAGAGACAAATGTAAATTTGCATGATTTTAAAACTTTTATCAGGAAATTATAGCTGCGAATACAAATTACATACAAACTTCAGTAAAAGCATAAACTGTTTATTAATTAAGAAGTCGTATGAGGTTTGGAAGTTTGTTTAAGTGTATGTCCATAACTGCACCTATATAGCACCTATAAGAATAACTGCACCTATAAGAAAAGTGACACATCTCGACAAATGTAAATTTCACAGGAAAGGCAAAAGAAAATTTCCAGATTTCAGTATATCATGAAATTATAGCTTTGCGAACAAATTACATACAAATGTGTAGCTTAAAACGCTTAGTAATTAAGAAGTAGTATAAGCTTTGGAGATTCGTGCAATTTAACCTCCAGACTTAATGAACCCCTTTTTTGTGACCGCAAATAGACATATAGCCTAATAATATGATTTTCCAAAGAATTCCACATATAAAATTTTAGGATGCAGAAAGCATGTTTATATCAGAATTTTTTGTGTCTGAGGAGTTTATTCACAAAGATATGAAATCTCAAATATGTATTATTCTTTTCCCTTTAATTCAGTTAATTTAATTGTAATGTTCTACCCTATCTTGCATATACACAGAAAAGAATAATAACATTTGGTATTTTTGTGCAATACACTGTAGAAAATATATTGCTTTCGCTACATAGTCGTTTCACCGCTTTTATAAAAAAACGTTTATTTAAGTATACTTAGAGCATTCTCATTAAATAAATTGGAGATATTTTACAAATCCGGTTGCGTGACTGTGTATCTAAAACGGCAGATTTTTAATAATTTAATTAAAACCATTCATTTTTTGAACAAAAGTAAATTACAAATTTTAGATTAAAAAAATTAAGATAAACTGTTTGCATTATTTAGCATATGACATACATGTAAATATTTAAAATTTTGAACATCAAATATAAAACATGAAATTTAAATGAAAGCCTTTAGTGCAATTTAAAAATTCCAAATTTAATACATGAATGTATCCATGAAGGACTTTGAAGCTCAGTTGATAAAATTTATTTTATGTCTGTTGATATGCGTTATTACTAAAGATTTTATATAGAACGTAAATATAAATATCACAAAAATAGTAACTTCTAATACTAATATATCCAAAAAGTTTTAAAAAAATACTCTGTACAATCCTGTTAAATAATAATAATAAAAATTGTGGAGTATTTAAGGAGTAATATCTAATTGACATCAAATTTGAATTCTTTGGTCGAATTCACATTCGAATAGAAGTCGTACGAGCAAATAGTATATGAATTAAAAGTTTTGACATGTCTAATGTAAAATCATTTTTAAACTCTGTAGAACAAATTACAATGCAGGTGGTTGTTAAAGTATGACGTGGAATAAGCTACAATTTTGGATTAATTTATGAGAAGATAGTAGAAATTTTTAGTAGCGTTATTTGGCTTTCTGAGTTAAATATTAATTGGCGGGATGAGTTTCAATTTTTCATTAATTTACATGAAGATTTTAGAAATTGTTGGTAGCATTATTCCACTTTCTTGAGTTAAAAACTGTTTGCGGGTTAAGCTCTAATTTTAGATTAATTTATGTGAAGATTAAAGAAAATAGTAACGTTATTTCTCTTTCTTGAGTTAAATAGCAATTTTTGATTATTTTATGTGAATATTTTAGAAATTGTAAATAATGTAATTTTAAGTATTTTAATACCTATGCACATTTTGATTTTCAATGTATATTTCAAATCTTGGTCTATTCGCAGTTGATTTTCTAATCATAAAATAAAATGTTTACATTTGCAATATTATATAGTAATCGAAAAAAAAAGTAAATATGTGAACTAATTTTATTTTTATGCATATTCAGAATATTTGATTGATATTCAATAAGTTTGAATTTAATGATTTTACATAAAACTCAATTGTTTTTCTTTACATTATTATTAAATAAATAAGTTTATATAGTTATATGCACAAACTCGTAAAAGCAGCTTTCTAATTTTAGAAAAAAAGGAAAGCTTATAAAGTCTCAAGATATCTCATGAAAATGTAACAGCCGGCCGATTTAATAAAGCTCTCAACGTTCGATGTTTTTCGTGTGAAAATAAATTTTATTTAAAACGGAGGTCGCAAAAGCAATATCAAGTATAACTTCAGTAAGTCTGTATGTAAGGAAGCAAACATACAGGCTTTTTACCGGGACAAAAATGATGTCTATATATTTAGAGTTCTTTAATGACAAAAAGTAATTATTATTTTTTTTCTGGTAAATTTAATAGTATTAATTTATACGCATCAAATCTCAAATTCATTAACTTATGCCAAAATGTTCTCTTGGAGAAATACGAAAAAATTAAGACTATTTAAGACTATTAAAAAGTAAATAGGAATAGTGCAATAACATTACATTTAATTAACAATGACTACTGTAATATTGCTTAATAAATGATAAATAAATAAAATGTAAATTCATGTGGAGTATATCACATGAATCTGTTTTAATTAACTCTTTTTCATTTTTGATCTAAAGAAGCTTAAGCACAATCACAATCAACAGCATATTTTTTTCGATAAGAACCAAGCAATAAATTATTTTGTTACATAAAATTGTGAATTCCATTCACTTAGTTTTAATTTAATGTTTAAATTAATCCCATAATGTATCGTTAAATCAATTTCCATTTCATTAAATTATAACACTTTTAAGTAATTCAAACATTGCCACATTATAAAGTAGATTTTTATTAGTCGTTTAATTGATTTATTATGATTTCTAAAGATTAAAAACGGAAGCACTTAAATAAAACCACATTATAAATTTACAATATTTTTCTTTTATGAGTGGCATAAAGAAGCTTAATAATGCATATTTATTAAGTTATATTTAAAAAGTACTTTTTCGAAAAATAACAAAATATTTCGTGCTGAAAATTAATTCAATTAATGTGATTTTGTTTTCGTCTGCTGTTGAAATAATTGTAGAGAAGGTCTGACTATAATAAAAATAAAGTAGTTGAAATTGTTTTTTAACTATTTAAAATATTTCAGACTTCGGCAAACTTACAAAAGTTCGCTAATAATTTAAAAGAATTCTATTGACACTTTAAAAATTACTTTTTTACAATGCATTATTCTCTTGAATGTTATTTTATTTTTATTTTCTGTTGTTATAAAATAAATATAATTTTTCTTTCAATTAAAAAAAAAATCAGTTTATAAATGTCACGAAAAATATTATTTACATTTCTAATTTCGGTAAAAACATTTTAAGATACATGTAAGAAAGACATGATTTGATCTTCGGTTCTTTTATTTTGTCTAACATCTTACTAAAAGAAATTTTTCTTTACGTATGTTTGCATATATTTTTAGGAAGTGATTTTCAAAAAATTAAATGTTTTCTGAAAAAGATAATTTTTTGTAAATTGTGCTTCAAAATGTACTACTTTATTTGTGAGTTTAAAGTACGTTCACTTGTTTCCAAAAATTAAGGGAAAATTCCAAAAAGAGCGATAACATGTTCAAAATTGAACATATCCCTATGCAATTTTCATATGTTATTAATTGAAAGATGCTGAATAAAATTGCAAATTGCAAATTCGAGGCATTGCAATCGGATTGTGGCATCTCTGAAGAGCATAAAAATGCATGCTAGCGAGCACACCTGCTGCGGTAGCTGATATTATGAGATAAGAAAACATAGATAGCCAATTCATTAGCATTACCTCGACATAACATTTGTCCACAGAAATGCTACATAGAGCTAGTGGAAGATTGAAAGATTGCCAAAGTCCAACATGATTGGCCAGATGACTAAATCTGAGTCACTTTGTTGTTCATAGCCTTTGGAAACAATTTAAAACAACAGATTCGGCCTCCAGAAGGTTTATCCAAGTACAGACAAGAGCTATGAAGAGCATCGATTACCATTACTTGTGTATATATGTATGAAGGAATAGAGCAGTAGCCCCCTTTCATCATTGAGCCTCCCTATCTGAAGCCACTCGAAGGTTTCTATGAAGATCTACAAAGTGTAAAGGCTTAAAAAAGTAAGTATTTAACTTTATGCAACTACATATTTATTGATTCAACTAGATACTTATGTTCCGCTCGCTTCTAATCGCTGGAGACTGTTTAATGTGGGCACGTCAACATGTTTAGTGGACGGCTGATGCAGGTATGTTCACCACACGAATTAGTTCCGGTTTAGACTTAACCCGTAACAGGTACTGCCGGTCTCACAGACCTTTAGTGATATTTATTCGATCACCCCTCTTTTTTCTTTGGAGCGATTGAATAGATTCTTCCGGTATCTTCCTCTTTTGCGACCTTGAAAAATCTCCCTTATTGGCTAAAAGTTTTCGCGCGTATTTTTTTTCTTTTATTAAGGTTATTTCTGTGAAACAGGTCTGGCAGACCGCGCCGTACTCTTAACGTAGGGAATTTTTGCCGCCGTGTCGGAGAATGGCGTTGAAACTCGGACCTTCAATTCATATAAAAACACATAAATGAAATAAGCACAAAATTGAAAAATGACAAGTCTCGTCAGTACATAAAGATACGTGGGAAAAAATCCCATATAAACTTACTTAGGCTAGGCAGAATATTTTAAAAATGTAAAAGATAAAACAATGTGTGGCCATAAATTTAATCATTGTCTTAGAATTACATTTTTCACAGTTAATTGTTGTTATGATATAACTTAAAGCATATAGTAATGAAATATTGTCTATTTGTTTCTGATTTATGAATGCTGATTGATTCATACATATTTGTTAATAATTAAATGTATGCGAATTTACAGTATTATATTTTTATTAATTATTTGGTTTATTACTATGCAATCTATTTCAATTTGTCAATTGTAAAAACACTGCAAAGTATTTCCGTGTGACTATTATGAACTGAAAGAAAAGTTTTTAAATTAGAATTAAATATATACAAATTAAAAACAGCCAAAAAAATGAAAATTAAGTTTTAAAAATTGTATCTACACATGAATATTAAAAAGAAAGAAGATATTAAAATACGAAAATTATAAATATTATAAACTATTATAATTAGCTATTATTAATATGTGAAATAATTATTAAAAAGGTAAACAAATCTTTAGTTAAAATTACTTCATATTTAAAATGATACCGTAAAAATGTCTTACATAAAGCAACTTTCTAATAGCGATGTTGAAAAATATGTCAGTTTACCTAATTCGTTTTATTATAGCTTGGTTACAAATGTTAACTTATTTTAATTGACTGAGCATTATTTAACATAGAAATAGGTGTTTGTCAGGAAATCTTAGACAGACATTTTCCAAGTTTATATAGATCAGTGTATTAAATAATTCAACACTTCTGTATTTGCAGTAATATTAAAATAACATTTCTGAATTCAGTTCACAAAATTGCTCACTCAGTGTTTACCTTTTCAATATTTGAAACCAAGTAAATCTTATTGCGAACGCTATCGACAGAAATTTAACAACGTATGTAAAATGAGTTTTCTACAAACTCCCTTCTAATCAGCACAAGAAAAGACTCCTATTTTTCACGGATTTAATACAGGATTTATTGAGTCACTGAAAATAAATACTTGGACTTAAAAAAGTTCACACTATTATATAAAGAACATTTATCTGTAAAAACAATTACTTTATTTCGATATAAAAGTGAAACACGTTTAAAAGAGCGAAAAATACTCAAAAAACTTTGTGAAAGCATTGTGTGGAAAATATTCAAAATGAAATGCGCTTGACAAATCTTATAAAAGATATCTTATAATATATAAAAGCAATTCCTTACTATTTCAGATGCCTTTCAGAATGAATGTATCAAATTGTAAAATGGAGTTTCACGAAAACAGATGTCAAGGGAAGATACATGTCATGTTATTTTATTAAATGTTCTTTTTTGACTGGCGTCTCCAAAGTTAAATTGGCTGGTTAAATTAAAATGGACTTATATTTAGTTTTAAAAACATACCATAGTTAATTATAAGTATTATATTTAATTTAAAAACATGTCTCCTTAAATTACTAAATATTCTTCATCAATTACAGTAGTAAAAACAGTTTATGTACATCTCGTCTAAAAATTGACATTAAAGTGGCCGTGGTTTTATTTAATAATTTTTTTTAATATTTACAAAACATATCGTAATTTAAAGATATGTTATTATGTGAATTACATTATGTATCTATCCAATTATCTATAATTTAAAGTGCAACCATATGTTTGCATAATACTGACGTCATATTGCGAAAGGCAACACCTCCAAATTTTAAATGAAACTTCGGTTTTACAATCGTCGTTAATGTAATTTTTCATGCTTCTACACATCGCACATTTTTTAATTTTATGTCTTCGTATCGAGAAAAAAATATTCTGTTAAATGCAATTTCTTAGAAAAAAGTGTATCAAATTGTTTTAGGATTATTGATTTTTTTGTAGTTTTTAATCCCCTTTTTATGATTGTATCAACAAAAGTAATCCGTTTCTGCCTAAAGAATGATGAAATAGTACATTAATTTTTTTGTTGATGCTATTTATGTCTCGTAAAAACTGAAATAACTGAAATTAAAGTAATTAATATGCCAAGAATATCATCTGTTATAAAACCCGATGAATACTGGCTTTATCTCGTTTTTATTTATCAATTAAATGATTTTTGTAACTATTTTTTTTTAAACATACAATCCATAGAATACATACCTTCTAAAAGTTCTCGTATCGTATGTGACATTAAAAAATATATGCCTGTAATTGAAACTTCACCATATCTCCTTGTAAAAAATTGACGTATTGAATTAGTGGGTATTTTTTTACTACCAATATTATAAAATAAATGTCTTCTTAAAAGTAAATATTTGATATCTTGTGGAATGGCGTTTTTTCTGTTCCATAGGTTTCACTGGTTCATTGCGCGGGCAACTCATTTTCATCTTGATCTCATGGACTAACTCGTCTTCTTCATCTTCACACACCACTGCGATGTTCTTCCTTTTCTCCTAGCAGTTGTGGCATATTTTGAAGGAACACTGTAAATCATTTGTGTGACGTTACTCCATAAAAATGGTGGCAGCCTTGTTGCCACCAATTTTATGGTGCAGTAACCAATAGTACCGGTTTAACTGATATAACCGGTGTAACGTTACAGGAATATGTAATGTTACACCAGTAACATGTGTTTAAATTACACCATTATGCAAGTGAAAAAAATCACACCATAACATTGGAGGCAGCAAAGCTGTCACCAATATTACGGAGTAAGTTACACAAATGTTTTACAGTGAGGAAATCCTTGCCTTCTTACTCTCACAATTTCGTTAGCAATTCTTTTTCACTTGCATGATATCAGCTTTAATAAAACAGGCTGAAGTGCAATGATCGCAGATTCAAGACCAGTATTTGCTCTTGACTATTCTCAAGCCATTGTCTCGACAGTGATATAATTATACAACACAGAAGGTACTTATTAATTGACATATTGTATATACGATCGTTCATTAACTAACTTAACATGCTTCATATAGTTTAGATTATACTTTTTAATTCAATATTTGTTAAATTAAAATTATTTTATCTCTTCTAAAAGTTTTAATTGCATAAAGATGGGAAAATTTTTATTGTTTATACTAAACCAATGTAAAAAATGTACATTTAGTCAAAACCTATAACTGCAATATTTAGAATTCTATGTTAACCCTTTATGTTATTCATTTAAAATATATTAAGTAATAAATTGTAGTATTACAAAGTCTTTTCTAGGTCTTGAAAATTACGGTGATACAGGATTTTAAATATTTCCTACAAAAATAATTAAATATTATTTACTAATAATTTCAGGAAAATGTTATTATACTGCATCATGTGACATTTACACTATTCTTAAATATAAAAATATTTATTTATTTATTCAATTAACTTGCTATATTTTTACAAAATATGAAGATATAAACAAAATGTAAACTGTAAATATAAAATGTTATGTACAGTTAAATATATATTTTTTCATATACAGGATGTTTCAGCATAGCGGTTACAAAGTTTCTGGAGAGGTAAAGTAAACTTATTTAAGGGGAAATCATATAGTAATACATACACGGAAACTTTTTCCAAGCGTGGTAGTGATGGCATAAAGCATTAGAAATGAAGGACACCAAACAGGGTAAGAAAACATGCTTATTATTCTTTGTGCAGCAAAAACGCCAGATCAAACAGGTAGGTGCTGAATGGCTTGTTTTAGGCATCATATCAGCTGCTGTAGAAATCTGTAATACGCCGCTATTTATAAAATAATTAAATCTCCCATGCACCGGAGATGTGACTCCTGTGTCACAGCCAAGGGACGGATTTCGATCGCTGTCTTTGATAATCGTTGTCTCTCTTTTTTTTCTTCTTTATTAGTTTTTTGCTATACTATGAATAATAAACATGTTTTCTCATCTTGTCTGTGACTCCCCCTTTCTTGTGTTTTGTGTCTTCACTACCGCGCCAGGGAAAACGTTCCCGATTAATCTTTGCTGTGTGATTTTCAATCGTCTACACCAGGCATGTCAAACTCGTTTACCACCGCGGGCCAGATTTAGCATTGTACTGAAAGCCGAGGGCCACATTATCGAAAATAAAGAAGCGATTAATTAGATGACTATTGCACAAAATGAAAACTGAGCCTTAAAAATACAGCATTCTTTTAAAAAACAAACAAAAATACATACAAAAATTTTAAAACTATTTATTGGAAAAAACACGCACCAGAAAACATTTAAAACAATTTATTACGTAAAAAGAAATACTGTAGCAAAAGTATCTTACGGAGTGCATTGTCAAATGTAATGAAAAACAAGTAAAAATAAAAACAAGTTTAAACACATGTTGAACTTTTTAAAATTTAAATCGCAATCAAAATTATACAAAAGTTATATTATTAAATTTGTAATCCTATTTCTTTTATGTTGTAATGGCTACTTTTTATAAAACCAATCATTGATAGAACACAATTATTTACAATATAATATTATGAAATTTAAAATATTTCATAACTGATTAAAGTATAATAGCTATAATTATAGATCCAGCATAGGAATAATTTTCTGATTCTCCTCAATTTTTTTTATATACATATCGTGTCTGAAAAAAAAATGCCCACAGAGTAAAATTTCATGTTCATGTATTTTCAAAAAATATATTAAGTATTTTCAAGAATTATAAAGTTAAAATTAATTATAAAGGCAAAATTAACGCTAGCTATCGGCGACGGGGCCACCGAATGAGAAAAAGTAGTTATTAAAAAATATTTGTCGGCGGCTTTTGATGGCTACGATCTACTAAGGAAAATTTGCTGGTTTAATGAAAATTTTCAGTTATAGCAAAACATATTCAAGTTATAGATTTCATGCAATTATTGAAATTTATGGTTATATCATGAATATATATAGAAATGTCCTTCCATATTTTTAAATAGATTTAACTGTCCTGGACATCCTTTATTCTAACTTGAGCGATTTCGAGTTGTATGCAAATGCATCCAATCGCTGTTTATATCGCTGTTGTTATCGCTATAATTATTGATCCAACATAGGAATAATTTTCTGATTCTCCTCAATTTTTTTTATATACATATCGTGTCTGAAAAAAAAATGCCCACAGAGTAAAATTTCATGTTCATGTATTTTCAAGAATTATAAAGTTAAAATTAATTATAAAGGCAAAATTAACGCTAGCCATCGGCCACGGGGCCACCGAATGAGAAAAAGTAGTTATTAAAAAATATTTGTCGGCGGCTTTTGATGGCTACGATCTACTAAGGAAAATTTGCTGGTTTAATGAAAATTTTCAGTTATAGCAAAACATATTCAAGTTATAGATTTCATGCAATTATTGAAATTTATGGTTATATCATGAATATATATAGAAATGTCCTTCCATATTAGGTAGATTTCGTATGAAATACTACCTATTGCATTGTCTCCCATGTTGGAATTTCTGAAAATTTTTTGCGGATCTACACGAATCATGACTCCTAGACCCCAAAACCACCATCAGTAAAAAAGTTTATCAATCTATCTATCTATCTATCTATCTATCTATCCATCTATCGGTGTATATCACTTTCTTCTAGACACGATAACTTCCATAATTATGCTCAGATCTTCTTCAAACTTTTACATAAAATCAAGGAGCCTAAAATCTCGGTCGAGTTCGTTAATGGGCAAAATCGGACCAAGGGGGTGGAAATAGGGAGGGTTTTTGTGAAAACAGAAAAAACGCGATAACTTCTTAGTTAAAATAGATATCGAATCAGTTTAAAGTTTATATTACTTCTAATCAATGGGCAAAAAGTTTATGCATGACAGATTTTTTATAAAGTTAAAAATGGGCTCAAGGAGCGAAAAAAACATGGTTTTTGGGAGAAAAAAATTCATAACTTCGTCAATTCTCAAGATATTAAATCCAACTAATTTTTATATAAATGTACTCAATATTATCTAAAACTTTTGTATTTACAAGTTTTTGATAGGACCAATTTTTACCGAGGAAAAAAATTAAAAACGAAAAGAAAAAGGAGGGAGGAAAAAGAAAAAAACCCATAACTTACTCAATTCTTAAGCAATCAAATCTAATTAAATTTATTTTACATCTTCACAATAAGATCTACAACTTGTATATTGACAAGTTTTTCATAGAACCCATTCGTATAGCAAAAATAAATTAAACAAAAATAGGAGATGGAGTAAAAACCTTAAATCCAAACTGCTTATATTCTGACTCATTTTAAAATTCATTTTTGATTTTAAACGCATCCAAATGACAGATCCTCTTATTTAGGAACTATATAATGCGACGTTTTGGCCAATTTTTTGATAAAGGCAGAATATATTTTTAAAAAGGCTGCCAAAAAAGGTATTTTGAACAGATTTCCCGAAATTATCGTCATTAAAAATTGATTAAGTATAACAAATTGCGTTTTTTCTGAGTCATTTTTAAATTCATTTTTGTTCTCAAACCCATCCAATTTACAGGTCCTATTATTTAGGAACTATATAATGCGACGTATTGGCCAGTTTTTTGATAAAGGCAGAATATATTTTTTTAAAGGCTGCCAAATAGGGTATTTTGAACAGAATTTCACGAAATTATCATGATTGAAATTTGAGGAAATAAAAAAAATTGCGTTTTTACCGAGTCATTTTAAAATCTTTTTTTGTTCTCAAACGCATCCAATTTACAGGTTCTCTTACTTAGGAACTATATTATGTGACGGAGTGGCCAGTTTTTTGATAAAGGCAGAATATATTTCAAAAAAAGTCTGCCAAAATGGGCACTTCGCACAAAATTTCCCAAAGCGACCATGATTAATGAACTGTGGGTATTCAAATAACAAATTGTTTATTTTATGACTCATTTTTAAATCCAATTTTGCTCTGAAACGCATTCAAATGACAGTTTTTTGTTACTTAGGAACTATATAATGTGCGTATTCTTTGATTTTTTGATAAAGGGTGAATATACATACTTTTAAAAGCTGTCAAAGTAAGCACTTCGCAAAAAAATTTCCCAAAGCGATCATGATAAAAGAATTGAGGTTGTATTCAAATAACAATTTTTTTATTTTATGACTCATTTTTAAATTCAATTTTGCTCTCAAACGCATTCAATTGACAGTTTTTCGTTATTTAGGAACTGTGTAATGTGCCGTATTGGTCAGATTTTTGATAAAGGCTAAATATATATTTAAAAAAATCTGTCAAAGTGGGCACTTCGTACAAAATTTCTCAAAGCAATCTTGATTAAAGAATTGTGGATGTATTAAAATAATAAATTGGTTATTTTATTACTCATTTTTAAATTCAATTTTGCTGTCAAACGAATTTAATTAACAGTTTTTTGTTATTTAGGAACTATATAATGAGCATATTGGTCAATTTTTTTTAATAAAGTAAGAATATAATTCAAAATATGTTGCCAAAATGGGCATTTGAGTAGAATTTCGTTTAAGAGGATTTCGATAAAACCAGTTCTTACAGAAAAATGAAATTAAAAATTTTTTAAAAGCGGTTGAATAAAGTAGTTAAACTGGGTTTATCTCTAATCATTTAATTTTTTTTTTCGAGTTGTATGCAAATGCATCCAATCGCTGTTTTTAAAAGCATGTGGATTACCTTTAATATGTTTCACAAAACACACTTTTTTCAACAAATTTTCAATTTAAAATCTATTTATTTTTTCAAATTATTTCTAGATATTTGAGGGGGTTTTGAAATATTTGTGGGTAATTTTTTAGCAAATTTCAACAAAGTTTCTACATGTCAAACACAAATTTTCAGTCTTTGTTTGAGTATAAAAAATTATGTCAAATTGTTTTTTATGAATCTGATGTTACATCGTCATCATCAAAAAATATAAAGATCACACAGGGATAATTTACAATGATATGTTTACTAACCTTTAAGAATGAAATTAATTAATGAGCTTATGCCCAAAATGACCGCTTTCGACTATGCATGCAACCAAATAAAAAAAGGTAATTTTTTTTGTTATTATTATATTTTATTTTTGTTATTTTACTAGACGAAAAATTGTGTCACTTTCTCTTTTAAAGCTATTCATTTCTTTTGATTTTGTTTAGATTTTTAATTAGAAATTAGCGTTGTATTTTAATTGATTTTCGATTTATTTTTGATGCCTAACAAACACCACGCATTACTTTGTAATGTCACAGTGAATCAAAGAGAGCAATAAAATAATGTATTCGTTTCAACATAAAACACATAATAAACTATTAGGGAAAAAAACCTAAAATTTTTGTATTTTTTTTTCTTTTTTAGATTAAGATATGCTCTTCTTAATTTTCTTATTGATAACTTTCGCATTTTCTATCTCCTGGAAACGAAATTTTAAAATTAGTTAGATTTGATCATATTCATTACAGTATGTTTGCATCTTTTATCCCACAGTGGTGTTAAATCGGTATTGTTTGCTTCTTCTATTCCAAACTATAAAAAAATTTCATCCAAAATAACAACCATTAATTTAAAAATTTAGACTTTTCTTTATTCAATTGCGGATGATTAAATTTTATGTTGTCGATATCTGCCATTAAATGTAATGAAGATTATTATTCTGAAATAATGGTAAGTATTTTGAATAAAATCAGTCTCCAATTTTGCAACGCTGAAATATTTACAATGCAAATATTTTCTGCATCAACTAAGAACGGAATCAAACATAGTAAAATCCTAAAGGCATGGCGGGCCACACAGAAGTTCTTGGCAGGCCAATTGTGGCCCGCGGGCCACGTGTTTACATGCCTGGTCTACATTATAAAAAAACGGACGATTTTACGGAAATATTACTTATAATCTGGACGCTAGTACAATTTACTGTTAAAAAACAGTAAATATTACTGGCGTCCACATTTCCAGTAATACTTCCGCAAAATCGTCTGTTTTTTACAGTGTAGGTGTACTCTATCTTTTTAAAACTTTGTAAAAAATGTGCTGCAACACCCTGTATATGTACTATTGCTATATCATGTTGTATCGTGGAACATAAAACTGTTAATTTTAATTTCAACTTGGTATGAAAAAACACTATAGATACGTTAAACGTTTTCGATTATCTATTGCTGTATGATTTACCGTCATCTAAGTGTACTTTACCTCTCCTGAAACTTTGTAACCACTGTGGTAAACCATCCTGTATATGAAAAAAATATGTATTTAACTGTAGATAACATTTTATACTTTTTTCCCCAGTTTATATTTGTTCTATATCTTCGTATTTTAGAAAAATGTAGTAACTAAATTGAATTAAAATATAATCCTTTTTTACAAATAAAGTTGTTTCTTTCAAAAGAAAGTTCAATTTTAATGTTATAAATGAAAAGATTGATATTTTTATGCTTTAATGCACATTTTGACAATATATATAATAAACGCTTTAAAGATTTACTGTTTCCCTGAAATTTATAACCCTGAAAAACGATTGTTTAATTATTTTAAATTTCTAAGAATCTATTTAGCATATTTTGACTAGGATGTAGTTACATAAACAGAAAAGAGATGTTTTCAGAATTCTCGATTTATTATAATATTTAAATAATATCTAAAATTTCCTTAAACTAGTAATGATCAATTTTTTTAATCTAATCAACACCAAACCTTACTTTTTTTCAATATAAAATTTAATTACACATTTTAATTACATTTGATTGATAATTAGTATTCATAATAAATATTGGAAAATGATTTCGCAATTACACGACAAACAAATGTAAAATTATTTTTCAAATAAGGCTAATTTCTAAACTTTTTTTACGTTAAAAATGAGAGATAAGATAAACGGCTAAGATTATTCCATTAAGATTTAATATAGAATAAATTGCCAAGTGTAACAACATACATGAAACTACTTACTATGTGCAGAGCACGTTCCACATGCATCTAACCATAAAATATAAATGACAATACAATTGTGTTTGCTTATAAAACCTGTATACTAAATTTTTTTAGTGACTATCCGTTAAAATCTTTTGTTTTTTTCACCATAAGGTTTTTTTCCGTCCTTTTACAATTTAGCTGCGATTTATATGAAACAGTTTATACATAATGGTATCAAATAAATTTTTAATCAAATTAAAAAAAGAACAGAATTGTTATTAAAAAAATAAAGTAAGGAAAAAAGTGAGATAGATAAAATAAAAAATTCGTGATCTAATAAAACAAATGCTTATAATCCGAGTTCCAAAGTTTAAAGCATAAGATGTTGATGATTAGAGCAAGAAAAATGACAGAAACCAAATGTCATCGTAGATAAGGTAATTTCTGATTGTTTTTCAATAAGTTATGCTGATAAGGCTGCAACCACAGAAAAAAAAATGAATGAAGCTTAAAGGTGCTTTTTTAATAATATGAACAGATAAAACATAATTACAAAAAATGATTACATTTTTTTTCTTTTTTGTTTTTAATACTAGTGATGAAAATGATTTGCAAGCAGTTTTTATTTAAGAGCAGACGTAAATAACAATAATCACTTCCTTTCATTAAAAAAGAATGTGTGATCTAAAAAATAATCATATAAATTATAAATATTTATATTGTGTTTTGCAAATGCAAATTATTAAAAAATAATCTAATCTTAAAGATAATTTTAGAAAGAAAAAATAGATACATTTTTTTATATTTTAAAACTCTTTTAAAGATCAAATTCAAAATCTTATACAAATTTCTTACCAGATCATTCAAATGTTCGTATAAGCTAATTGTTTATTAATACATTATTTAAATTGGTGAAAATGTTTAAAAAAATATTCTTCATAAATAATTTTATTAAATTAATTTAACTACAATATAAAATATATTTTAGCATTATAAATCAATATTTTATTTAAAATTTACTTTTCAAAGCTCGAAACTTTTTTTCTACGTTTCTGAGATGTTATTAACTATGAAAAATGTAGGTATTACAGGCAGTATTATGAGAGAAATAAATATTGTTTTATATTTTCTTTTATGTCAAAAAAGGTATTAATAAGGAAATAAGTCTAAAAGTGTCTTATATATCACAAATACACTATATTGCCATTGATTATGGGACACTTGCGATTTTAGACATTTTACTAAATATCTAGAAAAATACATGAGGAATCATCTCGAAACTCTTAGTGTATAAATATAATAGTATACGTCATACATCCCCATGAAGATTTTTTACCGAAACTCCATAGGGGACCGTAAACAAATTAAAAAAGAATGAATATCTTTTGAATAACCCTGTCAAAACTAATGTAGAAAAAGCGCTCAAACTGTAAATTATGATTGAATGCTTTATTGTAATACACTGTGTTCATTTTTATGCAAATAGCATGCACACTCGCAGAGTAATTAAGGTTTTTATAAAAATGGTCCCAAATTTTTCCAAGTTTTTCCATTATAATTTTCAGAGTTCTTAATATAAAATAATATTTTTTTCAGAAAATATGGCAAACAACATTGCACACAGTACCCTGTAATCAGAATTAAAAAATAATAAAAATTGTATGAAAAATGAGTAGGTTTACTATATAATTTTTTACTGCGCATGCGTCAAAGATATCAAAATTTCATTTACATATTATGTTAGCTAAATGTATAGAGCAACTTTTGTAGAAGTCTCAAAATGATAGCTTGAAAATTCTGAAAGTAATCGTCTATACAAAAAGGACAAAATCCGTTGTTTCCAAAATGAAGCAAAAAAACGAGGGATTTTATCCAAATGCAGTAGTACATCCCATATTGTGTATTCTATATTGACACTAATCAATGAATATATGGATACAACCCCTCTTGTTTTTGCTTCATTTTGAGAATAACGGATTTTCGACTTATTCAATTGGCGATTATTGTCAGAATTTTCAAGTTATGATTTTGTGACTTTCACAAAAGTTGCTCTATACATTTAGCTAACATAATATGCAAATGAAATTTTGATATCGTTGACGCATGCGCAGTAAAAAATTATTTAGTAAACCAACTCATTTTTTATACAATTTTCATTATTTTTTAATTCTGATTACAGGGTACTGTGTGCAATGTTGTTTGTCATATTTTCTGAAAAAAATCATATTTTATATTAAGAACTCTGAAAATTATAAGGAAAAAACTTGGAAAAATTTGGGATCATTTTTATAAAAACCTTAATTACTTATCGAGTATGCATGCTATTTGCATAAAAATGAACAAGGCTTATTACAATAAGACATTCAATCACAATCTAGAGTTTGAGCGCTTTTGCTACATTAGTTTTGACAGGGTTATTCAAAAGATATTCATTCTTTTTTAATTTGTTGACGGTCCCCTTTGGAGTTTCGGGAAAAAATCTTCACGGAGATGTATGACTTATACTATTATATTTATACACTAAGAGTTTCGAGATAATCCCTCATGTATTTTTCTAGATATTTAGTAAAATGTCTAAAATCGCAAGTGTCCCATAATCAATGGCAATATAGTGTATAAATTAATTATTTTTAACTAAGAAATTTTTCATAAGCGTTTATCATAGAGGTATCACTAGCGTAGAAAATAACTTTTTTTCTTTATAAGTAAAATGATAATATTTTTCTGCACTGTTTTTATGCTGATTAATGTAGAAGTAAACATAGAATGTAAAAAATAATTGATTGACGATTTTTTTTCTCTCTATCTTTATACACATATTTTGTCTGTTTTATGATAATTTAAAACAAAATTTCCATTAGTAAATATTTTCACTATGGATAATATGGGAAAAAATAAATAAAAAGGAATTTCACAGAGTGCTTTACAGAAAATAAAGTAAAGCTTTTCAATTATTGGATGTTATTTAAAAAAATAAATGTCGTTCTAGTAAAAAATTATTTAATGCAAAATTGTTTTCATGGAGCTTCTAATTGACATATCAATCAGCTTGTTAAACGAAATGCACATTGACACTCTTATTAACATTTACTCTTTCTTGATATTTTCTCAAAAAAAAAAAAAAAAAAAAAAAAAAAAAAAAAAAAAAACTAAATAAATAAATAAAATAATAATAAATAGTATTAACACCCGTAACAGCTCCTTGAAAAAAGGTCTTAAGTTCTGAAAAGGAAAGTTAGTCGATTAACATTTATTTAAATGATGATGATTTTGTCTACGAATAATATATAAAAAGCCCTCATATCTTATTTTTTTAGTCTTTTAGCATTAATAAAGATTGTAAGCTCATACGACAATTTTCAAGGGCGGGCTTTAAATGAAGAAAACGAACATGAAATACTACACATAAGTACACACGCGCGCATATATATGTATATATAATATTCAATGTGGTAGAAGTTTTTAAATTCAATGGTTATATAAATAATATAGCTCCAGTTAAAAGAAAAAAAAATATTATTTCAATATTTTTAACCAGGTAAATGGTCTAACTAATATGCTGATTTTATCCATGCGTGAATAATTATTTTAATTTTTATATTATTGTCTTGAATCGTTATGCTAAAAGATTCCACAAACGATGTATATTTTTATGTATAAAGTTTTTATCGTGTATTATTTTTTAAATAAGCGATATATAGAAAATTTTTTTTATACACACGCTTTTTTTCTGTTGCACTATTTTATTATTTTTTTAATTATAGTATAAAGGGTGAGTCACCCTGTATACAAGGTAAGTCATAAATATCGAAACAACAGACTATCTCCTTAAATATTGCCCCTTGACCCGTACTACCAATTGGAAAAATTCATCAAAAAGGTGAAATTTTTGATAAGATAAGTTGCAACTCCATGGAGGGTCTATTTGAAAAAATACGAAAATTAAATTTTTATACGGCCCCCGTAGAGCAAAATGCCTAATTAGGAAATTATTCCTTATCCATTCCTAAATATAACAAAATAAATTTCATCTCCAAATCTAAAAACCTTACAGAGATATTAAAATCCAAAATTCTCTAAAATTCATGACTTACGCCACTTAACCATGCCTGTAAAGGAAGAGTTTTTCACTCATTTTAAACGCATATGAGGGATCGTCCATAAATTATCCGGTATTAAATGTCGATTTAAGTCAGTGCTTCTTATTTGGACATAAAAAAGCAGCGCATTGATTTTAAGATAAACTTTTTTTCAAAATACATTGGTAATCTGCACTGAAGGTCTGCATGGATCAAAATATCTATGTCCGGTAATAGCTAAAACCTTGTGTGTAAATTACAATAATTACAATCAACGTTTAACACACAATACACAAACACACAGCACATACGTATACGTTTCGCGAGCACCAGGGCTCGCTTCCTCAGTGTATAAAATTTAAAATGTTAAAAACAGAAAAATAACCCCCAACTGACAGCAGCTGTCAGTTGGGGTTTTTTTTTCTGTTTTTAACATTTTAAATTTTATACACTGAGGAAGCGAGCCCTGGTGCTCGCGAAACGTATACGTATGTGCTGTGTGTTTGTGTATTGTGTGTTAAACGTTGATTGTAATTATTGTTATCTATGTCCGGTCCCAAACCGACCCACAGGGGAAAAAGTTCGATCCGGCCTGGAAAAATGGTAAAATCATAATCCGGACCGGTCTGAAAAAAAGTTTAAATCATAGATCGGCTGAACAGTGAATTTCTACATAGTTTCTTAATTCAGTGTGGTTAAAAAAATTTTCGTATGGAGGAATTCTGAACAAAAATACTTATTATATTTTTTCGTTTTTTATATTTATATTTTTTATTATTAAAGAAGAGTCAAAGGCTGTGATATATTTATTTTAGCAATGAATATGTATTTATATGTAACATTTTTACTTAAATTTTAATATCTTTAATCCATATCTCATGCGTTGGAGACTTTGAAAAATATTATAAAGTACAACCTTTTAAGATGGAATCACATAGGAATAAAAAAAAATACGTTATAGACAAATGCCTTTCCTAGGAGGTGTAAATGGAGTTTATTTTTCCTCAGGTATTATTATATTTATTTTGCATGGATCAATACATTTTCCGTTTAAGACAAAATTAACCCGTAGGCAGGATTTTTGTCACTGATTTTAACGCATTTAATTTTTTAGCCTTTGAATATTCTATTCTTAAAAACTGAATTTTATTTTTATTTATTTATTTATTTATTTATTTATTTATTTATTTATTTTATTTTATTTTTTTATTTTTTTTATTTATTTATTTATTTATTTTATTTTATTTTATTTTATTTTTTGATTTTTTGATTTATTTATTTATTTATTTATTTTGTAAAATAAAAGACATTTTAAAATCTATGCGTTTTTTATAAAAATTTTGATTGAACCAAATGTTACTTATTTTATGCACGGATTAGGTCAGTCAGAGACTGAGTTTAATTCAGATTGTTCGAGCCCGAGATTGTAAATTTCCTCCAGTGCAGACCTCGGAAGAAGAAGCAGTTTTTTCCCGTATGAAAAATACGTTAGGCCCGGCCAGGCGAGTCTCAGAAAAAATTAACGTCTCGGTCCGGGCTCGGCCTGGGCCCAGAATACAGATTTTTTACCACCCTCTCCAGGACGATAAAAAATCTAAAGATGTGAGAGCTAAATTTATATAAAAAGACTTAATCTGCATCTTAGAAAAAGCATTGTTCTGACGGACATTTAAACAGTTCTCTTCATTTTTCTGCATAATGCGTTTTTCCCGTACTATTTTTCTTCTTTAAATTATCACTTTTCATATCACTTTTCACATTTTTAAATTTTTAAAGAAAAAAAAGTGTAAAATTGAAACATGTCATTATTGATTATTTTACATTAGTTTTGTTTCGGCACATTTGAAAAAATATTTACTTTTGAAAATATGATATTTTTTTAAGTTATGTTATTTTTTCAATAAACGTTTTAATCGATATAAACTTATATTATTTTTTCAATAAATATTTTTAATAGTTTTAAAATTAATATTGAAAAACAAAAACCCTAGAACAAAACTAAAACCAGATTTTCATCTTTAATTAAATGGAAAGGAATTGAAATCTGATGAATAATATTTCGAATAACGATTTTAAATTATCCCATTTAAACCAGCACTAATCATATGAAATTTTTATAAATTGAAAAAGAAATTTCAATTTTTTTCTCTGATTTTATTGTGTTTAATTTTTAGCAGTTAAATATACTATTCTTAAAAAATAAATAAATAAATAAATAAATAATAAAATAATAATAATAAAGGTTTTTTTTAATAAAAGCGATTTTAAAATCTATGTGGTTTTCGTAAAATTTTTGATTGAACCAAATTTTACATATTTCATGCACGTATTAGGTCAATCGGAGACTGTGATTTCAATACGGATTGTTCGAGACCGGGGATAAAAATTTCGTCCAGAGCAGACCTAGGAAGAAGGAAGGCATTCCAATTCGATATGAAAAATACATTAGACCCAGATAGGCGAGTCTTCAGGAAAAAGTTTCTTTTCTTTAAATTATTCAAAATTAAGAATTGTTAAAGAAAAAAATATACAAACTTGAAATATGTCATTTTTAATTATTTTACATTACTTTTCTTTGAGGCAAAATTGAAGAATTATTTACTTTTGAAAATATGATTTTTTTAAAAGTTATAATATTTTTTCAATAAATATTTTTAATAGTTTTAAAATTTATATTGAAAAACAAAAACCCCGAAACAAAACTAAAATGAGATTTTCATCTTTAATTAAATGGAAAGAAATTGAAATCCGATAAATAATGTTTGGAGTTATAACGATTTGTAATTATCCCATTTAAACCAGAACTAACCATATGAATTTTTTTTTAATTTTATGATAAATTTTAGGATGTGATTTTCTTAGCAATACATGGCTAACCATCACAACAAAAAGAAAAAAAATCAAAATTCTAATACAAAATATAGATTTTTTACATGTTTCCTAGAACTGTTAAAGTAACAGTGTTTTTCGAATTGCGCGTATTTCAATTCGTGTCTAATCCCTTAAAACCAGATGAATTATTTAAACGGCTATAACTCTGCTAGTTTTTAAGATATGAAAATGCATTTTTTTGTGTTTTGTTCAAGACGTATAAGGAAAGTTTTTCTAATTGGAATTTTTATCCTACGGGGGCCGTATAAAAATTTAATTAATAGACCCCCTATTGGAGTTGCAACTTTCCTTATGGAAAATTTCACATTATTTTGTGAATTTTTACAACTGGAAGTATAGATCTAGGGACAATATTTAAGGAGATAGCCTATTGTTTCGATATTTATGACTCACCCTGTATACGCTATGCGGCCAAAGGTGACCGGTCATTTGCGATTTTTGATGTTTTGATAACTAGAAAAATACATGAGGATTTATCTTGAAACTCAAAATGTGTAAACAAAATCATACAAGTCATATATTTTTGCGAACATGTGTTCATGAAAACTCATACAGGACCACCAACAAATTGGAAAAAATGAATATCTCTCGGATAACCCTGTCAAAACTAATGTAGCAAATGCGTTTAAAATGTAGAGTATAATTAAGTGGCAATGCATTTTCATAGATAAATTAAGGTTTTTATAAAGTCAGCCCGAATTTTGCAAGAAGTTTTCGCTTATAATTTGCAGAATTCTTCATATAAAACAATATACTTTTCAAACAACATGACAAACAACAATGTATACAATATCCTGTAATCTGAATTGAAAAAAATAATAAAAATTGTATGAATAATGAGTAGGTTTACTAAATATATATTTTTCTGGGCAAATGTGAAAGCAACGAAAATACAATTTACATAATTTGTTAGCTAAATGTATAGAGCAACATCTCTGAAAATCTATAAAATATAGCTTGATAATTCTAAAAATTATTGTCTATAGAATAAGCTTAAAATCCATTATTCCCAGAAAAAGGAAAAGGTGAGGGAATGTATTCATATATCCATTGATTAGTATGAATACAAAATACAAAATATTGCAAATACTACGATATTAGGATACAACCCCTCATATTTTTACTTCCTTTTGGGTACAACGGATTTTGATTATATTCTATGGACAACAATTTTCAGAATTTTTGAGCTGTGTCTTTGAGAGTTTAAAAAAGATTGTTCTATACATTTAGCTAACACATCATGCAAATTATATTTTGATTGCTTTCACACGTGTGTAGTGCAAAAGTATTCAGAAAATCTGCTTATTATTCATACGGTTTTTATTTTTTTTTCAATATGACTACAGAGAGTTGCGTACAGTATGTTGTTTGTCGTATTTTCCGAAAAGAGCATCTTTTATGAAAAAAACTGTGCAAATTATAAGCAAAACCTTTAGTGCTGTTTTTATTAAAAACCTTAATTTCTATACGAATATGCATGCTATCCTCATAAAAATGAACATAACCATAATCGTAATCTACCGTTTGAACGCTTTCGCTACCTTAGCTTTGACAAGGTTATCCAAATTATGGTCATTCTTTACCAACTTGTGCATTACTTGCTAAAAGCAATGCGACTTTACAGACTCCTTGTTTTGCAGAAAAAATATAGAGTATAGCTCAATTTCTTGATGTCTTAGTATTTTTATTTTCCGTTATAAAGTTGGCAAATTTACGACTCAAGTTGTCTCTTTGTTTCCCCTGAAAATGAGCTTTTCAGTATCAAACGCCTTAAGGCATCTCCAAATTTTGAGTTCTGATTTACCATTTTTCCATGCCTGCAAAAACACTTATCATATCGCACCTACAGAGAATGCATTTCTATTGATGCATTACATATCTCTGTTTTCTAGAAGTCCATGCATATTGTTAATTGTAGTATTTGTAGTACAGAAAAGTACTGCAATTAAAGAAAAGTACTTCAACTTGTAGTACTTTTTTTATGTTGTTATTGGACCCAAATTTTACAAATATTAATCCATCCTAGTTTTTCAAATCGTTTTCTAAAGAATACAGTGTAGAGATAATAATGATATTTCCAAATCCAGACGCTACAGCATGGAGCGCGAAAATATAAGTTGCGTAACATCTCTTCTAGGACGCAGGTCAATTTAGTGGATTTATTTCGTTAATTTATAGTCTTTTTCTCCATAGATAACGTACAGCATTCGTGTATTCAATTATTCATTAATTATGTTCATTCTGCGGTTCTGTAAAAATGAAATGCATAAGTTTTTTTTTTTTTTGCTCTTTTTATCAGATAAAGTCTTCTTCAATTTTCCTACTATTTGTACGAGAATATATAACTTTTTAAATCCCCAACAGTTCATATTTTTTCTTTCATTTCTTTTTATTGACAACTTCTTGCATGTATCAAATACAATATCTATTCTTTGACAGGATGTATAATTTTCATTATTTTAAAAAATAGATATTTTACTAGTTGTTCAAATGATTGTAGTTCCTATGATAGCTTTGAACAAAGCACATTCTGCCCAATGAACAACACCATCATTTGCATTCTTTCAGCAGTTGCATTTTTGTCATAAAATCCATCAGTTTCATTGTTTAGTTTTTCGCATTGAACCATCAATTGTTACTAAGGATTACAGAGGAAGCCCTAGGTGGTAGAAAACGACAATTCTCATATACCAATTCCTTCGCTGTGTAATGATCATCATCTGAGTAAACAGATTTTCTTTGATCTTCGCGACAAACTTGAAATTATTTAACTTTAACTGTTTGACGGCTATGCAGTGTTATCGCGCTTCCAGATTTCAAGTCCAAACATGTTAAGCGGCGCTATCGCTTTGTCATTTCTCTACGAGTCTGTATCTCTGCGCGTGAGACAATTATTTGCCACCCCTGCTGAAATACAAACTCGTGCGGAAATGATAGCGCGATAGCGGCGCTTAGCTTGTTTGGACTTGAAATCTAAAATCGCGATAGCGCTGAATAGCCGTCAAACGGTTAAATTATCTTTTTTCATCAAGTCCGAAAAAAATGTTTAGCTTCTATATCTTTGGAGGTTTGAAAAATCGTTTCGTCTTTGAGGCTTCACACAGAAATTTTCTCTTGAAAGTTTGGTAAGTTTTTTCACCCATCTCATGAGTTTTGACCATGTTTTCAACAATTTTCTGGATTTGCAATTGCTCTACTGAATTCCATAACCTGGTCTATATTTATTTATTCATTGATAACCATGCTTTGTAAATATGGGATATTACGTTCGTCTTTCTAGATCTTTCTCAAAGAATGATCTGGATGTAGAAAAGATTTTTATGAAGAACTCATTTTGGTTCTTTCACGAACCATGTGAAAATTCCGCCCTGGTATCAAAAATATTTTTTAACTGCGGCATGTCTTTGGCTGAACTTTGTTGTAGCTCTTGACCCCTGCGTGTCTTTACTTATTTTCTCGTTAATCGTCCTATTAATTTTACAGTATGTAAAACCAAGAAAATCGTTCCTATCACCGTGTTTAACGCAGACTTTCCCAATATGGCGTCAATTAGTTACTCTGTAGTTGAAAATAATGTTGTATAAATGTCATGTTGTGATGAATCCTAATAACAAGTTCATTGACATAAAACTGCACGAGCCCTTGGCTCAAAGACGGCGGCCATTTTCCAATATCGCGCTCATAAGCTACCATACTTTTGAAAATATGGACAAACGTTATTCTGATGTTGTGTTGAATCCAAAAAATGTATGTGTATCATTTAATAAGTCCTTTGACATAAAACCAAACGAGCCACTTGCTCAACGGCAGCAGCCATTTTTCAATATGGCTTCCATTAGCTAATCTGATTTTGAAAAAAATATTGATAAATGTCATTATGATGTTTCCATGAATCCAAAATAGTATGATATAATAAGTTTGCTAACATGAAACCCCAAGAGTTGCTGCCTCAACGATGGCGGTCATTTTCCAATATGGCGCCGATAAATTACCCTAGTATTGAATGTATCATGTACAAATAAGATGCTGATGTTGTGAAGAGTCCAAAATGTATGGTTTACAAAATCCGCAGACATAAAACCACATGACAGCTTAAATGAAAGACGGCGGCCATTTTTCAATATGGCACCCAAAAGCCAATCGCGTTTGGAAAGTATCACGCATAAATGAAGTGCTCTTGTTGAGGGTGAATCCAAAAATATATAGTTTATCAAGTCTCCTGGCAAGAAACCACACTAGCTCCTGGCTCAACGGCTAACAATATTGATCAAATGTTTGAATATACAAATCCAGGTGATTGGATGACAGACGATAATTACAATAAATAAATGTTTTCATATATTTAAAACAATTGTTAAATTAAAAAAAAAATGCGTTTCTGCTAAAATTCCAATTTTAACGTATATGTGAATTTCGAAACAATATAATACCGCATTATATTTTTATATCTTAAGAAAATATTTATGTTAATCATGAGGAAGTGTCTCAGATAATATTTTTCAGAGAATACATTTAAAAACTGAACAGATACTGTCTGAGCCACAATGTAAAGGTTAATAAGCCTAAAACTGTCCAAGAATATTAATTTAATGAAGTTGCTATACATTTGTAATTTAGAAGGATTACGCATTACAATAATTACCAGTAAGAAAAATCATGCGTTAAGCATAGATTATGAAGCACTTTTCAACGCTTCATGAAATCTTTAACAAAACTTCGATATTTAGGTAAATAAGGATATAAAACCAAATATAGCCAAATATGTATTCCAGTACTATTGAACAGCCCTGTATTTGATCTGTCAGCTAATATACATACCATATAATGGGAAAATTTCGTTTAGCAAAAAATGCCTAGTAGCTTTAAATTTCTCTTTCAGCAATGTATACTAAAAGATGGAAACATACTTGAATACTTTGTTCAGCCTTGTCGTTTGCCTGTTACCTTTATTACACATCAGTATTAAAGCTAAAATTTATTTTAAACTAAAACACTCTTAAAACAACTGAAATCGCTTTCTCACTTTCTCTCACATGTCATTCAGAGGCTCCATGTACCCAATACTTTGCGTGGTCCTGTATATCATTTTATCTATATTCTGAAAACATTTCTTAGTAAATTTAATGCAGTTCAGCGTAAAAATGCATAATTTATTACAGAATCACCTTTTAGTAATTTATGCTCATATTCAGTAACGTTGTCGAGCTCTTTTTGAGTAGCCCTGTATATTAACTATAGCATTTATACACACCATATAATATGCACAAAATTAGTGAAACTTATACACACATATCATAATATCATAATTAAAATGTATTTCATCCATCCATCAGTCATCATCGGATATATATACAGTGCTTCGGAAAGAATGTACTATTTGAAATATTTTGTGTGTCCCTGTAAATACTACGTACTTTATATTAGGGAAGGAAGTATCATATAATTTATACTAAGCCTCACTGACATACATCAATTTTATAATGAAACAGTTTAATTGATTTAAAATATGTCACGCACAATTCCCTCCTTTACCATTATCTAATGGGATTCTTTTGTGTGGCCCTGTAAATGAATAATAGCTACATTTTTACCTTATATTTTATAGAATGCATATTTTAATGAACCTCGTAAAAGCATATAAATTTTAGTATGTTTGGCAGGGTATAACATCTTTAAAATTCCTTTGAAACGATTTTTCCCCATAGGCCGTAATGTGAAAATTTTGTCTCTCCCTGTAGAAAAACTAATCATGGTAGAAACTTCATTCTCAATAGGGTTTGTGCTAGGGTAAACGTCAAAAACGCTCAAAAATTTCATGGCAATCCGAGTATATTTACGTGAGTAAAAGCACGGCCAGACGGTCAGACGGACAGACAAACCGAATGCATAAGCACATTTCACTTTGTTGGAAAGTGCTAAAAATGTCTTTCATATTTATAATATTTAGTAACAGATTCGTAAAAGTTTTCCTGATTATTATAACTCACAAGTTTGGTAAATAAATTAAATTATTGATTAGTGACAAAGCATTTTCAATGGAACACATTAAATTATCTGTAACATACGGCATTATTAAATTAAATTCGGAAGAAAAGATTGTCATCCTTTAAAATATTTAAATAAGGAATGAAAAACATAAGTTGATGAATTGAATTTCTTTTTACATATATCATCATTTTCCTACTGAAAAGAACTATTTTCAAAATGATTGACTTTCTCAACTTTCAAAACTAATTATAGTTATGATGAATTGAGTTTCAAAAAGAATTCACTTTGTCTCACATAATTAATTTATTTTAAAATTTACGGTTACAGTTTCTGAAACACATTACTTTGAACTGGGAAAATAAATATTTGTCATTATGTAAACTTTTGAATTAACAGATGATAATTAACTACATTTCACATTTACATATTAATTTTAAAATTAATTAGCAAGCAATTAAATTCCGTATTAATTATCTTAACACATAATTGACATTTATTAACAGATGGCAAAATATTAAATAATTAAATAATTACGATATATCAGCAAGTTAGAGATGTGTATCAGATATTTGACAATTTTCCTCCGAATACATGGTTGAAAGTGTGGTGGGGAGACTTCGGTAATTTTGCCATTCACCAATGCACTTTTAGATATTAGCGTGAAATTCAGAATAACAAATCTAGGGAAAAAATAGTTAAACATGAATTTCAGTTTTTTTTTAAATTCTTCCCAAGGTGGTTAAAGAAGAAATTGAGTAATTGAGGTAATTTCGCTATATCTGAGAAGCAGCTTTTGGTAGCATCGTGAAATTCACGAAAACAAACCTATTAAAAATAGTTAACCTTTACTCTGAGGCTCCGAAAGCATCTGTTCGAGAATACATGCTATGCTGTGCAGATGCTGTCCGAACCTTCTATAGACGTTAAACACGGGTACTTTAGCAAATTTTGAGCTTTTATAGATATTTCGTGGCGAACATCAATTTTGAACTGGATGGTATAGGATAAGAAAAAGACAACTATTACTAATATTTACCAAAGAACTGTACTTAAATACATTCGTACTGATAAAACCTACATTTATATTTTTTTCTATACCAAACGAAGGCATCATTTTACATTATGAAAAAATATTTTATTAAGTAATGGAGTATTTTCTCTGTGTATACAAAAACAATACTCTATTACTGTATTGATTATTAGCCCTAAACCCATATATACACTCATGTCCATTAATTAAGGATAATGCCAGTTCCAGCAAATAATGGTACGTAAACAAAACAAACGTGACTTATTCTTCAAGCCCATTTATTAAACAAACGAAAAGAACAAAAACGATGGTATATGTATAATAGCATTCATAAAATCTACAATTGTTGCTCCCTAGAGCAATTACAAAAAGTACACCCCTTGAAAAAACTCAACATTATATGGTTGGTATGATGGTTAATAAATTGTATGTCTCCCAGACGATGAAGTACAGATCGCACAATGCCTAGGCATGATGAGTATCAAATTACGTGGTATCAAATTACGTGGTACGAGTATCAAATTACCACTTAAATACATTCGTACTGATAAAGCCTACATTTATATTTTTTTCTATACCAAACCAAGGCATCATTTTACATTATGAAAAAATATTTTATTAAGTAATGGAGTATTTTCTCTGTGTATACAAAAAGAATACTCTATTACTGTATTGATTATTAGCCCTAAACCCATATATACACTCATGTCCATTAATTAAGGATAATGCCAGTTCCAGCAAATAATGGTACGTAAACAAAACAAACGTGACTTATTCTTCAAGCCCATTTATTAAACAAACGAAAAGAACAAAAACGATGGTATATGTATAATAGCATTCATAAAATCTACAATTGTTGCTCCCTAGAGCAATTACAAAAAGTACACCCCTTGAAAAAACTCAACATTATATGGTTGGTATGATGGTTAATAAATTGTATGTCTCCCAGACGATGAAGTACAGATCGCACAATGCCTAGGCATGATGAGTATCAAATTATCAAGCTGATCTTGGGGAAGATTACTTCACTCACCAAGAAATGCTCTCCGAAGTTCCATCACACATGTAGGAAGTGGTTGACAGGCTGCAACCCGTCGGCGAAGCTTGTCCCATACATACTCTCTCGGATTCAATTCAGGCGATAATGCTGGCCAATCCATATGTGTGATATCCTCAGCTTGAAGGCATTCATTTACGATGTTTGCTCGGTGGGGACGGGCATTATCATCTATAAACACAAATTCTGAGCCCATGGCAACCCTAAACAAACATACATGTTGTTCCAAAATGATAATCGATAAATTTGGCCTGTCATAGTTCCGGTTTGAACATGTAGATATGTTCTGAAGCCCAGTATAATTCCACCCGAAACGAACAATCCTGCACCACCGTAACGATGTAGTTCAATGATGTTTTCTTGGTGGCAACGGGTGCCTGGTGTTCTCCATATGAAAGTCCGATGTGAATCAGACTCTCAGCTAAACCTGGACTGGTCGGAAAACATTACACAAGTCCATGTTGACTATGTCCACATTATATGTTCTCTACTCCAAACTAACCTCAAGCGACTGTGAGTTGCCGTGAGCAGAACACATCTAACAGATACCAATATTTCCCAAACGTCTGTACACGGTTTGTCTTGAAACAGTCGTACCCATGGCTGAAGATAGCTGACGAGTCAGATCTGATGCTGTACTCCGTCTGTTTTTTTAGAAGTTACTGCCAAATAACGGGCTTTACTCATGGTTGTAACTCGGGAACGACCTGTACTGTAACGTCTACTGACATTTCCATCATCTTGCAATCGTTGCCAAAGTCTACAGATTACGCTTTGGGCAATTCCAAGTTTCTCGGATACTTCCACCTGAGTATGTTTAGATTCCAGACGAGCGATAATTCTATCACGTAAAATTTCATACACATGAGTTCTTTGTGTCATAACTGTTCGGTTTTGTCACTGAGAGACTTAGAAAATGCTTGTTAACAGTTTTACTTCTTTGACACCGTTTCTTATAGACGCCTCTCTTACACTTTCGTCATTGTGACGTACTATCGGCACCATCAGGTGGCTTTCTGAAATTTCCATACTAGTCTTGAAGATGTGTGTGATAATTCTGCAAGTGAAATTTTTACTTTAAAGTTTGATTTCCATGTGATTCTGAATTATCCTTAATTTATGGACATGAGTGTAAATGGAGCTTTATATGTTTGTTCAACACAAGACTGCTTAGAAGAAGGATTAAAAATAATTGAAAATATAGGTTTAAATGCTGGAAACCCCTAGAAAAAATGAAAGAGCATATTAGAGACCTAACGTATAATAAAGTAAACACAACTCTGGCAAGAAGTTACAATGCCACATCTCTAAAGATAGAAATTATAAAAATAAAAAACAAAATAGCAAACTGAAAATCTACATAATTGTTTATACGAGACGCTATCGAATTTAACACTTCAGAAAAGAAACCATGTAATGACATGACTGATCTTCTTATAGACTCTCGATGATTAAAAATGCTTCAGGAGAGAAGTTGAAAAAAAGTGAAAAAATGAGGGAATTAAGGAATTAAGGAATCTTGAGATAAATTAAAAGGAGGAGCAGAAATGACTTTCAGTCTGCCAACTAAAGATGTTTCAGATGGAATGAAACAGTTATAGAGATTGATTAAACGTTGCGTACAATGTATATGTTTTTTTATAACATTGCATCTTTATATTTACGATAATGATGATGCATATCACAATAAATGAAAGACTTTTTATACATATAATGTAATACCTTCAATTTGTATAAAAACAAAAAAAAATGCTAATTTTTTATTAGACATCATGAAAAAACTTAAACAAACAATAAAAACAAAAGTTTTTTTTTTTTTTTTTTTTTTTTTTTTTTTTTTTTTTTTTTTACATCTTTTATGTTTTATCGAAAAAGGGACATGAATGGCGATTGTTTTACCATTCAGTTCCTAACTGTTGTTGTTTTCATAAATTTGCCAAATTATGCATGTTCATATTTTCAATAAAAATGTTCCTTACATGAAATGTTCATTTAAACACGCTTTCTTAAAGAAAAGCACTAAAAAAATAAAAGCTTAAAATAACATATTTTTCATTAGCAAAAAGTATATAATACTAATAATAATAATAATAATTTCTATAGTTATATGAATGTTTTAAAAATAGAGATAGAAATTTTCTTTAAACTTACATATCAGAATTTCTAATATTTATTTAAGCTATTTTAAATACATTTTTAATTTTTTGAGTAGGTTTAAAAAAAATCCTTATCATTATTTATAAGCTCTAATATATTATAAAGTGATCTGTATTTACATTACAAATCACTGTCCATCTTAAAATGGATGCTGAGATGCTTGACATTCCTTATCTAAGATATTTTCAAGTGTGAAAAAGAGTCGTATTATATGACTTGTCTTTTAAAAGAAAATAGTTTTATTTTTTGTTGTGATGAAAAGCATAAAAGATAATGGACCGATATTATAATCATTTATTACAAATCTTGTTTTTTATGTGTCATTTTTAATTAAGGGTTTTTATGACTATGATACATGAAAGCATTTTGTGCTTCGTATGTCGTTAATTTTTGTATAAAAATTCTTTTCACTGTTATATAAATAAAAATTTAAACTCACAGGCTATCAAAGCCTGAGAGCTTATAATCCCTTCAGTTCCGAATATACGTACACATGGTAATGTATGATACGTTTTCGTAGCGTAAAATTTCCGAGTTGTTTCAAATTTTGTATACAGGTTTATTCTAATAAAACGCTTGCCTGATTAGTGTTGGGAGTTCATTGGATAAGTAAAAAAAGAGACCAGTTTATTTAGATAAATGCGTTTTAATGCAGAATTGCCAGATTTCATTACAGTTTTAGATATAGGATCATTCTGATGAGGCATCTACATGATTGCTTTTTGTTGTTCATTTTTTAAGTATGAAGGGAAACATAAGAGAGGGGTTTAATCTAATCTTCCTTTAATCTAAATAAACGGGATTTTTAAGCAGAATTTACCGATTTGCTTCAATTTTTCGATATAGATTCATTTCGATATGGTAGTTCCCTAATTTGTTTTGGGTTTAAGTTATATTTAAAACCAAATTTTAGACCCATTCTTTTGAATTATCTTAGAACTCCCATCAGGCATGTTTCGAACTAATGTTGACATTATGTATATAATGGGATAATGTATGGCTGTAAATAAACTATGATCTACTTTCCGCTTTAATTGCTGAATAGTCGAAAACTAACGATTATGAGCATGCACCTCTCATGAAAGTACTCTTTAATTGTTTTCAATTGGATTCACGTCTGTACTAATGTCTACCAAGATTATAACAACCAATTAATTATGTGTAAACTAAGCTGTTGTTGAGTGACAGATATAGATTGACGTATTGTCATGTTATAATTTCCAGTTTTTCTCTACTAAGATGTTTCCAATCGGAATTAGATTGCCTCTGAAGACCTTTTGATAATCCTGAGAGAACTGTCGATCATTAAAAAACTATACCTGTTTCTTCGTTGAAATAGAACGTGCTACCTATCATCAGCTAACAGATTGTTATCGGCTAAAGAACTTACAAGGTTCTTGTCATAGAACGTGTCAGTCATTTTCCTTGGCATCCAATTTTTTTTTTCGGTTAAAAAAAAAAAATAGAAACGATCTGTGATGTTAGCATAAATTTGCATTGTAATATAAGTATGGTATGATTCCTTATGCCAATATTTTTGTTTTCGTGAATATTACCTCATTTTTTCAGCTGTTATAAAAAAAATCTACTGTCCATACATTTTGGAGACGCCCTGTAGTATTTAAAACTGATTAATAAACTTTTGCCTTTCCTGTAAAAATTTCAAACAAAAATAACTTCAGTTAAAATGATTAAATTGGATTTCGTAATAAGGTTTACAAAGTAGATACAGCAATTAGTTTATTTGAATGTTGACTAAATATTTATATCATTGCAGGAGCCTCATAGCTAATAGTCAATATTTTCAATGACTAAATGATTTCATAAAATGAATTCTGTTGAATAGATGGCAGAATTTCTATTTACGTAGAATGTAACAAAGCCCGTGGATTATTTATATTAATGAAATATTGGTAATCTGAAATATAATTTCTAGTTTTGAATAAACAGTCACCTTTTCAACTCTTTAATTGCAATATTCTGTATTTCAAATTACGGTATGAAATTGGAATCAATTTATACTAGTGTCATTTTACATACGAATTTATTTTTGAAAGTAATTGAAACACAATTTAATAAAAGATGTGCTTTTGAAATGATCATTGCAATAAAGAGTAGTTTAATGGAAGATTTATTGGAAATAAAATGGTGTTCTGAATTCTTTTTGTTAACTATTCGATAAAAATCTTTAAATTCTAAGCTGATGATTAACTGCATTGGAATAAATTAATACGAACATTTATTTTTCATTTGCAATGCTTGCATTCATTGCTAAAGAGATAGTTATTTATCGCATTTCTGATCAATTACTGATTTCAGTCTTTGTTTCCAAACGTTTATATAATTTTTTTAAGAATTTCATATCTCTCGAAAGAGTTGATTAATTTTCAAAAGGAAATTTGTATTACTCCTTATATTTTTATTTTACAGAAATGGCTTGCTATCTCTTCATTTTTTCTCTACTTTTTTTCTGTTTTGTCAGATTTTTTTTTTCTCCAAAATGCTTTAGGATACCAATTTAACATGTTTTATTATAGTAACGCAGATTAATTTACTTTAGATCTTTCATCAACGGCTAATTCATATGTTGCATTAGAAAACGACCATACGTTAAAAATCAAATTTTCTTTTTTTTTTCTTTTTTTAAACCTTGTATTACATATACACATAATATAAAGGTCAATAGTGTTTGTGAAACATAAGATATTAGGACAACTTAATTTTCAATCAATTAAATAATCCCTTTGAAATATGTTTTTTTGTGTGTGTTTTTCTCGAAGGATGATTTTTTTTCTTGTCAGTGAATCTGTACATAAAGATGGCCCTTCTTTTCACAATTCTCTTGTATTAAAGAGTCCAAAGCTTAAAATAATTACATCATAATAACTTTTTAATGCCGTTATTTTTATATTATTATCTTTCTGTAAATTATATTTTTGAATGAAAGATTTTATCACCCAGTGTGTGTTTGTGTTTTACAATATGTCTTTTTGGCTCTTTTTACTATACTTTTTGGCCACAGTTAAGAAAATTAGATTTGAGCTCTGCAAATTTGATTAAGAATAAGAAATAATTGTGCCAGTATGATTGCCGATCCGAATCGATCTAATAGTTAAATTAAAAAAAACCTAAACATTCTTGTTTATTTAAAACTGGAAAAGAACACTTATCGTATTTCTCCAAATTTTAGACTCTTTCGACCATTTAATCAATCACCATCCCTTATCAATGACTTTAATCAATCATAAATACAATCCATATCTAATGTTTTTTTCGAAAAACATAATTTCAGTATATTTTACCGGGAACTCAAACAATGATTTTTGTATTTGTTGCGTTTATTTTTATTTTTATTTATCTATTAATTTATTTACTAGCTGACCTGTCCGGCATTGCATGGTTCCGAGATAATAATATTAAAGGAACATGAAATTTGTGATTTTATCTCAAACTCGAAATACGTGAAATTACATTGTCTGAAATACACGGCCACTGACTGTGTGGAAAATTGGATTAAAAAAATGAACAAATAATATTTAACGGTAGAAATGTTCAAAAGGATGCAATGGAAAACGGGAGAGGAAATACGCAAGCAGTAATTAGAATTTTGAAAATCTGAATGTCAGATACATCAGGAGAGACTTTGGGGTACTTTCAAGAATGTTTTGAGTTACACGCACACAAACTTGTCTCTTTATTATTATAGATTACTGTGAATATCCTAATTAATAACTTTATTGCTCATTCGTTAATTTTATGTTTTTTTGCTTTTCTTACATGCAATTCAAGTATAGATAAGATCATGATCCATACAAAAAACTATAATTTTGACAAAAAAGGCAAAAAATCGAAGCTAAATGCACAAAAAAGTTAAAAAGCGAAAAAATCACTTCGAAAATCGCATTGAAAATTGCATTAAAAATCACTGAAATTGAAAAATCGTAGCAGACAAAATTTAGTTCATCAGGCTGAAAGTTCCCTCCCCCCCAAACTTTATAACTCTAAATGCAGCGGTCTCTTCAGAACAGCGCTGACACACACACAAATTTGTCTCTTTATTATTATAGATTACCGTGAATATCCTAATCAATAACTTTATTGTTCATTCGGTAATTTAATGTTTTTATTTTTTATTTTTATTTTTATTTATTTATTTATTTATTTTATTTTTTTTGCCTTTCCTTACATGCAATTCAAGAATAGATAAGATCGTGATGCATACCAAAAAGTATAATTTTGACAAAAATGACAAAAAAATGGATGCTAAACGCAAAAAAAATAAAAAAAACACTAAAAATCACATCGAAAATCGTATTAAAAATCACAGAAATTGAAAAATTATAGCAGACAAAATATAGTTCATTAGGCTGAAAGTTTGAATCAATTTTGTTTTTATCATTGTCAAAAAATAGCTGCACAATGCGAAATAACACTAAAAACCGCATTAAAAAATTCGCTAAAAATTCGAAAATCACCGTACGAGTTCCGAATAAATTTTATTGCAAAGAGAAAAAAAAAATACTCTATTGAGTGAAAAGAATGAAACCATATTCCTTTCACTAATATATAAAATTCGCCTCGAAATATAAAAAGAGCGCTAAAAATCTCCTAAAAAATTAAATTAAAAAATTCTAATCAAAAAATCAAAAACCGGGCTTCGAGGTGCAAAACTACATGTATAGAGGTACCTTCCCCCCAAATTTTGTAACTCTAAATGCAGCGGTCTCTTCAGAACAGCGCTGACACACACACAAACTTGTCTCTTTATTATTATAGATTTATTTATTTATTTTAGAAAAGTTTTTATAGTACCGAAAATGACATATCTATTGTTTTTGCTAGCATACATGGAGAAAACTTTTTTACAATTAATTAACAAATTTATTAATGCTATCATTTCTTTTAAACGTAGCGGCATTAAATTTTAACATTGCTTTTTTATGTGCATTTTTATCAAAAATATGTTGTTATAACAATTTGCTTGAGCTTTCGGTTTGAATTTTTCTTTGTTATTCCGCGTATGAAAATATGTTTGTTTGCAACACTCGAGTAACGTAGCCATTTATGTGCGAATTAATTCGTGGAGACAGTCATACAGATTTAGGTATGTTTTAGGTTATTCTTTTGCACTCGTGCAAAACCAAGCTGGTTTATTATTTTATCACCGTATGTATTTTTTCTGCGAATTAAAAGTTATTTAAGCTTAATAAACTACGAGGTGTGTATACATTTTATAGATTATGTAAAATGATACACAAAAGAATTTGAAGCATAACTAAGAATCACCATGAATTAATTAATAATGATGTTTTTCATTTTTTTGAGTTAACCTTTTTCAAACTCATCTACATTTAGTATGCAATAGATGATTGAAGCGTATAAGTAAAATGATATATAGCGCTATGCACAAAAACGGATACACGGCCACCTTCTGGATAGCAATTCTTGGATACGATTTCAGAAATTTTTAGCATGATTTTTCTTGAATAAAAATTTCGGCATAATATGTAGCACGTGAAAAACCTGTAGATAGTACACTTGGCTATACACAAAAATTCAAGTACGTTTCCGCATCTTGGTAGTGCAGATAAATTTTCAATTGTTATGCGTTTCTAAATGAAATAAGTTTTAGTATCCCATATTGAATACACACAAATATGCAGAAAATATGTGGATTATATTCTCCCTATGTGCACTAATCATTGAAATTTGACTATAATTTGTTATGCCGGTTCTAAAACCTTTACTTAAGAAACTCATTGCTTTATTAATCAACGAAATTTTATTAACGTAATCTTAAAATGTTGAGAAATTTTTCAGAATCTACGCTTTGTGCATGACTTTTCCTTCTTGTTTTTAGAACATAGATACATTCAATTTCCGAAAATATTTAGCTATAAGTCAGAATCTGATTCTAACTTATGGAATTCAAAGGGGAAAATCAATGAAAATTAGACAATATTGACTAAATTACTTAATATTTGCTAAATTACTTAATATTTGCTCTTTCTTTTTTGATTTGAAATATATCTCCTACTACATTTATCATCACGTACTCAATTATTTCAAAAAGAATTAAATAAATAAATAAATAATGCTCAACCCCGTTTGTCCTGAATTTTGAATTTAAAAAAACTTGCTTCGCCGGAATTTTACTTACATTAATGTCTATGACATCGAAACAACATTTATAATAATAATTTTATTTTTAAATGTATTTCTTAATTAAATTTGTTTTAATAAAGTGGTAGGTAGACCTACTCTTGCAGTTTTTTAAAAAGAATAATTAGATAAAATGCTGCTAAGAAAATCTCAGAATTCTTATAACAGCAGTGTAAATATATGTACTGTAATCCTGTCTGGTGTTGTAAAAGTAATGATTAAATCAACACCCATTTTACACAAACTATTCATTACTCATTATGTTTTTGGTACTCTTTAGAAAATAGATAGTTAAAATCATCGTATGTATACGTACACATATTTTTAGCGTATTTTCTAATTTTCAGAGAATTGTTTCGATTATAATTAGCTTTAACTATTCTTAAATTAAAAGATAAAATCAATCTCGATGCATGCACTCATTTAACACTTCATATAGTTTAAAACTGAGGTTTAAAATATTATATATTAAGTACCTGGTCACACGACTGTTGTAAACCAAATCATACACTGTGCAAGATTTTTGCAAGAATTCCGTGTTGCTTTGGGCGTTACTTTGACGCCCAATGGAATGTCTTTATGAAACTTTTCTGTAACTGAAAATTCCGTAAAATTGTAAAAAATCACAATACAATATTAAATGTCTAGAAATTTTGACCGTTGAATACTACTTTCAATAAAAATCGTGTACATTTCCATGAAAATAATTCAATGTATTTTCAATTTCTAAGACGATAAATTTGTATGAATTAAAATGTTCGTGTTTTTTTTTTTTTTTTTTTTTTTTTTTTTTTTTTCCCAGCAAGTATTACTGTGTATATTACAGAAAAAATAGTAATTTAATATCTAATTAGTTTTCTCTGTCTATTAAAATCAGTAAAACTTGCGACAATGGAGCCTGTGTATTACGGAAACTAACATTAAACTGATTCTCACAAAGATATTTTCCCTTACTCAACATCGCAGAACTTTCTGACACATTCAGAGATTCAGTGTTTAAAAAAAGTGTTAAAATGGAGCTATCACATCAGCAGAAAAGAACGATTACGTACTATGAGTTACGTAACAAATTCAGTATGTCTGAATGCTACAGAAACATGTGTGAAATTTAGTCATTGATAACGATACAATCTAAGTTTGGTTTTAAAATTTTTTGAATGCTGAAATTTCGAAAGTGAAGATAAATCGCGTACAGGCCTCCCTAATGAAGCTGACTGAGGCGAATAAAACATATCATTGATCAACACAGAAATACTTCAACATGAACTACTGCGTTAGAGCTTAAAGTTTGCCAAAAAGTAATAGATAATGCTCTGAAATGCATAAATCTAACATTTAAGGTCAACCGTTGGGTGCTTCACGAATTGACTGCTGAAAACAAGGGAAAGAGAAAGAACTTTTGTTAAGCGCTGTTCAGATATCAAAGGAAAGAGAACATTCCGTACTGAATTGTGACCTGCAATGTAAAAAGGGCATACTACAATACAAGCCGTAAAAAAGGGGTGGTCATCACCTGGGGATGCATTAGGCTCAGTTGCAATACATGCCCTAACTAACAAGGAAATGCTTTTCTGCATCTGGTGGAATTGTCCCTAAATTCTGTAGATGGAGTACCTGACCGACTATTAACAGTGAAATATGCAACGAACATCCTAATCAATCTTCGTGATGCTAGTTTCGAAAAACAAAGAAAATTCTTTTGAAGATGTGATTCTCTTTCAATAAGGTAACGCCCGGCCACGTGCTGGTTTGATTACCGAATAGACGTTTTATAAACTGGAGTGGAATTTGATGCAACATCCCCCATGGCTTGTATGGCCTCTTCGTATTACTATCTCTTCACGCATCTAAAGTTGACCCTTGATTGCGAAATCTTTAAATCAAATGAGGAGATCTTAAATGATTGTCGATCTCTTTCTCGCCAAACTTACTTATAGAAGCGATTAAAAAGTTGTCATAACGTTTACTTGAATGGAAATTATTATCATATTAGCATTGACTTTTTTATGTATGCTTATCATTTAATAAAAAAATGGCGGTGAACTTTTTAGTCCAAATATATAATATCAATCGTACCTTTTGCAGTATTTGCACTAAGTGCTATCCAGTTCGATTACTTTTGTTGCACTATACACATTAAAATGATCGCGAATTAACTTCTCAAATTTCTCTAGCTATGTACTAGGATGAATAAACAAAAGAATCGAGCAGATTTGAAGTAAGGAGACGCATCCGTAAATATCTTAACGTTTTCAATGATAACTATATACAATGATGCGATACACATTTATATAAATTCAAATTATGATAGATTTTGAAAGTGTAATTACTGTTCCGACAAAAAGAACATGGAACATTGTTCCATCAGCAAGTTCGATGTCTATCGCATCATATCAGTCCTAAAACTAAACTGAAAATTCTTAAAATGATACACACGATTTTTATGCTTTCAGAACTAAAATTTCTGCAACAGTGCGAGCGCAACTCGTATTGCTATTACAATTATACGAGTACTTTTCCTGAATATATTTCAGAATTTTCTGATCCTCGTCGATCCACTGCTTTCAAACTCGGATCCTTTTACTTCCTTACGCTGCTATTGCATGGTACTGAGATTCTTCTTTACGATGACCGCTCCTGTTAAAAATCTGTTACTTGCTGAATTGTCCTCTCTTTTATCCAAAAGGCATAGTAAGTCTCGTCTAACACCCCCAGGGTAATTAATCACAGACAATTAATGGTGATGGCACCCATGTGGAAAATGTGTAATCAAAATAAAAGTTTTAATTTCTCCGATCTGTATTGTAATCAGAGACTAGTGAGTAGCTTTTAGAGTGAATTAATGAGTTCTCCCTGCCAGGAAACCAATTTTTCAGAAGTTATGAGGTCTCAAGTAAATATTTTCATGTTAAGCAAATATGTTTAACTATATATGTATTAACTTTATATGTTTAACATATAAAATTAAAGGCATTACGGCGCAACACTAGTCACAGAAAAAGAACCGGATGATAATGTAAAGTCTATGGGAACGTTCTTTTGAAATATCTCGCTCAAATTTTTATATTTTTACATATTTTTTTTGCATAGGATAGCTGAGGACAATCCTCAACCGGCCTAGATTTTACTTTGTTGATTTTTGTTTCAGATTTTTAAAACAAAAATTACTTTAAATTTCAAAACCGGTTTAAACCGATTCTGAAATTGAAACTATCAAAATATAAAAAATATATAAGCAAAATGTAAAAAGTGAAAACTAGGCCGATTATAGGCCATCTTCAGCTATCATATGCAAAAAAAAATTATGTAAAATAATAAAATTTGCGCGAGATATTTGAAAAGAACGCTCCTATAGACATTACATTATCATCCGGGTCTGTTTCAGTGACATTTGTGGAGCCGTAAACATTAAAATTACATTTTACTGGTACAGTTGCATGCACAATTTTAGTTGTGCAGCAGAAAATGTTTAGTTGAGGCCAGATATTATAAAAAAAATGATTTTTTAACTAAGGAGAATTAAGTAATACATTACAAAAGCTACTCGAAAATGTTTTCGAAATTTACAAAAAACTAATAACATTTCTTTTTTTTTAATTATTTTTTTAATTTCAAAAATAAGTTGTTTTCTGAGCTTTAGAAAGAGCTTTTCTTTTTCAGAATGTTGTGGGACATGGAAGTGGTTATAAAATATTTTCTTTCGTGATTATAGTAAAATTTCGTAGTTTAACACATTGAGTGCAATTGTGACTGTTACTGAACATTTCATTTAGGCGGCATGAGTCACATGTGACTGACAGCCTAAAATTCGTATAAAACTAAAAAATAAAAAAAATCTATTGTTCTAAGTAATTTTTAAGAAAATATATATTCCTGTAATAAATAAAAGTTATGTAAATTTCCAATAAATTTTAAGTCATTATTTAAAATTATATATATATATATTTATTTTTATAACATATTTTAGACTGTCCGTCGTCAGTGACTAACGCGTTCTAAACGGATAGTTCAGTTCCAGTCACCTGTTAAGGATGTTGCACTCAACGTGTTAAGAAATATCTGACTTTTTTATAGTATATCGAATGTTTATTTTTATACTGTTTTGACACATTAAAAAAATATCGATCTTTATGTTACTATTAAACGCATATTCCTTGTTCTTTACTTGCAATTTTAAATTTTGTATGACGAAATAGAGCGTTGGCTAAAGAATTGTAAACGTTGGGAAAATATTAATGAGAATTTTCGGCAGGTCTATGACATATTTTCTCAAAGACATTTTCATTTCCTGCCAAGATTGCCGATTGCGCTAGTTTTTCACTCAATTTTTCACATAAATAAAAAAATCGACAATTAGGCAGTCTTTTTTCACTAATTAGCCTGCTTCCATGTTTGCACATGTATCACAAATACACACTTAGGTTAAAATAAACTGGGGGACTCACCTTTAAAAAGCAATATATATTTTAAAATTGAATTTTATTCATTTTTAATCCTGTTTAAACAAAAATAAAGTGAAAAAGTATAAAAGAAAATACAGATATTTTTATTCTGTTATCACTGAAAAAAAACCGCTCTCAAAGAGAAAAAAAACATTTATCTTTTTTCCGATTAATGTTTGCATCAAACTTTCCTGTATTAAAAACACGCTTTCCATTTTATCCGCTTTGAGTTTAATCCTGCATTACTGTAAAAAATAAATAAATAAATAATAATAAATATAAAAAGGAGTATAAAAGATTAATTTGGATTAAATACAACAGCGTTTATCTTTCGGAAGATAGAGAAAAACGTTAACAAACAAACATAATTTATTTAAAATTTAAATCATTTGAGGAAAGTAAAGGCATTAACATATCAAGGTAAAAAGTAAAAGCCCCAGTAAATTAAAAATCTGAAATACAGTTCATTAGTCCTTTTTATTTAAAATAAATGGTTTAATACCTTTTTTTTTTCGTTCGTGCAGAACGTACTTAAAATTTGATTAGAAGTATATTAAAGTTTAACAAATGTACATAAAAGTACTCTATCAGGAACTTTTCTAAAAAAAACCTCTTTAAGAAATTTCCGAATCCCCTAAATCGCTTTTTAAAGTATTTTTAATTTGCTTATTTGTATATTAACTCTTGGAATATTTTTCTTCTTTATATACTTTTTTTAACACAATTTACTCAATTAAAAATTACTATTTCTTTGTTTATGTATAAATGGAGGAATTGTGCTTGGTTTATACTATCAATTATCTACAAAAAGAAAAAAAAAACAAGTCAAAAGAAATTGGGGATTGTCCATCCAAGAATGTCTATAATCTCATGAATATAAATCAAATGATGTGGTAATGAATTGCGACAAATCATTTTACTTCCTTTTCTTTTTTCGGTCTACGCAGTAAGTTGAAGTTTTTTTTGTTGTTTTACAAGGGTTTTGAAGCGCACACAATCAACCACAGCAATTAACTTATCTGGAGGAAACGTGGACAAATATCACTGATTCTCCACCACTTTCGTTACGTCAAATTGTGTTGTAAATAATAATAATAATAATAATAAATGGGGGGATTAGGGACAAAGGGGGAAAAGGGACTCGATACACAGATTTAATCTACAAAGCGTTTTTACCTATTTCATGACGTAAAAGGCCTGAAATTTATATGCAGACAGACTGCTAATAGCACCGAAATCCAACGGTTAAATACTGGCTGTCACTTTTCGGTTCAAACTATATCGTACAATTTTCAAAATTAGTAAAAAGAAAAGGGGCAGCAGGGTACCCTGTCATGTTTTACACCTATGTAAAATAATATATATATATATAATATTTGTACTCAATAGCAATATCTTCCTTAATTCAGTCAGTGAGGCATTCATCTGCTATCAGGAAGTCACTGGTTCAAACGACAGGGTAGCTAAAAAAAAAAACTATATTAAATTTTAATGAGAGAGCAGTTCAAATTTACAGGGATAACCTAAATTAATTAAAGCAGACTGACAATTGTGTGATTTACTAATTTTGAAAACTAAATAAAATTATTATTATTAAAAGTAAATTTACATTTTATATTAATTTAATCTTGTGTACTTTTAATGATATTAATTTATAGAGTCTGTCTAAATTTATTGAATAAGTTCTCTACTATTTAACAGAATCATAGTTTTTCAAATCTCTATAATTTTACATAAGACTTAAGATAATGCATTGCCAGTAGATTTTCTCTAATTTCACAGGAAATGTTTAACAGTGTATTTTATGTCAAGTCGAGGTGAGTTACGTACTCCCTCCTTTTAAATGTAGCACAATCTCTCTTTTAACACTTTGGAAGGAATTAGAAAATTAATACCAATATCTGTTGTAGATGTTTTGTGTATTAAAGATGAGTAATATAGTATTCAGACTGCATACATGATGTTATGGATAATCAGAGTATTGCAACTGTTATATAAATATAAAACTTCAAGATTTCATACAATTTGGCAATTTAAATATGAACAATGTTTTTAATATAAAATGACATGAAATATTCCGTTAAATATGCAAAAAATAAATAATAAAATAAGCTAACAATGCAAATATTTTGCTATACAAAAAGAAAATTATACATATAAATTTGATTCGTCTCCAACCACTATATTTTAAATAAACATGCTTGGAGATAAATTAAAATTAAAGAAAACTTTTATCTTTATGTTTAAAAAAAGTGTTCTGTTTTTGAAGATAATTTTTGCTTTTTTAACATATTATAATTTAATTTAATTTAAATCGGAAAAAAGAAATACTTAAACTCTTAACACCTATCTCATTTGCAGTTAGTATGAGGCTATTTCAATCTTCGTGTAAAAGAATTATATAATTAAGGAAATTCCAATTTCACTTCCCTTTTCATGTACATTTTATCATTCGTAATTAGGAAGATTTTTCTAAGTAAAGAGATTTTATTTTATTTTTTCCTTTATCTTATTTTATTATAAGTATAGCTGATTTAAATTTAATCCACCCAGAAAAAAGTTTAATTTCTGAAATTAATTTGTGTACTCCAGATAGTGGGTTCCAATTTATTTCTGATAATAACTGTGGAAATTTTCGAATATTTGAATCAAGTACGCAAAAATTTTGTAAAAATGCAACAATAAAAAATATTGAAATTTTTAGTTTTGTTTCTAAAGTGGAAATTTTTCATTATTAGTAAAAAATGTTAACGATATCAGAAATAAAAAATGAGATCGATTAAGATATCCACATTTCTAATTGTTGACCTAGATAAAATAATTTTGTTAAATTAAACACTGTTTTGAATTTGTACGAAGTATTTTATGTATTTAGATTTTAAAGCTAATTCTTGATACAATAACGATAATTTAAATCTTTTAAAGTAAAATTATTGGCACAGATGTCATATACGCACCACTTTTGCACCTGTTTTTTCTCCCGCCAATTTGGCGTAGCACATCTGTGACAAGGAGAAGATCCGTTAGTTATAAGTTTATAAAATTGTTAGCGAAATAAGATGGTAAAATTACAGATTTCAATGAAATGTGCTGATTAAATGATGCGACTGTATGCATTCAATATGGCTATAAGTATTAATATTTACAATTCATTGTGAAAATTATGTTTACTGTTTTCTTACTTATTAAGTTTATTATTTGTAACTGTTTATTTGTCGTTTCCCTTTTTATTGAATTTACTGTTATTTTTTATTTTAATTCTTTAAATTATTTTTATTATAATGTACATCAATAATTATTTATATGAAACTGTAGTTTATTTATTTTTATTTCCTTTTTAAAATACTAGAATCTCTTTTATTTTTTTAACTTTATTTTGTTTTAATAATGCAGTAAAAAATCACATGCTGTTATTTCATGCAATTTTCAACATATTTTAAAAAACAAAATTTTCGCCAATTTGGCAGGGGGAAAAAACACGTGCTAAGGTGGTGGATATATGACATCGGTGCCAAATTATTTTTATCAGTTTAAAATGATATGTTTTAAAAGATTTAATAAAGTTTATATTGCGAGTAAATTTTTAAGCAAATAATATAACAATGAACCTTTTATGAATTAAAATTAATTAGGATTAATTTAAATTAGTGAAATACGAATAAAATATCCAAAAATGAACAAGTTAAAAAAAAATTGATATCCATTTAAATAAAGTTAATTATATGACATGTGTCTTCACAGCTTATCGTTTTTCATCCCCTTCACTTTGTTCCGTGCATTTCAATTAGAATTACGTGTGGCTTTACACCTTTTGAAAGAATCTGATTTACTTGATCCGGAAAACATATATCCTGTTGATTTTATCAATTTTATGCTGATAAATATAGTAATATTTATAAAAATATTCATTGAGTGGGTCCGAGACACATTTTAAAACATTTTTTATTTATTCAGTTAAAATTTTTATTTTTTTGTGATGATTAAAAATAATATTTACAACCAAAATCATTTGATAAAACTTTTCAAAAAATTTAAAAATAAAATAAAAACCTAAACTTTATTTAAAAAAGTGAGGTAATTTAAACCGCTGTAATCCGAAACATTATTTGTAATATTTCCTTTTGTTTTCTTTTAAATAAACAGAAACAGGTAAAGTTTAATGTTAACTCAACATTTGTTAAAAAAATATTTAAATAAAAATAAAAATATTAATACATATACATATCTATATCTATCTATCTATCTATATATATATATATATATTTAATCATGAAACACTATTTTTAATAATCATACTTTTAAATGCAAATATATATACATATTTTCAAAATTGATGAATCAAAATTAAAATAAAACAAAAGGAAAATACATGTTCCAAGTTCGGACACTTTATTTTTACCGGAAGTTGACGTAAATAATTTAAATAGGAAAACTAGTTTAAAAAAATAATTAATAAAAGCGCATTTTTACAAAAAGTCGTTTTCATACAAGCCACTGCTTGACTAATAAATTTTGAAAATAATCCAAAACAAAAAACAAAAATAGTATTTCCTGTTTCAATTAAGATACAAACGTGCTTTTAAGCTGGATTTTTTTTTTTTTTTACTTTATTTATTTATTTTTATTTATTTTTGGAAAATTTGAAAACTTTTGTGTCCAGGACCCTTTTTAACCAATAGCTCCAATATTCATTAAGCACACGTTTTATAAATATACGGTTATAAGTAATGTGCTTAAATTTATACACAGTCTCATAATTTAATAATCTGCTTCTATTTTTTTTAAATGACCAGAAAATAAATGAACCGAAATGAAAACTTTAGTTACATAAAAATGTTCTCGAAATTACTGGCATTCACAGCTTATTTGCTGTCAGATGGCTACGTATAAACAACCAATTTATATGAAACGTCTGCCAAAATAGTTTGATTCTCAGCCAAATTACAGTAATATTGATTTATTTGTGTAAAATGCATCTTCTAAAAAAGAGAAATAACAATTTTAGATCTGTCATTTTTTAACAATATGTTATGGTACGAGTTCGTAATTTATAATTATCAATATTTTTTATGCAAAAAAAAAAAAAAAAAAAAAAAAAAAAAAAATCTGGAAATCTGCCTAAATATCACTATGAACGAAGATAACAAGACAAAACAACGAAAGTTTCTGGATATTTTGTATTAATTTTTTTACAGCCTGATGATATTTGCTAGAAAATGACAATTGATTGTAAAATTTATTTAGTTCAAATACTACAAAAAGTGGATTACACATTTGATATAAAATAATTTGCTCAGTGATATTTAGAAAGTACAGTGAAATAACCGAAGTTTAGTATTTTTTCACATATTTTATTTTCTCAACCATTTATGATGGTGTAGATTTTAGCCTATTGGAAAATATTAATGTAGCCTATTGAGAAAATTGCCACTACAAAACAGTTATCTTTTACAGAAAGTACCGCAAACTAACTCCTTGGGTTAACTTTGTCACCTTCTAGACGGACGGATTTATTATTATTTTAAACATATATCTTCGTGTGTTTTATTCATGCGATTAATTCTATCTTTTCTTAAATTTTTTAGGCAGTAAGAAGAAATTGTTGACCTAAATGTCACGATTGTAATTAAAAAGTACCTTAACTTAAAGAGAGTCAATATTCTTATATTGACCAAGAGATAATATAATAAATGCTTTCAAAAAGGGATTTTTTTTTTAGAATCATATATTTTTCAGCAAATTGCAACCATTAATTATTACAATAGCCCTATGTAATGTAATATTTTTTTTACATTTATATTTGATCTAATTTTACCATAATTCGATGCGAGCATTTAAAGCATGTTTAGGTGACAAAGTCATACTAAACGCTTATTATTTTTATTTTATTATTTTTTTTTTACCCTTACAAAAACTTCTTATACGTATTTAAATCCGCTTTGATGGATAAAGGAATTGTCAGTACGATATACCTATATTTTTTTAGAATAAAAAATGTTATGTACAAAAATGTGTCTAAAATATCACGTAGTTTGTCTGTTTTACGGTATCAAAGCAATTTTGTTTACACTGTTCTTATAACAATTGTGAAATTTCCACAACAGTATTTTCTTATAGTTAATCTATTTATTCTTGTAAATATTTCTTAAAATAGCTCTAACAAATGAGCTTTTAAATGAGTAGTATTTGAAAAATATCCAAAAATCAAATTATTACTATACATGATTTATCGGTATCTGAGACTTTAATATAAATATTTATGAATGTGAAGCATTTTCTTTAATTCAAAATTCAAGATATAAAGGTTTGAAGGAAGAAAAAGTCACACATGCACTTCTTTATATTTTTTATAAATATCTTTGTTTTTATAGAAAAAGAAGAAAATTAATATATTTTTCTGCCATAAGATATTTGGTGTAAAACGGAATTTCAGAAAAGGTCACAATATCATTATACATAAAAAATGTTTCTTTTCGGTAAAAAAATCTCCTTTCCAAAGAATTCCATTTAATTCCAGTAGAATTACGTTGAGAATAATGAAATCTTCCTGGTATTTATTTCAGTTGCAATTAGTGTAAAACTAGCTACAATTTAATATTTGAGAATGATCTAATTTACTAAAATTCTTCACCAGTCCAATTCCATTAAAATTTATCATCGCGAATTAGAAGCAGTTTAAAAGGGGAGATGAAATATTTAATTATCATTTCAGTATATTTCTGTTTAATTTAATTACCTAAAATTTTGTGGGTTTTTTTCAGTTATGTTTGCGACTTTCTGTTTTGAAAAAATAATTTGATATTCTTTAAGAAGTTTTGATTAAATATTCATCAAAGACCATTGAATGTTCGTATAAATTACAGAAAATATGATAAGCACATTATTAAATTGAAAATTATTTTCCAAATGCTCTTTTTAAATATAGGACTTCATTATTTATGGCAAATGATTTACAAAAAAATACAACAATGAGTTGCAGGTTAATCAAGATTTTCTGCTTTAACTTTTCACTAGTCAAGTTAATGTCCAAACAAAATGCATAGTAATAAAATTTTATTTCGTGAAATAACTTTGATATAGATTAGTAACGTTTGTTTTTATTCATTTATCAATTTAATTACGAAACCCTTTATTCATTTTTATGACAGAATAAATAATATCTAATATATTTTATTTATGATTCTATTACAGTTTAATATCCAATAGCGGCTGAGAACAATTATACTCTTTTTTAAGATAAATTTTTCGTGTTAGACAGTAAAATTGTATTCGCACTAGAAATAGCACAAAATTGAAACCTTGCTTTTTTATGTCAAGCTAATCAGAAATAAAAATAATCAGTCTTGATCGCAAAGTGTTTGAGAGATTAGTAGTTCTTATTCCACTAACCCTTTTATTTGAAGTTTGCCCATAAGTTACAAGTTAGCATCATTTACATTATTCCATGAAAAGAACATTTGAATTTCAAGCCATCTTCGTAAAGAAGTACCGCATGAAATTAATGTAAAAAGCAATAGAGAATGTAATTCCGTCCCGTGTTATTGAAAAATAGACAAGCACGTTTGAAGTAAAAGCAGTAAAAAATAATGTGAATTTTGTTCAAGCCATTCCCTAAAATATGAAATAAATGAAATTTAAATAATTGCAATATAGAAAGCAATTCCATCTGGTTTTGTTGGAAAAAGCAATAAGAAGTTTGATGTGAAAGTTTGAGGAAAATGTGGCACAGATATTTGATAATAAGCCAATGATTTAAATTTTGTAAAATCTTTATTACGTATAGAGAAAAATTAATCACTGTGAATTCCTTGAACTTCATAGTTCTGTTAAATATGAATATTCAACCTGTGCAAGCTATCCATTAATTAGCAGTATAAATTATGCAATTTAAAAATGATAATAAATATTTTCTTCATATAGGTATAACTGTGACAAAAATTTGAAATAGATAAAAATAATATTAAGAATATCAAGACCTCAGATTAAAGAGCTCCCATATTGTGTTAGCAGGATTCACTGAAATTCACCCTATAACAGAAGATTTTGTTAAATCCAAGATTATCATTAGAACAAGTAATAAACAAGAACCCATTAAACAATAATCATTTGAAGTAATTTTTGATGAAAAATAGCGTTTGTGGCAATAAATCGCCATATGGGATCAATGGAGAACTGAAAGGAATTGCTACAAAATAGATGAAGGATTCTTTCGTTAGAAATGTGAATACATTTTTCTGTCATAATATCTCTCGTTAGACCTTTAAATTACAATAGTCTTTTCTAGACAAAAATACGCAAAGTTAATTAACAACATTTAAATAACCACTGAAGAGGACCCTGGGAATTAGATGAAATCATGTCGGGGTTTTGCATGATTTTTAATGTATTTTGAAGGTATTTTAAAAGTATTCTTAAGATATTTCAATACATTTCCAATGTTGTTTACCATTTCCTCTAAATTACATTGTATTTACAGTAGAATTTGAAATCTAAGTATTACATTGTAGAAAACTCGTAGGATGTGCCGATCCCAAAACTTTTTTCTATCTCACAGGTACATTTTAATTTTTCAAAAATTAGTTACACATGTTGAAATTTCAATATAATTAATTCAATACTATTTCAACTTTCATCTTTCGATGAGACAGATTTTCGATGAGAAATAGTACGAAAATCGCTTTTACAGCACCCCCTTCCTCCAGATTTTGTTCAAATTCAGGGACGATCTGCTTTCCATATCCATAAATAATCATACAAAAAAAGAGTTAGTTCAGATCTATGCATAACTTCATACACATTTTGATCGTACAGCAATGAAAATAACACAAACATAGCGATTATAGTACCCCCTCCCGATGGATTTTTTTTTTCAAATTCAAGGAAGGCATACTAACCATGGTCAAATACATGCATTGAAAATTCGGTTCAATTCTATTCATAACTTCATAAACTTTTCGGTGCTACAATATTGAAAATGTCACTAAAATCGCTATTGCTGAGCCACTTTCTGTGGAATATTTCAAAATTTAAGGAGGACCTGCTTGCCACATCCAAAAACATACACAAAAAATTTGGTTCAATCATGTGCATATCTGCATACACTTTTTGATGATAAAATGGCGACAAACGGACACAAACACATAAAGACACACATACTTATTGTATAATACATCGAAAACACAAAAGTCGAAATCTGTTCTAAGACATTCAGATTTAGAAATTGCTTTAAACTTAATTTTTTTTAAATAATTCATCTCGAAACAGTAAAGTAAATATCTAATATTTACACAAAAATCCCTTAGTAAACCTTTACAGAAATAGATAAATTTTTCACATTTAAACTAAGATAACTACTAAACAACTGTCTAAAATGAGATTAGAATTACCCTGAAATTAAAATCAAACGTATTCGACAATGTTAGGATATTGCTATAAAAAACTATAATGATGTTAAAACTTTTCCTTAAATTGTATTTAACATGAGAAACTTTTATACTCCCACTCTTCAATTTCCCAACATTAATATATAGTAGGTCAGTTCTAATAATGTTTAATATTCTATCATCGTTTAAAAATGTTTGCTACCGTGAAAGTCAAATTTCTGTCAATAAAAGGGAATTTCAGAGGCATTTATATTTTATTCATTACTTTTATGCATTAAAATTGGGATAAAATGCTGCAAAAACTATTTGAATCGGAAAAATCAATTATCTTATTTATTCAAATGAATAAATTTCATTAATGTGGCAGCAAAATATCTAGTATTGATATTTTGTGAACACATATCTTTTAATATTTGGATGTAAACATAGTCATAATCAATACGTACACGTACGCTCTAAAACTTTTAAGATGAATAGTGAATAACATCAATGATTTAATTTAATAGTTTACCTCATTTATGTTCAAATGAAATGCATTGAAATGACGTTAAAGCTTCTGAATTTAACTGCAGGTAAATAAAAAGCCTCGAGATTTGTTTAATAATACCGCATGAGAAAATTTAGATAATTTGAAAGACACAAATTTTAATTTTCAATTAAAAGCTTTACAACATTAAACATTGGTTTCTTTGATTAAAATTCTTCTGAATTCAATTACAGCTTACAATTAAAATCGAAAATCTGATGCAAAGTTACTTATATTTCCTAAATAGCTGCTGGCAAAAATGATTGAAGGAATGAATTTATGATTGATTAGAAGATGATAACATACTAACTAAATAGCAATTCAATAGTCATTAAAAACCTGATTCTGAAATGCTTTAGGCTTTTTTCGTATAATATGTGCGCCCTTTTAGTGTATGGTGGCAAAGTCAGTGAAACTCATTGATCTAGAGCAGCCATACTAAAACTTTTCTAATCGTGGGCCGCAAATATACGTTCCGATTTCTGGAGCGGCGCAACACACTTCTATACACTGAAAAAATGAAGTATTCAAAAATGAGTATGTTGATGTACTCATATCGGCCTGAGTATGTTTGGATAAAAAATGAAGACATTGCTTTCTCAAAAGTTGACCAAAAAATCAAGTTGAAGTGCATATTTTTTCCAATATTTTCCATTTAATTTGTACCCTCTTATGTAATAACATATTACGGAGTTCTGAATTAAAGAGTCATTAGTTAAGAACTGAGTTAAATTAAAATGTTGTATGTTAAGTGCTGATTCACTTATGTATAAAAAAGAATAACATATATAAAATGGTGTATTACTACTGGCATCATAGAAATTCCAATTTAAAAAAAGTAGTAAAAGCTTAAATAGCAAAAAAGACGAAACAGAAGCTAACCAATCAGGAAGCCGAAATACTCTTTGTGGTCTATAATCAAGTAAAGGGAGGTAAAATGCCACCGGGCAGTAGGTTGAGTATGCCTGATCGAGAGTAACAACATATAAAAATCAAGAGTGTTTTACTTTCTGATTCTAGAAAAATAGATTTGATAAAACCTTTTTGAGTGTCAACTGACGTCTATTGTAAAAAGGATAAGAAATTCGTTTGTCTATTTTTTAAAATATTTTTTTCTATTTTTACAAAAAGAAAGTTTGGTTTCGTGGAATTTTCCAATTCTAGTTTTTGTAAGTTTTACGTGTTTTAGTATTCAGATAATACGATAAACATGTTTTTACAAAATGGCTACCTGTGAGACTGTTACTCTGTCTGCCTGTATGCATATGACATAAATATTGTGGGCGCTCTATCTTAAGAACTTGCGGACGGAATTGAATAAATTTTTCGATTGAGTTATTCTCTAATATAAATTGGTGCTGAATACTTTTTAGTATAAATGATATAGTTTATTGGTTTATTTTTATCGTCCGATTACCTACGCTAGGGATATAGGCCCAGGGGGGGGAGTGCCCATCGTGGGGGTCTTTCTAATGGAACCTAAACCGTATTTACGCAAGGTTCGAAGAAAACCACGAAAACTCCGAACGGTTAGGCCGACAGCGGTAAATTGAGTTCGAACCCAGCACCTGCGGTCTACCAGTTGAGGGGTCAGAACCTCTTGGCCACTGGTGGGGCCTATAAATGATATATAATATGTGGCTCTACTATACTACATTATTCACGAATGCCGCAATAGCTATAACTTAAGAACTATGCGCGGATTTTCATAAAACTTTTGAATCCGTTTTTGCTTGATATAATTTGTTCCTGATTGTTTTTTGGTTAAATCATCCAACAGGTGGCGCTGCTATGCGGGATTGATCATATTTTACAAAACATGTATTTCAAGAAATAGTGCTTGAATTTTCATCAAATTTCAGATACAGTTAGTTCCTGATATAAATTAATCATGATTAGGATTTGTAGTAAATCGTCTAATAGGTGGGGTTGCTATGCAATTTTTTTTACTTTTTTTTCCAATAGTTATATCTTAAAAACTAATGCGCGGATTTTCATGAAGTATGAGACTCAGTTGGAAGGTAGAGCTTGACATAAGTTGTTGCTGATAAAATTTTGGTGTAAATCCTCTAACCTGTGTCCTGATATGCTTCACTTCCTGGAACTATTAACATATATGAGATAGAAGAAAGTTATTTTATCACCACATCCGACTAGTGTATTTATTGCATGCATAATTTTCTATAGATAACCTGATTCCCATGCTTAGTTACTGAAAAGTAATTAGATTGCAAGTGGTATCTTTCAATGTGAACAATATCTTAATAACATAAATTTGTCTATAATGTCATTCTTTCTTTCTCTTCTTTTTATTTATTTAATTATTTATTTATTCACTTCGCAAGTTTTAACATTTCGACTTTTAGCAAATCAACGTAAAATTTTAATATTATGTTAAAATGTACAGAATACCTTACAATTTAAAAAATAATTACGATACCGTGTATAGTATTAGATGCGTACACGTTAAACACTTTAAAAAAAAAAAAAAAAAAAAAAAAAAAAAAAAAAACGTCGTTTAATGCGAGTCAAAATGACCAATACTTTCAATAGAAATAATTAAAATGTATGTGTCTTGCATCCGGACGTTAACTCCCATCTACCCGAATGCAAACTATCTCTGGGGTTCGTGCTATTATATTTTTTTATTCCAATAATCTGCCAGCTATACTTGCTCTAATTGTTTTATATTCAAGCCTGGTTACGTAAAGATTTTTTTTTTATTTATGTGCCTAATACCTTTTCAGGTTAAAAATACTATACATTTGAGCGTACAGATAGTCTATCAGTTTTTGAAGTAAATGATATAGTTGGCGTTAAAGATGGAAAGAATGTTTTCAATAATTTCCTTAGAATATGTGTTAATTGTCAATTATTTCAGATCAATTTCGAATAGTGCATTCAATTTGGGTAAAATTTCAAGTCAACTTTTTTTTTTGCTACAAATCAGATTTTAGTTAAACTCAAAAAGAATTTTTGTGTTCGTACCATCAAAGACTCAACCTGTGTATATATATTTAATATGGATAATTTTTTAGGATTTATTTAAACAACTCAAACATATAAAAAACTTTTTGAAATAAGCTTTATCACATTTTTATTTTCTAATTATAGTATTCACATAAATTACACACTCCACAATTTAACAGTTTTGATATTATTTGTGTTCCTAACGTAAGGACAAACAAATTGTTCTATGAACTTACATGTAATATACAGATATTTATATTTTAAAAATAAAACTAAAAATGATTTTTAAAAGATTGACATTTTTATGTTACGAATTCAGCATATTATAGGAACAAACACATTTTCAAGGAGAGAAAACCTTCAATTCTTTTCGGCTTGATGTACAATTAATAGTGTATGTCATTTAATGGAGTATTGTTTTATTTTGAGAGATGATTTTGCTACTATTTACATGTAGTGATATTAGTACATGTCTATGTATTTACTGTATGACTTCATTTATGTTTAGCTATTTAGTAATAATTATAATTATTATAATTCACTTAATTTTCTTTGTGTCTAATCAAAGCTGTTTGTGATTCTTGTATTCCAAACGTACATTCCATTCTTGAAATTTAATTAAATTACTTTCCAGAAAGAATCCTGCGTACTAAAACACAAAAAAAAATTTAAAGCTGTAATATAAGATAAATCGTATTGTAATGCAAAATTTTCTAAATATCGCCAAAAAATCTCCCTTAGCCTATTGCCATATGAATATTAATTGAATAATACGCAAGACAACATCTTATCTTTCAGAAAATGAAATATTCGTTAAAGACTAGCTAATCTATTTAGATAATTAATTTTAATGTTATTAACATAAAAGTATTTTTTTTTCTAAAAACGGAAAGAAAATCGGTCCATAAAGGGTTAATGGGATTGATTAATCATTTTACATAAGATGAATTAAAAAAAAAAAACAAGCGGGATTAAAAACTTTGATTTTTAAAATGCAAAATGAGACAATAAAAGAGATTCTGTACCACAGAAATATTTACATGATAAACTTTTATCCAGGATGATTCAAATTACCTGGCAAAGTCGAAAGTACAAAGCAAGCATATAAAGAAAATTAAGAATGACATAAGAACATGGGATTTCAAAAGTCATATGTGGCCGAAAGTAGGGATGTTTAAAATTACAAGTAGCACAAAAAGGAAAAAGGAAAAAAAAAAATACATAATTTTATTTATACTGTAATTCCACATATGATACACATTATGAATAGTAGTACTATAGTAGAAGCCCAAAGTGTTTGATAGAAGTACGAAAGAACGCCTAACATTGATCTGCTTTGAGAAGAGGCTCCAGTTTTTGAAATCTATTGATATAATCTAAGCAGAGAGTATTAAAAAGAGGTTAAATATTAGAAATAAGTTCGAGATCTACCGACATTTATTAGATTTTTTTGTTTCTAACTAATAATATTACATTGTTAATACATGTAATTTAAGTTCCAGTCATAGAATTATCGTTCACATATGTGATTTCATTTTACATATATATTATATTAATTTCAATATACCAAATCTTTATTCTTCCAATTAGTTAAAAATGTATTCATTATACTAAATCAAATTAATATTTTGCAGCAACTAAGAATTTCAATTGGAACGAAAAATAAACAGTGCACTATACTACTTTCGGAAATACCATCTTTTATATATTTTTCAATTGCTACAATTTTCACCCACTAAATACTCATAATAGAATAAACAACATATCTAAAAAGAAATTTATGTTTGTTTTTACGTATTAATTCTATTTTCTTCTTGCATATACATTTATTTGTCAAAAATACAAACTGAAGTTAATTTTAAAATTACAGTAAAATTATAGTTTTAGTAATGAAATTTTAAAAGTATAGTTTTAGTTCTTGAGTCTTAAGTGTTAGTCTTAGTCTTTGATTCAAAACATAATCATATGCAATATTAACTATTTTTGTTGATATCCTCGGAAGCAGCGGTTCCTAAACTATGGGTCACGACCCTCTGGTGGGTCATAAAACAATCGCAATTTGTCATGAAAAAATCATTTATTTCATAAAAATATCTTTTATATTCTTTATAAAATATCTTTTATTTCATCTGTTTAAAAAGATATGAGAATTTAAAGAGTAAACAAAATTTCAAGGGAAAATTCTTAATTTTCTTCTGAATAAGTATATGAGCAAAATATATAGAAATATTTAACAGAGCTTTGAATTCATTAAGGAGGTTCAACACAACATACTTGTGTGAACATGCCTTTTCTACTTCGCCAGTTTTTAAAATCAAGCACAGAAACAAACTGGGTGTGGAAATTGATTAACCCTTTAACGTTCATTGGTTTCGCCACGAAACCACAAAATTTTAATTCCGATATGCAACACTGACACCGGTATTTTTATCTAAAAATATCCCTTTTATTTTGTATATGAAAAATCACTTTTTCTTATTTAGAAATATATTTGTTCTTAATTACCGGTGTCATTCATTTATTTCGACATCTTAGCAATGAAAATGCTTTGATCGTTAAAGGGTTAAGGTTCAAATTAACCTGATTTGTACCCTATATATATACCCTCATCTGTAAACATCAATGCTAGAAATCTCATTGATTATAAAGTTATTTTTTTATAATAATTGGATATATTTGTAATTATCTTTCTAGTTTTCGTGTTCTTTTAATTATAATTTCATATATATAAGTTGAGATTATACTAATTCTTTTTTTTTTAATAGGGTATTTTTCGAAAAGAAATTTGCCTTTTTCATGGGATAGGATAACTGAGATTATGGGGGCTATAAAACAGTTTCTATATTGATATAAAACTTTATGCCATTTTTTATTTTTACGCAATGGGTCGCGATTTTTTTTACTGAAAGGTGCGTCGCGTATGAAAAAAAAAGTTGGGAATTACTACTCTAAAGCGACACAAAAAAGCGCATTAAAAAGACGTTAAATATTAAAAATAAATACTGCAGCTATTAGTTAGATTTGTTTGTTTCCAATTAATAATATTACATTGTTAATACATGTAATTTATGTTTTTGTCATAAACTTTCGTTCACAAATGTAACTTAGTTTAAAAATATATAATATTAATTAAAACATACGAAATCATTATTCTATCAATTAGTTAAAAATACATTGATTGATACAAAATTAAATCAATGTTTTTTAGCAACTTAGAAATTCAATTGGAATGACAAATAAATAGCGAAATATAATATTTTAAAAAATAGTCTACTTTATATATTTTTATTTTTCCAGACATTTCACGCATTAAATATAAATTATAGAATAAAAAACATATCTAAAAAAGAATTTAAATTCGTTTTATACGTAAAAAAAATAAAGTTAGAGGATATATAATGTATTTTATTTTCCTGTTTCATTTATGTGTGTTGTTCACAACGAAAACTGTTTAGTTTATTTTAAAATTACTCACGTATGCATTTTAAAGCATACATAGTTTTAAGTTTAAACTTATTCCAAACATAAACATATGCATTATTAAGTATTTATGGAGTAAAATGGATTTTTAATGCGTTTGGGGGAAATAAATTCATTAGTTTTTGGCAGTATGTCAGTTGAAAAGAAATAATCAGATTTCATTCCAAATTCGGTGAAAAGTGCCTAACATTTTTTTTTTGGTCTCTCATGTACTCAAAATAATATTTTTATGTTATTGTTATGCTTCTGATAAATTAAATATGGCTTTCTTATTCAGTATTCCATATCAGTGCTTAAAAACCATTTTATGTGTGGAAATGAACTTTAAAAATGCAGAATATTTTAAACGCAGGGACATTTAGCATTAAAAAAAAGAAAAGCCGAGTATTTTCAAAATTTTGATACTAAAGATATAGTTAAAATAAATTTTCGTGTTAAAACAAAAATTGCGTCATGTAAACATTCTAAAAACATACACAGATTTAATTTTAATTTTATTGTAAAGGCATATATGGAATATTTTAAGTAATCAGTCATTAAAATTAATGTTTAATTGCTTTTATTGAAAAAAAATACATTAGTTTTTGGCAATATAAAAGTTTAAAAGAAATAACACTATTCGTTTTATGGTCATAAAACGCAAAACATTTTTTTACCAAAAAGGGTATATGAGGATCTCTTTTCATTCTTTTCTTTTTCTTCTTATTCTAAATTCTGCTTTTGATAATTTATCTATAACTTGAAGATCATTGCATTTGATCAGAAGAATGAAAAATGAGATTGACGTGAGGAAATTTGTGAGATTATCTTACATGAGAATGCGCATAGATTTCTAGACTTATTTTCACTCTGCAAGCATATGGAGACTGTTACTGGTAAGAACAAAATCGAACTAAATGAATAAGTGTTGTATGCAATTCTAGATTCAGTGGCAAGTGAAAAATCCTGTGGAATAAATTATTTTTTTTATTTCTTTTAAATAGTTTATATTATAATTTATTCATGATATAAAGAAACAAATGAACACTTTTTTAAATTAATATTCAAGACAGAATGAAAGGCAGAAGCTACCCAATGTATCAGATCATAATTAACATAGGCTGAATCATACGTCCTTTTATATTTAAAAAATGGTTCCACAAATAAGAAGTTCTGTAGAGATATGACATTTGCCCCACAAGTATGAAAGTGAAAAGAAAAGAAAGTTTAGTTTTAGGGTTTTGTTTATCTGACGAAATCCTATTCGTCTCTGTTCTCGGTCTGTCAGTCCGTCACAGAAACTGCACGCAAGAACTGTATATGTCAGAGACTTCAAATTTATTATACTTACCTCGTGTCACATTACAAATCATAAATATTTTTTAAAAGTCTATAATTTTAATTTTTTTTTTCAATGACATCCTTTCATTTTTGCGATTTAAATGTCAAAATAGATCTTTAATTTCTGCGATGTTGAAATCCTAGCTTGCAGTAATAAAGAATTTCGCTGGAAAGAAGACGGTTCTTAATTCGATTTCTTAAGCTCGAACTTGAAAGTTTCATGATAAGATGTATTTAATAAGACGAAATTACGTGTTTTAATGTATTACGAAATTACGTGTTATGGACATGTATCTGCTTCTTCGATATCTTCAAACAATATAATTCAAAGTATTATTTCTGGTTTGCCCGAACTATCAATATCATTAGAAAAACGAGAAGTAGTGTGGTGTAATAGAACTGTGACGAAAACTGGATGGAAAAAATGGCGTCATCCACCGAATAGTTAACAATGTAAGATATCCGCTACAGTGGAACACATGCCACTTGCATTTGAATGAGCTTCCTTTTCGCCACATTTTTCAGCATATTTACGGTCGAACCGCTGTGGGCCAAAATCTCTCGTGGTCCAAATGGGGAACACCTCAGTTGCTGTGAAAAACTCTCCGTGGTCAATTCTGATATATGCTGTCCGATAGATTGTCCGATACCTGATACAGACAGAAATTTGTTAAGGAAAGACCAACAGTATTTGTTAGACATTTCAAATGCAATCAGCTTGCGACATTATCTAGAATATTTGCTAAATTGGGACACTGGTTCTTGGTCAATTCCATTTGGCGAACTGCCGCCAACCGAATCCTTAGTTTCATCAGATATAATCCATCAGATCCATCTGAAAACGTAAACAAAATAGCTGGTTTCATCTGAAAATCATACATGCCTGTATGAATTTCTTCAAGTTATCGATCCAGTAACGGAACGAAATGCGTTCCTTGCGCATCCAGAGTGTTCTGGCAAGAAGTATCGATGAAAGAGAGCATATTCGGTAGTTTGGATACAGAAGGATATTAAAAGTAGGACAATCCTCCCAAAAGAAGAAGGACATCGAATATAAATTTTCAAGATTTCGATTACACTGAAATTATTATTTAGAATTCTTGTGTGGTATATCTGCTACCAATGCTGCGGAATCTCATTGAAGATGATTTTAAATCAATCATCAATTCTGACACTACCCTCATCAGAAAAATACAAAAGTTTCCCTGTCACACCGAGGCTGTGGAGAGGTGCGTTGAACTTGTGACAACGGTTTCAAATAAAGTATGTGGACATGATGCTAAAGAGGGCTATATCGCAGCAAAACTGAAGTCTAGATCTGTTATGTCTCATTTCTCGAAAAAATCAGACTTTAAATTCGCAGTAGATATGGAAAAGGAAAAATAAAATGTCAAAAGTCAAATATCCTACTCTATGGAAAATGTTTGTAAATGGATGTTAATATAATGTAAATTTCTCAAACAACCAAATGGATGGCTCGTTGGGAAAAGTGTGGGTAGAACTCAACGTGCAACCACCTCCACGTGGTGAGTTCTGTGTCATTTTGTTATAGAAAAATGACCGAATCGTTACAAAATGAATCATATCAAAGAAATGAATGAATATCATAGAAAAACTTTCCTTTTTCCATGATATTGGGCGAACGAAAAGAAAATATATTAATTAGAATGAAATTTATTAAGGTTATCTAAACCATGAAACAAGAATAAAAAATAAAAACGTATTTATTTTTATGTTTTTAATTCAATTAAAAATTACAAAAAATGCGCTATTTTTTTAAATTAATTTTAAGTACGATGAGCGAACGGAAGTTTTTATATACCGTTTTTCTTCTTATGACAATTCGCAACTTTTACGCACTAAAGCGTTTCGAAAATTAAAAAAAAAAAAAATCTTTTTTTCGGACGATCCTACCGTGTATTTCGTTACATAATGTGTATTTTTCTATAGCTATACTTCATACATAATTATATATTGACTTTTATATACTTCGAAGTCAACTAGTACACGTTAGACACTGTTTGTAAAAATAAGAGTTCAACAGTTAAAAAAAAAGAATATGAGAATTGAAGATTCTACAGTAGGGTGGAGCGAAAAAAATTTTTTTTTGAAAATCAAAAACGGGTAGGTGCCAAAAGTTGCCTTTATACTAGTACATCAACTGCGTGAAATTTTACCGCTGAAAAAAAATGGCTTGAGTCTGCGCTTTTGCTCCAAAAATCGAAATTTTGGGTAAAATTTGTCATTTTTTGACATTTTTTCAAAAAAATTAAAAAATTTCTACAGAGCTGGTTAGTATTTAAAAGTGTTGCTTAGACCTTTATATTTATCTGCTTAACATATTTAAACTATAAAACAATATGTTTATTCCCTATAGCTGGAGCAAAACAGACAACTTTTAGTAAGAAAACAGCATTACCACTCTATTGGGTCATATAACGGATTGTTGTTTTTAATACAGCTCTTGTTTTCAAAACTACCTTAAACATGCGTCGTGGAGGTGGCTATATTTCCTATACCATCCGGCCCAACTATTCGATCATCTTAGTACAGTGTTTTATTTATACATTGATTTGTGATTTTCTTTATAAAAATTTGGCATGTTTTCGATGCTTCCACCTTGTTCATCAGTTCTTTGCATCCACATGCTGCTGTAACTATCTTCATGTATATTTTTACAGTTTATACAAAAAAAATGACAAGCAGAGTAATGCATGGGAATATTATTAAAGGGATCTATTCGGCCATCTATTATATTTATCAAACTTACATTCAGTTGATGAATAATGATTGGAAGTTCTGTTACCACAACATTTTTTCAGTCAATTGTATTTTTTTTACGTAACGATTTGCTTCAAAGATGATTTCAGATATTTCAACTATAAGTATGCCATCATTTATTCTACTTTTGCATTTTTTATATTTTGAGAAGCGAGCTGTTTGATGTGATGGTATCGTCAGCGAGAATTGCAATGAAAATTTGTTCTCCATGTGTAAAGCAACCGCTGTTGTAAATAACTTTTTTTTGCATTAGTTTTATGCCATTTTCTAAGTGTTTTCGTATCCAGTTAATTTCCTATTAACTTTTAGATCCCCTTTTTATGAGTGGACAACATTTGATGGTGAAATGTCCTGGGCATAAACTTATAATGCATTGTGCTTTATGAGGGAATGGACGGATATCGACTATAAGTGCTCATTTAAAATTAGGAGAATTTTATTTGTCACTGTGAACCATTTTGCATGGGGTAAGCTTAGAATTGTCTATATGATATTGAATCATTCGCTACTTCAACTCCAGTGAATTTCCTCTGCGTCAATTATTAGAGAAGTCGATATAAAACGTTCTAAGCTACATGGATTCACTGGATCAATAAGGAAAATCTTTGTCTACGTAACATTCACTTCCTATTGCAATTTTTTTTTATAAAATAGAGAAATTATTTTCTCAAATCGAGAAAAAGATACTCAGAACAGACTAGAAATTTCTGTCGGAGATCGCAAAGCTAATTCATAAGGAAAGCTATTTCTCAAAGAATGGGGAATAGAAATTTAGAAAACATCTCACAGAAAAGACAGCTCATAAAGTTAATAAAACTTTCCGCTTTATATAAGCACAGATTGGCAATCAGCGTCTATATGTTCACTCACCAAATCTATAATCCAAGTTTATACCAAATGTACTACACACCTAAATAATAGATCTAAAATCTTATTAGAAATTACCAGACTACGGAACAACACAGGAAACGACATAAAGCATACTAAAACTTCTTTAGAAATATTGTTGTTTTACACGCAAATTTTGTTTGCAATTCTCTGTGACGATCGTCATAATATTAAACAGCTAACTTCTCAGCATATATTCAATGTAATAGATTCAATAAATGATGGCATACTAGAAACAGAATTCATACAATCAATTTTTAGGCAAATCATTGCATATAAAATGTAATTGATTGAAAGAGTGCTGTGATAACAGAACTTCCAGTCATAATGTACTAATTGCATGAAATTTTAATGAAGATAATAGACTGCTGACTAGTTTCAATTAAGAACATACCCAATACATTACTCAGCTTCTTTTCTGTTATACATGGTATAAAAATATACGTGCAGCAGGTCACACCAGCATGATTCAAATCATTAAAAGTCTATGAATACAAAGGAGAGATAAATTACTTTGATATGTAGAAAACTTATACTTGTCTTCGGGGGGAAAATAACCATTTAGTACATAAATAAAACACTGGGCCTAGATGATTGGGTGGTTGAGACGGGTGGGATAATGCAACCACCTCTATGAGTTATATACACAGTAGTTCTGAAAGCAGCTAGGTAAGAAATTCATTCAAAAGAACATTTCGTTGTATGCTCCAATAGAGAGATTAACGCTGATTTTTCACAAAAAGTTGTCAGAATTGCTCCAATTATACAGACTACAGATATTGTTTTATAGTTTAAATATGTTAAGCAGATAAATATAAAGGTCTAAGCAACACTTTTAAATACTAACCAGCTCTGTAGGAATTTTTTAATTTTTTTGAAAACATGTCAAAAAATGACAAATTTTACCCAAAATTTCGATTTTTGGAGCAAAAGCGCAGACTCAAGCCATTTTTTTTCAGCGGTAAAATTTCACGCAGTTGATGTACTAGTATAAAGGCAACTTTTGGCACCTACCCGTTTTTGATTTTCAAAAAAAAATTTTTTTCGCTCCACCCTATTCTACAGTTATAAATATTGAATATTTCATAAGTCCTCATTTTGTATTTTATTTTATTTTATTTATTTTTTTTTTGTACTGTTTATTATTAGTTTCATTGCATTTCACTGTATTTTAGTTTTACAATGTATCACGGAAGCTTCTTTGCAAGAAGAGTTGCGTAATACGGGTAATATACCAGAATAAAAATACAGTACACTGTGAAAAAAAATCCGTTAAATTTAAGGCAAAATTAGATGCAATAAAAAAATTACATCTCGTTTTACTGCAAATTTTACGACAAGAACTGCTGGAAACATTGCTGACACCCGTTTTTGCCGTAAAGTTAATGGATTTTTTTACAGTGTAAAAAATATTTCTTAATTTTTATGTGCGCCTTATACAATTAATTAATACGGTATGTAGAATATGTAAAAAATAAGAATATAAGGTAACATACCCAGTAATTGGCACATTAAAGATTTGTCTTTAAACTTACTTCTATTATCATTACCAAGCAATAAAATATTTACTTGCAAATATTTTTAAATCAAAGAGTGCATATCTGTGCATCTATTTTGCCCACTAAAAGCAAAAATATCTGAAAAACTATTTCTTTTTAAATATATTTATAAAAAGTTGCTGTAATCACCAGTAATTGGCACTTAGACTTTTACACAATTAAAGTAACCCTTTTCAACTAAAAAAACTGTTGTCAATTAAAATTTAAAATATACTATAAATAGGATAGTAATAAATTGAAATGCATGCCTTTCTTAAGCCAGAGAAGAAGCATTTGCAAAAAAAAGGCTAATTTGATACAAGCCATAATTGTTTCTCTTTCCTAGGCACTATTGTCATCTAGTTGCATAAATCAAAGTTATTATCTGTAAAGTAAATGGGCATATAACTGGTATATGGTCTTGCATTTTTAAAAGACTGGATATAAATTTTTTAGGGCATTTTTGTAGGATGTGCCAATTACGGGGATGTTACCCTATGTATAATTCATTTTTAAATTTTTTATGTATGTAAAATTAATTTATATGTAATGTTAGATAAATGTTAAAAATTAATTCTTGTTAAAGTTTCACAATAAAAAGGAAATTAAGAACAGTTAAATAAAGTTAAACAGTTTACCAGTTGAAATATTTAAATAAATATTTAAAAATTATTTTATATTTTTGTTAAAAATATTAATTTGAAAGCACATCATGATAGTGCATCTTAGTAAATAGTCTGAAAAATATTGAACGAAACAAAAATTATGAATAATTTTTATTCATCCTTTATAAGTGAAAAAACTCTATCCAAGATTATATGATATAGATAATAGATACTATATATACAAATATTTTTTATATATTTAATAGAGAAAAACTTGAAATGAAATATAATGTAAAAAAAAAAAAAAAAAAAAAAAAAAAAAAAAAAAAAAAAAATGTTACTTTTATTTTTACATTTAGAAACTTTACTTCTTTTTTGAGAAAGATATCTTAGAATGTTGAAAGGGAGTTAATTTAATTTCAGATAATATCCTATAAGAACATACTAAAAATTTTCTTCTAATTATTTCAATTTAAATTACTATGAATCTAATTTAATCTTGATATAGAAGAACTAATTAAGGAAATCCAATTCTCAGCTCTTTGTTCAAGTAAATTTAATCTGCAGTAATTAGAAGCATTTTACTAAATGAATACTTTCCAATCAATTCTTATATTTTTAAAAAAGTTACTTTTAATATACTTATCAGTCGAAATTCGATTTACTTCGATCTACAAATTATTTTTAATATTTTATTCCATAAAATTAATTTTTTTGTACCATAGGAAATTTGTAGATCATTAAATATTACAATATATACCATAAGCATTTCATAACTTTTGTAGCATATAAAAACTTTTTTTAAATTTAGCTGATAAGCTTAGAGTAAGATTTATTCTCTCCTATGATACTTAAATTTTGGAAAAACAGTTATACGTAGATAATGGATCAAATTTCCCTGTAATTAAGATGTTGCATTGTTTTTAACAAGGACGAGGCATCTTAGGGGCACAGGGATGTAACCCCAAGGAGAAATGTCCTCCGTGAAGGTCTTTCTAAAGAAAAATAACCCATATATACGAAAATATATCAATGGGTCTTAAAAAACCACGGAAAATCTGAACGATGAGGTTCAGATATACAATTCAAATTAGCACCTCCTGTTTGCCAGGTATGAGAGCGGAAATTACCGGCCACTGATGGGGCTGTTTATGATGTCCGTATAATTTATAAATATAATTATTTTATTACTTGTATTACTCCATGTTCTGGTTTAAAATAGCACATACATTTTGAAAATTGCGTTAAAAAATATTATGAAGAAAATGAATAAAATAATTGTTTTAGTGACCACATATTTTGCTGTGACCATGTAAAAGTTTGAACCCCATTGCTTATGAATTTTTCATAACATAAGAATTATTTATAAAAATTCATTTTATATTGGATATTTAAAAAAATCTCCATTTTGTCTTCTCTCTTTGAGTTTATTCTTTAAATTAGTTTAAAAACTTTAATTTCAATGAAAAAAAGGATTTCGCATATTGACATTTGTTTTTATCTTTATAAAAGTGAAATAAAGTTAAAGATATTAAACTTTTATGCATTTTAAAATTATTACGTCTCTGAAAACATTTATTTTAAATTGGCGGCATTTTAAACTGGTATGCTGTGGATATCACAAAATATTCTTCTATATGTAATCGCCTGCAATCATTATTAAATAAAAATTTATATATTTTTTATATGTAGATTTATTGCAAATCTTGAAAAACTGAGCATAGTAGCTGTTCCATGTAGGCAGACGATACCGTGCTACCTAAATTAAAATGTCAGTGTTGAGAAAGTGAAAAGAAGTGAATTGTTTTTTTTTTTTTTTTTTTTTTTTTTCTGTTTTTATTCCAAAGTTGTGTTTCAGATAAGTGCAGACGATAACGCAGCAGTGAGCTGCGAGTGAGTGTTATTCTTTTAATAAAGTGTTTTTTAATATAATCAGTGCCTATGGGATAATTGGTGTAGTGTGTGCATTAATAATTAACAGTAGCAACAGCTGTTAAATAATATAAACCCAAACCTAATAAAACTAATGCATACATGTTTATTTAAGATGTAGATGACAAAAGAAAAACATATCTGAGACAGCTTTAATGGGCTTATTTTTTTAAGGCAAATTTAACGAGAAATTATTATTATACATGTATCTAAAGGCGTTCGATGACATTCAAATGACACGGTGAATCCAATCCCTGCTCTTTACTGAGTTACTGAGTCCGAATCACTATTTATACTTTGTTTTAAATGCTGTGAAACCTGAGAAAGTAGCGCAAGAGCACTTCAAGTACGGTATTGAAGAGAGAAATATCGCAAAACGTTAGATTTGTTTATCTAGGCTGCCAAAAAAGCAATGGCACACATTTGTATGGAGCATGGTCGATACAAGGGCACCATATGCAATAAAAATGTCTCTAAAGATGATATTGATCATTAGGGATTTCCGTTTTAGACAGATAAAGCTCATGTATTTGTAGTTACTCACTATAATTTTATTTTTTAATTGGATACATTACTTCACGTTGCTTTGACGTGCACCATTCATTCTGCATTACCCTGTGTTTACGGTAATATTTAACATAATTTGGTAAAATTATGTGCATTATTGATTCAAATATATTTATCATGAAAATCGTGCAAAGTACAGCAAATGTGTGATCTATTGGGGAATTTGCGTCAAATTTAATTAGTTCTATTATGCCAATTTCTAATCGAATGTTAAGTTTAATGAAATTTCATGCATTAGTTGAATACTTATACCTTTTATTATATTACTACTGAGAAAATTTTAATCGTATTAATTTGAATTTTTACTCTTTTTACGTCCGTTGCTTTTACGATATTTATAGTTTGACGTAATCGATTTAGTGACAATTTGTTATTACTGCAGGTTACAAGATATAATAAAAGTTTCAACAGTTAAAATATATTTTCAGAGACTATTAAATGTGCATTAGATACGCTCATTTACCACACATTCTGGGTTTAAATGAGTATCCAATACTTTTACTCATATTATCTTTTAGTTACAAGAAAAGTGTCTTTAGAGCGCATGCGCAGAATTCTTTAAAAATAAGTAAGCATTTTTTCAACTAGATATATCACGTTCAAAGATGAAGTAGCACAGTTGATGTTTATTCCCACTGAGACAAAACTATCATAATCAGGACTCAAATCTAGATTCCTTGTCGTGCCGTACCAATGCTCGACCATTTAAGCTATTCGATGGTATACCTGGCTGACATAATTCATATTAACTAAGCTACTTTTTTTAGCGAGTTGCAAAAACTTTTATTTTCTTAAATATTATGATCTAATTACATGCTACAAATTTTTTTCCGTGTCATCAAAACACTTTCAATAAACGATTAAAATTCTAGGTATCAGTGTTGATGTCGAGAAAAAAATCAGAAAGTATACGCTATAGTAGAGGATGTAAACATTAGTTTTTACAAAATACTTCAGTGGTTTATTTGAGAAACAGAGGGTATACGCAGCTTCTCAAAAAATCCAGAGGGTATACAGCGTATATCTACATAAAATATCCACTACACTCTTACTTGGTGTTTTTCTGTGTACAACATAAAAATTAATCCAAAAATAACAATAAGGCATGTTTGAAAGCAAACACACGCAGCACATTCTAAAAAGCAGTTTAGTCTAAACCACAGTCCTGTATTTACCTGATTTTACACTGAATTTAAAAATGTGTTTCAGAATATTTGTATACCCACTTATGTTATACATAATATATTTTTTTGTTATATGTGAATAATTTTAATATAATGAGAGATTTAATACATTGAATAACACTGATAGCAATGTTATTCAATGTAGCAATTAAAACTGCCAAAAAACCTTTTTCTTGGATTAGATTTTATTTAAATTACGGTATTTGTCGAACGATTTTGAAAATGAAACGGAATGTCAACGTTTAAAATGTTAATTATAAAGAGGACATGTGAAATATTTTGCATTACTTGTTCCTAAATGTTTAAAAGACCAATTTACATTAAACAAAAGTACAGCTTACGTTTAAAAATTGTAAAAAGCAGTCATTTTTTTTAACATAATTTCTTTAGAACTTAAATCCTATTACAACACTGGAAGTATTAATTTGTCAAGGAAAAAGTGTGTGAAAAGTGGAAAAAGTGAAAAAATGAAAAATGGCTTATAACATCAGAGTTTTAAGATTTACGGGATGAAACGGAACACATTTTCTCTCATGGATTATTTTTCTATACAGTAATAATTTCATGTAATATATGAAAACATATGTTTGAATATGTATTGTAACAATATTTTGTTTGTTCTAATTACTTGAAAAGTTTAAATGTGCCAAGAAATTACTTGGTTAAACAAAAAAATCAACGCTTAATCCAACAGACATGGAACACACAATAAAATAATTTAAAAATAGCAAATTAGTTAGAAAAACTGCACAGAATTATTCTCTGACACCCACAACGTTACACAAACTTTTCAAAATGAAAAACCAATTAAAAAGGAGAGAGATGCAAACAGTACTGAGGGCTGGGGATGAGGGCGTATAAGTAGATCGGATAATTACATGCAGAGATTGGGGCTACTCAATAGATTCACTTACCTGATTACTACTAGTAAAGGATAACACAGAACAGGGCTGAGTTTGTATTAAATTCTACTTCTGCAATTCAAATATATTTTTTTTAAATAAATTTTAATTTTTCTTGATTTCGAAATTGTTTCTAATTTTTAAAAAAACATACCTTTACTTGTATATAAAATAAAGGCTTCGTTTCACAGCAACTACGTGTTCCTATTCCTCCGTTATCATTATTACCTGTTTTTATCAACCCTATTAAATTTTGAATCGGAATAAATAAAAATTATAACATTTGTTCCGATTCACCCCTACCTGCGGGGTGAATCGGAACACCATTAAAAAATAAATAATATATATATAAACAGTAAAAATGTTTCGTTTTAGCTTAAAAAGTAAAGAACAAAACAAGACCGAAGTTTCTAGTAGAAAAATAACAAAATTAAAAAATCAGTTGTTGCTTTTTTTTTAACATTAAAGTTGAAATGTGTTCCGATTCACCCCATTTTACGGTACCCAAGATCATAGAAACACAGGAAAATTACGCACAAAAAAATTAAATATGTAAATTTTGTTTCCTCTCTACAGTATATATATATACATGCAACAGAAAAAAATCGTCTTTAATTCGCCCCTTCCCCACCAAAAATAAAATAATCCAACGCAAAAAGTCGTAACTTACAACTAAATCACAATGTATTTATAAATGAGCACGTAATTTAATTTACATTAAATTAAGCCGCAAATCAATGTACTATTTATCAGTGAAAGAATAACATAACGAAACATCAGCCATTTAAACAAGAGGAAAACTTGGTGTTTCAAAAGTTCTGTGTATAAGTGAAAAAGATCTATGAGTCTGGAAACAAGCAAACTTCCAATAAATATTCAGCATGCATTACGCTATTAAAATTAGCTCAAAATCTCGATTGTAGTGGGCGCTACTTTTGATAATTTTATGGAATAATTCCATATTGCTCACCCACGTGAAGATTTCAACAGAAAAAAAAACTGCACATGTAGTATTCTAAAGTTTTGCATTCAAAGCTTATGTTGTGTGAGCAATATAGAATTATTCCATGGAATTACTTGCAATAATGTCGTCTAATGACGAGATTTTGAAATATTTTTTTTTTCTTGGTGTCATATGAAAATCCGAAAGAATCATAATATTATTCTGCAAATCGCACATCTGAAATTACTTTAAATCGTTGTTTGGATCATGTTTGGACATTTATATGATTGGTTTTTACCCATTTCTTTTGAGAGTGGTGGGTAACAGAAGTTTGTTTTCGGATCAACATTTTCTATTCACATGGGACAATTTCATTTTGTTTTTATGTGGAAAGACAGTTCTCAATGTCGCTGAATCTCTTAGGGCGAACGTTGCCGACATCATCACAGGTATATGATCACCTAATCCCTTTAGCACTGGTGACAACAATAACTTAACCATTGGATGATAATTGATAAGGTATGATAGTGGGTTTCATTGAAAAGTTGTGCGATTTTTAAATTTTTATTTTTTTATCAGGATGGTTTGACAGACATTTTTTTATTATTTTAACGTAAGTTGTTTTAAAGGACCAGTTACAGTGATCAAAGGAGACAATATTTTAATTTCTTTTAATATAGATAAAAATATTTTTAAAGTATTTTAAAAATTTAAGTTAAAAACTATTAGAAGACGTTTAAAAAAGCTTTTAACTTTTGAAAATTAAAAAAAAAAACATTTATTGAGATAGCATTAACAATAGAATCAAAAGAATCTGGTTTCAAATCCCTACATAGGGACTTTTAAATTGATTTGAAAAAAAAAATACTTCTCCTATGTCTTTGCGAAGGCATTCGATGTCAGCTACGAAAATATTCGTAGTTATCAAGATGAGTTTCCTTGTCATTACACAAAAAAATATGAAAAATTACAACATTTTTTGAAGTAGAATTACATTCCAAGAATTTTTTATGCTATGACAACAATAAAAATTCATGTAATAGGTACAGATTTGCACTTTGAATCAAAAAATGCTTAAGGTTACAAAAAATTTGTTTAGAAAATCGTGTTCCCAGAGCTATTTAAGTAACGGTAACGAAGATTACAGATAAAATTTTAGTAAAATTACCAAATTCGTTTGTAAAGTTACAGATATATCTAGTTTTGCTTACAAGTTTTGTAGATTGACTTTTTTTTTAACAGTGTACACTAAAAATTTTAGTAAGCTTAACAGATTTCGGTAAATTAACCTTACTAAGGTGGTTACATATTTTTTTTTACAGTGTACGAGCTTATTCACGTGTAGTTTTTAATCTAGTTAAGATGTTATATTATATCGTATTCGGCACAACGTGGGAAAATATTTACTATATATATATGAAAAATAAACGAACGGGAAGTGATTTAAAAGCATAAAACTGCAGAAATCATCTTGACGTATGTGAGGAAATGCACCATCACTGCTTTGACTGCATACGTAATAATAAGAGCAAGGAAATCTAAGAAATGGCCAGATTTATTATTTTTTATATTACAACAATTTTTCTTTTCTTATTGGTATTTTAAAACATTTTTAAGTACAAACAATGTAACACATTTATTTAAAAAATATCCATTTTTAACTTTTTTTTATTTAAGATAGACATAAAAGTCGAATATGCAAATGTATAATAAATTATAAAAGGTATTTCCAAAATATATTTATTTATTTCTAGCTCAGTACCATATATGTACAAGTAAACGGATTCCGATTCAAAAATACGTAGCATTCTTTTTCTTGATGGAATAAAAAATAAATTATATTTGGCACAAAATATTTATAAGCTCTCTATCATTCGGAATGCATGGAATCCTAAAATAGTAAATATTGCATGAAATTTATTCAGTAGCAAATAAATATTTGATGCATACATATGTATATTTAAAAATATGTAGGATCAAAAAAGCACAATTTTACCTATAACTGCTTAAGAAAATGTTACTAGTGTAGTATTGTATTCTTTACATAAGAAAAAAGTATCATATTGTGTAAGAAAACATACATAATATTCATCGAAAAAAAGATTTTAATCCAAAAAAGGGGCAGAAATTTTCATATCAACTATGATTTTTTGAAACATAGTAACTAAAATAGATAAATTGAGCCTGTTCCTCTACATGTTAAATTATAATTAAACATGCTGATTATGTAGAAACAAGAATTATCATAGATTAATTTTAATCACGATTATTCAATCGGTAAATCAATTACAGATGTCAATTTTTCCATTTTTCATTTTTGGGTGAAAAAAGTCCGGGCCAGGATTCGTACAAGGGATGTATTGGCTGAAGCCGCCAATGCTCTACTACCTGCTATTGACCTTCGATTTATTCTGTTGAACTAATCCAGAGTATCAGATCAGATTAAGTGATCGTTGAGGTTAATTGGGTGACATAGTCCTCCAGTATTTGTGTCCGGGATAGCTCAATTGGTAGAGCATTGGCGGCTTCAGCCAATACATCCCTGGTCCGAATCCTGGCCCGGACTTTTTTTCACCCAAAAATGAAAAATGGAAAAATTTACATCAAGAATTATCATACTTTGATTAAATATTACATAGAATTTTTAGGATGAATGCAATGTAGCATAAAAAAACATATAACTAATACTGGGCTCCCAGATGGTACGCCAACTGAATATCTATATTTTCATAAAAATAATTTATTTTTATATTTTTCTTGCAAATTGAGAAGAAATTGCCTTCGGATGTCAGTTTAGCACAAATGTAGTAGAAACCTATTGTGAAATTTTCAGTTAAAAAATACTGGTGTTCAGTTCGCTGACCATTTGGGAGCTCTGTTAAGTTATAAGGGAAAATGTCCCCTTTTAAAAAATTTTGTTTCTTTAAAAATTATGTTTAAAATGAAGAACTCATTACAGTTCAATATTCAACTAAAAGAACTTTCTGAAAAAAAATATATGCATACATTAATATTTTTTTAATAATTAATAAAACTTTGAATATTTTTTAAATCCCTATTTCATTTGAGAAAAATGATAGTTTTGCCGATTATTTTACGGATTTTCAAATATCTGTTAGAGAAAACTGGGCATGGATTTTTAGATGCATCTGATATTATATTTAGTATATATTTTTTACGGATGTAAATGATGTAAAACGATGAAATGTAACACAATTTTTTATACTTTTATTTATTATTTTTTAAAGGAAAGACTGAAGGTCAATTCAATGCGCATATTTATCACGTTTATAATAAAAAAATAACTAAAAAAAACTAAAATACATGTCACAAACACAAAATAAGTCTTAGAACTTTCACAAAACGAAAATGAAGAATATACAAACATGGATTAAAAAACCATTTATTTATTTTATTTTGTCAGTAATTGCGCTTAGTTTATTAACAAAATTTACAACTCGCGATATAATTTCCATATGGGTAAAAATGATGTGTTGGAATATACACAATTAAGGAGTCTTTAAAAAAAAAATCAATTTTTGACCATTTTTAAGGTAAACTGTCTTTTCACTAAAGATTTGGTAATTTTTAGTGAATTAAAAAATATGAAATTTTTAACCAAGAAACTTTTGAAGTGCTTACTGCGCAGAATCACAAATTGTTCATAAGAGCGGTCCAAAATACATGTTCTAAATAAATTACTACAAATAATTATTTGAAAAAAAAACCTAATTATATGTACGTTTAATTTCAAATAGACAAAATATCTAGTAAAATATGAGATAAAATTTGAATTTTTTCTATTTGTTATAAGAAAAGGAAAATAAACTAGGCTACTTTAGAATCAATGGATATAAAACAACTTAAATAATATTCAAGTTGCATGTGTACTAAATAAAGATTATATATTAATAACTGGACTAATTAAATAATGTAAACGTTCATAGTTGATGCAAATGATGAGTTAAAAAAAGAAGAAAAAACTGATGACAATTTCAGTTATTTGTAACGATATCGACAATGATTTATTTTCTTGTAGAGCAATTTTTATCAATGTATTAAGAAGAAATTTACTAAACACTTTCTGTACCTAATCAAAAAAGAAGAAAAAAAGAAAATCGGTGATTTATCTTTAAAAATAGTGTCGGAAAAAAATCGAAAAACATTCATAGCAAAAACATCATAAATTATATAAATATTTAATAAAGATAAGGATCGAAATCAATTCAGAAATTATTCCTTCCTTTAAAAAAATAGACACATTTAGGAAACTAATGTATGTTTAAGAAGTTCACTGAATTTTTAAAAACAGTGCACAAATTATCTTTTAGTTAGAGATTAAAAGATTATTGAAAAAATATGAATTTTTAATCCAACCAGAAAAAAAATGTAAGAACAATTCAAATGTATCAGATTCATTGATTTGTTTAAATCTCTAATTCAACGGTTACCTGAGTTACATCGTGCCTGTTGGGTTTAAGCAAATTCAATATCTGTATCGTAAATAATCGATGATATATTTTGAATTCGAAAACACATAAACCACATTAATAATTTTGAAATACATTCTTAATCAATACAAATTTAAATATTGAAATATATCAAAAACAAAGTAAGTATTAATAAAGTAATAGTGATGCATAGTAAATATATCTCATGTAATAAATACACTATATTGCCATTGATTATGGGACACTTGCGATTTTAGACATTTTACTAAATATCTAGAAAAATACATGAGGAATCATCTCGAACCTCTTAGTGTATAAATATAATAGTATACGTCATACATCTCCGTGAAGATTTTTTACCGAAACTCCATAAGGGACCGTCAACAAATTAAAAAGGAATAAATATCTTTTGAATAACCCTCTCAAAACTAATGTAGCAAAAGCGCTCAAACTCTAGATTATGATTGAATGCTTATTGTAATACACTGTGTTAATTTTTATGCAAATAGCATGCACACTCGCAGAGTAATTAAGGTTTTTATAAAAATGGTCCCAAATTTTTCCAAGTTTTTCCATTATAATTTTCAGAGTTCTTAATATAAAATAATATTTTTTTTAGAAAATATGACAAACAACATTGCACACAGTACCCTGTAATCAGAATAAAAAATTAATAAAAATTGTATGAAAAATGAGTAGGTTTACTATATAATTTTTTACTGCGCATGCGTTAAAGATATCAAAATTTCATTTAAATATTATGTTAGCTAAATGTATAGAGCAACTTTTGTAAAAGCCTCAAAATCATAGCGTGAAAATTCTGAAAGTAATCGTCTATAGAAAAAGGACAAAATCCGTTGTTTCCAAAATTAAGCAAAAAAATGAGGGATTTTATCCAAATGCAGTAGTACATCCCATATTGTGTATTCTATATTGACACTAATCAATGAATATATGGATACAACCCCTCTTGTTTTTGCTTCATTTTGAAAATAACGGATTTTCGACTTATTCAATTGACAATTATTGTCAGAATTTTCAAGTTATGATTTTGTGACTTTCACAAAAGTTGCTCTATACATTTAGCTAACATAATATGCAAATGAAATTTTGATATTGTGGACGCATGCGCAGTAAAAAATTATTTAGTAAACCAACTCATATTTTATATAATTTTCATTATTTTTTAATTCTGATTACAGGGTACTGTGTGCAATGTTGTTTGTCATATTTTCTGAAAAAAATAATATTTTATATTAAGAACTCTGAAAATTATAAGGAAAAACTTGGAAAAATTTGGGATCATTTTTATAAAAACCTTAATTACTCTGCGAGTATGCATGCTATTTTCAAAAAAATGAACAAGGCTTATTACAATAAGGCATTCAATTACAATCTAGAGTTTGAGCTCTTTTGCTACATTAGTTTTGACAGAGTTATTCAAAAGATATTCATTCTTTTTTAATTTGTTGACGGCCCCCTTTGGAGTTTCGGGAAAAAATCTTCACGGAGATGTATGACTTATACTATTATATTTATACACTAAGAGTTTCGAGATGATTCCTCATGTATTTTTCTAGATATTTAGTAAAATGTCTAAAATCGCAAGTGTCCCATAATCAATGGCAATATAGTGTATAAGAGATTCTGAATATTGTCATAATGTTCAAGACATTTAAAATCTATTAAGCATATAATTTGTACAGAAAGTTTTATTCAAATTTTCTTAAAATAAAATAAAATTTATTTTATATTTTATATATAACATAAATGAAAATCACTGTTTTTATACAATAAATAAGTAAAAGGATAAATGACATAATAATCTTATTTTATTGAATTTTACAAAGGTGCATTATGGGGTTTATCTTTTATATATTTGAAATACATTTGAGCAAATGAAATGAGTCCCTTTTTCCGTATTTACAGCAAAAATAAATCAAGTCCATCCATCAAACCAATAAACCGTTCGCTTGTGTATAAAAGACGGATTACCGCATGTGACATGGCATTTTCACCTAGAAATGATTAATGACAAATAAATCCCCATAACAACTTTTGAATGCTTGACAGAAAAAAAAGTCAGAAAAATAAGTCAATTAAAAAAATTGGCAGTTACTAAGTGATAATGTGCTAAACGAAATGTATTGTCCATTTTTAGATAAATCTCATCATTATAAACAGGTACTGTATGTTTCCGATGACACTGTTTGGTATTTTTTAATAAGAACATATACAAAAAACACTATAAATTAGAAAAATCAATCCATATGAAAATATTTTTTAACGATTCACTTTTTTTTAAAGACTTCCGTAATATAAATTTATTCTGATTGTAAAAATCAAATATTACAAATTTAACTTTGAATGCGGAATATGCAATAGTAAACTTCATTATTATACAATGTATTCGCAAAGTCATTGTACACTTTTGTTTTTTACTAATGTTGGCAATTATAAGACAGTGCAAAAGCAATTTTTCCTGTAATAGAAAACAAATGTATTTTCTTGTGACTGTTAAAATGAGAATAAAAACTTTGTGAAAAATTATTTCAGATTTAAGACGATAAATTTAAAACATATTATTGGAAACAATCTTTCTATACAAATGTTAAAAAAAATACCGGGATGCTAAATTTCTGTTAGTTTAATTTATTTTACACTACTTTATAATTAAATGTTTAACTGATCGCATTGAATCAAACACAAAAATGGGCATTGAATGCCTTTAGCAGATGAATCGGCCTCAGTTTTTCCAAATCAAAGGCAAATAAATGGAAACCACTTTAAAAGTTGATCACTACTAGTTTTTAAATTTTATATTATTTATCCGTAATTTTTATAAAATCGAATTGAATTAACATTTTTTTAGAATCTGCGATGTCTGAAAGGGGGCGCGGTGAGCGTAGGGTACACGGGGCAGAGCTTCCTGGTATGGATATAGATAGCTTTATGCTTATGATCGAGAGGCTGTAACAATCGAAAAAAATTCTGATTATTCACCTTCACTAAAACGGATAAATTGATTACTTTAGAATAATTTTCGAAAGACTTTTCATTCAGCATGTCAATAATTAACCCTCCAAGCGTCTTGCAAATGGGTAAAATTGTAATGTTGTTTTCTCTGCATTTTGTTTTAAATGCTAATAAAATATGATTCTTTCAATATTACATAAAAAAAATCTTATTTAGGAATATAAATGTAATCCTTGAGAGTCTTAATCATTCTTCAATGCTTTGAAAATTCATTAAATTTATAGAATTACTAGCAGGCTATGCCCGCTGCGCTGGTCCATTTTTCTAAACGAATCTTGACTCAAACAAAATGATTTGAAATTTCGTTTTTAAAGCAGTGTATACCATCACCTGGAATGTCCTTCCGCAATGCTGAAAACGATGCCAGTGCCAATGACATTGCGATATTGCACTATTGTATGCATTGGACAAAATTTGGGTAATTAAGTACTATCTCTCTAGTTTTATCATTATAGTGGAGTTTGATATGAAAATGAGATCGTTATGACAGCAGGAAACAAAATGTTCTCTACTCATCACATTATTTTGTTAGAAAGAATTGCAATGATTATCAAACTCTATTAATTTTCATATCGCACATTATCATATGTTAGTTCTTAAACTCCCGAATCTGAACTTGCACTATGTGTAGATCTGGTAGCCTAAATACAATCTCCATTACATGTTGCGTTACATTTTTTAATAACCGTCCTCTCCTGGCAGATCTACTACAATTTTCTCTCTACCTTGGTCTGTTCCAGCAAAGTACATAGGAAAATATGTAAAAAAGAGTGTTTAACTTATATATTTATTAGAACAATAAAGCATAAAAGGTGTGTTTTAAAGCTGAATTATTTGAGTAAAATTAAAATTACATCAGTTTCATTGCCTCTTCATTTTTTTAAACCAGTTGCAAACATGTAACTTTTAAATAGGGGATAATCTTTATGCTAAATTTTGTAGGAAAATAAAGCTTCAGCTTATAATCAATTCCATTATGATTTTTGGCCCCAAACATTTATAACGATAGACTTATTTCATGTCTATTGTCAAATGAAAGTGAAGTTTACAATAATCTATTATTGGCATTTAATCTTATACCTTGGCGATAGTTTTTTTGGGGCGGGGGTTCGACGGGGTAATGAAGTAGTATTTAATAGTTAATTTTTGATAAAATTCTGTTGATAGGGCTTAAATGTTAATTAAAACTGCAACATAAACATTAAAAACAAAATTTTCTACTGTCGGTATTTCATGTATATTTTTTTCTTAGTCAATTTTAAAGTATTTTTTTTTTAACCTGAATGATTGATAAGTTAATTGCAAATATTTTTTTTTTAATTCGATATCATTGTTATTCCGAAAATTTTTCCTGCGCATTGCAAATATTGCTTTTTTAGTGATAGTAAAATAACTGCAGATGAAAAATAGATAATAATGCTAAAACCCAGAATTAACGACAACTTGGCGAATGCCTCTACGGACACTTGAAAAGTACGCGAGTTCTGTCAACTTAAATATCCAGATAGAAATTTAACAAATAATAGGTACTACTTTATTATTCCATAGATCAATTTCGCCAAATTATACATATTGCAAAACGATTCACCATATTATACAAACGGATATAACTTTTATTTTAAATAACAAAAGAATCAATAAATTACTAAAATATTTATGGAAATACAAATAAAACGTCGAATCAAAAAATAGTTGATAACGTAACAAACGCATGTAACATGTTTAATGTCAAATGAATGTGACATTTACGATAATTCATTATTGACAGTTAATCTTATATTTTAAATGCAGCAGTTTTTTGATCGATGGGATAATTAAGTAGTACCAGATAATATAAAAATATATAAATAATAATATAGCCAATAATATTTTGGCCAGGTGTCATGTATGTATCACGTTGGCGCGATTGCAACAAAATTGTGATTTTATGGATTGCGTGGTAATCTGGTTATTGTTGTTTATTTACTAATAAACTGTTTCTATACTTTTCTTTATTGCTTTGTTCTATAGTTATTAATTAAACTTCACTTATTTATTATTGTTTCCTTTGCAAAATCATAGAAAATAATTGAAAATAATATAATATGTAACTGGTATTTGAAAACTTAGTGTTTGCCAAACTGGTGTCAGATTTAAAAAAAAAAAAAAAAAAAAAAAAAAAAAAACGCGCCAAGGTGATGCGTATATAAAAATGGAAAAAATGTTTATAATAATGTAAACAAAAAAAAGTAAACAAATAATTAAAAAATTGCCTTTTCGATTAAAAAAAAAAAAAAAAAAAAAAAAAAAAAAAAAAAAAAAAAAAAAAAAAACACCAAGCAATCGTTAATTCTGTAGTTGTATCAATAATAATATTTCTTTTCTTCGTTTGTTTCATAATGAAAAACCATAAATTAAATAATCTCAAATAAAATAATTTGACAAATTTTCTATAACATCGTTGATGATCTAGAAGTCTCCTTAATACATAAACAAAACGGCAAAGATGTCATATGCGCCGAGTTTGGCACGATAATTTTTTATGCTAATTTGGCGGAAACATTGTTTTCGAATACCGGTTACATGTGTATATTTAAATTATTTTATATTATTTAAATAGTAATAAAAATTAATGAAAAAAATTTAATTAATAAGTATATAACAAAACAATTTATATAATTTATAAAGTAAATAAACATTTTATTTATAAATAAATATTAATAGTCGGGTTAATATGTCAGACAAAATAATGCCAATTTAAAGTCTATTACTTACCTCGGTGATATATAATATCTGTTCCAGTAAAACTTTCAATAATATAGTACATATGCTACTTGGTGGTGTTCAATTATCGAAGATTAGTCCAATATCATTTTAAATATTATCTAACGCAGGAAAAAATATGAAGAAAATTGAAGAAGAAATGGCTAATTAAAACAGATTTGTAAAATATTTTGGCACATATGCCATATATGCACCACATTTGTGCATTTTTTTTCTTTTTTTACACAAATTTGGCGAAAACTTCGTTTTTAAATATCAATTACACATATATTTTTTAATTGTTTTCTATTATTTTAAAAAGGAAATAAAAATAAATAAATAATGTTTTGTTAAAAATTATAAAATAAAACAATTTACATCATTAAAAAAAATAAATAAGAGTAAATAGTTTATTAATAAATATACAATAGCCGAGCTACCATATGAACATAAAATCGACGTTTTATTGCAATCGCGCCAATGTGGTGCATATATGACATCTGTGCCATTTTTTTTCAGCAGGCAATTTTTATTTCAAAATGTTGAATTTATCGATAGTAATAACGGGAAATTGCATAAATTTCATTTAAATTGCATAGATTTCCTTGTTCAGTTTGTAAATTTTAAAACTAATTTTCCCTGGAAGAGAATTTGACAAAATGGCGCAAAAAAGTATGTTTGTTGATTACAATTTTCAAAATTACGGTGAAAAACTTTTGAAGAAGAATGACATTATTTTACAATACATATGTGTGTGGCAGAATTTCACACTGAAGCTAAAATTTAAATATTTGATTACAATTTTTAAAATATTAACTTATGTTTATTGAACTTACAATTGAATACTAAAATATACTCCAAAAAAAAATCTCCTTTAGGAAAAAACAACTTTATTGCGACCTAATGTTAGACATATGCATTTTTGGCTTAATTCTTTGCCGACAAAAGTAAAAAAAAAAATCTCAAAGGAACAAACAAATAACTCACAATTACTTTTATAATTAGATCTGCCTTTCTCTGGAGTAAGTTATATACTATCGAAATTTGATAAAAAAGAGAAAGAAAATAATAGAAAGGAAAATAAATATCGTTCAAAATTCATTTAATCAAATTTTCAAGTTATTTTTTTTTTATTCTAACGCAAGGATAAGTCGCCAAATGTTGTATCAAATGTAATAGTTCACGTTATTTTTTAAGCGTTACAAATATTTCTTTTATTTTTAAGATAAATATTTTTTTTATGATATCATGTCTCATTAAATGGTTTTTCTTTATTATTATTATTATTATTATTGTTATCAATAGTTATTTTATTATCAGTAAATATTTTCTGCCTTTATTTGCAAGATGTTTGTAATATTTCTAACAGATATATCCTTTTTAATTTCTTTAGTAATGATAATTTTCGCCAAAAAATAAATACTGGCAACCCTTTCGTCAAAAATAACCGAAAAATACGAAATTTAGTACGAAAAATCAGAGTTATCCCTGTATATTTGTATCATAAACCTCCGCAAAAATATTTCCTATCGAATGATATAATCTGCAAAAAGATCCATCGGGTAGTTTTTGAAAACACCCGTTTGGAAGTTTCAGAAATTCTGCTTTATAATATATATGATAATATCTTAAATATTGCTTATATTGCAGTGAAACCTGGAGCTTAGTGTACGGAATATTACGAGACAAACGCTTAGAGGGTTAAATCATCACTCAAACCTTATGCAGTGGCACAACAGTATACTGCTTCTGACGCAACTTGAAAGATATCAGGATATCAGGATGTAATTTTTTCGAAAACAAGTAAGCTAAAGAAAATACCGTAATTTCGGGTGTATAAGCCTCAGATCAAACAATTCTTTTTCGACCCAGAATTTTTTTAGAAACAAATATAACTAGTTAGATCGCCGTAAATATTTTTCTTCAATCACTAAATAAGATTTCTGGGTCCAAAATAATTGTTTGATCCGCGGCTTATACACCCGAAATTACGGTAATCAAAATAGACTTCTTCAATCAAAATGGCCAATGATAAAAATATCAGCAGATCGCAATATTTAATTAGCAAAATGTAATGACGAGATCACGCTATTTGACTTCTGTTACAAGTAACTAGACAATGTTTTATATGGTAACAGATTCACTGAATACCGTGAATGATATCGTTTTTGGCCCAGGATTTCAGCCTCCAAGTTTGCCACAATTTCATTTTGATTTATTTATATGTTTATCATAGGTCATTTCTAAATGATTTTTTCTTATGAATCTATTTGTAAATATAGAAAAAAGAAAAGGCCTCGTGCTAACGAAGTCAGTTCCTTTTACAGTTGAATACAGTGCCACCATATACAAGCGCCACATTTTAACTTGGACAAAAGCTTCTAAAGGGCATTAGAGTAAAGCAATTGTCATAAATTAAATTATGTCACTTTTCAAATAGTTTGTCTTTAACAGGGTTTTATTATTGAAGTCTAAGGCGCTTTTCGCTAAGGAAATATGTGACCAAATTATAAGAAGAGGATTATTTGCTGACAAATCTGAGCATTACATAAAGCAACTGACGACTGATTTTACACTTTAGACTGTTATTTCAAATTTACTTTTTATACTACTAAGCAATATTCATAAAAATAAAACATTTTCGTTTATTTAATTTTTTTTAAGTGCATTCGACTCCATGTTCCGACATTTCGGCCTGAAAGATAACAGAGTAACGATCACTATGGTCCATCTGTATACAGCCTGTTATTAAAGCTTGGGCAATCAGGTATGCATTTTTTTTCTTTGATGATTTTGTTACGCCAAAATGAAAAGTCTCTTGATGGACAAACCATGTCTATGGGAAGGGGGGGGGGGGTTGTAGCACGGAAAAAAAGTAAATTAAAAAATGTAAATTTAGAAAAATTAATAAAAATTATGTTTGAAAAACATTACATAATTCCCAGTCTTATTATGAATTTTTTTCAATTTGCATTTCATACTTATGTCTTATGGGTAAACTTTTCAGTTTTTTTAATTGTTTTTAAAAGTCGGTAATAACAAAAATCTTATGCAAAATAAGGTACTTTGTGGCAAATTTACTCTGTATTTTTATTTATACTGAAAAAAAGTTAGAATTTTTTTATCTAAATATTTTTTAAGCAAAAAAAGTTGAACTTTCTTTCACACGAAATAAAACAGAGGGATCTTAGAAAATGAAAATAAATTATTCGTATTTAAAATACATTGTAAGGAAACTTATTTAAACATTATGTTCATGATTTTTAAGAGGATATATATGCATATGTGAGTGTGTGTATCCATACATATTTAAAGGATATTTGTCTTTCAAGTTTCTCTCAAATCCAGCATGAATCAGAATAGTTCATGCAATGTAGTTTTTGTGAAAATGTTGATTCATGAATTATTCATCAAAAACAATGATGACAAGAATCAATGTCTTAAAATAAAACTTTATATGCATCGTTATTTTATAGAAACTTTGGGACTGTCACTTGCATTATTTAAATTTACCCATTGCTATTAATACACGCTTATATTTGTAAGCCATTAATTATAAAGCTTTTTATAAAAAAGAATTTTTTAAGAGAATATTTTTTATACATTTCCAAGAAACACATATAATTATTTAAGTAATGAAGTTTATTAATAATTATCGAGATGAAACTTGCTGTGAAATAATAGGAATGTTAAAGTATCAGCGTTAAAACACCCATTATATTAACTTAAAAGCATGCCGATTTCGGTAGCATATAGCTTACTAACCTCAGTGCTAAGAATAGCCATTTTTTTCACAAATATAGGAGAGATGGGGAATTCAAGTTGAAGGTTTAATAACCAATAGGAAAACAGATGATTGCATACAATAGGAAATAAGATATTGCATGGAATAAGGAACCGAAGTAGTAAAAAAAAGAGTACAGGAATAAAACTCTTAAGAAAATGAGGTTTTTATGTATTATTTGAATCAATCTTTTAAACGAGAAATGGCAAATTCAAAATTGCCAATATTGTCAAAATTTTTACAAATATGAAATTCTTCATAGAAGTTAAGTTCATAAATGAATGTAGGTTTAGAGATAATTTTGACCTGTCAAAAGTAGGATTCGACTCCCAGCATTGTTTTGCAGTTGGCGATTTATTGGTTTCTTGTTTTTTAATCTATTGTTTATTTGTGTGTTATGCGTTTATTGTTGATTATGCGTTTTTTTAGGAATATTTAGTTTTTCCAGATTAGAGAAGTTCGCAATGGCAATTAATGTTGTAGATACCCCATGGATCGAATTTTTCTAAAGGATATTTTAGTTTGGAAAGGGTGAGTTGATTGGTAGGGGCAAAAATTGTTTTTAAGTCATGCTGTCTAAGAATTTTAGCAATGGTAAAGCTTGATTTGGCAAAGAAAAGTAACCCAATGTTAACATTGGAAAAAATAGAAGATTGGTGTGAGTATGTGGAAAAAGGGTGTTGTAGTTTAAATAGAGCAGTATCAATTATAGAAGGCCCGTAAACTCTATCCATGGCAATGACTTTAATGTATTGAATTTCGCTATTAAATGACTGAGAATCAAGACAAATACGTATGGTATGATTATTAAAGAAAGAGATTATATTTACATAATATAGACGAGGACCCAAGAAGCCAAGGGGTGTAAATGACAAATTTGAAAAAAATGAACTAAGCACAGAGAGGACGTGGAAATATGTTTTTTACTTTTCAGGTAAAGAAATATAAATGATCTCATGATTTTGATTATGTGCTGTGTTATAGAAAGAAATCACATTTTCCGAAAATTAAATGGTGTTTCTCTAAGATTTAAGAAAAATAGTCTATGTTTTGCCATAAGTATTTAAAAAGAAATATAAAATAAGCAAAATAATATTGTATATCGTTTGATTGAGCTGTCTAAAAGTTGCTATTGATTTGTTCTTTTACATGGTAATATCTTTTTCTAAATATTTTCTGCGAAGTAACTCTTCACTGCCACTAGATCATAACACTTTTATTGGAAATAGATCTGAGTAAAAGTATTACGTTAGGAATAATTATCATATAAAGTATTTTCTTTGGAGACAAGAAATGCTTAGAGATTTATCTTACCTACATTATTATACTTCTATGTATATATTGTAGCATAAAAACTGCTGTTGTTCCAAAATTTTCTCGTTAACGTATAGTTATAAGAAATGAGTCAAAATGGTTTACTTAATAGAGATAATTAGTGAGTCAATTGTATATAAATGAACTGTATGGTATAAGCGATTTTTGTCGCTGTGGTTAGTGTGGTTAGTGTTGTGCAAGAAGAAAAGTTTTAAATTGTATTGCAAGGATTGTAAAAAAACTTTGTAAACGACGCAGAGTAAAGTAGTCACTTCTTGGAAACGATATCTACATCTCAGTTAATGAAATCGTACATTAAAAAGAATGACAATTTGAAATGTAAAGTATTACGTGAATATTTCATAAGTTAGATGCTGAAAATATCATTCTACATCTGAAAGCATATTTTTAACGACATTATCAAAAAAAAACATTACAAAAATTAATCAATGTTTCAAAAGATTATCACTTACATTAAAATTTGAGTATATAATTATACAGTTTTCAAAAAAATCTTTTGAAAAGAAGGGATTAGTAGGTAGAAAAATGCAAACTATGTGCGTAATTTCAATTCTATATGTCGTAAAACAATTTTTTCTATGTTTTTTCTGCCATTTTAGATTTTTGTAATTATTATATTTTCTTGTGCTGCTATATATGAGGACCCCAGAAGCCAAGGGGTATAAGTGACAAATTTGAAAAAAAAAAAAAGAGTTAAGTGCACAGACTGTCTGGAAATAAGTCTATTTATTTGTAGTTAAGAAGTTATGAGTGATTTTTTAATTATATACTGCGTTATAGGGGTCAGTTACTTAACCTCTTTCCCAAAACTGTGAAACGCGTGGAAGCCAAAGTGTATAGGTGCAATTGTATCCATTAAGGTCTACAGCAGAAGCGCGACCAACAACACACAAGGCCATTTGCTTTTTTATACATTAAATTAATACATTTTAACTGTTAACATGTAAGAAAATCATGCTTTAAATATAGATTATGGAATACTTTCTAACACTCTCTGAAATCTTTAAAAATCTTTACTATTTAGGGTAATAGCGTGTTACTGTCCACAGCCAAATATGTATTCTAATAATTTTGAATTGCCCTATGTTCTATCTGCATAATGGGAAAATTTAGTTTAGCAAGAAAACGCATAAACTGGATGAAGTTCAGCATAGAAATACATGGATCATTTAAAAGTAATCTTTAAGTAAATTACGTTCATATTCAGTAACCTTTACGAAATCCTTTGTATAGCCCTGTATATGAACTATAGCATTTATATGAACTATAGCACATACATTAATATGCATAAATTTAGTGAAACTTAAAAAGTGCAAATCATAATTAAAAAGGAATTTCGTCCAACCATCAACCATCATCGATAATATACAGTAATTCGGATAGAATATACTATTTGAAATTTTTTTGTGTCCCTGTAAATACTGAGTACTTCGTATTATGTGCGAAATAACTTATATTAAGCCTCAGCAATATATATCAATTTTATTATACATGAAAATCGTAATATAATTAAAATATGTTGTAAAAATTCTCCCTTTATCATTAGTTAATGTAAATCTTTTGTGTAGCCCTGTAAGTAAAAGATATCTCTTCTTTTCACCTCATACTTTACAGAATATTTATTTTAATGCAATTCGTAAATTCATATAAATTTTAATATGTTTGACAGGTTGTAACATCTTTAAAATTCACTTGAAAGGATTTTTCCTATAACCAGTAATTTAACGGAAATCTTTTGATTGTCCCTGTAAATAAACTAACCGTGTTAGAAACTTCATTTGCAATAGGATCTTTTTGAGGTAAACGTGAACAATTCCTAAAAATTTCAGGGCAATCCGAATATATTTACGAGAGTTTGGGGCATGGACAGACAAAATAAATTCATATTCACTTTTCAACTTTGTTGGAAAGTGTTAAAAATATAAAATTTCAATGTTTCAAAATTTATAATAAAATTTTTAAACTTATATTAGAACCAAAAAATGTTCCTTTCGTTCATTTATCGTTCATAATTTTTCCGTTTTTAGAATTTATATTAAAGCAAAATTTTGTCCGTTAATTTATTTGTGTCAACGTTGTTTTTAATTTTTTCATAAATACAATATTTTATTTTATAATTTTTCATTTCTTGTGCTCATTCGGCACTTGTACCCTTTAGCTTCCAAGAACTTTTCATTATTGCTTGGAAGCCAATAGATACAAGTGACGAATGATGATAAACCTTGCTTAGTTATAAATTAAAAAAAAATCCCTTTCGGCATGGCCTATAGGCGGAGGTAGATTTCGAAAAGTTTTCATCTCAAAAAAAAAAAAAAAAAAAAAAAAAAAAAAAAAAAAAAAAAAAAAAGCCTATTTCTACTTAAATGCCCATTTTGGCAATATATTTTGAATTATATTCTTACTTTATTTAAAAAATTGACCAATATGCTCATGCTCATTATATAGTTCCTAAATAACAAAAAACTGTTAATTAAATTCGTTTGACAGCAAAATTGAATTTAAAAATGAGTCATAAAATAACCAATTTATTATTTTTAATACATCCACAATTCTTTAATCAACATCGCTTTGAGAAATTTTGTGCGAAGTGCCCACTTTGACAGATTTTTTAAAATATATATTTAGCCTTTATCAAAAATCTGACCAATACGGCACATTACACAGTTCCTAAATAACAAATAACTGTCAATTGAATGCGTTTGGGAGCAAAATTGAATTTAAATTGAGTCATAAAATAAACAATTTGTTATTTGAATACAGCCTCAATTCTTTTATCATGATCGCTTTAGGAAATTTTTTTGCGAAGTGCTTACTTTGACAGCTTTTAAAATATACAGGGTGAGTCATAAATATCGAAACAATAGGCTATCTCTTTAAATATTGCCTCTAGACCCATACTTCCAATTGCAAAAACTCATAAAAAAAGTTGAAATTTCTGATAATATAAGTTGCAACTCCATGGGGGGTCTAATTGAAAAAATACGAAAATTAGATTTTTATACGGCCCCCGTAGAGCAAAATTCCCAATTAAGAAATTAATCCTTATCCATTCCTAAATTGAACAAAAAAAATTTCATCTCCCTATCTGAAAACCTGACAGAAATATCAAAATTTAAAATTCTCAAAAATTCATGACTTACACCACTTTACCATGCCTGTAAACGAAGCGTTGTTCATCAATTTTCAAAGCAAATAAGGGATCGTCCATAAATTGTAACGTTGTTATATGTCGGTTAAAGACCGTGCCTTTTATTTGGCCATAATAAAGCAGCGTATTGATTTAAAATTGAATCTTGTTTCTAAAACATGTTGATTGTTAGCACTGGAGGTCTGAATAAATCGTAATATTTAGGTCCGGTCCTAGACCGACCCATAGGGAAAGAACTTCAGCCCCGCATGAAATAATGTTAAACTCATAATCCGGACTAGCCAGGAAAAAATAGCGTAAATCATAGTCGGCTCAGCCGTGAATTTCTACATAGTTTTTTACTTCAGTATAGTTAAAAATTGCTTTGCGTGGACCGTGCGTTTCTGACCAAAAATACTTAATATAGAATTTCGTTTTTTATATTTATACTTTTTATTATTAAAGAGGCGCCAAATCCTGTGATATATTTATTTTATCAATGAATCTATGTTTATATGTAAATGTTTCACTTATATTTTATTATCGCTAATCCATATCCCGTGCAATGAAGAATTTGAAAAATGTTATACAGTAAAACCTATTAAGACGGAATCACATAGGAAAGAAAAAATACGTAATAGACAAATCCATTTCCTATGAAGGTTAAATGGAGTTTATTTTATTCTCAGGTATTATTGTATTTATTTTGCATGGATCAACACATTTTCTCTTTAAGACAGAATTCCGTCGTAGGTTTTTTTTTGTTTGTTTTTATTTTGTTTAATTTTTTAGCATTTAAATATACTATTCTTAAAAAAAAAATTTAAAAAAATAAAAAATAAAGGTTTTTTTTATTGTTTTGTAAAATAAAAGCGGTTTTAAAATTTATGTGGTTTTCGTAAAAATATTGATTAAACCAAAATTTACTTATTTTATGTACGTATTAGGTCTGTGATTTAATTACGGATTGTTCGAGACCGAGATTAAAAATTTCGTCCAGTGCAAGTCTGGGAAAAAGGAAGCAGTCGCCTACATTACAAAAATACATTAGACCAGGATAGGCGAGTCTTCAGAAAAAAGTAACGTCTCGGTCCTGATCTGACCTGAGTCCAGAATACAAATTTTTTAACAGCCTCTACCGGACGATAAAAAGCTTGAAGTTGAGAGAACTAATTTTTTAAAAAGGACTTAATTTGAATCTTAGAAAAGCATTCTTTTAAATAACTAATGGGCAGTAAAACAGTACATTTCGTTTTTCTGTATAATGATTTTTTCCCGACTACTTCTTGTCTTTAAATTATTAAAATTTAAGAATTGTTGAAGAAAAAAAGTACAAACTATAACCATGTCATTTTTAATTATTTTACCTTACTTTTGTTTTAAAAAATGAAAAATTATTTAGTTTTGAAAATATGATTTTTTAAAAGTTTTTTTTTAAATAAATATTTTTAATAGCTCTAAAATAAATATTAAAAAACAAAAACCTCGAAACAAAACTAAAATCAGATTTTTATTTTAAGTTAAACAGAAAGAAATTGAAATCCGATAAATAATGTTTGGAGTTATAACGATTTTTAACTATAGCATTGAAACCAGTACTAACAATATGAATTTTTATTAATTTTATGATAAATTTTGGCATGTGATTTTCTTAGCAAATTATATGGCTAACCATCACAGAAAAGGAAAAAAAAAATCAAAATTCTAACTCAAAAGATAGATTTTTTACGCATTTCCTACAACTGTTAAAGTAACATAGTCTTTTGAATTGCGCGCATTTCAATTTGTGTCTAATCCCTTAAAACCTGATGAATTATTCAAACGGTTATAATTCCGCGAATTTTTAAGATATGACGATGCAATTTTTTGTGTATTATTCAGGACTGGATAAGGAAAGATTCCCTAATTGGAATTTTTATCCTACGGGGGCCGTATAAAAAGTTAATTTTCGCACTTTTTCAAATAGACCCCCCATGGAGTTGCAACTTATCTTATCAAAAATTTCACCTTTTTTTATGAATATTTGCAATTGGAAGTATGGGTCTAGGGGCAATATTTAAGGAGATAGCCTATTGTTTCGATATTTATGACTCACCCTGTATATTCACCCTTTATCAAAAAATCGAAGAATACGCACATTATATAGTTCCTAAGTAACAAAAAACTGTCAATTGAATGCGTGTCAGAGCAAAATTGGATTTAAAAATGAGTCATAAAATAACCAATTTGTTATTTGAATACCCACAGTTCATTAATCATCTCGTTTTGGGAAATTTTGTGCGAAGTGCCCATTTTGGCAGCCTTTTTTGAAATATATTCTGCCTTTATCAAAAAATTGGCCACTCCGTCACATTATATAGTTCCTAAGTAAGAGAACCTGTAAATTGAATGCGTTTGAGAACAAAAAAAAATTAAAAATGACTCGGTAAAAACGCAATTTCTTAAACTTCCTCAAAATTTAATCACAACTTCGTGAAATTCTGTTCAAAATACCCTTTTTGGCAGCCTTTTAAAAAATATATTCTGCCTTTATCAAAAAACTGGCCAATACGTCAAGTTATATAGTTCCTAAATAATAGGACCTGTAAATTGGATGGGTTTGAGAACAAAAGTGAATTTAAAAATGACTCATGAAAAACGCAATTTGTTATACTTAATGAATTTTTTAATGATGAAAACTTCGGGAAATCTGTTCAAAATACCTTTTTTGGCAGCCTTTTTAAAAATATATTCTGCCTTTATCAAAAAATTGGCCAATAAGTCGCATTATATAGTTGCTAAATAAGAGGATCTGTCATTTGGATGCGTTTAAAATCAGAAATGAATTTTAAAATGAGTCAGAATATAAGCAGTTTGGATTTGAGGTTTTTTTCTCCAACTCCTATTTTTGTTTAATTTATTTTTGCTATAAGAATTGGTTCTATGAAAAACTTGTCAATATAAAAGTTGTAGATATTATTGTGAAGATGTAAAATAAATTTAATTACATTTAATTGCTTAAGAATTGAGTAAGTTATGGGTGTTTTTCTTTTTCCTCACCCCTTTTTCTTTTCGTTTTTAATTTTTTTCATCGGTAAAAAATGGTCCTATCAAAAACTTGTAAATACAAAAGTTTTAGATAATATTGTGTACATTTATATAAAATTTAGCTGGATTTGATATCTTGAAAATTGACGAAGTTATGAATTTTTTTCTCCCAAAAAACATGTTTTTTTCGCCCCTTGAGCCCATTTTTAACTTTATCAAAAATCTGTCCCGCTTAAACTTTTTCCTCATTTTTTAGAAGTAATATAAACTTTAAACCGATTCGATATCTATTTTAATTAAAAAGTTATCGCGTTTTTTCTGTTTTCACAAAAACCCTCCTAACTTCCACCCCCTTGGTCCGATTTTGCCCATTAACGAACTTATCCGAGATTTTATGCCCCTTGATTTTATGTAAAAGTTTGATGAAGATCTGAGCATAATTATGGAAGTTATCGTGTCTAGAAGAAAGTGATATACACCGATAGATAGATAGATAGATAGATAGATAGATAGATAGATATATAAACTTTTTTACTGATGGTAGTTTTGGGGTCTAGGAGTCATGATTCGTGTAGATCTGCAAAAATTTTTCAGAAATTCCAACATGGGAGACAATGCAATAGGTAGTATTTCATACGAAATCTACCTAATATATATACTCCACTTTTTTGTTAATAGTTATTGAAATAAGAGTTCAAAGATCACTAAGAAATAAGCAAAAGTTTCATATCTCAATTCATTGAATTACAATTGATGTTTAACTTTGAACTCAATTTACTCGAAATCTAAATTTTGTCACTTGTACCCCTTCTGGGCTGACTTCTGGGCTCCTCATATGTAATTGTTATTATAAGAATTCCAAGTCTCATTGAAATACTAACGTCAATTTGATGCACTACATTTACCTAAATAGAAATTAGCATTTCCCCAATTTGAAGCATTCACTCGATAAAAGATTAACTGTATTTTGCGTTTTGCGACCGCGGCAATATTGAGAAACAATTTTCAAGACTTAAGTTGTATTGTGCTAAAATTATTAAAATTATATGAAATGATTCACAAATGATTCGTATATCTTATGTAAACTATCGAATCTTAAAAATTGCCAATTTTACTTAATTCCTCACAACTTCAAAGCTATTAGTTGGAAGTAAACGAAGAAAAATTGAAGATTTTTTTTTTGTAAAATTGAAACAAAAAACGACAAAAACCATTTAACTTAATACACTTTCAAACGGAAACATCTACAGTTATACATATGCAAGTTTTAATGCACTCTATAGCACCATAGTTAGTGTCAAAATTTTTAATAATAGTACATGATGTGAAACTTATAAAAGACATATTGTAAAAAAAAAATAATGATTCAGTTATCCATATGTATATTCAAATTTTATCTGTGCACTGTACAAAAAACATGTAAATATGCAACATTAGTTTTTGTAAAGTCTCAGAAATTTGTAGTCTAACAAAAGAATCTATCAAATATACATTAATCTGAATAAAATTTTATCTGTTTCCGGGGTTGTAGTTACATGTAAAGGTCAATGTTTTCCAATTTCCAATTTTTCGTTACATAAAAAATTTTAGGCAACACAGTCTCCTTAAAAATTCTTGATAATTATATATATATATATATATATATATATATATATATATATATATATATATATATGTTTCTTACAGTCCAGATACATTAAAAAAATAAAAACAAATGTGTGGAGCGTCTTCTATTTAATTTAAACTGATGTCTTGAAGGCTAAAAAACAATAACAACAAGCAGTAAAATTGGCATTTCTTCTTCCGTTTATCAGTTTAAACTTTTTTTAATATTACAATTTTAGATGAAAGTGGAGAGCATATTAAAAGGAAATATCGCAATAATACTAATAATAGTAATAAAAATACAATAACTTACAAAAATATAGCATAAAGTACAGTCACAAAGAGAGAGCCACATGGTTTGGGGATTAACTTTGTTTTTGGTACCTGCTCTGTTTTTCAAGGTATTGTCGATAACATTAAAACTTTACTAATAGTAAGTTTTGTAGTCGGTCCTAATACCACTATCGCACATATATACATATACATATACATGTTGCTCTGACCGTTCGCAAGATTTTTTATAAGAAAGATACTTTCCTATGCTCTATATATGGCTTCTACTAATACATTTTTACTAATCACAGTACTTTAATTTAGTAGAAAAAGTGAAAATTTCGCATACATTTTCCATTTATGTTTTTAAATAGATACCTGTAAAGAAAAGTAATTAAGCACTTTTTTGCCTAAAACGAAAGTTTCTATTTAAACTAGATTTTTTCATTTTTTAGTAATTTATACATCATTAATTCATCATTCAATGGTGTACGATATAAGTATTAAAAGTGTAATCTGAAAAGTGAAAATAAAGTATATAATAAAATTAAACTATAAGATATTGAATCGTATTATTCTTATTTATTTGATATATATGTAGCAAGTTATGACAAAAGATGCTTCTTGAAGTTATAAAAAATATCCTATAAATGAAAAAGGTTGATGATTCGTTTTTCACTGCACTACATAAGACTGAAATTATAACAGTTTTTTCTAAAAAGGACAATGCGTGTAATCTCATGGATTACCTAGTCCTGCGCAACTAAATATCGAATGTATAATTAATGTGACTTTAGAGGCTATAAAGAGAGGTTGAAAGTAGAGATGCATAACTTTAAGAAAACTATAAGAAGTTATAAGAAAATGATAAATATAAAAACTATAAGAAAATGAAAGAACTTTAATGAAATTGAATTAAATCACAGGATTACTAGTCGGATGTGGCAATCTCAATTTTTTTTTTCATCTCATACATAATAATGCTTCAAAAGCACTAACACAATGACTATTTGACTAAATGACAAACTATGCCCATCGTGGGTTTCTAATGATTTGAAATTCTCTGCACTAGTATTTGAGATATAGCTATAGCTAAATTAACGTAAACTATGAAAATTACAGCATAGCACGATGATTTACATCAAAACCCAACATTGAACAACGCATACTAACATCTAACTGAATCTAAAATTTTATGAATATCCGTGCTGTAGTTCTTGAAATTGGGACACTGCGGAAATCGTGAAATATGTAGCTAGAAGAATGAACTTTTGGATAATTTACACTAAAATGTAAACAACCACAAGTCATATTAAAGAATAATTGAATCTACAGTTTTATTAAAATCCATGTATTAAATTTAGAGACAGGTTTATTGCGAAAAGTGAAACACCGCAGCGCTATATATATAGCTTCCTATTTCATTAACCGACTTCCAAAAAGGAGAGGAGGTTACGAATTCGAGGCGTATGTATTTTTTTTATGTATGTTGACCGATTACTCCGAAACTATCAAACCGATTAATTTGTTTTTGGTGTTAAATGAAAGAGCTTGCTCTCGAACTGGTACCAATTCCATGTCATCGAAATTGGTTCTGTACTTTTTTAGTAATTAGGCAAAATCTAATAAAATTAGTGATTTTTCGCTAATTAAAATTGCTGAATAAGTTTGCTGAATGGAGTGCAGACAGAATGGGTGAGTGGTCTAAGACGCCAGATTTAAGCACTGAATCTTGAAAGAGAGACTCCTGACATGCATGTATACAACAACCTTTTCCGTATGATGATTTTTACATATATATTTTACAAATTAAATATTAATTATGCTATTAAGAATATTTTGTATTTAAGCGTTAGCACAGAGTATCAGAGATTTTTTGTCTACTCAATACTTTATCAGTGAAAGAGTATTAAATAATAAACTTGCGAAAATTAATATGACGAGCGTGGGTTCGAAACCTTCTAATGACATATGGGTATAATATTCAGTATTTTTTCCGTATTATAATTTTTTTAACCGACTTTATAAAAAGAGAGAGGGGGTTGTCAATCCGACGCGTATGTAATTTTTTTATGTATGTTCACCGATTACTCCGAAACTATATAACCGATTAATTTGGTTTTGTGTTAAATGAAAGAACTTGCTCTGGAATTGGTTCCACTTCCGTTTCATAGAAATCGGTTCAGTGCTTTTTTAGTAAACAGGGAAAAACTAATGAAATTAGTGATTTCTCACAAATTAATAGTACCATTGACTTTGAATAAGCTCGCCGAATGGAGTACAGTCAGGATGGTCGAGCGGTCTAAGTCGCCAGATTTAAATTCTGGTTCTCGAAAGAGAGCGTGGGTTCGAACCCTAGTTTTGACATCCGTGTATAACTTACTATATTTTTTTCCGCATTATAATTTTTATTAACAGACTTCAAAAAATCATTAACTTTTCACTAAAAAGAGAAAAATAATCTTTTCTACCAAAAATTGAACAGACTTCAAAAAGTACTGCAAAGTGAAAAATAATTTTTTTACACCATAGTAATAAAAATTAAATTATAAGTTAGTATTTACCATGAGTATTATTACATTTATGTACATTAATTTGATTTTTTGGAGTCGGTGCCAGCCAAGCCAAGTTCAAAATTAAAATTTATTATCCAAAGCAAATCGTAAGTGAATAAAGCTAAAATTTTTAACTAAATATTAAATCGTAAAAAAACTCGTAGATACTGGGATGTGTGTCTATTGGAAAATTACATGTAACTTGGCACCGACTCCAAAAAATCAAATTAATGTACCTAAATATAATAATACTCATGGTAAATACTATGCTCTTAATTTAATTTCTTGTTACTATGATGTAACAAAAAATTATTTTTCACTTTGCAGTAGTTTTTGAAATCGGTTCAATTTTTGGTAGAAAAGTTTATTTTACTGTTAGTTTCATCCATTGTTGGGCACGTTCACAAAATAAACGAACTAACTCTAACTCACGTTCAATTTCTGAAAAGTGATTTAAGTTCAAGTTCAAACTCAAAATTTTTTAAACGAACGCGTTCAAATCACGCTCATTTGTAAAAGTGAACAAAGTTCACTAAAAAGCTCACTTTTTTTTTTTTTTTTTTTTTTTTTTTTTTTTTTTTAATGTTTGGATATTATTGTCCAAATTTACAAAATTTTGTGAACTAATCATTTGATTATTCGATATGTAAGATAGAGGTATGCACGGACGGAAATTTCCAGCCCCGATCCATAGAAAAAGAAATGTCCCGCCCGATATTAAAATAAAAATTTCAGCCCGAGCCCAGCCCGGCTCGTAGAGAAAATTTAGCGGCCCGATATAATAGCTAAAAACAAGGTCCGACCCCGCCCGACATAATAGCTAAAAACAAGGCCCGAGCTTGGCCCGGCCGGGAAAAAAAGTTGAAATTTCGCACCGAACCCGCCCATACATCTTACACAAGACTACATAAAAGAAATTCAGACATTTTTTTTCCCCGAGTTTTTTCCCAGTAATTACAAATTGTGTTGTATTCCCTTTTTTTTTCCCATATGATATTGAAACTCAATATAATGTAAATCACTGCTTTAAAAAAAGAAAAGAAAAAATTCATAAAAAACAGAAAATGCATTGGCAGAGAATTTGCCGTCTATTCTCTGAAAATGCAAATTCGCCGCCATTCAAAAAGGAAATTTCTGTTTTTACAAATGTGAGCAATGGATGATGGAGCAACATTTGAAAGTATATATATAATAATTATACATACTGATGCAAATTCATACAGAATAAATATTTGCATTGCATATCATCGTTATCATTACATTGCTTTTTTTTTTTTTTTTTTTACTACTTTACGTTTTTCGGAAGTCAAATCTCCGCATTCGAGATTAAATTAGGCAGGATAAATACTCTATTTCCTACAACACACTCGCCATATCCAAAGACATTGTTAGAGACTTAAATATCCATTACGAAATACTGGATATCTTCCCTTTCTTCTAAATTGAAATGGAGGATGGAGCATTTTCTTTACTTTATCTTGGAAGAAAAGTTATTGTTTTTAACATTCTCTTGAATAAGCTTATAAGAAAAAAAAAATCCTTTAATTTAAAAAAAATGTAAGATCTCTACCCAAAACAAAAAGTCTGCATTTCAGAAATTTTACATAAAATCAGTAGTATATAATGGACTTTTTTTTTGTGTGTGTGTGTGTTCATAAAATTCTTATGCATATCTAATATTTTTCTTAATATCGTAAATAGGGTAAGTCGATTGAAAATTTCGTTAAATTGTCTGAATTACTGTCAAGTATTATAAATATCAGGGTTCGATTCAAGTAGGTACCTTAGATTTTTGTTTACTTGGATTGCGGTCGTGGTTTTGTATACCACATTTCTCTACTATTTCTTATAATTTGTTCCGACTTTTTTCAAACAACTTACATAAAAAAAAATTTCCTCCGGGGGAAAAATTTGAATGCGCATTTCAGCATTTCATAGCATAACACTAGAGGTCTGCACGGGCCCGGCTTGGCCCGTGGCCCGTACCCGGCCCGCTGGCCGGGCCGGCAGATTTAGGATAGTTTTTTCAACGGGCCGGGCCGGCAAAATAATTGAACGGGCCAGACGGGCTGATTAAAAAAAATTTCGGGCCGGTAGGCCCGAAAATTTTTTTGATTCTGAAGAAATTCTTTTTTCTGAAGAAAATTTTTTTGTTCTCACGATTTGAGCTGGAACGATAAAATATGAGCTATTTTCAATGGTTTTAACGAGAATAAGTATAAATGTGCGTCACGAGCCATACTAGTTTGACAGCATCAATATAAAAATGTACAGTGTAGAGATCAGCATCGGAGAATAACATTGTGTGCAACTCGTTTTAATATTTTTTTAGCTGACTCATGCCGGTCCGAGATCAAGCTTGCATTATTTTTCTACATACAGACTGGCCGGACCGGAACTAGACTTAATTCTTCTCAAGATCTGTAGGGCAGAAAACATGATTTACATTTACAATTATATTGATTTACAATTGATTTACAATTATTAACAGCGATAAAGAACTTATGTTAGCTTTATCTTCGGATAAATACTTCTTGATGGTTTTTAAATTAATTTCTGATTAATTTTAAATTGTAAAAGTATAAAAGTGATATTGGAGGGATTTGGAATCGAATAGCGTATTTTATTTTTGGTAAATAAAATACTTGTATGACCTTTTTGAGATGTAATACTTTCTCAAATGATTGCAGGCTTTTTTCCCTTCCCATGCTCTCGCTTCCGGAAACTCTATTCAAATCGCTAATTATGACAGTATTTTATTTGCTTGTAATATTCTTAAATTGCTTGTATCAAAAAATGGATAACGCCACTCGATTATATAGTTTTTGAATAAAGATACCTGCTAATCTTATGCATTTCTGAGAAAAAAGTGAATTTAGAAATGCATCAAAAAGGAGCTTCTTTGAATTTGAGATTGAATTTGGATTTAAAACCTTTAATAAAATGATATAGAAATATTTTTATAAATCTTCTTTTATCAAACATCTTCAAAAGTAACGATGTTTTTAGCTTTCTTTCTTCTTTCTTTTATTCTAAGCCATATTAAATTTTTAACGAATCTTTATTCGAATGTTGAAAGCCTAAGAGTCTAAGTAATCATTAATGTTGTTAATGTGTATTTCCTGTAAAATATACTATAAAATCATTCCATAGATATGTATGCAGTATTCTTTAAAAAAAATCTTAATTATATGATAAAAATCTGATTTTTTTTAGAAATCGTAGAAATTGTAACGGGCCAAAACGGGCCGGGCCGGGCCTAAAATATAAAAATTTAAACGGGCCGGACCGGGCCCGGGCCTGGAAATTCCGGCCCGTGCAGACCTCTAGCATACACATATTACCATTTTTTGGTGGTCTTTTCCCGCCGGAATTTTTTATCTTCCTGTAACTCGCTTCCCCTTAGTTATGATAACGAAATTCCACGTAACTGACCTTGAGTGTCCGCACTTTTGTATACTATAAAACTTCAAGTCATTCCTTCATTTTCTACGCATTTTACAGCATTTTGGAGTTTAAATTGGTCTAATGCATCGCGATGCGACCACTTGCGTTAGATTTTCCCCCCTCCTGGTTCTTCATACCATATCCCCGAATTCTGTGTGTGTGTGTGTGTGTGTGGGGGGGGGGGGGGTAAGATTCCGGGAAGTGTGGGGTGGATTCGCCGTTTCACTATGTTTTTTTTTCTTCTTTGTTTTGTTTTTCTTTCTTTCTTTCTGCTGCTATACTCTTTCAAGTATTTTTTTTATGTTTAGAAAACGTCGTAAGTTTTTTAGCTGTTCTGGAAGGTTTAATAATTTTGAAAACTTACAAAATTATTATATAAGCGATGGATTTCCACTAAAAACTCACAGTGGCCTCTTACATTTTTTTATGATAAACATTGTGGAAATAAATTATCAATTTATTAAAAAAAATAGTGGAAAAAAAATGAAACTCTTCGTTATATTTTGAAAGAACATGCTTTAGATTTATGAATATGACATACATATGTAAAATAAATGACAATAACACTGACAAACTCTTAATGAAGAAAAATAAGAGTAATTGTGGGGAACTAGAAACTAGTTGTTAGAAGTTCTTTAGTTTCCAAAATGTGAAAGCTATCGTTTTCTAGAACAATGAAAAACGTTTTTATTAAATGCTTTTTTTTTTCTTTCTTCTTTACATATTTTTCTTTAACTTTGGGAGGCGGTTAGTGATATAACATGATCTAAAATAATTGTTACGGTTTTTTTTTTTTTTTTCTACAAAATAAATTATCTATAACAAAACGTAAAATATGCTTGCGAGAAATTATTTTGTTAAGAGATTGATGAACGTTTATAATTTTAGAGAATCTTGCTATTTTCCCATATTCCTATTTTTATGATTTGTTTTTTCTATTTTTTTACGTAATTTTAGAAAAATGTTTTAAAAGAATAATCGAAAAGAAAAAGTTAAGGAAAAAATCTTAAATTATCAAATCTCTAAAGTTGCACTTGCAAAAACGAATCAACGAAAAGAAAAGAAAAAAAAAAAAAAGAAAGAAAGAAAGAAAGAAAGAATTGAAAAGTAGCTACTGCTTTTATGTTACTGATTTCGAAGAAAGGATTATTTTATCTCCTTTTTTATTACTATATAAATATGGTAATAAAAATTATTTAAGATTTATTTTTTTAACTTTAATTGCCTCCTAATGCCGGACAACCATTATAACCTACTTAAGAGCGTTGCTGTCCTTTCAAAAGATATGTATTACGATTTCAAATTTATAACTGAAGGTATCTTTTAATTTGTTACGGAATGTATCTTTATAATTTCAGTCAAATTATATAATAATTTTTATCTTTTTTACGAACTTTGTAAAAAAAAGAAGGAGATGAAAAGTTATTAAAAAATTTATTATGTTTTTTCATTTCAGAAAAAGTACTGAATTATCAAATCTCTAAAGCTGTACATGCAAAAATGAGTCAACGAAAAAGAAAAATATATGTATATATGAAAAGTAGCTACTGCTTTCATGTTAATAATTTCGAAAGAAAGGGTTATTTTATCTCCCTTTTTTTTATCTATGTAGAGATAGTAAGAAAAAAAAAATGAGATGCATTTTTCCAACTTCTATGTTTCCAAGTACCAGACCACCTCAAAACTAAACTAAGTTGCTGTCATTTTAAAAAATATGCATCACGATTTCAAATTTGTAACGGATAATATCTTTTAATTCATTATCAATTGTATCTCTACAAAGTCAATCAGAATTATATAGTAATTTTTATCATTTTTACAAATTTTCCTGGTTAGATATGGGGTTATTTTGCTAATTAAAAAGAAGGTGGTGATTATTACACTCCCCCGAAAGACCCCCACGGAGGGCATTCCACCCCTTAGAGTCTATTCCCACAGTGTAGATAATTGGCCGACATACATACATAATTCCGACCCCCCCCCCCACTTAAATAGATAAATTTAATGGCTAAGTATAAAGGGAAGGAACGAGGGATAACCCCCTTAAATTAAATAAATGGCTTTTACTCAGAATTATCCGATTTGCTTAAGATTCTGGACGTAGGTTCATTCTGACAAAGCGTATCTCTGATTAGTTATGGGATTATTTTGCTAATTAAATAGAAGGCGGTGATTATTACACTCCCCCGAAAGACCCCCACGGAGGGCATTCCACCCCTTAGAGTCTATTCCCACAGTGTAGATAATTGGCCGACATACATACATACATAATTCCGACCCCCCCCCCTACTTAAATAGATAAATTTAATGGCTAAGTATAAAGGGAAGGAACGAGAGATAACCCCCTTAAATTAAATAAATGGCTTTTACTCAGAATTATCCGATTTGCTTAAAATTCTGGACGTAGGTTCATTCTGACAAAGCGTATCTCTGATTAGTTATGGGATTATTTTGCTAATTAAAAAGGGGGCGATTATCCCCCCCCCCCTTAAATAAGATAAATTGTTTTTTATGCACACTTATCCGATGTATTTCAAATTTTGGCTGTATGTTCTTTCTAATAAAGAGAATCCCTGGATAGTTTAAACGGTTTAATGGGTAAGTATAGAACGGGGAACAGAAGATAACCCCCCTAAAATAAATTAAATGGCTTTTTATGCAGAATTATCCGATTTGCTTCAAAATTTGGGTTTAGGTCCATTATGATAAGGCGAATCCCTGATTAATTGTGGGTTATCCCCCGTTCCCCCTCTATACTTAGTCATTAAACCCTTAAAACTATTCATGGATTCACTTTATCAGAAAGAATCTACATCCAAAATTTGAAATACGTCGGACAGCTGCGAAAAAAAAATATATTATTTAAGGAGGAGGGATAATCGCCGCTCCCCCTTTTTAATTAGCAAAAGAGCCTCATACTAATCAGGGATACACCTTACTATAATAAATCTACACCCAAAATTTGAAGCAAATTGGATGATTCTGCATAAAAAGGTCATTTATTTAATTTAAGGGAGTGGTTATCCCCCGTCCCCCCCTCTATACTTAACCATTAAACCCTTAAAACTATTCCGGGATCCACTTTATGAGAAAGAACTTATATACAAAATATGAAATACATCGGATAAGAGTGCATAAAAAAAAATTATCTAATTTAAGGGGGGGGAGGGGGTAATAATCACCACCTCCTTTTTAATTAGCAAAATAACCCCCATAACTAATCAGGGATACGCCTTATCATAATGAACCTATAATCCAAAATTTGAAGCAAATCTGATAATTCTGCGTAAAAAGCAATTTATTTAATTTAAGGGAGGTTATATTCTATTACCTTTCTATACTTAGCCATTAAACCCTTAAAACTATTCAGGGATTCACCTTATCAGAAAGAACCTACATTTAAAATTTGACTTACATCAGATAATTCTGCATAACAAACAATTTATCTAATTTAGTGTGAGATTATTGCCCATCCCCCCTTTATTAATAAGCAAAAGAACCCATAATTAATCAGAGATACGTCTTATCATAATGAATTTATATCCAAAATTCCAAGCAAATCGGATAATTCTGCGTAAAAGCTATTAATTTAAGAGAGGTTATTGCCCCATTTCCCCTCTACGCTTAACCATTAAACTCCCAAATCTCTTCAGGCATTATATGTTATATATAAGCCTTATCAGAAAGAATCTCTATCCAAAATTTGGATAGAGATATACATATTGGATACACATTTGAATACATATTGGATAATTCTGCATAAAAACCCATTTATGTAATTTAGGGCGGAGGGGGGTAATCGTCCCTTCCCAAAACTAATCAGGCAAGCGTTTTTTCAGTATGAACGTATATCCAAAAATTGAACCAAAACAGTTAATTCAACATGAAAAACTCATTTACCTAAATTATGAGCCTCCCCCCGATCCCCCTTTCATATTTAACCAAAATCTATAATAAATCCCTAAAATCAATTCCTCATCACCTCTTTTCCGATAACTTTTTTCCGCTTTTGTAGTTTATGTCACTTTTTTCCGATAACTTTTTTTCCGGTCACTTTTTTTCCGTTTACCCAGATTTTTATAGCCGGTTTTCAAGCACTGTATATTCCTCCTCCGAACGCACACACACACCATAGAAATATAACATGTATTATTCTTTAAAGAAAATTTTAACTGTAGAATAATGGTAATTTAAAAATATATGTATTTTCGTCAAAAATTGTAGACCCAAAGAGGTTGTTCCCTAAACAAATCTTTATACAAATCAGACAGGGACGGGTAAATGATTTTCATGCAAGCAAGGTAGTGAGACAATGTGAAAAAATTTCGATTTGTGCACACTTCGCTTAAGAATAAAGTACAGTTCCAGAAATAAGCCCGGTCCAGTCTGGACCGAGCTTTCAGATAAAGGAAGACCTGTGCACGACCCAAAAAACTAATGATCAGACTCGACCCGCCCCGAGTCCATGTAGACTTCTCAACGGCATTTGAATAGAAACTAGTTGGATGTGCCCTTCCCAAAACTTTCTTCTATCTCATACATACATTTTAATATTTTTAAAAAATAGTTACTCATTTTAATGCTTTAATAATTTTACAATAACAATTCAATATCATAATAACTTTGATTTTTATCTTAAATTTCTACTTCAGTCAATTAATCGGAGTAAAAACGAATTTCCGTCTCTGCACGAGCCGATGGACAATAGAATGATAGCCAGATTTATTTATTTATTTATTTATTTATTTATTTATTTATTTTTTCAAATTATGGGAGGACCTACTTGCCTCACCAAAAAATAATCATATACAAAAACTTAGTTCATGTTCTAGAACTAACTACTAGAACATAACGTTCTAGAACGTAAACTTTTAGGTGGTGCAATATTGAAAATGGCATAAAATTCGCTATTGCAATACCCCCTTCCGGCGGATTTTTTTAAAATTCAGGGAGAACCAATCAGTCATAGTCATACACTTACGCAAAAAATTTGGTTCAATTCGATGCATAACTTCATATACTTTTGGTCGGTACAATATTGAAAATGGCACAAACACACGATTGCACTCTCTGGATTTCTGTGTGCATACTCTTCGAGACAATAGTGGTCTGAGTATTGTGCTTTAGTAATTGCTCCTTTTTGCTAGTTTGGAACTTAGTATTAATTTTACAGAAGAGGAGGGGCTAACTTACCTTATAGTAATTGCGATAGACAAAAACAGACACAAGAGGGAGATCTTATAATGTTCCGTTTAATTTTTTAAATACGGAACTCTAAAAAGTACTTATTACAGTTTCCCTTTCATGCTTATGTTTTTCATTTAAAAAAGGGTGTCATGGGCTGCGTAAATAGGCACATTTATTCCAAAGTATTGGTGTTTCCATATTTATTTCTGTATATTCCATTGTAAACTAAATTGATTTTAAAATGAGTCCTTAACTGTATCTAAATATCTGAAATATTAATAAGATTAACACATTTCCACGGATTGGAGGCTTAAAAATATAAAAATTTCTATACTAGTGAATCTTAAAAAAAAAAAAAAAAAACTTAGAAAAATTCATTGTAGACAGATTCTTTATTAAGAAATTCGCCGTCTTTTACAAATGTGTTATGACTTTTTTTACACGGATTATTCTATCCATTTTGCACCGATCTAGAAATTGTTTCGTTTAAGACAGGATTTCGTCATATACAGATTTTTGTAGCACCTTTTATAATACTGTTTCTCCCATCCCCTAGCATTGTATATGAACTATTCTTTAAAGAAAAGTTTAATTGTTGAATCATGGTAATTTAAAATTAGAATAAACTATGGCTATAGCGGAATCGATCGGTATCTTGAAAATTTTCCGTAGAAGACAATATTCCGTCTTAGACAAATTCTACTCTGTCTGCGGATTCGCAGGAACTTAGACTAGGATACTACCTAGAGGTCTGCACAGGCCCGGGCCGGGCCGGCAAAAAAATTGAACGGGCCAGACCGATAAAAAAAAATTTTCGGGCCTACCGGCCCGTTCTGGATTTAAGCAGAAACGATAAAATATGAGCTATTTTCAACGAAAATTGTTTTAACGAGAATAAAGTATAAATGTGGTCATACTAGTTTGACAGCATCAATATAAAAATGCACAGTGTATCGGCATCGGAGAATTACATTATGTGTAACCCGTTTTAATATTTTTTTAGCTGACTCATGACGGTCCGAGATCAAGCTTGCATTATTTTTCTACATATAGACTGGCCGGACCGGTACTAGACTTAATTATTGGCAGAAAACATGATTTGTAAAATTATTAACAGCAATAAAGAACTTATGTTAGCTTAGTCTTCGGATATATACTTCTTAATGATTTTTAAATTAATTTCTCAATAATGCGAAAGTTTGACAGATTTTCTGATTAATTTTAAATTGCAAAAGTATAAAAGTTATCACTTTTATACTTTTACAAAATTAACGATAGCCTAACTATTGAAGGTATTTGGAATCGAATAGCGTTTTTCATTTTTGGTAAATAAAATACTTGTATAACCTTGTTGAGATATAATAGTTTCTGAAATGATTGTAGGTTTTTATCCCTTCCCTTGCTATTACTTCCGGAAATTCCATTCAAAACGCTAATTATGACAGTATTTTATTTGTTTGCAGTATTCTTAAATTGCTTGTATAAAAAAAGTGGATAACGCCATTCGATTATATAGTTTCTGAATAAAGATATCTGCTAATCTTATGCGTTTCTGAGAGAAAAAAAAAAATTAGAAATGTATCAGAAAGGAGCTTCTTTGAATTTAAGAATGAATTTGGATTTGAAATCTATAATAAAATGATATAGAAATATATTTATAAATCTTCTTTTATTAAACAGCTTCAAAGTTAACGATGTTTTTAGCTTTCTTTCTTTTTTCTTTTATTCTAAGCCATATTAATTTTTCAATGAATCTTTATTCGAATGTTGAAAGCCTAAGAATCTAAGTAATCATTAATGTTGTTAATGTGTATTTACTGTAAAATATACTCTAAAATCATTCCATAGATATGTATGCAGTATTTTTTAAAGGAATCTTAGTTATATGATAAAAATCTGAATTTTTTAGAAATCGCAGAAATTGTAACGGGGCAAAACGGGCCGGGCCTGTTTTCGATGATTTTTGTACGGGCCGGGCCTAAAATAAAAAAAATTAAACGGGCCGAACTTTTGAGTTTTACAACGGGCCGGGCCCGGGCCTGGAAATTCCGGCCCGTGCAGATCTCTAATACTACCCAGAGAAGTGATATCCAGACTTAACCCGTCCTGAGGCTCGTGCAGGCCTCTAAATGGCATTTGAAAGAGGGAAAATGTGTACTAAGGTCTGGAAAAATTTTAAATAAATTATGACAAAACTGAACGTTAATTTGAACGTAAATCTCGTTCAAACTCGTCGATTTTTTGAGTTTACGTTCAGTTCAAACTCGTTTATAAAATAGTGAGCGAAGTTCAGTTCAAAGTTCACAAATAGTGAGCGAAACTCGTGAGTTTTCGTTCAGTGAGCGCGTTCATACCCAACACTGGTTTCATCCATGGTACAAAATGCCTTTAGATCATTAGTATTGCTATTTCACATTCAGTTACTTTATATTTTAGGTTAAGAAAATATAATTTGCCTTCTATTACTTGTAAATCGAAACTGAAAGAGTTTGATTTTTTAACATTTTACTTTCAAGTAGTTTCATTTTCAAACATAACCGAAGAATTGTTATTTTTATCCCGTATAATTTGGTGAGACAATCGCGTCCTTAAAAATTTAAATCTAATTTCAAACTCAATGAAATTTGAAGTCATCGAGGTCATGAGTCATTTAGAAATACTTCGTTAACTAATAATTTAAAACTTTTTTTCTTCTCTGAAATGCATTTCAGTTTTTGTTTACTGAATTACTACATTACTTTAACGTGTATTAATTCTTGTGCTATAGCACCCGCAAAATTTAGGTCACATAGAGGGTAAGTCATAAATATCGAAACAATAGGCTATCTCCTTAAATATCGTCCCTAGACCCATACTTCCAATTGGAAAAATTCATAAAAAAGATAAGATAATTTGCAAATTCATGGGGGGTCTATTTGAAAAAGTATGAAAATTAACTTTTTATACGCCCCTGTAGGATAAAAATTCCAGTTAGAAAAACTTTCCTTATCCAGTCTTGAATAATGTACAAAAAGTTGCATCTTCATATCTTGAAAACTCGCAGAGTTATAGCCGTCTGAATAATTCATCATGTTTTAAGGGATTAGACACAAATTGAAATGCGCGCAATTCAAACGACATCTTTAACAGTTCTAGGAAACGTGTAAAAAAATCTATCTTTTGAATTAGAATTTTGATTTTTTTTTCTTTTTTTGTGATGGTTAGCCATATAATTTGCTAAGAAAATCACATCTTAAAATTTATCATAAAATTTATAAAAATTTCATATGATTAATACTGGTTTAAATGGGATAGTGAAAAATCGTTATAACTCAAAACAATATTTTTTGGACTTCAATTTCATTCCATTTAATTAAAGATGAAAATCTGATTTTAGTTTTGTTTCGGGGTTTTTGTTTTTAAATATTAATTTTAGAACTATTAAAAATATTTATTGAAAAAAAAAATATAACTTTAAAAAAAATCTTATTTTCAAAGGTAAATATGTTTTCAATTTTGCCCGAGACAAAACTAATGTAAAATAATTAAAAATGACATGTCCCAAGTTTGTTCTTTTTTTCTTTAACAATTCTTAACTTTTAATAAGGTCTGCATTGGACGATTCATCACGATTGGCAATCCTGGTTTCGCACAATTCGTATTAAAATCACTGTCTCTGACTGACCTAATTACGTGCACGAAATAAGTAAAATTTGGTTCAATAAAAATTTTTACAAAAACAACATGAATTTTGAAATCGCTTTTATTTTACAGAAAAAAACTTTAAAATATATTTTTTAAAGAACAGTATATTTAAATGCTAAAAAAAATTACACAATAAATCTAGAGAAAAAAATGTCCCTATGACGGAATTTTGTCTTAAACAGAAAATGTGTTGATCCATGCAAAATTAATACAATATACTTGAGAAAAAATAAATTCCATTTAACCCTCCTAGGAAAGGCATTTGTCTATTACGTATTTTTTTTCCTATGTGATTCCATCTTAAAAAGATTATACTGTATAACATTTTTCAAAGTCTCCAACGTACGGGATATGGATTAGCGATAATAAAATATAAGTGAAACATTTAGATATAAACAGAGATTCATTAATAAAATAAATATATCACACCTTTTGGCGCTTCTTTAATAATAAAAAGTATAAATATAAAAACGAAAAGCTATAATAAATATTTTTGGTCAGAAGTCCTCCCCGCAAAACAATTTTTAACTATACTGAAGTAAAAAACTATGTAGAAATTCACGGCTGAGCCGCGCTATGATTGAAGCTTTCTTCCAGGTGGTTTGAATTATGATTTTAACATTTTTTCATGCCAGGCAGAAATTTTTTCTCTATGGGTCGCTTTGGAGCTGGACCTAGATATTTCGATCCATGCAGACCTCCAGTGCTAATGATCAACATATTTTAAAACCAAGTTTTGATTTAAATCAATACGCTTCTTTATTATGTCCAAATAAGAGGCACGGCCTTAAATCGACATTTAATACGGACAATTTGTGGACGATCCCTGATTTGCTTTGAAAACGAGTCAGAAGCTCTTCGTTAACAGGCATGGTACAGTGGTGTAAAAGACGAATTTTCGAGATTTTTTTATTTTAATATCTCTATCAGGTTTTCAGATACGGAGATGAAATTTTTTTTGTTCAATTTAGGAATGGATAAGGAATAATTTCCTAATTGGGAATTTTGCTCTACGGGGGCCGCATAAAAAATTAATTTTCGTATTCTTTCAAATAGACCCCATGGAGTTGCAAATTATCAGAAATTTCACCCTTTTTATGAATTTTTGCAATTGGAAGTATCGGTCTAGAGACAATATTTAAGGAGATAGCCTATTGTTTCGATACTTATGACACGCCCTGTATACTCAGATAGATTCACAGTCTCACAAACAGACATTTTTAACGACATTTTTTGACATCTTTGATCCTTAAAGCATGTAAATCCGTAGAAAACCGGAAGTCAAAAAAATCCAGCATTTTTTAGAGAACAACTAAGTATTCACCCACAATACTGCCGATATCTTTCTAAATTTTTACGATACTAGACTGCCTTTTTTTGGTGAGTTCTACCATGCACCACGAAATTGTCTCTGAAATAATAGAAAACAAATGTATATTGACATTGCAATTGCACTATATTATATCTACTACATTTTGTCATATTTTATAAAACTGCCATAAAATTTGGGGGAAAGCACTGCATCATATAAGCAAAAAATATGCGACAATTGTTTGAACTTCGAATAAAAAATGATGATGGAAGAAAAATCTCCATAACTAGGCATTCTGTTATTATACAAATGAATACATACAATGTAAATCATCCATATAAGCACGAATATCGTAATCTATAGTCATAGATCATTTCGTGTATTTTATTTTAAAAGGTTATCCCAAACATTATTATTTCTCTTTGATTTTTTATTCCCCCCCCCCCCCCAATAGTCACTGATAAATATGAAGTGGAACATATTCTTCATATTTCTGAAATTCCAGAAAACCCCACAAATCTATCTTTAAATATTCCAGAAAATGTCTAAAATTGGAATGTTTGGTCATTAATAGCCATTTAGTGTATGTTCCTAACATATTATTGACATAAGATGTATATACGAAGTAAGAAATGACTAATTACGACTTTTGTATGATAAAGACATTTGTTAATAATTACAATCAACTTTATTTCATTAGTTTGCTCTTAGATGTTATTGAATTCAAAACAATACTTAATAAAATGTCAGAAACACACTCACAAAAGACAAAAATCAAAATAGATGTTCATATTAAAATAAAACCAAAGATAAATTGCATTAATATTAGCTCTACATACAACAAAATCGATCAAAGCACTTTAATTTTATCTTAGAATTGTTATTTTAAACTCTTTTACACTATAATTCACATTCTTATTTTATTTAACAGCATTCCCTTTTTATTTTCTTTGGTATTTATTAAAATGAAAGAATTTCACAAATGACTAAGAAACACATTAAAAGACCAAAAAAACAATGTCCATTTTTCTCTTTAATGGGATGAAATGGTGCTTAAATAAATGCTTCAAAATTGCATTGCAAACAAATGTATGAAGACACGCTGCAGAAATAATAAAAAGTTCTTACAAAAACATTTTAATCTATCAAAAATAAAACTTTACACAATTTTTTTGTTTAAATATTCTTATTTTCAAAGAAATTTGGAAAGTGTTTGTGATATTTTTTATAAAATGGAGGAAAATAATTGCATCCATTATTCTACAAAAATACTTAAATATGGCAAAAAAGTAGTTTTTTAATTTAATTTCCTTGAGTAATATTTCGGAAATAAATGTTTAAATCTGGTTTATTTATGAAAGTACCAGATTAAATTTAGACTTCAAATAATTTCATTAAATAACAGTATTTGTCTTTATTGTTCTGATTTTTTATTTATATTTAAATAAGAAAAAAAGAAAATTGAAAAATAATTTACCATCATAAAACTAAAATATGTATATTAATCAAATAAGGCTTGCAATACTGCGATTACAAAAAAGTAAGATTATTTTAAACATAAAACATAAGGATGTGCATTTTTGTTAGGGTATATTCAAACTGTATTTAAAAAACATTTATGGGGATATATTCGTATACTGCTGCTCAGCTGGATATAATATGAAGACCTTAGAAGTCAAGAGTTACAAGTAACAAAGATTCGATTTAAAGCAAATTGAGCTAAAAGATAATTGAAGTTAGATTTCAATAATATTGATTGTTATTCGACAAAAGTGGTTTATCTCTAGAACGCAATACATAATTAGAAACTCACTTATATTTCCTTATCTGAAAAGAAAAAATAAAGCACATTTTCAGGTAGTTTGTGCACTCAGTTCAAGTTTTTCTGTTTTGTCACTTATACCACTTGGATTCTGGGGTCCTTATATAAAAAAAATCATTTAACCGTTTATCTACCACATTATGAATTCATGAAAATTTTAGTCAAAAGCATTTAACACAAATTGTGTAAACTAAATTAAGAGATTTACGTAATCATTTTATAATTATTTGAAGGATTTTAGAAAGATTAAAGGATTTCGAAAAATTAATTATATTTGAATTTACAGGGATTTTGTGCAATTTTTATAACCCCACTCAAATGTTTTATTTTTAATTATTTTCTTCGTATTCTGTAGAATTACAAAATGTACTAGTATGATATTCTTACAATTGAAATATAGAAATACTTCCGTATTCAAAAATCGCTATCCCCTCGCCCAGTGCCAAGAATGCTGAAAATATGCAAAGGCAAAAGAAATTATTATTTTAAAAATACTTTTGTTTTGTGTAACCAATAATGATTTTGGAACAAGATAAAGTAATGTATCTGTAATTCATTCTACCAGTATTACAACTAACTAACGTATTAAAATAATTTTACAATAAGTTTTTTAATGGTACTTATAAGTACCGTTGAGTCGTCGATAAAGGGTTAAGCATTCAAGTATTTGCAATAATCAATATGAAGCGTGTGCGTTACCTTTTTAAAGTATTCAAAATATTACGGGACTCTCGGTATTATGTAAATAGAAGAATATGTATATTTTTTACTTTTAAAAGTTGCGAAAGCATTGGGAAAAAAGCTAGAAGAAAAGGGTAAAGAGTATCAGAACAGATCATTCCAGTATTCAGAGAAAGCTATTCTAGAAGTTCTAAATATTCATTGATTTGACTATATACGTTTCCTGATTTAGTGCTACTAGTTTAAAAAACAGTTGAATTTTGAGAGAAATTGGTTTAAATATTATTTGTACTAATTGGAAGCAAGAGGTGGGTATCTATTTTTATATTGTCTAAATTTATAAAGAATTTGAGTGTAAAAATGATGTTAGACATGTATTTCTAAATAAAAAGAAGAAGACCTTTAGAAAACTACATTTTAGATAACATACAACCTGCTCCTAGCATATGGATAAGATATGTAGATGACATATTTGCAGTTTGGGATCATGGTTTGGGATCATTGAAGGATTTCCTTGAAAAAATCAATAGAGTTGATAAAGACATCCAGTTTACTATGGAAATAGAAAATAATAATACTCTTCCATTCTTAGATATTCTACTGATAAAAGAAAATAACAAAATCAATAGAAAAGTATACAGAAAGAAAGTAAAGCTAGACCATATTATACCTAAAGATGCAATAGCCCCATGGACTTATAAACTCAGTGCCATAAAATCTTACATCCATAGAGCATTCAAAGTATGTTCAGAGCAATACCTAACAGGTGAAATTAGTTATATAATTCAAGTTGCAAGCAATCATAGTTTCCAGCCAAAAACAATATATAAGATTATTGATAATTTTAATAAAACCAAATCTTAATCAAGAAGTAACCACCAAACCATCTTACAGAAAAATTATATACATTCCAATCATCTTTGAAAGGCTAAAACAGTTATTCAAGAAATATAATATTCAACTAATAGCATCAACTCCTCCTAATCTTGTGAAAGTAATAAGCAAGAAATTAGACCCAATAGACCCCATTAACCCTCTCACTGACAAGCCCGTCTATAGTCGTTCCCTAAGCTCCAGGTTTCACTGCAATGCAAGCAATAATTAAAATGATATAACTCAGTTGATTTAATGGATTTTTAATACATTGTGCAATGATTAACACACTCAAGGATAAAATTCATATTCGTAAATAAGATTTTTCTATAATTTTGAAAGAATCATATTTTTTTAGCAATTAAAACAAAATGCTGAGAAAACAACATTACAATTTTGCCCTTTTGCAAGACTGTCAGATATGCAGGTGTATATGAAATACCTTTTTTGCTTAACAACAATCAACTCAAATATTACATAGGAATGACTGGTCGAAAATTCAGCAAAAGGCTTAAAGAACATAAAAGAGATATTAAGTATAATAAACCAAGCACATCCATATCAAGACTCTGTTCCATAAATGAAGTACAATCAATTGATTATAACAACGCAAGAATTATTTCCCGGCAAACGAACCCCCATAAGTCTAAAATTCGTGAATCAATAGAAATTATAACACGGAATAACCAACTATGTAACGATAATTTATCCTATTTTATACCTATTTCCTGGATAGACTTTCTAAAAACAGAAATAAAGTTTGAATGAACTTTAATTTGATCTCTACACTATAGATGGCGCCACGGCTGCATTCACATGCAAATTTGGATTTCCTTCAGAAGAAAGGCGGGTTTTTGCTTCTAGTATTGTATTATGTGAACTGTGTAACGTGTTAATTTTTTATCTTCTAATGTTTCCCTGATGATGAACAAGTTTTATTGTTCGAAACTGTAGGAAATCAACTCTGCTTTACTTGTAAGTAGTACATGAATTTTAATTAAAAAAATTTTAACATCTCGTACACACTGATGAGCTGATTTTATTATTTGTTATAAAAAGAAGACACTTACATTTTGAAAGAATTATGTTTTTTTTTATACTCATTAAAGACAACATTTTGTGATAGAACATACATTTTAATCCATTTATGTCTAACATTCCATTTTTGTGACACTTTGAATTTTAATAAATGAATATAATTTCTTCCATTTAATATGAAATTGTGTGAAATGATTTTGTTTTCTACTACCGACAGATAAAAGCATAACATGGATATTTATTTCTTTAAATGGAGACCATTTTCTTAGATTTTTTTCTTCTTTAACATGGCGGAATAGAAAAAGTAACTTTATTTGCATTTTATCTATTAAGGATCCAAATAAATATGCCATAAGCTTAGTCTTTAGGTTTCTCTGAAATATGTATTTTTAAACTGTGAAATCATATGTTTAGTCTAATTTTTGAGCATTTTTATAACATACAAAATGTAGGACGTTAGACTTGAATATATTTATTAAACATTTAAGCTAATGTTATTTGTATGATGTTCTGTTGAAGATGATTAGAAATAAAAACTTCTTTAAGCTTCAAAGGCGATTAATATTAATCTATTATTAACAATACTAAAAATTACAACACACATACTCACATAAAAAGCGCCTGCATTGAACAATTAAAGTTATATACAAATATTCTACAGGCATACATACGACAAATGCAAGAAACCCAACTGGAGTGAAAAATTAACTCATGTATATATAGGACGTTTTTCTTATGAGAAACTTTTCATTTATTTTGGTTTTATGTAGTCCAAGTAAAAAAGATATAAAAACTACATACATGGCTAAAAATTCATTCAAGACAGTCTAAAGATGAATACAAACTCTTATTTAATTTTGAATGGAGTCAATATTTCTCACATTATATTATCATTATGTTGCAGTTATTATTATCATGTGGAAAATGTCACTTTTCATAATTTCATTTAAAAAAAAAATTCATTCCTATTTTTAGTACAAGTTGGGTGTATTGCTTTAATTAGTCAGTATGAAATAAGATCTGAAATTTATATCCCATGTTAGCACTAAGCAGTTTTTTTTTTTTTTTACATATATCTGCTTATTATTTATATTTCTAGCAGATTTTGAATGACACTTATTAGAATCAATAAATAAATAAATAAGTGTTTCAACTTTAATCAGCAATTATTCGGTCAGTCGTAGAAGAATAAAATATTAATCGCAGAAGAATAAAATATTTGTTGTCTTCTTCCTTATTGTAATGGAATATTTCTACCAAAACAAAACTTTTAGTAATAGGAGACAGTATAAAAAGATTAAATTTCATATTATTTTTAAGATCTTTTATTGATCTAAATCGATATCGATTTAAAAATAATTCCGTACTAGATTATTCGTTAACGGATTTTGCCGAATTTTAGAAATCACCAATTCATAAGTCATTATATAGAAATTGGTATACCTATATATATATATATATTAAACAATTGAAGGACATTATTAAACATTAATAAAAATTACAGTTAAAATGTCGAATTAAAAATCATTGATGATATAATATTCATATGTAACGTATTTAATGTCAAGTGAATGTGTCATATATAATAATAATATATTATTGGCAATTAATCTGGATAGTTATTTTTCTTGGCGATAGCCTTTAGGTTGATAAATTAATCAAGTAGTATTTATACTTCGGTACATTTTTTTGACTTAGAGGGACTATACCTTTATGATTAATGGTTTAAGAATTAGGAATTGGTCATTGTTTAGAGTGGAGACTCTGTAAATGTATATATACATAAACAATACGATTGGGTTTTTTTTCTGAAATTATCTATTTTATTAACAATTGTTCTAAGTATTGATATCAATTATGTAAATAAAATGTGTACTCAGTTAATATGATTAAACTAATTTATGCAAACTAATGTAGTGTAGATTTTGAGGAATATATTTAGTATTAAATTTTATTAAAAAAAAAGATCCTGAAGCAATATTAAATTTTTAGAAATATATATGTAACAGCTGATAAACTAAAATTCTTAATGGCGAAGTGAACGTACATTTTGAAAAGTAGCATATTTACACAACGCTTGAACAAGTTTGGCATAAATAATTTTCACAATTATTAACTCATTAAGCATGCTGTTTTTATTTTAAGAATGTATATTTCCTTACGTTACATCTTTTTATTCTAAGTAATTACTTCTTAGTAGTTAATTAAATTTTTGTTATTGGACAAATACATGCATTTATAATGCCTGAATTTTTACTTATCGAAAGAAGTAAAGTTATTACAAAAAATGAATAATATGCCGAAAAATTGTAAAAAATGATTGAAGTAATAACTAGCAAGCTAGTGACGCTAAGAAAACTAATTGCAAACTAGAGAATACTTGCAAACTAGAACTAAGCGAATTGTAATGATTTTTTTCAAATTCATCATTTCTATCTATTAACTTTTTGACATTTTTTATAACATAATTGTTGTTTTGTTTAACTAAATATCTTTCTACATATTCAATTTTCTGTGCATTTTTCCCTATAACGACACATTCAGTTTTAGAGCCAATTCCAGAAGTGGTACAATTTGCCTCTTATTGTGATAACACACATTTTTAACAGTTAAGCCTGCAATAATTTTAAATATCTGATCAATTTCAATTATCACCCTTCGATTGTTATTAGTTGGTATTCAAAATCTCACATTTTATATAGTTATTTATTTTTATCTAAGTATTATATAACAAAAACATTTGTTTAATAACATATGCTTTAATTCAACTTCATAAAATTGCACAATAAGATTTATACATACATAAAATGAAGATTTTAAAGCGATAACATTTTTATTAGAAGTAAGATCATTACTTTTTTTTGTCAATATTTTTTCAGTTAAGACTGAACTAATAAGATATTTAATTTAATTATTTGATTGAAATTTCAATTTCATTATTCATACTTCGATTATTTATATCTAGTATTCAACAACTCAAGATTTATATAAATAATTGTTTTCTAAATATTTACAAACTAAAAATTTGTTTAATTACCTTCAAGTACCTTCATAATACCCTTTAATACCTTCTATTACCTATCAGCTTCATAAAATTACATATATATATTACATACATTAAAAGAATATTTTAAAGCAACTTACATTCTTATTAGAAAATTGTCTCTTATTGTGTGATTATTCATTTTTATCAGCTAAGACTGGAGTACAAATATATTTAATTTAAGTATCTGATTGAGATTTCACTTTCATTCATCATACTTCGATTGCTTATTACTAGTATTGAACAGCTCAAATTTTATATAATTATTTATTTTTTATCTAAACAGAAACTAACTAAAATATTGTTTAGTAACCTATGTTTTAATTCAATTTTATAAATTTATTATCTAACAACGATTGCATTTTTATTTTAGTACATTTTTATCTATTATTTTATTTTCAGAAGCATTTAAAAGTTACACATATGCAAAAAATACGTTGCAAAACCTCGTAACATAATAAGTACTTTTGATAGTTTGTATGCATGTGTTTGTAACAGCATGTATGTATATTTTCTTTATTTAAAAAATGCATAAATGCGTTTTTATTTTCTCAACCTAGTATTGAATGCTAGTTCATCGTATAAGTAACAGTTAATTAGGATTTGGAGAATTTCTGTTACGTTAATAATCCTGTCATTTTATTTTATCATAGAATGCAGAGGAAAATCTAAATGTATATTTACGCCAATACATATATTCTTTTCATATTAATATTATGAGGTAGATTTTATATAAAATACTACATATTGCGGTCGCTCTTTGCACTGTAAATTTTTTTCGAAAAGTGTATTATTATAACAGAAATCTTTTGGATACCATCGGATGTCTGAGAGCTATTTTCCCGTTCTGAAACCTTCAGAATCCTTCCCATATTTTTGGGCTTTCTTTCAGCAGTGTAATGAGCAAAATATGTTTTTGCTCTAATCAGAAATTTATCCATAAGTATCGTGCAACAGATACATGGGTAATGTGTGTGCAACTGTAATATTTCGAAACATTTGTTACAGTGTAGGAATTTTTGCAGATCTACACAGATCATGACCCCTATATCCCAAAACTGTCATCAGTAAAAAACTTTATCTATCTACCTATCTCTCTATCTCTCTATTTATCTATCTGTCTATATATATATATATATATATATATATATATACATATATATAATTTTTTTACGGACACGATAACTTGTATAACTCTGCTCAGATCGCTCCAAAACAGATACGCGAAATCAAAGGGCATAAAATCTCGATGAAATTCGTTAATGGGTAAAATCAGACTAAAGAGGGAGGGGGGAGGTTTATATGAAAACGAAAAAAAATCCATCACTTCTTAAGTAAAATATACTACCTCTGAGAGTAAAGTTCGGCGAATAGTCTTGAAACATTAATGTAGATGAAATAATAAGAAAAGTTACCATACCATCCTTCGAAATAATCATATCACATAACTATGCACATCTGAGATCTGCTATACATGTCCTGGGAAATTCGCAAGAAGTCTCTTTTTTGGGGATGGAGTTCAATAGCTTCGTCACGTTTCGTTGGATGTCAGCAATAAGGTCAAACCTTTTTCTAAGAGAGTTTGAGTCGTGGAAATAGGAAGAAGTCTGGATGATTGAGATCTGGTGAGTATCGCGGATGTTTAATTTGCAGCACCCCTCATGAATTTCTTTCGGTATCTTGCAAATCTTAAAACCAAACTTTAAACTGATCTTTTGTTCTTTCATTATCTTGTTTTCAGTTAAGAACCAACACACTGAACAAGCAATTTGTAAAGCACGTCTTACACAGAACGTAAACGACGCGCAACTGAACAACGGTGGAGGAAGATTCTCAACACTTGCCTCTATGCAGTTGCAGGCTTTTTGTTTCCCCAGTGTTGCTAGATCGGTCGTTCTGAATTCATTCGCCGAACTTTCTTGCCAGAGGTAGTATATCAAATAAGTTTAAGTTTATACTTCTTAAAAATGTGCAAAACTTTATGCATGACAGATTTTTGATAAAGTTGAAAATTGGATCTAGAAGCTAGAACAATAGAGATTTTAAAAGAAAAAATTCATAACATTGTAAAATCTATAAATAATAAATCCAATTTATTTTTTTTTCTTATTTCCTTGACATTATCTAAATATATTCTAGTTACAAGCTTTTGATAGGAGCAATTCCTATCACAAAATAATAATAATAATAATAATAATAATAATAATAATAATAATAATAATAATAATAATAATAATAATAATAATAAATAAATAAATAAATAAATAAATAAATAAAAATAAATAAATAAAAACGAAATAAAAAGTGGGGTGGAAAAAGAAACAATCCATAACTTCGTCAGCTGTTAAGATAACAAATCCAATTAAATTTATTAAATATTTTCTCATTAACTTCTATAACATTTATATTGACAAGTTTTTTATAGCAATATTTACAGCAAAAACAAATTAAAAAATCATAGAAGATACAGGAGAAATTGTATTAAGGATACGATCAAATCCGAACTGCATATATTCTGACTCATTTTACGTAACTATCATTACAAAAAGTAAAAAGCTACCTATTGCAGCCGTCGTCTGGACGAAAGCACTTCCAGAAAATGTTGGTATATTTTCACCGATCATGACTCCCCAGACCGCAAAACTACCCTCTGTTCAAATGTTGATGTCATATATATATATATATATATATAAATATGTCTGATTTTTGTCATGCAATAACTAACGTATTTATGAACCGATTTGAATGAAACTTGTATATACATAGTACATACAAATATCTCGACCGAGTTCACTGGCCAGCATATCCGCCATCTTGTTTCAAAATGGTGGTCATTTAATTTTTTTTAATTAAAATTTAAAATTAAATGCAAAAAAATTAAAAGTTGAAAAATATTTTTATTTTATGTGTTAGTTCCTTAAACACCGATTCTAGAACACTTTTTACTTTGTCTATATCTTAAAAAATGATTGAGTTATAGCACTTTGAATTTTTCTTATGGCTGAAATTTTGAAACAATCTGATTTTTGTCACGTGCTAACACTCGTATTTATAAATCGATTTGTATGTAACTTGGTATGTACAAGTACATAATAAAGCGAGTTCGTTAACCAGTTCCATCCGCCATCTTATTTCAAAATAACGGCCATTTAAATGTGTCAAAAAAATTTTAAATGTATAATGATGTATAAACAAAAAATTAGAAATTGAAAAAAGGTTCTTTCTAAACTATTTCTCTTAATAAAGAATTCCGGAGTATTTTTTGCTTTGTCTTTACCTTGAAAAACGCCTGGGATATAGCAGTTTGAATTTCTAATGTGGGTGACATTTTTCAGGTAGCTTTCATTACAAACAGTCCTTCCGGCAATGCCGGGAGGAAGAGGTAGTTTTCATATACTTATTTATATATTATTTATTTTAAAATATGTTATATTATTCAAGCATATGAAGCTCAAATTAGTGAAACCCGATTTTATAAGATTGAATGCTAGTTTTTGCGAATACTGATTATTAATAGGAATTTTTAAGAATTAGTCATATTTTATTCAACGTGGTTTTATTTTCAGCGATTTAGAGAGTCACCAAATTCCAGGATATCATGAAGTGTATGCCATTTTAAAGTAACATAATGGATAAAACAAACCAATGAGCTTGGTTGAAATCTTAATTCATTTGGACATACACTCTCATATCGAAATTGATTAGTATATACGAGTGCTGTCGCGAGCAAATTGATTTTTTTTAAATGTCACCCACATTATAAATTCAAACTGCTATATCTCAGGCGTGTTTTTCAGGCCAAATTTCCAGTGTGGTTGACATTTTGAAACGGTCTGAAATTCGTCACGCAATAATACGCATATTTATAAACCGATTTGGATATAACTCCGTGTGTGTATAGTACATATAAATGTGCTGACCGAGTTCACTAACCAACTTCATCCGCCATATTGTTTCAAAATGGCGCCTATTTAAGTTTGTCAAAACTCTTTTAAATGTATAATGATGTACAAATAAAAAAATGGAAATTGAAAAAAGATTCTTTCGAATGTATTTATCATTAATAATGACTTCCGGAGTATTTTTTGCTTTGTCTTTATCTTAAAAAACGCCTGAGATATAGCAGATTGAATTTCTAATGTGAGTGACATTTTTTTTTTTTTTTTTTTTAATCAATTTGCCCGCGACAGCACTCGTACATATTAATCGATTTCGATATGAGAGTGCATGTCCACATGAATTAAGATTTAGACCAAGCTCATTGGTTTGTTTTATCCATCATGTTGCTTTAAAATTGCATACACTTCATGATATCGTGGTATTTGACGACTCTCTAAATCGCTGAAAATAAAACAAGGTTGAATAAAATATGACTAATTTCTAAAGATTCCCATTAATAATCATTATTGACAAAAAGTAGCATTCAATCTTATAAAATTGGGTTTCACTAATTTGAGCTTCGCATATTTGAATAATATAACTTAATTTAAAATATATAAATATAAATAAGTATATGAAAGCTACCTCTTCCTCCCGACATTGCTGGAAGGACTTTTTAAATTCATTTTGCGCTCAAACACTTCCATTTCGCGGGTACTTTTATTTAGAAAATGTATAATGTACCGTACTGACCAGATTTTTTTTATAAAGGCAGAATACAGTTTTAAGAATTCTGTCAAAATGTGGATATAATAGTGGGATTGAACAGAATTCCCGGACTCTATCGTGATTTAAAAGTTGAGGAATTATTCAAATAACAACTTACTTGTTGACTCATTTTTAAATCCATTTTTGAATTGAAACGAATCCATTTGACATTTTTTTTATTTTTTTAATGTAAAAATGGAGAAGTATGGTCAGTTTTTCTTTCTTTTTCTTTTTTTTTTTTTTTTTTTTTTTTTTTTTTTTTTTTGATAAAGGCAGAACAAATTTCAAAAAGTTATGTGAAAGTTCTGTGTGTTTGAACTGAATTTCACGAAGCGATCGTATATGAAGAATTGTGGTTGCATTCAAATAGCAAAGTGCTCATTTTCTCACTCGTTTTTAAATTAAATTTTGCTCCTAAACACATTTAATTGTCAGTTTCCCTTATTTAGGAAATATATATTGTGCCATATTGATCTATATTTTCATAAAGTCAGAATATATTTCAAAACATTTAGTCAAATTGTGCATTTTGAAACAAATTTCGCTTAAGTTTGTTATGATAAAACCAGCTCTTATAGAAAAAGAAATTAAAAATTCTTCAAAAGTGGACAATAAAGTTGTTAAATTAGTTAAGTTGTTAAATCTCTAATCACATGTTATTTTTTGTTGTTGAAATTAGCACTTAAATTCGAAATCCTCTTGCGCCGGTGGGCCGATTCGACGTGTATTTTATAAAATTTGCAGGACTAACATTTCCCTTGAAGACGTTTTTCAGTTATGATGAGCTTAATTTGGTTTATTCAATCCTAAAAAGGGGAGAAAAATGCAGTAGAATGTTTAAATGCGTTTATGTTATTAAAGCAGTGAATTTGTAATCATAATCAAAAATATGGCATCTTGAAACTTTTAGCTCTATTAATAAGAAATATTTTTTCATTAAATTTGAGAACTGTAATTGAATATAGTTTAAATCTAATACATGAGTACATAAAAGAGTAACACGTAAATCAATTTTATATTTTTAACGAAAATATAAAGATAATCATATGCTCTAAGTCATGTTGCCTTATTATTTAATTTAAAACAAAGGCATATTTCTTAATTTTATTCTTACTCTGCTTAATAGTTCCCGTAAAACTCCTTGTTCCGTTTTAATACTTTCCAGATTCTTTGAGAAAGTTTATGAATTGGGTTTGTTTCTCTGTTTGTTTTCCTGGCCTTGTGGTTCAGCTTAAACTTTCCTAAATATAGTCGACATGTCAAAATATTTGCATAAAATTTATATATATTTTCGGGATTAAAATTAGCGTATTGAATGCTTTAAAATGATGTGTAAAGCATTTTTTCGTTCTGTTACTGAAATTTGGAAAAATGTTTCGTTACGTTAAGTTTCTATGCGGGAAAATTGTGTGCGGTAATTTTCAATGTGGTTTCACATTTAAAACACATTAAGTTATCCGAAATGCACTACAAAATTGTGTTATGAAATTATTATTCTAGAATGTGGTATGCATAACATTTACCGTTCATTTACATTCATACTATTTCTACGGTCTCTCGGAAAAAACGCATTTGCCATGTTATATTCATGCTACATTGTTTAAAAAATCATGTATATCTCTTAGAGGCACTGCAAATTGCTTGCTATAGAATATGGTTTGCAAAGCAATCATGGTTTATTTACAGAGACACACAAAAGATTTCGGTTACAATACTATCTATTAACAAAAAATGCTTGAAGTCCGTTTACATTTATGATACAGGTTTTTTAAAGTTAACTATTTTTTTTTAACTATTAGATAATGAGTATAACATGTATTCAATCATATTTAGGCGGCACAAACCTCCAATTATAATCAAGAAGCACCTAATTAGTATAAATTAGTGTGCCAAATTTTAAACGAATAATTCTGAAAAATATTATCTTAAGTAATGAAGGATACGGACCTATTTCACCTTAGTTTACACTTAACCAATGAACTTCCAACCCTCTTCGGGAAAGTGCTCTATAAGATCGAATATATATACCAAATATAAGCAATTCTGATATTTTTATAAGAATTATCCCGGTAAAGTATTGGTAATTGTATGGTAAGTTATGGTAAGTGTATAAATCATATACAGTATTTAAAAAAGTTATTTAAATTATTATTTGTAATTCCTGAAATTGTGTTTTGAATTGTGTTAAACATATTGAAAATTGTTCATTAAGACGTCATTTTTATCTTGTTAAAGTATATTATAACTTATTATAAAGTTATTATAAAGTGTATTCTTATAATAATCTGAATCTCTTAGAAAAGACTTTGTAACCAATGATTGACGGATAATTTTACGTTCTCGTGTTAGTAAAGTGTTAACAAAAAATCTATTTTCACTTTTTCACCTTTTTCAATCAATCATTTTTATTTTTTATTTTACTCCCAATTTTAAATAATATTCTTTGATAAAGTTTGGTAATTAGAATTTTATTAAATCTGCCAGACTGTTTTAATTCATAAAAAAAAACAAAATCCTATGTTAAGTTTTTTTTTTCTTTCTAAAGTTTTGAAACAAGTTTACCTATTTATTTCAGGAGTACATAAATTTAATTTTCTTTTGAGAGGAAAACAAACGAGTTCAGAGAATGTCTAAAATTCATTAAAAAGGGAGAATTGTTGCTGAATGCTTTCGGTTTCTTTTAAAGTATAAGGTAATGTGTTTTGTATTTTAAATAAAACATTTCTTTGTTTTAACTGCTAATCATAATAACATCTACATGGTGCCGGAAGTAATATATTAAGGAAAGCATTTTTCTTTCGAAATAATAGAGATTAAAAGCTTTTAATAATGCCTGGGTATAAAAACAGATATTTACTACACTAAGCCTTATATATATATATTTTTTTTTTTTTTTTTTTTTTTTTTTTTTTTTTTTTTTAAGTTAAATTTGTTGAGACTTTTCTAATATTTACGGTTATGATTCGTTTCGTGCTATTATTAAAAAGATTATTTTTACATAAAAGTTATTATGTGTGTAATAAGAAAAATATATATATTTTGGATATTTTTATGATTGTTACAATACTTTGTAATTGAATTTTTGAGATTTATCCAAGCATTTTAATTTAAATGTATTTTATCATTTTAATTTAAATTTTCGAAATTAAAGAATGTATATCTTTGCGTTAACAGGAAGAAAAATATTTATATTAAGTTTTATAAAAAAAATACGTTTTTATATAAAGATATTATTTTTTAAGAAATGATGGGTGCTATGGTAATATCGTTCATGTGTTCCAGATAGTTTAATGTGGCTTGGAAAATTATTTTGCTCTGTTGGCTGTACTCCTAGTTAGAATTGCAAACATACATGCAGTGAAAGTATTATATGCAGATATGTTTATTTGCTGCTTAAGACTTACAATAATTGTTATTTTAAAATGGTGCATTATAAGTAGGAAATTAGAAAATAAATTTGGAATTTGAAAATAGAATCAATTTGTTTCGTATCTTGAGAAATATGTTATTCAATATTCAAACCTAGGACATTGACTATACTCGCCAGAATATAACATAATAAATTCTTGTATAATATTCAAAGCTTATGCATTTTAAATTATACGAATATCAACGATTTCATTAATTTAAATTTTACAAACATATGCTTGAATAAGGATGTTGGGTAAATTGCACTCTTGTAATGTAAATAAATGCTGTTTTTATGCACATCTTTTAAATTGTATTTTTTTATATTAATTGATGCATTTATTGCTGAGGTTTATAACATAAAACAGTCTAAAAAGTAGCAAGTAGTTTATATTATAAATTTTGAACCATTTTTTACCTCTAAATATTTTAAAATATCTTAATCACAAAGCATTTGCGTGAGATTGTATATGAAATAAAGTGACAAAATATATGAAGTTGTTTTTCTGGTTTATACCTGGAATCTTCAACTATTTCTATTAAAGTAACTTTTAAACAGACTTCATAAGTAAATGAAATTACTTATGTTTTAAGTAATTTGTTTATATATATATATATATAAACAAATTATTGACGCACTGAATGGAAATATGGACTACTTACTTTTTGAAAATTACTGCATAAATGTCTGTTTTAAGGTTAAATCAACATAGAAATTTCTTCAGCAGCGAATACTTTGAAATTTTTACAAAGTTATGTGAGACTTAGTATGGGGACAAAGAATGGGGATCTTTCAATCAACTGATGAGTATTGTTGAAGGCAATGATATTCCTGCAGATTTAATATTAAGAAATTCATGCTTGCATGTATCTTAAAACAACAGTATTTCTATTTTTTATTTTGGGTTTTTGCACCTAAAAAAATATATATATGTTTTGTTCCAATTTTAGAAGAAAAATTCTTTCCCAAAGGTTACCTAAATAGATTGAAACCAAGAATTGAATTTTATATTAGAATGCTTAAATTTAGTTGTTAAATGTTTTGAAACACTACAGTTAAACTTTTAAAAATATTTTGACAAGTTTACTTATTTTCTTATCTGTATAATCAACCCTCCCTTCAGAAAATATGAAGGAATGATGGGTGAGGGAAAGATGAAATTCAATAGGGCTGCCTTTTTCAAATTACAGAAAATGGTTACAAATGATTTATGAAAAATTGCTTGAAATATCAGTTATATTGCTCAATATTAACTAAAAATATTTTTTTTGCTTATCTTGAAATGGGTATACTGTGTGAGGGGGTGTTAATTTAAAAAAAACACCCATGCACAAATATTCATTTCTTTAAATTATTCTGTATCATAAAATGTGCACCTCAAACTAAAGATGCCGTATAGAAAGGTGTCAATGGAACAAACAAAATGTCAAACTATTAAAAACAATGCTGCTTTCATGTGGCTGAAATTTAGAATTTTTTGAAAGTCTGAGGGAATGATTTTTAAACTGTGGGGAAAATGGTAACTGCTAATAAAAACAACTTTTTAATTAAGTAAAAATAAAAAAAGTGGTGTTTATAATTAATGTATATATTTAACTTTGATAAAATACTTTCATAATAATAATTTTTTAATGAAATTTGAGATAAATAAGTTTAAAATTACATAGAATGAGTAAGGAACTAGTGAGGGATTGACTATCTTGTATTAAATTATTTAAATATTATCCATCTTATAAATGTGAAAGTGTGTCCGAAAATTGTAATGAAATTGGCTTCAAATGGATGGATTAATGTCTTTGAATCTTTGCTTATAGATAAATTATAGCCGGAAATGAACATAGCCTATGTTTTAGTCATTTTATTCAACTATTTTCTTTAATAATTCCAAATTTCATTATTTTTCATACAAAATCGATCGGCATTTTTTAGATAAAATTTAACCATTTTCCTTTCCTCTTTCCAACAAAATAGAAATTTGGAATGATAATTTCTCAGCGGCAATAAATTTTCAATTGAGCAATTTCCGTGCAAAAAATGAAGATTAAAAAAATTAAAAGAAAATAAGTATGACGTCATATTTGAAATAGAAATAAAGAGAGTACTTTTTTGTTATTTTTAAACATGTATAGAGGGTGTTTCTAAATTCATGGTACAAACTTTAAGGGGTGATAGCACACATCATGACAAACAATATTAAATAGGAAACTAAGGGTCCCAAATGTCTTCCAAAGGAGATAGGCGCCATTAAAGTTTAGGGTCCAAAAATTCAAATGATTGTAAAAAACAGAAAAATTGGTCGATTTGTTTGCAGTTTTCACTAAAACTATTCTATATGTCAGTATTGTCTTGAAAATAAATTATAAAAATAAATTTCAAAAATGCCGATAGAGGGCGCTTTAAACTTTGGAGTAACGAACAACTATTTTTTACCGTTATTTTTTGCATCTCATTAATTTTTTTTTAGAAGGTTAGGTATCAACTTAAATTTTGAGCTCAAAATCTAAGTCGTTGGGAGTGGTTAAGCAGACCTAACTGAACTGTGGGGAGAGGTTCAAATTCCAAATGATTATAAAAAACGGAAAAATTGGTCAATTGATTTGCGATTTTCACTAATATTATTTTTTATATCAGTATTATCTTGAAAATAAATTATAAAAATAAAATTCAAAAAATGCCGATAGAGGGCGCTTTAGACATTCGAATACAACTATTTTTTACCGTTATTTTTTGCATCTCATAATTTTTTTTTAGAAGCTTAGACATAAACTTAAATTTTGAGATGAAAATCTGAATCGTTGGGAGTGGTTAAGTAGCGCAAACTGAACTGTGTTCAATGGGGGTGGGGAGGTTCAAATTTCATATGATTATAAAAAACGGAAAGATTGGTCGATTCGTATGCCGTTTTCGCTAAAACTATTCTTTATGTCAATATTTCCTTGAAAGTAAATTTTAAAGATTAATTTCAAAAAATACCGTTAGAGGGCGCCCAATAGAAAAAAATTTTTGTTGAGAAAAGACGGAAAATAAAACTACTGATTAATATATTGTTGACCTATCTTTTAACACTTTCCAACAAAGTTAAAAAGTTATTATGCTTTCGGTTTGTCTCTCCGTCTCGCCGCTTTCTAATTTTCGTAACTTTCATGGCAATCCGAGTAGGCATGAAGTTTTTGCACTTTGGACTTTATTAACATTTACCTTAGCACGAATACATATTGAAAATGAAGTTTCTACCATGATTAGTTTATTTATATGGATAGTCAAAAATTTTCTTTACATTACGGCATTATGGTGAAAAATCACTTCAATTGAATTTTAACGATGTTACACCCTGTGAAGCATATTCAAATTTATATGCATCAACAAAGTGTACTAAAATATCCATTTTGTAAAGTATGCACGGAAAAGGACACTTATTACTCAATTACAGAGTCACACAGAAGAAAACAAATGCATAATAATAAAGGCAGGAACAGTTTGCGACAAATTTTAATTATGGTAAGCGATTTCATGTATAATCAAATTGATATACGTTGCTGAGGCTTAATGTGAATTATTTCATGCATAATATGAAGTACATAGCATTTACAGGGACACACAAAAGATTTTAAATAGTATATATTCTATACGAATTACTGCATATGATGGATGATGACTGTTGCATGGATGAAATGCATTTGAATTGTGATATGTGCTTTTAAGTTTCACTAAATGTATGCATATTAAATGTGGTGTATAAATGCTGATAATTACACGATTTATATACACAGGGTTACACAAAATATCGTGGAAAGGTTATTGAATATGAGCGTAATTTACTTAAAGGTGGTTTTTAAATAAAATATGCATTTTTATTTTGAACTGCATTCAGTAAACTAAGAAATGTTTGTAGTATATAGATAAAATGATATAGAGGGTCAGGCAAATAGTTGGATACATGTTTGTCTTCGGATGATAATTTCTGAAAATGTAATTTTCTAATAGAAAGGAATATTTTTGTTTGAACTAAACTTTAGAAGAATACTTTCGTATATTAAAGGTACTAGGTAAACTACAGGGCTGAACAAAAGTATTCAAGAATGTTTCTATCTATTAGCATAAGTCGCTGAAAGGAAAATTTAAACCAGCAAAAAAGAATTATCAGAAGATTTTTACTATAAATCACGATAAAAAGTTAATTACACATGCTTTTAACCAACGAATTCTTTTGCTTGATTGATTAATTAATTCTAAACAGCTAGTAAATATATAATCAATAAATCATCTTGATGAATTTATTTTAAAAATAGCACTATATTAGCAATACACAAATACAAATGAACAGGAATTTTCGGCAACATTTTTTCATGTTAGAGATAAGGGTTGCAATATTGTCTCTTTACGGAGAATCACTGATATATATATATATGCGTGTGTGCGTGCGTGTGTTATTTATCTTTGCATACCTGGTTGATTTGCAAGGAAAATCATAAAAGTAGCTATCCCGCACAGTAAAATAATAATAATAATAATAAAATTAAAACTTGGTACTGTCAATAATACCGAGACATCTGGGAACGTTACTCGAAGTCATAAAACTCGTAGAATAGCCTTTATAATGCATTCAGCTTATGTACAAAACACAAAGACATTGAAATTTAATTAAAAAAATCTCCTGCAAATACTTGAAGTTTTGTATAAAGAAACTGATTTAAATGTATTTTAAAATCTTCAACACTTCAACACTTCAGTACTTTATAGTGTACTTTTAAAATAGCTTATATAAAACAATTTATATTTGCAAAAAAATCTTAATACATTGAAATGCGATGCATTAAATAAGACATTAAAATTAAACGTCATGAGCAATATATATTGTATTTTATTAAGAAACATTTTTGTTGAAATCCCCTATGAAATGTTTTCCCCTGTTATTGCCTTAAAACAAATTGAAAAATCTGTAAATCTTAAACGGCCAAATTGAATACAAAAGTGAATAAAATACATATAGCTATTGCATATGCAATAATTAAATGTTTGAAATTTATACATGGTCGAATTTTAAACGAAAATAAATGAAATATATGCAATTATTTACTTATAATATTATCCATAAAAGTAATGTTATTTCCTTTTCCTACTATTTTTTGTTAGCACTATATGATTTTTATCAACACGTCTTAAAACAATTTCTTGAGATTTCCTGAGAGTTTAATAACGTTTCTTTATTATTTCTTAAAACAAAATATATTTCTAAAAAATAAAAAATACATTAAGATAAAATGTTAATTATTCTGTTTATCCATTCAGAATGAAAGGATGCTTAAATAAATTTACTTAAAAACAATTCAAAAATACATTACAAGCTAATGTATGAAGACACGTTGTAAGAAAAATTAAATAAGCTTGCAAACATTTTCTTAAATTATGAATAAAAACAGGACGAATTTTTCTTCTTAATGTTTCTATAATCTAAATAGGATTCAGATTAAAGTGGGAGTTTAAAATATTTGATTAAAAAAAAGGTAAAATAAAATAAAATGCGACAAAGAATTTTTCAGAATTGCATTTTAATTTCTTTTATTTAACTGATAAATAAATACTTTTATAGTCTTTATTTATGACATCCATAATTAATTATTATAGTAGTTTTTGTTAAAATAAAGAAGTCACAAATTTACTGTCATGTTGTTTTTTAAAATAAAATAAAATCTTAAATGTATATTCTGTTTTTCGTATTACAATTTAAAGATTTAATTCTAAGTAAGTGTCAAGTAAAAGACAATTTTGCAAGCTTTTTCCAAGTGTTTCAAATAAATTAATCAATTGGATACACTTGTATGTGGATAAGGTGTGTTCAATTTATCGTTATGTGTTTTTTGTTTCAAAGAAGAATTTTTCATTTCTGTTTGGTGCATTTCGAATGTTAAAATGTCAAACAAGCGGGATATAGTCTTCGAGCTCTTAACACTAGAACCGCGGCACTTTCGGTATACCTAAAACCGCGTAAAGGGTCAATTTGATCCGAGATGGAAAATAATATATATATATGCCCAAATACTTAATTTGGTTAGTTAAAAGATTATATTTTCTTAGAATAATCAATATTTCTTAATATTTACATTACGCTCTACACATAAAGTCAACAGAAATTACCTACATTTCATGATGCTATAATTGAAAATTACATTTCATTAAGTATGATGAAAATATATAGAAGAGATATTGAACGTATAAGGTACCCTGGGGTAATAACGCCACGTTAAGGTTCTACCAATTTTCCCGGCTTAGTTTTAGATTGTATTTTTCAAACAAATATAGGATCTGATACAGCAACTCATTGGCTATTTATATAAAATAAAATAATTTAACAGATATGTATTCATAAAATGTAATGGCGTTTTTTCTAGACCAATGCTATTTGGCGTTAATACCCTCCTATATGGGTAATAACGCCATGCAAAAAAAACTATAAAATAAGATGGAATAATCGCATGTGTATTGCCCATTTCTAAAAATACAAACTCTGCAGCTCTAGAAATTCACAAATAGCAATCTAAGCTATTGAAAATGTACAATTTTTTTTGTGACTCTGAAAAAAAAAGAAAGCTGTGGTGGTGGCGGGGGGGGGGGGGAGGAAAATAATATCAGATTCTAAGCTACGTTTTGCTTAAAAATGACCATTTAAATAGAATTATTAGAAACATTTCACGGATTATTTAAATCAGTATTTATATTCCCATGTATGCATTATATGCAATAGAAAATATTGATTTTTTTGTGAAAGTACAAGAAAAAGGAGTGAGCGGGAGCTTCAAAAGAATATAACACCCTGTGTCTCTCTTTGCTTAAAAAGTCCCGCTTAAATATGATTATAAGAAACATTGCATGGTTTTAACCATTCATAATGTAATATTTTAATCATGTGAAGTATTATAATAACTAGAGTTATATGTAATAAATATTTTTGTTAAACATAAACTGCTGTTAGCGTCTCACATACCGCTGAATTTTTCAAGTTTCAGAGTCTAACTTGCAATTTTTAGTTTAACTATAGATACCGGGAAAATTTTGTTTCATTTGGAGTCCTATTACTATCTCTAGAAACTTTTGAATAGCTGAATTTTATTTATAATAGTCCTGTATATAAGGTTGAATACAAAAACAATATTCTAAAAGTTAATTTACCATTTTTTTCATCGTTAGATTAAGCGGTCTCACAGGCCGCTCGCAGTAAGTTATGCGATAATTTCTGACACAGCAGTTAAGGGTTAATACTATTATAGTAATCTAGTAAATAGTTTTTAACCCATAACTCCTCATTAATGTGGATTCTTCAAACCTACAGTTAAATTGTGGACGTTTTAAAGAGCATGCTTTAATAAATTTTTAAGAAATTGAATAAAATTTTTTATTAAAAAATATTACTCAAAGAGATCTTTTATTCAATTTTTTACATAATTCATATGGTTATGTATCATTATCTCTATATTAGCAACAAAATTAACCTTTAACTGCTGTTAGCAATCTGACTGAACACTGTACCCCCCCCCCCCAAAAAAAAAAATAGCGTTTAACTTGTATTTTCCAGTATAACTATAGTTACAACGAAATTCTCTTTCGTTTGGAGTTCTCGTAATAGTGTTAGAAATATTTGAATAGATTAAATTTAATTAGAATTAATTCTGTACAAAAAGTTTAGCGCAGGAACAGTATTCTATAATTTTTAATCATGGATCGCACTTTAACCTTTAACTAATTTTACCGGTCTCATAGACCACTATTTTTCTTTTAATTTTTTAGTTTAACTTGTCATTTTCAGTTTAATTGCAAACACTACCGAAATTTTGTTTCATTTCGAATTTTAGTACTACCACCAGAGATTAAATAGGTGAGTATTAAGTATAATACTCTTGTATAAAAAGTTTAGTACAAAAATACAATCCTATGAGTTATTCCCGCCTTTTATTCATCTTTCAAATTTGTGGTCTCACAAACCGCATCACATTCATACGTTACAATTTCTGTCACATCAGTTAAAGGTTAAATTTATAAAGTTTTGAAAAATCGATCGCTGAGAAAGCGGACAGTTAAAATTTCGAACTCAATTGAACAATCCAGTGGAAATTTAATAGAAACCTGATTTTGAAGATGTTCGAATTTGAATCTCGAAAACATTTTGATATAGTTTTATTTACAAGAGTTAAAAATAATTTTTTACATTAGTAAAAAAAAAAAAAAAATAATAATATGATAAAAAATAAAATAGAGAGATTATTTTTAAGTATTGGGCAACCCCCCCCCCTTAATCTTACCATTTCAACAATGATGATAATGCTGTCCCATATTAATATATAAATCTCCTTCGGATATAGTTCGGCCACTGTTGGGAATCAACCGGGGTAATAAAGCCAATCCCTGGCGTTATTACCCCGGGATACTTATTGCGCAGTAAATCCTAAACTACAAATTATTTCGAGAAGATATCCAAAATCTTCTACAACAATTTGAAAGTACATGGAATACACTACAAATTTATGTAATAAACAAAGTATTTCTGGATAAAAAATATAGTCTTCAGATCAAAAACCTTATCTATTCAATTTTAGATCATAATTTTAGTTGCTTGTAAAAACAATAAGACCTAAAAATGAAACAAATTAACTTGGAGCTGTTTTTTGCGATTTATATGACTCAAAACCCTTCTGCGCAGAGCACATGGGTGTCATTTACCTGATTATTTCATAATTATGCAAATTATAAGCATTTGGCGTTATTACCCCGCCTGGCGTAATACCCCAGGGTACCTTATTTTAAACATAAATGAACTTAGTCATCATATACATTAATAAAAAATAGATTATCCCATTCAATTGAGTTTAGATTCAAAATCTAGAATAATGTTTAAAAATATAACAATTCCAAATTACTAGTTTTACTGATTTATCTAATCCAATTTATTAAATGCATTGCTAGAAAAACATGGCTAAAGATTTTGCACATTTACAAGAAACGCATGGGTTCATTATACTTTGAACAATTATATTTAGTCTTACTTTCATACTTTTAATTATAACAAACTCTTCCATGCTTATTTAGTGTTGTTCATCGTTTTTAGTGTTTCTTCTTGTCTAAATGACATTTTTTTGCCGAAAAATAGAAAATTTTCTTGAATATATTGACGTATACTAATAGATAATGAAAGTATGCAAAAAAAGATGTATATTATCTAGTTTTCCGTTTACAGATTTCATAAAACCCAAGCATTAACAGTAGCAAAATACAAATATTATAATTTTCATTCACCGGCTTCCTATAAGATGTGGGCTTGACATATGCAGACTTCCTGTGAAATAAGAAAGCCACACCAAATTTAGTTGCGTTGTTGGAAACAAGTGTATTTAGCATTTTTTTTATAATTATCTAAAGTTTCAACAATTAGATGTAAACTGCTAAGCAACAAAGCATTTTTACCCTGTTCTCCTTGCTAAACCGCCACGCTGAATTTTAAATGTGTTAGAAGAATAGCCGAATGCCATTCCGATTTTGACATTTTTATGGAGACTTGTATTTCTCGGCTTGGGCATTTTACAGCTTCTATAAGGCCAGTATTTTTTATCAACATCTGCAAGCAACTAGAACACGATACGATGCTGAATTCCATGCCGAATTCGATGTTTTCTCAGAGATATACTGAGTAAACCTACTCACCGATTTTGCAGGAAATAAGTACTCATCTACGCTTATGTTAGACCTTTATAAATAGTTAGTCTTGCAGTTTACTTGTCATCTTCTTTATTTTCAGGTGGAAATGCGCAAGTTATTGCTTATTTATTTTTCATATTTTCATAAATATAAAGATCAAAATTTTTCACTTTTGTTCAAATTTTTAATTCTTCTTTTTTTTATATCCAATTTTTGATTTGATACATATCATAAGCTTTCGTTCAATTGATAAATTTTTAATTACATTCTAATGAAAAAGTCCAACAAGTTCAAGAGCATAGGCAAAGTCGTCGTTACTTTCATTTCCATTATTATAATTTAATTTTCTTCATTTGCAGGCCGATATTCATCCTCAACCATTTGTATTCTCACTCATTTTCAGATAATAGTTGCTAACTTTCGCAAGCTTCTTTGACAGTAATATTAAGACATCAGAAATCCTATGTATACTTTCAATAAATGCAGAATAAAAGCAATTTGAATAAATATTTCTAAATACTTGTTGTAAATTTCCACTGCAATATTCTGTTATTAACATCAAGAATATAGAATCTTGATTAAAAATTTTCACTATTCTCCCTTGCAAATCTGCCTATAGATGAAATTAGGAGTGAGGGAGATATACTTTCTCGTTACGTCCGATGAAATGCACCTCTATTTTGTCAATTATGCGTAAAACATATTACGGGTCAAATTGACCCGCTTCGCGGTTCTAGGTATAAGTAGTTAAAACTCGAATTTTATTTACGTTATTTGCTCTTAAATGCGAAAGGTTGTTGTTTACCTTAAAATATTAAAAGTCAGGAAAGGGAACATTTTTTCAATGAAAACTATTCGCGCGGCGAGAAATTAAACTTTGATTTGGGTGAAATTGACCCGCTCCGTGGTTCTAGTCTTAAAGATGTATCTTTTAAGATATGTTAACTTCATGTCTGCTCCAGGTTCAGAGGATATTGATCTATTTCGCAACAACTGGCACACAATGTTATCCTAATGTAACTCGATGCATGCAATAGCATTACCTGTACATTTAATCTATTAGATAACCATACCAAGGTTATAATATTTCATAATATAATCAAAAAGCATGAATGATGAAATTTAAAATGCTTTCAATAAAATGTCTTTTCTTGTTTTTTCTTATCGTTAGAAGTGTAAGTAATGCACACTAATCCGGAATTTCTATTTGTATATTTCTTTGAATTTTTCATCGTAATGTACAAGGTGACCCAGAAGTCTCTGTACCACTTCAAAAATGCATTACAAAAATAATAAAAATAGGCTTACAACAAAAGTAGTTGAAACATTACGTAGTGTAATTTAAAAAGTTTTTTTTCTACTACCTTAGTATACTTCTACATGACATCCCTTCGTTACACAAAGAATATCAAGTTGATATTCCAATTCCATTGACGTGTGTTTCAGCAGGCTAACTTCAACAGAGTTAGAACTATTTGAATCTTTTGTTTCAATTCCAAGATACAATTCACTTTCGATCAGTACACGGCATTTTTTACATAACCGAAAAAGAAAATGTCCAGTGGGGTAATGTCAGAAGACTAGGAAGGCTACTACGGGGCCATCCCTTCCAATCCAACGGCACGGGAATGGATTATTCAACAGACAAAAAAAAAGTTACTCTATGTGCTGTTTTAATCAATTTAGCTGTAGGTATATTATTTTTTTTGTAATACATTTTTTAAGTTGTACGGAGATTATTGGGACATTTTATGTACCTTAATTTTAAAACTACATTGAACAATTTTATGCTTTCCTTCGTTGGTTCACACTTATATAATAACAAGTGCAATATTTTAATTTTCTTCTTTTAGGATTTTTTTTAATTATTACTAAGAGCATTACATTTCCAGTGACCCTAAGTATTATAAAGCAAAGTTTATATTATTCAATTTTATACAATGTCAGAGAAGTACAGGGTGGTCATAAAAAAAAACTTTGCGTATATATGGATCTTTAGCGGCTGTTCCGTTCAACCGATCGAGGTGAGATTTCAGATATAGTTATTATGAGGTATGAGCTCGGGATTCTGTGAACGGTAACAAATTGGTGCTCACGGTTACAGTTATAGTTACAGAAACTTGAAATTTTCCAATGGCAACGCCCATTTTTTCCGTAAAAAAATGCATGCGAAAACCCTAAAGAGCGTTGGAACCGTGCGCTTATCGCAAGGAACGAACTCGTTTTGCATGCACAAGAAACAGCTCTTCAAACGCTCCCTCCCTCCCTACCCCCCAAAAAAACACGATCGGAGCACACAGAAGAAATTTGCATATGACGCAGATTCATTACATCAATCACTGATTACAACACTCCTAGCCAGTTCACTGCAGGAATTCTGGTATGACGTTATTTAATGCATCATTGTTGTATAGCGGGAGTCTGTTACAGAACAAATTACAAATCCCGTTGGTATCACTTCTAAAAAAGAAATACGGCCCTGTAATAACTGTGCATGCAATGCCGCACCACGCAGTAACTTTCATGTCGTGTAAAGGTACGGGTGTCACAGCGTGGGAATTCATGTCTGCCTACTGCACACAATTTTTGTTGTTGATACTGCCAGTTAAGGAGAAATGTGACCCGTCTGTCCATAATAAGTGAAGAGACCAGTCCTTATCTCCATCATATTTGATAAGAAATTGATTAGCAATGTCTATACGTTGTTGATGGTCCCCTACTTTCATCATCTGGACGCGCTGGTACAGGTAAGGAAATATGCGGATTAAAGTTGTACTAGCTTTAGCACCGTTGATTTCTTTGTATTCAGTACAAGAGATGCACTACTTATAGTTTTGCGTGAGCCCTGCGGTCTCTATGTGATGCACTTCCATAACAGTATCCTCAGGAAGGGTTGGTCGTCTGGATCGCGATCTACCACAGGTGCAGCCAGTTCCTTCGAAATTATTTACGAAATCACAAAATGCTACCAGGCTACATTAGCAAATCATTTGGGAAATGGTTTAGATAGTAAACACGCAAGGTTTTCGCAGCATTCATCCCATTCTGATAATAGAGTTTTACCAATTCACTATGAACTTTCGCTGGAAGAGTTATTTCGTCGGCATGTACAATCTCCCGAAAGAAGAACTAACATTCCCATCCCACTTTTTATCCGTTTTCTACGCTGACTATTTGGCAAACGGCGTTCCGTAATTGATGTTTTGCCTCTGTCATATGCAAGTTTCATTCGTGCCCCATGATCGTGTTTTTTTGGTCGTTCGCAGAACTGTTTTTTGCGCAAGCATAAAGCGTCCGTTTATTGCGATTAGCGTTGCAAAGGTTAGAAAAAACCGGGTTTAAACCCGGGAATAAACCGGGTTTTTAGGAATAAACCTCGAAAAAACCCGGGATTTTTTGGAACAATTCGGTTTTTTGGGAATAAACCTGGGAACAAACCTGGTCTATTGCAAATAAACCCGGGAATAAACCGACTTTTTGCAACTCTAATTGCGATACGCGCTCCGTCCCAACGCTCTTCGCTCTTCGCGTCCCATCCGCTGAGCATTTTGTGAGGAAAAGAAATGGGGGTTGCCATTTCAAAATTTCGAGTTTCTGTTGCTATAACCGCGAGGGCCATTTTGTTGCCGTTGACAGAATATTGAGCTTATACCTGTGAATAACTATATCTAAAATCTCATCTCGATCGGTTGAATGGGCTGGCAACTAGAGTTCGATATATTGGCAAAGTTTTTTATGACCACCCTGTATATAATGTCAAAGGTTTAATTTTATAGTATTTTAAAATGAGGCAAAATATCTGGTGGTAAATTGAGAAATTCAGATTCGACTGACTTTTTAGAATTTATTTTTTAATAAAATTTCCTACAAAATATTTACTTTTTTTAACAAGATTTTAGTAATTACACGCTTTGCTGCTGTTAAAATTGCGTATTTTACAAAAGACATTTTCTTTAATCCTACGTCAGAAAATAGGTAAATGCAATACACAAGTGTCCACTAAATGTGTACAAAAATTGAAATTCAAGAGCGTAACTTTCAAAACAATATACATATGTAATAAATATTAGTTTTTAAAATGTATTTAAATAATAAATGTTGTCCCATTCCTTCAGCTAAAAGTTAAATGTCTTATTGTATCATCAAGAAGTATAAATGTCGGTAGAAATAAATGAATAGGAAGTCTTCTTGCTACAAAGTTAAAATGTTAGTAATCTTGAATTTTTAAACTAGATAGTTTTTAAAATGAAAGCAGTCGAAGGATAATTTAAATAGGCATTTTTCACTAGCTTTGCAATAGCTAATGAAAGTTTTGTGATAGCTTGCTCTGTTACAGTACAGTTCTGAAAATTAAATCCTACACGAAACATGGGCGATTGTTTATGTCAGGAAACTCATTATGCAACGATAAATGGATTGAAATCATTTTTTGTATAGTAGCAACATTACAATATTTGAAACATATTGAAATTTAAATACGCCACTGAGGTGTACTGTAAAATTCTCATAATAGACTATGATGTGCGTTAATCTTATTGTTCATTTACAATGTTACACAAAGGAATTTGTCTGAAGAAGAAAATGGACAATAGTTCAATTAATGAAAACTAGGAACAATAATTTCTCGAAATGCATTTTCAGTTGTGGTATGGGTTTTGAAATTCATTATATTTTTTGACTGTTACTTGCTGTGAATAAATTAAGTAAATTATTTACATCATACACATACATTACACAAATATTCTCAACGAAATCTTTTATTGATAAAAACTTCATTCTGAAATTTTTGAATTATGCTATACTTTTACCTGAATTATTTTTTAGTATATTAAGTATTATGCATACATATCCATAAATCATATACAGGGTTAGGCAAAATATCTTATATTTTAACAAGTACCAAAGGAAATAGCAGAAATGGAATTTTTTAATGCTTTATGCGGTTTCCAAATTCTGTATTCAGACATCATCAGCATTGTATCAGCATTGTATCAGTAGTGAAGTTTTTTTTATAATACTCTAAATTTGTTGAAATGTTTTTCGCAATCACTTCCGTATGCATAACTTTTTGTTCTTGTTATTTATTTGGTAGCATTCAGTAGTCGTGTTTTTATTAAATAACAGCAGTTAGATTGATTTAACTAACACAGAATTTTATTTTATTATTTACTAAATCTTTGAAAAGTGATTTGGTACTTTACATTAAAATATTTATTCATATTTGTCTCCTTCCTCAAAATACGAAAAAAAAATGGTATTCATGATTTGTTTTAGAAATAATTTTATTTAAACTTTCATGAAAAATGTGAAAAATCTTCTTTTTTCTTTTGACCAGTTTGTAAATAAAACTTAATTAACTTGTCAGAATGAATATTATGCTTTTCATGATGTTCTTGTTTAAATTTTTTCGAAAAAAAATTAGATTCCTGAGTTAAAAGGATTTTAAAGAATCTTCTGTGTAAAAAAGAAAATTTCTATAAAACTACAAAGACTTTTAAAAACATGCATTATAAAGAATAAAGTTTTAAGCACAATATAAAAAATAATCCTTTCAAAAATTACATGTTCAGAACAAAATAAACCCGAGCACTAACTTAAACAAATTATAAAAAATATAATTAAAGTTTGTTTTCACTGCATTAGGGACATAATAGTGAATATAAATTTTTCTAATTTAAATTTCGTTATAATGATCTTTGATGTATATATTTTTAGAACATTTTAAAACATAAAAGAAGTTTTATTTATCATTTACTTCGTTATTAACCCCTTGAAAACGAGCGATACTTACACGTGCCGAAAAAATTTTAAGAATCCTTCTTTATCCCCACTAGTAACATTTTACTGTAAAATTTACCTTATATGGAGTATTTTCTCGATTCAATAAGGCACAAATTTCAGTTTTTAAAAACCGATGTCAAAACATTAAAAATTTCATAAAAGGCTCAGATCGCAAAGGGGTTAAACATTAATGTGAAATTATTTTTTTCTATATTCTTCAAGAAACAAAAATATTCCAAGTAATATTTTCCAAAACATACCTTTTTTAAACACATAAACTTACTTTTATTTTCTATAAGGTAAATTTCTCTAAGATAATTTGGGGGTAAACTGGACCCCCGAAGTAACTGGGCCATTGGCTATTTTATAAAAATCTGTAGATGACTTTTAAGCCTTAACTATTGTGAACAATTTACCCCTATCTCTATTTTTTAAAACAAGGCACGTTAACAAAATTATAGCTCTGACTTTTACATGATAGGTTCTAGAAAATAAAGGCTTTCTGCGTAGAAACGCTTCTGCTTTTTATTAAAACACAGTTTGTATTTTTATTAAATAATCACTTTTTCCAGACACTAGGTATATAATTACATTATTATACTACACGCTGGCTATTACTTGGCCACATTTTATTTAAGAAAATGTTTAATACAAATTTCTAAAATTTCATAATCATGCTAAAATTTTCAATAAGTAAATATTCCTATTTTTGAATTCGTTTTTTTTTTTTTAGAATACCATTCTAAATACTATTTAATCTCAAATTTTTCTTATTAAATATAACGAACATATTTAATCGGCAAATATTTGAAAAATTTTCGAAATTGCATTAATGATCACTTATTAGTTTTATTTGTAATGATCTATCAATTAACAAACAAAATATTTTTTTATTAAGTTTTTGCATTCATTGAAAAAAAGAAAATTAATGGGAACTGATTTAAACGTATGCTTTTCTTTTGTTTTATTGTGTTTATTGTTTGCTTGCATTCTTTTATTTCGAAGCAACTAATATTTAACATAGCTAGAGCAAAAACAATTTTCTTAAAAAAACATATCAAAATCACTTCAGTAATTTCCAGAGTAAGTTCATCACTGTTGTGTTTTGTGGGGGAACGTTTCTAACGACGTTCTGAAACAAGAAATTAAAGTGCGTGATCGTATTTTATTAGTACACTGCAATGTTTTGGCCGCAAACGACCACAACTCATGACGTAATGTAGATCAAAAACTTTATGGAATAATATGTTTCATATTCATACGAAAATATAATTGAAAAATCAAAATAGATCTTACCTGCATAAACTTGAAAGAGAAAGTGAGCAGATTCACTCAGAAGAACAAGTTCATAACATTTTTTAGTAAAGAACATTTATTTATTTTTATTTATGGAGATAAATGCATAAAAAAATTCTTGGAGAATATTATAGCTTTTAGACGATACGACTCTCATATTTTTAGAGCCGGGTATGGAAGGCATATTTTCACTTTCACAAAAATATGTAAATAATAGAAGAACTCTTTTTTAAAATGAGTATAACTTTTCTTAATTTCTCTTGGAGATAAAGGGGCAACAAATTAACATAAAAAGAAGAAGTGGTCCATCCTGTATATAACATACAATGTAAGGCTAACTGAATATTCTAAGAGAAGAATTGTTTCAACAATTTAAAAAATATATATTCCTTCAAGAAAATTCTGCATTCTCAAAATCGAAAGATATTTTCTTAATGTGAAGTTTTCCTTTTTTGCAAAAACGAGAGTTGTATTTTTTTTGGACGAACAAATCCTTGTATATTTCCACGGAGGGATAACAGTCTCTCCTCGTGTTATAAATAATTCCATTTTTTTCGTATTTAACAATGCTGAACGTTAGTCGTAATAAGTTGAACAAATCATTTCTATTAAAATCGCACACATTATTCTTGCAGGTATTTATTATCGTAGAACTGCCGACGACTGCTTTGCACCCACTCGAAACCGCTTCCCCTCTCAACTGCTCTCATCTCAACTCCCTAAACGACCGAGGCCGCTCCGGAAAGGAGGCGTGGGTTGCCATAAAAATAAAAATACGCCAACTGGCGAGGCAAAAGGAAGTGGCGAAAAATAGAGAGGCCAAGCGCAACGCTACGAATAAGGACACAGTATTTTAAGAATGAACTTTTATATCAGCAGAACGATGCGGAGCCAAAACTTGATACCAGGACGCACTAACTTTTAAATTACGTAACAGAAGAATAGTACCTGATAGGATAATAGGCGGAGTCATAAAACGGAAGTCGACACCCCATCGAACATTCTCGAAAAGACTAGAAACCTTCAAAACCGGAAGGAACAAAATTTTTAACTGATTTCAACATTTGAAATCAACAAAAAGTTAGGTAATAAAAATATCTTTACAGGGGAGATTAAAAAAGGCGAGAATTAAGATAATTTTTAGAATGCGAAATATATAATAAATGAATAAAGATAAAACCAAAAATAGACGATAAATTAAATTGAATAAAAAATATGGCAGTGGTTAAGAGTAACCACAACAATCACCTTCAGCTCTTTATATGTGAATTCTCAACTCAACCCTTCCCTTAAATTATAAGCAAGTCTAGCTATAGATCATCCATTTTGTTTTAGTCGAAATTTAGATGCATACATTTTATTTTATCTCATCCTGACTCACTGATCCTTGCCATTAACAGAGAAAAAAGATAGGTACATTTTCCATATCTGTGAAGACAGATATATTTCCATTCATTCATATTTTTCATTCTATGTTATTACAATTTTGATATTTTGCTGCAAATGTTAAATATTCCAGCATGAAAAAAATAAATATCAGGCCAAATGAGCGATACACTGAAGGAGAGAAATTATTAATTGAAAATATAAAATTTTTACATAACGCTACAATATTTATGACTAGCAAAATGTTGCTAATTTTAACTCATATGGCTTTTTTTCAGGAATATCTCAATTATGCTTTTTATTTTACAATTTTGTTCTTGTTTTAAACAGTTAATGATCATAGCGTCATTAAGCAGCTGCGTGTTCTCATAATGAATGCAAATTTAAATTAATATCGGGTGAAAGGAAAACATTGCAAGCATATTTAGTTTAATAATCAAATTATTGTTCTCATAAATGAAGTAATAATCATTATAATATTATAAAAAAGTATAATAATGTTTAAGTATTGTTTTTCGAGTTAGGAATGGATTTATTATAAAAGCTTATTAAACATTTACTTACTTTTAATGCTAATTAAATTTTGAAATGTAGACAATGTTTAAAAATTAAATAGAAAAATACTTTGTAAATATAAATGAACGGTTTTTTTTTTTTGGTTAAATTTACCTTTTGAGATTAATTGTTTGAAAACAATATTCAATATGAAAGGCTCTTGCTTTTACGGCTATGATGTTGTTGATTCCTTAATATAATGCCCCTATAAATCGATTCCTATATATCGATCTATATTATAAAGTACAAACATATCTATGCGTATGGAATACGTCATTTTTTAAATGACATCAATATCCGATGAAATTTCAATTTTGCAATTTTCGCTACTACATATTTTTAAACTTCTAGATATCGCACATTTCCAATCTTTATATCGTTGTATATAGAGGAAAAATGTATTTTTTTATTTCATTTTGTTAGAAAACTGTATCTTAATTTGTTTCTCAGATATTACTTTTTTGTAGTTTTTCGTTCAATTTCTTTAATGGTGGCAAATTTTGTACTGACAGTTAGGCTGATATTGTAAAAATAAACTAGGTCAAAATGATGATTTTATTATGATACAAAAAATTCATATGTTTATAACTATAAAGCATAGTGTTAAACATTTAAAAATTTAAATTATCGAAGTGTCAATACAATTACTTTAATTTATTACCTACATTTTTCTTTATAATTTATAAGCTTTTCGGTACTCCTCCATTACTTTTATGTATTTATGAAACTAGAGTTCAATTTTTATAAGAATTCCAGTAAATCCTTTGATAAAAATAGTACTATTTCCTTTCTATAACTGAACAATTATATTTAAGAATTTTTTTTTTATCTAAATTTGCCCTATAATTTTTGCCTTTAAGTGCTCCAAAATATATTTGCATAACATATATCCGATTTCCAAACATTATATACTATTGAAATATATTGAAATATACAGATTTCTTAATGAAATATATGAAGATTGTTATAGAAATATACAGTTCTGTTATCAAAATATATAACTGCAAAATTGACATTATAAAATTTTTGGAAAGTTTTTAAAAAGTCATTTAAACAAATTTCAATGTATTTTTTTTCTATGGTTCTCAACAAACATAGCTTACCTCGTACGATATGCATATGTTTTTTCATGAGATGATTATACAAATAGACGTAATCAAAATATATTTCTAACTCTTGCGCGAAATAACATTTACTTACACAAAATAGTTAAAGTTCAAAACATTTTATTAAAATTTCTTTTCCCTTCTAAATTACTGAAAACACCCCGTAAAGAAATTTTTCATATTTTCCTGTACTTTTTTCCTGTAATTTTTCAAGTACGGAGGCTGGGAAATCGAATTCAATCACCGTTGTTGAGAGAACGAACTCCAGCGAAAAGTGAAATAAATATCGAATTATTTCTGTCAAATGTACAATGCACCAAACGACAACAATATTATCTACAGGCTTAAAAATTTTACAGCCCTCGTAAAGAAGCCGATCGTAAAAGTTAACCGGAAATATAATAACAGCCTGGTTGCTAGCATAGTTTGTTCTAAAATTCGGTGTTTTCAATTGCACTTTCTATTGTAATTTATCAAATGCTGATGCTGTGAAATCGAATACAGTGTTGGCAGATGCCGGAGTGTCAGCCACTTTTGTTGTAAAATAGAAAGATTTTTTTCCATTACTTTATTTTCTGATTTTCAAAAGACCGATGATATTAAAGAGAATTCAAGGAACATGTAAAGTAAAAATCGAGTTCATTTGTTCACGAGTACCACTGAGCTAATAGCAACGCGACTATCTCTAGACTTGACAAATTTTACAGTAATCGTAAAGACAGCAGTCTTCAAATTCTGTATAAACTCTTATGGAAGCCAAGGAACTAGTACATTTTGTTGTAACATACATTTTGTGTAAGAAAATAATGAATATAATAATGAATATGACATATAATAAATAATTATATGTAAAGAGAAAAAATAAATTTATCGATTTCAATGAAAAACAAGAAATTTATATAAAAAAGAAATATGTAAATACTTACTTTTTTAATTTATATTAATAACGATATTATGCATAATAGATAATATAAGAATAATTCTTCATTTAGTTTATTTAAAAAATCTTTTGAACTAGCACAAAATGAAAAAGGAAATATATATGAAAATCTTAAAATTATAGAATAACTGTAGATTTGATGAATTTGATAATGAGTACTTCTAATACTTTAAATAAAATAAAAAATATGTATAGCAAATTACTTTCATGTATTTAAATAAAAATATAACGTTACTGTAAGCAAATTAATGTTATTAAATGTGTGAAAGAATCAGAAAAACTAAGCATGTAAAGCCTAATATAATTTAATAAAGTCCACATTATCTTTACCATTAAAGATTTTAGACGAAAATTAAAAGCATTCGGAAGTTTTTGAAAAGCTTTCATTAAATTTACAAAGATTCTAAATGAGCCTTAATGAAAGTTTTTTGCACATTCGTAAATCGTAATTAGAATGCAGTTAATTTGATTTGCAGATAAAATAGTATTTAATTTTATGGTAATTCCTTTCTACACACACATTTATCTGCATTCCTTATAATGGCTTTTTAACTATTTTGATAAGAAGTAGGATCCAATCTATAGAAAATTTAATTTACATGTTAAAAAGAAATTTAATATAATGGACCTGTAAAATGAAATATAAATTTCGCATTGAAGATAGTATAATAATTAAGAAAATTCGAAAACGGTTTAAAATAAAATTACTTGTATTTTTTTAATTTATCTGCTTTTGACTGTAATTAAAGAATAAAAAGTTATTATAAAGTTAATCTGCATTCTCTTTCATAACTAGTTTAAACACACAAAAATTTGTGAAAATATCAATATTTTTAGAATTCTGAACAATGTTTATTTCATATATTTTGTGATGTAGGCCTTTAAAAGTTTATGTTTTTATGTAACCAGAACAACGAATCTTTCCCAAAAAAATTCTCTTTAAACTTTCTAAACCCAAAACTCTCAACCCTAAATCAAATTTCAAGAGGATGAGATTTATTGGACTTTAAAAGTGAACAGGACCACCAGATAATATAAAAATATAATGAATTTTTATATTTATGAATTTATGAATATTTTTATGAATATATTTATGAATATTTATGAATATTTTTATATTAATGAATTTTTAATGGTTTTCATAGTCCATTAACAAGCGAAAATTAAAGTTGAAAATCTCACAAAAAACAGGCTGTGATACCTCAAATAAGGATGTAAAGTTACATTGGATGGACTTGACAAAACCGATTATTTTATACAGAAATTACCAGAAACATATAGAAAAAAATTGATAAATAGTCTATTAATGAAGAACGGCTCCAAAACGACTGGAATATATAATCGTGCATTTACAAATCTAGAAAAATATATCATTATATAATTTCTCAAATTTTGTTCTATTAATTAATTTGAGTTTTTTTTTTATTATTATTTTACAGCTCTTTTCTTTTTTAAAGCAATACTACTATTTTCAATCAGTATTAATTTCGATATAAACGGTAAACTACGCTTGAAAGATGAATATTAAATGTATTGAAAGAAAAAAAATACACGCATTCACAGAAAAAAATTGAATTACGACCATGAACTTGATATGTGAATACTGTTTGGTTAGATAAACAAATGGTTATAAACAGAGAACACAAAAATATTTTATTAACTTTTTGCGGGAACAATAATGTCAATTTAAGTAGTGTAAAGCTACACTTTCCAGCTATAATATCCGATACTCAGTTAGGCAGGAAGTATAATATGTTTCCGACGTCCTTTTGGGAAGTCTCTACTATAAGGTTAGTAAGTGATGAACTAATTATGATATACTATAACTCTTGACTCCCTGGGTCCCCATATTTGGACCTACATTTTCTCACATTTCATTAATGATACTTGAACATAATAAAATTTCGACATCAGAATGATATGTTTCGAAGTTTAAGATTCGGAATAATGCAAATAAAATTAAAATCTAGCTCTGAACTCAAATGATAGAAGAGTTGATGCAGTAATAATTAATAATATTGATCAATATTCAGTAACAAAGTGAGTGTTAAGAGACTCCTGAAGTTAACTTTTCGATACGTACGAAACATTCTCCATATTAGATAGATCCTTACAGTATTTGCCTGAAAATTAATTGCTTGCAGATAAATAAAGCCTTGGTGACTTGATAGCATACATTTTATCATCGACTTTAAAATATCATTTACGTACAGGCGAGACATTTGAGTGCGATGCAGTTCGAGTTTTTACTCATAAAATTAATCATCTATCCCAGCAAGTTACACTCTAGAATGCCATTGAATGTGTTATAGCAGTTTGCCGCTAAGTAACAAATGTAAGATTCAAACGCTTACCTCACTGTGTCACCACACTGAGGCGGTGAAAGAGAATTTCCAATCAATAGCACATTTCTTCAACTGAGCATAGTTCAGTTTTCTCAAAAACTACACAGTTCAGAATGCAGTGTTTATTAGGGCGGAGCGTAAAAAACTTTTTTTCGAAGTTCTTTTCTCCCTAGCGTGGAAAAGTTGTGTAGTGGTATCACTAACATACTCACAAAATTTCACAACAATCAATAAATATCTTCCGGTTCCACTTTTGGGTCGAAATATGCAATTTTAGCCGAAAATGATGTAAATTTTCACATTTCAGCAGATTTTTTAATTTTCGATTTTTCCTTCTCCATAGAGAGAAAAAGTTGATAGAGTACATAAGGAACATAAGTCCAAAATATTATAGTAAATAAAAAATATCTTCCGGTTCCACTTTGGCGTCTAAATATGGGAAATGTATCAAAAATGCTGCAATTTTTCAAGTTTAGTCATATTTTTTAGGTTTAGATTTTCTATTCCCACTGGCACAGAAAAGTTGGAAAAATTTAATTAAGACATAGGGAAAAAAACTTTAGTATAATCAATAATTAACTTTCGGTTTCTCGTTCGGCATTTAAAAATGTCAAAAACGCCAAAAATTATGTAGATTTTCTCTTTTCAGGGATATTTGTCTTATCAATTTTCTCTTCTCGCTGGTACGGAAAAATCGGAAAATCTTATGACAAACATAAGTGTAAAAATTTTAAGTGATTAATAAATATCTTCTGATTTGACTTTTATTACTTAAACTGGCAAATACAGGGCATTAATATACACAAAAAAAATCACAGAACAATCGAATTAAAAGCTATTTGAGGGAAAATCGTCTAGTAAGTTCAGCTTTCTGTTCGTTTACTGTAGTGTTACCGTTGGTTTATTGCTCTGCTCGTGATAGATTAGTAATGAGGATATTCATTTTTTGCTTCTATATTTTATTGAAAAATAATACATTTGAAAGTGTTTACAAAATTTTAATTTTTAATGTTGTATTAAACTAATAGTGTGCATGTAAAGTGTTACACAGAAATATCACAATTAAGGCGCAGTACACGGGATCTGTCTCATCCTATTTTTGGAGATTCTATAGAATTAAGAACTGGCGTTCTACCAACTTATGACAATATAATGTACTTTTTTGTTGGTGAGAAGTCGAAATATAATTAAAAATCTGACCCAACTTTAGGGTGATAGCGGATTATGAACTGAAATGATTCAAGCAATTTGGCAGGCTGCCTCACTTCCAAAGGTTTCTAGGCAAAGAATAGTCCAAATGATTGTTTCATATAATGATAAAGAAGTTTGACTCTAAAGAACAGACGAAGTCCAAATTGAAAACTTTCCTATTGGAAGAGAAATAAAACGTCTGTTTGGAAAATTTTTCTTATAAGTCTACATCTCTGGAAAGATGTAAATGCCCACGTGATAAATAAATTCCAGAATTGGAAGACAGTGTCTTGAGGATCAAAGAACTTCCAGGAAATTGTCGATAGACCCAATTGATACACTCGGAAACACGGCCCACAACACCGAAACTTAGTAAATGAATGAACAGGCTTGAAAAAGAAAAAGAAAGTTTCAGGAAACGGTAGAAAAGAGAAAAAACAATCATTACTGCTTCTTGAAAACTTAAGAGTTGTGACACATGACGACATGTCCAATATTATAGACAGGCTTAATACAAGAAGAGAAATAAATAAATATCGCATGAAATGCCAAGTCCATGATTAGAGTTTCATATTTGCCAAATATCTTGAAAGACTTTATTTTGACCGTCGAAAAGATCAAACTTTAATTCAGAGGAATATTGAGAGAAATCTCCATCAACAAAGAGTGCTTGAAGAATACTTGACACTTATAGAAGAACCTGGCTGCGATTACATAGAGCAAGCGTCACCAATAACATCTTCTTCTATGTTTCTCGTATAATTTTCTATATCTATACTCTCTGCTCCAGCGAGAAGAGAAAATTGATAAGAAAAAAAATTCCCTTAGATGTGAAAATTTACATATTTTTGGCTATTTGACTTTTTTAGACCCCGAAAGGGAAGCGGAAAGATATTTATTTATTATTCTAATTTTTTTTTACTTATGTTTCTTGCATATTCTTCGAACATTACAATACCAGTGGGAATAGAAAATCGAAAAATAAAAAAATGACTAAAATGAGAAAAATTGTATCATTTTCGACAAATTTCTCATATTTAGAACCCAAAGTGGAACTTGAAGATATTTTTTAATTACTCTAATATTTTGAACTTGTATTTCTTGAGTACTCTTTCAGTTTTTCCGCACTAGGGAGAAGAAAAAATTTAAAATTAAAAATATTACTGAAATGTGAAAAATTACAACCTTTTTGGCTAAAATTGCATATTTCGACCCAAAAGTGGAACCGGAAGATATTTATTGATTGTTGTGAAATTTTGTGAGAATGTTAGTGATACCACTACACAACTTTTCCACGCTAGGGAGAAAAGAATTTCGAAAAAAAGTTTTTTACGCTCCGCCCTAGTGTTTATGGTTTGGATGCAACTGTACGTCCTCAGCCACTACAACGGCTGGTCGTTTTTCTAAAAATAAAATATCATTTCGACTAATCCTGAAGAAAGACATAGAAAGATGTAGAAAGGCGGCATACGAACACACACTCAGACAGATACATAGACACACGGGCAGACAGACATTTTGTAAAAGCATGTTTTTTGTAATCTCTAAACCCTAAAACGTGTAAATAAGTCGAAAACTGGAAGTCGAAAACATTTCTATTACAATACTTTTATTTATATTCAATAGAACCTTTCAACATTTATATTATATTTCCTCGCTAACAACTGAATGCATTTCGGTAAAAAATTTTAAATATCTTATTATTGTAATTAACTATGATGGCAAATTTAGCTTTCTGTAAATTTTGCTGATATTTCTTTTTACTTGTTTTTTGTAAAACCCAGTAATTATACTGCACAATAAATATATCTATCGATTTCGCTTCTTCTCCATTTATGTACTGACAAATTTCCAATCATCGTTGCACTGATGACGAACGCTCACTGATATTTAATATATATTGCAATTTATTTAAATTATTTAAATGAATTAAAATCCTCCCTTTTATATCGCTATATTAAAATATTAATAATAAATAACTACTAAATGCAAAAAATCTCTAATTCTAAAAATATGATCTGCATATTTACTTATTTTTTTAGGAAAAAAATAATACCTTTAACTTAATTAAAACTCATAAAGAAGATAACCCTTTTAAATTATTGTCATTTAAAACATAAGGAAATAAAATTCAAAATTCAAAATTAAAGCTTCTGTAAAAATAATCATAAAAACTTCTTTTTCCTTAAAAAAAAAAAAAAAAAAAAAAAAAAAAAAAAAAAAAAAAAAAATATTTATGGCCATCAAGACTAAAACTTTTGCCATAAAGAATAAAGTTTTAATGATGATACGAAAATTTCATTACCAAAATTACAGTCATAAATCAAAGTAAAGAGAATATTTAGCTTCAAAAAATCATAAAATTTAAATTAGCATTTGTATAATCGCACATGGGATATTTTAATTAACTAAGAGAATTTGAACGTATATCTAATAGAGTTAAGTAATTTTTGAGGTATGTTTTAAATATAGTAAAACGTGTAAGAAATAAAATAAATTATGTCGTTGATTTTATAGAAAATAAAAATTATATGTATATAGTATTTAATTGTAATTGAATGTCTATTAGTGTACGAAAATACATTGACTTCTTGATAAAACGTTTTTATATGCATTGCATACATTTAACTATATACATATAATGCTAACAGAAATTTCATTCCGGCTTCATAATTTCAAATTTTCTGAATAGATTTTGATGAGACTGATATTTTATGTTAGATATTTGTAGAGAAAAGATTTTAGCATTAAACATAATGTTCTCATAAAGTTAAACATAATTCCATCGGCATAAAATATTAATAATAATTCCATATTAGTCTTGAGGAAGAAATGTACAATATTCTAAGCATTTATTTTAATTTAAAAGGTGGAAAATTTTTTTTTGCATAAACTTGTCCAAATGACGTCATTTCTCTAAACGCTTAAGAAATAGAAAATTTATCTTTTTTTTAAACTTAGAAAAATGTCTTCATGTAACGAATTTATAAAAATACAAATTCGTACATGTGAAACGAATGCATACATGATAATTGTTCATGTTCAACTAAGTGCAAGGAACATACAATTTCTTCTTCTTTTTTTTTTCTCCTTAAAACGAAATACATTAATTTTGAGAAAAATACATCATATATAATTTTTTTCTGCTTGTCATTTTAAACGATTAAAAAAATGCTGTAAATGTTGATATTTTATACCATTAAGTTATTAAAATTAACATTAGTATTAAAATTAACCAGCCAATATAATAATGGGTTTTTTTAATATCGTACATTCACAAATTTTAATAATTATTATTAGGTCTTTATAATCACACCGATATATAAAATAATAATTTTGAAAGTGAATGCAAAGATTATAAAATTTCCACTTATTTTCTATATTGAAATTCAATAAAAAAAATTACACAATTTTCCTTTTTTCCCCTATAGTGAACCGAAAACCCATTATGAAAGATCTTTTTTAAGAAAAATGACTTTCAAGTTTACCTCTCTTTTGATAGGTATCGGTCAAAATACCTTTTGCTTAAAATCGGTTGGATTATCTATTTTGTTTTCTTTTTAGAGCTTTGTAATTTCCATTTTTTAATATTAGGTAAAAAATGACTTAAAAAAAATTAAGATTACCCCTTTCTTTAAGCTAACAAATTAAGATTTGTTATATTATAATTGTTTTCGTTTTGTCGTTGTTTAAGGTTTGATGGTAAGGTAAAGTGTGTATGCTTGAAGCAAAAACAACAAAATCTGCTACTTTATGAATAATGTTGCTGCAAGAACGTGTTTCTGAGAGGAGAATTCCCCGTGGATCGATGTGCTCAGAAGCTGTAGCTCTATCAGCTATTGATATCGGCAGTAACTACCTGTGTGATCTATGCAAGTAACTAATTCTATAAATATTCATCCTCGAATAGTTGGTAAACCAAAATCAAATCACTGGAAACTCGGGAAAAAGCCTATGACCTGTCGCTCATGGGAATTACCGGCGTGTCCAAAGTTCCTGTGGAAATCCGATTTATAAACACATATCATTATGACTTAATCCTTCAATACATGCGTTTCACTGTCATGAAGACTGGTATTTCAAGAGAATTCAGGTTTTTGATAAGAGATGCGCATTCGATCGTACTTCAGACAATAAGTATCTAAGCCGCGTAATTAGGTAAATCAGGTTCGCTTGGGGAATGAGCTTCAGAAAGACAAGAGTGTGGGGTCCGTGTGGGGTCAATCTCCAAGATTAGTCACTTTATACAAGCTGATTTCTAAATTTGAAATTGTTTTTAATTTATAAATGACAAAACAACCGTCAGCAGTTACGAAATCGGTAGATGAATCTTTATAACATAATAATTTCAAAATTCAAAAATAAATAGAGTACAACATAATCATAAGAGATTGCTAGCGATTGCAGTATCATTCAACTTTCTGAAAATAGTTTTAAAACAGACCAAATCAGGGATTCTCTTTTTTTCCAGAGGTTAAAGCGTCTAGACGGATCTTGAATGCACAGCCTCAAAGTGGAAAATAAATTCTGAAAACTGTACATTAAAGCAGCTAGTGACCGATTATGTGCCATAATTGGCATTTGATTTCTTCGAAAATTCAAAAAGTGTTTTAGTTAGTTTGATTATCTTAATCTTTGGTAATTTTATATACTTCCAACCGTTATCATTATGTTATCATATCCTTTGAAATAAATATAAAAACCACCAACGACTTTACGCTTGCGTGCATTCATTTGCGTGCAAAATCATTTTTGCTCTACTATCTCATTATTTTAAAATCTAGAGAAAAGTAAGATATTAGAGAAATGTAAACTATAAAATATCGCACTTTGGGCGCTACACATAATTTTTTCAATGGAAAAAAACATTTTTTCTCTTTTTTAATAACGAAGTATTGTTTTTCTTTGTAATTTATACTTTCTTTCAATTTTGTTTTGTCTGTCTTTTATTATTTCATTTATTTTTAAACTACTTTAGAATATGTCATTATAATTGAGCTGGCAAAGATAAGGATTTACTATTTTTGCAACTTTTAGTTTTATTTTGTTTCCTTTGCCTTATATATTTTTAGAAATATTAGAAGTTATTACGCGTAAAGTGTGTCTCATTTTACATAGGAATAAGAGTATTTAAATATTTTCAATGAAATACTTAAAATGGATATTGTAAAAAACATTGTATTTATGATTAAAAAGATGGAATAAAAATAATATCTTTTGATATGTACCTTGAACACTATCGTTATCTTTTGATTGTTTACATTATTAGGCTCTTTTTGTAAAATAAATGTTTTCACACTACAAGATTCCCATGATCTGGAGGATTCCAAAAACAGAAGCATTACTCTGAAATGCTCATGATTTGTATTCGGCAGTTTGTTTTGCTCTACAATAACATTCGAAACTGAAGAGGCAAATACTCGTGCCTGAGAAGGGCTTTGTTTATACTGACATGTATTACACAAGAAATATATATGACACCTTTCTTTGCGGATCTTTTGTGTATTTGAAAAGATATATGAACTGAATGTTGTTTAGGACTGTTTAGAATATTTTGATGATTAAAATATTATTTCTATTTGTTTTAAACTTCTGATTTTCATCCTACTGATTTTCATCCCATAACAAGAAAATAATAATAATTCACTCTTATAAATATAATTATTAAGTATAATAAAATAGAAGAGTTAACTATACAATATCGCACTTAGGTGCTACGAATAAATTTGTCAACAGAAAAAACATAGTTAATTTTCTTTCTTAATAAGCAAGTGTTTTTTTTTTCTTTCGCTCATGATCCATATTCCACAGTTTGTTTTACATTTTCTATCCAATTTATTTAGTCCTTCTTTTATTAATTCATTTTCTAAACTATTTAAGAATGTGTGAATATAAATGAGCTGTCAAAGATGAATATTTAATGTTTGTGAAATTTTAGGTTTTATTTTATTTTCTTTGTCTCACAATATATTAGAAATATTAGAAGTTATTCTTCGTAGAGTGTGTTTCATTTTTCATAAGAATAAGAGTATTTAAATATTTTCAGAGAAGTACATCAATAGATACTGGAAAAGAAGATAGTATGTATGTTCAAGTAGATTGAATAAAAATGATATGTTTTATATGTACCTCTAAAACCATCGTTATCTTTCGATTGTTTACATTATTTGACGCTTTATGGAAAATAAATGTTTTCACTCTCCAAGAATTCCATGATCTGAAAGATTCCGAAAACAGAAGCGTTACTCTGATATGCTCACTATCCGTATTCGGCAGTTTGTTTTGCTCCAGAATAACATTCGAAACTGAAGAGGTAAATTCTCGTGCCTGAGTAGTGCTTTCTTTACACTACAATGTATTACACAAAAAATATATACGAAAAAAACTTCTCCAGAGTCTTTTATACATTTAAAAAGATTTATAAACTGAAGGATTTCTCAGGATATTTTTTTATAACAAGTATTTTTATTTTGTAATTTATATTTTCCATCCATGTTGTTTTATCTTTTTTTTTATTAATTCATATATATTTAAATTATTTTAGAATGTGTCAATATAAAATGAGCTAATATAGATGAAAGTTTGCTATTTTTGTAATTTAAGATTTTATTTTATTTTATTTGGCTTCTACATTTTTAAAAAATATTAGAAGTTAATGCTAATAAAGTGTGTTTCATTTTGAATAAGAATTAGAGTACGTATATGGATATTGGAAATAAAAATATCCCATTTATGTTCAAGAAGATGAAATAAAAATAATATATTTTGATATGTGCTTCCAAAACCATGGCTATCTTTCGATTGTTTACAGTATTAAACTCTTTATTGGATATAAATGTTTTCACTCTCCGAGAATTCCATGATCTGAAGGATTCCAAAAACAGAGAAATTACTCTGATATATTCGTGATCCGTATTTGACAGTTTGTTTCATTCTACAATAACATTCGAAACTGAAGACGCAATTCCTCGTGCCTGAGAAGTGCTTTTATTATGAAAAATATATTGCATAAAAAATTTATGTTACCTTTCTTTCAGAGTTCTTTATGCATTTGAAAAGTTGTATAAATTGAAAATTGCTTAGGACGGTTTTAGGATATTTTTATGATATAAACATTATTTCCATTCTTTTTAAACTTACAATTCTACTATTTCACATAAGAAAAAATAAATGAATAAATAGTAATTAAAATAGAAAAAAATAACTGAAAAATGCATTTAAGTGTGTATTATTACAAAAAAGGTATAAAAGAAAGTACAAAATATACTACATGAACATAAAAAAGACGACCATTTTATTTAAAGGACACGAAATAATAATAATACTGATGTTAAAAATTGTATATATATATATATATGTGTGTGTGTGTGTGCGTGTGTGTTTGTATTTATATATGTTACATTTTCTTAGTATATTTTTTATGGGACCATCATTAGAGAATAATTTTATTATTCATTGTAGTTCCCTTGTTCCATTTATTAATGCACTATCTGTTACCCCTGACTCATTCACGTAGCATTAAGAAAAATAACGGCATTAACTAAACCAAACGTTTCATTAACGATAATTAAAAACATATATAATTAATACACATTTTATAGGTGAAAATATAGAAGTCCTTATTTGTAGGGGATTTGAAAAAAACTCAGACAGAAAAATAAAAGGGAAATGTTGTGCTTATATAATATAAACAATCAAGAAAATGAAACCGCAACCACTCACACTGTACAACCACTGTAACGTGCCCTATGTTCTTCAGAAATCATGTTCTACTGCATTTCAAAATTTCATATCAAAGGAAGAAAAATCGTGCGTTAAACCTTGATAATAAAAAATATACAACACTTCAAAAATAAATAACTTCGCCCATTCTTTTGTGCAGCTATGTATATGATCTATATGTTTTTAAATATTGTAAATACAAAGCTAAAATTTACTTTAGTTAAAAAAAGTATAACGAAGAGTAAAATTCACTTTTAGCACTTTCTAATGATAGACAAACACGTACTCTAATTTTTTTGTACAACCCTATATATTATGTGCAGATTTTTATACGTGCCGGCATATTTAGCTTAAATTTTTCAAGCTAAAACTTGATTCAAATTATTGAGTTCACATTTTCGACAATGACTATTGCAAAAGTGACCATGTATAAAGTTTTTTTGTAAAGTCCAGTATGGGATTTTATTTAAATTCTACAAACACCTCTTATTATAATAAATGTAGCTAAATTTGAAAATGCATAACTCAAATTAAAAACACCTTAATCATTTCATGCTCTTCTCAGTACTGCTTACGAATTATTTTGTATAGTCCCGTATTTAGTCTATATAATTTAAACCACTCGGCATACTATCAAAATATATAGTTAACCTTAAATTGCATACTATAATTGAAAACGCTCTTCAGTAATTATTTCTAATAGAACATACTTAGGATTCAGTATTGTATCCAAAATCTTTTATAAATCTCTGTAAATTAACAATAAATGTGATGCAAGTTATACTCAACTGCAGGCATAGTCTAGTAAATCTTAGTAATATATATCAATTCTATCATGTTTGAAATAGATCAATACAATTAAAATACGCTGGGAATGTTTTTTCTCCGTAGACTATTATATTACCGATTTCTTTTCTGTGACTCTGCAAAGGAATATTAAATGTTTTGTGGGCCATTTTCTAGAGAAATCTTGTTTTAATGCATCTCAGAAGTTGATATCAATTTCATTATTTTTGTAACAGAGTAAAACCATTTCAAAATGCCACAAATCTTTTTTCTTTACGGACCATAACATAATGATATACTTTTGAGTTCCCTTTACGCATACAATAAATACTAAACTTAACAAATTCGGTAGTAAACATGTTCTTGTGTACCTTGACAATACACTATATTGCCATTGATTATGGGATACTTGCGATTTTAAACATTTTACTAAATATCTAGAAAAATACATGAGGAATCATCTCGAAACTCTTAGTGTATAAATATAATAGTATACATCATACATCTCCGTGAAGAATTTTTACCGAAACTCCATAAGGGACCGTCAACAAATTAAAAAATAATGAATATCTTTTGAATAACCCTGTCAAAACTAATGTAGCAAAAGCACTCAAACTCTAGATTATGATTGAATGCCTTATTGTAATATAATGTGTTAATTTTTATGCAAATAGCATGCATACTCGCAGAGTAATTAAGGTTTTTATAAAAATAGCCCCAAATTTTTCTAAGTTTTTACCTTATAATTTTCAGAGTTCTTAATATAAAATAATATTTTTTTCAGAAAATATGAAAAACAACATTGCACACAGTACCCTGTAATCAGAATTAAAAAATAATAAAAATTGTATGAAAAATGAGTAGGTTTACTAAATAGTTTTTTACTGCGCATGCGTCAAAGATATCAAAATTTCATTTGCATATTATGTTAGCTAAATGTATAGAGCAACTTTTGTAAAAGTCTCAAAATTATGGCTTGAAAATTCTGAAAGTAATCGTCTATAGAAAAAGGACAAAATCCGTTGTTTCCAAAAGAAGCAAAAAAATGAGGGATTTTATCCAAAAGTAGTCGTAACATCCCGTATTGTGTATTGTATATTGACACTAATCAATGAATATATGGATACAACCCCTCTTGTTTTTGCTTCCTTTTGAGGATAACGGATTTTCAACCTATTCAATTGACGATTATTTTCAGAATTTTCAAGTTATGATTTTGTGACTTTCACAAAAGTTGCTCTATACATTTCGCTAACATAATATGCAAATGAAATTTTGATATCGTTGACGCATGCGCAGTAAAAAATTATTTAGTAAAGCAACTCATTTTGTATACAATTTTCATTATTTTTTAATTCTGATTACAGGGTACTGTGTGCAATGTTGTTTGTCACATTTTCTGAAAAAAATATGATTTTATATTAAGAACTCTGAAAATTATAAGGAAAAAAACTTGGAAAAATTTGGGACCATTTTTATAAAAACCTTAATTACTCTGCAAGTATGCATGCTATTTGCATAAAAATGAACACAGTGTATTTCAATAAGGCATTCAATCATAATCTAGAGTTTGAGCGCTTTTGCTGCATTAGTTTTGACAGGGTTATTCAAAAGATATTCATTCTTTTTTAATTTGTTGACGGTCCCCTATGAAGTTTCGGTAAAAAATCTTCACGGAGATGTATGACGTATATTATTATATTTATACACTAAGAGTTTCGAGATGATTCCTCATGTATTTTTCTAGATATTTAGGAAAATGTCTAAAATCGCAAGTGTCCAATAATCAATGGCAATATAGTGTATGCACAAATTATTATATACATATATACAATATACAAATTTCAAATAACACCTATAATACACCGCAAATGATGTTTTTAGACCATAATGTAAAGTCTCCTCTTCAGTGCTCCTGTGATTGAGCTACAGTTGTTACATGCTTCATTTTCAAGGACGAACATGCTAAATTTCAATAACATCTATTAATATCGTGGGGATCCGACTATATTTACACGAGTTAAAACACAAACAGACAGACGACAGACTGCATGCACTCGGCATCAGGCTACAGGCAGGGCGACGTCGTAAACATTTTTCAACCATATCAGAAAGTAGTGTCAAAAAAGAAGGTCTTGTAAAATCATGAAAATCGACCAATTTATCTTCGTTAAATCAGAGTTGCCAAGTCACGCGCTTTTTCGGATGCTGGTATTTAAATGCAGAAAATTATGTTATGCTTAATTAGAAGATTTCGCCGATTTAGGATAACCAGATTTTGTCTAAGATAATACTGGTGGGTGAAAAACCGGAGAATTGGCAACTCTGATAAAACGAACAAAGAACATTGAGAAAACTCTGCTACAAAACTGTGTTTTAGGTAGTATTTTTGTAAAATTTGTATATGTGTGCTTTGCATACTACAAAAGTTTATAGAAATTTATTATTAAAATATTTTTAAAAGTGACAACATGTTTTTACTCTTTGAAATCTAAATGTAGAATTAAAATTTCGTTGCTAAACAAAATTTACAAATTTTGTTTACAATAAACTTCGAGCTCCCGATGCTTAATTGCGAGATTGACAGAAGGAAATGATATTATTTTCGCACAATCATATTAAATCTTAAAGTTTTAAGCCCGAAGAGGCGTTTATGAAACAACTTTTAATTCATGTTTAATGAACTGAACAGTTTTCAGATTTAACGCTTGTTAAAAATTATTTTTTCCATTAATTCAGCTATTTTTTTTACATTTTAATAATGAAAAAAACTATTTTTCATTATTAATTACGTCATTTACGACATGAATAACATGAGGTGTAAATTATTGTAATTTTCTATTCATTTTCTTTTTAACATTTTCTTTAACTTATTTTATTTTAAAATAAAAAATAAACATTTATATTAATCATGCGCAGAAGATAAACATAATTTTCTTTAAGTATTAAAATTTTATATTATAACTCAATCTCATTTTATTTCATTATTCAAGCATATACATTTCATTTTCTATATATGACGTCACAGCTTTTTAGCACTAACTCAAAATTTACACACCTTTTGTCATTAGAAATTAATATATGAAATCTTATGTTATGTTTCCAATATGACGTCACAATGTTATTTTTTAAATTATTAATTTATTTGTTTCATTTTACTTTATCACGTTAAATCTTTTAATTGAAAATTAATTACTGAAGCGAAATTATTATTCCTATTTTTTTGGGAACGAAAAAAAGATGATTAAATCTAATTAGATATTACGGGAAAATTGTCAATTGATTCTGTATCAAAAATAAGGAAATTTTGAATTATTAAGACGAATATTTGAATAAATCAATTAAAAATTAGCCTATGTTCACTTCAGGCCGATAATGTATCTCTATGCAAAAATAGAAAGACATTAATCCATCCGTTTTGAAGACATCTTTCTTCTAACTTTCGGGCACACTTTCACATTTATAATATATGTAAGGATGCCTCTTCATTTAAATTGGAATAGACTAAATCAAGCATTTAAACAATGTGACCGTAAATAGAATAGGACAGAAAATAATATAAATATATAGAGATATGTGTGTGTGTGTGTATAAAACGTCGGAGTGTACGTAGAAAAAGCACTTGGTGAAACAACGATAAGAAAGAATCATTACATGAAGCAGCTGGATAACGTATTATCTCTTTTCACAGTTAAAAAAAATATGTGAACTTTCATACAAGTCGTGGCGTGAATACGTTTACGAAAGCAGATGGGTAAATTTATTGGGTGATTTCTCCAATAGAATGCAAGATATTAAGAAATACGTGACATAAATATTAATTGCTGTCTAATTTCACTCGGCAACTCCACAATATTCCAATCTCCAGCAATATACCTGTCACGAAATGGAAAACATCAACTCAAATCACCTCCCGACAATAAAAACAAAAATGTTCTTTATGCAACCACTTCTGTCAACAATACATGGAAATTAGTAAACAGTTACTTTCCAACTCCGTATTACATAAATTTTAAGAGAAAAATTAAGAATATGTCCTTGAAATTAATCAGCTTTGAACACATCAAGTCTCAAAGAACATTCGATAACAGATTGATACTTCTCGGAGGTTTGTTTAGCAGTTAAGAGGACACTGAATTCTGATCTTTTTTTCCGCGCGTTTGGGAGTTTTAATTGCGCCTTATACAATCCAGCCCGGGCTAAGGCTGACGTAAGCATGGAACGTTCAATCAACGGAATCAGAAGGCGTGGATAAAATGTTTCCAACTGCTTCATTGGTTAATAGGAGAAGCTTCATGTTCGGATTCTTTCTCAAATCGCGGAAGCTTGCAAAATTAAACAGAGGTAAAAATTCCGTAACCGCAATGCATTACCCAGGTCAAAATTCATGCTAGTACCAGCAACAAAAATATGCTAGTTATTGCTATATATTGCTTTGTCTGCTAGATTTCCCTGCTATTTTATGCTTAAAATTGCTAGCCAGCATCAAATGTTATGTAGATAGCTTACACAGCAATAGCATGACAAGCTATGTACAAGCATCTTATGCTTATTTGCTGTTTAAGCTTCTTTCAAAGCATTCTACTACAATGTCAATTCAAAATTTCCGTTGTCCACCGTTGTGATAAAATTGTATCACATAAATATAAAACAAAATGAAAATTAATTTCCATGGGGGATTTTAAAGAATATGCGGCTTCCCCATCATAAAATTATAAGCTGTCGATTTTGCTAGCGCTTACTTAAGTTGTTAAAAAAATAATAAGAAGTGTTTTTCAAAATTGGTAAAAAGTAAAATTTACTCACTTAAATTTCAATATTCTAGAAGCACTTTTTCATTTAAGAAATATCTTTATAACAATCGATTTAAAAATATGTATAATTGATCCCCCCTCTTACCAATAAACATTACAGTTTTAAAATACCCTACCTTATACAGAATTTACTTGAAATTTATTAAAAATACACTTCAAAGATGTTTATTTCTCTGCAAAAAATAATTCAGAACATGTTCAATCTATCTACTAAGCAAAGAAAATCATTTTAATAATAATGATGAATTATATTAATCAATTCATATTCTAATTATCCATTAACTTTTAAAAAATCTAACAATAAACTTATATTATTAATTGAAACTTCGAGGATTTGTAACTGCATCGATAAATTGACGCTTTACCGTACATCAACCACCACTCGCGTCCAAAGACACGTCCCCACTGGCACGGTGAGTAAAACGCGCGCATGAGAAACAGCAGGTTAAGGGTTCTACACTCAGGAAGGGAAAAGAAATCCGATGCTGTTTCTCCCGGCGATATCCATAGTTGCTTTCGGTATTGTCAATAGATGGCAGCACCAGCGTCTTTTTTTAAACTAGCAACTGGTGCTAGAATAGCAAAAATTAAAAGCAAATGATGATACAAAAATAATACTAGACTAGCAGAAAGTACAAGCAAGTGATGCTCTTAATTGCCTGCTAGACCAGTAACATACACTGGTGTCCAAAAGTTAAACATAATTGGTAATTAAGTAAGTAATGAAAGAAATATAAATCGAAATGTGGTTAAACTCCAGGTGTGTAAACAAAATAGTACGCGTCATATATTTTCGCGAAGAGTTTTCCCCGAAATCGAATAGGGGACCGTCAACAAATTGAAAAAGAACGAAGATCTTTTGGATAACCCTGTCGAAACTAATGTAGCAAAAGCGTCCAAACTGCACATTATGATTAAGCGGCTTATTGCAATGTACTGTGTTTATTTTTATAAAGGTAGCATGTATACTCGTAGAGAAATTAAGGTTTTTATAAAAACAGACCTAAGTTTTTTGCTTATAATTTGCAGAGTTCTTAATATAAAATAATGTCATTTTCTGAAAATATGACAAACATCATGGTACACAATACCCTGTCATCAGAATTTAAAAATAATAAAAAATTGTATGACAAATGAGCAGGTTTACTAAATAATTTTTTACTGCGCATGCGTGAACGCTATTAAAATTTCATTTGCATATTATGTTAGTTAAATGTGTAGAGCAACTTTTGTGAAAGTCTCAAAAACATAGATTAAAAATTCTGAAAATTATCGTTGATAGAATGAGATAAAAATATTTTATTCCCTAATGAAGCAAAAAGATGAGGAGCTGTATCCGTATTCCATTGTTTCGTGCCTAGACAATATTGCATGTACAACTGTGTTTGGATAAAACCCCTGATATTTTGCTTCCTTTTAGGAATAACGGATTTTGAGTTGATTCTATAGACGATCATTTTCAGAATTTTCAAGCTATGTTTTTAAAACTTTTACAGAAGTTGCTCTATACATTTAGCTAACACACTGTGCAAATGAAATTTTGATATCGTTGACGCATGCGCAATGAAAAATTACTTTCTAAACCTACTCATTTTTCATACAACTTTAATTATTTTTAAATTCTGATGACAGGGTATTGTGTACAATAATGTTTGTCATATTTTCAGAAAAGAACATTATTTCATTATCATCTGTTTTTATAAAAACCTTAATTTCTCTACGTGTATGAATGCTATCCTTATAAAAATAAACACAGTACATTACAATAAGCTACTTAATCATAATGTGCAATTTGAACGCTTTTTCTACATTAGTTTTGACAGGGTTATCCAAAAGATCTTCGTTCTTTTTCAATTTGTTGACGGTCCCCTGTTAAATTTTGGGGAAAACTCTTCGCGAAAATATATGACCCGTACTATTTTGTTTACATTCCTGGAGTTTCACCACATTTCGATTTATATTTCTTTCATTAATTACTTAATTACCAATTATGCTTAACTTTTGGACACCAGAGTATTCAAGCAACACATGCTGGATTATGTATGTTAGTCAAGCATTAAAGTGGACCAATACACACTATGAGATGCTGGTAATTCTGGTAGAAGCAGCAAATATGTTATGGTAGTTTATGGTAGTTTACTTGGTGGGATACAACAATTAATGCTTGTCTAGCAAACAAATACCAGCAGGAATTTTGACCTCGGTATGGAATCGTCTAAACGATATTTTAATAAAATATTAAAGATAAAGATTTTGTCAAATGTGTTTTTATTCTAAAAAATAGAAATGGAATAATAGAATAGATTTAATATTTCGAAATAAGAGATTAACATTTAAATAATAGAATTGAAGTACATAATCTGTGAAGTACATAAATGTATGAAAAAGATTGTATTTGTGTTCAAGAAAATGGGATAAAAATAATATGTTTATATATGTACCTCCAAAACCATCGTTATCTTTCGGTTGTTTACATTATTAGACACTTTAAGGAAAAAAAATATTTTCACTCTCCAAAAATTCCATGATCTGAAGAATTCCAAAAACAGAAGCATCATTCATGATGCGTTATCGACAGTTTCTTTTGCTCTGCAATAACATTCGAAACTGAAGTGTCGTATCCTTGTTCTTGAGAAGTGCTTTTTTTATGCCTAAATGCATTACAGAAAAATAGTGTCTTCTGTGTATTTAAAAAGATATATGAACTGAATATTGTTTCGGAGTGTTTCGGATATTTTTATGATTTAAATATTGCTTCTATATGCTCTAAAATTGTAATTTTACTGATTTTATACACATAACAAAAAATAAATAAATAAGTAATAATAAAAACAAACAAATAAATAAATAATAATTATAATATTTCATTCTAATAAAGAGTAATTATTCAGCATTCTAAAAAAGCTGAAAAAAAAAAAAAAAAAAAAAAAAAAAGATTAAAACTTTTGACGAAAAAAGTTTAAAAAATGAAAGTAATGCATATAAGTGTGTATTATTACTAAAAAGGTATAAAAAATTACAAAATTTGTAACATGAAAATTAAAATGATGACCATTTTACTTAAAAGCGACAAAATAATAGTAATGCAGTTTTACAAGTTATATATATATGTGTATAAAACCGTTGCAAATTATTTTTATTATTTATTGTAGCTCCATTTATTAATATATGTCTCTTATTTTAAATTATGATAAATTATTTCAAGCATTTCAAACGACGTGGTGTATTTTAATGAAAGTATTCTCTACCGAAGAATTTTTATTTCTTCTCTCTATATTTTAACTAATTTCAGAGAATAGCCAGTCAGAACAAATGCTTTAATGCAAAGTGTTCCAGATGCGTAGTGTTTTATAAACTAAACCACATCCTTCTGCGTAAATTAATGACATACCTGATATAATGAGAACCACCTTTAAGTATTTTACGCTCATACTCAATAACGTTGGCCAGCTCTTTTCGATAGCCCTTTATATCAACAATAACATTTATACACACCCTTATAATGTACAAAGATTTAGTGAAACTTAAATGCGTATATGACAATTAAAATGTATTACATCCATCCATTAGCCATCATCGGAAACATATGCAGTCCATCGGAAGGAATATACAATTTGAAATCTTTTGTGTGTCCCTGTAAATGCAATGTACTTCATATTATGCAAGACAGTATCCTATAATTTATATTAAGCTTCAGTGACATATATCAATTTTGTTATACATGAAACAGCTTAATATATATTTTTAAATGTCGCACATTATTCCCCCCCTTTACCATTATCCAATGGAATTTTTTGTGTGGCCCTATAAAGGAATAATAGCTATATTTTAACCACATATTTTATAGAATGCATATTTTAGTGCACCTCTTAAATGCATGTAAATTTTAATACGTTTGACAGGGTGTAACATCTTTAAAACTTTTTTGAAACGATTTTTCCCCATAGGCCATAATGTAATGGAAAATTTTTGACTCTCCCTGTTAATAAACCAATCATGGTGGAAACTTCATTTTCAATAGGGTTCGTGCTAGGTTAAACATCAACAACATACAAAAATTTCAGGGCAATTCGAGTATATTTACAGGTGTTAGAGCGTGGACAGACGGATAGACTGACAGACGGACAGACGTCTAGACAAACCGAATGCATAAGCACTTTTCAAACAAAGCATAAACACTTTTGAAACTTTTGGAAAGTGTTATGATCGTTAAAATTCATTTGAAACGATTTTCCCTATAGAGAGTAATGTAATGGAAAAATTTTGACTGTCCCTGTAAATAAAATAATCATGGTAGAAACTTCATTTTCAATAGGGTTCGTGCTAGGGTAAACCTAAATAATGTCCAAAAATTTCATGGCAATCCGAGCATATTTACGAGAGTTAGAGCTCGGCCAGACGGCCAGACGGACATTCGGACAGACGGCCAGACGGACATACGGCCAGACGGACAGATGCCCAGACAAACCGAATGCATAAACACTTTTCAACTTTGTTGGAAAGTGCTAAAAACGACACACGACTGATAAATATTTGGCAATATTATACAGTAATTTTAAACTGCTTTTTGTGGTACCTCGTAATATTTGTCTGAGGACTGAAGAGATTAAATGTTAAAAAAATAACTTTTAAAACAAAAATTCATGCAGCTAAACATTTTATTCCAATTCTAGAAAATAACTGCTAAAAAACAACCCTTTTCAGCCTTTTTTAGACAGAACCTTGTCCTGTTCCCCTTCCCCACAACAAATTGCAAGTGCACAGCTATCCCTGTTATTTTTAGAAACATAGCTCGTTCTTACACAGTTTACTCGCGAAAATTAAACCTACATTATTTGAATCTGATACTTTCACCTTCAAATTTATATTTTAATATACCGGATTAAGGAATTATTTTCTAGGAAGTTCTATTTAACTTTTCTAATTAAATTCTTATGAAACAAAATAGCGATTAATTGAGTTTGATATTCATATTTTGCGTATAAAGTAAACATTTTAAAGTAAGCTCTAAGTAAGTTTTAGCAGATATAAGATTTTTTAATTAAGTTTTATAACTTAATAGATATTTAATGACGTTTATCAATTCTTAACCTAAGTATAAATATCTGAAGTTTAAGAATTTGCGACTAATTTAAAATAAACACATTTTAATATTACAAGGCTAATTAAAATTATAGTTTAAAGAAAAAAATAAAGAAATGTTTATAAATATTTTTTGATTAAATTACAAGATTGTTCCTTAACTATTAAAAAATAAAAGGTTTCAAAAGGTACATCTTTTTTATTAATTTTCATTTGGCAAAATGAACATTAACAGGAAATAAAATCAATTTATCTACAAATGAAAATTAGGATTAGAAATACATTCTTAAGAAACTTTTCAGAAGACAAAATGTACAAACGGGATAATATTAATTGTTTTATTTATGTGTTTATCAAATTTTTGAAGAAATTTTAGCATTAGACATTATGACTATTCTAAAATAACAGTTGTAAATAATATATTTAATGTCTTAAAAATACTGAAGAAAATACAAAAATACAAAAAAAGGGGAAAATCTTTATAATCTTAAGATGAGTGATTTACTTTTAGAAAGATACCCATATTATTCTCTAAACAATAATTCTCTAAAGGCTTCTTGAATCTCCAAAATGGCTTCAAAAGCATAAGATCAAGTGTTAAGATAAAATCTCAATTTAATAGCTATTTCGAATTAATTGTATTTATGAATTACTTGAATTGCAATCGCATAAAATATGCCTTTTTTTTCTTATTCTAGCAGGAGCATTGTGTTTACCAGGTTAGGAGCACTACATATTCATATCTTTATCCTTTCTTTGTAGTTTACAAATGTTTAAAGAAATCACTTTAAACATCAAAGACGTTTTATGACTTTATCTTTAATTTGCTATTAATTACCTTTTACTAAGATTTTACTTATAATTTTTTACACTATAATTTGTACTCTCTTAAAATAACAGCCACAAAATAACTCAAGTTGAGCTGAAATCCACTCAGCTCACAGTTTAAAAGTCAGCTTCTCACTCGAATTGAAGCAACTCAATGAGTGAGTTTATTTTTAAACAATTAAAATCAAGATAAGTAATTTAAGCAAGATATTTAAATCACGATGAGTAAAGCGTTTAAAAGGCAACTCATGTAATTTTTATATATTATCCAATAAGCTAGTGCTCTTTTCTGAAAATCCAAATCCGCTCTTTCGTTTTCAGAGTGCATGGATTATGTTTTTATCCTACTCATATCTGAAGCATAGTTACAAATTGCATGAAAATTTTATAAGAATACAACTTTTAGTAACATTGTATGTCGCTCATTCGCAATAAAATTGAAACATCTTGCAAAACATCATTTTGAATTTTAATCCACTAATAAATCTGTCATAGGTGTGCCTTGCTACTAGTTGTTTAGCTATACAAAAAATCCATTTTTTACGCTATTTGTCCAGTTGTGATTACAGAAGAGTGTTCGATAATGTGGGGAGGTAAAATTTTTCCACACTACAAACATTCTCTTACACCCTCATTCTACAATGTTTTATGCTTTTATGCGTGTTGTTTTTCCTGCATTATCTCATAATAAAATTATACAAATTTTCTTTTGCATCTCAAGTGAAATTTATTTTTTCGACATGTGTAAATTTTCATGCGGATGAGCGATATGTCATTGCTTTTTACTTACTGCATCATTATAATAAATGTATATTGATTTTCGTTTATCGCAAAACAACTGAAAGTATCGCGTAAATAAATGATTTTAATCGGAAACTACCATTATTAGTACCAAACAGCCATTTGATAGTTTCAAAAGCCTGAAAGAATGGTAACTGCCTTTAAAAGTATAGGGGGATAATGGAACGATCAATTTCTTTTAATGCATCTTCCATAATGGTTTTGCGGATCATTAAACCTTATTCTCATTTTTAAAGATAAAATTTCGATACATGATAAACACGATAAAATTGGTTTCTCAGAATTGAACTAAATAAATTACTGATTCATGTATTAGTAAACTTCAATATTTTCAAAATGAGTTAAGATAAGTACATAAATTATTTTATGGTAGTTATTTTTTGTAATGAGATTTATTTCGTTATTTTCAATATCATGTATTTGTTAATTTACATTCTTTTTTTAGATATTTATTTCAACCCGTAAATCGAAATTGAAATAATCTTTTTCACGTCAAAAAGAAAATAATATAATTTAAAAATAGTTTTTCTTTGCAACTGTTTAAGAAATGTTTTTCTATTTGTGCTTTTAATTAGACTAATAATAAGCCAGGCGTAGCTGCGATTCCAACCCTTCTAACTTTTAATTGTCTTTAACTTGTATAATTAGGCATTTAAATGTGTCCGGTATCTATTTGTCTTATTTTTTCATTCCACTAGTCGGATGTCCGGGGCTAAGATAGAAGTCCTGGGCAAAATTTGACTAAATACAATAATAATTTCAGCGTCTTTAATTTGTGTGATTTTTGTTTTTAAATGTGCCCGGTATCGATATCGCTCTTTTTTTTTTTTTACATTTCTATACAGAGTCGGATATTCGGGTAAAGGGCAGAGGTCGGACTGGAAATTTTCCATTTAGAAGGTGTATAAAATCTGTTTTATAAAATCTAACAGTAAACCAAATTTGTTTTCGCCTACTTTCTCGTACAAGGCATCTGTTTACAGACTCGGTTTACGGTGGGAATGCGTAAAACTTATTTTATGCACTCTTTTAAATGGACTATCTCATTATTTTGAAAATGGACTTGGTCTACAATGGTTGTGATGTCAATCATAACTCCTAAAAAAAGGCTTTGGAGGCGTTTTAATAAATTTATTTTATTCATTTATTTATTCATTCTATTTATTTTTTTACATTAATTGAGAACACATAGTCTGTTATAAAAGTATAAGATCAACACATATTTGCTATTTAAATAATTAAAGAAATATTTCAGTCAAAATAAATAATATTCTGTGTTGGTACATCTAATTTTTAGTAAAATGTACAACCTACACATGTAAAATTAATTTGAAATATGCATTAGGGTGGAGCGAAAAAAATTTTTTTTTGAAAATCAAAAACGGGTAGGTGCCAAAAGTTGCCTTTATACTAGTACATCAACTGCGTGAAATTTTACCGCTGAAAAAAAATGGCTTGAGTCTGCGCTTTTGCTCCAAAAATCGAAATTTTGGATAAAATTTGTCATTTTTTCAAAAAAAATTAAAAAATTCCTACAGAGCTGGTTAGTATTTAAAAGCGTTGCTTAGACCTTTATATTTAACTGCTAAACATATTTAAACTATAAAACAATATGTTTATTCCCTATAGCTGGAGCAAATCAGGCAACTTTTAGAAAGAAAACAGCATTACCACTCTATTGGGTCATACAACGAATTGTTGTTTTTAATACAGCTCTTGTTTTCAAAACTACCTTGGGCATGCGTCGTGGAGGTGGCTATATTTCCTATACCACCCGGCCCAACTATTCGATCATTTTAGTACAGTGTTTTATTTATACATTGATTTGTGATTTTCTTTATAAAAATTTCACATGTTTTCGATGCTTCCACCTTGTTTATCTGTTCTTTGCATCCACATGCTGCTGTAACTATCTTCAGGTATATTTTTACAGTTTATACAAAAAAATGACAAGCAGAATAATGCACGGGAATCTATTAAAGGGATCTATTCGGCCATCTATTATATTTATCGAACTTACATTCAGTTGATGAATAGTGATTGGAAGTTCTGTTAATACAACATTTTTTCAGTCAATTGTATTTTTTTACGTAATGATTTACTTCAAAGATGATTTCAGATATTTCAACTATAAGTATGCCATCATTTATTCTACTTTTGCATTTTTTATATGTTGAGAAGCGAGCTGTTTAATGTGATGGTGATCGTCAGCGAGAATTGCAATGAACATTTGTTCCCCATGTGTAAAGCAACCGCTGTTGTAAATAACTTTTTTTTTTTGCATTAGTTTTATGCCGTTTTCTAAGTGTTTTCGTATCTAGGTAATTTTCTATTAACTTTTAGATCCTCTTTTTATGAATGGACAACATTTGATGGTGAAATGTTCTGGGCATAAACATATAATGCATAGTACTTTATGAGGGAATGTACGGATTCTAATCGACTGTAAGTGCTCATTTAAAATTAGGAGAATTTTATTTGTCACTGTGAACCATTTTGCACGGGGTAAGCTTAGAATTGTTTATAATATTGAATCATTCGCTACTTCAACTCCAGTGAATTTCCTCTGCGCCAATTATTAGAGAAGTCGATATAAAACATTCTAAGCTACATGGATTCACTGGATCAATAAGAAAAATCTTTGTCTACGTACTATTCACTTCCTATTGCAATTTTTTTTAATAAAATAGAGAATATTTTTGAAAAATTATTTTCTCAAATTGAGAAAAAGATACTCAGAACAGACTAGAAATTTCTGTCAGAGATTGCAAAGCTAATTCATAAGGAAAGCTATTTCTCAGAAAGAATGGGGAATAGGAGTTTAGAAAACATCTCACACAAAAGACAACTCATAAAGTTAATAAAATTTTCCGCTTTATATAAGCACAGATTGGCAATCAGCGTCTATATGTTCACTCACAAAATGTATAATCCAAGTTTATATCGCGGGATGTTTTATACCAAATGTACTACACACCTAAATAATAGATCTAAAATCTTATTAGAAATTACTAGACTATGGAACAACACAGGAAACGACATAAAGCATACTAAAACTTCTTTAGAAATATTGTTGTTTTACACGCAAATTTTGTTTGCAATCCTCTGTGACGATCGTCATAATATTAAACAGCCAGCTTCTCAAAATATATTCAATGTAATAAGTACAGTAAATGATGACATACTAAAAATTGAATTCATACAATCAATTTTTAGGAAAATCATTATATATAAAATGTAATTGATTAAAAAATGCTGTGGTAACAGAACTTCCAGTCATAATGTATTAATTGCATGAAAATTTAATGAAGATAATAGACTGCTGAATAGGTTCAATTAAGAACATACCCAATACATTACTCAGCTTTTTTTCTGTTATACATGGTATAAAAATATACGTGCAGCAGGTTACACCAGCAATCCAAATCATCCAAAGTCAGTGAATACAAAGAAGAGATAAATTACTTTGATATATAGAAAACTTATACTCGTCTTCGGGAAAAAAGTAACAATTCAATACATAAATAAAACACTGGGCCTAGATGATTGGGTGGTTGAGACGGGTGGGATAATGCAACCACCTCTATGAGTTATATACACAGTAGTTTTGAAAGCAGCTAGGTAAGAAATGCATTCAAAAGAACATTTCGTTGTATGCTCCAATAGAGAGGTTAACGCTGATTTTTCACAAAAAGTTGTCAGATTTGCTCCAATTATACAGACTACAGATATTGTTTTATACTTTAAATATGTTAAGCAGATAAATATAAAGGTCTAAGCAACACTTTTAAATACTAACCAGCTCTGTAGGAATTTTTTAATTTTTTTGAAAAAATGTCAAAAAATGACAAATTTTACTCAAAATTTCGATTTTTGGAGCAAAAGCGCAGACTCGAGCCATTTTTTTTTCAGCGGTAAAATTTCACGCAGTTAATGTAATAGTATAAAGGCAACTTTTGGCACCTACCCGTTTTTGATTTTCAAAAAAAAATTCTTTTCGCTCCACCCTAATATGCATATATGTATAGATATACAACAAAAATGTGTCAAAAAGAACTGTTACAAAATTATAGAACCACCTGTGGGAAAGACAATTTCCTGAAATTTAGTAAGATTTTTCCGCACCACTTCTCTCAATAACTTTAAACACACGATTTGGTATAGAGTTAATTAATTTTTTAAGGAACGATTCGGGAATGTTGCCCCTTTTGTCCCATTATTGAATAACATTGTTTGTTATTTTCGTACACATGGCTAGAAAAAAAGGCTCAATAGTTTTCTATGGGGTTTAAGTCAGGGTTTTGGCTTGGCAGAGCTATAACATTAATCTTTTGTCTTTTAAGCCACTATTTTGCTCATTTTTATGAAAGACTGGGAGTATTATTTTATTGAAACTTCAATTTTGAACCTTCTAAAGGTGGTTTAAGGGGTCTCGGGGGTTGAAAACTTTTCAAAAATCGATTTTTTATGATCTAGTTTGATTTTTTCAATTAATTCTTAACTCAATGCAAAAAACCGCATAAAAATATTAGCATTTTTAACGGAGTTATAAGCATTTATGCATCAATACTTACATAGCCGCATCCATATAATTTCAACTTTAAGTCGTGTTTTCTCAAAACTTGATTTTTCTCGACTAACACCAAGATTTAAAAAAAAAACTATTTGATGGAATGGCTTAAATTTTTTTTGCATGCATATAACATCATAATCTAGATTATGAATTAAAGATATAACTATCACTTAATAAAAACAGTATTAAAAAATCTCTCAAAGTTGAAAATAAAAAAAACCCCCCAAAAATACAACTTTTTTTCCATTAAAAATAGTCAAAATATTAAACTATATAAAATATATTAATTCATAATCTAGATAATGATGTTATATGCATGCAAAAAAGTTAAGCCATTCCATCAAATAGTTTTTTTTTAAATCTTGGTGTTAGTCATCAAAAATCAAATTTTGAGAAAACGCGTCTTAAAGTTGAAATTATATGGATGCGGCTATGTAAGTGTTGATACATAAATGCTTATAACTCCGTTAAAAATGTAAATATTTTTATACGGTTTTTTGCATTGAATTAAGAATTAAATGAATAATCAAATTAGATCATAAAAAAATCAATTTTTTGAAAAGTTTTTAACCTCTGAGCCCCCTTAAAGGATCTCAGACTTCGAAATAGCATCCATTAGTTACTGTCCGAGTTCACTTTTCCTTGAACACTCTTTTAAGACGAGCTTCTTCGTTAAATTTCAGCAGTAGTGGTTTTCTTTATGATTTGCGGCGAATAACGCCAGCATTAGATTTCAAACTTCCCCAAATGATTGCAAGTGATACCTTTTGAGTTATCTGTTGTGCTATTTTATGAATAAAGTAATTTTTTTCCCCTGTCAGTTTGACAGTTCACCTCCATGAACTGATAAGCTCTTTTTTACTACCAGGTCATTTATGCTTTCTATACAATTCCTTTTTACTTAAAACACTATTAATTGAATATAAAGATTTATGAAAATTCATGCATTAGTTTTTGAGATACAGCTATTGTGTAAATTGTGAATAATGCAACGTGGAAGCTCCACCTGTTAAGCGATATATGCCAAAAACTTATCCTTACTAACTTAACTTAAGCCAAAAACTTATCATTATTAGTAAATTATATTAATGTTTAACAGAGTCTAAAGTTTTGGGAAATCCCGTGCTTTATCTTTTGAGATAGAATGACCAGATAATAGAAGACAAAAAACTTCTTTAAACACCATAAAATAAATAAAATAACTCAAGGCTTTTCGATAGAACTTAGTCTATCTTCATCATCTGAAAAGACGTGCATCTACAATGAATGTAGCGGCACGACTGACATGAAAATGCGGGAAAGGGAGCAAGCTCAATGGGAAAGTAGAAGGCAACAGCTAATCAGGGAAGAGCATAAACGAACAAAGGATACAATGAAGGAAGGGAGGGAAATAAGGAAAATGGTTACAAAGGGAAAAAGTTAAAAGTAAGTAAAAAGTAATAACTAAAAAGCAGGTTATATTAAAAGTAAATGCACACACACACACATAAAATAATAAAAATAATAATAATTAGTATTAAATATGTTTATAGTAATAAGAAAACATATATATATCTAAAAAATTATATACATGATTAAAACGAAAAAAAAATATAAATATAATATAAATATAATTCGCGTTAAGACCACTAGAACAAAAAAAAATTAATACGCTTAATTTAAAACCTGAATGTTGGTTCCGTTATGTTGATGATGTTTTCATCTTATGGAACCACAGTTTGGCTGATTTATATGTTTTTCTACAAGATGTCAATAAATTAAGCAATAGTATTAATTTCACCCTTGAAGTCGAAGAAAACGCCACCCTTTCATTTTTAGATATTCAAATTAATAGATGCAATTCAAGTTTAAAATTTTCAGTTTATAGAAAACCTATAACAGAAAATACAGTTATCCCATTTTCAGCCAACATGCCTTTCGAATACAAAATATCTGCTTTCAGATCATTTATTAAAAGAGCTTTTATTATCTGTTCAGATGACACATTAAATAAAGAAATTGATTTTATACAGAAAATAGCTTTTGACCATGGTTTTCCAGCAAAATTTGTAAATAAAATAGTTCAACAGTACAATACTCCTCCCACATCTGGCCAACGACAGGATAGACTTATGGTTTACAGAATATTTCATTATATCCCTTACATATTTGAAAAAGTAAAAAAGATCACACAAAAATATAACATAAAACTTGTCGCCATTCCTCCTCCATATCTCATTGACCATGTTACAGATAGGATCGACAAAATTCCAATAGATCAAAAATCTGGTAATTATGAAATCCCCATTACATTATCTAATAATCTTAAAAAAGTCTACATCGGCATGACTACGCGGAAACTTTTAATTAGAATTAAAGAGCATCGCAGAGATATAAAACAATATAAACAGAATACTGCCCTTTCTCGCTTCTACTTGGCGAAAAGGGTTGCCATATTAATTTTGAGGAGGTCAAAATCATAGTTCCATGTAATAACCCAGTTCAAGGTAAAATAAGAGAGTCTATCGAAATCATAGCACGTGAAAATAAACCATGTAATGATAATTTATCCTACAATATACCAAAAATATGGCATAACATCATAAAATCTTAAAATTTTTATTTCCTTGCAATATTTTAATTTTTACTCACGTGTAAGTGGCAACATTTTTTTAAATTTTAATTCATTTAGATTTTAATATAGTAGAAATATTATCTCTCGATCAAGATGCAAACGTAGTCCTTCCATTATCATATTTTCCTGCAGACGCCCGCAGAAGACGGCGCGAAACGTTGAAAGTTTTATTTTATTTTAATTGTACAAATGTATATTAAAATTCCTGTTTTGTGTACCACTGAGCAATGTGTTATTATTAGAAAAAAAATATAGTTATAAAGATACATATGTATAAATCTAAAAAAATATATGTATGATTAATTTAAAAAAAAGTAAATAATTATAAGGCAGTGCTGAAAAGGTCTTTCCAAGCTATGTATAGCGTTTTAGAATCAGATTTATCATTAACAATAACTTCACGATTAAGATAAATAGCTAAATTTTCAAGATCATTTTCTCATAGGTACTATTCGCATTAAAGATAATTTTAGCAGTTTGACAATTGAAACCATGGCCGGAATCCCTAGAGTGCTAAGCAACCGAAGATTTAGAAATTTCTTGATTATTGACATACCGAGAGTGTTCTTTAAGGCGTTTTTCGACTTTTTGTCACACATAGACAAGGTGACAAACAGGATGACAGACAGCATTTCCTAAAGATCATCAAATTGTATTCAGAACTTTCTAAAAGGATATGTTAATCACATATCGGATGTCGAAAATTTTTACGAATTCAATCTGCTAATAAAGAAAATAGAAAAAAAGGTAAAAAAAAAATTATGAAAGTAAAAAAATATAGGTGATGCTTTTCACCAATACACTGTTCCCCGAGAAGACCGGGTTTATACCTTAGTTATTATTAAAAATAAATACATAAATAAATAAAAAAAAACCAGTGAATTTTAATGGTGAATCTCCCCCCCCCCACTCCAATATTTCCCCCCTTTTTTTTTACATATCATATCCGTGTTATCAGTTTGTATATCGGATTTCATTTATCACAAAACAAATAAAAAAACATACATGTAGAAAAGAACTTACATGGAAACAAGATTTATTCAGGTATAACGATTTTTTGATAGCTCTAGAAAGTTATAGAAAATGAAGGATTCGCGGATATCGGAAAAATAAATTTATTTTCATACATCGATATTAACTCATTTGCGGAACATTACACCAACGATACTTTTTAAAAGCAACATTTACATGCTTGATGAACTGAATAAAATGTTATATTACCTGAGATTGACTTAGTAATTTATTTATTTAGTAACAATTTGTTACATATGCAGTGTTGTAGAAAATACGTAGTTGCCTCATAGATTGAATCAAGGTGTTTGCTAAGAGATTTATTGAATAATTTATTGGGTTTTGTTGTGTTATGTACATAGAATTATTAAAAAGGTTTTACATAGTGAAATAAATTATCGTCAGGTCGTGTGTTGAATAAAAAATTTGAATTAATTATTAAATCATAGAGTCCGATTGTTTAGGGTTCGAATTTTTGTTTCCATTTCGAGAACAAAATTAATTTTATTTGAATAACGATAATCGTACTTTAAATAGACTCTCTGAAATTTAACGGTTCCCTGATTCTCTGAAATCTAACGAAAGTACTTATTTTATGTATTATACAATTTACATTTATATGATATAGCCTAAGAAAGATAATAACCTAAGGGAGAGTTTATCAAGGCATCTGGAAAAAAACTATTGCAACAGGATTTGAGAGGGTAATATTAATTTCTAATGTTTCTGCCATTTTATCACATATGATTGGTTCAAAAAAGTAACTTAAATTTTAAATTCAAAGAGTGCGATATATGTATAAAATAAATGAATAGCCAAAGGTGTAAAGAGATTTAAGTAAACTATTATTATAATTATTATTATTATTACTAAAAGTCAAAATATAAATGAAGTCATAACAAGAAAGGCATAACCATACATTGTCATTCAGATATATAGAAATAACCAAGTAATTGTAAAGACAAAAAATATTTTATGAAAACACACGTACTATTAATAGTACACCATACCCGAAAGGAATAAATATTAATTTCATATTTGAAAAAGATATTTAAGCATGAGAAATTGATTAAGTATTTTCCCCTTTCGGGTATAAAAGAATTACAATTTTAAAAAAGGCTTTTCACCAATTTTAAACAGTATTTCATCAACAAAATTCTAAATACAATTATACGAGGGAAATACCGTAAGCAGATCCCAAACCGATATGGCAAGTTGTAAATCAGTGATAAATTGTTCCCAAAAATCAAAATAGATGACAGCCAAATCCTATTCTAAGATGCTAATTTCTAAATTATGGCACAACAGTCGTACAGGATGAGCAGGTTCGTACAAAAGTTTGTAACTAAGAACAGAGAGGTCATCCAGTTAAGATTGCTACAGAAGAAAAAGTGCAAAATGTTGAAGAAAAGATTAGAGCTGACAGGTGAACAGCTTTTACATTGTTTATCCTGTAGCCGGCTGATAAAATTGTTAAACGTGATGTATATAAATGACTGAGTATGCAGTCTCGAAACATTTACGCAGCAGATGTTGGAAAATGCATAAATGCCAAATGTTTTAATGTACACTGTAAAAAAAGGGTCGATGTACTAAAAAAGTTTTAGTGATACTTGTAATTACTAAAAATTTTTTTGTAATCTTTCTCGGTTACAATGATTTTGTAAGAATTACTAGAAAAAAGCTAGCAACGAATAGAGTTAATAGTTTTACATTTTTAATAGCTATTACTAAAACTCACTTGGTGTGGCCGTGATAGCCTAGTGGTCATAGCACCGAACTCCAGGCTGAAAGTACCCGGGTTCGATGCTGCACGCCACCGAATATGCACCGAATGTATGCAATATAAGTACTTGTTAAATAAAGGGATTATGAAAATAGTGTCGTAGCAGTTACCATGGGTAATGATCTCTGGTTTTTTCCTCCCCCTTAGAAACATGTAAAAATAGAGCAGGTAGCAATGTTTGGTGCTGCCATCTATTGTGACTTTGCCGAAAATCTTCTGCTTCAGACGTCTGTGTTTTTATCCACTGGATGCAGCTCGAAGGAAGCTTCTGTCCTTCAAGCACGCATAATGGTTGCTAAAAATAATTTTGCAGCTATTACTAAAATTAGCTTGGTGGCTCATACTAAAAAGTTTTAAGTTAGTTATACAAAAAATTCTTTTGTTCAGTTTACAAAAGAAATGTCTGTTTCACTTGCAAACAAAAAGTTTGTAATGGTTATTAAAAAATTCTTTGGAATACAAATTTGCTAAAAAAATTTTAGTAACCTCTTGATTTTTTTTTTACAGTGTAGATAACGATTATATAGAGAAACAAATATGCTTTTGAAATATGTAGTTTGGTTTTCCCTTTTTGGTTTTATTAGTTTTTGTGACCTACTTACCCACGTACTTTATTAATAGAAAACTTTAGGGACCATAATTGTGTTATGTTTACTTTATTTGGATATAAAATTTAAACATTTGCAATGTGTAGTTTTGTATAAACTGTAGTAAAACAACGTTATAGTAATTAAACACTGGGCACTTCTAGACAACTGAATTTGAACAAAGGTAGATACTACTGAAATGTAAAAGCAAACAAATAAATAAGTGTTTAGAAAAAAAAAAGTATCCAGAAAATAGAGGTGTTGTTAGTTGTAAGAAAAAGCGCTATTGGGTGGTTAATACATTACTTAAAATGGTGATCTACCAAAAATGCTATAAAAAGTTAAAACGAGATTTAACAATAAAAGATATTCACACTTTAAAGATATATATATTCATGTTTAAAACATCCGTTGACTTAAGTTTAATAAATTCTTAAGTCACTGAATAATGTGATTTGAAAATTTATATAAGTTCAAATTAATCGTTTTTATCTAAGAATTTAGCCTATTTAATGGGCTATTCGAATGTGGTTAGCTTATCCTTTGATAAATTTTAGAATATACAACGCTATAATTTTAAACTCAAAAGATATTCTAGGTTAAATTATTTCAATTTTTATAACACTGTAAAAAAAATATTTTTTAAATGATAATAATAATTTTTAGAAATGTCCAAGACCTTTAATTAGACTCATTATTAGGGTGGATCGAAAAATTGAAATTCGGATAATCGAATCGGCGCGGGGTGCAAAAGTTGCCTTTTATGCATACTAATTCACATATATTTTTTTATTGAAATCCATTCATATCTTCCGATACCCCAAACGCCTCAAAAATAGTTAAAAATTGAAATTTTTATAAATTTTATATATTTTTTTTGCTTCTTAATATTTTTTAATTTATTTTTGGCGCGGGTTGCGAAAGTTGCCTTATATATATATTAGTTCAATCTTTTTTTAATATATAAATCCATCCATATCTTCCAGTGCCCCCAAGCGCCCCCAAAATGGTAAAAAAGTTGAAATTTTTATAAAAATTTATAATTTTTGTTTTTTTAATTTCTTTTAAATTATTTTATCAGCGGGATAAAAAAGATGCATTTTATAGTATATTAGCATGCATCCAAATAATTTTCGACTTTGATAAATTTCTTCCAATGCCCTAAAACTTTTAATTATTTGCCGAAAATCGAGTTTTATGCAAATTTTGAGCTAAAAAATACAAGTAAAATTAACAGTTAAAGAATAATAGCGTAAAAGGTAGATCGAGAGGATGAGAAATCGTTTATCGTATTTTATTAAATGTATAAAATAAACTTTTTATACTTTATTATTTGGAAGACAACATAGATAGAAGAGTTCTCAGCAATGGCCAGCAATATTTATATGATATTTGCATAGCAATATCACGTGGTGAATGTGGTTCCGATCTGGCATTAATAAAACCTAGTCCAATTTATCACTCAAGATGGCTAACAACTACGTGTAGAATTTTAAGGTTATAACTGGCTACAGAAAATCCTTCTGATAATCTCATTACTCTTACAACATATATGATGAAGGTATATGCACCTGTATGGTTTCATGTCAAAACAAAGCCGTCCATAACTGAAGGAGCGCGTCATATTTGGAAACTTATCACATATTCTAGATGTTTGGAACCCAATTTAAGAAAGATCGTAGATGCTGTTATTCAACGAAATAGTTTTTTTTTTTGCCACCCTGAAAATTTGCTATTGTCAATGCTCACAGATAACAGAGAGCATATCAGATCTTTAGCAATGCGAAAGCTAATTTATGCTAGAAATAAATAGAGAAAATCACCAGAAGTGAGAATTTTCAAAGTACCCCAAATAAACTTCAAAGGGAAGGATTATTTTGAACTTATTGACTGGCAACCAGTTGGACGTTTTGAACCACCTCTTTTGATGAATGTGCCTTGCAAAGAAATTGAGAATATGATAAAAGTTGTAAAAAGGAATGAATGGTCAAAATATCTATGCCATACGCAAGCGGTTGAAAGATGGGTTCGACTAGTGTCTGAGGCATCAGAAACTGTATCTGGACAAGAAAAGAGACACGGTTTTATATTGAATAGAATAAAATCAAGAAGCCATATAAAACACTTTGATACCAAAAAAGATTACAAACTTTAAAAATATGTAAATTTCCAAATTGAAGGATGTAAAAATTTCTCTACGTAAGTTCGATTTTTTAATTTTTATGATTTAATGCTTTGAGTTTTAAATTTATATGTCACTTATTATTGCAAAATTAATGTTATTTATAACCTTATACGTTATTAATTAAACTGTTTTAAAAAATTTTAAGTATTTTTCGTAAATTATAATTCTTAATACATTTTTGTAAAAAATTCAGTTTTTAATTATAATTGGTGCATCAAAGATGTGAATGGATTTTGATTAAAAAAATATATGGGAACTGCAGAGTTATGTAGTATTGTAATAACAACTTTACAAGCCAGTGCCAAATGAATTTCAAAAAGTAAAATAGAATAAAACAAAAAATATTTTTTTCAGGAAAATTTCAGTTTTAAACTATTTTTGGGGCGCTTGGGGCACCGGAAGATATGGATGAATTTTATTTAAAAAAAATATGTAAGCTAAGATAGATAAAAGATAGCTTTTACACCCCGCCCCAAAAGTAATTAAGAAAAAATAAATAAACAAAAAATATAAGAAAAATCATAAAAAACTCAATTTTTAATTATCTTTCGGGCGCTTGGGGAACCGGAAGATATTAATGGATTTTAATAAAATAAAAAAAAAAACTGTAAACTAGTATGCATAAAAGGCAACTTTCGCACGCCGCGCCGATAGTGATTTCTAAAAAAAAAGTTTTCCTATACTTTTCGATCCCTACTCATTATTCACAATAGTAAAATTTAATGATAATTACATATTTTAACCGTTTCTTTTTTGCTTAATAATTTTCATTAAAATCATCATTAGTAAAAATGTACACCTGTATTCTTTCATCTCAAACCAACTGGAATAATTACTTAACCACTTCACCATTTGCCCCGAGATAAGTCGGGGGTAAAAAGTACTCTTTCCCATGTTTAACAACAGTTGGTACTTACAAAAGTACAAAATTCTCTTTTAAGTTTTATGGTAGTCGCGAACAAAAAAGTATTTTATTGGAACTTTCTTAAATTATTTAATGATAGTTATGCCAACCATTTATTTTTAAATGTAAATAATTTATTAAGAAAAACGTATTAACCCTCTAGTGGATCATTTTTTATTTCTTTTAAAAAATACATTTGATTCCTTAATGAGCATACATGAAATATATTACTCTTGTATTTTGGATTTTTTTAAATGGTTGTCAAATTGCGACACCATGCATTAATTGCATGCATATAAATATTTGTTGCGAAAAAAATTGCCGAAAATTATTTAGAAAAAACTTTTGAAACTATGTTTTTTCAAAAAGTATTTTTTAATGATATTTTGTATTTTATTTTATTTTTTGTTGAAAATCTTTCTTTGGATAGAAAAATTGAAGGCTTCAAAAGTTCCTTATTATTTGAAACTGATAAACAAATATCATGTAATATATTTTTTAAAAGGAACTGAAACAAAGCGTCAATAATTGTTTAGTTGAACATACTATAACGAAAGCAATAAAATACTTCGAAATCATAGAAATCTTTTAGTAAAACATTCGTTACTGCTCCTGTTAAAATTATTGATAAATCGATTCTATTTTCTAACTAGTAATTTCCTTAGTGCATCATTATTCTAAGTGTATATCGATGTTTTCTTCCTTCAAAATGGTGGAAAGAAATATATTAAAAAATATTCTGTGGAAATATAAATCATCTATGGCTAATTAAAACTTGATAATTCAAAAAAATGTCGCAAGAAAATGAATTTTTCTTTCGGAGTATGTGAAGATGATTGCAAGAATTCACTTATTTAGACAACATTTTATATCAACTTGAATTTCTTAGAGAGTCATAAAATTGTATACTAATTTTTCAAAAAAAAAAAAAAAAAAAAAAAAAAATCTACATTCAATGTAATCTAAAATGTGACGAGTTTTTATTGATATATTTTATATGTAATTCATTCATTCAATAGAAAACATCAATGATTGTTAGAGAAATGAAATTGAAAATATCAATTATAATAAATAGTGACGACTTTTTATTGATTTATTTTATATATATTTGTTTCAGTCATTGGAAAACATCAAGGATTGTTAGAGAAATTCAATCAGAACTATAATTAGATCATTTCTTGAAGTCGTTTTTATGATTTATTTTTACATTTTCGTTATTTAGTATTGTTTCTTTTAATAGTAAAATTTAATTGGATTACATTTTTAGTGATATTTGAAATTCATTTATTTTTTAATGCTTCAGCTAAATTATAAATATTATTTTAATATCATTTTATTTAATCAGATATTTATTAGTACTTTTTGTAACATTTTGTTTAGTATAAATATTTTCATCCTCTTTAAATATCTAAGAGCAGCATTTCTAATGGGAGTAAAATTTAATCGAAATTATATATTTATATACATATATATTATTTTTTCCAATTTTCCTTCTTACTTTCTTTATTTTACATTTCTTTTCCATCATCATTATCATAAAAAGATATTGATTTATTTTTACCTCAAAATAACTGAAACAATTGTATAAAGAACTGATTTATTTACAAGCCTCAATTGTTAATGCTTAGCTGCCATTTGATTGTTTCAAATGTATGGAGTGAAGAAAATTGCTTTTAAAGGTACGTTAGGGGGTGGAATCGATAAATGTATTTTCTTACATTGATCTTAGTAGTTTTATGGATCATTAAACCTTGTAATTTTTAAAGATAAAATTCACATGCTTCATAAATTGAATAAAGAAGTTTTGCAGAGATTGAGAATAAATTATTGATTTGAAAACTTTTAAATATGTACTTTGTCGATATTTTTATACTAGAAGTATTAAACAGTGTTAAATAGATTTTTTGTTAATTGTTATAATATTTATGTGAAAATTATAATAATTATTAATATAAATTAATATAATAATTATAGTATCGACTACAGTTATTAATTATAGTATAAATTGTTTAATAACTATAGTGGTGAAGAAATTGCAAAAGTATTTTGCGATTTTATTTAAAAAATCCAAGAATTTAAGGATAGCATTTGCAAGTTTAGTTAAAAATGTAATACAATCGAAATCAAGATTTTAAAATTCAATATGGAAAATAATATGATATCAACTGACTTTCTGATTTCTCAGCTTTCTGATAATATTAGAAATAATGACAGGGTGTATTTCCGGGAGAGATCTCTAGGGAGTGGGTAGCTGGAACTTTTCTACGGTTTCATAAATTTTAAAAAAGCGAACAGAGTAACTAAGTAAGGGTGAGGAGAAAACTGTTGAGTGTATGTTCTAGAGAGAATTTTACCCTTGTAGCTATCGGTGTATGCTTTAGTGCTAAAAACAATAAAGGGGGAGTAGGACATTTATTTTTGTTTTGCATTTCACCCAGAACAAGGAATTGATTAAAACTACAAAACATGTTTTTCTGAGTGAATTTTGGTTGTTTTCAGCGAATTTTTTAGTTAAAGCAAAAATTCGATTTTGTTGCTAAAATATATATATATATATATATACATATGTGCTACAGGCCAAACTAGTCTATCCTAACGTCCATCGGATAAACTAGTTTTTCCTAGGCCAAACTAGTCTATCCGAACGCCCATCGGATAAACTAATTTTTCCTAGGCCAAACTAGTCTATCCGAAAGCTCATCGGATAAACTAGATATTCCTAGGCCAAACTAGTTTGGCCGAAAGGTCATTAGGATAAACTGATTTAATATATAAAATTGAAGCTGGTGTTATACACAATTGAAGTGAAAAAACTTCTTTAAACACCATAAAATAAGTTAACTGCGCAAGGCCTTTCGAAAGAACTTAGTCTTTCTTCGTCAGGCGCAAAAAAGACGTGCGTCTACAATGAATGTAGCGGCACGACTGAAGGGGAATGCGGGAGGGAGAGGGAGCAAGCAGAAGAAACAGCCAATAGGAAAGCAGAAGGCAACAGCCAATCACGGAAGAGCATAAACAAAACTAGATAAACAGTGAAGGAGAGGAAAGGAAGAAGGGGGGAAGGGAAATGGGAAAAAAGCGGGGTAAATTAAAAAATTAACTAAAAGGAGAGATTAAAATGAAATAAAATGTACGCAAAAAATATATAAATTAGTAATAATAATAAAAAAGGGAAAAAAATAAGTTCTATTAAAAAAAGTCTATTTTTTTCCCTTTTTTATTATTATTACTAATTTATATATTTTTTGCGTACATTTTATTTCATTTTAATCTCTCCTTTTAGTTACTTTTTTAATTTACCCCGCTTTTTTCCCATTTCCCTTCCCCCCTTCCCTCTTTCCTCTCCTTCATTGTTTATCTAGTTTTGTTTATGCTCTTCCGTGATTGGCTGTTGCCTTCCACTTTCCTATTGGCTGTTCCTTCTGCTTGCTCCCTCTCCCTCCCGCATTCCCCTTCAGTCGTGCCGCTACATTTATTGTAGACGCACGTCAATTTTGCGCCTGACGAAGAAAGACTAAGTTCTTTCGAAAGGCCTTACGCAGTTAACTTATTTTATGGTGTTTAAAGAAGTTTTTTCACTTCACTTAAACTGATTTAGCCTGCTATTCATTGGTCTGAACTGGTTTGTCCTAGGCCGATCTAGATTGTCGTAGGCCAATTCAATTTGCCGTGATTATATTGAATCTAAGGACCGCCACGGCATCAACTTTCTAGTTATGATCTAATTTATCCTAGGCCGATGCAATTTGACACGAATTTAACTCACAGACTATCAAAGCGTGACAGCTAATGTGGTCGCAGAATCTGTGTGTGTGTATGTAACCACGTACGTATGTACGTAATGCGATAACTCCTGATAGAAATTCAATTTGCTTCAAATTTTGGACATAGATTTATCCTGATAATGAACTTCCGTGATTAGTTTCAGGAGTTCTTTAGATAAGAATAAGGGGAGGGGGAACAAAAGGCTAATCCGCAGTCCCCCTGCCCTCCTTAATTTAGTTAAGTCAGTTTCTTGTGCAAAAGTATCAGATTTTATTAAAATTTTAGGTATAAGATCATTTTGATAAGGCACCTCCATGATTAGTTATGGGTGTTCACTGTTTACGTATAAAGAAAGGAGGAACTGGGGTAACCCCCTTAATTTATGTAAACAGCTTTTTCACGGATAATTTACCGCTTTGTTTCAAAAACTATTGCGATAGTCATGAAAATACCACATAGCAGCGCCACCTGTTGCACTATTTACTTCAAAAACTAAAAAGTACTTATTTATATCAAGGACTAACATAATCTGGAGTTTGATGAAAATTTATGCATTAGATCCTGAGATAGAGCTATTGCAATAATCACGAATAAAACCGTATAGCAGCACTAACCTTCGAGATATTTACTTCAAAAACTACAGAATACGAATTTATATCACGGACTTACTGAATCTAAAGTTTGATGAAAATTCGTGCATCAATTCTTGAGACAGAGCTATTTCAGGAATCGGGAAAATTAAACACCACAGCGCCACCTATTGGGCAAATAACATGAAAACTTAACCAGAATTAGTTCATATCACGGATTTACTGAATCCGGAAGTTTGATGAAAATCCGCAAATTAATTACTGAAATTGTGTTGTTGCAAGTCGGTAAAAATACAGTTTAGAAGCGCCATCTGTTGAACGATTTACATGAAAAAGTAATTTGCAACAATTTATATCAAGGAATATCTGATTATAAATTTTTATCAAATTCCATTCATTAGTTCTTAAGATACAGCTATTGTGAAAATTGTAAAAAAGCAGCATAGCATAGCCATGTTGAGTAATTCACTTCAAAATAGAAACAACACCAACTCATGTTATGGACGAACTGAATCTGAAGTTTGATGGAAATTTGTGTATTTGTTATTAAGATAAAGCTGATGCGTAAGTCATAAAAATGCAAAACAGCAACTCCACCTAATGAGCGATTTATACCAAGAACTAATCAGTCTTAAATTAGTTTAGAGCCTACCTGAATATAAATTTTATTAAATTTCGTGCATTAGTTCTCTAGATACAGCACCTACAAAATTTATGTCACAGACAGTCAGACAGAGTTATAGACTCACAATTTGTAAAAACATGTTTTTTGGAATCTCTGATCCCTAAAACGTGTAAATGCGTCAAAAACCGGAATTAAAAATTTTCACGAATCAAACGCTTATTGTAAAGACAGAAGAAAGTAAAATAAATAAAAGAAAGAATTTTAAATAAACCTCGCTTATTTCAAGAGATGTGTTTGAGCTGAGCGGATTCGTTTAAAATATTTTGAATTTGAGCTTAAACTTGATTAATTTTTGAGAAATTAAATTTGAGTTTGAAATAATTCTTTTTCTTTGTGAGCGTGCCAAACAGTGCTTGGCACGTCAAATAGAATTGGCCTAGGATAAACTAGTTTGGACTAGGCTAAACCAGAAGACTGGCGCCGAAGCGGTCATTGGGATAAAAAAAGCACGCCAAATTTAATTGGCCTGGGATTAACTAGATCGTCCTAGGATAAAGTAGTTCAGACCAATAAATAGCAGGCTAAACTAGTTTATCCTAATGTCCGTCGATGGGCGTTCGGATAGACTAGTTTGGCCTAGGAAAAACTAGTTTATCCGATGGGTGTTCGGATAGACTAGTTTGGCCTAGGAAAAACTAATTTATCCGATGGGTGTTCGGATAGACTAGTTTGGCTTAGGAAAAATTAGCTTATCCGATCGGCGTTAGGATACACTAGTTTGGCCTAGGAAAAACTAGTTTATTCGATGGGTGTTAGGATAGACTGGTTTGGCCTAAAATCGGGTTTGGCATGTAACATATATATATATATATATATACAGGGTGTCCAATAAATAACTGACCCATTTTGAATTTAAATAGCAAATAAACGGTTTGAGATAAAAATCCGAGGTTTGCTGCATTGTTATTAGAAAATCAATAATTTTTTAAACCTGTACTTTGATAATATAGTTTAAATTTCGTCCAAAAATATCGCGCTGGCGGTAACAAGCTGTTTGAATACAGACATGACTCTAATTTTCTTAAGTATCAGCATTTCGGCAGAATCTAAATCTATATGTTGTCAAATCCGAATCTATATGCTGAATCGACTCTCGACTCAGCTTCAGGAATAGGTTACGTTGGTTGGAAAGAGATTTAAAATCATTTTTATGATTGAACAATCTGTATTGTACTTAACCATTTCAGTCCTGAGACTGTGATATTTTTTTAAATATTGCTATATTACACTAACTAAGTGCATATTTAAAAATTTATTGATATTCTAATTACAATACAGCAAGCCGCGCATTTTTATCTCAAGCAGTTTTTTTGTAAATTACATTTAAAATGGGTCAGTCATTTACTGGACACCCGGTACATATATATATATATATATATATATGTATGTATGTATATTCCTAACACTCTTATAGAATTTTAACAAAATTTCAACAGTTTCATTTGAGTTTTTTTAAAGTCTTGTATTTTCAATTTGTAATTCCAACAAAATTTTGTTGCTTTTTCAAAATTTAAATTGGTATGGAGTAGCCATAACTCCTTCAATTATTTCAGTTTAAATGACTTATATAAATATAAAGGTTTAACATAATTTTTGGACGATAAAAATTTTTCAAATTGAGAATTATTATTATTATTATTACGTTATTATTACGTTATTATGCATTTCGGATGAAAAATGCAGATGGAACATTGCAGAAAAAAAAAACAATTCACAATTTTTTTTGTTTATTGAAACAAAATTTCCATTGACCCATATTTTAATGAAAAGATTAGATGGCCGAAACAGATTTTTGTTGATTCAACAAATCTTTCTACTGTTTATTCTTGATTTTACAAAGTTGATCCAAGGAGGTGGGGTATAAAATCTCTCTTTTTTTTCAGAAAACAAAGTTTTTAATTTTATTATTTAGGTGATAGCTAATATGTTTTAAATTGGCATTTCTAGGATTTTTAAATCGCTACAAAGTTTTATTGCGCTGCTTGAAGTTGTTATGGATGTAGTTAAGAAGGGTGAAGGAATTGTTATTTCTAGCATTTAATAAGATGATTTTGTGTATTGATTTATTAACTTTGAATGCTATTTACAGCATTTTTCTATTCAACAGCATTAAAATTATACAAGAGCTATATTAGAAGAAATTAAAGCTATGCAACACAAAAAAAGTATTTTTTTTTTACTCTAATCCACAGTTTAAAAAGGAGAGGAAGGGGGTTGACAATGTCAATTTTGAAGCAAACGTGTCGATGTTCAGTTTGTTTCAAAATTAACCTTTTTAACTATTAAAGTAACTAATCATCTACCAAATTCAAAATTGACCTTGTAAACCCTGATATATTTCGATTAGATAAGACAATATTTTCTATCTGAAAATAGCGGTACTTTGGCAATACTATTGCCTTATTTTAGTTTATTACAATAGAAAAGTAAAAATTTGTCATCATATTGCTTAGAAAAGCGAAACAGGTAAGTATTTAGATACTTTCAATTTGTGTATAAATAAAATCACAGCTTCTATCAGAAAGAAAAATGCCTGTAATTTGCGATAGTTCCTTAACTTGCCTATATTGAAATCAAGGTAATCTTCTTTATATAAACCAAATTTTGTTTTATATTTATGATCAATTATGTACTAACATTGTCCAGAAAATATATGAGACATCAAAAATGATTCTTTTTATGATTTAAGTATCGCAATATTTTTGAACCGCATTATTATTTATCCGACCGAACGCAGTTGGAACACAAGGTCAGCGATAAGGGGCATGCGGCTGGGTCAACCGCGTCAGAGAGTGAGTGACCTTTTTCCGTTCGTCCCGTACGCCTGAAACTCTAAAAGACAAGGGAAAAAATGAAAAATTATTACCGGTCAAATTTAAAAGGAAAATTACACAAATTAAAACACAAAAAAGAGTGAAAGATGGTCTCGGCGCTCTGAAACTACAAAACGACCGCTGCTACTTTTAGCTTATTATTAGTATAACATTATGTGATATATAAACAAATAATGATATTTTATTTCAGATTACTAGAAAAGTACATATTTTGAAAAATATATTCACAGCTTTTTCCTCGTGTTATTAATGACAAAAAAACACAATATGATTTATTTAATTCGATTATGAATAAAAATGCCACAAATGAAAATCCATTTCACAATTCTTACTTTGAAAAATAAATAAAAATAAAACATATTTTGCTTCGAAATGCAACATCTTCAGTACCTCTTCTTATATCCGAAAAAGAAAAAATGCAATCTTCATGATAAAGTATTTCACTGACAGAGAATTCATCAATCAACCAGTATGATGTTTTCCTGTGAGTTATGGAGGTAGAGCAACATGCATATTTCATAAATTTAAAAAATTGGAATATTCTTTGTAAATAAAAAAGAAAAAAATTACATTATTGTAATACTTACAAAATGATTACCACTTAATACAAGAATATTTCGTGTTAAGAAAGATCTTAAATATGGGATACAAAATGATAAAAAGACAGCAACACAATTATTTTTTTGCATTACTTACTTCCAGATAATAGGGTAAATATATATTTCTGCACCATGCAATATTTGTAAAAGGTTTAACAAATTTTATTGGATTATTTAAATTCTCATCAATTTTCTTTCTCATAATTGTATCTCTTTAAATGTAATTAAATCTTATAAAATCTTCTGTGATTAAATCTCCTGAAATATAAAATATATCTTTTATCCTTTTTTTGTGAATAATTTTTAATTATGCTAATGCATATCTATATAATATTAGAATACATAAATGTAATATTAGTTATCTACAATTTTGAAAAAGGATCTTCTTCATCAGAAGCCTTAAACATGATTTCGCAATTTGAAGAAACATTAAAAAAATATTTTACAAAGCATGTCCGTTTTAATTTATTATATAACGCACAATTTTGTTAAGCCGTAAAATCAGATTTTTGAATGGTATAATTCTCAATTAGAATTTTCAGCTGCTTAACTGAATTTATACAATGAAGAATAAAAAAAATATTTTTAGTTCTAACATGAATGTTAAAGCTGTTGACATATTATGTATTCTGAAAATCATCCTTTTTAAACAATGAAATTGCTTACACTATTTCAACCATTTTTAAATTATTTTTTTAAGGTTTTCATTTGTGGTTGTTTTATTCTCAATTTTTAAAGCAGAACAAGTACAGGGCTCTCTTAATACATTGAAGACCTGTTTTAGTACTCAATAATTTAAAAATTGGAAGAAAAATAAATATAACTCAAAACTTTGAAAGATGCCATTTAAAATCGGTAGAGTTAGTGTTAACTGCAAATTATAACAAAAAACTACATCCCGATTTTAAAAACAAGATCTTGCATACAATAAAAACTTTTCGTATATGTTCGAAAAAACCTGAAGCAAAAAAAAAAAAAAAAAAAAAAAAAAACATTGTTTTTAATATACATCTCCTTATATCAGGTAAATATAGTAGTTTCTGTTGCTTCTAATGATACAAAACGCTTTTCAAAAGCATGTGCATTTTGAAAGATTTAATTGAGTATTTAAATTTGTGGTAATATTACAAGTTAAAGCTTATGTATGAATTATTGTTTTGAAAACCTTAAGAATTTTTAATCAATTAACTTATGTGTAAATATGTGTTCTTAATTCGAAAATGTTTAATAATTTGAAATTCTTATTTAATAATTTTTTGAAACAAAATATGAGTCATTAAGCACAAATTAGATAACAGAGACTTTCTTTTTTTCCGCAAAAACATTTTTTTAATCTACTTTGTGACATGTTTTAAGAAAAAAAGGCAACATTCTTAAAAAAAAGATAATGTTACCAAAACAACGTCTGTAAAAATTTCTGTGTTTACATGCAATGTGTAGAGATGACATAATAAGGAAAAACATCATGTTGTCTTTTCTAACTCAGTAAACAGGAAATTGGTCGGAACTGAACGATAAAACAGAAACAAAAAAATATAATCACGAAAAAAGATTTAACATAATTGATGCTATTTTTTGTTCACCGTAAAAAAGTGTGAAAAAGATGAAATATGTGACAAGACTTTTCTGAGCATTTTGAGATGTTATTTAGTAATTAAATGTCTTATATATTTAGATATTCGTATATCTATATGACCTGTTTTTTCTACATTATCTATGTATAAATTTGTCTACATCTGTATCTAACATATATATATATATTGAAGATGTAAATAAAATAATTAAAATTACCCGGTATATAATTTTTAAATTTCGAAATTTGAGAAAAAAACTAATATTATTTAAATTTGATTTTGAAGCCGTGTTCTTCTTTTACATTGTTTGAAGAAGCGATGTAGTAATTTTAGAAAATATAATGACTAATTTTTAATCCTATTTTTAATCAATATATCAAATTCAAACATAAATATACAACATAGTAGGAACATAAATTAATTTTAATTGCATAGAGAGTAAATTAGACAACTAATTCTTAAATTCAAGATTGAAACATTGAAACGTTCTCTTATTTTTAAAAACTCCGAACATTCTGTCTGCTGCTTGCATTTAAAATCAAATGGTTGTTATCACTAATTTGTCTATATCGATTTCAATAAATTGGTATAAATTTAAGTTCATTTATTTTAATAAATGAAATAACTATCTGAATAAAATTTTGATTACTGTGTAATGAGTGATAGCCATTTTTTTTAGTTTAAAGTATTACTTTAAAATGCTCATTTTTTATTAGAATATACGTTAATCATTCCAATACAAGCTAAATGCAATTAAAAGGAATACATAAAATTATTCCAACAAATCGGTATACCATTTTATTTATTTTGCATGTTGTAATATTAAATGAAAATTTTTAAATCGCATACATAGATCACAAAAATGTTTAACAAAAAATAAATTAAAATACCAGCAATTTTAAATGGAACATCTTAGCTTGTTTGTACTTTTCAACGTAAAGAAATTAGTATTTCGGTTTGACAGTGTATGTGTATTTCTCTCTTTGTTTTATTCACTTCAGATTTTGAAAATGGGCTGAAATTATTTCTAAATTAAAGATTTTTTTAGAGTCCCCGTATCAAGTTTTCTAATGCCAATTTCGGGGCTTAGGGAAGTATATATTGCAAACATATAAAACTCTTACACATGGTGTTTTTATGTACGGGAATTATTTGAAGGGCATTATAATCCTGCTCGTCTTTTGGAAAGTGATGAAAATTACTGCAAACTGGGCCCCCAAATTTAAGAAATGCTGACCAATTACTTTTGATTGTATACGGTATGTCGAATATCTTATAAAATTATACTACAGTTTATACAAAAAATTTACTAACAAGTATTTAAAAGAAGAGTTTCACTTACCCCGTAATTTTACCATACTCTTGGTGAGTCATTTTGTTATGGGATAAGTGGATCTAGGGTATTCCACTTACTCCACTAATTAAATTTAGATACTTTTTGTATTATGGCTTAAACAAGTCATTTTAAATTGCTTTTATGGTTATATTTATTGTATTAAATTGAATATACAGAATGTGTCACATTTATCTTTTGAATTCATATTTTAAATTTGACTGGACATCCTTTTCCTTTGCAAAATTTGTAGTTGGCACCAGCAATAAAGAAAAATAATATATTTCTTATTTCAATGGAGTATTTTTGACATTATGTAACTGAAAATAACTTCTTTTGAAAAAGTGGTGGCGACCGAATCAAATGTGTAAGAGACGTCGGAGCGGAAAAGAGTTTAAAAAAAAATAAAACTTAACAGTAATTGCTTAACCGTATTGTTTATAAATAGTGTAGTGCACTTATAAACATATTTTTGATTTTTAGTTAAAAGAAAATTGTGAATATATAAAATTAATAGTTTATTTAAAAAACTGCTACAACTGGTGACTTTGTATTGGTGAAATTTGTATCCAAAGAAAACCCCATAACGTTCTATTAGGTCTGCAAATAACTACTATCTTTTATTCCCATCTATCACCACTTTTTAAAATCAAATTTATATATATAGATACTTTGAAAGCTTTTGCAAAAGAAGTAAACTACAAAATTTATTTCAAAAAATAATGACTTGCATAGGATATAAAAATGGTCACCAGTAATAGTCTTGCAGCATGTAATTCCTGTAATATAAAACGAAAGAAGTAATAAATGCTTAATTTGCAAGAAAGGGTAATATGATTACGGCATTTTTATTTGCCAGATGCTGATGATATTGGAATTACTAATAAAGAAGAAGAAACAATAATTTTCGTCAATTAACTTTAAATAGATGCTGTTATTTAAAATTTCTATTTTTTTTTTATTTATTTAATTGCCTACTAATTTCTCTTACAATTTTTGAAACTGTACAAAAACAATCACAATTAACCTTATTATGTTTCTTTTAGACTGTTTTATACCGAGTGTCTCAAAAATGACCGATGGCTTTAAAATTCAATTAATTGCAAATTGTGATTGATATTTTAAAATACTTGCAAGGGGACTATGTATGATGTCAGGAGATTTTTTTTGCGAATTTTTTATTTTAGATAAAATTTTAAACAATTGATGGTTTGGCACTCAAACGTTTGGCACTCAGTAGAGACCAAAACCAACGTCACTCATCAATGATGCGAAAAAAGTTTAATACTATTGAGTTGGTATCACCCGCCAGTACAATCATACTCTTGCCCTATTATGAGCGCATTCGATATGATTCCAATGGAATGCGTCGTTGCCATAACGACAACAAATTCCGTTGAAATCACCTCGAATAAGTTGAGAATGCCTTTTGCGTTAAAAAGAATATGGATATTGATTTTTCATGCCTTTTTTTATAACTATTCCGTATAATTTATTAAAATATTTTGTATTGAACATTTTTACACTATATGAATAACACTTACTTACCTCTACTTCAGTTGTGTTTGCTTTAAATAAAGGGAGGTATAAACTTCCCTCAAGAAAGCGTGAATGGGACAGCCACCTGATATTTTAAGGAAAATCAATTTAAAATGTATTTAGCGTTATTTTAAAAACTGGTGAAAAACTTACGTTTATTAATATATTCTTAAATAATAATTTTAAAAAAAGGATAAGTTCAAATTCAATGTCATAAAAATTTTTCGAAAAGGCTTCAGCATTTCAAATTATTAACGATTTGGAAAATAGTTATTTTTTTAGGTAGAGAATTGAGAAATCTGAAGTATATCTGAATCTTTTTATTGGTTGAATTCCGCAACTTATTTTATCTTATTTGTTTTCTGATTGATCCATGTTTAATGTCTAAAAACGGAATACTTCTGTTTTTCATTTTATTCGTTTTCAGATTGGTCCATATTTAATGACCAAAAATGGAATAGATGTGTTGCCACGATGTCAAAATGAGTAATACAAATTAAAAATAATAATAAAACTTTTAAACGAATTGTGATAAAAATTTGAAACAGATTTCATTGAAAAGTGCATTTTCTTCTCTATGCAACGGTGTAAAAATTTAAAACGTGCGATAGAAGTTTAAAAATTCGCTGTTCTGAAAATTGTAAAACCGAATTTTTAGTAAAAATTTGTTTGTGATGGGTAAAGGAATATTTATGTTTTATCCAAGTCATACGTAAAATGAGGCGTTCAGAAGTCAGTCTGATTAACTCCTTCATATAAAAATGTACATTTTAATCAGTTAAAGTTGTCTATCTATAAAATACTGTTTTTTATCATTTGTCTAGGAATATTAATATTTAATGCACGGCATACGTACTATATGACTCGTTATAATCATCCTAAAAGTGATGTTTATTATTAGTAATAATTTAAATGTAGAATTTATTTATAAGTCTTAAAAATTATAGTCCTTGAAATAATATCATTTTTCAAATAGTCGTTATAATTTGTTAAATTGCAATTTTTTTTATTATTATTTTTAAATTATTAAAGTAAATCATTTCAAAAACGTGTTTCACTTGCCAGATTAATCCTACATCAATTAATTTTCAGAAAAGTTTTCGGGTCATTTTTTTCGTGTGTTAATACGTTTCCTAACTCGAAATATAAGTTTGAGAAGCTATTAATTCTCAAATACAGTTTTCGTATTGAACAAACATTTTTACAGACATATATAGCAAAAAACATTATTAAACATTATTACTGTAAAAATAGATTTGAAAATAAAACAGAACGAAAGACCAGAAAGAATTCATTGAAATAATGAATAGAAGAAATGAAGTTTAAATCGATAACAGTTCATTGGAAATCCCCAAACTTCGGTTGCACGTGTTAAAATAGTATTTTAACTATTTTTATTAATCCATCCTTTTTTAATGTGAGATCACTGTCGTGATTTTTTTTTTTTTTCATTAAGCCATTTCAATGTTTATTCAAATTTTCGTTAGATATATGTTGGCAATGCATTATTTTTAGTTTATTATTTATTGAAAACATGGCCAACTAGATGTATACGGCCCATCTAATTCAGATTAATATGTGAAGCCTCCCGCCAGAGGACTCCCAAGGACTGATACTCTGCCCTAGTTATTTTGACCAATCGTGAAAACCCTGAACCAAAACAATGGCCATGTGCACATAGCAGAAATCAACTTATTCAATGCTAATTCGGGCCGGGTTTGCGCCTCGTGATCCAATGAAATGGTTCAGGGTTTGAAGCTGAATCCATCTTTACTTTTTCGGCGGTTTTTAGCAAAATTCGCAGGTTGTTATATATCTAGTTGGCCACGGATGAAAAAATAGTTGACTGGTAACATAAGAAAATTTTAAATTTCAAGTCGGCTTTACTCAGTTTCAAAGTAGTATGAATGCGATCTCAGACGAAGATCGAAACGCAGAGTTATTAAATTGATTTTAAAGTGTGTATAGTTTTTAAAATTTAACAACATTTTGTACACAGTTTAGTAATCATCTTACTTTTGTTTTCACGTCTATTTGTTACATTTCACAGAGTTAATGTCCAGCTCTTTCAATATTATTATTATAACTAATATTATTTAGGTACTCTTTCATGTATAAACTCTATTACGCTGCTGAACAAATTAAATTGAAAATTGTAAAAGTCAGATTAAAAAAATTGATTAATACAATCTAAACACTATTTTAAAATGTTCCTGAAATCTATTCGCAACAAAAAAAAATTGATTTTATAACTTCATTTTTTTAAATTTATTAGCGACATCGATTTATTAAAACAAAGAACTCCTATTGTAACACTGGTTAAATCCTGTTATTTTTCGTTTATACTTATACTATTTTTGTAGATTGATAAAGATTTTTCATCTTTTACAGTATAGAAAAAAAAGTAATTTTTTCTGCGATGCTTTTAATATGGATAAAAAAAAATATATTTCTTACCACCTAAATACGATTCTAGATACAATAAATCATATTTTCTAGTAATCTGTATTGCCTGCAAGTATTAATAAAGATTGTAGTTTTATCAGAAAATAACCATTCTTCACAGTTTTCATTTGATTAAATAATTTTATTTCATTTTCAATCCCATATTGAACATACTGCTACAAATAAGACAACGGATAAATATAATTTATTTTGAACTTTTATTTTTAAAAGTTTTAAAATTAAATTACTTTCGTCACCACTAATGCGTAATTTTCAACGTCAAAGGGAAAATTAAGTATTCCTTCTTTGTAAAAGTTGTGTTTTTATTATTTGAACTACTTTTCTACCATCTACTTTTTAAAAATTCGGATTAACTGTTTTTTATATAAACTGTAAACCGTCGATTTTTCAATTTACTATTTTAACAATTTATTTATACTTCAAGCGTCATTTTTTCCCTAAAAAGGATAAAAAAAATCTTTAGGGAGTGATAGAATTTTAACTCGAGGATTTCATTACTTTAATGTGTTTACGCCACGCCGAGCTGTTGATATTAAATTAGAATATTCTTCAATGTCTTCAATATGTTTCTTATTTATTTATTTATTTATTTTTAAGAAAACAGTTTTTCAGACTAAAATGATTTTCTTGATGATTTGTGTCTGGATAAAAGTAGTTTGCAAATTTTCAAGTATACATTGATGTAATAATGTTATACAGTTTTTCTCATTTATGCTTCAATATTTTTAGATTAAAATATGCATGACTACAAGTAAAACATTAGTATGCTTTTAAGAAAATAAACCTAAGTGTATTGGATATTGTGGGGGTTTAAAAAGCATTTTTTATTTTCATCAATATGAAATGATGATGAGATATGAAATTCTTTCTAAATATACATTTTACCATAGACATATTAAACATATTTAAAAAAATCCAGTCTTATTAAAATTTTAATATTTCTTAGTATTTTAAAATTTTAAAAATACCTAAGCACCGTAATATTTCAACTATTCCCTCGATTTTATATTTTAATCTCTTAAAACTTTATAACAAACAAATATGTGCACTGATTTTTTAGAAGCTTGAATTATTAATTTTTTGAGATTTTATTTTAAATATTTTAAATTCATATCCATTTTCATCAAAATTTAGCCTTTTAATGAGTTAAAAAGCAAATTTAATTATTTTATTTAAGTAAAATTTTAAAATGTACATATTTCTTTCTAAGCAATATCAGTATTATTAAAATATTGAATAAAAGAAACTAAGACAGACTTGAATACATTTAAAAAAATAAAATATACATACAAAAAATGAAAATACTGTTTAACATTTAAAAATACAAAAAGTAAACGTTTCGCCTAGCTATTTGCAAGACATCATCAGTACAAGTTTCCATTTCAGAACAAACAGTGGAACAAATCAAGAACAGTTACTGTTAGTTTATTTAGAAACAGATAATATTCACTAGGGATAGAACGAGCCTCATTCAGAGTCGACGATCGCCAATATCTGAACCATGGAGTACGTGATAACTATTACAACCCGTTTTTAAAATATTGATGTTTGCAAACTGCGGGATGCGTTCAGTTTGATGAAAATGTTGGACAATTTGAGAATTTAAATTACCGTTTTTCAGAGCACCAATATGTTCCTTCGAGCAAATTTAAAAAGATCTGCCTGTTTCAACAATGCACACAATTTCAGAATCTCCACAGGAAATGACATAGCAAACATCGGGTAATTTAGACTTATAATATTGATATTTTTTGTTATTGAAAACAGAACTAACCTTATTAATTAGTTTAAAAGATAACCATCACTGAATGATCTTAAAATGTCAGTAATTTTATCAGAAATACCCTTATATAGGTATTATTAGGGATGCAAATGAAAGAATTCAGTTTAATAATAATCTAGTAAAGTAATTTGTAAAAAATATGCTATGTTTTTAAAAAATATATATATTTCTATATGTTTTAAAAGTTGATCAATATAAGTTCCATGATTTCTAATCCATTAATCTACCTTATGCATTTCATAAGGAAAATAAAATATTTTGAATGTTTCCTATCTAAGACTAAGCATTTCTGAGATAAATTTTTTAAAAAGGATATAAAAACAAGAAAAAATAAAATAATTTCAATGTATTTCTTATAATTTCTTATTTTAACTTAATAAACATGGTGACTTATCAAAATAATTGCAATGGATATGACTTTTTATAGGTAAATTATATCTTTCTAAGTTTATTATTGGAACAATTGTACCATTTGTATGTGAAGCATCGACATTGCTATGTCATATAGAGAATGAGATTAAATAATGACAAGTGGTTATAACAATCTTTACAAGACCATAATGATACAGAATGCTTGATTGTACTGTATAGTAATTTTGAATTCTGAAATTCTGAATGTTCATAAAATCAATATTCATCAATGCATTCAGTATTATATAACAAGCTTAAGATAACAACTAGCTTTAAATTAAACGTAATATTTGAATGAAATTCAATGTACGGTAATTAATTTTTTATATGATTTTTAGATGCTAGAGTCATATAAAACAATATTTGCAAAAAACTAATTTCTTCACTCGAAGTATGTTTGTGATGTGTAATAAACTTTTATAGTCAAGAAAAAAAACTATGTATTTGATGAAATGTTAAAATAAATAACTTAATTACAAAAATGCTTATTCAAAAATTAGAAAACTATTTTTTTCTCAAAAGTAATTCATGTTAAAAAAGGAAAATTACTTTTATATTTTAAATATTTTCTTTAAAATAAGCAAAACATTTTTATTATTTTTATCCATTTTTGAATTCGGAAAGTATTGATCTAGCAGGGCGCCCAAATGGTCCGAGAACTGAACACCAATATAACTTAAAAAAAATTGGTATGTTTCTACAGAATATAAGCTAAAATTAATCTCCAAGGCTGGCTTCTGCGTATTTTGTAAGAAAAATCTAGAAGAAATCTTTTGTAAGAAAATATTGATGTTCATTTTGTGGACCATTTGGGAACCTTGATCGATCGATATATTTTTGAAATGCAAAAATTTCTATAATGCTAAAAAGAAAGTATCCTAAAACAGAAGTGAGTAATAATATATTAAAATTTTAGGAACCAATTTTCGTAATCTGATATTTTTTTAAAGCCGCCTTTTTCAGAAAAAAAGGAAAATTCTATATATGATATAGTTCATACAATTTACATAAAGTTGATTTATTGTTAAGGGATTGTGAAATATTTTGATCTATTTTTATTCCACTTTTTTGCTCAGTGAAACGAAAACCCATTAAAACCATTTTGTACGTACTATATTCGATGTATGTTAACCATACACGCATTTTTCTCATTTAAAAAAGCAAAATCCATTATACAGCGCACTGCAAATACTAAAAGAAATTACGTCTCCATTCCGAATGCATTTAACTGATAATTAGTCGTGCATTTATTGATATGATACAGATTTTTAACTATATTTTCATCTTCAATGGAAATTTTCATACAAATTTTTAAAAAATCTTAAAAATAACCACTGTTAAATTACGCACGGTAATATATCACGTAACTATGTCCAGTTTTAGAATACATTTTACATAATCTGACATATAAATGGAGATTTTTTTAAATCCGATTACTTAAAGTAAATTACATTTATAAACATTGTGCGTTGCTAAGTTTTCTGTATACTGGAAATAAATCTCGAATCCACCACAGAACATAAATATATTTTATAGTTGTTCTAATAAAAAGTATAGGTATCTCTCAAATTAAACGCCTAAAAATATTAAATGTGCTTTTATATTGAATAGCTGTAATTTCTAGAAATTCAAAAACTTGTTACATTAAAAATAAATTTAACAGTGACTGGCATGAACTTTTAAAAAATATTATTTCAAACTAAAGCTACCAAACTACTTTTTTTTAACTTCAACTTTCAAATAATTATGTCCGGTGTTAATAAATGTAGTCCGGTTAAATCCCATGGTTAACTTCTTACACTTTTCGATTATACAACAATGAAAATATCCCAAAACTAACAACTACAGCTAGTAATTGAATATGAATAAATTCAACTGGGGCACCATTTGTATAAGCCAGAAAATATCTTGCCCCATACCATTTCCTATATTCTGTCCCTCTTTTCAGTGTAATGCCAACGCCTTTATTCCAGAAAAAGCAGTTCAGAGATCACATGGAAAACCTGGCAATGGAGTCTCTAGATAATAGTTAAGTATTCACATTGTCACCGTGTACTCCATTTATTGACCGTTTATGATGTTTGATGGGGATCTCGATTACCATAAATAACGTGCATGGTATAAATAATGTGCTCGCGTGCCACATTGTTACGTTAAAGGTTAAGAGGCGTATGACAGACGCCTGGTATATTTTGACCATTATAATACACAAGGTAGAACTCGTCGAATTCCTCGACAAAAGAAATTTTCTAAGAAGGAACTGTTTCATTGATTTATTTTAAACCTATGAAATTTTAATTGCAATAAAAAATGCACCTCATATTGATAAGTTTAACTCTTACACAAATGATATTTAAACTTAACAAAATATTATTTCTATAAAACTCAGTAGTAAAAATTATTAAAATTAAGCTTTAATCGATATGCAAACAATAAAATATAATGAAGATATTTTATTATTATAAAGTTATCCATTAAGGCTCTTATACTTGGTATTCCAAATGAAAAATAGAAAAATGCATTCCACTTTGACTCAATCATAGAATGTTTTCCCCGTGAAATCTAAACCCTATATATATATATTTTTTTACCATCCGAAATTTGCATGTTGCACCTATCTTATCCGTTTTCACGCTTTTTAAGAATAATATTTTAATTTGAACATTTTAATTCAAAACTTGAAATCTCGTATGCTATTAGCTGTAAACATATACAAATTTATTTATGTAATTTTAAGTGTAAATGGAATTTTCTGAAATAATCTACATGCAATAAATACCACATGCAATAATCCTGTGACGTCAAAGTGAAAAAAGAAAATGGTGTTTTGAGTTTAAAGAAAGCTTTTAACAAACTAAAATTCCTATAATTGATAAATAAAAACGAAATAAAACGAAATTTTACAGAATTTTATAACTATGTCAAGAATGAAAATTCTTTACATAGCACGTATTTTAATTTCACTATTTTTTTCACATTTTATGAAAAACTGGCAACTGAAAGAAACAATAATTTGCTTTTTACAATTTACTTTTAATAGAAATGGAATACATCTGTTGCCACAATTTCAAAAATGGTATAAAAAACTACAAAAAAAATCAATAACTCAAAAACAAATAAAGGTACAAATTTCAAACAAATTGCATTTAAAAGTACATTTTTTCCCCTATACGACACGTTGTAAAAATTAAAAGTGCGCAAAATTTAGAAGTTTAAAAATTTGCAGTAGCAAAAATTGCAAAACCTAAATTTCAATTCAAATTTTAAAGTGTTGCCATTCGCAAAATGACGTATGCATTACGCACAGAGTTTGTTTGTTTGTATGTATGCCGACCAATTATCTACACTATGAGATATGGGCCCTATGAGGTGGGATGCGCTTTTGTGGGAGTCTTTCTAAGGGAACCTAACCCGTATTTACGCAAGGTTCAAAGAAAACCACTGAAAACTCCGAACGGTTAGGCCGACGGTCGCGATTAGGTTCGAACCCAGCACCTACCGTCTACCAGTTTGGAGGTCAGAAACTCGCGGCCACTGGTGAGGCTCGTTATGAACAGTGACGTTTGGCCTTTATAATATAGATATTTAGGTCATTCAATTCAAATTAATAGAAACAAAGGAGATTTTTGAAGCAGAACATAGAAATTTATGAAACGTATACATTAAAAAGGAAACTTCCTCGGAATCTATGGAACTCCGCGTGATCACTGCAGAGTTAACCCAAAATTGTGTTTCATAATTATTCTTCATTCTGCCAACATAGTGTTGATTATGTTAACCCATTCTGGTCTAGCGCACTACTAATGACACATGTTTTTCTTTTAACATTACTCTTTCTGAAGAAATATTTTTGTTTATTTTTACACGTATTTTCTATGCATTTCTTATTATGGCAAACATTTATTAGTACTGGATTCGTAGCATCGTGAGATTTAAGGTATTTTTACGGGCTTTAGTACCAGGAATTTCGTGAAGTTCGGTCGCTATATTTGAAAATAGAATTTTTTCATTAAATAACGCAAATATTAAGTAATAAAATTCGCATAAAAGGTATTTGAAAGTCACTGAATTATACGAAACCCTGTAATAATAGTTATAAAATTGCATTTGCTCTGTATTCTAATAGTTATTTAATAGTAATAATCTATTTGGTATAACAGGGTGAAGAACGTCTGTGATTTTCATTTTCATACGGAGACCACATATAACTATTGTACTGAACATGTATGAAACATTAAGAGTGTATTTGTTTTTTTATTTTTTATTTTATGGAGATTTCAGATTTTCATCTTACTTTGTTGATGTTCTGTGATCGGTTAAAAGTGCACCATGACTTTTCGGGCACATTATTTTATTCGATTATATATTCATTCATCTGTAGTCTTTTTTTTTGCGATAGAAAAAAAAAACATTGAAATTAATGCATTGAGTAATTTATATCGTTGATGCTACAACTTAAAAATAAATAAATTCAATATGACGAAATGTTTAAAAACAACAAACAAAATACCACTGAAAACACATTTTAAATGTTATCGATAGCTATCTAAAAATCTATGTTTGTAGTACATAGCGAATTTTTCATTTGAAAACAAATTTATTCTTCCTAACATTAAATGTGACATGCATAAACATTACATATATATTACACAATGTACAAAATAAAACATATTTTAAAAGAATGAGCTGCATTTTTTCTTTGGTTCTTTATTTATTTATTTTTTCAAAATTCCAAGTCTCTATAGATTTGCTGCGTTAAATATAAAATCCATTCCATCTGTATATGCACAGGAAATAAAATTTTAGCCGTAAATATGGAAATGCCAATTTTATATGAAAAAGCACTTTAAAATATCTTTTATCTTTTTCTCTAATGCTTTGAAACTAGGAGTGCAACAGAATATATTTGTTATTCTAAGCAATTCACACATTCAAGGACACATTTTATCACACACGCGGATTTTATAAGATAGTAGATGTATTTTGCATTGTGAAAATAAGGTTTTTTTAGAGTACATATAAAAGAAGAAAAATAATGATAGTTACATATACTTCAATGTTAGATGTTTATCAGACTGTTTTTTATTTATTTATTTATATACAGTCCTGGACAAAATTATAAACTCGGAAAATTTTTAATTTGTTTACATCATAATATAAATAAGATTAACTTTACATTAATAAAACAATTATGAATATTTATAATAAGACATCTAAAATTAATGTAACTTATAAATAAAATGGAGTAAGTAATTTAAATAACAAAACACATAACTTAAAAAAAAATAACATTATGTGAAACCTGGACAAAATTATAAACTCAAAGTTACGATTTACTATATTCTGGCACATTTGATATAAATAAATGCATTTTGTGATAAAAAATTAATAAATGGAGTCATTATGAATCAATGCATTTCAATACATCAATACGTGTTTTAATTTTTTTCATAAAATGACATTCTGTGAAACCTGGACAAAATTATAAACTCAGAATTATGAATTTCTACAATCTAGTATTTTTGATATAAATAAATGCATTTTGTGATAATAAACTAATAAATAAAGATAGTAGGGATGAATGTATTTCAATACATCAATGTATTTTTATAATTTTTAGTTAAACAATTTAGTTAAATATGGTTTATTAATATGGTTTTTGTATATAAAACGGAGTGGTCGATGTCCACAGATACATAAAGAAGTCGAAGATCTATGTGATGAACAGCATTTAGTACTGGAGCTTCTTCTAGCAGAATTGTAAATACTTTAAAGCTAAATGTAAGCTCTCAAATTGTCAGATGAATTCTTCAACGAGCGCCGAATATGAAATGGAAGAAAATGAAAGCTGAACCAAAACTTGAGCCCCATCACATGAAACCCAGACTTCATTTCATCAAACTCAACCATGACATTGCACAACAGCACATGTCATGGACGACATAGTAAAGCACAATCATCTGGTCAGACAAAAAGCAGTTTAATTTAGATGGCCCAGATGGCATAAAATACTATTGGAACGATATCAAGCCTAAAGAATTGAATATCTTTAGTCGAAACCTTGGTGAACAATGAGTGATGGTGTGAGCTGTTTTTTCTCAGAATGGTAAAATTGTTTTGCATTTTCTTAATGGAAAACAAAAAGCAGAAGACTACCACTTAATCCTGGCCAATAATCTTTTGCCATATGGACCGTTGATCGCTGGAGAAAACTGGGTATTTGTGCAAGATAATCCAGCAATACACTCTGCAAAATGTACAAATGAGTGGCTGCAGCGATAGGTATGTAAATGTCTTGAATTGGCCAGCCCGCAGCCCTAGTCTAAAACCCATTAAAAGTTACTGGAGTGCAATCATTCGAATAGTCTATCGCAATGGACGCCAATATCAAAACACAAATGATTTAAATATGGCTATACTTTTAGCCTAGAACCAGTTGTCTATGGAACAGTTGGAATAAATTTTTCAATCTATGCCGAATCACATATTCGAAGTCATTCAGAAAAATCAGTTCAACACATTTTTGAATGCATGCATTAATACTTTGCATCAGGATTCAAAAGTATGTTCACTTCTTAAATCTTATAATTTTATGTTTTCAATTTACACTTGCACTATATTTATATTTTACTCATATTTTTGAAAAAATATATATATAAATGCATTCATGTATTGAAATATATTCATCCCTAATAACTCCATTTATTAATTTATAATCACAAAATGTGTTTATTTATATCAAAAAATACTAGAGTGCAGAAATTCATAACTTTGAGTTTATAATTATGGCCAGGTCTCATATAATGTTATTTTATGAGAAAAATTAAAATATGCATTCATGTATTGAAATGTATTGATCCATAATGACTCCATTTATTAGTTTCTTATCACAAAATGCATTTATTTATATCAAAAATGCCAGAATATAGAAATTTATAACTTTGAGTTTATAATTTTGTCCAGGTTTCACATAATGTTATTTTTTTTAAGTTATGTATTTTCTTATTTAAACTACTTACTCCATTTTATTTATCAGTTATATTAAATTTAGATGTCTTATTATAAATATTCATCATTATTTTATTAATGGAAAGCTAAGCCTATTTATATTATGATGTAAACAAATAAAAAAATTTCAGAGTTTATAATTTTGTCCAGGAGTGTAAATATTTCCAACGACTTTCATTGTTTTTCTCCTTTATAAAAGTATTTTACCATTTTACTTTTACACAATTCCTACATTCTTTATTCAACTTCTTATCGTCAACTATTTGAATCAAATATGAAAGTCCCCCCCCCCCCTCTCGACTGAACGATGTGAAATGATAGTACGCTTCTCAGCTATCATACGACAATGTCATTTTAATTTTCTTACAATCAAGGCTGTTTTCTTTTTTCCTTTTAGCTAAACATTACAACAGTGCACCTACATCCTTCATTATTATAATTGCATTTATAATTGTTTAATATTATGTATCATTTGATAAAATATGTACAATTAAAACGTACAATTATTTTAATATCATTTTTGTATAGGATATTAGTAATTCGTTTAAGAACGCCTTTACAATGCAAGCAACGAATAAAATGTAAGCCACCACGTCGTGGTAAATGCTCTGAATTTAGGAACCTGATGATCGTTACATTTAATAAATTAGATCTCGTTTTTTGAATATTAGTATAAATATTATTAACCACATATAACTACTGAACATGTATGAAACATGGAGAGCCTATTGAATTTTTTTTTTTTTTTTTTTGAAGATTTCAGATTTTTATATTATTTCGTTGAAGTACTGTGATCGAGTAAAACTGCACAATGACTTTTCGGGCACACTGTTATATTCTTTTTTCATTCATCTGTAGTCTTTACTTTCTATAGAAAAAGAAAACATTAAATTTTGTATATTGAGAAATTTATATTATTGATGCTACTAATTACAAATAAATACAAAATGACGAAATGTTTAAGAAGAACAGACAAAATACTGCTGAAAACACATTTTAAATGTTATCCATAGGTATCTAAAAATTTGTTTTTGCTGTAGATAGTGAAACTTGCATTTGAAAACAAATCTATTCTTACTAACATTAAATGTCACTTGCATAAGACATTACGCAAATATTACACAATGTGCAAAATAGGACACAATTTAAAAGAATGTGCTGCATTTTATCTCTTGGTTTTTTTATGATATTTTTCCAAAATTCCAAGTCTCTATAGATTTGCAGCGTTAACTATAAAATTCTCTGCATCTGTACATGCACAGGAAATAACATTTTAGGCGTAAATATGGAAATGTCAATTTTATGTGGAAAAGCTTTTTAAAATATCTTTTATCTTTTTCTCTAATGTTTTGAGACTCAAAATGCAGCATTAGTCTATATTTGTTATTCTAAACAGTTTACCCATTCAAGGACACATTTTATCTTTCACGAGGATTTAAGAAGAAAGTGAATATATTATATATTGTGAAAATATGTTTTTAGGTGAATGTGAAAGTAAGAAAATGATGATAGTTAAACATTCTTAAAAGTTAGATGTTTAAGTTTCTTTTAATTTTTTGCAACGACTTACATTGTTCTGCTTGCTTTATGAAAATGTTTTAAGTGTTATCTTTTACACAATACCTACATTCTTTGTCCAATTTCATACATATCGTTTATTGTTGATTCAAATGCTTATGAAAGATTCCCCCCTCGACTGAAAGTTATGGAATTATGGTACGCTTCCCATTTATCATACGACAATGTTATTTTAAATTTGTTACAATCAAGACTGTTATCGTTTTTTTTTTATTCATAAATATTTTTGCTAAAAATTACAACACTGCATATATTTCTTTCATAATTATAATTGCCATTTATAATCGTTTAATAATGTATATTATTTGATAAAATATAATTAATTTGTACAATAATTTTAATATCAATTTTGTACAGATTACTAGTAATTAGTTTAAGGAAGCCTTTAAAATGCAATCAATGAGCAAATTGTAAGCCACCACATCGAGCTAAATACCCTGAATTTACGAACCCGATGACCTTGAATTTAATAAATTAGATCTCGCTTTTAAATATTTTGAATAGTATGGCCCATGATAGGGCACATTTTTTAAAATCCTGCTTTTTCAGCGGGATTACAGAGTTCTTTAAAATACAAAAAATTTAATACAGTTACGCAATTGTATATTACATTAATTCAATATAAAATACACTATTTAATATTCAGCATTTTTTGGAATCCATTTTGAGATTTTACATAATCTAACATGTAAATGAAGATATATTTTATATTCAAATATTTAAACTGAATTACATTTATAATCATTGGGCGTTGCAAAGTTTTCTATGTACTAAAAAAATTGCACATGTACTGTATTACTTACATATGCAATACAATTTTATAGTTGTAATAAAAAATTTAGGAATTTCTCAAATTAGGCGAATGGATATGTTTAATGAGTTCTTATATCCAAAACTCCAGTATTTTCAGAAATTTATAAAAAATAGCTACGTTAAAAATAAATCTAACAGTGATTGGCATGAATCTTTAAATAAGTATTATTTTAAACTAAAGATACCAAAGTACCATATATAATTTTTTTTCTTCAGATGTCAAATTATAGAAAAATTAAACTTTGTTTTTACAAGTAATCATTAGCACATAATCAAGATATGTAATTATATTTTTAGCATCTTAGGCTCTGATCTTTAGTATTACGAATTAGAAAAAATATCACAAACTGCTGTAGTTTGACAATCACAACTTTATTTAAATGAAATCTAAATACAACTTCAGTTTAAAATAGTGAATTTAGCATTTTAAAATAATGAATACGATATGAAAAATACATGCTTATTTTTCATCCGTATTCTCTATTGTAAAATAATTTTTCCATGCGACAGAATAATATGATACGTATAGATCCAAACAACAACTTTGAATGTTTATTATTCGCTCACGTTTTGATGTTCTAATCGCACTACCTTTAAAATGTTGAAAGTTATTCTTTTAAGTGATATTACAGTAAAACATTTAATTTTATGAAAGAAAAGGTTTGTTTTCACCATACTTTAACGTCCTTCTTACTTAGTGAGGCATTCTGCCTGATTCTGGGACTAACGCTTAATATGCGAGGTATCAAAAAGTGTTTAATTGAATCAAATTTAAAAACAAAGCAGTTTTATTACTTTATGGCTAAATGCCAATAATATTCTGTTTTTTTAAACACCAACGTAAGCTGAACATTTATAGCAATTATTTAAATACGCACTGTGCCCAAAAAAGGTCACATTTCACGATATCTTGTGTCTTTACATGACCATAATCCTTTATACTAGCTATTTCTAAACTCGTCGTAAGAAAAAGCACATAGAAAAAAATAATGAAGGACAAGCGATATAAATAAGGCAAGTGTGAGAAATTGACGAACGATACAAATAAGTACAACGTTTGCCTACGTATAAACGAAAAAGCTATAAAAGATTGCGAATTTTAAATACACTTAGCAGTTAAAAATGGATTATCACAGATTATTTAAACATTTAGCCCATTAAACATGAATTTTCAAGTAACTACAACCGAAATAAATTATATTAAACATTTTAAAAAATTCGAAGAAAAAGTTCAAAAATCAGGATTTTGGGGAAACTTCAAGCCATTTACGGAAAATATTGAAATTGTCCTATCTCAAATCTCAAATATTTTTGTGCGAACTAGGTTTTCCGCAATAAACATGATCAATAATAATAATAAATAAAAGGTTTTTTTTCGACCCACCTGGAATTGTAGGATAATACACAATCAATTATTAAAGTATGAAGTGTGAAAAATATTTACTTGAACCGATTCCATAATATTCATATCTATATATATATAATGTGATACTTCATTTTTTTATATCCTCCAATATATATATATATATATTTTTTTTTTTTTTTTTTTTTTTTTTAAGAATGTATGACCGTTATTTGTTACTGAACTACATTATTTTTGCTGAATACCGAGAACTGCTATGTCGCATTTCTCTCGAAGATTATATGCATATTATGGGTTACTTATGATGCATCAAACTACTAAGGTATATTATCTATTTTATATTTTATAAAAAAATAAATATTTAATTTATTCTTCTCGAGGATATGATACAATATTTTTTAGAATTTTTTGTTCAGCATTTAATTATACGTTTTTTTAATATTTACTAATTGAATGAAAATTATTTCCTTATGCCCATTGTAATTTTCAAAATCACACATTATTCAAAAAATATAGTGCCAGAAAAGGCAATATTTTTCTAAATAAGTAAGATTTTTTCTGAAGAAAAAAAATGTAAATAATAATAATAATAATAATAATAATAATATATATATATATATGTGACGATTTAAAGTTGGGGGGGGGGCAGAAACATCATCGCCAGGTTTCCCTTTCTCCGCACAGAAGTCATGACCAGCGAGAAAAAAACAAAATAAATAAATGTAGAATGTCCAAATAATCACTATTTGGCTACTGTAAGTTCACTTTATTAAACTGTAGCAATGTTAGAGAGAAAAGCTCCTGTTGCAGGCGATATTTTACCGAAACATCCAAAAAATATTCCATCCTTTACTACATCAAGCTGTACTCATGCAAAAAGCGCACCCAAGAATCCTTTGTTCTCATCTCGAGACTTCCCCTCTTAAATCTAAAAGAAAATTCTAGACCATTCTCTAGTCTCAAACCCTCATTCTTTTATGTAAACATAACTCATGCCCAGATACGAGACTATTTTCCACAGACGATAAATTTATTTATTTTTTAATTTTATTTAAGCAATTTATAATCGACTCAAAATTTCTTAGGCAGACGATATTTATAGATGATTAATTTTAAGAGAAAAAGAAAAGAAATGAATTTATGGATATGCACACTATCAAATGGTGACCAAGAGAAAATAAATAAATAGACAAAATAAAATAATGATATTTTTAAAGGTATGGTTTTGGAATAAATTTAATAAGACTTTCTTAAAAAGGGTTGATAAAAACATAGAAAAAATGAGTTTTATTTGAGATATTACGAAATAAAGTTTAATTAAGAATATTTTAATTTAGAGCCATCTTTTAAATTTACACATATTGGAATAAATGTTTTTTAAGGCGAATTAAGAATTTATATCGTCTCCATAAATATTAACAGATTAGATCTAGAAACATGATTTTAATTTAATAATTTGAAGTAAGTACGGATTATTATTATAAGAAAATTAAGATAGTATAAAGGTTAGTTTTGGCGAAAAAAAAATTTAACATTTGTAGTATCGCCCAATCCACGAAAAAATGGACATGAGGATGAAAATTTAAATTTCATTAAATATGATTGAAATTTTGCATATTAACTGTTAAGAGTGTACTATTTCATATTTTATCAAAAAGAATTAAATTTTTGTCATTAACATACTTATTTTAATTAATAAAGTGACACTATGACTTTGTAAAATAGACTGCGGCAAAAATCTTTACATTTCATGGTCTCGTACAGCTGAACAAACATTCTGAAAATCTCCAAACTTGGATATATATGGTCTGACAGCTATTATTGAGAGTTTTTGTCTGTAGAGAAGTGTTCACTAATCTTCATTACAAAAGGTAAGCATATTTAATTACTCTTAATTATTGTGTCACACCCGCAACAAAAAGTTACATTTATATCTCTGCAGAAAAATATTTTTGATTTAAAGTTATAAAACTTTATATTCAAAAATAGTTTATTACGATACTTTAAATTACAGACACAAAAGAAATTAAATAATATTTTTATTATAATTATTGAGCGTTGCGGGTGTGACATTTAATTAAAGTCACACCCGCAACGTCTTTTAAAATTGATTACAAATGCATATTTGAACAAATTATATGTAAATTTATAAAAGAATAATATGCTGGAAAACATGTACTTGGCAGCTTTAACTATACCCTTTGATTTAATAGAGGGAATTCCAGTTAATAAATAAAAATTTGCATCATCTGAGCATGTGAAACTGTGTGCAGTTGATTTATTCAGTTTGGATTGATAAAATTGTTGCTTTATTGCAAGAAAATAAATTTATTAGTGATATATGATTAAGAAATTAATTTAAAAGGTAAGATTTTTATCGAAATTAAAAAAAGAAATTAAGAAACAATATTTTAGCAATTTTCTTTAAATTTGTTAATTATGTTTTGTTTTTTATATACTTTTTTTTTAATTTTGTTATTTGATAGTATTCATCTAATATATACATATTTAGTTTTTTAAAATAAGTAAATCAATATTAGGCAAAGATTTTTTTTTCTCTTTTAATTCAAATTAAATAAAAAGTAGAAGTAAGAATAATAGAAACTGTTAAAATGTGTATTAAGTTAGCATAAAAAGTATATAGTCAGTTTGAAATTAACCAAAATTTAACATAACTAGTAAATCTACAGATCAGGAGCCTCAACGCCAGCTTTGCGCATCTTTTTTTAAGCACACTTTGGGTAATATTCAACTTCCTGGAAACTGTAATTTAAAATTTTCAAATTACGTAATTATTTATAAGAATAAAATAAGAATAAGAAGTTTTCAACCATCAAAAGCGTAAATTAAAGAGTTAGTTATGCTAGGATATTCTGAAATTTTCATGATCTATTATTTTTGTTTTTTTATTATAACATAGTAGATTTCTTCAGTTGGGGCTCCGCCCCCCTGAACCCCCCGTAGTCTCATTAAATTTAAATTTGTAACTTTCTATCAATTTGCTAATGGTTATCGTATATCTTGTATTTCTTTATACATTTTGAATTATAAGGATAAGTAACAGTTTTAATAAGCAATTTTCATTATCCTCATACTTTTACACACCGGCCCACCACAAACATTATATCTGATGTATCAGGAACTTTTAAAGGTGTAAACTCAGTAATCTAGGGTTTTACAATTTTGTTTCCGAAAAAAAGAAGTTTTGATTGCATTTTTGTGGCAGTTATCGCGGACAGACAGACAGAAGAACAGACTGACAGGCGGAAAACAATAAATTTTGTGTCGATAAAAAAAGCATTCACTAAAGTTTCGGCAATGACGTCATTATTCATGAGTTATTGCTATCCAAGTTTCTTGTATTTTTAACGACTATTATAAAATACCTGTTTTATTTCAACTATGACGTCAAATTTTACCAAGTGAAATATTGGTTTAAAATATAATTATTTTTTATTTCTTTTACTTCTAATTATGTCCCCATTTTTGTCAGAAAAATTCTTATTAACGAAACAAATTTCCGTGTTTAATATTTAACAAAGTACTATATTTATTTTTATTTTAATTCTGACATCATGTTTATTTTTTTTATTTATTTATTTTTTTTTATTTTTTTGTTTTTTTTGTTTAATTTTTCGAATGGAAATTGCTCAATTGAAACTTATTGCCGTTAAAAAATTATTCCAGATTTCGAATTTTTTTGGCAACGATAAAAGAAATTGGTTAAATTTTATCTAAAAAATTGCGATTGATTCTGTATGAAAAAGAAAGAAATTTTGAATTATTAAAGAAAATATTTGAATAAAATTTATAAAACATAGCCTATGTTCTGTTCTGGGTTATGTTATATTTATACGCAAAGATACAAAGACATTAATTAATTCATTAGTTTTGACGCTGACTTCATTTAAATTTTCGTACACGCATTCAAATTTATAACATTATAAAAATAAGGATTAGGATGAATGGTTGCTTAGCAATCATTAAGAGAAAATAAAGAAAATGAAATAAATATATTTGAAATAAGTAAATCTCTGAAACAAATCAGTTTATATTATTGGAAAACATTCATAAAAAAATCTCCAAAATTTACAGTAATAACTTTAAAAATCTGACAAATACGCAGACAAAATTTCAAAACAATACGAATAATTTAACTGGTAAATTTCAGTATCCATTTATCACATTGAATTCCATTAATGAAATGTGTCATTTTCTCTCAAGGAAAAAAATTTAAAAATCATTGGATTTGCCATAGAAAAGCATTATTGCGCAAAATAAAATATTCTACGTATATTTTCCGATCGAATGAATCAAATCCAACAAAAAACTATACAGCTTAATTCCAGTGCCTCACTAACATACCCACTTAATTTCAAGCCAACCGGATGTTTTTTGCATTAGTTATCGCGGAACAGACAGACTGACAGACAGAAACCAAAAAATTTCGTGTCTCCAAAATAAGCCTTCACTGACGTTTCGGCAATAAGTCATCTGTTAAGATAAAATAATTAAGCAAACACAACTATTTTGTTTATATAAGTAATGTGTACTAGAATACATATTTGGGTATATTTGGCTATACACTATTATTTCCCAAAATAACAAACTTTTGTAAAAGATTTCATGAAGTGTTTAAAGTGCTTCGTAATCTAAGCTTAACGCATGATTTTTCTTACTTGTTGTGAATTCTGCCCACTTATGTATTATGTTTTTTGCCCGCTTTGACAAAATGTGTGCTCGTTTAGAGACTTTGTGACTTACTTGTTTAAATTTTTTAGCAGAGAATTGTAATCATAATACATTAAATGCATCTGCTAGTGCAATACAAATTGTTTAAAAAAAGAATTGAGCTATCAAAAATATAAAAATTACGTACTTTCTATTTCGAAAGAAATTTCCCTTTATATTAAACAAGTAAGAAAAATCATGCGTTAATCATAGATTATGAAGCACTTTCCAACACTTCATGAAATCTTTAACAATACTTCTTTAATTAGGGAAATAAGGGGTATATAGCCAAATATGTATTCCAATGTTTTTGAACAACCCTGTATTTGATCTGTCAGTTGATATACATATTATATAATGGGAAAATTTAGTTTATCTAGAAAAAAGCTTAAAATTCTTTTTGAGCAATTTGTACTAATAAATGGAAAACATACTTGAAAACTTTTTTTCAGCCCTGTAGTTTACCTTGTACCTTTATTACACGTTAGTAAGAAGCTAAAATTAATTTTAAAATAAAACAATCTTAAAACAACTGAAATCACATTATTATAAATTACCATTCATAGGTGCATACGATTTTCATAAAATTTGAAATGACTCGACATCTAATAATTATATATATTTTATGTTTCAAACTATTCGGTTGGGTAGTTTTTGAGTTGCTATATGCGAACAGAGGGACGGACGGACAGAGAGACGAATGCGCAACTCGGGAACCCGGGATTCTTTTCCCTTCAATTCAAAACAAAAGCGACTTTTCTAAGTATCCGGGATCGGAGGAGATAGCGTTACATACATACATACATACATACGGTCGGATTTTAATAGTGTAGATTCTTGGTTGTAAATTTTAATTTGCTGACAGATGATTTTCGCTTCTGTTGAAAAAGTTCATTAATGAAACGTCAATGTTTGAAAATATATTTTTAGTTTTAGAAAATTTATTTTAATTTTTATACCATCTGCACAAATTGAAACTTAATTCTTTTTAACTTTAAAGAAAAAAATAGCTTCAAAAATACATTAATCAGTTTTATTTTCCCCTTTTTTCCGACAAAAAAAGCCTTCCACTGCTAATTTTTAGTTTTTAATGAAGTTTTTTATCTGTATGTAACTTATAATTTAGTATTCGTAAAAAATATTTCTTATCCATTTTAAATATGACGTCATTATTTTTCTAACTCCATGAATTACTGCTATCCATGTCCCGTTTATTTTTAACGACTACTATAAAATACCTCTTTTATTTCAATTATGACGTCATAGTTTACCAAATAAATATTTTATTTAAAATATTTTTATTCCTTTTATTTTTAATTATGTCGCCATATTGACAAAAAAATTCATGTTAACGAAACAAATATCAGTGTTTTATATTTAACAAAAAATAATATATTTATTTTTATTGCAAATACGACGTCATATTTATTTTTTTCTTTTAAATTTTCCTTAGTTTCAGTTTTCGCATGGAAATTGCTCAATTGAAAATTTATCGTCGCTGAAAAATTAATATTCGAAATTTTGATTTTCTTGGCAACGGAAAGAAAATTTATTAAATTTTATCTAAAAAATGCCGATTGGTTATGCATGAAAAATAATGAAATTCAGAATTATTAACGAAAATATTCGAATAAAATAAATAATACATAGCCTTTGTTCTTTTCTGGCTATAATTATCTATATGCAAAGATACAAAGTTGAAGTTATGCTATTGAAGCATTGAAGTTATGTTATTCAAACTTCCGTACATATTTTAAAATTTATAATATTATAAGAATAAGAATTAGGATAAATGGTTGCTTAGCGACTATTAAAAGAAATGAAGAAAACGAAATAAATACATTTGAAATAAGTAAATCTCTAAAACAAATTAGCTTATATTATTGGAACACATTTATAAAAAATGGCCAAGATTTACAGCAATAATTTAAAAAATCTGACATATGCATAGATAAAATTTCAAAACAATATGAATAATTTAAGCCCCGTACTGGCAAATTTCAGTATCCATTTATTGTTGAATTCCATTAATCAAATGAGTCATTTTCTCTCAACAAATAAAAATTTGAAAATCGTTGGATTTGCCATAGAAAAACATTATTGCGCAAAATAAAATATTCTATATTTTACGAACGAATTAATAAAATATAACAAAAAACTATACAGCTAAATCCGAGTGCCTTACCAATATACACACTTAATTTCAAGTCTTTCGGATGTTTTTTGCGGTAGTTATCGCGGAACAGACAGACTGACAAACTGACAGACAGACAGACAGACAGAAACCAAAAAATTTCGTGTCTCCACAGTAAGCCTTCACTGACGTTTCGGCAATTAACTTTATGTAAGATTAGAAATTCCAAGAGATAACTATTAAAAATTTGTTAAGCTTATATTTTTGGACTGGAAGTGCTATATTTATTCAGTTTACACATTAATTTCTTCTCTTTTGCAGAGAATGAAGAGTACAGAATGATCACGATATCATTGAAAAAAAGATTAAGGAAAACCCTTTTAAATATGAAGCATATCTACAACAAGAGAAGGAAAGAGACAAAGCAAGGAGAGAAAAGAAGAGACTATTTTAAAAAATCATGGTAAAGGATGGCAATCCTTTTGCATTTCATCTCATGGTATAAAGGATTTATCGATGGGGTTGGTGCAGTTGCCAAGTAAATGGTAACACTAGCAACGCTCTGCAACTATAAATTCAGCTTCAGATTTTGCCATGTGTGTAGACAAAGTCCAAAAAAATATAAAAGAACTTTGCTGAATGTGAAATTTCAGAAGATATTGTGAAAATGCTTCATGAATACTGGCACCAAGCACAATCGGAGCTCAACATTCAATCGATACATCATGTTGTTTTTATTGGCGTAGGAACAATTAATGTAGCAATAACTTCACAAGAGAATTTGTTTGTTACCATATTTTGTCAAAAATAATATCCAATGATAAGAGTGCAGTTGGAGATTTTGTAGAAGTTGTTTTATTCTCCACATTAAAAAAAATAGAAAAAATAAAAAAAAGTGAAAACTTTGATGGACAAATAAGACAAATGAATGGGGATATTATAGAATAAGAATATCGGAATAAAAATCAAGAAAATGTGTATACTTGGCTCAGTCAGTTAGATGTATCCATACATTGACAAGGATATAATATCTAACGATGAATGTGCAGTTGGAGATTTTGTAGAAGTTGTTTTATTATCGACATTAAAAAAGTGAAAACTTTGATGGACAAATAAGACAAATGGATGGTGATGATATAGAATTAGAATGTTTGAAAAAAAATTAAGAAAACGTGCATATTTGCCCCAGTCAGTCAGATGCATTTAGGAAATAAAAAGATCATTTTTGTAAAAAAAAAGCTACCACCACCAGAAATTATAAATTCAAGATTGGAAATGAATTTTTTTTTTATATTTTCCTCTCTAGATATTATAATTGTAACATTGATTAATTCTTTAATGAAAAAAAACCTGCCTTGAAAATATTTTTGTATGTCATTATTTTATTAGCTATACAAGTCACACCAGAAACAGGGCGTCACATCCGCAACGGCTAAATCAACTCCAATTATCTGAAACACTTCTGCGTCTTCAACTCTTTCTGCTGGTAATGCAATAGAAATCGATTCTGTCTTTTGTGCACTGAATCTTCTGCATCGTACACATTTCTGTACTACTGCTCGAATAGTTTTCCTAGCTTTTACGATCCAGTAGTCTTCTCGTAACGATGTCATCATAAGAGCCACTCCTGCATGCATAAGCTCTTGGTGTTTCCAGGAGATCAGGCGGTGGACTACAGGATGGTCAGAAGGAAAACGAACAGGGTATTTAAAATTGAAAGCGTCTTCTCTATAAATAACTTGCGTTTTCACTCTTATAATACCATCTTCATCTAGGATTGGTCTTAAGCTACGTATCTTCTCGTTGAATCTGTCTTTCTGAATCAAAATTATCAATTTTCTTTCGGCTTGTTCTAATTCCAAACACGTAAGTTCAGAAATTTCTTTTGAATTAGGATTTCTTAAATTGTTTAAGAATCTTAAAATCCAGGCGATCAGTCTTATAATTTTCTTGAAAGATGAAAACCGTCGATAATACCAATCACTAGATTCTGTGTTCTTGTTCATTGCTGAAAAACACTTTTCCGTTTTTCAGAGTTAATAATTTCTTCATTGGGAATTTCGACACTTTGAGGCCAAGTATATTCAGGTTGAGCCAACCAATCCGGTCCCTTTCACCATCTTAGTTTTAAAAATTGTTCAATCGAACAACCTCTGAAAGGGATATCTGCCGGATTAAATTTTCCTGCAATGTGTCGCCATTGGTTTTTTGAGTTAAGGATCTGATTTCTTCTACGCGATTCCAAATGAATGTTCCCCATCTTTCGTCTCGCTTTATCCAGCATAAAGCTGTAGTTGAGTCACAACAATAAAATATCTTTAAATTTGGAATTCGTAGATCAGATATAACTCGACTTCCCAACCTGGCTCCAATGCAGCATGCTAAAAGCTCCAACCGAGGTATCGTTATGTTCTTAAGGGAGCTACTCTTGCACGTGTCTCTACGAAAGTTACCAGGATTTTATCTTTTCTCTTTACTCTTAGAAAAATGCAAGCAGCATACGCATGTTTGTTTCCATCACAAAATATGTGAAGGCCTACATCATTACTTTCATAAATATCAAAATACATTCATCGCTGCAATTTAATGTCAGAAATCATCTTCAATCCTTGCACCCATTTTAAAAATTGTTTAGGCAAATTAGTTGGGAGTAATTCATCCCACTTAATTTTTAACTTCCAGCATTCTTGTAGAATAAGTTTAGGGAGCAAAGTCATTGGAGAGGTAAATCCATGAGGATCAAACACTTTCTGAGCGAATGAAAGTACAGCTCGTTTTGTGGGACTAATTTGTTTTTCCTCAATAGAACCGATTTTGCAAGATAGGGTATCGTTTTCCAGATCCCAGTTTAAACCTAATACTGGTGTTACATTAGCTGTTGAATTTTCAGAAATAATTTGAATGGGATAATTTGACAACCATCCCCTGAGATTAAATTTTGCACAGAATAGTAACGTTTGGGATTCAAATATAAACTTATTTAATTCTTCAACTGTGTTGAAACTGCAAACACAATTATCTACATATAACGATTCATTCAAAATTGCTACTGTAGAAGCAAGATTTTCAGTCGCACTTTCTAAATGATGCCTCAAAGTAGCCGCTAATAAAAAGGGGCTACAATTGATTCCAAAAACAACACGTTTATGTCTATAAATTATGCCATTTTCCCATATAAATCTCAGATAGTCTCTATCCTCTACTCTACTACCAATTTGTAGAAATGCCTTCTCTGTATCCGATAATGCACCAACAGGATATTTCCGAAACCGATGCAATATAGAAGGAATCATTTCAATCAAATTTAATCCCTTATCTAGACAATCATTTAGAGATAGGGAACCTTTAACATAAGCCGAAGCGTCAAAAACTGGTCTAACTTTAGTAGTTTCACTCGATTCTTTAAATACAGGTCTGTGTGGCAAATAATGTACTTTAGTTTTTTTATTATCAACCACCCTTTCAATTATTCCTGCATTTATCCACGAATCAAATACTTCGCTATATACCTCAATTTTATTTAAATTAATTAACTTTTCCTCGTTGTTGCAAGCCGCTTTTCGGCCAATTCTCTATTGTTAGGTAAGCAAGCTTTATCTAGCACCCATGGCAATACTACTTCGTATCTCCCTTCTGAATCTATTCTTATATTACTCTTAAAATGCTGCATAGTTTCTTCATGAATTTCAGATTTAGTTTTGGATTCAACTGGATCCGTTATAACCATAATATCGAGGTTCCACAAATCAGCAACGGAACAATTGTTCCAAAGTGATGAAATAATCACAGCAACCTTATTTGTTTCTGATTTAATACTTGGAATTTTTCCCATTAGAGCCCATCCCAAATGGGTTTTTACCGCAACCGGACCACTTTCTAAAACTTTAATATTTCCGGTGAATAATTTTCCGCCCACATCAGAACCAATCAATAATTTAATTTCATTTTTGGTTTCACATGAGCTATTTTCAATATCAGAAATTTTAATGCCATATTTATTTAATTCTGATAACCAAGGCCCATTTGGCACTTTTCGTATTTTAGAACAAATAACAGGAACATCTAAAACATGCATATCACATTTATAACTATTGTCTATGCTACTTAAGTGAATTCTATATTTATTATGCTTTGTTTCACTTGTTTCAACATTACCAAATAATGTGTGAATTAATTTAATTTCACCAATACTTTTATAATTCAAATATTTAATAACATCTCGTGATAAATAGGAGCGTTCGGATCCTGTGTCAATAATTCCACGCACGATTTTCTCTTTTCCATTGTGCTTTACACGGACACTCAAAGTTTGGAGTAACACAGTTGTATCCGAACCTTGAGTAGTCAAAACAGTGTCACTACTCCCTAAATCATGTTTATGACTTTCTAACGACACATTACCATCCTTGTTCCGCTTCTGTATCGTGTTCTTGTAACATCGCCTTGGCGACAAACACAGCCCACGCCAATTATACGCCAATCGGCAATTTACTGTAACCCTGCTCACGTGTTGTGTGACGCAGTGGATTCAGAGAAACAGTCTCTTAGCAACAAGCTCTAATGCTGCATCAAGCAGCGACTCTTAGAAAAATAAACATTCCATTAAATTTACAGTCTACTTGCTTTTTCTTTTTAGTTTTTCTTTTTAATTTAGTACACCTCCGTACATTTGGTCCTAGCGACCCGGAGGTATGAACGAATCAGTGTCTTTTCTATTGAATTAAATATTGAATTTATCGAATTTCGTCAACAAGATGAATAATGTCGGAAACTGAGATAAAAGCATTGAACAGAAGGCGAGGGAATATCAAGGCCCAAGTCACTAGAATATTTAACGCAACGGATGGAAAAACATTTAATTTATCCGAATGGAAAGCCCACCTGGATTTACTGTCGAAAACTGAAGAAAAGTTTGAAGCTCTTAAACTGGAATATTATAGAATAATAGAGGAAGAAAAGTTGGAAGAAAATGAAAAAATACTGAGTCAACTGGACGAGGATATTCTAAAACTAGAGGTAAGCTTAAAATCCTCTATTAATGCTTATTATGAAAATACTGATTCTAATAAAAAATCTATTGAACAGGACCAAACTAAAACGTCTAGCATTAAGCTACCTAGGGTCATATTGCCGGTTTTTAGTGGCAGAATTGAAGAATGGTCCGTATTTAAAAGTACATTTAACGAGCTTATTAATGATAATTCAAATTTAAAAGATAATGAAAAATTATTTTATTTGCGTTCTGCTTTGACTGGTGAAGCGAGGAGTTTGCTTACACCAGATGAAAATTATGTTTCACTTTTCAATGCGTTAGAACAAAGATACGAGAATAAAAGAGTTATGGTAGATTGTCATATAAAGAATATTTTAAATCTTTGTGTAATTAAACAGGAATCCGCTAAGGATCTCCGCATTTTATTGGATAACGTGAAGAAAAATTTAAGGGCTTTAAAGATCTTAAAGTATGATAGAGATAATTTCTCGAACGCAATTTTGCTGAATATTATTCTAAATAAACTAGATAACGAAACTCGTAAACAATATGAACTAACATTAAAGGATAATGAAGTGCCTAATTTTGATGAATTTTTAGAATTTCTTGAGCGAAGATGTCAAATCTTAAATAGTATAAGTTCTAATGTATCCTCTAAATATACTGCATTCACTTATTCATAAAAACAAACAAACCTCAAAGTAAATGTTGCGTAATTTGTAAAACCGAAAACCACCCCTTATATCATTGTGTTAAATATAAAAATATGAAGTTAAGTGAGCGAATTAACCTTGTTAAGAAAAATAAACTTTGCTTCAATTGTTTAAGTTCAGCCCACCTCATTAATTATTGTAATTCAAAAAGCACTTGTCATGTTTGCAAGAGCGCAAGCCATCATTCATCATTACATAATTATACAACACCAGTAAACAATCCTATAAACAATCTCCCAATACATGAAACAATAAATAGCAATTATGTTTCGGAAGATTTATCACAAAATGAAACTACTGCTCATTCATTTTTTTCATATGAAAATGATAATAATAAATCTGTTTTAATTAGCACTGCAATAATTTATTTGACAGATGTAAATGGCATCAAAATTCCTTTCAGGGCAATATTAGATTCCGCATCTCAGAATTGTTTTTGTACATTTAAAGCAGCACAAATATTAGGCTTGAAAAAGGAGAAAATAAATATTCCTGTAAGTGGAATAAATAAATTGCCTATTTACATTAAATCTAGAATCAAATCAAAGTTGTCAAATAAAATGAATAGTGCCAGTTATGATATTGAGTTATTAATCGTTCCAAACATTTGTGACTTCACGCCCTCGAAAAAGATAAACATATCAGATTTAAAAATTCCAGCAAATATTTGTTTAGCGGATAAAAAATTTAACATTCCAAGCAGTGTGGAGATAATTATCGGTGCTGAACTGTATTTTCTCTTTTAAATGAAGAAAAAATAAAGTTAGGCAATAATTTATATTTGCAATCAAGTATTTTTGGATATTTAGTATCTGGGTGTATTTATGACAAAACAGTAAATAAAAATAATACTAATTATTGTTTCTTAACAAAAAATCTTGAATTACTTAATGACACTTTGAAGTCTTTCTGGGAAATTGAAGAAGTACAAAATTTAAAACCCTGTAACAGTGAGGAATTAGAATATTGTAATGATCACTTCGATAAAACGCACTTCAGAAAACCGGATGGTAGGTTTGTGGTCACGATGCCGTTTATACCACAGGTTTTAGAACCCGATTTGGGAAATTCCAAAAATCTTGCTTTGAAAAGATTAAACTCTCTGTGGCAACGTTTAGATCGAGATCCTGTTATGAAAAACTTATACACAGAATTTATTAAAGAATATAGAGATTTAAATCACATGCATGAAATAAAAGAAAACACGAACTTTAATGATGGCTATTACTTACCACATCACGGCGTTTTACGACCCTCTAGTAAAACCACAAAACTACGCGTCGTTTTTGACGCTAGTGCCAAGTCAACCAACGGAAAATCTTTGAACGATTTATTATGTAAGGGTGGAGTTCTGCAAGATGATCTTTTTTCGATATTAATTAGATTTAGAAAGCATATTTATGCCTTTACTGCGGATATTAAACAAATGTTTAGGATGATAGAAATAAATCCATCCCAGTACAAATATTTAAAAATTTTGTGGAAAGACAGTATGTCATCCCCGGTTAAGGTATTTCAGCTAACAACAGTTTCGTATGGAACATCTTGTGCTTCCTACTTAGCCACCAAAGTATTACAACAATTAGCTCTAGATGAGAAAAAGGAATTCCCGTTAGCATCGAAAATTGTTTTGAAGGACTTTTATATGGATGATTGCCTATAGGGCTCATCCAATTTAGAAGAATTCAGATTAATGAAATCGCAATTAACTGAACTCCTCCTAAAGGGAGGGATGGTTTTACACAAATGGTGTACCAATGAGGTCCAATGTACTGATAATCACATGTTTCCCCTGGACAGAAATTCTGAAGAAATAACTGTTAAAACATTAGGGATGTTGTGGAACAGTTTCAATGATACGTTTAGGTATAAAGTTAATATCAACACAAAGAGTGATTTCACAAAAAGAGATGTACTTTCGCAAATTGCCCGCATTTATGATCCTCTCGGTCTCTTAGGGCCAGTGATTGCTAAAGCAAAAATATTCATGCAGGAGCTATGGCTTCTTAAAATAGAGTGGAATGAGAAGATGCCCTCTCATGTCGCCAAACTATGGAAAACCTTCCTCGAAAGTCTTAAAGAACTGGAATCCATTGAAGTGCCAAGATGCTTCCTAGCTGTGAACCAATCAGTGGTGCTAAATGGTTTCGCAGATGCGTCTTCCAAGGCTTATGGCGCAGTGATATACATGCAAACATCTAATTCTAGTGAAACCATCAGTTACTTATTATGTAGTAAATCCCGCGTGTGTCCAACCAAAGTAATAACAGTGCCACGTCTCGAACTGTCAGCATGTCTTCTTCTGGCTAAACTCACTAACAAGGTCTTAAATTCATTAGACAAACAAGTAGCTTCAGTCAATTTGTTTTCTGATTCAACTATTGCTTTAGCTTGGATAGACACTGCTCCTCATCTCCTGAAAACGTTTGTGGGAAACCGCGTTGTGCAAATTAAGGAACAAACTAAGAACTTTCCATGGTTTCATATTCCGTCAGAACACAATCCAGCTGACTTGATATCAAGAGGTGCAAGTGTGGAAAACCTGTCTTCTAACCAATTGTGGTGGCATGGCCCGCCTCTTTCTATTCTTGAAGAAACAATAGCAAAAACTGACTCTAATATAAGTGACATTAAAGATGAACATTATTCTAGTGAGCTTAAAGCTCCCAGCAACTTGACATTCGCTATTCATAATGACTCTAATTTCTGTGATAATTTAATTAATCTTAGCAATAATTTCCAAAAAATAATTAGAATTTTAGCTTATATTTTCAGATTCATACATAAATGTAAAAAAGCAACATCTGCAACCGGCCCTCTGTTGCTGGAGGAATTAAGAAAGGCAGAGGTTTATTTAATAAAAAATGAACAGGTAAAGTATTTCAAAAATGAAATTTCGGCCCTCCAAGCGGGATCTTCGGTTCATCGCGCAAGTAAGTTAAAATTCTTAAATTCCTTTTTAGATGGAGATAGCTTATTGAGGGTGGGAGGAAGACTAGCAAAATCAAATTTGAATTTTGATCATAAACACCCCATTATACTTCCGGCGAGCTGTCGCTTGACGAAACTAATTTTTCAATATTATCATAAACGAGATTTGCATGTAGGACCCCAAGCTCTTTTGAACACTGTGCGTCAAAAATATTGGCCTCTCGGTGGCAGAAATATTGCGCGTAAAATTGTACATGAGTGTTTACAATGCTTTAAAATTAAACCTATAACGGCTAGTCAAATGATGGGGGATCTCCCTCCTGAAAGAATAGTGCCCAGTTCCCCATTTTCAAATGTGGGATTAGATTTAAGTGGGCCTTTTGAAATAAAATATAAAGGTCAAAGAAAGGGTACTTTTCAGAAAATCTATATTGCCATATTTGTATGTATGGTCACTAAAGCTGTGCACTTGGATTTTGTCTCAGATTTGACATCCGAGGCTATAATAGCAACTCTAAAAAGATTCTTCGCTCGTCGTGGGAAAAGCTCTGTAATCTTTAGCGACAATGCTACAAATTTCGTTGGGGCTTCAGCAGAACTAAAACATTTACGTAGACTTGTTACGAGTGATGAAGTTTCGAACTTTTTAGCTTCTGAAGGTATTAACTGGAAGTTCTCCCCTCCTAGGGCGCCAAATTTTGGTGGCCTTTGGGAGGCAGGAGTCAAATCTTTCAAATACCACTTAAAAAGAGCTGTGGGTTCAGCTCATCTCACGATCGAGGAATTCCTGACAGTTATCACACAGATAGAGGCTATTTTAAATTCGCGACCGCTTTGTCCTTTGTCAACAGATCCTGACGATCTTCAGGTGTTGACTCCTGGTCACTTTCTCATAGGAAAGCCTCTTAATTTAATTCCAGAACCCAATTTAAGTGAGGTCAAAGATAATTTGCTAAATAAATGGCAAAGGACTCAAAAATTAACGCAGTTAATATGGAAACGTTGGCAGAATAATTATCTGAGCCAGTTACAAGAAAGAAACAAGTGGCTATTTAAAAAGCCTAATATTCTGCCAGGAATGCTAGTTTTGCTTAAGGACTCACAATTACCCATTTGCACTTGGTCACTAGGCCGCATTAATAAGGTTTTCCCAGGCGCGGACGGGATAGTCAGGGTAGTTGAAGTTCGTACCGCTAAGGGTAATTTTAAACGACCTATTTCAAAAATAAGTATATTACCCATTGAGGACAACATCATAGATCCTAAACTTTAAATGTGCTTTATTATATATTAATTTTTCATGTATTATTTGTGTTTATTTATTTTATTTATTTATTTTTGCTTATAATCTGTATCATATTGTATTATTACTTGTATTGAATATGTATCTTGAAATATAAAAATATTTCAACGCCGGGCGGGATGTTCCGCTTCTGTATCGTGTTCTTGTAACATCGCCTTGGCGACAAACACAGCCCACGCCAATTATACGCCAATCGGCAATTTACTGTAACCCTGCTCACGTGTTGTGTGACGCAGTGGATTCAGAGAAACAGTCTCTTAGCAACAAGCTCTAATGCTGCATCAAGCAGCGACTCTTAGAAAAATAAACATTCCATTAAATTTACAGTCTACTTGCTTTTTCTTTTTAGTTTTTCTTTTTAATTTAGTACACCTCCGTACAATCCTCATTAAAAATATTTTGACATAATATAAAAAAATGTCTTTTACCCCAATTCGTGCATTTAATTTTAGAGTTACAATTGCGTGAAATGTGGTTTTTCTTCAGGCAAACAAAGCAAGCCCCTTTTTTCAAAATTAAGTTACGTTTCTCATCAAAAGAAAGCGAACTAGCTTTAAAACATTTTTCTGATAAGTGACACTTTTCACAAAATATACACAAGTCTTCACGTTTTTTAACTAAATTCTTATTAGACTTATTATTTATAAATAAATCTGTGGCAGTTGGCATTGAATTGTATTCATTATTAAATTTATGATATTTCTTTGGGTTTTCAAAACAAAGATTGGAATGAGCCAAAAGAACCCGCTCTTCCGCAATTACTTCATTTTTAAAAAAATCAAGGATAGAATTTAATTGGTTCTTACCTTGAGGAATCTTCTCACACTGTATTTCCCAGATTTTTCATATATCATGCGGTAGACAAGATTCTACAAGTGGAAAAAGTATGCTGGCATATTTCTCTTCTGTGACACCTAAGGATTCTAGAGACCTAAGTTTTGTCTCTAGATTATCATATAACGACGATAAATTAAAATTCTTGCTTGATGATCGATTATTATTTAAGACTAATTGAAGAAGGTCTCTAACATATATCTCAATAAGTGTATCTTCTCTGCCGAACCTTTCTTTAAGATGTAGAAATACTTTTGGATAATTATCAGCAAAAACCGGATAACTATTAACTATATGTGCAGCTTTGGATTTCGGCGTTATCGCCTGTAAAAGATAAACAAATTTCAAATGTTCATCTAAAATGGTGTCTTCATGAATTTTACTGAATGAGTTCCAAAAGGTTAACCATAATCTTGCATCGCCATCAAACGGCTGTAAACTTATTTCTGGTAAGCGAAGTGGTCGGGACAGCGTTCTTTCAACATCTGTATAATTCTGCGATCGGAGTTGTTCTTCGATAGGCTTCACCAAAAATGTCTTTACTTTTTGCTTTATAGCAATAATTTTTTCTGTATACTCCTTGCATGCTTCAAATTCTTTAGAATAATCTTTTTCTATAACTTTCTCTGTCAACATAAAATTCAAAATTTCTTCATCTACAGCTCGCAATTTTGTGCTTTTATCTTCCAGTTGACACATTAAATTCTCTATTAAATTAGCATCTGGAGTTGCGTCGTTTAAAGCTTCATTTAAAGCATTATAAGTTTTCGTAAATCCAGCTCTAAGAGGCGTTCTTTTGATTTTCAAAGCATCCATTTTTTTCTTCAAGTTCTTTTAAATAATAAAAAACAGTTACTTTTCACACGTCCCTGTTCGAGCGCCACATATCACAAACATTGCGATCTCGATGTCATAAATTCTACCCGAAAATATAAACATCGTCGTTTTACTTTAAACGTGTGAAAAATAATTTAAATCTCTTACAAAAAAAACGAAGCTTCAAAACATTTCAAATAAAAACTTAACACACACTTTATTCCAGAAAAATTCTACTACTTTTCCATTTCTCATGATCGTATGCAAAAAATAAAACTATAACCATGGAGTCATTATGAGAGTGTGGACACCAAAGTAATTACAAATATTAATCGGATTCGCGACACTAGTCAGATGTGGCGATCACAAAAAAATCTTCTATCTTATGCATGTTAATACTTCCGGAAAAATGCAGCATGGCAGCGCCACCATTTAGTATTGTTTAAGCCTAAATATACTCAGCAAGAACTTATGTCAACTTATAACTGAATCTGTATTTTCATGAAAGTTCATGTATTTTGATATATTGCAAAATTCCCGCATTAGTTGTTGAGATACATTTATTGCAAAATCGTTAAAAATGCAATGCTGCAATGTCATCTGTAGGGTGATTTACACTAAATATTAAACAACACTAATCTGTATCAGGGACTAATTGCATCTGAAGTTTTAAAAAAATTCGTGCATTAGTTCTTGAGTCAGAACTATTGCTATAATCACTAATAATTCATCATGGCAGCGCCACTTGTTGATCGTTTTCCACCAAACATAATCAGCACAATGTTAGATCAAGTACTAACTAAATAAATATATATTTTTTTAATCTATGAATTAGTTCTTAAGATAAGATTATTGTGGTAATTGTAAATAATGCAGCATAGCAGCGTCATCTCTTGCGCGATATGTATGTAAAACTAATCAGACTACTTTCTATCAATGTCTTACAGAATCCAACGTTTTGCGGAATTGCATCATTATTTATTGAGATAGAGCTAATGCAATAATCATAAATAATAATTGGCAAGCGCCAACAGTTTGAGCGATTTGCACCAAAACGTAATAAGCTCCATGCTATATTAAGTAATACCTAAATCTGAAGTTTTATGAAGATTCATGCTCTAGTTCTTGAGGTATGGCTAAGTGAACAAAACAGTTGTAAATAATAGCAGTAGTGAATAATGCAGAGTAACAGCACAACTTGTTGTGCGATATACACAAAAAACCAATCAGATCTAAGTTACATTATGTTCTAACAGAATCTAATGTTTTATGAAATTCCGTGCATTAGTTCTTGAGATAGAACGCTCACACAATTTTTGTGACACACAGACAGACTGAATGACTGACTTTTAGACTGACAGACTGACATTTTGAAAAAAAAAAAGTTTTCGGGTTCTCTCAGCCCTACAAAGTGTAAATACGCCGAAAACCGGATTTCGGTAATTTTCACGATTCGGTAATCAAGACTTTTGTGTTGTAAAGATAAAAATAAAGTAAAAATACATTCTATAAAATGATAAGGAATAACACATTTGACTAAATCTCAAGTTCGAAAAAAAAAAAAAAAAAAAAAAAAAAAAAAAGAAGAAGAAGAAGAAGAATCTGGCGCGGAAATTAGTGTTTGTTAAACTAAAAAGTCATATTTTTCTACTTAGCTATCAGAAACGATATTATAAAACATAATTAATCCCTTCAGGACGAGCAACCGGTATAAGCGACAGCGCGTTTGGCACTCAGATCACTAGCGACTAGTATTCGTGCCGAGTATGTGGAACGTTATGTGTCTAAATGTATTCCGTACGAAAAATTTATTTTAGTCGTTTTTGAATATATAATAGGAAAGAACACACTTTCATTTAATTAGGAAAGCAAATGGAATCGATGAATAAATATTTTTTTAATCAGTGTTAATTAATTTAAAAAATACTGCAATGAAAAGAAAGTAATTATTTCATCATCTATTTATGTTTCTGAATTGTGATCTTTTCACGATCATAAAACTTTTACATGAGTAATAGAAGTCTATTTTTATTATTTTTATTTTGCTTGTTGCGGGGGGGGGGGGGGGAAGGCGGAGAGGATAAGCTGATGAACGCAAATATAGGATATCTATACATGTGCTTCTGACTAAGACTTAATGCGTGTTTCTGTTTCTTTTTTCTTTGTTCTACTTTTATCTCGATAGGAATAACTTATTTATTGGTTGACGGATGCATATTTCGTAAAGATTTTCTATCTTTCTTTTCATTTTTTCTTCTCTTTTGAAAATTGCTTATTCATATGCTTAATCATCGAGATTACTGACCTCTGAAATTTGCTGTTTAGAAATGAAAACCTCTCTGTAATTTACACTTTTATTCAGGCACATTAATTTGCGCAATCGAAAATAAGAAAAGGAAAGGAAAAATATATAAAGTGACCGATTGTGGATTGTATTGTACTAAACATTCGGAATAGTTTCGGCAAAAGATTTTTTTTTAAACATAAGATATAAATAAAGAAGTATTAGCATCAATATATTCTTTGATGAATGTATTTTAAGTTATCATTCAAGTTCTCATTATTATCAAACACTTTTTATTTGATATTTCTCACATTGCTAATGCATTATATATTGCTATTACTTTACACGTTGCTATTGCATTATGCACTGCTATGTATTTTATATTTTGATTTCAAAAATTATTTTAACATTTAATAACTTTTAAGCAATGTATAATTTAAAGTTTAATTCCATTTTACTTGCTTTTATAATGAAATACTTTTTATATAAATGACATTTTTTCATGGATTATGTATTTAAAGATTTCTTTTTTAATTTTCAAAAGTATTTTAAATTACATTAAACATTTTCAAACTATTTTTTATGTATATCTGCATGATTAGTATAAAAGAAATTATGCGACAGTTGCTTATAAGCTTAATTTCACTGTTTTTATTGGTGAACAAATCAGCTTTTTAAAACACTTATTTAGTTTAAGGATTGTATTAAAAACTATTTAGAAACAAAGCTATTTTTTCAAAAATATATTCTGTATTTGGGCAAAATGCTTCATATGTTGCTAAAATAAAAAGTGGTAAGTTTTTTTAATCATGTTATATTATTTTTTAATCTAAAAAAAGTGGTTAAAATAGGCATTATAAACATTTAAAAGGTCCGTTTATATTAAATATTGGAAAACATACCTCAATTTTTTGCATGAATATACATAATAACAATTTATTTCATGTGGGTTAATTTCGAAAAATTATACGGAAAAATGAATTTTCTATAATTTTTTAAAGAACACGTTACAATAGTTAGGCTTAGCTTCGCAAAATCCTTCGGCCCTGAAGATGAAATCAAATTCTCCCGCTTCGTCCTGAGATTCGCACTTCTGAATGCGCGCGCCGTCGCGAACGGGTTAAGTGCAGTTATTGTAGAGTACCACGTTGTTGATAAATAACTACGAAAATGTTTAAACGCATTTCTTTTTTCTGTTTTATTTATTTTTTCCGCTATTCCACATACATTTAAATAATGAATATTTTGGTATAAAATTTACTTTTTTTTTTTCTTTCTTTCAATTTTAAGAGAAGCATTTCATTTTAAATAGAATTACGTATTTCTCTAGAATTTTTTTCCTTGAATTTATTTTAAGATGAGCTTGTCTGGAATTACTATATCCAACGCTTGGAGTTTTCATTCGAATCTGTTCTGACTAATAACTGCTAAATTTTCATTTTTTAAAGTATGGACTTAAATTTCCATATTTCTAATTTAATATATGAATAATAATTTAATGTATACTGTTAGAAAAAACACATCTTTAAATGCTGTATTGTTAATTATTTTTAAATAAATAATTTCCGTAACCTTAGAAAACCCTAGAACCCATGCTTTTTTCGCTAATTCTCACCTGCACTGTAAAAAAAATCTGTAACCTTAGTAATCTAAATTAACCGAAATCTCTTATGCTTACTAAAATTTTATGTGTACACTGTACAAGAAAATGATGTCAATCTACAAAACTTGTAAGCAAAACTAAAACCATCTGTAACTTTACAAAAGAATTTACTAAAATTTTGGTAAATTTACTAACATTTTATCTATAATGCTCGTTATCGTCACTTAAAAAGTTCTTGGAATACGATTTCCCAAAGAAATTCTTAGTAACCTTAAAATTTGTTTGATTCAAAGTGCAAATCTGTATCTGTTACATGAATTTTTATTGTTGCCGTTACATAAAAAGTTCTTGGAATACAATTCTACTAGAAAAATTTTTGTAACTTTCCCAATTTTTTTTTACAGTGTGAAGCATGAAAAAGAAGGAAAATGGCGTTTGAAATTCCCTGCACGCATGCGAATTGGCTGTTTAATACCAATGTCCTGATTTATATTTTAAATTAAAAACCAAAAATTCAATAAATTCTAATTTACCTAAAAAGAAACAAACAGAAAATGATGTTTTCGAATTTGATAAAAAATGTAATTTTGTCATTCGATTAAACATATTAGCAATTACTTTTTTAGAGTTTGAAAACATATTCTTAACAAACAGATTAATTTAGTACATAAAACTTCATTAAATGTAAAAAAGTCGATTTTTTTTATGAAAAGCACACACTTCTCGAATTTAGTTAAAAATATAACATTAATATCTTTCATCATTCATTCATTATTCATTTTTCATATTCTAATTAAATGTTGTCTTATAAATAGTATGCTAGATATGTAATAAAATATTTTAACTTGTACTGTATGCGTGTTTAAAGATCAAACCTTATTCCACAACGAGGAAATATTCCTGCAATTAAGTTTTATTTTCCAAGGCTTCTCAACAAGAAATTAACAAGTGTTATCAATCCCCATTTTTAGAAACCGCTATCTTCGTTATACCCTTCATTGCATTATATCCTTCATTGCACGATTTTTTCATTTGATGTGAAAAAATTATTTGAAATGTATATTTTCGTCTAATAATGAGAAAAATAGTAAATAAATAAATAAATAAATTTAAATTTTAACCCCCTGACTGCCCAGCCAAAGGGTAATATTGTAATGTTGTTTTCCCTATAATTTATTAAAAATATAAAAAAAAGATGTTTTTTCCAACCTGATGCAAAATACGTTATTACTATCGGTGTATAATCTTTGATAGCATCAATCCTAACTTAACTTTTCAGAACTGGGTTTTATTTGTGGAATTATACTAATTTAAATATTGCTTATGTTGCAGTGAAACCTGCAGCGTAGTGTGTGAAAAAATCAGCCTGCGGCAGTCAGGAGGTTAAAGCTAAAATTTGATAATTTATGGCGTGGACTCTATACACACAATTGGGATTTTTAAATATTGTATTCCTATATTTTGAAATTATCTTGAATTAATTAATTTTATCAGCTTAAACACTCCGCAACTTGATTTATATTAAAATTATATGTATTCAATAAAAATAATAAAGTGAATTTTGCCTTAATGACTTGTTCGAAAATTCTCGTTTCCGAAAAACAAATCCTAATTTTTCCTCAAATACAGCCATCTGATATAGGCAAGATAATTGTTATTTCATTCTTTGATCTGTTGTTGATTAGTTACTAAGATTATACAGGCCATGTTCAAAGCACATAATGAGAAATATACACTCTAAAAAAAAAATTCAAGAGGTTACTAAAAATTTTTAGTAAATTTGTATTCCACAGAATTTTTTAGTAACCATTACAAACTTTTTTTTGCATGCGAAACAAGCATTTCTTTTGTAAACTGAACAAAAGAATTTTTTGTATAACTAACTTAAAAAATTTTAGTATGAGCTACCAAACAAATTTTAGTAATAACTCCAAAATTATTTTTCATAACCATTACGTGGGCTCGAAGGGCAGGAGATTCCTTCGGACTTTCGGAGCGGAAGATTTTCGGCAAAACCGCAATAGATGGCAGCACCAAACATTCCTACTGCTCCGTCAGGATATTCATAATCCCTTTATTAACGAGTACTTAATCTGCATACATTCGGGGCGTATTTGGCAGTGGCCAGTATCGAACCCGGGACCTTTCAGCCTGAGTCCGTTACGATAACCACTATGCTATCAAGGCCATACCAAGTGAGTTTTAGTAATAGCTATTAAAAATATAAAATTATTAGCTCTATTCGTTGCTAACTTTTTTCTAGTAATTCTTACAGATTTTCGTATAACCTACTAAAATTTTTTAGTAAGTACAAGAATCACTAAAGTTTTTTTAGTATATCGACACTTTTTTTTACAGTGTAGTAATTTTAAGTATGTGCTAGGTGTGGCACACGGTGTAGTAAAGGGTTAAACTCGATTTGTACCATATGCTGGCTTGCGCGTGGTTAAGATGCTAGATTCCATCTGCACCATGTGGATCCGCGTTCAAATCCAAGAAATTCATAGACTTTTTTTTCTGTCTTAGGACGCAAAGAAAAAGAACGGAAATTTCTTCGATTCACGGATATATACCTGCGGCAGTGCATTCAGGAATATTTCCGTGGATAGAAGAACGTATTCCTCGGAGTGTAAGTAGATTTCTAACTCTTCACATTTCTTTTGAAAAAGGAAGAAAATCCCGTAAAAATCTTTCATTGTAAAGCGTCAGAATTTCAATATACGCACATTGCCTATGTATTAACATACATATACTAAAGTATATTCAAGTAAATCTTCAAAAATAATACTATTATTAGTCTTAATAGTACCATCAAATGCATGGGGAAATTCACTGTTCAGAAATAATGCTTTTAAAATGCAAGTATCTCAATTTTCCCTTTTGGATTAAGAAATAGCATTCATTTTTCTAATTTGTCATATTTTATAACAAAGCGTTGATTCTATATTTACACCTGCATATCCACAATACACGTATTTCTTTTTAGAAATTTCTGTGGTCATTTTTTATTGTTATATGTTAAAATTTGTTATTAATATTGTTTAGATATTTAGTCATACCGCTCCAATGTTCACGATGAAAGAAAGCATGTATATATATATATAATTATATTTTCTTTTAGAAACATTCATACTGTATGAGCCCCCTCTCCTTCCTCCCCCTTAAAAAAAAAAACACATTTTTTATCATCTATACGTAATGTTTATTAAGTCACCCAGATAAAGTAAGACGACTAGCCCAAATAACGGCTATTTCGTATTTTATTTTATTTCCATTTCAGAAATTTCATTTTTGCTTTCGAATAAATATATAATTTAATTTCCATACACCGAATCCACTGTTATGTTTACAGTAATTTATTTCGACTTCATTTTCTGTTTTTCCGCATAATAAATCAATTTTGTTTCCTCATTTAAAACTGCTATGATTCCTAGTTTAGAATTACATTAAATTTGATAAATTTATCAAAAGTTACATTATAGTCCAGGGAAATTAAATAAAATGCATTTACCATGATTTTTTTTAGATGGTAAGTAAACTGTAATAAAAAATGTTTAAAATATACTTAACCGTAAATATAGCTTTAACATTATATCATAGCATTTTTAATTTATTAAAATATTTATTAAAATATTAAATTTTATTATTAATAATAATAAATTGGTAGTAAACAGTTTTGACTTAATACAATCCATTTAAATTATATATTTCTCTATGTATATTTAATGAATCGAAGATGCATTTCAAAGCTTTTTCAAATTTGATAATCATGCTGTATAAAGGATGTACGCGTTCACCTACTGACCATAAAAACGATATACAAGGTGACCTCTAAAATTCTGCATCCCGAAATCCTGCCTTTTCAAAAGCCTACTATCATAATCAACCCCTCGCCTTTTTTTTACACTTACGGGGTAATTACGCTTATTTTACTTTCAAGTTACGAGAGAAAATAGCAACTATTTACATGTTTCTGCCCGAAAAATGTTCCCCACACAGTACTTTGTTTATTATTACTGCTATATGCGTGGTACAATGCATATTACTTTATACGTTACAAAATACTATGTTCATAAAATTTGTAAAATAGTCTTTTAATGTTAAAAAATAAATATATCTAAAAATATATTAATTTCTTTTCTAAAAATCGAAACGTCCCTATTCTGGGACGCTAAGAATAGAGGGGTCGAAAACAATGAACAATTTAACATACTGCCTGATCGCTGGTCATTTGGAAAAATGTATAAATTTGATTGAAAAATTACTATCTACTTTACAGAAGAAGGTTGTATTTTCAAAATACATTTTCTTTAATTGCATAAAATAAAAGAACTTTTGTTAATGAATGGTCGTTAAAAAAAGGAAAAAAAGGCACATAAAATTGACATGAATGTCTCTGTCGCTACTTCAGAAGAAATCATTTTATTGTTTTTTGATTTTTTTTTTCAACATGGAAAATATAAATTAAAAATGTGCATATTTAATTTTCTCTTTTTCTTATACAACCTGAAAGTAGGCCCATTTTTTAGGAAGCTAGTAGTAGGCATTCTGTCTGTTTGCCACCGTTCCCAGTAGGACAAAAACGCAAGGAAAATTTGCCTGTGAACGTTAAGAGATGCATTTTATAGCAATTAGATATTTGGATTAAATATATGTTATATTAACCTATAAATAAATGTTTTTAATAACGATCTTTCGTTTTTTGAAATACAAAAGAAAAATAAATTTTATTAAATAGTTTATTTGAAACTGCAATTATGGTTAATTTTGACATTGTTCGAGAGAGGCGTCTAATTGTATTTGAAAAGGTTGCAATATTTATATAGTAAATTAAATAATCAGTTGTATATTTCAGGTTATATTATTAATAAAACTTATCAATATCTTTAAGTATATATATAAATAATGAATCAAAAACACCAAATTAATAATTTATTATTAATTATAATTTAAATTATTAATTGACTCATTTTAATTTATAATTAGTTAATTAACTTGTATATTCCTTAAACATATACGTACTAAATTATTTTTTTTTTCATAACAGATTTGGAAATTTACTTTCATAGAACGAAAGAGTGCATTAGACTTCTAAGGAAAAATCTGTAGTTTATTGGATGGTAATTGAGTTGTTTTTAAAACGTTTTACTCATATTAATTTAAACTACTTTTTAAAATTACTCATCTTGATTTAAATTGCTTAAAAATAACTCGCTCACTCGAGTATTTTCAACTCTTTTACGAGAAGCTGACTTTCAATTCGTGACATGAATGGATTTCAGCCCAACTTGAGTTATTTGTGGCTAAGGTTTAGAGAGGGTTTACAAGATTTGCTTAACTTTCTTTTTTAATGGGAGAACATATGAGGTTACCAGAAGCTAAGGGGTATGAGTGTAAAATTTTAAAAAAAGTAAATAATTTGACAGAAGATCTAGAAATATGATTTTATTTTTTTAGGTAATGAAATGTAAGTGATTTTCTAATAATGTATTACGTTGTAGAGATAAACCACTACTTTTCCCGAATAACAATCAATACTGATTAATTATAAATTACTCTCCTTTTTTTTACATTTCTTAAAATAAGAGTTTAGGGACCACAATGAAGCTCCCCTTTTCTTTTTCGATTCAGTCAAATGTTATTAATGTTCAAATTTACCGTCTTTTTTTACATTGTTTTATTCTTTGATTTGGTTTAGGGTAAAACTTTATTCTATTTTAAAGTAATTTTCTATATATTTATTTCTTTCATATCTTTTTACAATCTGTACAAATTACAAATTTAATATTTAAAATTTTTGCAGTTTTTAACCTTTTGAGTGGCAGTGGGGTACATTAAATACCACCTGATTTGAATCAAGATTGCCAGCAGTAACTTTTATTAAATTTTGTATTTCCAACTTTGGAGAAAAAAAGTTTCAAAATTGATTTTTTCATTTTAAAATATTTTTTTTTTCGAATATTCCGGTGTGAATTCTCTATTACAAATACACACTTGCCTGCCCCTCAAAGGGTTAAATTCCTGCTATAAAATTTTAATACATGTTATACTGTTTATATATATATATATTACAGAAATAATGTGATATTCATAGCATATTTGGTACAAAAATGTAAATATCTCATTGTGTGCTTTGGGCCTTTATGACACATACCATAAAAACCCATATAAAAACCCATATGAAGTAAGAATTTTTTTTATTACATTTCCTCCATTTGTGACTACTTAAACTAGTACTTTTTTTCATAAAGAAAAGAAAAATCGTACAGTGAAGGGTTAATGTTCAAATTTAACGTCAGTTACATTTAAAGTCAATTTACCCCAAATCGAGTTTTTATCCGTTGGATTCTGAATGCCGTATTATCAAAAATTTTGTGGTAAACAGTAGGGAAAGATGGGGATACTTGAGCCACTTTTTAAATTTTAATTTTTTAATTTTTTTTTAGAATTTTATAGAACAAAATAAAATATTGGAAATGAAAATTTGATAATTTTTCTTCAACTGAAAACCACTTTCAATTAATTTTGAACTATTTTTCTATGGCTAATTAATTTTTACTTTTTTTTTACATCGTGGCTCAAGTATCCCCATGGAGGGGATACTTGAGCCAGTACAGAAAAATACATACAAAAGTAATTTTTTTCACTTTTTTATGCACAAATATTTTATGATGCATAAAGTCCTTCAAAATGAACTGAGATTAGAATTCAGATGTTTCAGCTCTTTGGGAACATGTATGAAGAACAAGTTTAGAATGGTTGTAAAACCACCCATCTTTTTTCTTTTACCTACATGGTAACTCAGTAGTGCCCAGTGTTGGGGACAATAGAAGTCATTTCTTTGATTTAAAAAAAAGTTACAGTAATAGAGGTTACAATTACAACATAATATATTAATCTGAATATATTATATTAAATAATAAATGTTTAATATGTTGGACCTAACTAATTAAAGTATTAGAAATTATTTTACATTTATTTAGACATGCTATTTTGTTAGTCAAAATGGAAAATAAAATGGATATTTGTTATTAAAAAAATACATTTTTAAACATTTTTTTCTAAGACATTATTAAAAAAATTAATTAAAATAAAAAATTATGCTCTCTTTTATTCAGAAAAAAATCTTTTAGTGGAAATAAGGACGTAATTTTATTTTTTGTTTATTTTACCCATGTCTAATTTCCTAGTGGGGATGGTTGAGCCATGGCTCAAGTATCCCCAATCTCACTGGCTCAAGTATCCCCATTACCACTATTTTTGTTGATCAGAGTTTTATTAAGTAAAGCATGCAGCTATTTGAGCTATTTTAGATTCAAAATACAATTGAGATTATACTTATTAAATTTATATGTATTTTTTCAACTTTAAACGAAACTTTGATAACAAAAATATAAAAAAAAAAAAACATGCACCTAAATATTTATTTTAGATAGGGAAAAACAACTATTAATCACCATACTATCAAAATAGTACCAAGGTATGTGATTTCTTTTTTACGTGTTCAGAACTATAAATATGTTACAATATTGCCAGTTTTAGACAGAAAAATTAACCAACTGTAGAAATAATAGGGGTGGCTCAAGTATCCCCTATGCTCAAGTATCCCCACTCTCCCCTACATCAACTGCATGGTGATTCCATTTTAGTGATGCGTGAATCATTTAATAAACACCACGTCTTTGATGGTCGTTATGCAAGTCGTGAAATGGACAAATAGGCAATAAATAATCTCGTATTAGAATTTCTCCATCAAAACACTGAAGCATTTGCGTAACTTTATTAGCGACACACTGTCTAAAACAGTTCCCATCTTAGTGTTAGAGCCCAAGTCTTTCTGTGACAAGCATAGTGGCGATTAGAAAAATTTAGAATTAAGAAATCTATAGTAATAGGGGAACTGCCAGTCACGATAATATATTGACAAGTTCAAAATCGCCAAAATTCTGAGTTTTCACTAAAAGCTATTTTTTGTAAGAAATCAAAATCGCAAGGACACTAATAAAAACATCTAACGCGCCTCATTGAAAAGAAACAAAAACGCCACGCGAAAAGCTCCAATAATAATAATTCTGCAAAAAGTTCCGTTAAAACGCGTAATAAGCTAAAAATATGAAGTGTAAACAAACAGCTCAGTACGCGAAAGATCATATATAAAAATAAGTAAAAAATGAAAAATAGATCATTTAAAATCATTTAAAATCACACTAAATAATCGAATTTAGTCAATATAAATTATAAATAAATTTATATAAATATTTCGTTAATAAATGAAATGAAACACAGTTTCTTTTTAAAAACAATGACGAATTTTCTTTTTTTCAGTATTTTTTCAATAAACATATTGTTAATTTATTACCACTATATTTATCAGTGAAAAATAGAAGTTAACGACTGTCTATCACGAACCGTAAACACTAGCACAAAAAAGTAAAATAATCTAACAACATTAATTTAATTATTTATAATAATGAATGAGAGGCAATTAAAAAAAAACATGAAAAAAATCCATTAAAATGCGATATCCGTATTAAATAAAAATGTAGTGTTCTTAGCTATTCAATTATGCTCCCGATCCCACTTTTTTTCCCTCTTTTTTTAATCTTTCTCCATTATAAAACTGAAACATAATAAAAAAAATTTTGATTTTTTTTTTAATTTGTAAAAAGAAATAAAAAATACTTTAGTTTTTCTACTACTTAAATATAATATTTTTCAGTTCTATTCCTGACAAATGTGTTTAATGTTTGAAATAAAACTCTTTCTTCAGAAATCATTATTTCTTTAGATATAAAAACCATTTATATTCTACTTCTGGATACATTATGCTTGAGTAAAAAGTTTTTTTTAACTTAAGTATACATCTAGATTTCTTACTATTTAAATATGGTGTTATGTATTGTGAATCAATGTACATAGGAGGAACTGGGGCACATTGATACAGTATTTTTCAAAGATTTTTTTTTTTTTTTTTTTTTTTTTTTTTTTGGTGTTCAGAAAGCAGAAATTTCAAGTTATTTTTCTATGTGGTGTCAGCAAAACTTGCGTAGTGTGTTATAAAAATGTACTATCGTTGTTTTATATATAATTTTTGCATGTAATTTAAAATAAAAAAAATAAAAAAAGTCATTTGTATCAATATGCCATATCCCCGGGGCAGATTGATACACCTCATTGGACACTTTGATACGTCTAGGAAAATGAAAACAAAATAACGTCAATGCATATTTTTCAAAGAAAAAATAGCTAGTAAGCTATTTTATATTTATTAACAGAACTTCTAATTGCCCGCAATTTATTTGTAATATTAAAGCAATCAAAATGAAATGTATAATGACCTAATGTTCTGGCCGTTCCTTGTCTGATTGTTGGCTGTGTTAACTTTGTCACATCTAGCACTTCAACCCCAGCATTATCTTCTTTCATAGGAAAGGTGAAAAAAATTACCAGGTTTTCTGTTTGTAAATTGGTTTATAAACAGAAAATAAAAGATAATTATATTAAAAATAATGCTTATAATATAACTATCCTGTTCTGTTCTGCAGCTTTTTTCTCTTACTTAACATTTCTCATGTCGAAAATACTTTTTTCTCTAGAGAATCGATATAAATTTGATATTTTCGAAGCTGCCGTTTGTTTCGTTTGTTAATTCTACTAGCACTAGATGTTGGGTAAGTTAGTACGTCTTCTGTTTGCAAAAATACTATAAAATGTTCTAATATAAAAAATAGAGCTATTTCACTTTAATAAACACTAATATTAGAAATTTTTTGCAAAAAATGATTGGATTAAGGAGTGTATGGAAAAAAAAAATAATGAAATGTAATGAAAAAAATGAACTAGAAAAGGATTTAGGTTGTATCAATGTGCCCTCACATAGACTGTATCAATGTGCCCCATATAGCCATTTTGAGTAAAATAAGTTTCAAATCCAACACTTCATAATTTATCTAACAATAAAGATTGAGGAACTCATAAATAGTAGTTTTACTTGCCAGGGAGAGTATTCTTTTCGGTTGAAAATGCTGGAACAGTTGTATAATACCATTTCAATTGTACAATTCAAATTTACTTTTGACCTACAAAAACAATTAATCACCCGTCCCATTTCATCAAACTAATGAATCATTCCAAGACTTTCTGTATGTGGTTGAGTGCACTAATATCAACTTTTGGAGATGTTGTGAAATTTCCTGTAATGACCCTGTGTGCAGTACAGGGGGTGTATCTATGTGCCCCAGTTCCCCCTATACATTTTGTTTCATTTGAACTTACTCATGAGATTCAAATAAGCATAGCTAGCTTTCAATGCTTTTTTTAAAATTATTTCACTAGAGATATAATTATGATCGATTTTTATTTCTTATAATGGTTCAAATTTCGACTGCCGTAGGATGGGGGGGTGGGTCAATATATTTCGCTGTTCTCGTTTAAAATTTGAAATAATTAATAAAAATATTCATATCCGTATTATTCAGGAATAGGTAATACAAAGCCATAAATTGAAATACAATCAAGTATTTTACACTTTACAGTACACCTAACCTATTCAACGGTGTAAAATTAAAAAATATGCTATTTTGAGAAATAATTAAATTTGCAAACAAAAAAAATGAATGTAAGAGTAAAAATAGGTTGATTATTCATCAAACCAATTTTTAAAAAATAAGTTATACATACAAACCTGAATCAAATTCTGTGCGAATTGTGGTAAGAGCTGGAGTCCACCACATCTGAAGTACTTTTGTCTATAGCTTGAGAGTGGGTTGACCATTACAGTCTGAGATCCCATGTATCAGAAGCATATCTTCATTCTCCGAGTTCATGTAGTTTGCCGTTCTACTGCTTCCTTGTCTTAATGTGAAATGCTTTGGAACTTTATGCCAGGGCGACGCAACAGTTTCGTGCTTCTGGAGGCCTGTTGAACTCTTCACCAAGAAGTTTGCATATTGCCTTTAACACTCTCTCGTTAAACTGTGCGCCAAGATTTCTTCCCGTTTTATACACAGGCACAACTTTCATAACTCCAGCATCATGGGCTGAGGTATAAGACAGATTTGTGTGACACAGCCTTTTCAATGCCTCTATTGCGTCAGGTAGGCGTTCCTGATCAGTATTCCTATCAGATTCCGAGTCGTCTAGCTGTATATTATATCCCAACGAAGTTCATAACATCTTTTCTGGTACACCTGTATTTCGAGTTATTTAATTAGCCTCCTAATTATTTCCTAAAAAATCTGTGAATGGTTAATAAACTGTAAATATAGACGTTAACTCTGACAGGCTTAAACTTTCAAATTTTAGAATTATTTTGAAATGCAGTTGCGACTGATCAGTTCCGTTTTGAATTTTTAAATACGGGGCCTAAAAAATTTGGAAATTCGATTCCACGCAAGCTCAGATTTTTTTTATTTACGTTTTAAAAGAGAAATTTTGATTTTTACTAAAAGAGATAATAATAACGAAGTACTTCATATCTTTCGTCACTCAATTTGTCAATTCTAGAAATATTTAAAACAAATACATGTTTAATATTTATATAAACAATTTACCTAAGTGTCATAAGATAAGTCTATCTATTACAAATAGAAAAAATACAGGATTGAAAAGAATTGCAAATAGAATACAGAATTGCAAATAGAATACACAATTACAAGTGGAAATAATACAAATGGAAAATGTATATATTTCTACTTAAAAGTATTATATTACAACTTTCATTTTTTTAACGCTTTCGATAGTTAAAAATAAACAAATATTTTGCATGCATCGGATATTGCATAATATGTTATGTACATGAATTAGTTTGACCTTAAGTAAGCACAATGTTAAGATCTCTAAATTATGCGGAAGATTATATTACTTCACTCATATTATAACACGGTATTAAGTTTTATCTAGAAATTTTCTTTTTTAAGGCATATGTTTTTCCTTTCACGTACGAAATAAATATAGAAAATTTAATTACAGATTTGTTTATTGTCCAGGGATTTCTTAAAATGTGCTTTTGTAAATTTTTCTAAGCACGTTTCATTCTTAATGGGTTTTATCTTCACACTATCTAGAACCACTATAAATATCATTATTATTTGAAAACATATATAAATAAAACTATATAAATATTATTTGTATAGTTGACTTATTGTTATTGTATTTCATGAAAGATTTACAAGATTAAAAGAATGTGTATACATGTAATTTATTTATAACTATTTTTATATCTCTGCATTTATAATAAAATATTTTGAAATAATTTTATTGTTGCGCTAAAAATTATTCGCATCATTTTCATTGGAAGAAAAAAATCCTTTTAATTTCAAAACTTTTTAAATTTTGAGATAATTTATTCAAGATTCAAAAACATGACACTGAGAAGTTTTAAACATAAATTGTATTAAGTGTAATAAATATAAGCGAGAAAAATTATAAATTTGTACAGTATGTAGAATAGTTTGTAAGCAGTAATATTAAAGCAAATGGTTCAATTTTTTTTTCATGATGCTACGGGTAAACCTATATCAAACTGAAATAAATTTCGCAGAAAATTTTAAAGCTTAATTAATATTTGTTCATTGTTTATCTTTTGTTCTGTTTTAACTGTTCATGTTAAATATTTACAAAACCATATTAGACATAAATATGTTTTGAAATTGTATTAAAAATCTTTCTGAAAAATGCATACTAATAAAAATGTGAAATTGCAAGATTTTTTTTTTTAACTTTTACGCAATCTTTCTTATTTTTCTAATAATTATGCACGTCGGCTCTCGTTAATTGGAACTCGTCGGTACCATAAGAAATGTTCGAATTATCCGAAGTTCAAATTATGGAAAATATGAAATGAAAAGCTGCTTAATATGATACTATTGCAAAGGAATTAATATTATAGTGTTTTTTAAATTCTTTTCATCTGTTATCATTTAAGTATGACTTAATATTATTTAGAATATATAATTACATAAACTATAATTAAATAATTAGAAAGAAGTACGATGGAGGAAAAATTTAAAGCATCACTGATGGACAGACGGGGTTCTAATAAAGGGAGTATGAAATGCATTGCATTATATGCATACTTGTTCGGAACAATTTTCACAACAATCAAAGAAAAAAATATTCAAATGATCTGAAATCCGTGAGAATTAAATGAAAAATGAAAAATCGGAATTCTTGTTACTTCGAAATAAACGAAATCAAGAGAAAATGAGTTCGAATTAATGAAAATTTTTAATGTTATTCTGTCATTGAAAATTACGGGACTTCATGTTTAGTTCGAATTAAACAACGATTCGAATTACTCAATTTCGAATTAACGAGAGTCGACTGTAGCTTTATTCACCTTTATCCCTACTGGTGTTAAATCAGCTAGATGTTTAGGAATCACATCTTTTTTTATACTAAATAATTAGAGACTTATGAAATGAATTTTCAATTTAGAAAAACACTGACACATATTTTTTTCATGTTATTTTGCATTAAATATTTTATCTTAAAAATTGACTTTTCTACATTTATTTACAATGAGAAGTGATTTTTTTATTCTTAAAAAGAAGGTCTTCATACAGGCATATTCTGAAAAATCCGAAAAAATATACAATGTTCTTCTCATGTGGATATATATGTTTTATAAAAAAAAAAAAAAAAAAAAAAAAAAAAAAAATCGGCGGAACCTCGATAGAATGTTCGTAAAAAAATAACGAACATTTCGTTTATTCGGCAATTTATCGCCAGTTAACATTTTTTTAAAATACCTTTTAAGATAAAAATGTTTCATGCTGAACAACTATTTTTAAAAATATTTATTTAAATAATTTTACTTTTGTCGGTTTTAATTTGGTACAGCTACTGTTTTGTTATATATATGTATAATGATAGTTAACTATGGGATTTTATGAAATTAATATTCCTCAATTCAAATATTCAAAAGTATTTTATTTTTTAATAAACTTTCTGCTGTATTTCCGCCTCTAAATTTTATTCATCCTTTATTATGTTCATAAGTATTTTTAGTAGTATTTTTTTTCAAAGTATACTGAGTATGCCCAGAATGGAAATATTCCTTGTAAGTACACATTTAATAATTGATATGAAGAGTATATATTTTTTATTCGATTAGTATAGCTATTAAATTCGACATTACTAAATGTTTAAAGTTTCAGGATTGCTATTTAAATAGTGATAAATTGAACTTATTTCATAGAATTAATTTAACAACAAATTTAAAATTTGCCGGGAAATACATCGGGGTTTTTTTTTTGTTGTTGTTGTTTTGTTCATTCTTTAACAATAACAAATATAGTACACTCAAAATTATTTTAATCTGCCAGTATCCTTTTTAAATTGGCAATAATTCGAATGCATTTTAAACTTCTATTGCTAACAGTAACAGCACATTTGTATTTTTAAAATAAAATATTCGCTTTCGAATTATCTAAAATAAATGTAAACTATTATCTAATTCGCAGTGGGCTCTCACATAATTTATTTTGATATCTCTGGAAACTTGATTAACATTATACAATACTATCTTTAAAATAATAATAATAACAATAATATATTGTGCTTTTGAATATTTAATATTATTTATTTTGATGTAGATAAGGAAATAAGATGATAAGAAAATACATACACGCATAACATCTGAATGCTAAAGAATTTAAATTAATATGTATGATTGCGATGTATATCGTTTTAAAACAAGCTTAAAACAATACAAAAATTAAAATGTATATGTATATTTAACTGTACATCCTTCAAAATATTTAATCGTTAAATATTCAAGATATTTCCGCAGTAAATAACGGGTAGCCGATAATTATCAATAAAAACTAAGTCAACTTACTTATGTTTCTTTATAAAAATATGCAAAAAGCAATATCTAAAATAAAAATTACCACAAAGTACAGATCGTTGTATTTTTTTATTATTATTTATGTATTTCGTTTAACTTCAGAAAATATAATTTTATTCATATAGTGTGCTACGAGAAATTAAACCAATATAAACCACAAATCGTTTTAATTTTAATCTACAATTTCACAGAGACTAATAAAACTATTTATTCTTTTGGCGTCAAATTCATCAAGTCTCTGTCCAAGTGATAAATAAAATTATTTTAAATAATACATAATATTATAAAATTGCTGTAAAATGTTTTTTTAAGAATTTTTCGAAATTTCTCTCTCGTTTTGAATTTTAGAACTGAGTTAAAGAATTTTATGTTATCATAAATAAAAAATTTTTCCTAATGCATTCTTTGATGTAAATATCTAGCTTTTTTTAACACCTTCCAACAAAGTAGAAGAGTGTGTATGCTTTCGGTTTGTTTGTCCGCCTGTCCGTGCTCTAATTCTCGTAAATATACTCGGATTACAATGAAATTTTCCGAACTTATAAATGTTTACACTATCACGAACCCTATTGCAAATGAAATTTGTTCCAACATTAGTTTATTTACCAGGACAGTCAAACATTTTATTTTACATTACGACCTGTGGTAAAAAACCATTAAAATAAATTTTAAAGGTCTTATACCATACTGAATATTATGAAATTTATATGTATTTTCGAAGTGCACTGAAATATTCATTATGTAAATCATGCAGTGAAAATAATCGATATTATTGATTTACAGGGCCAGACAAAACAATTCTAATACATAATAATAAAGGGGGAATTTGTTTGCGAAATCTTTGCGTTATGTGGTGAAAATAAATTTTCCCCTTATATAGTATGTATATGGATCGACAGGTAAAATACAGGACCGCAGAAATATTGGAATACGAATTTGGCTGTGGACAGTAACACTTTACTTCCCTAAATAAAGAAGTTTTCTTAAATGTTTCAGAAAATGTTGGGAAGTGTTTGATAATCTATGCTTAACGCATTATTTTTCTTACTTTTTTACAACATTTGAGTTCTGTATAAAAAAAAATTCCATTCTTTCTAGAACCACTGCAGTCTAAATACTTTTTTTTGCCTGTTTTACATCATATAAATTATTTCTTATATTTGATGTAAAAAAGTGATTATTTACATGCATTTATGAGTGTGAAAGAAAATTTTAATCATCAACGAAATCAAAAATCTTTTTTCAATATTTGCGCTTAAGACTTCATTGTACAATTTGCTACCAATTATTGTGTTTAATTTACCCAAGGAATGTGAATCAGTGAAGGAAGGAATTAAGTGATTCTTGAATTGGGAGTATCAGCGCCACAAACTGAGTATTATTTTTAGGTACAAGCCCTGTGATTGCAAGCAAACCTTCATTATTCTTCTCTCTGTTCTATATTCATGGTCACTTTAAACGTTGATCTGAAGATTCACATAATATCATTCCTGAAGAGTTATGTACTAGTTTTAAATATTATTCGCATATGAATAACATTCATACAAATAAAAATGCATTTATTAACTAGCAGCCTTCGTCTAAGGCCGCTAAAATTCGCGTTCAAAAATGCATTAAAAATTACTAAATATTATAAAATTGTAGGGGATAAAATTAATTTTAATAGGATAGAACACTGTAGTCTGAAACCATTGATGGGTTAATGATTTGAAAAAAATGACGCTGAACACAAAAAACTAAAGAAAATCTCAAAAAATCGACTTGAAAATTGCGTTAAAAATTGCTGAATTTGAAGAATCGCTTCTGATAAAATTTAGTGGATTACATTTGAAACTAAAAGTTGAGAGTTCATAGTCCCTTTTACAATATCAAAAAACAGCTGCAAAATGCGAAAAAAAAAACACTATAAATATTATAAATAAATTCGCTAAAAATAAAAAAAAAATCACTCTACGATTTCCGAATAAACTTTACTGAAAACAGGTGAAAATTTACTACATTAGGTCAAAAGAACAAAACTACATTTATTTCACAAATGTAAGAAAATCACCTCAAATCATTAAAAAAGCTTATTAGAAATCACATAAAAACTAAATTATAAAATCTATCTAAAAATTCGAAAATTGATCTTTGAGGTACAACACTTTATAGTTAGAGGTACATTACCCTCAAAATTTGTAGATTTGTAGCGGTCTTTTCAGAACATCTTCGAAAAACTCACAAACTTCTCTCTTTATTATTATAGAATACATACTTAAACATTCTAGCTTTCCAAGTGAAAAAAGAAAAAATAACTTTAAAGACGCTAAACATATATAAAGAGATCATAATGTAGCAAAAATAATGCAATATATATCTATCCTTTAATATTACAATTTTTAGTTACATAAATTATTCACGATTGTTTGCTCTAAACATGCATCTACGAAAAAAATGATCTATTTTTAAAAATGAAATACATAAAGAAACATTTGTATCGCATTGAATTTGTTAAAATATAAAATTCGATTCATGGGAATGTAATGTAATGGAAGGAAAACAATATTTTTTTCCTCAGACTAAATATTGCGAAAAGATCATAGATATAATCTGTCTCAAGGGAGTGGCCTCAAGAAAATAAAAAATTCCTATGCAAATAGAATATTTCGTTTAAAATTGCCATTTACAGTTTTCTTTTACATTCAGCGATTTTAGATAAAGAGCATCTGCCAAATAAACGGTTGATATTTTTTTAGTGAAACATGATGTTGAATATTTCTAAAAGAGAAATTGATTTTCATTTATAAATCGGATGAAAATTGTAAAATAAATGCATTATTTATTTTAATAATATTGATGTGAAATGGTGTGTGTAAGAACAGTAGAATATTTTCGAGATTTAATTTACTATTCACTATCCGGGAATCACTAGAGATCTTTTTTATGTAATCAGAATCTTTGCATTCAGCCTCCATTGAGGTAACTTAAGTTTGGAATGAGATGGAGCTCTGCAAGATAAGAAACAACAGTAGAACTTAATTCACGTTCACAAATATCATTTTTATGCTTGCACTTGTTTTTCTTTGTACATCTGGTCTCGTGATTTTATTTACTATTTTCTTCTATTTAATTTATTTTTCTCTTTTTACGAAAATATTTGTATCAAGAAAGTTCTTGAGAATGTCACCTTTTGAACGATTAAGCATTTGTAGATCTGAATTAGAGTATTTATGTGCTTTAAGTTCCTTTAAAAAAAAAAAACATTTCTTAACGATTTTTAGCTCAACTTGTATACTGATTACATTAAAATATTTTTGAAAATGCTACTTTTAATTTCATACAGCAGTACTCCGACTTACATCAACATCCCTTTGCGTTGATTGGCCTGCAATATATTTTTTCTTTAATTAAAACGCACTTTTAGCTTTTTTTGCCCAGACTTTTGGAAAAATTTACTATCTCTGATTCAATCATTTCATGGGATGGGGTTTTGTAAAAAAAAACAAAGAGGGATACGTGAAGTAGACACTTTTCCTTTGAAATGACTGACAAACAAATCCTTAAAAATTGACTGTGTATCTTTATTATTTGATAAAATTATCAAAACTGTAAAAAAAATAAAAATAAATAAATAAATAAATAAATAAATAAATAAAGATGAATATTTTGAGTTAGGAGGAAGGGGGACGTTGAGGGGAGATTATGGCAATTGTAGAATTAACGGAACGACTAAAAGTAATTGAAGGTGGAATGATTAGAATATTGATTCATTAAAGCAAACTGCAGCAATGACTTCAAAAAGCTCAAAACACTAACTCTGCAGTTACAAAGAGTTTCTAAGAGAAAAAAATAAAAACAAATATGGCTGAAAATTCAATTCCTTGCATGCTCAAAGACACTATTTTTCTAAGACAATTTTTTTCATATTACGTTTTGTTCATTTAAATATACCTCGACGCATGTATCCAGTTTTGTTATGAAATTCTAAATGAATCGGGGTATTACTGTTCTAAAAAGGTTTTCGTTTCTTACTTTAGTTTGTCTGGATAGATATTTATAATAAAATATAATTAAAATATATTTATATGGATTTTTTCTCCTTGATTGGTTTAGCTTAAAATATTAAAGTAATTATTTTAACCATTTTTATGCAAAAGATAAGAAAAAGGTTTTACATTTGCCATAAAAGCTTAAAAATTAAGAAGATGAATTTGTTCGACTATTAAATATCATATATTTATACAAATAAAACTAGGTGGTTCTGCCCCCGACCCCCCTACGAGCTGCTCTTGTCAACTCCCATTGCGACAACGCAAATTCTAAGGCGGTAATTTTATCTGTTTTTAAAATATTGCAAAAAATTGAACTATAATTAAAAAAGAAAGAATGAAAGAAAGCGTTGAACTCCCATTCAATTTCTTTTGATTGTAAAGTTTAAGTTCGAAATCAGATCCTGTTAAACATCTTTTGATATTTACATGTTCTAAAAAAAATAAGTAAGACATTTTAAATGTGTCGTTTGATATCTGGGGTAATTTTCATTAAGTTTTTTTCCCATTTTAATATTCACCTTAAAATATTTTTGTTGATTGTAAGAAAATATTATTTGTGTCATCTTAAAACTTAAAAACACATCAAAACTTTCTTTCATTTCTACCAAATGATATTGATAGAAAATATAATGGACTGTTTGTAGAAAGTGTTAGATTTATGACGGCCCATAACCTCTCCCACTTTTGCACATTCTGGTCCGAATGAATCTGACAATCAGAAATGTCTCTATTGAATGGGGCATAATCAAATGAAAAAGTCACTAACATGCAGTGTGAACCTTATTTCTGAGTTTTTTACTTGCTAGATGTGGAGTAATGATCATTCTTATTTTTTATTGTACAAGTAAAAACAAATCAAAATTTCTGTTTTTATAGATAATTTAAAAGGCAATATTTTAAAAGCAAATGTTTTAAAAATATAATTTTATAACTAAATAAAAAATTTCTTAGTTGTATACAAAAGTTAGTCTTTTAGAAACATCTTGGGGGATTTTACATACTTCAATACTTTTTACTTCTAAAAAATAATATTTCTATTAGCTCCTTTTAGCAATTCAAGGACAAAAAATCTTCTGTAAGTGACCGCTCTCTTTTTAAGACAATGTTGTCATTGTGCCGCGTTTGTACCACTGGGGAATAGATGTGATATGATGAACTTGGTGTATTCCACCACTCTCAACCATTGTAAGTCGGAAAAACCTGTGTGCCTTCTTTGCTTAACTCTATTTCTAATACAGAAAAACACACTTTTCACTAAGCTCATCTAATAAATAAATTCATTAAAAAGGAAATAAAAAGTGTTCCTGTCGACTGTCATAATGAATTTTTACCTGCCTTCAAAATCTAAATATCGATATGTTACAATAATGTAGTTGCTGTCTTTTGTGAGGATTGTATTTTATGACAGATGTTCTGTTTCCATTTAATTCACCTTTACAAAATGACAACCCTATTGAATTCGGAATTTTATTTCACTATTGTAAGAGAAAAGAGACCGAAATTTATAAGTAAATTTGAAATCATGAGCCTTTGAAATTTGAATTGCCTTGATCATTTGAAATCATTTGAATTCATGTATTATGATCTGGTTCTAGAAATAAAAGTAAAAAGTTATTTAATTTCTCCGTATGTTTGCAGATAAGTGAATTTCTTTAGTTTCTCATCATCTTCGAGTTCTTTTATGAATTTCTTTGAAACATTAAGTTCTTTTACGGGGAAAAACTTATCTTGCATAATATGACAATGAACGAAATCATTTCTGTATATGAAATTATTTGAAATGGTATCTTCTAACATTAACTGGTAGTCTTTTGCTTTTTGTTTTCCATTAAGAAAAGCCAGAGCAGTTTTACCATTCTGAGAAAAGCAATCCCACGCCATCACGGGTATTCCACCAACGCTTCAACTAAAAAATATGCCACTCTTCATGTTTAATATTGTGCAAGTAGTATCTTATGCCATCTGGACTACCTAAATTAAACTTCTTTTCATCTGACCAGATGACTGTGCTCCATTCTGTTCTCCATGACATGTGCTGTTGTGCAAAGTGAAGTCTGACTTTCATGTGATGGGGATCAAGTTTGGGTTTAGCTTTCATTTTCTTCTATTTCATATTCGGCGCTCGTTGGAGAACTAGTCTGACAGTTCGAGAGTTTACATTTAGGTTTAACGTATTTATTACAATTCGGCTAGAAGAAACTCCAGTACTGGATGTTGTTCGTAAGATAGATCATCGATTTCTGTCTGTTATCTTTGGACGTCGAACACATCGTTTTTCTTTCTATACACTGGCGGATTCTTTAAAACGTTTCACAATCATATCACATTTCATATCACAATATTTACCAAATTAGTAATATCTTGTGTCATATCAGGCCAATAATAATTAGTAGAAATAAAATTTTGCATTTTTTAAACACCAGGGTGACCAAACTGTGTATGAGCAACATTAAGTAAAATTTTTTTAAGGACATGGGAACTACCACTTTACGAAAACCTTTCTTTTTAACTATAATCAGTCCATTGTCATTTATATAATTTGAACCACACACATTTTCTCTCACTTGCATCTCAATAATCTCTTTAACGTCAAGAAGAAAAGTAAGGGGCTTACAAAAATGAGAAATAGGGTTTCTGGACAGCATGTCGGCTTCGACATTTGTAGATACCCCCCTCCCCCTTTAAGTATTCAATTTTATAATCGAACATATTCAACTTCAATGACCACCTAAATAATCTACCTCTGAAATGTTTGAAATTTTTTACCAAACAAGAGATGCATATCAGTGTGGATTGTAAATTGGACACCATGAAAATAATGATAAAATTTATCTAAAGTATCAATGATGGCAAGACACTCTAACTCAGTAATGAAGTAATTTTTCTCATAACTTCTCAAACCTCTAGAAAAATGAGCAATAGGAAGTAAAAAGTTGTTATTGTCGGGTTGTTTGAGAACTGCACCTACCGCCACCTGAGAAGAATTAACAAACATGTGTAGGGGTAATTTTGGGTCATAAATCTTTAAAGTGGGTTTAGCAATGAGGGCACCTTTTAATTTTTGAAAGAGTTTTGACATTCAGAATTCCATTCCCAAATAGTATCATTCTTAAGTAATTTATTTAGGGGGAGTTTAATTTCAGCATATTTGTCAATAAATTTATGATACACATTTATAGAGCCAAAAAATCTTTGTAATTCTTTAATATTAGTAGGGGGTTTCAATTTTTTAATAGTTTATATATTAGTATTAGCTGGAGTTAAAGTTCAATTATTGATTTCGTATCCTAGAAAATTGATCTGTTTTTGAGCAAAAGTACATTGAGATAATTTTAATTTAATATTTTCTATTCGGCATAATTCAAATATTTGGATAAGGTGCTGCATCTGTTCATCTATTGTCTTAGAAAAAATAATTATGTCATCAAAATAATAACAAGCAAAGTCTACTTTATGTTTTGTAAGAATTCTTCTAATTGTCTTATTTAAAATTGTGGGGCCTACCTTTACACCGAAGGGGAGGACCTTCCATTCCCAGAGCCCACAATTGGTAGTAAAGGCTAACTTTTCTGAATCTACCGGGTGAATAGGTATGTGCCAGTAGCCTGAGGCTAAATCCAGCGTGGAGAAATAATGGTAACCACTCAATTTGTCTAAAATTTCATCAATTCGGGGCAAAGGTTCGGCATCATTTTTAATAATAGAATTTAATTTTCAGTAATCAACACACATTCGGATTTTTTTTACATTTATCGCGATTATTTACTAAAGTAACAGGGAAAGAATATGGGCTATAACTTTCCTTAATTAATCCAGCAACTAATAATGTTTGAATCTGTTGGGAAATTTCTTTTTCATCAGCAGTGGATGTACGACAAGGTCTCAAAGATGTTGATAGGTCAGATTTAAGAAAAATACTCTGAGGTTCAATATTAATTCTCCCAATTCATATTTATTTTTGACAAAAATATCCAAATAATCCCTTAAAATTTCCCTTAAATTTTCATTTTGTATAGCGTTTAGATCCCCAAATAAATTTTAATCATCATTATTAATTCGCGGCAAGGATTGAAGAGTTATGGTATTTCCATAATCGGGTTGCACATCCGTAACAATTTTTATAATATCAAAATGAAGTAATTCTAAGTTATCACTGGATTTGTTGACAAGTCGGTTTAAAGTAATGTTGCCTTGAAGCACCTGACTTTTTGCCCAATCTTTTTTCAGTTTAAATTTAGCACAATCAAGTAAATCTAAAATAGCATAATCCAAATCTATTTTACTTACTAAAAAATTAACATACCACATAAATTATCAAAATTCAACAGTACAAGAAGAACTGAATTGCTTTCAAACTGTGAAAACAGTTAAATAATTGTAAAAGGAGAGTAAAATTACATATACATGTATATTGGTTAAATAACGAATCCAAAGTAAGAAGATTCATAATATAATCCTAACAAGTCGGTTATATCTATTCCTAACCCTAAAATTTAGTAAACCCAAAACGTGACTCGACCCAACATATTCCAACTTGAACCCGAAATTTTTGAAAATTAATCCTTATTTTAATACATTTATTGAATATTAGTTTTAATTATATATTTAATATAAATTTCACCTTCTTCATAAATGATTTATGTATACTTCCTGTTTTATATATTGTTTTCCAATTAATTTACTCATTATTATTCAAGAATGCAGTTTTTTTAGCTTTAAACAGAAATTAGCTTTTAAATTACCGACCTGAACTTAGTGTCAGATCTAGTTTGATTAAAATCAGGTTATGCGAAAGGATGAAAAAAGTCTAATTTGTAACATGTAGTTATGAAATCAGTGGAATCGAACTGTAATCGTAATCGTTCAGTAATCGTAATCCAACAAAAAATATTAATCGTAATCTAAACGTAATCGTAATCCAACAGAAAAATATTAATCGTAATCTAAACGTAATCGTAATCCAAGTTGCATAAATAGAGACATAATCGTAATCTGGTTTTTGAAATTGATTATAATCGTAATCTTAATCGATTACAGCCCTCCGTAATCGACTCGAAGTCCGCAACATGCATACCTTGGACTTTTTACTTATTCGAAAGACGTGAGTATTTGCATATGTGCAAAGTATTTAAAATTGGTATGATAGATTTTATAGTACTAAAATAACTATTTAGCTTTCAATCAACATTAATTTAAAAGTTTAAATTAATCATACGATAACTTAAAATCTTATAAAATAATATTTTTCTAGATTTCTTATTTAATCTTCTGCAATTTATAACTAATCACTGTTTCCTGATATATAAGATTAATTCAAAAGGCCATTTTAATTTACAGTCTACGTAGATTTATTTTAATAAATAACAATGTTTTTTGTTCCCGTCAGTGATAAGTTTCTTTCAAAAGATGAAATAAAAGTGATTGTTCCCTTTATTTTCGAATGATGTTTACCTTCTGATTAAATGTTCTAATGACAGCACAATCCTATGTTTAAAACGTTTAGACTAAATGTGCGCCGTAATCAATCCTATTCCATTATTTTGGGTCTCTAATATAAATTTAGCCTCTTTTCTAAAATAATAAAGTCAGCGAACTGAGGTAACGATTATTTTTTAAGATGTTGCATAGTTATACCTTTTGAAACGAAAAAAAAATGGTGGGCAGGAATTGACCTAGAAATTGCCGCTTATTTTGTTCTTATCGGTGATTTACTTCTTTGGGAAAATGAAGCCAGCCTACTTTATTACTTTTACGCTATACGATAATTTAATCCATTAACCACTTAACCGGCGAAGGGTATGGGGAATCAGTGCTTTTACCCCCGACTTATCTCGGGGCAGACGGTTAAGTGGTTAACATCAGATTTTTTTTAAAGATACTAGCCTAATATGTCATAATCGATCATTTTTTTTCATTGCTCCTTGACAATATCAATTTAGGACACCCTTTTGCAGAAATGTCTAATCTCTGAATTAGAAAAAGTTTTTTCCAATTTGTCTTTCCGGATTTGAAATAGTTTTTCTTGAAAAGTACTGTGTAAAAGAGTAAATAATATATACATATAGATATAAATTGAGAAAAAAAAAGTTACATTTTTTTTTTCATATATTATCCATAGAAATTATGCTATTGTCCGTAACAAATAACTTTTGACAACTTTCATTTTATTAACAAGCTATTTGTTTAAATTTATACGAACATGTATCATGTTGTGTATAACTTATAGCAATATTTTACATAACTGTTACTTTTTTCTATTAGATTTTGCAATGTGTTACCATAAACTTTTGAATAATCATATATTATGTGCATCATTTAAACACATCGGAAGAAAATTTATTAACTTATAACGTTTTGAAAGATTCTAGTTTAACTTTTAAGCTCTTAATTTTAATCACAAACTTTTAACTCTGTAGTAGTAATTTTAAATAAAATATTACAGTTTTCCTTGCATTTGCAATACATAATAACTAATTTTTTTTTTTTTTACAAAATATTGCGCAAATTATTTAACTGATTTTTTTCACACTTTTAAGAGACATGCTTATATGTATAATTCTTGGATATTGAACCTTCCTAAAGTACTAATCGCTGGCATTTTGTTTTGAAAATATCTTATTTTCTTTAGGATTGTGTGTGTGGGGAGGGGGGGTGGATTTATACTCCTTTAGATTTAAAGATGCAGATAGGTCATTTTAGTTTTTAATGTTTTGTGCATTGAATAATTTAGAAATTTCAAAACATAAAGGCTCACTTGTTGAAAAGTGTCTATAAGGTAAATAAGTAACTATTGTTTAGGAATGATTTTAAGACTTCTACTAAATATCTTCTATTATACGTATATAATTAAAACAACATAAAAAACTTTGCTATTGCTAACCCAGCTATTGGATTTCTAAATACTAATCAAATCAAAGGTCATACTAAATCAACGGAGAAGATATTAAGGCAAATTTTGATTTTTTTAAAACAAATAATGAACATGAAAACGAAAAATAAACATATGTTGTTTGCACAGTGAGCCGAAAAAAGCGCCATCGATCATTATTTACAAATGACATTTCTAATTTTGCACATTTTAAATGATGCGCTATAACATATCAGTGTAGCTTAAAACCAATTCTTTCAGTTAAGTTAAATTACCAAATGCAACAGATGCAGCTGGGTTACAACCAGTTTTATGCAGCAATGCACATTTTCTACAGTATGCGTTTGTGTAATAATTTTAATGCAATTGGTGTGGAAAAATATTGATTAGGGTGGTTCGAAAAAACTGATCTCAGTTTTCCTTTTTTTAGCTCTCTGAGTTTTGCACTTATGAAGAATTTCGATAGTAGATTCGAAACAGCTGTTTGCTACCTTTTCATGCATTATTTGTGCATTTATAATCGTTAGTTTTCAATCTTTAAATATAACACACTTGTGTAGAGAATTTACAGAAACGTTATACAATTTAATCAATCAAGAAAATGTGCAACTCAAATAATTTACTTTTTAAGAAATAACTGTTCATATAATTCTTTTAAAATCATATTTGAAGGACGATGGATTTTCATTAAAACTAACCATGTTATATCTTTTAATGGTAAGTACTTGTACACACAGATATATATTGTTGCAACCTGTTTTATCTTGAGACAACATAATAAAATGTATGTAACAAATACCTGTTATATGTGAGCAGGAATAAAATGGGTATATTTTATAAATGCAATGTTCAGTAAAAAATTCAGTTTTAATTTTATTTTTTTACATTTGTTTTTTTAATTTTGATACAGTAAAATCACTATAACGTATTATGTTAATCAACATTAAATAACAATACATTACATTAAAAAACAATGCAGCACCTTTGTATAAAAATTAAAAAGATACTTTGAAAATCCATTATAAGAAATATTCTTTTAAAACACAAACATGAAAGTATAATTTTTGAAAAAAACTATTTATATTAAACAATACATTACAAAGAATTTCTTTGAGTTATTTGTAGAAAAATTGCCTATTCATTTTCTTATAGAGTAAGATATTGAAGAGCATAAAAGGAAAGTAGAAACAAAATATAGCGATAGTAAAAATCTTGTCTTTTAATTTGGAAAAAAATATATTGATTGAGAGAAATTGAGATTCATGTGATATGTGAAAGTACAAAGATAAAGAAATTTTCTTTTCAGATATTGCCTGAGGATATTAGTTTAAAATAATTGAACTCGGTGTATTTACCAATTCAAAGTAAAGCAAACAATTTTTTTAGAAATTTATAGGCAAACTTATTATTTTACAGTCATTTTTCTGATATTATTATTATTGTTATCCGAAAATAAATACAAATATAGATAAACAAAAAAAATACAAAATAAACTTTTTGCAATGCTAATCTGCACAAATTTTTAACTAATTCATTGCAGTTATTAATATATGCAATCAAAGCATTTATTATTCGTGATCAAAAGATACTGCTTTGCTTTGCCTTTTATTTTTAAATCAAAAATATCTTTCATACTAACGAAAATAAAAGTATAGGGAAGAATTAAAAACCTGATCTATTTGATATAATTAAAAATAATTATGAAAACTATAGGATCTCAAACTTTAAAGATACATTGTTAGAAGTTAAAAAGAATTGATGTAAATCCAAACACTTTGTGCGTCATAGATATCTTCTCTTCCCTCTGTGAGGGCTTTGTCCTCCCCCCCCCCCTAAACATTCGATACATGGACAAAGAACATTTCCCCAAGGCTTTTTGTAACATTGGACGGCTATCAGTCTCCAATTTTTTTTATTTTACGCATATTATTTTTTGTCGAATCGTTGATCGACAGTTTTCTTCATTCTGAAACAGAGTTTCTGCAAACCGTATGTAATCGTTACTATGTATTCTCTCAGGTATTCTCACTAATATGAAATACCGAATCGTTATTTTTAAATTCAACTTATTACACTTTACTGCATCCCTCACTCCAAAACTAAATGAAATAAACTTTAAAATTTACCTTTATTTAGGGATTCATTCGGAAGCGGAATGTATGGAATATAAGAGTTTGTCTTCTGACTTTAGCCTCGAAATAAAAAAATTTCTGTATTAGTATCACATGCGGGTTTTCATTTGGTCATTTCGTTACTGAGTGGAAAGATAAGAGATGTGTGGTTCGTTATTGTAGCATAAGATCATTCGCTGAATATGTAAGTGTGGAATTGGAAAGAAGTTTTTGAAGTCGGTGATCAATAGTAGAAAATTGCCTTTAGAAGAATGTTTGTTTTTAGATCGTTTACTCTTTCAGGGATTCTACTTTTTATGTTACAGTTTTGAAGCGTTATATGCATTTTAACAACATGTGTTTATAATTTAAAATTTTAACTAGACTAATTTTGTATTAATTATGCATTTAATAAATTAATATTTATCAGATTTTTCCTGTGAAAAGATCGGAAGCATATAATAGAAAGAAATATTCGTTACAGATGCATTTAAGGTTAGAGAAAGTATTTCTAAGAAGATTTATATTTGAAAGGTCATCATATAAAAATACGAAGGGTAATATATACCATCATATAGAGATTATAAATTGAACTTCAAAACACTTATCGAAAATTGAAAACTGCCATTCGATTTGCTATCACTGCTATTGGCATCAGTGCCAATTTAATGATTCCATGTATTCCATTGAGTTAATCAATGTGCTTTTGCGGTGCTGAGAGCGGGATAATGCATTTAAAGGTTTTTGTGATCTGGATTAATGCTAGTTTCCGTTATAAATAGGTTCATTATCGCAAGTTTTGTTGGTTTTAGTAAGCAGGAGACATCTCTATTTAAAAACGTTTTTACTATTTTTATCTTTAATATATACAATATTATACTTTTTGAGGCGGAATCGCGAGAATCTATCAAAAAATTTCATTTTAGACAGAATTTTTTTACTTTAGCAGATGAAATCGCAATGTATTATTTTCATGGATATTTACCTTTGAATAGTTACTTTCAACGTAGAATTCTATTTTCATAAGATGGATTTATTTATTATTATATTGTGATTATTTGTATTTTTGACGGAAATTTTCATTATAGAAAAGTTTCATACTCAACTCCATTATAAATCTAGGTAACTTTAACGAAGTCTTACAAAGACCTCATATATGATATATAATTAGATTTGCTGCAGTCTTGTGACCATAATGTATTATTTTAAATTCCCAGCATTAAACTTTATGGAATTTTAAACCACTGCAGGGATATAGATAGCTTTAACTATCGCTTAATATAAATACAAAATCCAACGAAACAACAATCTAAAAATCAGAAAATACTCCGAATACGTACTATTACTTACGATTATTTTGATTATCTGTTTTCTAAAATATATGGAAAGTAACGAACAACGAATACTTTCCAAAGCGTAGTGAGTTGAAAATAATGAATACCTGTGTATGGCATTTAGTAGTTATTTTTATGTCACTATTCTGAAAACATAACGCCACGTTAAAATACATGCCTGTTTAATGAGTAATCCGTGCGCTCCAAAGGCTCAAAGTCAACTGATTAGACAGACTTCACCACACGTTTCGCTCGCAATCTCCGTCCGTTCGACCTTCTGCCTGACGTGAAAAATTCAATTTCATCACGTAATAGACAGACAATGTATATCAAAAATTCATATTTTCAACTCTGATATTGTAGTTTTAAAAACGACTAAACAAACGAATGATCAAAAATCCTTTTATCTGCGCCTAAGAATTGTCATTTTAATGCGTATTTTTCTAAAATGTTGCTGAAAAACTTATTAAACAAATTTAAAAGTATATTAATAAATAACATCTTAATAACTCATATTGACCTTGAATAGTTTATATTATTTTTATTTTCATTTTTATTATTATTAAGCTATTGCATAGCTTTCATCGCGGGCTTTGAACGCGGCGACCGAATGTAGAAATTCCGTAAGAAGAAAAATGCAGAAATTCCGTAACGAAAAAAACCTGACACTCGGCTAACGTCGTGTCAGTTCGGCAGACTTCGGCATGGTATCCTTCAGTAGACTTCGGCAGATTTTGACGCGGTATTTTTCAGATATTTAGAGGATATCAAGTCTCAAACTTATATTTCTTATTTCAGTTACTATAAATATATAGTTTCAATAATAAAAATTCTTGATAGAATGTGTATAGAAAAGAATCGTCTTAAGATAAAACAAGGTAGGATAATGTAGCTTTTGGTGATTGGAGACCCGCCCAATGGTGATGATCGAAAAATTTAAAATGTTTATAAATCGCGATCTAATTTTAGTAGCGCGGCCAAATTTTGTTTGGTAATTTATTATGAGACACTGTTAATTTTTGGTGACAGGAGACCCCCCCCCTCATGGTGAGGGTCGAAAAATTTAAAATGCTTATAATTCAAGATCTAATTTTCGTAGTGCGGCCAAATTTTGTTTCGTAATTTATTATGAGGCAGTATTAATTTTTGGTGGCAGGAGACCCCCCCCCATGGTGAGGGTCGAAAAATTTAAAGTGCTTATAACTCGCGATCTAATTTTCGTAGTTGGGCCAAATTTTGTTTGGTAATTTACTATGAGACAGTGTTACTTTTGGTAACAGGACACCCCCCACGGTGAGGGTCGAAAAATTTAAAATGCTTATAACTCGCGTCTAATTTTGGTAGTGCGTCCAAATTTTGTTTGGTAATTTATTATGAGACAGTGTTACTTTTGGTGACAGGAGGTCCCCCACGGTGAGAATCAAAAAATTTAAAATGTTTATAACTCGCGATCAATTTTCGTAGCGCGGCCAAATTTTGTTTGGTAATTTATCATGAGGCAGTGTTAATTTTTGGTGACAGGAGATCCCCCATGGTGAGGGTCGAAAAATTTAAAATGCTTATAACTCGCGATCTAATTTTCGTAGTGCGGCCAAATTTTGTTTGGTAATTTATTATGAGACAGTGTTAATTTTTGGTGACAGGAGACCCCCACGGTGAGGCTCGGAAAATTTAAAATGCTTATAACTCGCCATCTAATTTTCGTAGCGCGGCCAAATTTTGTTTGGTAATTTATTAAGGTATTGCATAGCTTTTATCGCGACGAAAGAATCTAGAAATTCCGTAACGAGAAAAACCTAACACTCCGGCTAACGTCTCTTCAGTTTGGAAGACTTCGGCACGGTATTCTTCGGTAGACTTCGGAAGACATTGACGCGCTATTTTCCAGATATTTTGAGAATATCAAGTCTCAAACTTATGTTTTTTATTTCAGCTACCATTAACGTATAGTTTCAATGATAAAAATTCCTGATTAACTTACATGTATTGTAAGATAATAAAAATATTTTAAACAATATTAACTTCTCATTTGTTCAATAAAAGAAAAAAAATTGTTATCGGCCATCACGCTCAAAAAGTGTAACTTGAATTAATATCATAGACAAAAAAAAAAAAAAAACTGCATAAATAAAAAATAAATAAATAATTATAATTGCATAAGTTGTTAAAAAATGCTATGCAATAGCTTTACCGCGGCAGTCCCCGGGTGCCACACGTATTTTCTTTGCTCCTTTTTTACAAGTAAATACAATGTTCGTTCTTTTAGAGAGAGAAATTGTAGATCTTATTTTTGTATATAAAATGTACATTTGAATGAATGAAATTGTTTGAATCAATGACATGTAGAATAAGGATAATATTCAAAATAATTGGAATAAGAATATTATTCAATATTAAAAAGACCAATTGTTGCACAAAAAAAAGTAATTTAATGATTTTGTTTAAATTGGTTATCATTTATAACCAAAATATTTAGTCACAAATCCCAACATTATTACACATTATGATATTATTCATTTATTTTTTATTAACCGCGATAAAACTGTCTATAAAAACAAAGAAAAAATGATGATTATTTGTAAATTACATTAATTGTCCATTAACATTCTGTCAAAGAATCTTGTGTTTTCGCGGTGCTTCTTGATTGGTGAAATTAGTTCTTGCACCAAATCGTATGAACTGAATTTAATGTAGAGAAGAGTTTCCATATATACTTGCAATGTTCAGCATACGATAGAATAAATAATAATTATAGAATAATTTTTAATAAATTTTTTAGGGAATTTGCTATTCTTTTCGATTTCTTATAAATATCTGATGTCACAATGCTTTTTAACATTATTAAATGTTTTATAAACAAATGTATTCTTTAAATAAAAATTGTGGTTTTAATTATATTTCTTAAAGTTATAAAAGGAATGAATTCATTGGCCAAAATTTATAAATTTAATCCCATATTCTTTTTTTCGTTAAGTAAAACATAATTTAGAACAAAGCAGAGCATAAAGAGAATTGTCAAAAGATGCCATTCAGAAATGCAGCTTGGGTTTTTGGATGTTAAAAATATATATCCACAAATTATAAATAAAGGACTATAATTTAAAAAAAACATTTAAAAGGTTAAATTCTAGTAATTATAATTTTATACACCATATGTCTATGCAGTAAAGCATTATCTATCATTGCTTAAATTCAAATATATAAAACTGCAGATAATGATATATGTTTTAAATATTTTTTCCTATTTTTTTATATCTAGTGAAAAAAACAGCATTGTAGAGACTGTAAAGATTTTAGTACATTATTTTTTTAATCAATACTGATTTTTTAATACAGTAACATCCCTCAGCATTTCCTTGTGGTGTAAAACAAATGTATAATTTGTTTCAGTTAGACCATAATCAGGATATGTCAAAATCTTGATTACAGCAAATGAACGCTTAGAATCACAAAGTTTAATTGTTGTTGTATATTAACTATTTTTGCCATTAATGCTCGGAAACTTTCAATTTTAAATATTTTGTCGAATATTTAAAACTGTAATTTTCATATTCTTCAGAAATTTCAGGATTATAAAGAATAGGTTTGACCACATATTTACTAATGTTGATTTGATAAGGACCATAATTAGGGAGCCAACAGCGAATCCACGAAAAATAATAAAATTTGGTATCACCGTGTAAAGTAAAATTCATGAAATGATGTATCACTGCAGAATACAAATCTGTACATCATGTTTGTATATCAATTTATATTATGTTTGCGGGTATGTGTAAAAATAGCACATATATTCATGGATAGTTAGAGATTTGAAAGAAAAGTAAAAAAGTTCTGTACGTTTTTAGCTTATATCATGCAGGGTTTTCAACAAAATTTAACGCCAGTCTCAGAAAAATTAAAAATGTATAGTAGAAACAAGGTAGTGCATTTGGAATATAAATATATTAAACATTTTTAAAAATATGAGCTGGTTTATCGGCAAATGCACAAACGATAACAAAGTTTTTTCACATAATTTAGTAGGCTACTCTATGAAGCGAATCGTTGAAAAATTCCATTGGAATATCATGAAAATTTAGAATCGTATCGCCGACTGCATTGAGCACTATTGATTGGAGTTATTTTAAACTGTCGTTGTTATTGTTCGCGCATGGGCACAATTACTTCATACAACCTCTCATATTTAATAAAATATTTAAATTATTTAGATTTAAATTATACTATATTATTTCCACTACATTTTGCCAAATTATCTGAAACTAACGATAAATTAGGCTATAAGTGCTTCTTGATATAGACTAAAGACATGTCAGAATGTTTTGGACTTTTCGAAAAAATCACTATATCTCCATGAATGTACATGCTATTATTACAAAAATCAGTGAACATATTGTACCGTATCCACATGTTTGTATTCAGCAGTGATAGATCATTTTTTTTCATTTTGATTTTCATTTTTTTCATTTTGACAGGTCAATACTAAATATTATTTTTCGCCTCCAAATTGTCATGCTTATCATATCCATATTGAAATATTTTATGTTAAATATATGCTTTATAATCCCGAAGTTCCAGAAAAATCCCACAAGTACTTTTATTTATTTTTTAAATATTTGACAAACTATTTAAATTTGAAAGTTTCCGGTAATTAGTGACATATAGGGCAGATATTATGGGGTTCTTTTGTTGTCCCTTTGCAATCTATGATTACTACAGGTTAAATAAATGAAATAGTGTTTATTATAGGACAACTGGTGACCATTCACAAAAATATGGGAAGAACTTCATTTTGATACTATAAAGAAAGATCCGATAGGCACCTCGATCCCCTCTCCCCACATACATACAGAAAAAAATGTTTTAACGTTATTTGAATAGGACCTTCATGTTTAGACTCACAATGAAGGTCTCCAAAAATTTGGTGACTTGACATCAGTTATAGTTCTTTTGCAAGCGTTTTGCTGGCTTTCCTAAATTTTCATAAAAATGATTATAAAAATAATCTTAATTATAATTTTCTGTCCATTTTTGCTTCTATATTACCCTGATTATTTAATACCGCTTTATTAGTTATACATCTTGAAATAAAATCTGTTTAAAATATTTTTGTCTAAACAGATTAAATTTGTTTTTCACATACTGAAAAATATGGGTAAACCTTTCAGAGGGCTAGAATCTTTACTTTAACTGTACAAAAGTTCCCAAAGTATAATAGTTCAATAACTGTGATCCTTTATTTAAATAATTAGCCTGAATTTTTTCTAAGACATAAATATTTTTTATGTTTATTTTCGGGAAATGAACAACCATTGAATAGTACTTTTATAAAAATTTTATAATTAAGAATTTTATATTTAATTTACTAGTGATTCACAAATAGATATACAAATAGATAGTGATTGCGAATACAGCTGAAGTACAATTTATACTAGTTGATTCATAAATATTTTATTGAATGTCAAGACTAATGTTAGATTGCGTAGGTAGCCTGGAGACCCTAAGTACGCTGGAGAGACGATATCCGAATTGTGGCCTGTATAAACTGGATGACGAAAGAGCTAGACAGAAAATATTGGAAAAATCTGGAGGAGACCTGCATCAGGCAGTGGATCGAAAACATCTTATGATAATGATAATATTGATATATATATGTGTGTGTGTATAGTAAAAACATTTAATGATACATTTTTTGTAAAATTAATATATTTTATATCATTTTTATTTCATTTAAAAATTCCTTATTATTAAAAGAATTCATAATACTGAAAAAAATATTGAATAAAATTAAATAAAAACGTATGCTTGATTAAATGCATTTTTTCACAATGGTTAAAATGAATAAAGAAAATAAAAGTATTTTCACCTTAGCGGTAAAATACTTTCGTTAATGAAGGAAATAAAACCCAAATGATGAATGTAATTTCTAAACAAAAAAAAAATGTTTCATTCAAATGTTTGCTTGTTTGTTTTTCTGCTAAAGGAATTTACCTAACCCTTTCATGGTTTTCAGCATGTTATTTTCCAATTATCCGGAAATAAAGGTTTCCATTCAAAGAAAACTAATTTGTTTGTTTCGAAAATATATTTTTGTCTGTATGTAACATTTTTGTATGTACACGAAGTGTATAAACATTGTTTTTGTTGTCGGTGTAAGACAGGTATAAGATACAGAATACAGAAACAGAATGCCACATTAAACTTTAAAAATAATTGTGTAGCAACAGAAATTATTACTTGCAAAAAAATTGCTTGTAATGATGTTTCATCCTACAACCTATCCAAAATTTTGATCAGTTTGTTTAAAGCATCATAAAAACAAGTAATATTCCATTTTCCTCAATATGTATATTTATTTTCCCAATGTTTTCTGGTTCTAAAAATGACTTACACTAATTTTTCATAAGAGCACGTGGCATTTGAAAAATGAAACATTAATAACAGTATTTTTGTGTTATCTGACAAATGCAGAGTTAACACTCGAAAGTATTAAGAATTAAAATAATTTAACATCTTTTTAAATATTTTTTCATCCTTTTAAGTAGTTTACATATAATGTAATTTTATATTTATAATTTTATATTCCTTTTTTTATATTTATATACCTTTAAATAATCTTGAAGATAAATTAAATACATTCAATATCTAAATTTCCTTGCATATACAAAAAACTTTAACTTCGAATAAAGCATAAATTTCCTTTTTTTATACATATTTTTTGTATTAAATTAATAAATGTAAAATATATTAATCGTCTTCAAAAAATTGTCAATGTTTTTTAACAAGTTCATTGCATCTATTAACACACATATATTTTTGCGATTTCGTTGCGTTATTTTTTTAAAACGGAAACATAAAAAATTCAAAAATATGAAACCATTAAAATAATTTGTATATTATCACGAGATTACGCAATAAGGATTAGAAGAAAAAAATATAACAATTTTTATATTTTATATAAAATATTTAGAATGTAAAATATTTATGAAACTGAATTACTTTAAACTTATATACTGTAGATAAAATCCAATGAAATAATATGCTTTATTAAATGTACACTTTTTCCATTGGATATAATGATAATTGTTATTTCGAAAATATTAGATTTTTAAATTCTTCATACAAAAATTAGTAATAATTTTCTTCTATCATATTTGTTTTTCAAACGATGTACAGTTTAATTTGGAATGCAACATATGAGTCACCGAAGAATAACTTGTTGATCATTTAAGATAAGAAGTACTTAATTAGGAAAGTAGAAAAAACTTTTCTGCAAATTAGAAAACTGCTTAAAAATATGCAGAAAAAAATATAAAATTTTAGTATAAAAATTGAAGGACTTGATCACAAGGTACAAAAACAGAACATATTTTTACCGAAGGGAATTGTTTTGATGTATACAAATATCCTCTCTATAAGAAAATTATTTTTCAAAACTAGTATTATTGTGTAAGTTTTCGATTTGCAATTTTTTTTTTTTACGTTCCCGATATGATGTTTCTTTCTCCCAGCAATTAAAGTGTCGTCTTTTATAAATAATGCTCCGTTATTTATGCCAGGAGTAAAGTAATGATTAAATAGGGGTAATCTCAAATGTATTTTTTTAACCTCTAAGCATTGCACATTTTTAATTTTTATACAATCGTATAGGAAATAAAAGTGCTGTAACATGCATTTTGTTTGAAAACTACTTCTTAATTTATTTTTGAGATATCTATGTTTTTGTACCGTTTAATTCTATTTCTTTAAAGATGTCAACTGAAGTACTCTATTTCTGCAGAATTTAAAGCAAAGAATTTTAGAAAATCGTAGATTATTGTATCTTTTATAGTCATTTTTCCATAACAACAACAACAAAATAAACTAAAGTATGTGCAATTTTCATAAAAGATATGAAAATGATTTCTGATAAAACATGGAGCTATAATAAATTGTATTTCATTTTAATTATCTATATTAATTTTACAAAAATGAAAGTCATATGAAATACTTATTGATTTTTTCTTGATTTTTGAAGGATGAAATTTCTTTTTGCTGTATCTGTGTTGTATTCTGGGATAAGGCCACCGATTGCATACTTTTCTGTTGTTTAAGACTGCGTTGTAAATGTTGAATTCTTCAGCGAATTCGAATTACGTGAGTTTATATAAGAAGTTCTAAAAATGAAATATGTTTTATACTATCTATTTTATCTATATTTTTTTTATCGGGGGCGACACTAAATTGTGCGTAAAAAAATTGGTCAATATTAACAATTAGGTATGGAAAATCGAAATTTCTGGCTTTGATTCTAAAAGTATACCGAAGAAAATAAAATGGAATTCTTTGAATTTCGCAAAAGTAAAGACATTTGTGTTAAAAGGAAATACTTCCAATCAAATTACTCTTGCTCTTCATTAAAATGATCATAAAATCATTACCACTCATTAAAAACGGTAAAGAATGCATTGTACATTGTCTTCTCTCCATTACACATAGTCTAACGTAGGAAATCAAACAGAAACCTTTATCAGAATCATCTATCCAATGAAAAATTGAGTTGCAATAAATGACTTCTGGGTTTATTTAAAAGATATTAATGTAATGTGAGCCATTTATTATGAGAAAGGAAGAGAGAAAAATCTTCAAACACGATTCAATGCATTTAAGGAAAGTTATAATTTTTTACGATTGTTGCTGGCATTATATACAGTAGAATTGTAAAAACAGAGAAGGCATTAAAATCTTAAAATCAACTCCACACACTATCAGAAATATTTTCTACCGCCAATCTTCAAACGTGAAATACTACCTCATTAGCCACAATAGCAGCAATCTCTCGAACTCCTATGCTAATCCCTTGAGAAAGTTGAAACAAGAAATGCAAATCAGTTTTACACAGTTTATTGATATACCTGTTAAATATCCAGATGCATTACTCAGAAATTATTGTGCTCTCGAAACTTTAAAAAGCGTTCCAAGCGTCAACTCATAATCCTACGTTGATTTTCGAAATCTGTTCAAGAAGAATCAAGAAAGTCTGTTCAACACCACCATAAAAAAATCTATAAAGTTATTAAACAACTTTTTCTGGGAAACTAGGACTCTTAGAACTTTTTATGAAACTGTTAAGTAAAAAAATCCTATAACAAAATAAGCTACAGAAGTTTTTCTTATTACGTTATATGAAAAGGTCTAGAAATAATAATATAATACTATAAAAATAATATCTTTAAAGTTTTTTTTCCTTTGAAAGTAAAAGACAAAATACCCGTTTCTAAAAATAAAAAGAAGCATTATTGTCAAATACTGCAAAATAATGATTGCTAAAGAACATTTAAAATATAAATATTTTATGAAAAATAATATTGCAAATACCATGTAATCGATTCTAAAATTTGCAGACACCCTTTATATTTATGCCATCAAATTATATTTTTTTACCATATTTGTGCATCCATTTTTATGCAGCCTTTTAATTTTGTGAATTTTTTGTTTTACTTTCTTAACTAAGTACTTTTTTACCTTAAAGATTAACTAATTACTCTTTGATTACTTATACTTTGCATTCGAAATTTAAATATTAAATAATGTAAAATATTAAAGTTTCAAAGAGGCTAATTTTCATAATTAACATTCCCTCATGATATATAAATTGATATTTAATATATTTGCTATAAATTGCAAATTAACTTAATTACTTTTGAGTTATAAAATTAAAATTGCTTCAACGTGAATGTATAACTTTATTTCAATAAATAAAATAAAACTTTTTTTTATATTAAACTGCCAAAGGATGTAAAAAAATAGAATAATTATTTATCAGAATAAAAGTGTATGCAATTTCACATGCTTTGTTTAAAAGTATGTGAAAAATAAAAAAAAATATTTTTTAATGTACTCTGTAAAAAATGTAAAGCTACTAAAACTTTTCTAGTAAATATGTATTTCAAGAACTTTTCATATAGCGATAAAAAAAAAAAAAATTCATATAACGTTCCTTGGTTATATAAGCTTTTGCTGTTGCCATTATATGAAAGTTTTTGGAATATAAGTTTACTAGAAAAGTATTAGTAACTTTACAAATTATTTTATTACAGTGTATACCATTAAACATTTAGACAGAAAATTATTAAGATTCCACTTATAATGCAGTAATTTTTTTTACGAATTAGAATTTATGATATTTTAAAATTTCAAGCAATGTGTAATAATTAAAAACCGATTTGAATTACTTTCTAAGGATTGACTATTTTTAAAATAAATACTTTCCGATTCATAAAACAAATCTTTTACAAAGAGAGAAATTTTCTCTTTAAAAAATATTATTAATTTTCATGAATTCAATTTAATACTAATGTAACAAACATACTAAATGTTTGATATTTAAAATCAAAAATCTGTATATTTTTGTAAATAATTTTGAATAATCAATTTTAAAATGGAATAATATTATTTACCTTTCAAGAAATAAGAATTTATTTCATTTAACTCTTATGTCATTTGCCGAGTACCCTTGTATCTTTATTTTCTGCCCCCCCCCCCTCCCCCCGATTTGAGGATGTTAATATGAAAAGAAAATGAATTTAGATCCCCATTATCTGTAATTTTAATTGTCTATCAGCTTTAAAACTTTAAAATTTGTAAAGAAATTTATTACTATCTTGGAGAATTAAATTTTTTTATACCTTTGATCAATGACCAGGGTAGCCGGGTACCCATGCCAAATCTCTGTGGAAAAATTCAGAAATTGATAAATTGTTTAGATTTACATCAATAACATTTCATATTATTTTGAATGCAAATTTTAGGTATATTTTTTAAGGTATGAAATATTTTATTCACATGAAATTTGGCGGAAAAGTTTTACAATAGCAAATGATGCACATCCCATTATATATTTCCCTACTATTAGATGCGTATGTGATATTTCTGAGCGAGTTTTCAAATTGTAACAAATATATCTAATACCAACTACTTTTATCTTTCCAATTTGATCTCTTTTTAAGCATTTTTATCTGGATTTTGAACATTGGACAGCTGTTAGTATAGATAAGGTTTTTTTTTCAGCACATATTCAATTTACAATTTCATCGGTAAATATCTCGTAGCTTATATATTTTGCGATTTATCTTGAATTGCTGGAATCTCAAGTTCTCACGTAATTCCTACAAAACAGACAATAATTACCCATTTTATAGCTATCTATATTATTTGTTTGCCTAAGAGGGACAACTAGACAGAAAAACGAGATCTGCTGAGCATAATGTCCCTCCCGGCCGTCTTTATTAAAACCTTAAAAAAAAACAGAGTTTAGCCAAATCTGAAAACGCTAAAATTACGATAGTTGGCGGTATAAACACATAAACCCGTATCAGAGCAGCACCTGCTTGGTGCAAAAGAACCTGACGTGATAGAAGGCAGGTAAGATAAAAGATGAACAAACAGGAATCACATAACAAAAGAAAATAACAAAATAGGAACCTTTCCACCGGGGAACAGATTCCCTACGCAACAATGGGCGATGAATGTGCGACAAAAGTACCACTGAGAAAGAGCTACAGAAACTGTTGCACGCCCAGACTACGTTATTAGAACTGAGATTTGAAATAGGTGGTCATGGATGTGTTTTATTTTGTTTAGTAGGAGGGTGCGTGCAAGTATATTATGAAGTCAGTCTTCTGGTGGAATTGCCGGTGGAAGTTTCAGCCTCTCATAAGTTCAGAATGGAAATAGGCATGGCTTGCTGTGCTTAAATCACCGTACTCACAAAAGTTGGGAGAGACGCACTTAAATTTTTCTAGGTAAGCCATAAAAGGGCCATTGATCATCAGAAAGCTGGCTGTTTAGGGCTTAAGGTTATAAAGTTGTAGGCCAACTTTTGGAACGAGTTCGTGTGTGTGCCGGCCCTTTGTTGAATTGTCCGGGTATTCTTGCCATGACATCAAAATCCTGTATCTCAGGACCATATATTGACGTATGGTTGGGACACTGGGAGATGTGTGTCTAAGGTAGGTTTTTGCGTCGCTGCTATCACTGGGTCATCAGCCAGCTCGTTGCCAAAAGTACCTTTATGAGCAGAGACATGACCCAAGGAAATGCGGTGAATGAGTGATTTTTAAAATATTGTTTTTTCTCAACCTCCAAAAATTAGCTGTCTATAGACAGTTTTCATAGATCTAAATTTAAAATATATTGCAAATATATATATATAAAATATTAGGTATATATTTTTGAAAACCTCTTTATAAATATAGAGATAACAAAAATATCATTAGACGTTATTCTCTCTAAACTTGGTCATCATTTTTAAAATCATTTTTATGAAGAAGAAAATGGAATTTTCAATACGTAGGATAAAACGAAATGTATTTTCTGGAATCTTTTTTATTTGAAATACGCTCTTCCTTTTAGAAGAATAAGAATGTACGGAATTTCCAATATTAATTATTTAGCATGATTGTTTTTGAAAATATCAAATCCAAAAATTTGGAATATCAGATGGAAAAAAAGAGAAAAAAAACTATTTTGATCATTTGATTCATTTTGCAGATGTTACGAAAACTGTCAGTAGATTTTTTTTCTGTTTCTGTATTTCTCTTTCATTTCACTTGCACATTATATTTTCAATGGGACTGCAACAAATATATAAATTTATTTTTTAATATATTGAAAAAAAGATCTTTAAGAAACGTTTTCTATTTGGATAAACAATATGCAGATTAGAAATGTATAAACAAAAGCTTATTATTATTTTATTCATTTTAAAAGCACATACAATATAAATCTATGCCAAATGGGTCATACTAAAATAAACAGTACACAGGTTCATAATTTCTCTGAACCGTTTATCATTTTTATATATTTTTTAAATAGATATTTTACTTGCTTTATATAAACTAAGCTTGAACACATGCTTTTCAAGAAATCAAAATTCGTAACCATTCTCTTTTGTCAATTAATGGCTTAAACTTTCGAAGATTGGTTTTCAACTTCTTAAAACAATTTCTGAGTTGAGATGAACATTAATCTTGAATATTTAATGGTCGTCCGATAGCTCCAATTTTTCTTGTTAAATTTATCCGGTGTAAACGGTTTGACTTTTTTTTTTCTTTTTCCTTTCTTATATACCTCTGCTAGGGAATCGGATTAAGACTATGGAAGAAACGCATGTGTCGCGCTCTGCGAAAGGAGAGGCATACCTAAGCCAGAATGAAGGGGGTGAAATCAAACCGTCGTCACCGGACATATTTTTCGGCAAAATTACACAAAATAAAAACACAAAAAAAAAAAAAAAAAAACATTTTTTGTAACGCATATGTTACACTAGGACATTTTCCCTTTTGTACTTCTAATTTGATATCTTATTTATATTGATTCCGCACTACGCGTAGTACAGTGTGACTTTATCACTCATGTACTTTATCGCTTTACGTTTCAACTTCAGAGTAACTGGTCTTGATAAATGATGAATTATTCATGATATTAATTCAAGCTAAGCTACTAGTAGACATTATCTATTTAGTAATCTCTTTAGTTCCATTTGTTAAGCATGTGCATCAACTCGTCATTAGAGGATGAGATCTTGTAAAAGTGATTATAACAATGACATCTAAGATTTCATTCTCTAATTAGTTTTAATATCTGTTTTTTTTTTTTTTTTTTTTTTTTTTTTTTTTTTCAAGGCAATACTGCAATTTAATTATTTAAAAAAATAATAGTTTAGATATTCGAAGCAAAAAAAAATTAAAATTTCATTTACTATTAAAATTTAAAAAATTATAAATTATATTCATTATTTAAGTAAAATACAGCTATTTGAAAAAAAGAAAATCTAAAATCATGATATGAGTTGTTTTAATGGACATATGTAAAATATATTTCTCATAGGTTGAATTTAACTGATAGAAATTAATTAAACTCTCTTAAAATGAATTTTAATAATTGTGCTATGAAGTTGAACAGCAATCTATGAAATTTAAAAAAGCTGCAAGAATTGAAAATTTGTTTATAGTTTAATTGTAGTCTGAAATGTACTCTAAATGTAACATTATAAACAGTATTTTTTTTTAATAAATGTTAGGAAATTTACAAAAAAATGTTAAAGCATGACATTTATTAGCATAATTATTTCATCAAAGAATAAATCGTAAAATATAGAAATTACTTATTTTATAACTTACTATGTTACATTTTAGATATTATATAACAATATTTTCAGTTATCCTAACTTGATATTTCCGAACACGTATTAAGTTTTGTAGACGAGATTTTATCACTTGAACTGGAGAATAACAGAGGATGAAATGTGCTTGAAAGTCTATCCTATAAGATGTCGACATAAATATGACATGTAGTACCAAACGAAAGTACTTGAAGTTAAATAAATGAGACAAAAATATTTATGTATCAAAATTTGTTATCTACGTATCATATATAGAAATTGAGACATCAATATTTTCATGCAAATTAAAATTGTACACGTTTGGAATGTTTGATTTGATTTATAGAGAATAATATTTATTTAAAGTTATTACCTATCAGAAAGAATATAAGTGAAAAAATATAAGTTGATACAGTAAATTACACATGGACTTAAAACCAAGTTTCTGTAGGCTTAGTAAAGGTATTCTAGACTGCAACACATATATAACAGTTAAGCTGCGTTTGGCAGCCGACTGAAATATGTTTCGAGAAGAAGACGCTAAGTTAATTATCTATATTCTTGATGAAAGTAAATGATAAAACTGTATTTAGCTGTAACTTGTATTAGAAACATTGTCGAACATTTGTTTTATTAAATTGTTGACAAGTATATAAAAAAATCATTTTTTGTTATAAACTGTTAAATTTGAAAATACTTTTTACGCGATATATCCCAAGATTTTCCTTTCTCTTTTGAAATTTTAATATATGTTTATAATAAATGACATAATGATGAAATATAACATTTTTGCGGCTGTTTAGTGAGTATTAAAACAATATTTTCTGAATCTAAATATATTTAATCTGACTATAGATTTTTAAATTATTATTTATGACACAATGTTTAATTACGTAAAGTTATTTTTGTATTTCAAGCTCTCTTATATATGCATACTTATATATTACAAAATTTTACTATTTTAACTACGGTTAACATTATTCTATATTAATTTTCTTTTTAATAATATTCGATATTATTATTCCGGCGCTAATTAAATTATACCGTACATTTAAACGAATCTTTTAATCTGTATATGAAAGATATAAAACTTTATTCCATCTAAGAATGCCTCTTCGAATTTACTTAACACTAGAACGACCAAGACCGTCATTTTGACGTTTTTCAAATTTCATGCTTAGAAATTTAATATAATTTATGGCGAGTTCCAAAATTTTATGATATGACTTTAAATGAAACATAAGAATTTAAATATTCCCATTCAATTTCCTCTTACCCATTTTAATTTCCCTAATCAGTATGACCTATACCTATTTATACTAAGACCCGTCAAAATGACGGCTTTGGCAATTAACAAACTCATCCCGAAGTGGTGCGGATTTCCTCATTTTCCACATGGCCTTCTCGCCCATGCGCAGTCTGCTCCAGGCTTCATATCAAACATATCAGTAATTGGTAAATGTAATTAGGACGCGATCATTATCAGTTGTACTTCTAATGGGATAATGTTCTTAGTGAAAAGTGCAGTCTGTGAATATTGTAATCTGTGTAAAGTCCAATCTCGGAAAAAAGTATGAATATATTTTTATGAAAAAAATAACATTTATTTTTTGTAAATTCTAGTCAAAAATGAAACGATTTCGAGGGAAAAAAATATATTCGCAGAATACAAAGAACTCACTAGTATAAATGAAGACTGTTCGAACACTAATTCAAGTAATGATAATGACTCTGAAAATTCTGGAGATGAAATTGAAGTACGAGATATTGAAGAAAGCGAAAAAGAAGAATATGAAAGTGAAGATTCCGGGAGTGAAGATGAAACTCCCCAAAAGAGCCACAAATGCAGAACGGTGAAGTAATTGCGGTAAAAGTGATTGCGAATAAGTTCAGATATTGAATCGGACAGCCAATCAGAAACTGAAAAATGACAGGAAAAAGAAATTGCTCTCGGCGGTACTGAATGGGAAGAAATAGGGTATGGTTGTTTTGGTAGACTTCCATCACACACTATATTCAAGGATACTTCAGGCCCAACTGGTTATGCGAAACGAAACATTATGCTTGGTAATGTTTGCAGTGCATTTAGACTTATAATTGATATTGAATGATGAAGCATAAAAACCTGCACTGAGCTTGAGGTCAGAAATGTTTTACAGAAGGACGATTGGAAAATTACTATTGAAGAACTGTATGCGTTTGTAGCTATTTTGTATGCTCGAGGATCCTATGAAGCGGGAAATTTGAAATTATCCTATTTGTGGTCAGAAAAATGGGGACCTTCTTTCTTTCGCGAAACTATGAGTAGAAATAGAATTATGAAGGACTGTTCGCTTACGTACTGACAAATTTGGATTAGCTTCCGAAATTCGGAAGTCCTTTATTGATAACAGCCAAGCTTGTTACAAACCAAATCAGAATCTAAGCGTAGATGAACATTTGTTTCCCGCAAAAGCAAGATGCAGATTTCTGCAATATATGCCCAAAAAAACAGGCAAATTTGGAATTAAATTTTGGTTAGCTGTAGACGTGCGAAGTAAATATCTTATAAATTGCTTTCCCTATTTAGGCAAAGTCGAACTTAGACCATTAGGAGAACCTTTGAATGAATTCATAGTTTTGAATCTTGTAAAAAACTACGTAAATTGTGGGAGGAATATAACAACTGATGATTTTTTTACAAGTATGCAGCTCGCAAAGAAGCTACTGGCCAAAAAACAAATCTTATTGAAACTATACGAGCAAATAAAAGAAAATTGCCGAAAATAGCTAAAGTTAGAAAAGATAACATGGCTCTTTTCTCCACAAAACTCTACAAATCAAATGATATTGTTTTAACAGTTTACAAAAGTAAGCCTCGTAAAAAAGTACTACTTCTTAGCTCAAAACATAAATCTGTAAAAATTGTTTCTAATCGAAAACAAATTCCTGCAACTGTGTCCTTTTACAATGAGACTAAGTTTGGAGTAGACGTAGTTGACCAAATGGCCCGCAAATATAGTGTAAAAGCAGGGTCACGTAGATGGCCTTTGCAGGTATTTTATAATATTTTGGACTTGGCAGCAATCAATGCGTGGATTTTATATAAAGAAACTTGTGATAAAAATATAACTAGAAAACAATTTTTATTTCAATTATCCGAAGAACTCTCCAGTGAATATAGATGCTGAGAAAAGAAGCCTCCTTCCAAAAACAAGGACGGAAATCAATGGATTGTGCTCTAGAAAATTCACAAAATATTTCTCTATGATCGCAAATCTTGCCAAATTCGATTGTGCAACAAAAACAAAGCGATTTATACTTGCAATGTATGCAACAAATATGTTTGTGGTAAGTGTTCATATAAGATAACATGTACTTGTAAAATATGTGCCTCATAATTATTTCATTCATATCAAATGTGCTATACTATACATGCAAATAGAAACTGTTTTTTTTTAAATAATAATTAATGAATTAATACATTAAATGTTATTTTTGTTAAATTATATATATATATATATATATATATATTACTGACATTACCTAAGTCAAATATCTTTGCGGAAAGTGTTCATCTAAAATAAGAGATACTTGTAAAATATCTGCCTTATAATTATTTCATCCATATCAAATGTGCTATACTGTAAATACCAATAGAAACTGTTTTTGTTTAGTTTCTTTATATTTAGCATTAATGAATTATTAAATTAAATATTGTTTTTGTTAAATTATATTATTTTATGTACATTAACTAAGTTTAAAATGTTCGTTGCAAGTGTTAATCTAAGATAACATTTAAAATATGTCTCTCATAGTTATTTCATACATAGGAAATGTACTATAAATGCAGATAGAAACTGCTTTTTATTGAATTTTTATTAATAATTAATAAATTATTATATTAAATGATGTTTGTGTTAAATTATATATTTTTATTTACATTAACTAAGTCAAAAGTTACAATGAAAGCCGTCATAAAAAATCCGTCAATTTGAACGATGCGGTAAAACTAGGTGTATATGAAACGTCGGTAGTTCTAGTGTTAAATCTTAAAAAATGGAACTAATTAATTATATTCTTTAAATAACACTTTACATTAATTTTATTCATAGTAAAATCCATTTTGATTTCCCGTGTTTATTAACATCTTTTAAAAAATCTTTTATTATCATTGCTAAAAAAATTATATAATTCATAAAATATCCCGTTCTAAAAATACTATTTATTTAAAATCCTTCTTTTATTAAACGGGCAATATAGTATTTTAGTGTTTAAACAAATTTTCCATATCAATAAATTCATTTTTCTTTTACGTTAAATTTATCTTGTGATTACTTAAAATCTACTCTTTTTAGAAATCTACATCTCACGGATTATCTTTTATTTATGTGTTGTATACTAAAGTAGAGATTTTTGAAGGTTCCAGAATGAAATTTTCTTTCCATGGAAATGTATGCGCTTCCAAAATAATCCAGTCGAAATAAAAAACATTTTCTCTCTAGGTTATTCTCATTGGGGAAAAGAAGTCAACTAACCCTGATTATCATCTTGCATAAAAATGAATAAAAATACAGACACACTCTGTCAGAGATATTTGAGCTTACATAATGATTTGAAATACGATTATGGGAAGCAGCGTAAAGATGTGGCTTGAAATGCGGCGTTGCATTCCATGTGTGTTCGATCGAAGTTAGGCTCGATATGCAGGTCGCTCACATAATTGCAGTCATACGAAAGTTTGGAACGTTCACCAACAACCTTTTGAAGATTATAATAAAGCTACCGAATTTTTCATCGACTATTTATTATTTGAGTCACCTGTATATAAAATCGGAGAAGCATAGTTCGAAATGGGGATTGTTCTGGTTTCTCTGTCACAGCATCACACACACAAACACATATATAAACATATGTGTGTGTATATATGCATATATATATGTGTGTGTACATAAATAAAATTGTATGTATGTACGTGCATGTGTTTACTTATATACTAAAGAATATCACTGTGTTGTAAAAAATATGAGTGATGTAAAGCGAAGCTCTTTCAACTGTTGAAATATCTCACACTATAGAAACAGCATTTACATTCCCTTTCCTTTTCTCATTTAAACATCCACACTTACATTCGTTTTATTCCTTTAGCAGATATCATAGAAAACAAAATTAGCGTAAATTTTCTTTGAAAGTCTTTTATATATTTTTCTCTTATTTTAAGCATACTTATTTTTAAATAGTTATAAACACTTAATTACGCCCAAAACATCTCCATCTTGATTAACAATGCATATGAAAAATATTATTCAACATTTTACAAATATATATATATATATATATATATATATATGTATATTAGGGTGGAACGGAAAAAAATATTTTTTAATTTCAATATGTAATAGCGATAAAAAGTTGTCTAATGCCTTTGTTAAGATATTTAGAGGTGCCGCAAAGGACTTGAATATATGATTTTTAAGCAGATTTTACGAATTTTAATAAATTTAGTTTTGTAAAATATATATATATATATATATATATATATATTAAATGCCTTTTTTAAATTTTTAAATAACACGCATAAACTACTTTACAGTAGATATTTATAGTTAAATACTGCATACATTTATTATTTATGCTACTAAATCTGCACTTTTTAACTTCCTATTTCTTTAGATTTTAACTGTATTTCATAATAGAAAAGATTAACTTTACTTTTAACTTAAAAACGCAGCAAAATATTTTTTAGTTCTGAAAATGAGTCAAAAAGACAATAGTACATGGTTTGAAGTTACCTTGATTCAGGCGGTATATTGTTGGTTGGTGTAGGGTGGCATAAGAGTAAGGGATTCATGTAGCTGTAGAAATGGTCTGGTCACATGTTTCTCTCGTAAGTCTGCGCAAGCAAATAAATCGTTTGAGTAATAAATCTTTTTATACTGTTCTATTTGGATTTTGTTTTGTTTATGAATATGTAAGCTTGAATATTAGTGGTAGTATTAAATTTATTAGTTAATATTTTAACTTTAGTGTGATGGCAGTGTCAGTTCAGACGAGACAAAAGTTAGAATGCCCAATTTTTGGATACCCTAAGGAATAAAACGATTTAAATCTTCCAACTTATTATGACATTATGAAATATTATCTTTATATTTTACATGAGCTGAAACCAGAAAAAAGAGCCAACTTTGAATGAAATACTGTATATTCTTATTAAGAAAGTTGAATCTATTTGGTCGAAAGCATCTATTCCTATAGTATCTCATACCCGCATGTTAAAAATGGTAAAAACCTATCACGATAAATAAAGAAGTATTTTAATATAAAAAAGTAGAAAAGGTACATAAAATGTGATTTAATTGCAGCAACGTTTTTAAATGAAAACAAACGCCTTTTTGATGTAGCAACCTGTAATTGAAAAGTATTTTCTGTCTGTAAGTGCGAAAAAAGAAAAAAGTATCTAAACTTGAACAAGATTTTTTAATTGACCAAAGAACTGTGAGAAAAATGAGTAAAAGTGGAGTCCATAAAGTTATTTCCAAGATTTTAACACAAAGAGAATAGAAGAAGCAACAGGTCAAACAGAAACAATTAAAGTACAGGTACAATCAGAAAATAGTTTTTAAGGCTGCTAGAAAAGCTGAAAATGATGCCCTTCAATCAGATCCTGAGAAAACATCTAAAGGAAACTTAACATGCAGTCCCGAAAATTACTTTACCTCTGTTTTAGATACAACTGCAGGCAAGCAAAGTGAGTAGTACTTTCTACAGTAGCAAGTGTCTGTGACCCATCTGGAGTTTCAGACAAAGTTGCTGCAACTATCGCAAGTGCTGCTCTTAAAGAAGTTGGAATGATTACAGAGGAGAACAAAGGTAAAGTAATTGATAGGATGAAAATTTGAAGAGAGAGAGCTAAGAATCGGACAAAAGAGATAGTAAGAAGCCTTGACCAAGTTGGATAAAATATAGGTTTGTTTTTCAATGGAAGAAAAGGTAAAGCAATTGTGAAATATAAAAAAAGGAACAATTTTTACAAAAAAGACGGTCATAGAAGACCATATTTCTTTAATAAAAGAGCCCAATCCATCCTTTCTAGAGCTTGTAACCCCTGCATTTGGGAACAGGCGAAGCTATAAAAAATAGCATAATAGAGTACTTTAATTGTAACAATCATTTGAACATATCAACTGTAACTGCTTTTCGGTGCGATGGGACACCCACAAACATTGGAGTTAATAACGGTATGCTTGCTTTAATGGCAAAATATCTAAACAGACGACTGACTGCATTAGCTGATTTGTTTGTTTCACTTAAATGAATTGCCTTTGCACCATCTGTTTCGTGAATTGGACAGAAAAACAAAGGGTCCTAATGAATTTGAAAGGGTTTTTAAAAAGTTTAACTTATTATTAAAAAAAAAGTGTTTGAACAACTATTTGTAAGCAAAAAAAGTAATTACAACTGCTAAATTCAAACTGATATTACATCTTGATTCTTTTTGAAAAAAGCTAATTTATTTGACTTTTGTAAAAACTTAATGCATAAATTTACATCAATTGAACTTAATGTTATTATTGTTATAGTAAAGAAGCATCTATTCATTGCTATTAAAAAGAATATTTGAATTTTAAAATGTAAAATTAAAACAGTGAAAATAAAATTATAATATTATGTTAAATTTGGAATTTTTTTAAATCCCTATTTTTAAGGCTCTTGTGGCACCTCAAGATATAAATTTAGAACGAAAAATCTTCGTAGTTTTATTGTTAACATACAAAGGCAAATTTTAATTGATATTAAAAAATTATTTTCAAAAGAAAATATTTTTCCCTATACTTTCGTTCCACCCTAATGTATATACATATATTTAGAATGTAGAATTGTAGGATATACATAAATTATAAATAAATCATTTTTCAGTACTGTAGAATTGGGCATAATTCAAACTAGAATAATAAAAAAATATATTATTTAATAAAACTACTTATTAATTTATATGTTATTATAGTAATTTGAATTTAACTAAACATGAAGTATATACAAAATGTACTTTTTCTAGCTAATACCTACAACACTGTTTTTAGAGGTATATTTTGACTTGAATAATGATTAAAATTATGTTTTCTACATTTTTTATGTTGTGTTAAATATATTTTTGTCAATATATTTACTTTCGTAAGATGAAAAAAAATGATATTTATATATTTACTTTTTTCAACTTAATAAAACTTCCAAACAAGATAATTCAAAACGTCCAAATTATCTTGTTAGGTAGATTTCGTATGAAATACTTCCTATTGCTGTCGCTCCTATGTTGGAATTTCAGAAAAAAATTTTGGAGATCTACGCCGATCATGATCTCTAGACTCCAAAACCACCATTAATAAAAAAGTTTATCTATCTATCCATCTATTTATCTATCTATCGGTGTATATAACATTTTTTATGGACACGATAACTTCTTTAATTCTGCCCAGATCTCTTCCAAACTGATACATAAAATCAAGGGACATAAAATCTCGGTCACGTTCGTTAATGGATAAAATCGGACCAAGGGGGTGAAAACCGAAAAAACGCCATAACGTCTTACATAGATATAGAATCGGTTTAAAGTTTGTATTGCTTCTAAAAAATGGGCCAAAAGTTTATGCATGACAGATTTTTGATAAAGCTAAAAATGGGCTCACGGGACGAAAAAACCAGGGTTTTGGAGAAAAAAATTCACAATCGTAAACAAAAATCGTAATTTCGTCAATTCTCAAGATATAAAATCCAATTTGTTATAAATGCTCTCAAAATTATCTAAAATTTTGTATTTAGAAGCTTTTTATAGGACTATTTCTTACCGATGAAAAAAATAAAAAACTAAAACAAAAAGGGGAATGAAAAGAGACAAAAATCCATAACTTCGACAATTCCTAAAATATCAAATATAATTAAATTTTTTTTAAACCTTCTCAATAATATCTACAGTTTTTATGCTGGCAAGTTTTTCATAGGAAAAATTCTTATAGCAAAAATAAATCAAACAAAAATGGGAGTTGAAGGAAAAAACCTCAAATCCAAACTGCTTACATTTTGACTCTCTTTTATATTACTTTTTGATTTTAAACGCATCCAAATTGCAGAACCTCATATTTAGGAACTATATGATATAACGAATTTGTCAGTTTTTTGATAAAGGCAGAATGTATTTCAAAAAAAGCTGCCAAAATGGGTATTTTGAACAGATTATCCGAAGCAATCGTGATTGAAAATTTGAGGTATTCAAATAACAAATTGCGTTTTTTCTGACTCGTTTTTAAATTAAATTTTGCTCTCAATCGCATCCAATTGACGGGTTCTCTTTTACAGAAACTGTATAATGTGACGTATTCGTAATTTTTTTGATAAAGGCTGAATATATTTTTAAAACTGCTGTTAAAGTGAGTACTTTCGCACAATGTTTCCCGAAGCAGTCATGATTAAAGTATCGAAGATGTATTCAAATAACAAATTCGTTATTTTATGACTCATTTTTAAATTCAATTTTACTCTCAAACGGATTCAGTTGACAGTTTTTTGTTATTTACGACATACATAATGTGCCGAATTGGTCGATTTTTTCAAAATATGTTTTCAAAATGGGCATTTGAGCCGAATTTTACGTAAAATGATTCTGACAAAATCAATTCTTACAGAAAAATGAAACTAATTGTTCTTTTATAAAAGCGGCCAAATAAAGTTGCTAAACTGGGTTTATCTCTAATCATATTTTCTTTTTCTTTTAACTTTATTCTTAAAAAGTTGTGTATAAATAATTAAATAATAGTTTTTTGCATTTTTTACTGTTTATTCAATATCTGATACAAATACATTGTAAATAATTTTGCAGCATTATAAAAGTTTTGCCATGAAGCGCATTCGTAAAATTTCCTAATTTCATCATAAGTTGATATTATACTTACTAATGTTTTTTTTAATAGATTAATTCATGTTTTTTTCATAACATTCTTATTATACCGTTTATTAAAACATGTCCCTGGAAAATTTTTACTAGTCTGATATGTGTTTCTTTTCTATTTCTTTTTTAAAATATTAATATATTTTTTGTTCAATGAATTTGTACATTTATGTTAGCATATTTTTTATATATAAACACAATAATTTGGCATCGATTTTTATATCAGTACTTTTTTTCTTTTAAAAACCAATTTTATTAGTCAAATAAAAATCTTTAACGCACTTCCCATTAAACAAATATGTTAAAAAATTATATTTGCGTAATTAGATTTACAGACCTGTACTCAACTTTTTTCTGCATAAAAATACAATGAAATACTTTTTCTTTGCTATTTTATTAATGACTAGATGACCCGCCCGGCGTTGCCCGGGTCCGTATTAACAATATTAAACGAACTTAAAATTTGTATGATTATATCATTAACTCGAAACATGCAGAAATGCATTGTCTGAAATACGTGGCCACTGACTGTGCGAAAAATCGGTTTAAAAAACAACTAATGTTAAGCTCTAAAAATACTAAAAATGAGCGATGAGAAACGCGGGAGGGAATATGTATCCAACGACTGCGTGATTTTCGTGTTAAAGTGTTGATATTTACCAAAAATCACTGTTAAGACACGTAACTAATTATTTTTTTTCACATAGAAATCCCAAATGAAATATTTTGAATTTCAAACTAATTATATCACTCTTAAATCCGACTATACCATGAATGAAATCGATACTCGCTGGTAGCTAAAAGGTTGGTATATAGTGTTATAATTTCAGAGCCATTTAACAAAAGTAAGTGTTATTTTTAATCAAATCATGCATAATGTTCACTCTGTGGATAAATTCCTAACCGTAAACTTTTGTACCGTAACCATAACCTGCCTGTAACCTAACTTCGACTTAACAGTACCTTACCGTAAATTAAATATAAATGTAACTTAGCCTTCACTTTATTGTAACATATCCTTATTCTAACCATAACATAAATGCAATTTAACTTTAACCTAACTTTAATTTAACCGTGACCTAACTGTAACCTAACGGGAAATTAAATATAATCAAAGACTTACCGTAATGTGATTGCAACCTAAATTTTTCCAAACCACACGCTGGTTTCATGTCCATGGAAATTATTTTGTCTTGCTCGGATACAGTTATGGTTCTTTGGAATATTTTTGTCGGGAACAGATTTTGGTTCAGTTCAGATTTCGGCTTTTTCTTCAAATGGAATTTTTGGGTTCGAGTTTTCTAGCGTGTTCACGGAAATTATGTTGCCTTGTTTGAATAAGAACATGCTTCACTGGAATATTTTTTTTCAAGTTCAGATTTGGTTCAGTTCAGATTTCGTGATTTTTTCAATGAAATTTTTTAGGATCAGATTCGGTTCATATGAATGGAATTTTTTTGTCTTATTCAGATCCGATTACGATTCTTTGGAATATTTTTTATCAGATTCCGATTTGGTTCATTCAAATTTTAGGTATTTTTTCAAATAGAATTTCTAGGTTCGGATCTCGTTCATGAAAACGGAAATTATTTTGTCATACTCGAATTCAGTTATGATTCTTTCGAATATTTTGGTCGAATTTAGATGTGGTTTGGATCAAATTTCAGGTTTTTTCAAATCGAATTTTTTAGGTTCGAGTCGGGTTTATGTCCATAGAAATTATTTCGTCTTGCTTGGATTGGGTTATAGATCTTTGGAATATTTTTGTCGGGTCCAGATTTGGTTCAATTCAGATTTCGGGTTTTTCTTCAAATATAACTGTTGGGTTCGGGTCTTCTTGCATGTTCACGGAAATTATTCTGTCTTGTTCGAATAAGAACATGCTTCACTGGAATATTTTTGCCAAGTTCAGATTCCATTCAGTTCGCGATTTTTTCAAAGAAATTTTTTGGATTCGGATTGTGTTCATGTCCATGGAAATATTTTGTCTTGTTTGGATCCGGTTGCGTTTCTTTGAAATAGTTTTGTCAGATTCAGATTTGGTTCGATTCAAATTTCAGGCATTTTTTCGAATTGAAGTTTTAGGTTCGTTTCGGGTTCATGTCCACGGAAATTATTTTGTCTTACTCGAATCCGGTTATTGTCCTTTCGAATACTTTGGTCAGATTTAGATGTGGTTTGGGTCAAAGTTCAGGATTTTTGATACGGAGTTTTTTAGGTTTGATTCGGGTTTATGACCACGGAAATTATTTTGTCTTGCTGGAATCGGGTTATAGTTCTCTGGAATATTTTTATCGGTTTCAAATTTCCTTCGAGTCATATTTCGGGTTTTTTAAAGAAAATATTTAGGTTCGGGTCAGGTTTCATGCCCACGAAAATTATTTTTCCTTGTTTGGATCGGGTTATGCTTCACTTGAACATGTTTGCGGGATTCATGTTTGGTTAGGGTCAGTTATCAAATCCATAGTTTTTTCCAAACTGAATTTTTAGGTTAGGGTCGGGTTTATACTCACTGAAATTTTGTGTATCACGGATTGGAGGGTGGTCTGTTTTTTTTTTTTTTTTTTTTTTTTTTTTTTCTGGTTGGGATCGGGTTATGTTTCAATTAGTCTAAGCATTAAGGTTATAATCCGTTTTGCTACTATTCTTTTTATGGCTATTTCTGATAGATAATTTACTTTGCTATTTGATAATTTATTATGGTGAATGAATCGTTTGCGGATACAAACAATTGTACGCAAAACAGCTATTTTATTTTTGATTTAAAAACAATTTAAAGCCATATTATAATTTTAAATTGAATAGAACACATTTAAATTTTATCAGTGATTAAAAAAATAAACTCATAGAAAAGTGTTGTGTATTTTTTTTTACTGCAACACAGCTAATGACTCATACATTCTAATGTTCGAAATGCCAAAAATATGCGTACAACCATGCAGTAAAAAGAAATTAATAGAATGGCCGTATAATGTCTTGGGGTGACGGAAAAGATGTAACTCTAATATCCGCTACATTAAGTCCAAATAAGCACCAACAAAACCATGTGCTTTGAAACTCCGATCAATTCAAACTGGTTTAAACCAGTATTTCTTTGTTTTTGTTTTATATCTTTTAAACTGTTACTGAATAGATGACTAAAATTTCGTTTATAAATAACGTTTTGTGCCATTATTGCCTGTAATACACGATCAGAATGCATGAAAGATACAAATAGATCAATCATAGGCAAGAATTATTTGATTATTTTTATCATATGCCTTTCAAATATCAATATAGAAGCATCATTTAAGATTTTGCTTGAAAAATCAACATTCTTTCGTTAATGTCTTCAAATCGTCTGCACTCTGAAATCTATATTTTAGATTAATATTATTAAAGTGTTCATGCATGATTTTAAAAGAATCTTTTGATCACTATATTTTATATATTGGCATGGAAATATTAATATGTTGTTAAATCATAAACATTTTTCATTTACGTTATAAAGTATTAAAAATTTCTGAAAAAAAAGAGATAACTTTTAGTAACACAATTTTTTCTTTAAATCATATGTTTTCAATATTTTATTTAATTTTATTTTGACATTTAATTATTTTTAATTTTCCAATTTCAATTATTTTAAAAGCAAACATTTATTTTAATAAATAATATAATAGAAAAAAACCATTTAAAAAAATTACTATTTCTTTGTAAAATATGCTTCAGCTGTAATTCAATTCTTCCAATCCGTCTTATTAATACAAAATTCCTTCCTTTTGCTTTTGTTTGAGACATTAAAATTTTAGCGATAAATGGTTTCATATTGCAAACCTTTTTTTTTTTCGGTTTACTTCGCCACCACCTATCTTTTTCCTCCATGGCGTACAGCAGCTGTGATGAAAAAAAAAAATCCTTATTTAAACCGACAGTTTGCCAGTCTATGAATTTTAAAGGTCATTCCCAGCTTTTTTAATTATTTCTGCGAAACTTTTATGCAACCAACCAACCATAAGAGAATGAAAGTGAAAAAAGCGAAAAAAAGCGATTTTTTATGAGAGTGAGGTTTGGAATTTAATTAATTACTCAGTTAATAAATAGAATTTTGAAATTCTGAGCATCAGGTGCATCAGGAGCGATATTGGGCTACTCTCGAAAATTTCGAGCTTCGTACGTACCGTAGGTTTCGCTAACTATCGCAGACACACACACACACACACACAGAGCGATTTGTTATTTTATTAATATAGATGATAATTGAACCGACATTTGATTGCTATTCCGTAAATATATAGCATGAAACACCTTTTGGAGTAAACACAAGTTAGTCATTTCTATTTTTCTTTAATTGTATTATACAACTATGCATATTGTAGATTTTTTTTATCATAGCGATTAAACTCATATTTAAACAAAGGAAAAAAAAAAGATTTTTTTAGAAATGTATCCAATAATTTTTCGTACGATTTTACGTACGAAATTTTACGATTTTACGATTTTTCGTACGATTTTACTAAATTTTCCCAAATCATTAAGAATATAAAATAACATAAAGAATATAAAGTAATTACCTAGCAATAAAATGCAATTATTCTGGTAATGCAATTTCTTACCTAAATATTCTAAAAGTTTATCTTAAAATATATTTATTACTATAACATATGGCAAAGGTAATTTTCCTATAAATTATACCTTTGTTATGCAATATTTATTTAAAACTTGCATTATTCTGCTAATTTCTCTACTTATTAAAATTGTATATGCTTTGTTTATCGTAATTTCATTTTAACATTAATCTTTCATGACGCATCTATCACAAAGGAAACAAAGCATGTGTAGTAAATGAAAAATGTAACCGAAATATTTTCGAAATGTATTTATAATGGGATATTCATATATTTACAAAGGGAAACATTCGAATAAATAACAAATCGAATTGTGTAAGAAATAGTTAGTTACTTATTTTTAATATGTCCATATATTTGCAGCGGTTTATTACCAAATGTACTTGAATATAAAAAAAAAATGTTATAAATAACAAATAATTAGTGGTTTTAGTGATACCATTGAATAAAATTAATTTTTCGTAAAAATGTATTATTATTTTTATTTCTATATTTATCTGTACTGGGAAAATGTACAACACTTTTTTTCTAACCTTTAAAATTACAACTTCATGTTACTACAAAAAACGTAAATATACTTTTTATTCTTCAATTTCTTTATGAATTACGTATGACGGCTAAAATTATAATTTTTACTATTAGGTTTGCAAAATAAATTATTATTTTCCATACAAAAAATTGATATCAATATTGATTGAGATTTTGCAGAGATATATCAAGATTCTTTTTTCCGAAGAATATTTTAGAAAATGTCTTCCACAAAAAGGCTTTACAAAATTTATGTATTGAAAATAGTGACAACTTGAGTAAAAAAAAAAAAAAAATTGCCTAAAAGAATCTTCTTTATCCATCAACGATAAAATATTTAAAAAATATTTTTTAAGCAGCTCATAGTGTTTTGTATATTTTAAACGTCAAATAATATTAAAAAAGGTCTAAAAATACATTTTTTAACTAAGTATGAAACATTTTAAAAATAAGCTATAAAAGAAGCTAAAAGTTTTTACACGTAAAATAATATTTCAAAATATTTTTTTCAATGAAGAACTTTCCAAATAAGAACTATTTTATGCCACATTTGTATACCTTACAATGCATTTTTTTCCGCAAATAAATTTTTAGACTTATTTCTTTCGAATTTCTTTTCTTTAGAACAGTAAAACAAAAAAAGAAAAGAAATCACAAGTGGCTGTCAATAGTAATTCTCCAATATTTTACGCTTGAAGAAAAACACTGATACTCAGCGATCATTTGTAAAAGTTCTTATTCTAAAATATTCGACTTTTTTATTTTTAGGTGGATTTACTTGCATCGGTGATTTATTCTTACCTATAGAATGAATGGATGTATATTTTTAAGGAATGTAATTTGATTTAAATGATTCAATGTGATATATTTTGTATCATTCTTGAAATTTATATGATGAATTTTTGGTGAAATTCTGACATGTAGTTTGCGAAAAGAAATTAAATATTCTGACAAATATTCTGATTCAATAAAATTTTTTATTGATATGTAAAAAGACTATATACCCAAGTAAACCATAGCAATGTTATGCCATACATATTAATTTCTAATAAAAAGATTTTCTGAAATTATAATTTTCGCAGAGCAATTACAAATAATTTTTCATAAAAATCTCACAACAATGATCACTTGATTTCTATTTTTTGCCATAATTTAAAGTAAACTATAAAAAACACGAATTATGTATCTCTAAACACTTTCTTTTTTTGTATCGTTCTAATAAAAAAAATAAAACATAAAAAAAACTGCCACGTATGTAATTAAAAAAACAAAATTCAGGGTATGGAAAAGGAAAAATATTAAATGTCAGCGTCATGGAAAACGAATCAAGATATTCATTAAAATATGTATAAAAAAATTACTTCGCTTCATTTATATGCTTTTAAAATGAGCTTAAAAATTCGATGTCTCCAAAATTGTTTCTTTACTGTCAATGAGGCAATGGTTAAAGACAAAAGTAAAAGGCAATGGTTATCAATTCTTTAGAATATTTTGGGGAATAAGAAAGGTTGTTATTTTCTTTGTTTCTATAAAAGAATGAAACACTTTACATAAGTACGTTAGTTTTTAAATTATTACGTAAAATGCAGCTTGTGAGGTCTAGTCTGAAGTCAAGCAGAATATAAATTTGTTTCTAAAATAAAAATAAAATAAGAACATATTAAGAAAAATAATTTCTAATAGGAACAGCGAAACCTCGACAGTTGTACATAATTGAACTAAAAAATTTCAAATCGAACGATTATTTTCAAAATAATAATTGGGCATGAAATGTAAAAACAATCATACCACTAGACATAAAATATTTTTTAAAGATCATTCAGGAGAAATACATTTCTTTATTTGCGGAAAACAATAGAAAAGAAATATATAAAATGTAATGATGTTTTTCTTTTTATCATGAATGAAAACAAAGACTTTATTATCATTTTTATTTTAAAATTCCTTTGAGACAAAATTTATTTAAAAAAGACATTTATCCTTATGTTTAGAATTTACTAAATAACAAAACACTTTTCAAGATTTAAAAATGCTTCAATATTAAAATATGCAATATTTTAATGTTTAATTCCTCATTTATTTATTTTTATAAAAAAAGATTTGATTACTTATTTTCGCCGACTTTCTATATTTGTGTTTGATTTACTTCACTGTATTTATTTTACTTTTAGTTGAATAGTGGTTTTTAATTTTTTTTTTTTTTGGAAAACGGCATTCTAAGAAATATAATATTCATTTTATTCAGGGTTTTCTTTCTTCTATTTTGTCATGTCTTAGCTGTGGTGGGAATAATTTAAATTATTTTATTAATAAACGCAAAACGTGAAATTGTGTGCACGATAGAACATATGAGGAAATTTGAAGTCATGTATTAATTAAACTAATAACAATTATTTTGGAAAGCGTATATTTTGATAAAAGTGTCTACATTTTTTTCACTATTCCATTTGATATATTTACTGTGGTAATTGAAACAACAATTTTCCAATACTCTGGAATGTTGCACAAATTAACATGATTTAAGTATACTTGTATTCTAGTATGTTCATACATACTTTTAAACCTACTGGTTGAACATTGTATGAAATATACAAAAAAGTATCTTCTTACCGTTTAACAAGAGTTATTTTTCAAACCTTTATTTTACATGCAATTTTTTATTTCTAAAATGTTGCAAATGCTGCTTCTAATATGAAAATCCATCTACATAAGAAATGGTTTAAAAATGGTGCTTTATTGTTACAGGAAATAAAAAAACGCTTGTGTTAACCCTCTCTTTCCGTTGCATTACTGGAAACTGTTGTGGTATCCACTATCGAGATTGATAATTACGACAAGTGCATGAATACGTATTTTGACTGTTATTCGGCTTTTCGAGAGCGTTTTCACTATTTTTTCGGCTGCTGGATGTGTCTATTTTCTAATAGTTTTGTTCAGATCCTCGTAAGAAGCCATTGATGGGAGTGAAATATGAGAATTATTTTTACAACTCTTGTCACCGTCCCGGAATTTCTAATACCGACGCAGCAGGCGCTATCGAATGTGACATCCTCATTCACTTGACAAATAGGGCTGCTGTAACGGCTTTAGCAAACTCGTGCAGTAAACAATGTCTGATGTGGTCTTTCTAATTTTCTATTGGAACGAACTGTCGAATGATGTGAGTATATTTAAAATACACATTTGGTCGCTGATTCAATTATTACTGCTAATATTACTTAAATATCTATATATACAAATTATTTACACATTAAATTTACATTTTAATTAAAAAAATGTATCCAGCGGACACACGATAGGTCCAGTATGATCGCCGATAAAACAAACAAAAACAGACATTTTTTAAAGGTTTAAAAACGGCAAACCTAAAGTACAAAAGAATGCGCCATGGAGACGGGACATCCAAGGTTATGGGGAGGCCGTAACATCTATGTTGTTTCCGTTAGGCACGAGTTCTTGTTACAAACGTTGTGCCTATGCATACTCTATTGCCCTAAGCGTTATTGACTATTTATCTGTCATCGAAACATAAACTGCATCGTCAGTACTTTAATTCACATTTATACATCTTGAAAATGCACTCACCCAATAGCTTTTTCCTATAATTGAGTTAATTTCTATAAGCAAAAACTACTACAGACATTTTTTTTTTGGGGGGGGGGGAAGTCTCAAGGTAATTTTTTTATAAATTCATCTTTGTATTTCTTAATTCTTTTATTATTAGTTTTATAAATAAAAAAATCGAACACACGTGCCCCACTAGCGGGGTAATTCTGAACAAACGTGGGGCACATATGCACACTGGGAAAGATACCCTTTCACGTGTTTCTTATTCTGTTAGTTATTTGTCGTCATAATTATACATTTTGTGTTAAATTCACTATAAATTTATAAAGAAAAAAATTGCATAAATTTCTCTGATTCTTCACAATCTTATAAAATGAAAATAAGTTAATTTGGGGGGGGGGATATATATTTATTGCAATAAAATAATAAGTTAAAGGACCAAAATTGAGAAATTTTTCTTGGGGTTTTTTGTTTCGGGGAATTTTTAGAGAAAGAACATTTATTTCATATTTATTGGAAATCTTCCTAAATACGAAAGATTTTCACCCCTGAATTCGCTTTACTTACTTCTAAATTAATGATAAAAAAGGTTTTTTTATGATTTTTTAAAAATACCTAAATTATAAGCTCCTTCCAAAAATTTAACTTATTTTAATTTTGAATGAGATGAAGGAGATGCTTCTAGTCGGAATTTTGCTGTAATTATCAGTGTATTTTTTTTTCTTCAGACATTACTGTTAACTATGTCCATTGAAATCATCATATGCATACATAGCTGTTTCATATATGAAAATAAACCCTCATTGAAAGTTTGGAAGAAATGAAATTTGCAAATTTGTTCAACGCAATTCTTTTTGTATTAACAATGTATGGAAAATATATTGTAAATCGATTAGTAGAATATTGTACAACACCGTTGAGAAACCGATTAAAAAACATTAGATTTATTTAAACTACAAATGAACGTAACGAGCTTTTTCTTTATGTACTTGTTGAAAGATTTTTTGCGAATATTTCAATACAAAATTAAATGCTGTATGATGATAAGTCTTCTGCTTCAGTAAAATTATAAACATTGAAGCTGATATTATTTGTCATGAAGTAAAAAAAAAGTGAAACAAGTTAATAAAGAAATTTCTCAAAATTTTTCGATTGATTATTGGGACACTCATTAGCTGTTCATATCTGGCCCAACTAGGCCCCACCAGTGGCCGAGAGGTTCTGACCTCAAACTGGTAGACGGTAGGTGCTGGGTTCGAACCCAATCGCGACCGTCGGCCTAACCGTTCGGAGTTTTCCGTGGTTTTCTTCGAACCTTGCATGAATACGGGTTAGGTTCCCTTAGAAAGACCCCCACGGAGGGCACCTCACCCCTTAGAGCCTATATCCCACAGCGTAGAAAATTGGCGGCATACAAACAAACAAACAAACTGGCCCAACTAGTCTGCTCACATATGCATTACATAAGTACTAGAATGAAATTAAAATGACAAACTATTAACCTTTCTATATTTTAGAAGAAAAACATTTTTGAATCAAAAATACTTTTAGCATTCATAGTATATCTTAAAATACATTTAAATTTAATGAAATGAATTAATATATAAAGTTATAAGCTTAGAATATTGGAACTTTGATTTTACGTTTCAGATTTATAAACAGTGTTTTGGCTACAGAGGACAAACACAATGTCAAAGAGCTTCTTGTTTTTTTTTTTTTTTTTTTTTTTTTTTTTTTTTTTTTTTTTACTTTATTTCTATAGCTGCTATCGTTGGTATTTTTTTTTTCAAATATATATAATAACTAGTGAAAAATTGCAACGTTCACATATGCCTCAGTCTCCCTATATAACATATATTACTAAGAAATTCCATAAATATTCCAATTGCGTTGTTAAAAATAAATATATATACATATATATTTACATGAACGCATTTTTATACGATAAAAAAAATAAATATACGTGTCATTGAAAGTAATCGGAAAACAACGGTTTAGTAAACTATTAATCAAGGACAAGAAGGAACACCCCATAAAACATAAAACTATTATTTCTGTTCAATGATTACTAGTTTGATAACAAAGAGACTCTTGAAAAAATATTGTTCATTTCAACGAAAGAAAACCAAGCAAGACAAAAAAATACTAACCACGTTGTTTGAAAATCATTAATCATTTTAAAATGAAATAAATCTAAAGACGAAAAGCAAACATCTACTAAAGCAAAGTTAAAAATCAAGGAAATAATGAAAACTTTTTTTTTCTATTATAAAGATAAATAATGAAATGCTTTTAAACTCCAGTCTGTTTCATGGAAGTATTCAACAATATTGTAGAACGAAAGTTTGTTCAGATGTGGACTCATGAAATTTTTGCCCTGACAGTTTTGCATGATTTTAAAATTTACAATTTAAGGATACGCTGTTTTTCGTTACGCGAAAATCGTCATTAATAAGTCGTCTTTATTTTATCATTGCTCATTTAATTATTTAGTGATGTTTTAACACAAATGAATTTATTTTATACTGATTATTGAGTTTATCTTACTAAAAATACAACTGTTTTTTAAAGTGCTTCTTATGTCTTATTATAATTTATAAAATTGTGCATGAGCAGATTTCGACAAATAGCCACGTTAATTTGTTATACATCATGATATCAAAGTAAAAAAATTCATGATACCATATTTTACTGCATTTTGTAAATTTTATGCGAGAAATTCATCATTGTTTATTAAACCTTCAATGATTTTTATTGATTTTTGATGATAACGGAATGTTTTTAAATAAGTATTATTTTTTTCGCTTAAAAATTTCCTAAAAGTATTTATTTATTTATTTGTTATTATTTTAATTTTACTTGAAGATTTTGTAATCAATAATTATATTCATTTTTGTGACGTAAAACTTCCAGACAAATAGTTATACTATAGCCAGAATAAATTAGTGCCGCACCGACATAGTGTTGAGATAAATTAGATAAATTAGATTGCGACGGTTTAATGAGAAACAGTTAATTTCTGTTCAGGGAAATATCAATCTTTGAATAGTTCCCCGAATCGCATAACGTAATGCATTTCAACACATAAGTATATCTTCATTCTAATTGTGAAATTCGGTTGGAAGTTTAATTCTCATAGTTATTATAATCATACTGAAAGATTAAAACAATGTATTTCCGCAAGCTTTAGTTGAGACATTTTAATAAATATATAAACACCAAGAAAATTCCATCCAATGTTTTCGATATTACTCGAGATAATTTAGTATAATTTTACTTAAGAAATTAAAAAATAAATAATAAAAAGGTAAGAAATAAATATTTTTTACAGTAGATCTTATTAAATAAATAAATAAATAAATAAATAAATAAATATATATATATATATATATATATTTCTACATTGCACGAAAATGTAAACAGATGTTGGTGGTACTATACGTCTAGTTGTTTTTGATCAGTATATTCCTAATACAAATGTTGTATATATATTTGGAATGAATGATGAAAATATTTTGAATGAATTTATGAATTTATATATATATATATATATATATATATATATATATATATATATATATATATATATATATATATATATATACACATATATATATCATTTTAAATATCTTATTTTATTAAAAATGTCTGGAAAAATATACATACATATAACGGTAAAATTTCTATTCTTGTATAGAAAAATATTTTACATTTTAAATATCATTTACTTAAGCAATATTATATTTTCGCTATTATTTTAAATACTTAATTTTATTAGAACTGTTTGTAAAAAATATACATATATATAATGATAAAATTTCTATTCTTGTATAGAAAAATATTTTACATTTTAAATATCATTTACTTTAGCAATATTATATTTCACGCTATGAAAGCATGATGACAAAATAATAATTATAATAATTTTATATGATGTATATTGCATAAGTAATTTCCAACCACACTATTTAACGATACTCTAAATCTATTCAGTTTACGCGAACACAATATATAGACGAATGAGGTGGCAACATGTTTAATGGAAAACTGTTAATTTCCTTTCGAGGATATATCAATCATCTAGTATTTGTATCAACTGTATAAAGTAATATATTTCAGTTCTACATTGAAATTCGAATAATAACGGTTAAATTTGCTTAATATTTTACACAATATTTTGGTCTTAATCATGCTGGAACACTGAAATAATGTATTTAAATGTATTTCTGTTGTTTTATTTTAATATAATTACACAGAAAATCCTATTCAACGTATGATTATCGTTTTAAAGTATGCATTTACTTAATACACTTCTTTTTTTATTTAATTATTTACTCTTAAATATACTTTTGTGGACATTCATAATATTTACAAAAGCTATACTTTAATTATCATGTTTTGATGAATGTGTACTATGTATTATGTAAAGATATATTAAAAAGTTTAGAAAAAATGAAAAGCATTTCAGGTAGTATATTATAAAAATAATCTGCCACTAATTCTAACATCATAAGTTGATTGTTACAACTACACTGTAAAGAAAAAAAACTGTATAAATGTACGACACATCAATATTGCCAGTAGTTTTTGCCGTAAAAATTGCAATAAAATTAGATGTAATAAAAAATTACATCTAATTTTACTGAATTTTTTTTACTGCCAGCGGTTTTTGCAGTAAATTTAATGGATCTTTTTTTTACAGTGTAACATTGTCCATTCTACTTTTATTGCTTACACAACCTCGTATATACATTTATACATATTTATAACATTTATACATCTCTTTATAGATATTTTATAATACTTTTTACAATATGTACAATTTTTAAGTGATTGTCGATATTTGGCAATGGCTTTCTCTTAACATTCTTCATATAACTGTTGACGTCGTTGTTGTGCAATGAAAAAAAAATAGTTTAAAACATCTTTAAGAGTTTTCAATTAAAAGGATTTTCACTTACGGTCTGTCTCATTGCAATATCTTCTAGAATAAGAGTAATGTAGGTTAGACACCATGGTTTTGTTTAATTAAAAATTTCAAAACCATGTCTGTATTTTGCGTACTACCTTGAGGTCTTTAATAAAAGTGTTTTCGTCACATTTATTTCATAAAATTTCGATTATTAATATTTTATTAATTACTGAACGATCACAGTTTTAGTTTCATGTATTCTTTGTACAACATATTTTTTGTGTATTTCCTCAAGATAAAATTAGTTTTCAAATTTTTCCTTTTAATAATTACAACATTTCATTCATAATTTAATATAATCTTAATATTTAAATGATTTAACTATTTCTACTGAACGAAACAAACGAAATTGTTTCACACCATAAGATTGTGCAATGGCATACTAAAAATTATATATCACTTATTTAAGAGTATTCAGTTAAAATGATTTTAACTAATGCTGTGCCATCTGAAAGCATGTTATAGAAGAAAAGTAAATGTGCACACTTTTGTTTTGTTTAATTAAAAATATCATACCAGTTTGTGTTTTAGATGCTACTTTCAGGTCTTTTCTCACAATGGATTCTTCACATTTTTTTCATAAAATTATGAATATTAATATCCATTTATTTACTGACCAAAAGCAACAACACTGTCAGATATTATTTTCAAAAACTTTATGTTTGTTTGTTTATTAAAGTTAAAACTAGTTTTTGACTTTCGCATGTTTAGTTTTAATAATTTTAATATTTCTTTCATAATTAAATATAACCTTCACTAAATATTTAAACGATTTAATTATTTTTATCGAAGAAAATATACTTTTAAATAATTATAATCATTGCATTTCGAAATATATTAGTTTGATGAAGTAAATTAGCATTTCTGAATTCTAAATGACGTCCCAAATGTGCAATTACCCATTACGGCTGATAAAAAATATATCATCCAAGAAGTAGAATATATTATGCATTCCAAAACAGAACATTTTATGCCATCAAATAATTTTTCAGGATGATTTATGATCGTCTTATGATTCTATTTTTCTTATATGCTGAGAATCACTTTAATATGTAGGATGAAATAATTCCCTTATGAAATAAATGTTTTCTTCGAGTCATTTCAAATTTTATGAAAATGGTGTATATCGTTTATTAACTGGGATAATCAAAAGTATTCCATTATATTACGTCCAATGGGAAAAAATAGTTTAAAAAACATTTTAATAATGTTACACACATTTCAACATAATAAAATTTATATGAATCTATGAGGTATAAACTAAAATATACATTCTGTATAACCTGTGGTGCAAAGAACCTTTTAAATTAATTTACAATGCCATACAATAGTATTCCATAGCATAATGGTATTAGGGGAAACAATGTTTAGATGCGGTTTAATTGTATTAACTACTTCCCATTTTATTAATTGATATACATTCATGAAGTTTGCTACAAGGTAATTCGTATAAAATAAGATGCAGATAATATTTACGGGGACTCACAAACAATTTCAGCTATTTGCTGTATTCGAAGTGTTGTATACTATAACACTAAGATCCGAATATATTTAAAACTTCGTTACAATACGAATGCTCCACATTTGCTTCCCTTTATGTGCAATTTCCGTCTTATTATGTTAGAATTCTTCTCAAAACGTAACTTATATTTACGGAAACGTGTTAAGTTTTCCATATTCTGTATAGGTTTTTCTAATTTTGAGTACTTTTTTGAAATAAATGAAATTTAATTTCTAAAAACATGCATTATGTAGTTTAATGCCTTAAAATATAATGTTCTTCCCCTCTCGATTAAAATGCTGAGAGTCTGTAAAAAAACTGTAAAAAAAAATCTGTAACCTTAGTAACCTAAATTTACCGAAATTTTTATGCTTACTAAAATTTTATATGTACACTGTACAAGAAAAGGATGTCAATCTACAAAGCTTGCAAGCAAAACTAGACATCTGTAACTTTACAAAAGAGTCTAATAAAAATGGCGAACTTTCGTCCAGTTGCCAGGCATTATCTCGTCCGTTTGAAAAAAAAGCCCAATCTGTAGGGATCTAGCATTTTTTTTTCAATTAATAGTATAAGTTTTTAATAAATATAAACACACGAATAAATTTTTGAAATGGTTCGGATATTTTTTATAATAAAAAATACGATATTACATTGAAAGTTAAAGATTGATTTATTTTACTTTTTAAACACTCTGTTTTTTTCTTTTTTATTTCAAAACATTTCAAAACTTTTATCAGTCTAATTATAATTTAAATGTATAATTATACTAAACTTGATATTAATTGTTGTGTTTCAGAATTAATATGCCTAAAAAACCATTGTAAACCTAACAAAGTTTAAAATTTTATTTAAAAAAAAATATGAGTAAATTTTTATTTTGTCATTGAAAGGTTCGGATGTAAAATTCTGTTGTAACAAAAAATGCTTACAATTTTTTATAATCCCTTATATTCAAATATTAAATAATTTGTTTTATAATAGTGACACATATGTAGTAAATATTACTTTTTTTTAACTTCACGTACTTGATATTATGTGTCGTTCAGAATATCGTTTTGTTGTGCGCAAAAGATGACAAATGAACAATTCCATAATATTCTAAATAAGTTAAGTTTGCACGAATGCATTACCAGATTACGCAAGAGCTTAACGGAAAACAGTTAATTTCCTTCTCATGCAACTATCAATCTTTGAATAGATATCTCATGTAAAGCAGTGAATTTGAAGTTTGAAATAAACCCGAATTTTAAGTATAAAATATGTCCAACAATTAAAAACATATTGTTTTTCTTAAAGAATTAGCTGTTTAAAGAATAGCTACCTTAAAGATGTATATGATTAACTTAAAAAAAACGGTTTGAAACAAAAAATATTAAAATAAATACATCCTAATGTAGTTCATAATATAAAAAATTGATTTCACTGAATAAATTTCTATTTTTTTAATATTTCGCGTTGTTAAAACTATACATTAAAATTAATTCCTGAATATAATATACTTTCGACAAGAGTACACTTTTGAATAAATCAAATGGATGATTTATAAGAAATGCAACAAAGAAGCTAATTGTGATGACATCTCATAAGATATAAGTAGTATTTGTATTCATTAAACTTAAATACATTCTTAAACGTGCGAGCCTGTTTATATTATATTTGATGTTACAGTAAGGAAGACCTTAGATAGAGGTGAAAGTCGTACACAATCAGAAAGGGATTACATTCAAGGAATTCCTTAATGCATACTTAAAAAGTGAGTCTGGATGAGGGAGCCGCGGTAACGTAGGCTATTTGCGATCATAGAGGGCGCAGTGTTTGCATTTTTGGTGTTTCTGGATTATTTTTTGTATCCAGTGTCATTCGTTTTTACTGATTGTATATGTGTTATGAATACGGTTTTTACTATTGAACCGAAACATGTCAACATATTTAAGATTTTTATTTTTGTTACACCTGTTTAAGTAAATAAATGTAAAATGTTTTTATTTATAAGCATACCCTGATATTTCTCTGAGGGAAAAACACAATACTCATAACAACAGATGTCAAACAAGAAATGTAATTCCCTTGATATCAATAAGACAAGTTAATTAAAAAAATCGTGTTTGACTGTCTAAATATTGAAATCGTACTATGTTTAGAACATAATAACAAATAATTAAATAAATAAGTAAATACGAACAGAAAAAAATTACCGATTATGTTTTGACACATTCATCACCTCTGCGTTACTCACGAACATCAATTGGCTTTATGATAAATGTTGAATTATCACATGTGATTCTAACTTATTCGTTGCGTAATAATCGTTCCTTATGCATGCGGCATAGTTGTGTCTTTCATAAATTCTCCCAAAACAGAGCTCTAATGTACGATTTGGCATGAATTCTTTTTGGCGTATTTTTTTAGGACTGCTATTTTCTGGTTGCCCTGCTATTAAATTCAAAATCCTTTTAATTGTTGAAGCGTAACAGAAAATTTCATGGATATGATATCATTCACTTTCATATGCTCCTTGTCGCCAATTTTGTGATGCCAATGTGTGAATTATGAGTGAGAAATTGCAATTGCCTCCCTCTCCCTTCATGAACTCAGTCATGTAAAGAAGGTCTCTTAAAAAATGCTTACAGGCACCATCCCTAACTATTTCTGTAAGAAATGATTTAATTTTTATAGCTCTACTTCAAATAAACAAATTTCTTAAAGCATGTAGTTTCTTAAAAAATGATCACAGCCCACAACTTCAGCGAATGAATTTAAAAGGAACCTGGACAATAAACGTGAAAATACAGATCTATAGTACAGCACGTATGTGATAGTTGTATAAGCATATCAACCTTATATATTGATGAACATAAGTAATAAAAAATATGTCATGAATGTCATAAAGCGTTCAGAATATTGGATAAAAATGAAAATTTGTTTTACTTAACCGCTATGTTGTATTATCAGTGGTCGGAGCATATAGGACAAATTTTATTATTCTTAACAGTATATTTTATCAAAAAACTTCAAAAGACATTTTAAAGTCTATGTAATAGGACTATATAATGAAGATTATTGAAAACGCATACTGGTAAGAACAATAAAATTTGCCCCATATACTTCTACGTATTATACATATCATACATACATACTATACATAAAAGCAGTTTTTCTCTAACATTTTTTTTATTTCATATAAAACTAAGCCAAAGTTAAATTCTATGTAATTAACTGTGATTTACCTATGCCTGCCATACAGATCCAATAGACCCTACAAGAAAAACGAAAGTAATTCAAATGTAGTAAAATTCATCTGAATGTGATATACTTCGGAAAATATTTTGTAAACACGTAATATTAATCAAAATTTATCAAAAATCAAGACACATTTTTAAATATTGAGGAATAAAAACTGATGAATTTGAACTACACTTGGGTGTATTATGGTAATTTTTGTACTGTTTCCAAGAGTTAAGTATGTATATAATGTACAGAAGATGCATATAAATATACAAGATGTATTCATGAAAGCGTACACTGTTAAAAATCTTGTTCTATTTTGAACCAAAAAAGTTTGTTTTTGGTGCTCAATAGCTGTCACCATAAGATGGTGAAATCTTGTACCAACATTTGGAGCTTCCTACTTCAACCTCGTTCCAAGTATTGGAACTATGCTTCAATGGGAGCTCCAAATTTTGGTTCAAGATTTCACCATCTTACGGTGGCAGATATTGAGCACCAAAAAACAAACTTTTTTGGTTCAAACTAGAACAAGATTTTTAACAGTGTACATGCATGATTGGAAATAACGATTAATTTTTAAGTACTTTAATTATACGCAATAACTGTAAATATGGCATTTAAAATATAAGTAGTATAGAAAATTAAGATTAATAAAGAATGTATATTCTAATTGCTTTGCAAAGAATCTGGAAACTGCCACTAACACAGGTTCATTTATTTCTTGTTATGCTCTATTGCCTTTCAAGAAGAAAATTTTAATGATGTGCAGGAAACATAAAAAATGCAGGTACACTTTCAAAGTATTTTCATTTATTTACAATTCATTAATATTGAAAGTTGAAATCTGTTGAAATGTAAATTCTTCAGTAAAGCATTCATCCAAAAAGAAATAAATTACATTTACTGTTTTCTTCTCGCGACATAATGACTAATGACTTCTACACTCTATGCCGTATTTTAATTAGAAATAGCAGGCAACTTTCATTTCCTATTTATCTTCTTAACCGCAAAGCGTGGTAAAAGGCACATTTTAAACTTTTAAATATTTGTTGTAATCTAAGTAAGTTTGCTTTACTAAAAGACATTGAAACTTAAATAAATGTATCTGCATTCCTAAAATATGACCACTGAAAGCTCATAATGCACTTTATGTAAACGTATTTTAGATACGATATTAAAACTGTATCTTTACTTACATTACATTTTCTGTATGTTTTATTCTATTGAGATTCTGTTAAATATGTCCTGAACACAAAAGTATTAAATTGAAAAGAATTTTATCCGATTTGTAATTTATACAAAATGAGTGAAAAAGTGTCCAGGCCAGAAAAGTCTTTCATACTGAAATAAAAAAAATAAAAAAATAAAATATTTTGTTTTCGTGAATGATTATGATTATGTTAAAATAATACAATATAATAAGCGTTTTTTGTTACACTTTTTATTTAATGATACCTCTAAAATCATAATAAATTAGAAATATATTTATCTAAAGTATATTATCAGTTATTAGCATCAACATACAAGGGCCATATTAATTATTTGAAGTGTTAATTTTTTTTTTTTTTGACTGAAAAAGACGTTTCCGTTCTCTCTATATATATTTACGTATATAATATGTTTCAATAAAAAATATTATACAAGTTTAGGTAATGATGCTAACCGAAATTCTTACTAAAATTCGCGCGTAAAAGATATTGCATAATTTGTAGCACTTTTATTGTAAATGTTATTTGCAAATTGTTCTCAAAATACATACTAACTGTCTTTGAATTTTTTGAATTTTTGAAGTAGTATTAAACAACACTATAAATAAATAGTCGCTTGAGACAAATCTACATATTAATAATGCTCTAATTTAAGACAATTAAAAAAAAGATTCTAACAGACTTTTACTAAGCCAATTCCAAATGGCATATTTTACCAGTTAATAGTCCTTCCGGCAGTGCCGGGAGGAAGAGGTAGCTTTCATATACTTATATATTTATTTATTTATTTTAAATTAAGTTATATTATTCAAAAATACTAAGCTCAAATTAGTTGAACCTGATTATGATCTAGGTCGAAATCTTAATTCAGGTGCACATGCACACTCATATTGAAATCGATTAATATATATATGCGATAACTCAGCCATTTTTTAAGATACAGACGAAACAAAAAAATGCTCTGGAATCTTTGTATCAAGGTCAAATGCATAAAAGAAAAATCTTTTTCAATTTCTCACTTTCTTGTACCTAATTTTAAATTTTAACTTTTTTAATAAATTTAAAATTGCCGTCATTTTGAAACAAAACGGCGGATAATGCTGGCCAACGAACTCGGTTGAGACATTTGTATGTACTATGTACACACCAAGTTACATCCAAATCGATTCATAAATATGCGTGTTATCACGTGACAAAAATCAGATCGTTTCAAAATGTCAGCCATAAGAAAAATTCAAAGTCCTATAACTCAATCATTTTTTAAGATATAGACGAAATAAAAAGTGTTCTGGAGTCGTTGTTTTACGTTCTAACACGTAAAAAGAATAGTTTTCAACTTTTATTACTTTTTTTTGCATTGAATTTTATATTTTAAATTTTAAAAAAAATTTTAAATGGCCGCCATTTTGAAACAAAATGGCGGATGATGCTGGCCAACGAACTCGGCCGAGACATTTGTATGTACTATGTACATACCAAGTTCCATTCAAATCGGTTCATAAATACGTTAGTTATCGCATGACAAAAATCAGATATATATATATATATATATATATATGGTTATATATATATATATATATATATATATATATATATATATATGTATGTATGTATGTCAACATTTGAAAGGAGGGTGGTTTTGGGGTCTGGGGGTCATGTTTGGTGAAAATATACCAAAATTTTCCGGAAGTGCTTTCCTCCGGACGGCTGCAATAGGTAGCTTTTCACTTTTTGTAATGAAAGCTACCTAAAAAAAAATAAAACCTAATAGATTTAAATAGATTAATAAATAGATTAGATAAATAGATTTAAAAAATGGAATTTTTTCTATGAAATTAATGAAATATTTATAAAAGTTCCAAAGCACAAAATAATATTAATAACTATTTATGGAATTCGAACTATTTTGCTAAATGAAGTTAAAAATGTACTAATCAAATAATCTTATCAAAATGTAAGGAAAAGTTATTTAACAAAAATTCTCATACACCAGGATGCTAGCTACAACTTGTCAAATTGATTTTAAGCAGCAAGGAAATTACCTTTTTTGGTAAAAGTCTCTCTAAAAAGCGTTAATTATGAGTACAGTATGTTTTTTTGCCTATATCTCTTAATTTCTAATACTTTTTTTTGAAGATATGCGTTACAATGTCTTATACTCATTAAGCATACACCATAAATATTATCATGCGAATTGAACATGAAAATTGCTTTCTCATTTCTGGAATGTTTAAAGAGTTACGTAAGTCGTAATTATCTTTTATTTTCTCCTTTTTCTGCGAGTATTTTATGCGTCAAAATTATATAGTTCAAACAATTCTTTCAAATAATTATCCGGATTATTTTTGTCTGTACTCTTAAGTTGGAAAACAGGCAGCTTTATATGAAAAGGTGTTGCACATTGAAAAATACTGTTTTTTACAATTTTCGAAAAAAAAGTTTTTTGACAAAAAAATTTACCACTTAATTTTTTACTTAAATGTTACGAATATTTTAAATTAAAATTGTATTCCATATTATTTGAAATGAAGCTTTTTTCAATGCAAAAATTTTAACATTTTGGATTTTTTTTTTTTTTTTTTTTTTTTTTTTTTTTTTTTTTTTACGTATAATATTTTCAAATGTCTCTTTTTACTTAAAATGTTTATTTATATCAATGTAATGTTTTATAAAAAGATTAGAATTTAATTAATCATCTGAAAATTTGTGTAGAAATAAATTGTTGGTACAAGATGTATTAATAACAAATATGTAAATATATAATTTAAATATATTAAAACAATACAATAGTCTTCATTGCTATCTCTGTGATTTATTTTATATTTTTCAAGTAAAAGCTATAAACAACTAAAGAGCCAATTCTGTAGATGAAAAAAAAAGTTTGTTGTCAATTTCCAACTAAAATTACTGTATAACATATTTTTGTTGATTATATTATTTCAGTAAATAGGTAAATTGTAACGACTGTATATAATAGTTAATTTTCAAAATTAACTCAATTATGCTAGTTTAGTAGTATTATTATCGTTGAAAGAAAAACATATTATTCATCGAATCAACTATTTGCGAATATTATTATTTATTATCAACTATCAACGAAAAGTAATATACACATATACATATGTATGTGTATTTATATGAATGTATTTATGTTTGTTATGTATAAATAGAAAGTATGGAAGATGATATCTTAAGAATTTTATTCAGCTATAAAACACAAGTTATTTCAAAATTAAGTCTCAGAAATTAAAAAGCAACTAGAGGAGACCTGCGTGAGTCGATTTCAAATAGGAAAGCGACTGTGGAATCGCAGTTTTCAGGCAGTAAGGGAAGCTGTTAAGTTCATATATAAAAGCATTTTGCTGACTTGAATCGCCATTCTCCTCAAGGATTTTGAACAACAAACGTTGTTACAATAATGCAGAGATTGCGACATACATATCAAGTAAGAGGCTGCGTAAGAAAATTCAGCAGCTGATCAAAGGATGTAGATTGAACAATTTCCAAGTATGAATCGGCCGGATCACCGAACATTTGGATCTTTTCACCAGAAGTTGTGAGTGAGTTTTATTTTATACCTCGAGACGTTATACGGTAACAGGAAGATATCGCAGTACTTCTGAAGAGGAATAAGCAATGTTATTCAAAGTAGAGGAATGTTTTTCAAACAGCTCGAGAACTGTTGTTTGTGTTTTGGTTCTGAGCCATTTCCTTAACTTTATACACGAAATGGATGTCAGCAATGTAACTATTATATTGCCCGAAATCTATGTGGTGAATGACGATTCAAATCCGCAAAGCCCTAACATCCGTCAAACTCAATAGCACCTCCTAATGTCCCAAAGCTGCATCTTAGTTCACATATTCTTACACGAAATCTGCTCTATAAAGAACATTTATATTTCTGAGATATACTTTTTAAGCACCCTGTTATTTATAGTTGTATAAAATATTAAGAAATAAAATTCTATTCAATGACAAAAATGCATCTTGGTTCGAGAAAACGCGTAAAATAATCTTTTTCAAGGGAATATATTTGAGGTTAGTAAATTAATTACTTGGAAACAATATCTTTCTTTTTATGCGGTTAGTTTTAAAAATAGTTTTTAAAGTAGGATTATAAATAGCCTCTTGTGAAACTTCGAAAGTTCCGCTATTTTTTTTAGCAAATTCCATTTTTGTAAAAGATTTTTTATTTATGCAAAAAAGCCTTTTATTTATTTCACGCCTCATTTATTCTTTACAGATTTTAGTTTTTAAAATTTTTTTCTTTGCTATTTGATTTCTTATATGGCTTTGAAGTGAAGTCCAATTTATTCAGATATTTTTTAAACATTAAGTTTCTTTTCTTTAAAAGTTTATTGTAACATTTTTTAAAAAGTTTATATGATATTGATTATCTAATGGAAATATTTATTTATCACAATCTTTTGATATAAGTTAGAATCAAACAGTTTTCATAAAAAGGACAATTCCAAATACTCAGGTAATTTTTATGAATTTCATAAAAACCAGCAAACTCCTACGATATTTTACCACTACAATCTTTGAGAATATTTGATACAGTTCTTCATCATTTTAACTTAATGCAATTCTTAATCGGACAGTTTGTTTTAATAAAACGTGAACGTTCAATATGAAAAAAATATTTCCTATGATGAATTCGGATGGGCCTGAATCAGACTCTAGTGCGGAGAAAATGTGCCAAAACCCGGCAGAACATGCAGTGTAATTTAATGTGACATATTCTGTCTATGGAAGATTCCCAGCATTTTAGATGGCAACTACTTGAAAATAAACTGTACATGCGCATGTACAAAAAATGTTGTATATGCGCTTAGGGTTTCTTTAACATCGGAAAGAGATCGAAAACACAAGGACTCATGTCTGGTGAGTAGGGAGGAAGTTGATGAATGTGGTGCGACCTGTATGTTGAAAATTCGTACTCTCATTCCGACCCTAACGAAATGCTTGAACCCATCGTGATACTGTCATATGCGGTAAAGCATTTATGTCACATGCTTACACTAATCCTCGAGAACATTCTGTTGCGTATTGCCACAGGCAGCCCCGATTTTAAGCCACGACCGCTGATCACCTTTTAAAAACATGATTTAGAGCGATGGAGACGAAACTCCTCACTTTAACCTCGCACGACAACTACCCTTCTAAGCAGATCGACTGTTTTATGCACTTTTCACATCAATAACAGCGACACCTCACCGCTCTAACATCCTATTTGCGCATGCCCGCCCTTCTGTGAGCTTCAAGGTTAAGTCGCCACTATTTAATTTACAAACCTCGTATATCGACATGTGCGCCGGAACGAAATGCAAGAACTTTTGTTGAGAGCAACGGAAAAAAAACAGGCTCAAAACAACAGCAGAGACCCATCTCATGTTCATTCCTTTAGTCCAGTGCAGAGAGAGTAGCTGTTAGCCGTCCTTAAATACCGACCACGAAAGAATGACGCCTCTGTCGTCAGTACGTTCAGTACGTTGTACAAGTGTGCTACTGGTAAACTCATTTATCTACCATTGAGTAGTCTATTGATGAAGTCTAGGCCCGTTAATTTTCTTGGTAGGAAGCAGTAATTAGGCCAGACCCTTGCCAGTTAGCATGGCGGCGTTCCGACCAAAATCTGATCCTTCGGGTCAAAACCAGTCACTATGTTTATTCATATTATCATCTTTCGTAGGCCAACTCTCGGATTAACAGGTTTTCTATGTATTTTCTTTTCAATCACTAATTCCCATAAGGGATCATGTGCTCAGTCTGGGGAAGTAGCGTTAAAGGCTTTTCGTTGTCGTTACGTGACTGCTACTTTTTCCTGTTAAGTAGCTCATGACCTTTATAGTACACAGTACGTGCGTGCGTAACGCGATAACTCAAGATAAAAATATCCGATTCACTTGAAATTTTTTATATAGGTTTATTTTGATAAGGTGCTTCGCTGCTTTGGGAGTTCATTTAATAATACAAGAGAGGAACTGGGGCTAACCCCCCCCCCCCCTAATATGTATAAGTGGGTTTTTCATACAGAATTATCAGTTTTCGTTTAAAATTTAGGTATGCAATCATTCAGATGAGGCGCCTCCGTGATTAGTATAAGGTATTCATTGGATAAATATAAATAGGGGAATGGGGATCTAATTACCTACCCTCAGTTTCAATAGATGTGTTTTTCATGCAAATTTATCAGATTTCCTCCTAAATTTAGACATAGTGTCTTTCTGATGAAGGCACTGCCATGATTAGTTTTGAAAATTCATTGGGTAAGTATATAGAGGGGGACCGGAGCTAATTCCCCACATTTTATTTAGATAAATGAATTTTCCATGCAGATTTATCAGATTTCATTCAAATTTTAGACATAGGATCACTTTAATAAGGGCATTTCCATGATTAGATTTGGGAGTATATTGAATAAGTAAAAATGGAGGATCGGTGGGACTCTCCCTCGTAATTTAGGTAAATAGTTTTCTTCCACAATTAACCGATTTGCTTCAATTTTTGGAATCAGGTCCATAGTGGAAAAATGCGTCCCCAATTAGATGGTGCGGGCGATTACCCTCCCCTGAAATTTGATAAATGGGTGTTTATGCAGAAATATTCGGTATGGTTTAAATTTTGGATGTAGGTTCTTCCTGATAAAGCGGATCTCTGGATAGTTTTGGAAGCTTAATGATTAAGTATACAGTAGGTAGATAAATTCTCTAAAATTTTATACATGGGTTTTTAATAAAACGTATGTGATTTGCTCCGAATTTTGTATATAGTTTTTTATATGATAAATCATACCACTGATTAATTTTGGAGATTGAATGATTAAGTATAAAAAGAGGAAATGGGGGGAGCTATTTCCCTTCTTGTTTTGTTTTTCGAACGGCACTATCCCTTGAAAATATAAGGATGTTATATACATTTAGTATGGATAGCCTGTGAGCTAAATGCCATTAGTTTTACTGGACAATAATCTTTTTTTAATATTAACTTGTTTTTTAGATAACCTTAGGAAAATTAATTTACATATAATGGTAAAAACAGTTGAAATTATGAAAAAGTCTTCTGTGAAAAATTTAATTATCAAAGGAGATAAAATTACAACTAATTAGAAAAATTAAACATGCAATTGACATAATTATGTAAATATAGCTATCTTTTAAAATTTAAAATGGATAAAAAGGAAGAGATTTACTAATTGCATGCATAAATGGCCGAAATATAATGCAAATATACCAATAATATATAGAACAATACATTCTACTTAAATACAAATAGTTAATTAATATCATATTCTATTGTGTTAATTTTACTAAATGTATAATCTGTTTACAGTTAAAATAGCATAACAATAGAATTGCAGGATCATTTTTACTATGAAGTCAGCGTTTACTATGAAGAAGCGTTTGCAACTGCATTCGATGCATATTTCATCCAAAAATGCACAAAATAATGTCTTCAATAAACAGAAATACTTATTTCCAAACAAACGCATTTTCGCAAGAAAAAAGGTTTTATGTATTCTATTCGAATATGTTTGGAGGTTGGATATCTAAAAAATATATCGAAGTACATTTCCGTGATTTCGTATTCGGTTTGTTTTCTTTATTATATAAACACAAAAGAAACAGCATTGCAAAAGAAACACGATGTTCTTTGTTTGTGTATTGCAATTTGCAGTTGGAAGAACAGCAAAAATTTCTTAAAGAACAAAAGATTTATTCTGTTAAAAAAAACACATTGGTATATAAATATCAAATATAAACATTGCATAAATAGGGAACATTATACATATTTTTAAATCCAAATATGTTTATTTCTATTTAATGTTTTCTATGTCTGTTATTTTCAGAAAATTATAAGACGAAATCTTTTGCCTAAATTAGGACTTTATTTCTAGAACCTAGTGAAATTTTATTTAGGCCTTTAAAAATATTGTACGTCTGAAGTTCTTTTTAACTTTCAATTTTATTTGTTTAACTGTTTTACTATCATATGTATATACACTTTTATACACACATTTTTGGTTCCAATCGAAATATACTGATTTAGAATTGTAATTAGAATGACAAATTTTCGCTACCTTCTATTTATAATGTATTTATTTAAATTTTTGGTGTGGTATGCTAATGAAATGAAACTATGCAATGGGATTATTTTTAATATTTTTTCACAGCGTTTACAGAGTGTGAAATAGCTTAATGACTTGTAGAAAGCAACTCACTCTATCACTATAAACATTCTAAGTTTTGTGTTATTTGTCTGAAGTTCTATTTCTATTTTCTAAAAAAGTATTAGATTAGAAATCTAGAAATGGTGAGATATTTTCATTTGATTGCTGTCATGTTTTAATTTTTACGAAGTCATTTGCAAAACAAATAAATACTTATATTCTATAATTCACGACCTATGATGCAATGAAATGAACCTCAATCAGTCAGCTTTTCTATTTTTATTTCTATTAACCAAGTAAAATAAAAAAGATAACTATAGAAGAACAGATAGAATCATACAGAACGGATAAACAATATCAATTCCAGTCTAAAAAGTAATGTTTTAACACTAGAAGTGCCAATCTTATCTTTACTTAAAAAAGCTAATGTCATTCAAATTGACTGCTCAAAGAATTAAATGCCTATCTTATATATTAAAAGATTTTATGCTATTTTATAATATAACTTATGGTTCTTTAATCTATTTTTTAAGATCTTAAAAAAACAGAGTTGTTATCAAAACATTGTTAATTCTATAATAAATTTGCATTTGCTTTGAATATAATGCCATTTTATTGCTATTCGCAAATTTTACAGAACAAAACCTTTTACATACTGGAAGTGCATTTTTCACATGCATAATAAGAATCTTTTTTTCATACATTATTTGTTTTACTCTTGTTTGTACAATCTGGCACTGCATGAGTACAAATAAGAAATTATTAAAAAAATAACTGATTTAATTTCATTATCATGCCATCGACGACCGACTTACAGACTGACGGACCGATGTGCCTGTGGAAATTGTACTATTTGCGCCAATTTCTTTTAAATTCTAAATATCAATATTTGATTGTAAAAAGTATTTGTGTGTAAAATGTAGTAACATTACAGTAATAATTGCCGTCACGCTGGAAAAAAAATTGACTTGAAAAGTAAAATAGTATATGTTACATAAATCACTTACAAATTATTCAGTATACCAGTACTGACGTACCAATAAATATTGAAAACTGAGCAGGAAAGTCACGAACATCAAATGTAAACATTGTTTGAACATGAAAGCATCTTCGGGAAAAAAATAAATAACGCGAAAATGTTAATAACGTTACTAATTTTGATTTTTTCTATTGACTGCAAACAACAAGCTGTTCTCGGTCTATTCAGCTGTTCTCAATTTTTGATAAAAGTTTCTGTCGTATTCTGATTTAGGAAATCTTTCAATGACTATAAAAATGCCTTGCCACAGCCTTCGACCTCGTTACGAGCTTTTTTAGACTTTGGAAGAAGTCGTATTATTGGATTGAAAGAGGCAGGTTGGACAATTGAAGAATCACTCAACATCTCAGTCGATGCGACGATCAGAAAATGCTTACAAGAATGTGTGGACAACCGCAGATTTCAGTGTCGTAGCGGTTGACCTGGGACCGCAATAGATTGGGTGGGCAGAAAGAATGTGCGATCTAATTCCATCGCTATCAACCCTCAGACGTGCGACAAGGGTCCACCATGACCATTCACAAACAGCCGAGAGTGCTAAATCTAATCTCATACCGACAGTACAGCCAACTACCTCTCACGCCTGCAAACACTCGAGACAGATAACAGTAGTGCTCGGGTCGACCAGGTTAAAATGTCGCTGATTGGTGACGTATAGTCTTTAGTGACAAATCCCTTTTCCAATTTTGTCCTGATGATAATCTAAGATGTGCCCGGAGACGCCCCGCCCAACGTGCCGAACTTCCTTTTACAATTGCACATTACACAGGCTCTCAACAAGGAGTTGTGGTGTGGGATGCCATTTCCAAGTTAGAAAGGGATACATTATGATTTTATTTTATTTAAAAATTGTTTTCTATATGCATAATTTAGAACTTCATCATGCATGCAGCATTTAATTGTGCATTAGTCAGATAAAGTTTTAAATTTAGAATTCAAATAATAACTATGTACATACAACAGTTATTTTTCTGGATAATGTAGTTAAGGTTATGTGCTTTAGGCCGAGAAAAGGGTCTTAATTGCACATTATTTGTGCTTTGGTACTTTGAAAAGAGCGATATTTTTTATTGTTTCGACAAAGTCGAATGTCCTGTGTCCTTTTACATAAAAAATATTATTTTAAACAAAACCATATAGGAATTTAGTTGATATGTAATTAAACATGGGGGCTTTATTTATAGGATATTATGTTTATGTGTACTGCATAATTTATTTACTATGAGACTATCCATATATTTCTTAGTAATTTGGTAGTCTGCCTTCTATTTCTCTTCAAACTTCAACTGTTTTTTTAATAATATGATTGTAAAAATACTAGTTTCATTGGTTTTTTTAATGGTATTGTCTGAATAACTTTGGATGTATTTATAAAAAGTATTTATATATTCAACTTCCATAATGATAAGATGCATAAGCGCAATCATTAAGGGAGAGTTTAATCTTTTATGCCATTTATGTTATCATAAGATAACATGAATTCTTGCAGCTTTTAGTGGATTATTTCACTATAGGCCCATTTTGGCATAAATTAACCAATTTTTTAAAAAAAATGTTAAAATACATTATTTTGATGCTGCACAGCGCATGAAATGATGTATTTCTTCAATTTGTTATTTTTTCTGCTTCTTTAATACTTTTTGGAAATATCTACCATTGTTATAACTTCGGATTTTACCATATTGGAATTTAGTTGATATGTAATTAAACATGGGGGCTTTATTTATAGGATATTATGTTTATGTGTACTGCATAATTTATTTACTATGAGACTATCCATATATTTCTTAGTAATTTGGTAATCTGCCTTCTATTTCTCTTCAAACTTCAACTGTTTTAATAATATGATTGTAAAAATACTGGTTTCATTGGTTTATTTAATGGTATTGTATGAATAACTTTAGATGTATTTATAAAAGTATTTATATATACAAAATATATATATATTTATATATGCATACATTTTATTTTTGTAAATATATACAAAAAGTCAAATAAATGAAAATTTCTTGTATTGTTTCACTGTTGCTTTTGTTTTAAAGAACGGATACTTTAAAAATACATTCACTAATAAAATTGAAAATAAAAATTCATCTTATTTTTCAGTTTATATTTCAAGATGTTTCATTTCCTGAAAAGTTTTTCTTTGCTTCGGCTACTTCCGAGTGATTGATGATTTTAGAAATTGTTCATTTCTAAAAAATAGTATATTTTGTTTCCATTAATAAAATAAAGTGTTTTCTAGAAAAGGCATCATGATTAAAATTGGAAAATAAATTTTGCGTTAAAAATGTTCTTGAAACTTCAGTCTGTTTCATTTTCATTTTCGAAAGTAAATGCCAATTATAGAAATGTCAGGTGCATGTCTTTATATACAAATGGTGATTTAGAAAAGGACAGTTTGTGGATTAAGTAATTTTCCGATTTTTTTTCTTTTTTGCATTAAAAAAATATACATTAAGTAAATACATAATCCTTATATAATTGTTTAAAAAACAAAAAAAGTTCTGTGCTAAATTTTTCTGATTTCTCTTCGAGTCCGTACCATTCAAGGAAACATAATATCATTTGGCATTTGTTTATTTTACGGATATACCGAAGATGATTCCAATCACAACAATAGAGTTTTAAAGATACGGTCGAAGTAAAATGATTTCAAAAATGTCAGATTTCAAAACCTATTTTATTCCATTTTTTCATGACAAAAAAAAAAAAAAAAAAAAAAAAAAAAAAAAAAAAATTAAACTATTTTTAGCTGTAGATTTAGATAAATGAAATTTAGATAAATGTAGATTTAGATAATTGAAAATACTTCAAAGAACAGCACATAATATTTATATGCTAATGGCACAAAAAAGAGTAGTTATTATAAATTTTCAAAATTCCGTCAAGGTATGTGTTATATTTCAATTGTTTTTCTTTACCTCGTTCTTGATCACTTAACGTTTACGTTGTTTATTTAAATGTCTTCTTTTGAGATTTAACACGGAAATTTTCTTAATGCACTTTACAACATCTGGTTACGTTGGGAACTTGTTCATAATCTATGTTACATGTGAGATTTTTAATTCGTGCTGAGACTTGTAAACAGAAAGCCCATTGCGTAAAAATGAATCATATAATAAGAATTACTACTAATTATAATTGACCAGTTTACAAATCACAGATTCAGCGCTACACACACGGGACAATATGATTTTTTATAATACATTAATAAATAAGTAAAAGAATAATAAAAGTTTCTTATGAATTTTTGACGAGTAGAGACATTGGTACAGTCAATTTTACATATAATCATTCAGAAGCAGAGTTATTTTGAGAATTTGTACTGAATATGATATGTTTATAAACATTTAAAAAAATGTGAAAAGTATTGTAATCATCAAATGAAGAGATTTCTTATTTCATTAAGAGATATTTAAAAAAAAATCTTTTTTTAATGTGATGTTCTTAAAAAGAAGTCTCTTACATGCAACATTAAATAACATAATATGCATAAAAACATTATTTCTTTCGATAAAGAATGTTGGCAAAAATAGCTACTATACGTATAGTCAATCAGGGTAACTTTGGAACAAAAGGGAACTAATCAAATGTGACAATCACCAAAACTTTATTCTATCGTATGCATATTAATACTTCCTGAAAATTCAGCGTAGCAGCGCCACCGGTTATGTGGTTCAAACCAAAATCTAGTCAGCAACAATTTATGTAAACTTATAACTGAACCTAAATTTTGATCAAATGCGATCATTAGTTTTTGCTATAGCTAAATTTTTATAATAATCTGCATAACAGCTCCGCATGTTGAATGATATAGACCAAAAAATAATCAAGATCAATATTTTACCAGGTTCTAACTAAATTTGAAGTTTCATGAAAATCCATGCGAATCTTGAAAGTACAGGATAAAAGAAAAGTACAAGAAAGTAGCGCCATCCGTAGGATGATTTACGCCAAAAAGAAAACAACACTAATTAATACCAGGGACTAACTTAATCAGAAATTTTAGAAAATTTCGTGTATTAATTTTGTGTACCGAATTGAGTTATGGCTATTCTGGAAATTGTAAATGATGCAGCATAGCAGCGCTTGACGATGAGCGATATACACCAAATTCTAATCAACTCTAGTTTGTATCAAGGCCTCATAGAATCTAAAGTTTTGTGAATTCCCGTGCATTAGTTATCTAGATAGAGCTACTATTTCAATAATCACGAAATAATGCAGTGGCACCTATTGAGTGATATACACCAAAAACTAACCATATCTATCATATGTTAAGAACTAACAGAATATAAAGTGTGACCAAATCTAAGCTCCTAAAAATACTAATGTAGTCCGTGAAACCTCAAATTCCGAAAATAACTGTGATATAAGAATCCTTTGCCGATTCTTCAGCAGTGTAGAAAGAATATCTGAAATAAACGATAATGTCTTGGCATGTAATGATGCAGCTAAATCATGATATTTAGTTTGTACAACGAATATTACTGCTAATTAAAAACTAGCTTCCATTTCAACAAAACATTGGGAGCATTCAAGGATACTCTACCACATGCATAATTTTCGCTTCCGTTCGAATTAGACACCTTTGGAATAATGTCTGACATTCTTTACAGTATCAAAAAATAAATAAAATATCAAAAGAAATATCGAAGTTCAGAGCAAAAAAAAAAATAATATCACATAATAAAATATGATAAACAACGAAAAACCTCAGTGGATAAATTCAAAAAGAAGATAAACATTCGAAAATATCATACGTTAACGTGCAAATAATACCTTGTCCTTGAGATAACTTATTGTGATTCCACGTACCGCATTCAAATTTGAAAACAGTTGGACACTATTTTTGTAAACAGAAGATATGATGGATATAATACATAACAACAATATTAAAACTAAAAAAACTATTATGAAAAAAAAAAATAGAAAACACAAAATATTAAATCATCTTGGCACCAACAACATGCAAATGTACACAAGCGCTACAGTCGAATAATAATAAAAAGGAAACAGTGAAGAAAAGTCTTTTCAACATTTTTGAATGATCATTTTAGGATGAAAAACGAATTAGTCTAATGATTTTTTTTTTCGCTTTGCCACAGGGTAAAAACAAATTTAACACATTTGGCAGAAGATAACTTAAAATGGACAGTATTATAAACAGTAAGAAAAATAAAGCAACATTATCTCATCGACTGTATACTCAGTCGAATAAAGTATAGTTTGCCTCTAGCATAAAAAAACCCATCATAATTTCCTTAACTCTTTATTATTTATTGAAAATTATGCCTACACATATTTAGTTTTATAATTACATTATAATAGTGAAACTGAAAATAAAGGTTTGAAAAAAAGCTAGAAAAATTCAAACACTCATTATACTAATTTTACTAATACTGACAAAACTGATAACAATTATAATATTATTATTAATATTTATTTTTTACATTTTGATAAATCTTTGACTATGCAATTGTTATTTGATGAGCTTTCGCTAACTTACATTAAAATATATTTAATTTTGATGTAGTAAAGTTACATTATAATAAGTTTTAAAGCAATTTATGCGTTTTTAAAACCAGCTAATGATGATTAAGCACATAAATGATCAAAAGAACATCAGAAATGCAGAATTAAAATCAAAATTTCCTTTTTAATCTTCCGTGATTGTTAGTGTGATATCCATCTTATTGGATCGTAATCAAAATTAGATAAATATTTCTTAAAGCTTCTACAAACTGTATTTTTTCTAGATGTAATACATCAAAAGCATATCGTAATACATTATAGCATCATTTATTTATATATAGTAAATATGTAAGAAAGTTGTCTGTGCATTTAATTGCATTTATATGATATTGCAGTTTTATTATTATTATTTAATGCAGGTTTTGAGAAGTACTAGATTAAAAAAAACATCATTAGTTGAATAAAAGGTGTTTTATTATGTAGACGATATCACAAAACAAGGGGTAACGTAATCAGTTTCGCTATGTCATAAAGTATGTAAAAATTTCGATTTTTTATTACATGTTGGATTCTTCTGAAGTAATTCTCAAAACAATTTTAATAGAGTAAAATAAAATAAAACTTGCAGCTTGTGAAGAATTTTTATAAATGTATAAAGTATCAACATCCATAACGTTACAAAAGCTCGTTTTTAGATAAGTAACATTGGTACTCTTGACTTCTAAACAGCAGTTGATAACTTTATGCATCTTAAATTATTTTCCCGTATTCTTATTCAAAACTGAATAAAATTTATCGCTGTACATATTTCAATAAAATTGCTTTCAGATAAATAGTTAAATAATTTTCTACGAAATGTACGTTTTTGAGGGTAGACATGAGATCATAAAGTCTTTTAAAGCACATTAGAAACAAAATTAATGCATTAAAGTTTTACCTTAACCCCTTAACTGGTTTTCCCAAACGCCATTCGTGCAAGATGAATTTGCTTATTGCATCATATAAAGATTTTTCGAATCACTATTATTTTTAAGAAAATTTTCATACCATTGAAATGCGAAAATGTTTAGACTAAATTTTACGAATATTTTATTTAAATAATAGTGATGTGAATCAACTATTTCCAATTTATAGAACGAAAAAGAATTAATCAGTTAAGGGGTTAATTCAGTGAATATAAATATTAAGTATAGCTTAACCCACAAAATAAATGTCACTCACAAGAAAAGTTTAAATCGATAAATTTCAACATTATGTGTTCTATTTCTGCCCGAAATAAATTGAGAACATTTTCCAAAATTGGCAGGCATAACATCAGTGCATCTACGATTTCAGCTGGAGATTTTTCAATTCTCATTTAAATTTCTTGAATATTTGGAGTGCAAAGTATTTTTAGAATTCCTTCAGCTGGCTAGTATGCAGGTGTAAAATTAAAAAAGTTAAAAGACTTAAAACTTTATAATAAAGATTTTCAAGATCTATGTTATAAAGATTTATAATTTATAACTGTATCAAATCTATTTTTTTAAGTTAATTATTATTTAATATTTCTTCCTGAAGAGTTTTCAACTTTTTTGTTGAAACATTTTAATTGAATGTGGATATTATTCTTTTTTTTCAACATCGTAGCTAAAATTATTTGGTGTTTTAAAAAAGTATAGTGTTGTTGGGAATGTTCAAAATATTTTTTATGAAATTTAAAACTATGAATAAAGAAATATTGCTTTATCCTTAAGTTTTAAAGTATAGTTTGTCAATTTTCTACAGTTTATAGTCATATATGAGGCTCTTTCAAAATTCTCTCAATGTGGAAATAATTGTTTTCAATTTGCATAAAATAATTATTAAACTTTTTATAAATTTATTTTGAAGGAATGGCCATTTAAGTTCAAAGATAGAGAAATTCTATAACTATATGTGTCTTGAAATTTAAAAATAATTTATATTTCATTTATCTGTTTTCGAAACAATCGTACAGCAGCTGATATATCTGGTATATTCTCTATTGGAGGGATCATATGGGTTCGGAAACTTCATGACCATTAAATTCTTCGGTACCTGTATTTTCATGTAGAAAATATCTAGTTTAATAAGACAAAATTTTGCTTGGTGGAGGTAGATTTATTTTTCTTGTAAAAAATTGCTGATATTTCATCAGAAAAAAAACGGTACTCGTAACAATCCTATATTATATATTTAGTATGATATGTTTGATAAAACGGTACACTTTCTCTAACACAGGGGAAACACAAAAGTCTGACTCATAAGAATACTTCTTCGTTTTACAAATCTTCTTATACAATTTTTCAGCTGTTTCCATTAGTAACCAAGATTTTATACGTAACATTTTAAAATTATTAAAAAATCTGCCTCTGCTGCATATTTCATTATTATATAAATTCTCTAGTATATATATGTATGTTATATATATATAAATATATTATCAACTTATTGCCTCCTAGCGTACCCTGGGAAACAGTAAAATTCTGTCTCATAATCATTAAAGAATATATAGATAATTCTACACGATGTGTTTCAGAAAATTATAATCTTAAAATAAATATTGTCATCATTTGATTCATCAAATGATTCATCAATCATTCACAACCTGTGTTGTTAAAAATATCTGTCCGTAAAATAGTTTTTAGGTAGATTTCGTATGAAATACTACCTATTGCATTGTCTCCCATGTTGGAATTTCTGAAAAATTTTTGCGGATCTACACGAATCATGACTCCTAGACCCCAAAACTACCATCAGTAAAAAAGTTTATCTATCTATCTATCTATCTATCTATCTATCTATCTATCTATCTATCTATCTATCTATCTATCTATCGGTGTATATCACTTTCTTCTAGACACGATAACTTCCATAATTATGCTCAGATCTTCATCAAACTTTTACATAAAATCAAAGGGCATAAAATCTCGGTTAAGTTCGTTAATGGGCAAAATCGGACCAAGGAGGTGAAAGTTAGGAGGGTTTTTGTGAAAACAGAAAAAACGCGATAACTTTTTAATTAAAATAGATATCTAATCAGTTTAAAGTTTATATTACTTCTAAAAAATGAGGAAAAAGTTTATGCGTGACAGATTTTTGATAAAGTTAAAAGTGGGCTCAAGGGGCGAAAAAAACATGGTTTTTGGGAGAAAAAAAATCATAACTTCGTCAATTCTCAAGATATCAAATCCAATTAAATTTTATATAAATGTACTCAATATTATCTAAAACTTTTGTATTTACAAGTTTTTGATAGGACCAATTTTTACTGATGAAAAAAATTAAAAACGAAAAGAAAAAGGGGGGAGGAAAAAGAAAAAAACCATAACTTACTCAATTCTTAAGCAATTAAATCTAATTAAATTTATTTTACATCTTCACAATAATATCTACAATTTTTATATTGACAAGTTTTTCATAGAACCAATTCTTATAGCAAAAATAAATTAAACAAAAATAGGAGTTGGAGAAGAAACCTCAAATCCAAACTGCTTATATTCTGACTCATTTTAAAATTCATTTTTGATTTTAAACGCATCCAAATGACAGATCCTATTATTTAGCAACTATATAATGCGACGTATTGGCCAATTTTTTGATAAAGGCAGAATATATTTTTAAAAAGGCTGCCAAAAAAGGTATTTTGAACAGATTTCCCGAAATTTTCATCATTAAAAAATTCATTAAGTATAACAAATTGCGTTTTTTATGCGTCATTTTTAAATTCATTTTTGTTCTCAAACCCATCCAATTTACAGGTCCTATTATTTAGGAACTATATAACTTGACGTATTGGGCGGTTTTTTGATAAAGGCAGAATATATATTTTAAAAGGCTGCCAAAAAGGGTATTTTGAACAGAATTTCGCGAAGTTATCGTGATTAAAATTTGCGGAAATTTAAGAAATTGCGTTTTTACCGAGTCATTTTTAAATCTTTTTTTGTTCTCAAACGCATCCAATTTACAGGTTCTCTTATTTAGGAACTATATAATGTGACGGAGTGGCCAGTTTTTTGATAAAGGCAGAATATATTTAAAAAAAGGCTGCCAAAATGGGCACTTCGCACAAAATTTCCCAAAGCGACATGATTAATGAACTGTGGGTATTCAAATAACAAATTGGTTATTTTATGACTCATTTTTAAATCCAATTTTGATCTGACACACATTCAATTGACAGTTTTTTGTTACTTAGGAACTATATAATGTGCGTATTCGTCGATTTTTTGATAAAGGGTGAATATATATATTTTAAAAGCTGTCAAAGTAAGCACTTCGCAAAAAAATTTCCCAAAGCGATCATGATAAAAGAATTGAGGTTGTATTCAAATAACAAATTGTTTATTTTATGACTCATTTTTAAATTCAATTTTGCTCTCAAACGCATTCAATTGACAGTTATTTGTTATTTAGGAACTGTGTAATGTGCCGTATTGGTCAGAGTTTTGATAAAGGCTAAATATATATTTAAAAAAAATCTGTCAAAGTAGGCACTTCGCACAAAATTTCTCAAAGCGATCTTGATTAAAGAATTGTGGATGTATTAAAATAATAAATTGGTTATTTTATGACTCATTTTTAAATTCAATTTTGCTGTCAAACGAATTTAATTAACAGTTTTTTGTTATTTAGGAACTATATAATGAGCATATTGTTCAATTTTTTAAATAAAGTAAGAATATAATTCAAAATATATTGCCAAAATGGGCATTTGAGTAAAAATAGGCTTTTTTTTTTTTTTTTTTTTTTTTTTTTTTTTTTTTTTTGAGATGAAAACTTTTCGAAATCTACCTCCGCCTATAGGCCATGCCGAAAGGGATTTTTTTTAAATGTATATAACAATGAATAGAGAACTATTGCTTTATCCTTAAATTCTAAAACATAGTTAGTTAATTTTCTACAGATTATATTCCTATAAGAAGCTTTTTCAAAATTCTATGAATGTGGAATTTAACGGTTTTCAATTTGCATAAAATAATTATGCAACTTTTTTTTAAATGTTACTTTTCATAAATTTATTTTGAAGGAGAGGCCATTTAAGTTCAAAGATAGAGAAATCGTGGAATATTCTAGCAATATATATGTCTTGAAATTTAAAGACAATTTATATTTAATTTATCCGTCTTCGAAATAATCGTACAGCAGCTGATACATCTAGAAAATGCTGTATTGAAGGGTTGGTATAATCTCGGGAACTTCATGAGCAGCGAATTCTTCGGTACCTGTATTTTCCTATAGAAAACATCTAGTTAAATAAGACAAAATTTTGATTGTTTGAGGTAGATTTATTTTTCTATTTAAAAATACTCATATTTCACCATGAAAAAACGGTACCTGTACGACCCTTGTATTATATATTTATTATGATATGTCTTATAAAACGGTACACTCTACCTAACATAGATAAAACACTAAAGTCTGCCTTATACGAAGAAATATTTTACAAGTTATCTTACACAATTTTTATAGCTATCTCCTTTAGTTACAAAGATTTTATGCGTAACATTGTAAAAATATTAAAAAATATGTCTATGCTGCAGATATCAATATTACATAAATTTTCTCATCTATATCTACTTTCTCATCTATATCTACGAATCCGGGTACGGACATGGATGGTGTGTTTGTCCCTTCGTACTGTAATAAAAATCTATATAATAAAGGCCAAACGTATCTGTGCGTAACGCATACGTCATGTTTTGAATGGCAACACTTTCCGATGAAATTTCGGTTTTGCAATTATCGCTATTGTACATTTTTAAACTTCTAGACATTGCACGTTTTCAATCTTTATACCATCGTTTAGAGAAAAAATGCACTTTTAAATGCCGTTTGTTAGAAAACTGTATCTCAATTTGTTTTTGAGATATTAATTTTTTTGTAGTTTTTGGTTCAATTTCTCTAATGGTGGCAACTTGAGTATCGCATTTATGTGGGAAAGAGAGGAAAAATAGCCATAGAGTAAAAAAGAAAAAAAATAGAGATGCAGTTTAATGGCTGGAGGTGACGCCAAAAATGTAACCCTAAAATTCGCTGCATTGCATCAAACACAACGGCGTGCTTTCACAAAAAAGAAAAACTTTTAGCGATGCAATTTTAATTCATAATACAATGAAATGATATTTTATAATGCTAAAATATATTCAGATCTTTTTCATTTAGAGAAAAAATGATGTTAAAAAATTCGGTCTCTGTTCCATATGATTGTTTTGTTTGGGCCGAATGGACTTAAAGAGATTTAAATTGGAAGAATAACGCCCATCAAGCCGTTTTAATCGCATACTGCACCTCCATCTATCTCTTTTCTCCATGGAAAATAACAGATCACTGTATATTTTAGTTGTCATGTTTTCATAGCAACTGAAAAAAATAGTAATTAAAAACCTGTTATGTCAATATATCGTCGGCTATAAAACCCGGTGAATGTTGTTGGTTTTATTTCGTTTTTATCTATGAATTTAGTGACTTTTAGTTCGTTGTAAACTTACTTTACAAAAGATACATCAATTAACCTTTACAAAAATGTATTTTAAAGAATATCTGGGTGTCATATTTTCTTAGTTGTTTTTAAAAAGTGAGAATGCAATTTTATTCTTTGGCGAAATCTTTGGCTAATAACTGCTATCTTGCGTCTAATACGCAGGGCCGTAGTGAACAATAGGGAGGGCTCAAGAGAATGTTGGGGGACACATAGTTTTTTCTTTTCTCTCTCTGACGCAGAAAGATAAATTAGCGCATATTCACATTGTAGGTACTCTGTTTCTTATTAAACTGTTAAAATAACTTCATTTTATGCCTAGAAAAGTATATGATGATGAAAGTTTTGAGTGTATAACTGGTGCAAAATAGCCCATCATATTAGCTTCATTTGTACAAATACGATGAGGGAGTGTTGAAACACTTATTTTAGATACAATTTAGTAACTCTGCAAACTGTGAAAAGGTTTCAAAACTAAATTAGATTTTTAAACAGAATTTAATTTGGATTCGGAACATAAATTCATTGTGTGACCTTGAAATTTTTTCCAGAAGGGGGGGGGGGCTCAAAATATTTTAGGGGTGGGCTGAGCCGCCCATAGCGCCCTCTTAGGTACGGCCCTGCTAATACGGAAGTACCGATAATTTTTAAAGCTGTATATGATTACATAAATAATATGTTTCATATAAAATTGCTATTTGGAATTAGTTGGCAGTTTAAAAAGATTATTATGCAGAAAAAATTTATTAAATTTTCCAATTTTAAATTTTAAAAAAGTTTTTTACCTTTACTTTGTGACCCGGGAACCCCGGGATCGGTGTACTAGTATATATAAAATACAAACGGAAATTTCGGGTTTTTCATCTACTCTTTCAATTCTATTGAAGGGATTTTGAAGTAACTTACATCGTTAGATAGGTATTACTTCGAGAAAGGTTTTCGTATATAATACATTGTTCTATGTGTATAAGTTATAAAGTTATGACGGACAGTTATTTTATTTTGGACAAAAGGGTTACCATTTACCATTTTTTTTTTTTTTTTTGGAGCGGCATATTAAGCTATTTTTATAGAATTGAAATGTTTGTATTAATTAGAAATGAAGAAAAAAACGCGAATATTTCGAAAAATAAATTAAAATATTATTACTGATTTTATTTAATATACAAATAAGAAAAAATAAAATCAATTAAAAAATATATACAATAACACTATTTTATTTAAATATGGAGGTAATTTTTAAATGAAATATGCGTTGTCAAAGTCGATTGATTGAATTAATTACTGGCAATTTATACCTACATACTTGGCTACGGAATAACAAAATATTATCTGAAATTAAAATTAAATAAAATATAAATGACGCCATTTTTTTAGACAGAATTTTTTTATGTATACCAGGGTTAATTTCAGGAACTGCTGGATGCATTTTTAAAAATTACTTACATTATTGAATAGGTTGGCGACATATTCATAATATAACGATACTACTATTTTTTTTCTTTTTAACAAAGTAAGATTTTCCTTTTTTGTTCACAAATATTGCTATTTCTTGATGTTTTCCAGCTGAGCAAACGATATATTATGATGTTGATTAAATAAATATAGCTGCTACATTAATTGGGAAACACATGAACAAAGAGAAAAAACTGTTTGTAATTTTATTTAAATAAACATACAATGAAAAAAATAAGGTAACTTACGATTATTCATATGGATATTTATGGGATATACGCATCGTGATACCTAATTATCACCAAAATGTCTTTATTTCATCTGACATGGAAACATGGATATTGTTGTTAATATATTATAAATTATTTATCTATTTTTATTTATTTATTTGTTTATTTTGATAGAAAACAAATATAACGTTTATTATATAAAAATATATGTTAATAAAAATAAAAAAAATAAAATTTTACCGTTACCTTGAAAAATTCAAGAAGATATTAAAATGATCATCTTGGATTTCTTCTCCAATCGCGCCAATCAGAAGAGGACATAGAACTCTTCCCTTATTACTTTGTATTTTAAATGAAATGTGTGAAAGGCGTGTATTTTTAAATATGTGTAATATAAATATTTTACATGTATGTATTCTAAATGAAATGCGAGAAAGATTTATATTTCAAATGAACTGAATACAATAGGAATGACAAATATGTAAACACATTTAGTAATTTATGACATATGCAAAGTTAACAAAAAATATTACTTTTTGTTGCAATTTTTGTAGCAAATTATAAGAAGAATAATGAAAAATAAGTTCGTAACCAAAAATGACAGCTACATGGACTGTTTATTATGTCAGATATTATGTGCTGATATTAAATATTATAATACTATTATTCCACAAGTCAAGCAAAAACACTAATGCAATGACACATACATTTACATCGGTAAACGTCTGGCTGTATGTCTTTACGTCTAAATGTAAATGCTGAATGTAAAATCAACAAAATTTGAAAGTATAGTTTTTATAACATATGTATTAATTAAGACGGTAAAATTAAACAGTCGATTCTACCGACGTTTGGCGTAAGTTCATTGGCATGGTTTGGCGCATAATGACCTTTAAAATAGAGGGTTAAAAATAACCGACGATCCATAATCTAGTTTACAGAAAATTGGCGTAATTTTTTTTTATATATTTTAATACTTTTCTGCTACACCAGCACTGTGCCAAAATGTATATTAAGATTGTGTTAAAAAAATATTTTCCATCCTGAAGATCTCAAAAATTTCTAAGACATTTTCAGGCTCATTTCTAAAATTAAAAACATGAAACATTTTGAAGTGATGTATAAGGGGCCGTGTGATTTCATTTCTCGCTGAATTAATTAGAATTTTATTTTTAAGTATGACCCTTTTTCGTTCCAAGATATCTCGCTTTAGCAAATTCAGTTCAAAACGCCAACTTTGACAGCCTTTTTTGCAATACTTTCTGCATTTATTTAAAAGATAATTGACAAACACGGCACATTATGCAGTATCTAAGTAGGCGAATTTGGCATTATGATGCGTTTGAAAGCAAAATGGAATTTATAAATAAATTAGAAATTAAGCAGTTTGGATTGAAATACACCCTAAATCGCTGTTACTTTCAACTCAAACGTCCAAATAATTTTTATTTCAAACATTGTAATCTGCTATTTATCGAAAACGATTTTTCTCTTTACTTATTATTTAACCATAAGAATGCAAAACTGTTAAATTTACCATTTCTGGAATTAAAAAAAATATTGAATTATAACTTACATTTTCCTCTGATTAAAAAATGACGCTGTTTACTGCACTGCTAAGAGACAGTTCCAATTTCAAGTCTGCAGTTTAGATGGAGATACTGAAAAAATATTTGATTGTAAATATTTTTTTTTCTTTTACTTTCTATATATTATTTGTTCAATAAAATAGTACTCGAAACTATGTAATTTTGAGATGCTATATTTAAAAAATGATTACTTTTGTAGTAACGATGATAAATAGTTTTAATATTCCATTTGGCGGCAACTTTTACGCTTGGCGACAATGGAGTGATATAACGTACGTACACGACCGAACTTTTAAATTGCAACATTTATAATGTTATTTATAGCAGCGTCGTGGAAAATACGCAATAAAATTATTTGCAAGTTACTGGTATATAACTTGAAGTGGCAGTGATGTCATATATGCACTACATTGGCGCGAAATTTCTTCTGACGTCAGTGTCATATATGCATCAGGGTACTTAATTAGCGCCAAAGTCTCATTATTTTGCTTGATATGGTAACCCGGATGTTCTGGTTCGGTTAATAAAAAATTGTTTATTTACTTTTTTTTTCTTTTTAATTTTTTACTAAATACACATGCGTTTGGCATTATTTTTCCAATTCATTAATGGTCAAAGGTTTGATAGTAAATTAAATTTTACAATAAGTGGCTAAATATAAGAAATTTGTGCTTTAATATAGAAATGGTTAAAATATTTATTTAAAAGAAAAATAATCACATAATTACATTAAAATTAAAGTAATCATTTTAAGCCTTTTTTATATACTTTTATGGAAAAAAATTTTGTTACTCCTTTATGAATTAAAAAAAAAATTGTTACACTTTTATATAAAAAAAGCAATCAGAAAATAAATATTTTGCCAGAATTTTGTTTCTACCTTATAAAGAAAATAATCCGATAAAGTACACTGTGATGTAATACAGGGAGATTAAATAAAGATTTTTTCTTTTATTTGTATCTTCTACGTTATTTTAAAGTTAAATTTTTATACGCAGCTTACCCAGAGATAACGACCACCAGTAACTATAGATTAAACTTTAGATTTAACTTAAGATCTCGTTAAAACTTTACAAAAAGAACATTGTTTTGGACTTTTTGTGCCCCGATTGTATATTCAATTACTACTGAAGTGAATGCAATTTAAAGATTTTTTACGACTAGTAGCAAATTTAAACGTGTATGTTACACAAATTATAAATAAATATGATTACAAAATTTCGAAAATTATTAAATTCGCTGTATTTTTATTTGACCTCCTCCCCCCACATTCCTTATTTCGATGTATTGATTATAAAGAAATCATTACTTTGCAAAAAAAGAAAAAAACGAACAAATAATTATCTTTAATTTATTTTAAACTTAATTACGAACTTTGTAATTTTTATTAGTTGAAAACAAAAACATTAAACTAGATTATACATTTCTCAGTTTGGTATCAAACAAAGTTTTCTTGACGTAAAATAATATACTACCAGAAATAATATAAAGTTAAATAATATATTACCAGAGAAATCTTTAGTGTATGTGAGTCTAACTTACGTTGTATTTACTGCAGCTCTACTTTGCTTTCCGAGAGGTTCCATATTTTGCAAGACATCTCACATTTACACAGGGCATAAAGTTAGGAATTCCCTGAAATGCTGCTACACAATTATGCGAGTCATTTTTTTAAACTAAGTCAGTTGTTCTAACCCGTGTACATTGGATGAAAAAAAGCAATATTTTGTAATATTTTTGCGTGCATGCAGCAGAAGTATCATCGTCCGCATTCATTACGTGAATAACAACCATTCCATGATTTAAATTAACTGTTATTTTTTAAATAAATTTTCAAATATTTAAATATCAACTCCATAATATGTATCCATGCTCAGGTTCATAAATAAGATGCATTATTTTCAGCAGTTAGCTTTAATTTAACATTTTTATCTGTACATTGCATAGGAGAGATGTTTGCGCCTTACGAAGAGAGGAACTATCTTTGTGATAAATATTTTTTAGTGTAAAATTTATGACTAAACATCTGTAAATAGGGATTGTTTCAACACCCCTTATGTATTAATTACAAAAATCAGTAAATATCAACACTTTAGTATTTGTTTGTTTTTAATTACAGAAGAAGAGCGTCATATTGATAAAGAAAAACAACCGAAATGATACTACTGTTGTAATGCACTCCTTAAGAATGTTCTTTAATCAAAAAGGGCAACTTCGTGACAAATACTTTACTTTATTGTAGCTCGGAAATACATGAAAATAGCAGGTGTTGCTATTCAGAAACTGTCTAATTGCACTCAATTTTCTGTTTTTTAAAAAATGTAGTAGATCTTTCATAACAAGCCTTCAAAGTTGATTTTTTGAGCATATTTTCGGACGAAAGTGGAAAAACCAGTCTAAAAGCAAGAGAAAACGGGTGATCACGTGATTGAAATCGCTTAGAACTGGATAGGCAATTTAATTATCATAAAATGAAAAACTGAGTTCGATTCGAAATCGCTTCCATAGTCAGGCATTCCAATTTTATATCTTTCTGTTAAAAAATAAATTTGTAAATATGTCAAAACGTTTAGCGGTTGTTGAGCGGAGCAGTTGAGAACACCCTTAACAAAGGTAAAGTTACGTTTTTAAAACAACAATTTCATGACTACCCTAACAAATGAAAGAATATGAATTTAAATAAAATATATAGTTTAGTATACTTCTTAGATGTACTAATATCTATCTTTTAAAACATTTGCTTGTTAGACTAAAATTATGGCGAAAAAGCTGGAATATTTTCAACTGCCTTGCACATAAAGCTCAATGTTATAAAGATATACAAACGATTTATTAAGATTTTAAAGCGTTGTACATTTTTTATAGACTTTCTTTCATTTTCTTAAAGATTGAAAAAGTATGAAAATAAAAAGAATATTGCCCAGTTAAACTGATGGCATTGAGCTCATAGACTACACATTCAAATTGTATATTACAGCCTTATATTTTCAAGAGTTAATTTCGTTCGAAAAAAATATTAAGGAAGGGAAACAGCTCTCCCCTTTCTCCTTTTTTTATACTTAATCATTGAACCTCCTAAACAATCAAGTACATGCTTTATAATATTAAAAAATCTATATCCAAAATTCAGAGCAAATCGGATAATTCTTAATAAAAACCCATTTAGCATTTATATAACTTAAGAGGAGTTATTCCCCACTTTTATACTTAACCATTAAACTTCCAACACTATTCAGAGATTTGAACGAAATCTGACAATTCTGCTTGAAAAATCCATTTATAAAAGTTAAGGGGAGGGGCATTAGAACCCCCATTCCCCCTGTTTATACTTATTCAATGAACACCTAATAACAGCCACGGACTCACCTCAGCAGAATGATCCTATATCTAAATTTTGAACGAAAACTGTTAATTCTGCATGTAAATCCCGTTTATATCAATTAAGGGGAGGGGCATGAGCCCCCCGTTCCCCCTGATTATACTTATTCAATGAACACCTAATAACAGCCACGGTATCGCCTCATCAGAATGATCCTATATCTAAATTTTGAAGGAAAACTGTTAATTCTGTATGGAAATCCCGTTTATCGAATTAAGGGAAGGGACATGAGCCCCCCGTTCCCCTGTTTATACTTATTCAATTAACACCTAATAACAGTCACGGAATCGACTCATCAAAATGATCCTATATCTAAATATTGAACGAAAACTGTTAATTCTGCATGAAAATCTCGTTTATATCAATTAAGGGGAGGGGCATGAGCCCCTCGTTCCCCCTCTTATAAATATCGAATGAATTTCAAAAACTAATCAGGGAAGCGCCTTATCAGGATATAGGTTACCAGTAATAGTTTGTAGGGAGATTGATAAAGCATTGAAAATAATTTCAAATTCAATAGTAGAACTTGAAGTCAGAGCACAGCATGCAGAGGCAAAATATGAGATAATGGAAAACATGACGCACAAGCAATTAGAAAAGGGTGAAATTGATATAGAAGAAGAAATACACAGGAGAAAACATGAGGAAAAAGCAATTAAACCGCCAGTAAACTATGCAGAGTCTGTGAAAGCAGCCACATCAACAATTATCATACAAGCAACAGAGAACAGAACAGCGGAGGAAGTAGAAAAGCAAGTTCTAAATCATTCCAAAGATCACCATGGTAATGTTAAAAGTGTACAAAAAATCAGGAATGGGGTAAAGATCATCTGTGAAAGCGCAAAGGATGCCCAAGAGCTTAAGAAGATAATTACTGAAGATAGCGAGGCAAGCGAAGCACTAGAAGTTAAAAATGCAAGTCGTAGAAAAAAGAGAATAATTATTTTCAACATCCCGAACTGGGTACCTTAAGACCAGGTATCAGCAAAACTTGCACGTATCCTAGGGGTCAATAATAACGAATACAATGAAGATGTTGTCAAAATGATGAAGCCAATGGAAGCCAGGAATGAAAAGAAACACATTCCAGTCACTCTCCCGGAACCTCTGGCAGATTACCTATTTAAAAAGAGGACGGTCTGCCTGGGATTCAAAGACTGTCCAGTCAAAAACTTCGTAACAATACAAAGATGTCACAAATGTTTCGGTTTTGACCATGTCGCAGTACACTGCGGAAATACACAGAGATGTTCCACATGTGCAGGGGAGCACAATTACAAGGATTGCAAATCAAACCGCGAAGAATGTGCCATGTGTATGCTATATAATAGTGCCAACAGAAGATGGTTGAGAGCTCAGAAGCCAACAGACCATTCGGCCCATTCTGGACATTGCTGGGTTTACCAAACACTATTACAAGTTAGATAGTTAGAACTTCAAGAGGGTAAGGTACAGCTAACAAAAGGCTTACAAGTGATAAAGGGTTTAGTCTCAATTCACAAGTACGGTGGAAAACCAAAAATATTTAGGACCACTCATGAAGAACAAGACAGGTATCAACGCAGAGGTGAACAAAGAAGAAGATATCATGCTTAATAGGACCATATATAATTACAAAAACACACCATCACAAAATGCAACACAAACACAAAAGACAGACATTATAAAAGTTATTCAAATCAACCTTCACAACAGCAAATGTGCCACAGAAGAATTAGGGGGGTACATAGGAGCCGAAGGAATACATGTTGCTATGTTGCAAGATTTCTACCAGAACAAGCAAACAGGAGAAATAGCAGGTATAAATCCAAAATATTGGTCAATAACAAAAACAAAAACTAAGAGGTCGGCTATTATAACAAAAATAGGAACAAACCCCATAACGCTATCCGAACAGGAATTCGTATCAGCTATAACCATCGAAAACAATAAAGAAACATTTACAATTATTAACACATACGCTCCCCCCTCAGCTGACTTTTCAATGGTACTATCAGAAATTGAGAATACTCTGAAGTTAGCAAAAGGGGAAATCTTACTAGTGGGAGACTTTAATGCACACTCACAAGCATGGGGATATAATGATATCGACGACAGAGGCCATAAACTCACAGATTTCATCCTCCTGAATTCAATGTTTCTCCAGAACCCACCAGGGGCCCCCGCCTCCTTTCGCACAATGAGAAATGAAAGAGAAATTAAGGGATGGCCAGACTTAACAATAGCAACTCTTAAACTAGGAGATAAAATTAAAGAATGGGAAGTCAGCGATGATGAATCCCACAGTGATCACAAATTCATAAAATTTAAAATCCAACATGACAATAGCAGCCACCAAAGACACAGATTAGAAACAAAACACGGAAAACACATGAAATTTGACAAAAACATTAAAAAAATTGGAAACAAATATATTAAAGAGTTAAAACAAGTATCTAATATAGATCAATTAGATAGCACTACACTCAGACTTCAAAATGAAATTACAACTGTAGCTTTTAAATGCTATAAAAAAGATCAACGCCTAATATAACAGCCCCACCATGGTGGACAGATGAAATTAAAATAGCAAGAAATAGAGTTAGGGCCTTCAGGAGAAGATATCGAAAGCAAAAAGACGAAGAATTAAAATCAAAACAGCATATAGAATAGAAAAAAGAAAGAGCTAGCCTTAAAAAATTGGTCCAAAAAACAAAAATCAAAACCTGGAAAAAATTCTGTGAGGATGCAACAAACACATACGGCTCCCAATATAAACTAGCCTCTGGCAAAGTTACAAAACTTCCAAGAGTTGTAAACATTTTATCAGACAAAAAAACAGTAACAATAAAAGAAACTCTTAATCACTTCTTAAATAGCCATTATCTAACAGGCCGGACTATAGAACATAAGCTATTACCAGCCCCACCCAGATTTAACGACTCAAACCCACCTGAGATAACTAAACAGGAACTAAACAGAATAATAAAAAATATAAAGCAAAACAAGGCTCCAGGGTACGATTACATAGATTATAACTTAATTAAAAGAATACACAATGCATCGCCACAACTTTTACTAACACTATTCAATACATGCCTCAACATTAACTATTTCCCAAAATCTTTTAAAGTAGGCACAGTAGTACCGTTTCACAAAGCTGGTAAAAATCCCAAAGATCCAAAAAATTACAGACCAATATGCCTATTACCAGCATTCAGTAAAATATTAGAAAGAATAATGCACGGTAGAATCAACTACCATTTTACAAAACGAAATTTCTGGAGCGACAAACAATACGGGTTTAAACAAGGATTCTCAACAGAACATGCACTAGACGAACTTATTAAAAAATTAAACAGGATAAAGAAGAAAAATATCAAACACTACTAATTTCAATGCATATTAAAGGCGCATTTGACAATATAAGATGGCAAATAATTGCTAAAAACCTGAAACAGTCTCCCTGCCCCACATACTTAATTAATTGGATCATTAGTTTTCTGGAAAATAGATATGTAACTTTAGAAGAAAATGGTATAAAAGTAACAAAACAAATATTTGGCGGCTGCCCACAAGGTAGCTGCCTGGGGCCACTACTGTGGCTTCTAATAGCAGACACAGCATTTAAAAAGCAATGGGGTAAAAATGTCGGAATTCAGGCTTTCGCGGACGACTTTATGCTAATTTTAAGAGCAAAAACAAAAGAAGAACTTGTAAGACTAGTAAATAAAATATTAAAAGAATTTAACGAATGGATAACAATTAATTGTTTAACAATAAATTGGGACAAAACAGAAGTATTATACTTAAACAGAGGTCACACAAGAAATCTCCCTACCGAAAACTCTTACAAGATAGAGGGCATAGAATTCAATGGTAAAAAGTTAGAGGCCAAAGAACAAATTAAATACTTAGGGGTAATGATACACAAGAATCTTAACTGGCTCCCGCAATGCCAACAACAAACAAAGAAAGTTAGAAAATCATTTTGGATGATGGGGCGAATGGTCTCTAAAGGATGGGGCCTACAACCCAACATAATTAAAATTTGGTATAGGACAGTAGTGGAGAAAACACTGACCTACGCTGCCTCAATATGGGGACACAACTTGAATAGGCGCAGCAAGGAGGTTTTATCTAGCTGCCAAAGGCACTTTGCATTGGCCATAGTCAAGGCTTATAGGACAGCCTCAACGGCGGCACTTCAGGTTCTCTTAGGCTTGATTCCAATTCACCTTCAAGTACAATACGAAGCAGCTTAGGGCACAGTCACGAAATTACGCAGAACAATAAACTTACACAACGTTACTATACATCACACAGACTATGCCAAAAAGATCAATCTCTGGAGCAAACATCCAGCAGAAACAGTAGAACCACGGTTAGGATACAATGAAAGAGACATAGCCATATACACAGATGGTTCTAAATTGGATCAGGTGCTACGGGTTCGGCTTTCGTAGCATACAAAAATGAGCAAAAAATCAAGACATGGTCAATGCCACTAAGAAAGTGCAACAGTGTTTTCCAAGCCGAACTACTGGCCATACTGAAAGCAGCAGAATGGGGTAATACCACAGGTCAGAATTACAGCATACGCTCGGACTGCATGTCAGCCATACAAGCATTAAGTAAACCATTTAATGTAAATGAAATAATAGATACAATACAACAAACAATAAAAAATTCAAATAATAAATTTAAAATCAGCTGGGTCAAGGCCCTCATTGGTATCGAAGGAAACGAGAATGCTGATGCATTAGCCAAACAAGCAGCACTAAACCCTTACAATGTAATCCCTTATCATATAGAAAAACCAATAACAACACTAAAGAGGATACTTAAAGAGCTAACAATAAAACAATGGCAGTTCGAGTGGGACTACGGGGACAAGGGCAGGCTGACTCACAAATACTTCCCTAAAGTCGATAAACACAGATTAGTAAGCTGCAAGCTACTTTCACAAATCTACATAGGTCATGGCGCCTTTCCAGCATATCTACATAGATTTGCCTTGGTATAAAGACCAGAATGCGAGTGCGGGTTAATAGGTACATGCAAACATTACCTCACAGCTTGCCCACTCACACAAACACTCCACCTGGTCAACATAACACCAAACAACGAGCAACTTTGGCACAAACAGCTAGCCCAAAATAAACACCAACAAGCAAAAGGCAAAGCAGTGATCAGATGGCTTATAAATAACATAGACCTAATTTCGCACTAAATTGTGGCAAAACTAACCAAGCCTCTCTCCCCATCCACACATCATTACATGAGTATGAGTTGTAATGCAGAGTATTACAAAAAACTAAAAAGCAATAAACAGAACCCTGTGTTACTCAATCCCGCCACCCCCATAAAATAGGGGACATTAGAAGACCATTACTTCCACTGAAAAAAATAAAATAAAATAAAAAAAGAGAGCATTAAAAGAAGTTTACTATCTCTGCAACAAAACAAAAAAAGGCATTAAAAGAACTTTACTTTTTTTTGAAAAACCAAAAAAAAAAAAAAGGGGGGGAGGGGCATTAAAAGAACTTTACTTTTACTGAACCAAAAAAAAAAAAAAGGGCATTAAAAGAACTTTACTTTTTCTGAACCAAAAAAAAGGCTTCAAAAGAACTACTTTCTCTGCACCAAATAAAAAAGCACTGTGTGCACAAAAAAAATTTAAAATATAAATAACTGGCATTCAAATGCCCCATAAAAATCGAGCTATTTGCGCCGTAGTAAAGTGGTAGTCTTTTAGAGATGATCTGATGGCCCACTATCCCATTCATGAATATAAACGAAGTGATAACAGCCATGATGACAAATTAAATGGATGAACTGATAGCCATCGAGCTTAATATCACAGAAATAAGCAAAAGCCAACAAAGAAAAGTGTACTTTATGTAGAAACAGACATCTCTTAAAATAATAGACGAACTAAAGGCCGACCAACAGGCTCCAACCTATAGCGCACCAAGAAAACGATACCTTACCAGTGAACAAATTGAAAATAACAACTAATTACAACTATTAGAGAAAATATCAACTGGTAATCCCGATTGTGACTACAACAACCAATACATGTGACATCAACTACCAAGATATGAGAAAATGAATATAAGACAAATAGGAATATATGGGCAGCGGTGGCCCAGATGGCAGAGCATCATGCTTATAGACGTAAAGTTCGTGGGTTTGAGGCTCACCGCTAGCTAAAAACCCACCATGTACGCTAATGGCACCTGGTGCATGTAAAATCCGTCGTGGGTGCAAAGTCCTCCAAGTTACCTGTGAATTATACCTCTGGGGGTGCCTTGTCAGGTGAAGATCTCGCCATCCGACTAAGGTTCTAAATTACGAGATCAAACTCGAGTATCGGTTGTCGTATAGGCAGCTCGTATGAGCTCTGTGGAAGAATTAGCGTTACCCCCTCTTCTTTATATTCCCTTCCAATTACAACATAGTACGAATGAACCCAATCAGATAATTAAAAGTAACCTAGAACAGGCCAGGATAGTAACTAATCTTATATAATAGCGATACAGCTACATTCAGGTAGATCTCAGCTTGTGCAATCAAGCGGCTTCTGCCCCGCAGCCAGGTAAAAAAACTCGTTAAGCTAGGCATATTGCCCGGCAGGCAGGGGCCTGGTCTGCGGTATAATAATAATAATATACAAAATTTCAAGTGGATCCGATATTTTTACCATGAGTTATCGCGTTACGCACGAACTCATGTACATACAAAACGGACGGGCACATAAGCTCTCAGGCTATGATAGCCTGTGGGCTAAAAAAGGGGCGCGAGCAGAACAAAATTAAAAGAGGTTGCCATATAAAAACGATAACTTATTTTACGAGGTGGTTCATATGCGCATGCAAAAACCCTAAAAAGTGTTGGAACGGTATGCTTATTGCAATAAACGGACGCGTTATGCTCGCACAAAATTAGCTCTACGGACGGCCCCAAAAAACACGACCAAGGCGCACGAAGAAAATTTGAATGTGACAGAGACAAAATACCAACCACAGAACATCGTTTGCTAGTTTTTCAGCGTAGAAAACGGATAAAAAGTAGGATGGGAATGTTTGTTCTTCAGTCGGAGTTCGCAGATGCCAACAAAATGACTTCGTTCATGGTGAGATAGTAAAACTATTATCAAAATGAGATGAATACTGCGAAAACCTGGCGCGTTTACGACGAAAGCATCGCCAAATACGTGGCCTATGCAATTCACAAGCTCTTCATGATTTACTAATAAAATTCGAAGAAACTGGCTGCATTTGTGATAGTCCGCGATCAGGACGACCAACAGCTCATGAGGATACTGTTATGGAAGTGCATCACTTAGTGACCAGGGGACGCATGCAAACTACAAAAGGTGCATCTCGTGTATTTGATGTACCAAGAACAATGGTCTTAAAGTTACTGCGCTCTGTAATCCGCATGTTTCATTACCGGTACCAGCGCGCCCAGATATTGGAAGTGAGAGACCATCAACAACATATTATGAACGGCCTCTTCGCATATTATGAACGAACGAGGCACATTTCACCTTAACTGGTAACGTCAATGGCCTCCGCGATCCCCCGACCTCACTCCTATGGATTTCAGTTTCTAGAGATATCTAAAATGCAGAGTGTACATGTGCAATCCACAAACTTTGAAAGGTTCTATCAAACGTGAGATTGCAAACATTCCTCATGCGAAATAACGCTCGGCTGTATTGCCCACAGTCGCCACCACGCAATGTGTAATTGCCTGTGATGTCACCCATGTGGAAAATGTGTAATCAAAATAAAAATTTTCTAAGATCTGTGTTGTAATCAGAGATTAGTGTACTGACACTGTGTCATATGCAAATTTACTGCTAGCGCCCCAATCGTGTTTTTTATGGGGGGGGGATTCGCAGAACAGTTCTTTGTGCGTGCATAATGTGTCCGTTTCTTGCTATACACGAACGGTCCCAACGCTCTTTAGGGTTTTCGCATGCGCTGAGCATTTTGCGATGAAAAAAATTGGTGTTGTCATTTAAAAATTTCGAGTTATTGTAACTATAACCGTAACCGTGAGCGCCATTTTGTTGTCGTTCTGAGAATCTCGAGCTCATACCTCCGAATAGCTATATCTGAAATTTCACCTCGATCGGTTCAACGAACTTGCCGATAGAGCTCCATATACCGGCAAAGTTTTTTTATGACCACCCTGTATATTAAATGTACATATATTTTATGTATATATATATTAAACTTAAAAATTTTTCCAATCAGTTTACATTCTTCATGTGTAAACTTTTTAATCTACATGGTCTTTCCAGTAAGTAATTAGACTGACTACATAAAATTCGTTTATTTGAAGATAAATTTCAAATATACTTAATATTCTTCTAAATAGGTTCCTCCTACATTAATACACCATAACTAACTACTCTGCCAACCATTTATGTTCCATTGGAAGACTTCAACAGAAATGCTGTTCTAAAGGAGCGTAACGTTTTCCTGCAAGTTCTAAAGATCAAAACGACGATGATTTAAGGTTGATTTTAACAGGATGAATAAAACAAAGCCCGGCGCTAACAGATTGAAGCTGTGATGTTTGGAGCAGTAATGCGACGCTCTGCTTTTCTCAGTAACTGAACCACTTTGAAGGATGTGTTGGAATAAGGTTCCAAAAATTTGTTTTACATCTGAATTTCTTTATAAAATACTGTAGAGTATAAAATACTGTTTTGTAAGATATCCTGTAGAAATCGATATCTAAGTTCAAACGTTTTTGTCTCAAAATATAGACAGCAGCACTAGTGTGCGTTTGGCAGCTTATTAGAAGTAATTTGTCAAGATTCCACCATGGCAGAATGCATAAAATTGTCGTAAAAGTGTAGCCAAGTTACCCTGATTGATTGTACTTAAAATATAGAATTGAACATATTATTTCACAATTTTGAAAAAAAGCTAAGATTATGACTTATTTATTTGAATCCTGGAGAGAAACAACAAAAACGAACCTACTTTTTACATTCAGCAAAGTTAAAAAATGAAAAACTCTATAATCTCAAAAAAAAAAAAAAACTTCATTTAAGTAAATTAATATTTATCTGATGCATATAACAGATAAAGACACGTATATATTTTTTTTATTTCATGCAATGTTTATATTGTAATACATATGTATGAATAATATTAGAATTCAAAGCTTCCCAAAAATGGACCACTCGGCATAAATGAGTCAGGTAAGTACATTATGATCACATAATTCATAAGCTGATTCCCTGCAACTGAGCAGTAATGACTATTCAAATTCCTTACTGCTTTAATTTTAATACTAAAAGTTTCATTCAAGGTGGGATTATGTGATTTTATGATGCTGCTTGTTGACCTGACTATGCTATGAACATTCAATCTCTTAAATTTCAAATTGTGAATGTGCGATAGTATTAATTTCAAATATTAAATAAGCTTAAAATTGAATATATGTTGCACACAGAAGCTTTGGTGATCGTCATAATAAAGCTTTTAAAGTCATTCAAAGTTAAATATATAATGTATATTTCTCTGTAGCTTGGATTTCAAAATTATAAGCTTTGATTACGTATTTTGCGAATAAAATTTGCTGAAATATTTATAAGAGTCTTTAGTTTTTGTTTTTATTAAATGAAAATTGATGTTTAAGTGCACGTATAGTAAGTGTATTATTAATAGAAATATCAAATCGGCTTATAAAAAAAATGCTTGTTATTTTAGAAAAATAATAATTCATGTCGGTAGTACAAATTCCATTGTTTATTGTCTGTATTGAATGCAAATAGGTTTTATATTTTATGTGGAAATTTTGCAATTAAAATTTAAACAAAATGATAGCTTAAAAAATATATATAATTATAATAAATGGTATATGAAGGCAATTATAATGTAACAAATCTGAAAAAATATCGAATCACAATTTATTATGCAACTTAAAAGTTATATTTTTAATCCTGAAACTAAAAAAAGAAGTATAAGTTTTTCTACGTAATATAATTTTTTGTTTTCCGTGCAAATAAGAAGCCATCACCATCCATCATGAAAGATTAAGAAAATATACTTACAGGAAAATTCATATTTCATTTAACGTGGCACATACAATTCATTTTTTGAGATGAAAAAAAATGCGAATGCGTTTTTCTTTTAAAAACACACAGAAGAGGAATATATCGTTTTTAAGTTATGTAAGAAATGTAAAAATTTGTGTTTAAATTTTTTATGCAAAAAAGTTGCTAAGAAAAATTTATTTTATTGTAAGCGCTTGAAAAATGGATTAGAAAAGGATGTATCGGTATAAAAAAATATTTTTTATACCGATAACTAATAAATTTAAATGATCATTCACACTTATATTTATCTTTTTATATCCATCAGAACAAATTTAACAAAGTGTTTTGAGAAAAAATGAAATAAAATAATAATAACAGTGTAAAATTTATTCACAGTGCGAACATCAGACAAATGGAATGGAACTGTTGCTCCCTTTTTAAAGATTATCCATTACTAGAAAAAATATAGAAATGTGAAAATAAAGGTACATGGTTAACTACGGGAACGACAGTAAAAGTCTGATATCTGATTTTATACCATCGATGGCAAAAACCCTTCATAAACCTTCAATTGTCAGTGGTTTGCGCTGAAATTTTTTGATCGCCGCGACCTGATATGTCTGTTATATACTCATAGTATACCTGATATATGAAGAGCCCAGAAGCCAAGGGGTATAAGTGACAAAATTGAAAAAAAAATGAGTTAAGTGCACAGATTATCTGGAAATAACTCTATTTATTTGTAGGTAAGAAGTTATGAGTGATTTTTTAATTATATACTGAGTTTTAGGGGTCAGTTACTTAACCTGTCTCCCAAAACTTTGTAATGCGTGCAGGCCAAAGGTTATGAATACAGTTGTATTCGTTAACAGCTACAGAAGAAGCGCGACCAACGACATATAAAGCCATTTTCTTTTTTAATCATTAAATAAACGTATTTTAACTGTTAACATGTAAGAAAATCATGCGTTAAGCGTAGATTATAAAACACTTTCAAACACTTTCTGAAATCTTTAAAAATCTTTGCTATTTAAGGTAATTGACTGTTACTGTCCATAGCCAAATATGTAGTCTAATAATTTTGAACGTCCCTATGTTTTATCTGTCGGTTGATATATACTGTATAATGGGGAAATTTAGTTTAGCAAGAGAACGCATAACAGTTTGAACTATCTGTTTCGGCAGTTTATACTAATAGATGGAAACATACTTGGATACTTTTGTTTATCCTGTAGTATACCTGGAACCTTTATTATATGCCAGTATTTAGCTACAATTTAGTTCAAACTAAAACACTTTTAAGACTACTGAAATCACATTTCCAGAAATTATCATCCATAGATGACCATATATAAAATTTTGTGCGTGACCCTGTATATCATTTTATCTATATTTTACAAGCATTTCTTTGTAAACTGAATGCAGTTTAGCACAGAAATATATGACTTATCTAACCTCTTCACTCCTGATGTCGCCTGGAGGTGACACTAAAAATCACCCTTTAAATGATATCATTTCTTCTAGAATTGTTAAAATTACATTTAGACTTTTTTAAATAGATGTGTGCATGTTAGAAGCGTCGATATACAAACTAAAGCATATTTGGAGATGTTTTATAATATTTTTAAGCTGGTTTTTGTTGTGCCACATAAAATTTGTCTCAGGACTGAGGAGGTTAAAAGCAATCATTAAGTGAATTACGCTCATATTCAGTAATCTTTACAAAATATTTTGTATTATATGTTATACAAAATGTTTTGTTAAGGAAATATAGATTTTATATGAGCTACAGCATACATATTAATATGTATAAATTTAGTGAAATTTAAAAGCACAAATCATAATTAAAAAGACAGTCCATCCATCAATCACTATGGATAATATACAGCATTTCGGATAGAATATACTACTTGAAATCTTTTTGTGTCCCTGTAAACACTATGTACATCGTATTATGTTCGAAACAAATTATATTAAGCCTTAGCGATGTATATCAGTTTTATTATAAATGAAAATTGTAGTATAATTAAAATTTCCCTCTTTATCATTAGGTAATGTAAATCTTTTGTGAAGCCCTGTAAATAAAAAATATCTATTCGTTTCACCTTATATTTTACAGAATGCTTATTTTAATGCAATTCGTAAATGCATACAAACTTTAATATGTGAAAAGGTGTAACATCTTTAAAATTCATTTGAAACAATTTTCCCCATAACCCGTAATGTAACAGAAAACTTTTGATTGTTCCTGTAAATATACTAATCGTATTAGAAACTTCACTTACAATAGGTTCGTGTTGAGGAACGTGAATAATTCCCAAAAGTTTCAGGATAATCCGAATATATTTACGAGAGTTAGGGTGCGTAGACGGACAGACAAACTAAAATCATATTCACGATTCAACTTTGTTGGAAAGTGTTAAAAAATATAAAATTTCGATGTTTCAAGATTCATAATAAAATTTTAAAACTGATATCTGAACAAAAAATTTTCCTTTCATTCATTTATATCAACATCGTTCATTTTTTTTTCGTAAATTCATTTTTTTATTTCACAATTTTTCCTTTTTAGAAATTTTATTAAAAACAAATTTTGTCGTTTCATTTAATTATATCAACATTGTTCTTAATTTTTTATAAATTTATCTTTTCATTTCATATATTTTTATTTCTTGTACTCATTCGACATTTGTACTCATCCTTGTTCTCATTTCTTGTACTCATTCGACCCCTTTGGCTTCCAAGCAGTTTTCATTACTGCTTGGAAGCCAAAGGTTCAAGTGTCGAATGATGATAAATATTGCTTAATTATAAATAAAAAGAAAAATTGTATTCCCTTTTTTTAAAACAGTTATTGAAATAAGAGTTCAAAAGTTTCATATCTCAATTCATTCAATTACAATTGATGTTTAACTTTGAACTCAATTTACTCGAAATCTAAATCTTGTCACTGATACCCCTTGGCTTCTGGAGTCCTCATATCTATTCACGACGATGTTCACGACATATGCGTGAATAACTTTAGCAACACTAACTGAAAATAACATTTAGCTTTTTAACTAAAATCATTTTTGATTTTATTCTGAATACGTTGTTCCAGGAAAACTGTCTCCTATTTCATTTTATTTATTTTTTTTTTAAAGGAACCATGTAGAAAGTGTTTTGAAAGTGTTTTACACACACACACATACATATATATATAATTTTGTCGTGTTTACAACGCATTGCTAATTTGGTGACAAAGTGTTGAGCTGCACAATACAATGCTAGAAAATATTTTCATTAACTCTATTTAGAACACTATTTCAACAAAATTAACAAACAATTTTTAGAACAAATTTCTAATTAGAAATATTTTGCAACATATTTAGAACACATTAGTTGATAGGAACACCTTTGGAACATATTAGGAACACATTTTTATATAGCAATACTTTGCAACGTATTAAGAGTATACAATAATCACAACATAAAAATAGTTTTGCGCGTGAATATTTTTGATTCACAACACATTTATGTGTTGTAAATTTTGCAACAAAAAGGGTTCTAAAATTTGTTTATTTTTTGTGTATTAAGAATTCGCAGTGTAGGTTTCACTGCAGAAGACACACTGTTAAAAATTTTAAACATTTGCTGCATGGTCACTCCAAGTATTTTATAGAAAAACATTTCTTCATGCTATGATGGAGCATTCTCATTGGTCAAAATTGAGATATTGAATAAAAGTGGTGAAGTGACGATGCAGCACATGTTTCAAATTTTTAACATTGCGTTATTTAAATTTAAACAACTTCGCATATATAATTTAATTAAAAAAATTAAGTTCTATGATTAGCATTCCGAAACATTACATTAACATTTGGTATCAAGTTTTTTTCGTAAGTCCATTATAAGAGAGTCCATTGAAACTTGTACGCTTAAAATTTTTTTTTGAATGATAAGTGTTCCTTTTATTATTCCTAAGTTATAGTTAGAGTTTATGAATAAATTCCTCGTGAAATCTAAAATGGGGCGATTCAATTTAGACAATAATTTTTTATCATAATCAATTTTTAATTTATTTTTTCTCTAAATAAAGTGAGTGATTTCTGTTTACATCTCATTGTTGTGTGCTATTTCTTTTGATTGCAATACAATTTGCATTTTTATTTTTATTATGATTATGGTTCTTAACAGATTAGGACCGAACCATGTCAGTATTATTTGTTTTTAATTTTTTGTAATACCTCTCTCAATTAATATAAATTGACTAGCAGCCTGCCCTCCCTTTGCTTCGGTCTACAGCAAGTCGCTAAGTCCCGTGTCACTACTGACACCACAACTTGTTACTACCACTTCATCCCATTAAATTCAACTACTAAAACATTACCCTCCTTTTAGGTAGTCGGGTAAAAAGTAGCCTATATGTTAATCTAAGGTAGTGGTTTCCAAACTTTTTGGCTCGCGGAGCCCTTTTTGGGGAAAAATTTTAAGGCGGAGCCCCTGAACTCAACTATACTCTGTGGTTTACAAATTAATGTTTTTTATGAATAAAAAGGAGAGAAAAATCTGTTGAATAAATGTAATTTCTAACATTGGACAGAGATCTCAGTTTGGACCTTTGTTGATACAGAAATTCTAAATTCATACTAGAAATTGTAAAAATCAAATTTTCAGTTGTATAACCTTTTAACAGTTTTATTTAATATTATTATTGTTGGATACAATAAAATAAAAATAAGGATTAAAACCCTCTTTTTTGTGTTAAAATATCTACCTTCTGTAATCGAGATATTTCCTCCAAATGCAGCAAAAATTACAGTTAAAAATTTGGGATTTCTGAAAGCGCTGAGTAACGAGGAAAGCAAACTCCTTTTTACTCGAGCGATGTTCAAACAATACTGTTAATGGGTTAATGAAACCCAATTTTAAAATAAAAAATATTCTTTTGGGATTTCCAGTTCGAGCTCTGGATTAAAGATCAAAATGGTAACCATGTTTGGATTATGCAGTGCACTGAGGCTTATGCAAAACTATTATTTCTTATGGCGAAAACCACAGAGACACAGAAAAAAGGTAAATTGTACTACAGTTTTCGTTAGCAGAGAGGTACTTCTGTATAATTCCAATAGGCTGCTCCAGAAAAGAAAGTCCCAGTAATCCATATAACACGTTTTTGTTAGTACCGGCTACCCATAATAGAATCAAGCAAAAATTGAATATCCTTTTCGTTCTTCCAAAAACATTCGAGTGCCCCTAAACATGCAATGAAAATAAATCGTCTCTCAGCTTTTTTATTTATTTATTTATTTTTTTGAGCCAATTATAAAAAGTACATTTAGAATTAGGTCATCGTTTTTCTATTAAAGTGGGCCGGGTAAAATCCAAGAGCTGTATTTTTTGGTGCAGCATTGTTTCCTTTTTTGGGTATTTTATTTAAAGTATATGGCTATTAATTACAGTTTTGAAAAAATTTTCTTTCGTCATTGTTTCTTTCCTCAAAACAGACATGCAGTTAAAAACTACACATGTTAACCCCTTGAGAGGCAAGGAATAATGTCTCTGTAATATTGAATTCTCACCGAAAAAAATCGAAACATTTTGTATAAAAATAAGTAAAGGCAATTTTTCAACAATTTGCCGCTAAAGTTAAAAATATAAAATTTCGTTAAAAGTTTCTGGTGAGAATCTCGTTTTGCCCCTTGCAGCGCGGTGGTTTCATAGATATACCACTTAATTTTAATTCCCAAACGCCACATTCGCACCGGAATTTTGTTTTAAAAATTACGGTTTAATGAATGCGTGAAATATAGCTTTGTCTTAAGCGGAAAAAATCCTTAAAAATTTTGCGATAAAATAAGGTGAAGATTACTTTTAAAAAATAAGTGGTTACAATTGCAAAAATCATACGTACTCCTGGTCAAAAAGACCCGGCGCGTGTACTCCCGGGTTAATGTGATGACAAATGTGAAGAACCAATATATATTTTTTAAATTTCTACAGACTTATTTCTAATTGGAAAATGTAGCATAGACAAATTAAAAGAAGATTTTAAAGAGGGGTTGTAAAAAAAAAAAAAAAAAAAAAAAAAAAAAAAAAAAAAGATGCTAAAAAAATGCATTTTCAGCAATATACATTGCTTATAAAATTAAGTACAGTTATGTAAAACAGCATAGAAAATTTCAATAGTTAAGAAATTATAAAAATATAATAAACAGATTAAAGCAATTAAAGTTAGGAAAAGAAAAAAAAACTATATATACAATGTAATAAATGTTAAATAAATCAAATGAGGGGTTTCCTTAATAATACAAAATATTACATTATTAAATTAGGGGCGTTTATCGGGCGTTTTAATCGAAAAACATTGTTGAACAAAGAAAAACATTTTAGAAAATTTAAATATACAAATAACATAAACATATTAAAGAATTTAAATTTATATATAAAAAAAGAAATATACTATATACACAAATGTTATATGTATCTAATAAAGGTCTTTAAATGATAGTAGATGCAATAAAAATATGTTTTCAGCGACAAATATTATTTTATAACAAAATACATTATGAAAAATTTAAATGACTGAAATTTAATACAAGTAACATAAACAGATTAAAAAAATCAAACATATAAAAATAAAAATAAATATATACACGTAAATGAATCTAGTGAGGGATTTTAATTATTACAAGATCTTTTTTAAAAAAGACGCCTTAAGGGACAGATATCGTTTTAAAAATTAAATACAATTTTGAAAACTAGGATAGAAGATTTAAATAAGTTAAATTTAATAAAAAGTAAAATTTAAGGAAATTAAAATTTAAAAAATAAAAATAATACAATATGCAACATGTACAAATATTAAATGCGCATATTTTTTTTTTATTATTATTATTCTGCATAAGTTTGACGAACAATAATATATAAAACTTTAGTGTGAAAACTTTGTTTGAATTATTTTGAATAGTTATTTTATTATCTGGTGCAATTTTCGAGAATAGCAAGCGAATGTCTGGTTCTGCATTTAAACGGTTTCTGTATTTTGTTTTGATACTTGGGTAGATGGATAATCCAGCTTCTCACATATATGTCTTTGAAAATGGGAGTAAAATTAATTTTGCTCTGTCTGATAAGATTTTATATTTATTTGTCAAATTACACCAAAATTCAGTGATTCGCTTGCTTTGAAAAGATATTTCTAGATCAATTTGAGATGTTAAATCAATGAGAGATCCGTATTCCTTAGAGCTTATGCTGTGTTTTATTTTATTTTTATTTTTATTTTTTAATTTTTACACTGAATGGATTGAGTATTCATTTAAAATCGTCCAGCATCTTATTTTGAGCAACTGTAAAGCAATGCTCAAATGAATGTATCAGAGCTTTGACATGATCTTGAATACTTTCTGACATTTTTTTTCAAACATAATGTTATGGTATTTTAAAAATATTTTAGTAAGAGTTAGGTATTTAGTAAGAACTGAGTATAAACGTATAAATAGGCGGAACTCCAAAGAACTAGACTGTTCTCCCTTTTGATTGGCAAGCAGAGTTAACAGCAATGGCGGACCTTTTCTGTTTCGATTCACGTTGTGCATTCGATTCAGAATACTATTTCCTGTAGCTTATTTTAAATTCAATTTTTAAAACACATTTTGGGCAGAAGTATAAAATAAAGCAATTGAAACCCAAAATATTATACAGAAGATAGATACATGTACAATGCAAATGTTAATATCATTGTATTTTTCAACTCAGTTATAGATGCATTTATTTTTGACGCACACACAAATTCCCACATACTTTTGAAAATCTTTTACTTACAATATACTAATTTGTTTCATGTTTTGTTTATTTTTCTGGAACGCCGCGGAGCCCCTGTAAAGTTCAGGCGGAGCCCCAAGGGCCACACTTTGGGAACCTCTGATCTAAGGTGTCAGATACCTTCATACAAAATTTCATAAAAATCGATCCATCCGTTCATGAGTTACAAATGGTGTAAAGAACCAGACTTTGTTTTATGTATATAGATTATAATCAATAGTATTCGCAGCGCACGCGATGTAAGGATTTTTAAGGTCATTTTTCTACACCTTGGGTTACATTATTGGCATTTTAGTAAGGATCCCTATTTTTCTTTTTTTTAAATATAATATAGCCTATGTTCACCGGAAATAGTGTAGCTTTCCAACGGTGAAAGAATTTTTCAAATCCATCAACTAGTTTCGGAGCCTATTCAATTGAAACAAAGAAACAATCAAATCTTTCCTCTTTATAATATTAGTAAAGATAATCAATAGTATTGGCAGAAGATGCAACGCGATGTAAAGATTTTTTAATGTCATTTTTCTTCACCTTGGGCTACATTATTGGCATTTTAGTAAGGATCCCTATTTTTCTTTTTTTTTAAATATAATATAGCCTATGTTCACCGAAAATAGTGTAGCTTTCCAACAGTAAAAGAAATTTTCAAATCCGTCAAATAGTTTCGGAGCCAATTCAATTCAAACAAACAAACAATAAAATCACTCCTTTTTATATTATTAGTATAGACAAACAAACAATCAAATCTTTCCTCTTTATAATATTAGTATAGATAATCAATAGTATTGGCAGCGCACGCGATGTGAGGATTTTTTAACGTCATTTTTCTACACCTTGGGTTACATTATTGGCATTTTAGTAAGGATCGCTATTTTTTATGTGCGTTCGTAATTATATATTACGTAGCACCTATAGTGGTCGTTCAGTCCGTCCGTCTGTCCGTCCGTCTGTCCGCATATAACAACGCAAAAACTACCCAACCGAATCGTTTGAAAATTAAAATACATAATTATTACATAATTTTGTCGAGATTTCAAATTTTATGAGAATCGGATGGATAGATCAATTACAGGGGCAATCAAAATTATTCCATTACATTACGGTCAATGGGGAAAAAAGTTTCAAATGCATTTTAATCGGTTGAAATTTAAAATACGCAATTATTACATAATTCTGTCGAGTTATTTCAATTTTTTTGATAATCTTGTGCATAGATCAATTACAGGGGCAATCAAAAGTGTTCAATTACATTATGGTCAATGGGGAAAAAAATTCAAATATATTCTATATGTTTGAAATTTAAAATACATAATTATTACATAATTTTGTCGAGTTATTTCAAAATGTTATGAAAATCGGATGCATAGATCAATTACAGGGACAATCAAAAGTATTCCATTACATTACGGTCAATGGGAAAAAATGTTACAAATGCATTTTAATCGTGTTACACTCATGCGAACTTAATAAAATTTATATGCAACTATAAAGTACATATTATACTATACATCTTACATAATTTGTGGTGCAAAGAACATTTGTTATTGATTTACAAGGCCACACAAAAGTATTCCATTACATAATGGTATAGGGAGAGCAATATTTGATGAGCGTTTTAATTGTAATTCACTATTTACAATTTTATGAGATTGATATATTTAAGTAATATTTTTAAAACTTCGTTATCGTACGAACGATCCTAATTTGCTACGATTCACGTGCAATTTCCAACTTGTTTTAATATAATATAGCCTATGTTCACCGGAAATAGTGTAGCTTTCCAAAAGTGAAAGAACATTTTAAATCCGTCAAGTAGCTTTGGAGCCTATTCAATTCAAACAAACAAACAATCAAATCTGTCCTCTTTATAATGTTAGTATACATAATCAATAGTATTGGCAACGCTGCGATGTAACAATTTTTTAACGTCATTTTCTTCACCTTGGTTTACATTATTGGCATTTTAGTAAGGATCGCTACTTTTTTTAAATATAATATAGCCTAAGTTCATTGGAAATAGGGTATCTTTCCAAAAGTCATTTTTCTACACCTTGGGTTACATTATTGTCATTTTAGTAAGGATCGCTATTTCTTTTTATATAATACAGCCTATGTTCAACGGAAATAGTGTAGCTTTCCAACAGTGAAAGAATTTTTTTAATCCGTCAAGTAGTTTTGGAGCCTATTAAATTCAAACAAACAAACAGTCAAATATTTCCTCTTTATAATATTAGTATAGATTATTCATATGTAACTTCACTTCGTTCAGGCTTTAAAATTTACTTTTTCAGTGCAGAATCTTAAACGAAAAATCTCCAGTTTTCAGACACGCAAATGCTTATACATTGTGTCAATAATAAGATATATGCACAATTTCGTGTTATTGGCATATATTTTCAAGTAATGTAAAGCTAAAATGTATTTTCTCAACTTTTTATTTTCAATGTTCAATCATGAATGAATTCGAACAAAAATCTTTTTTCCTTTATCTGAAAACAATATACATCAATTTATGAATAGGAAGAATTTTACAAATTATTAATAATTTTAGAAAGGGCTTTAGTAAATAAAAAATATGGAAGAAAGCAAGTATCTATGAAAATAAATATCAAAATGTTTGTTTTTCAAAAAATTTTTAGATCAATAAAGAAGATATCGGAATTTTCGTTCTCCAAAATAAAAAAATTGATATTGATAAACGGTATTACATTTTATTTAATCAAAATATAGTTTGCTTTCGATACCTATGATTTATACAACATCTTTTATAGATAATACGCAATACTGAAATATACATCAGACAATGAATTTGTGAAATCTTTAAAAATGGTTATCGAGCTATGTCTGTTGTATTGATTTTTATTCAATTGTAATTTGTTTTTTACTATTTGAAATTTGATTTATTAGAAAATAAAACTACCAGAAAGATATAACTGAAGTATTACACACAGACTTAAATTTCGATAAATTGATTTACTCCACAAACTGCGACATTTCTGAGACTTAAAATCTGGTGCAGAAATAGATGATTCTACTAAAGTGAAAGTAATAAGTATCATATTGAATGATATGACATAACATCAAACTAGTTTTTCTGTAACAATTATTTTTCAAATCGATGATTACGATAATTCATATAATATATAATCCATTTCTAATTTTGTATTTCTTTTATATTATTAAACAGAGGGGATGTTGTTCTTCTTACTTGCTTTCGTATTTTGATCTATCACAAACAACAATTATTTTTTTATATATTGGATGATTTTTTGATTTAGATTTCTCCATTTTGAGAAACCAAATTAATTTTCAAATGATATAAATTACTAAATCTGATCTAATTATTAACAATTAAAACCAAACAGATTTTCTGGGAAACTGCAAAGCGAAGAAAAGAAGCCATTAGTTCTATTTAAAAAATAATAAAATAAAAACTTTAGTTGCTCACTGAAAAACAAAATAATGAAAAACATATTTTCCATAGGACCAGGTGTGGCAAATTTTCCTTACAACTAGCTGTAACAAATTATTGAGGTATTGATTTAAATATATTCAATGCTTTATATAAATTAATTAAATATTAAAAAAAATAAAAAATAAATCTTTATTTGCTTTGTCAATATACAGGGTGTTTCAAAATAACATGGACAAATTGATATGACAACTCAAGCATACGACAAGGATAAAAAATCACATAGGATCATAGGGTCGCAAACTACTTATTGAATTACAAATACAGAGTGTTTCTTTCTAGCTACAACCTGTTTGAAAGTATTAATTTCCAGGTAAATAATAACATCGTAATGAAAATGGAACGATGTGTACCTAATTTTGTGCGAAATGTGATAACATTACGAAAAGATCTGGAAAAATATATTGCTCAAGCAATCGATGGTATTCTATAAACTGATGATCAGTTCAAAATGTGAGGTGCCAAGTGCGTATTGCTGGTGCGCATAAAGCAAACTTCTACCACTTTTAATTAGCATTATCACATTTAAAACAAAAGTGAGAATGTCTATTAAATGATTTATTACAATTTATTTCATTTTTCTGAAATTTATTATCGTCAACCCAAATTGAGTTAAAATGAAACACCCTGTATTTGTGACTCAGCAAGGGGTTTGCGGCCCTATGTTCCTATGTGATTTTTTTATCCTTGTCGTATGCCTGATTTGTCATATCAATTTGTTCACGCTATTTTGAAACACCCTGTATATTTTTATTGCATTCAAGAACAATGTAAATAGTGTTGTTTAAAATAAGTTTGGAACTTACTATAAGCATATAGTTATTAAAAATGCAAATAGTATTTACTAGACAAAGAATAACGTATTCTTCAGAATTTTATTCTTTCTATTTCTACAAAAGAATTTAATCGTACGGAATTTCTGCCTTTTATTTCCAATTTACAAAATTTATGCTCAAAATACGCTAAAATTCTTTCAAAATATACTTCTTGTAGTTTTGTATTCCCTTTGGGAACTGGTTTTGAATTTAAATCATTGGAATCTTCTGAAATCTCATAACGGGTTCTGCATCATTTGTCCTTTTAAGATATAGTTTTCTTAAGTGCATGTTTTAAAGGGTCTAAAAATTCGAGACATAAAGACATCTATTTTTAAAAGTAATGCACAGAAGGGGAAATATCGCGATTACAGAGTATCATAAAATTTGCATGCGTTAATGTTAGAAAGCGAAATTTATTTAAATGTTTAAATTTTCCCTGCACTGTAATTTATTATACATTCCGTATCTAAATATAAGTATTCTAAATAAATCCCTATTCTGAGATAGACTTCTATATATGAGGAGTTTGAAACATAAAGAGTTTGCAATACATATATTGTCATTTTTATTGTAGTATTTTATCAAATAATATACCATGTAACCACAAATAACATTTTATACAAAAGCAGGACTATTGTTGTATAATTTAAGCATGTTCTTAGGTGTAAAATAATTTTATATTTATATTGTTAACAAAAAGAAATTTACATGTATTTTTAAAATAATATTAGATATGAGATTAAGTAATACTGAATTAGAAATACATACATAGAATTGAATTAGAAATTTTTAAAAATAAATATAAGTTTTAATTGTTTACTGAAAAAAATATATATACGAATAACACATGACCAGTCGTAGCAAATTATTCTTATAACTAGGTGGAAGAAGTTAAATTAAAGAATTGAATATATGAATTAATATCTCTTTATATATATAAAATACAAATGGAAATTTTCGGTTTTCCGCTTACCCCCCCCCCCTCGGTTATATTGAAGGCAGTTTGATGGAATTTTTACTGTTAGTCAGATATCATTTCAGTAAAGGTTTACGTATATAGTACATCATTCTACTTGATTAGTTATAAAGTTATGACGGAAAGTTTTTTTTTTGTACGAAAGAGTTCCTATTAGGTATTTGTTTTCCATTTGGTGATAGTACATCTATGTTAATCTATCTTTGTTAAGGAATTGAAACGTCGATGTTAATACTAAATGAAAAATATAAAAACATTCCAAAAAAAATTAAACACTTTTAGTGATTTTATTTCAAATACAAATAAAAAAACAATTAGAAGTGGTATAAGATAAAAATATTTAATTTAAATTATGAATCAATCTTTGTGCGGCCTAAAAGAAATATCCGTTGTCAAAGTTAATCCATCAAATCAATATCTGACAATTTATTACTTTTTTACCTATATATTTGGCTTCATAATAACAAAACATTTCCATGAAATTAAAATTAAATAATATATAAATGACGCCATTTTTGTAACAGAAAATTTTCAGTATGTCAGAACTAATTACAAGAACTAACGGATGCATTTTATAAGATATTTTATATCATTCTATCGCGTTGCAACATATTCGTAATATAACGATATATCTATTTTTAATAAAAATGAATTTTTCCTTTGTTTTCAGCTGCAAGGATTGCTATTTGTAAATATTTATATACTACACAACCATATATTATTCTATTATTGATTAAATAATTGAAAGACTATATTAACTTAGAAAAAATATGAACAGAGAGAAAAAAACTGTTAGCAATTTTATTTAAATACAATTAAATTAAAACAATTTAAGGAAACTTGCGATTATTTATACGGAGATTTGTGAGTACATATGTCATATGCGCGCCAAAGTAACTAAATTACCGCGCCGAGGTATTAACGCCAGAGAAACGCGTCAGGATAATCGCGAAATGGCGAAATTTAATTGACTTGGTAACCTAATACTGTTATTAAACTATAACTACATTATAAACAAGTAAAGTTTTTTTTTTTTTTTTTTTTTTTTTTTTTTTTTTTTTTTTTTTTTGCTTGTAGGGGCTAATTTCTGGAATTACCGAACCGATTTCAGAGTGATGGTACCGAAATGATGGTACTCGCCTGAAATCAAACATAGGCTATATCTTATGTCTATGCCATCACTTCGGAACTACTGAACCAATTTCAAAAGTAATGGTACCAAAATGATAGTGTTCTTCCGGAATCAAACATAGACTATATCTTATGTCATCTATACCTATGCTATAAAAAGGAAAAGTTTATTTATTTGTCTGTTTGTATTTAGGGGCCAATCTCCAGAACTACTGAACCGATTTCAAAACTAATGGCACCAAAATGATGGTGTTCGCCCGGAATTAAACATAGTCTATATCTTATTTCGTCGAACTAAATTATCATGTCGGGGTAATAACTCCACGGCTACGCTCCAAGGTAATCGTGAAAAGGTGAAATTTAAGTGACTTGGTAACCTGGATATTGTTATTAATCTGTTAATAAATTATTTATTTACTTTCATTTTCTTTTTCAACAGATTACAGATATAACGTCATAATAAAGCTTTTAAACTCATTCAAAGTTAAATAGGTAATGTATATTAGAATTCAAAGCTTCCCAAAAATGGACCGCTCGGACCATAAATGAGTCAGGTAAGTACATTATGATCACATAATTCATAAGCTGATTCCCTGCAACTGAGCAGTAATGACTATTCAAATTCCTTACTGCTTTAATTTTAATACTAAAAATTTCATTCAAGGTGGGATTATGTGATTTTATGATGCTGCTTGTTGACCTGACTTTAATTCAGCTATGAACATTCAATCTCTTAAATTTCAAATTGTGAATGTGCGATAGTATTAATTTGAAATATTAAATAAGCTTAAAATTGAATATATGTTGCACACAGAAGCTTAGGTGATCGTCATAATAAAGCTTTTAAAGTCATTCAAAATTAAATATATAATGTATATTTCTCTGTAGCTTGGATTTCAAAATTATAAGCTTTGATTACGTATTTTGCGAATAAAATTTGCTGAAATATTTATAAGAATCTTTAGTTTTTGTTTTTATTAAATGAAAATTGATGTTTAACTGCACGTATAGTAAGTGTATTATTAATAGAAATATCAAATCGGCTTATAAAAAAATGCTTGTTATTTTAGAAAAATAATAATACATGTCGGTAGTACAAATTCCATTGTTTAATTGTCTTTATTGAATGCAAATAGTTTTTATATTTTATGTGGAAATTTTGCAATTAAAATTTAAACTAAATGGTAACTTAAAAAAAAATATATATATATATAATTATAATAAATGGTATATGAAGACAATTATAATGTAAAAAATCTGAAAAAATATCAAATCACAATTTATTATGCAACTTAAAAGTTATATTTTTAATATTGAAATTAAAAAAAAGAAGTAAAAGTACATAATATAGATATATATATATATTTATTTTCCGTGCAAATAAGAAGCCATCACCATCCATCATGAAAGATTAAGAAAATATACTTACAGGGAAATTCATATTTCATTTAACATGGCACTTACAATTCATTTTTTGAGTTGAAAAAAAAATGCGAATGCTTTCTTCGTTTAAAAAATCACAGAAGAGGAAAATATTGCTTTTAAGTTATGTAAGAAATGTAAAAATTTGTGTTTAAATTTGGTTCGTCTTGGTTGGTCGTCTGGTTCGTCTGAAAGAGAGGACCAGCGTAGCGGGCGACGCCTGCTTGTAAATTAATAAAATGCTTTAAAATAAAATGTAAATCTTTCATTATTTTGTTAATATATATTTTCCATTGCATTCAGGAACAATGAGAAATAGTGTTGTTAAAATTACATTTTTAACTTTTACCAAACAGATAAATATACATAAAAGTAAAAATACATAAAAGTATATACTAGTAAAAGTACAATAAATTCTTCAGAATTTTGTTCTTGACACTGAAGAAATTTAAATGATACGGAATTTCTGCCTATTATTTAAAATTTACAAAATTTATGCTAAAAACATAACACTTCTTTAAAAATATACTTCTTGTAGTTTTGTACTCCCTTTGGGATTTGGTTTTGAGTTTAAATCACCGGAATCTTCTGAAATCCCATAAAGGATTCTTCATCTTTCGTCCTTATAAGATATTGGTTTCTTTAAAGTGCATGTTTTAAAGAGTTTAAAAGTTCGTGACATAAAGTCATTCATTTTTTTATAAAAGTAATGTAGAGAAGGGAAAACATCCAGATTTTATAGTGTCATAAAATTTGCAAGTGTTAATGTTGGAAAGCTAAATTTATTTAAATGATTAGATTTTCCATGCACTAAGTTTATTATACTCTCAGTTTCTAAATAAGTCGTACCTAAAGACATACATTACATAAATCCATCTATTTTTAAAAGTAATGCATAGCAGGGCTCGTCCCAGTGGCGTGGTAAGTATCGGCAGCTGCTGCCACAACGAGGGATTCTGGTTCGAATCCGGGTACGGACATGGATGGTGTGTTTGTCCCTTCGTACTGTAATAAAAATCTATATAATAAAGGCCAAACGTATCTGTGCGTAACGCATACGTGATGTTTTGAACGGCAACACTTTCCGATGAAATTTCGGTTTTGCAATTTTCGCTATTGTAAATTTTTAAACTTACAAACATTGCACGTTTTCATTCTTTATACCATCGTTTAGAAAAAAAAATGCACTTTTAAATGCCATTTGTTAGAAAACTATATCTCAATTTATTTTTGAGATATTAATTTTTTTGTAGTTTTTGGTTTAATTTCTCTAATGGTGACAAATTGAGTGTCGCATTTATGTGGGAAAGAGAGGAAAAATAGCCATAGAGTAAAAAAGAAAAAAATAGCGATGAAGTTTAGTGGCTGGAAGTAACGCCAAAAATGTAACCCTAAAATTCGCAGCATTGCATGAAACACAACCGCTTGCTTTCACAAAAAAGGAAAACGTTTAGCGATGTAATTTTAATTCATAATACAATGAAATTCTGTTTTATAATGCTAAAATATAATCAGATCTTTTCATTTAGAGAAAAAATGATGTTAAAATAATCGGTCTCTGTTCCACATGATTGTTTTGTTTGGGCCGAATGAGAGACTTAAATTGGAAGAATGACGTCCATCAAACCGTTTTAATCGCATACTGCACCTCCATTTATCTCTTTTATACAAGGAAAATAACAAATCACTGTATATATTAGTTGACATTTTTTCATAGCAACTGAAAAATATAGTAATTAAAATCCTGTTATGTCAATATATCGTCGGCTATAAAACCCGGTGAATGTTGTTGGTTTTAGTTCGTTTTTATCTATGAATTTAATGACTTTTAGTTCGTTGTAAACTTACTTTACAAAAAATACACCAATTAACCTTTACAAAAATGTATTTTAAAGAATAACTGGGTGTCATATTTTCTTAGAAGTTTTTAAAAACTGTGAATGCTATTTCATTCTTTGGCGAAATCTTTGGCTAATAACTTCTATCTTGCGTCTAATACGGAAGTACCGACAATTTTTAAAGCTGCATATGGTTACATAAATAATATGTCTCATATAAAATTGCTGTTTGGAATTAGTTAGCAGTTTAAAAAGCCTATTACCCAGAAAAAATTTATTAGACTTTCCAATTTAAAATTAAAAAAATTTTTTCACCTTTACTTTGTGACCCGGGAACCCCGGGTTCAGTGTACTAGTATATACAGGGTGATTCAGCTCGTAGGTGACAAACTTTAAGGATCGATAGAGCACACCTAGACAGACATTTTTGAATAGGGAATGTAGGGTCCCTGACACGATGGTAAGGCGCTAGGCGCTTTCGAAAATTTGGGTGCCGAAATTCGAAACGTCATAAAAACTAGGGAAATGGTTAGATTTTCTTGCTTGTTGCGTCGAAATGATTCTGTTTGTTTAGACTTTCTTCAGTACCAATTTGATAAGCGTATCTCTTAAAACATGGTTTTAAGAGGTGACAACAACTTTAAGTCCGTTATTTTGATAATTTAACACATGCTCGCCAAAGTTTATACTCTAACTTAAAGTTTGAACCCAAAAGTAGAGCCTTGCAAAAAGCGTAAGAGCCGGATTAAAATGTCAAAGTACAGGGTGGTCGAAACTCGAAGGCTCCTAAGAGATAAACAAACAGATTTCTTGACTTATGGCATGCATTTTCATGATTCTGTTTGCTGGGGCTCTCTGAAACTCAGTTGAACGGTACAAAAAGAAACATCGATAGGGGGCGCTTTGGGCAAAAAACATAATTCGTTGACATTTCGGACGCTAACTGGAAACGGGGCGCTACGATCAGTTAGTAATAATGAAAACACATTTTCTACCTCTGCTCAACACTTCTGAATAAATTTAGACCAAAAACATCAATGATACTGGAAATTTATTTACAAAAAATAACACTACAGAAGATGCTCGAAATTTCGACCTTGGGCCATGATGCAGGCTTCGCACCTCCGTCGCATTGAGGAGTGTGTGTTTCCAACAATGCCAGGAGTATCTCTGATCTGCCCTGCAGCTGCCACAATGCGCGCCACAAGTTCTTCAGCACTGCTGACAGGTGTATGGTATACCTCGGCCTTCAGGTAACCCCAAAGGAAGAAATCCAAGCAGGTGAGGTCTGGTGATCGGGCAGGCCAGTGAACTGGACCCCATTCCCGATCCACCGCTGGCCATACCTTGCGTTTAGATGGAGACGCACGTCGTTCGTGTAATGGGCCGGAGCTCCATCGTGCTGGAACCACATCTGGCGACGCGAACCTTCGGGTACGTGCGCCTCCTCCAGAAGCTGCGGCAGCACTTGATACAGGAAAATCAGGTAATTTCCACCTGTCAGCCGTTCAGGTAACAAATAAGGGCCAATGAGGCAATCCCCCAGAATGCCGGCCCACACATTTACTGAGAAATGCTCCTGGGCTGCTCGGCTTCTGGTTTCATGTGGATTTTCATCACACCACACATGACTGTTGTGGGCGTTCCACATTCCCTCCCGGCTGAAGGTGGACTCGTCCGTAAACAAAATGCTGTTTATAAAACGGGGATTCCTGGATCTCATCGCCAAGTACCATCTTGAGAATTCCACTCGAGGGCCAAAATCCTGCTCTCTGAGCAACTGCACCCGCTGGATGTGGTAGGGGTGCAGATTCCGGGAACGTAAGATGCGCCACGCAGTTGCTTGCGAAATGCCAACATGTCTGGCGATATCTCTCGTGCTAAGACCTGGGTTGTCCTCAACCAGGTTAAGCACAGCCTCTTCGTTGTCGGGGGTGCTCACTGATCGCTCCCGTTCAGGCCTGCCTCCGTCGAAAGATCCCGTTGTGGACAACCTCTGGTGTACTCGAGCGAAGAAGGCATGGCAGGGGATTTGCCTGTTGGGGTAACGCTCGGCGTACAACCGCTGAGCGGTTCGTTTATTACAACCAGCACGCCATACGCCAAATGCATGTCAGCCAATTCAGAGTTTGTGTACCGTTCCATCCTACTACCGATCTGCAGACAAGTAACCCGAAGCTTAAGTAGGTACCGCACGTTCAAAAGACGTGTCTGCGCATACAACTACGTCATCTCGCGTTGTCGTCTACGCATTACGTATCTTTTGCATATCGATATGGTACGATATCTTTTGCATAAATCAGCAAAAAGTACCTTATGTAAATTTTATTGCGCGCATTGTGCATGATTGAAACCAGCTATGTTTGTTAAAAAAAACAAACAAACTGCAGTTTTAATAGCTTCTTATGATAAGTAAATTACTCTCTTGTTTTGTTTCTAACTGATCGTAGCGCCCCGTTTCCAGTTAGCGTCCGAAATGTCAACGAATTATGTTTTTTGCCCAAAGCGCCCCCTATCGATGTTTCTTTTTGTACCGTTCAACTGAGTTTCAGAGAGCCCCAGCAAACAGAATCATGAAAATGCATGCCATAAGTCAAGAAATCTGTTTGTTTATCTCTTAGGAGCCTTCGAGTTTCGACCACCCTGTACTTTGACATTTTATTCCGGCTCTTACGCTTTTTGCAGGGCTCTACTTTTGGGTTCAAACTTTAAGTTAGAGTATAAACTTTGGCGAGCATGTGTTAAATTATCAAAATAACGGGCTTAAAGTTGTTGTCTAGCTCTCCAAAGTCTGCAGCGCCCCCTATCCATGTTTTAAGAGATACGCTTATCAAATTGGTACTGAAGAAAGTCTAAACAAACAGAATCATTTCGACGCAACAAGCAAGAAAATCTAACCATTTCCCTAGTTTTTATGACGCTTCGAATTTCGGCACCCAAATTTTCGAAAGCGCCTAGCGCCTTATCGCGTCAGGGACCCTACATTCCCTATTCAAAAATGTTCGTCTAGGTGTGCTCTATCGATCCTTAAAGTTTGTCACCGACGAGCTGAATCACCCTGTATAATGGATAAGTGTAATAAAAATTGTTCTGTAATGTCTCTGTTTCTACGTATAATGGATCAATCGGGGTGACAGCCATAACAGCAATAGGCCTCAAAGCAATGTCAAATAAAATCAAATGCGCAGCAAGGTAAACATTGCAATTTTAGCGTATGATAAAATTTGCATGTAAAAAAATGTATATTTTAATTTGGAAAGCTAAATTTATTTAGATGTTTATAGGTATACACCCATGTATATATATATATATATATGTGTGTGTGTATATATATATATATATATAAAGCATTCCAAGTAAATTTTTATTCTTACATAAACTGCCCTACATAAGCAGTTTCAAACATAAAGAGTTTACAACACATATATTTCCATTTCTAATGTAGTATTTGTCAGATAATGTACAATGTAATTAATAATAGCATTTCATACAAAAGTACGACTAGTTTTTTTTTATTTAAATTATTCATTGTTCTTAAATGTAAACTAATTTTATATTTATTTTATTGAGAAAAATGAATTTATACATTTTTTAAAAAATAATATTAGATGTGAAATTAAATAATACTGAATTACAAATGCACTATTTGAAAAAAAAATAATAATTAATGTTTTATTTATTTATTTATTTATTTATTTATTTATTTTTTGCTGAAAAACAAATTTATGAATAACACATGACCAGTGTGAGAAGTTAAATCATAGAATTAAATATATGAAGTATATATCTACTTAAATATATCGAATACAAACGGAAATTAATTTTTTTCAGAAAACAAAATTATGAATAAGACATTACCAGATGTAACAATGTTTTCATATAACTAGATATAAAAAGTTAAAACATAGAATTAAATATATGAAATATCATATATAAAAATGAAATATATAAAATTAAAATATAAATCTTTATTTATTCTGTTAATATGCATTTCTATTGCTTATAGGACCAATGTAAATAGTGTTGTTAAATATAACAAGCAGATAATTATTAAAAATGCACAAAACTATTTATTATACGAAGTACAATGTATTCTTCAGTATTAAATTCTTAACACTAAAAAAATAAATCATACGGAATTTCTGCCTATTATTTTAAATTTGCAAAATTTATGACTAAAATGCACTACACCTCTTTCAAGAGATATCTCGTGTAGTTTCGTGTTCCCTTTGGATTCTGGTTTTGAATTTAAATCATCGGAATCCTCTGAAATCCCATAACGGTTTCTGCATCATTCGTCCTTTTAAGATATTGGTTTTCTAAAGTGTATGTTTTAAAGAGTTTAAAAGTTCGCGACATAAAGTCATCCATTTATTTTTAAAAGTGACGCACAGAAGGGAAAACATCGCGTTCATATAGTGTCATAAATTTTGCATATGCTATCGTTGAAAAGCTAAATTTATTTAAATGTTTAAATTTTCCAGCAATATAGTTTATTATACATTCAGTTTTTAAGTAAGATATGATTCTTAGGTGAAATTGATTAAATAAGAAGTTTCTTCATGCAGAGTTTACAATATATATATATATGAGGACCCCAGAAGCCAAGGGGTATAAGTGATAAAATTGAAAAAAATGAGTTAAGTGCACAGGGTATCTGGAAATATGCTTTTTTTTATTTCAGGTAAAGAAATATATGTCATTTTCTGATTATTTGGGGAGTTATAGAGATAAACCACTTTTTCCGAAAAAAAAACAATATTGATCAATTATATATTTAAAGAAAATTGTACTCTATCTTTTTTAACAGTTATTGAAATGAGAGTTCAAAGATTAGAATGCATCAAGCAGATGTTTCCTATTTCAATTTAGTCAATTGTTATTGAAATTCCAATTTAACATCAATTATTTTTAAACTCAATTTACTCCAAATCGACATTTTGTCACTTGTACCCCTTGGCTTCTGGGATCCTCATATATAAATATATAATAATATTTTCAATGTAGTATTTCTTATATAATATACCATGTAATTACAAGTTACGTTTTATACAAAAATACGATTATTATTATCTTTTTCTTTTTAACGCGTACATAGGTGTAAGCTAATTTTATATTTATTTTGTTTACAAAAAAAAAATAATATACAATTTTTTAAAACTGTATTAGATATGAAATTAGAAAATAAAAAATGCATTAAAAACAAACAAATTAAAATAAAATTTTGATTTTACAATTTTACTTTATAATGATTTCTTTTTTTCTGTATTTTAGTAATAAAAATATATGCTTAACATTAAAACTTTCTACCATAATATTTAAATACACTAAATTTAAGATCTTAATGTCGCAGTAGAAAATAATTATTTAAAGAAATATAAAATACAGCAACAAGGAGAATTTATCTCAACCATTAATTGAACAGACGTGCAGTACTTATGAGTCCTCGATTAATTCCATTTAAATGACACTGAAATGAATATAGAAAACTTTCCTACAAATTTTTGTAACATGCATACCTCTTACTTTAAAGTAGTATAAAATTATAAAATGTCCGGTAATCCTCTATGAAATAACTGTTTAATGCGTTTAAAGAACAAAACCACATTTACGAAATGAAATTTAAGACATGCTAAGTATTTGTAAAATTCTTTTTATTCAACATACATTTACAGTAAACTCTTTGGATGGCGAAATCTATGTAAGGAGGAAATCTGTCCAATATTTCCACTATGGAAATTTTCCGTGTCCCTAATCGATTTCGTCGTAGCCAGAGTTTGCTATATTTTAATAAAAAATGGCTGTGTTTCTAAACTAAAAATTCGTGAAATACTTTTAGAACAATAACTGTATATCATAATTAACACTTCTAACTAAAATTTTGTTTGGTTGGCTTGTGAATGTGTTGCGCAGGGAAATGATTGTACAAAAAGGGGTTTAAATATTACATAATTTTTCTAGAAATGTATCTATTGATATTTACTGGAAAAAATACATAACTCACTCAGTAACCCCCTGCAATTTTTTTCTATACAGAAAATTGTTTTTTATTTCCTTTTTTATATTGTGTAATTTTAACGGTACCAAGTAGAAGGTGTTTTGACAGTACTTTACGTATGTTGTTTTAGTGTTCTAAATAGTAGTGTTCTAAATTGTGTTGCGTTTACAAAGTGTTCTAAATTTGATGACAAAATGATGTGCAGTACAACACTATTTTAAGAAAATATATTTATTATCACTATTTACAAATTTACAACACAAATTTCAACACAATTAAAAACACAATAGTGTTTTTAATTGTGTTGAATACAGTATTCAAATACGATGAGTTTTTAATCTGAGAAATACAAGGAAATGGACATAAAATTTGACAAATGGGATAATATTTTAACATGTTCAGCCTCGTTTTTAAAAGTTTTCATGAATTTCATTATTTGCAAAAAGATACTTCGTAATATAGATACTATCTATATAACATTATCGTTAATTTTAAATAGAATTTAAAAACAAGTTATTTTATATTGCGTTATTTTATTGCGCGTTTTTTAATTTGATCTATTCTTGTTAGCTGAAGGTATCGCAAACTATAATATTACAGAGGAATTTCATTTAGTTTTTACTTATTTTACATTAGAAATATGTATAAAAATTTCCGTGATTTATGTCCATTTTATACGAAAATCAGAGGATATTAGTTATTTGATTATCGTAACCTTTTCTTCCTGCAAATCATCACGATAAACTGCATTCTGATATCATTTTTCTGAAACTAATTTATAGAAAACTTAATTGCGTATTTTGACAATACAACTGTGTTATTAATAAAATGGCACAAATGCGCTTTATGTAGTAGATATTTACAGAAGTATGTACGGTGGCGAGCGGTTAGATAAAAACACAGTCGATATAGATGATTAATACCAGTATTTTGTTAAAGATAAATTCAGTTTATATAATCTCTTTATATTATTTGAAGTATTTTCTGTAAGAAAATACTTGTAGTTTTCTTTGTTCTTGACTGTGTTTTTCCCGGTTTTCCCTGTCTTCTCGCCACTCTAGTATGCTATTTGCTTTATTATTTTATATATTTGCGGCAAGTAAATAATAACAAATACAAAAGTTACGTTTGAACATTTTTATACAAAATTCTAGAAAATTCAATAAAGTGTTGTACATATTTCAGGTTATCAACATTGGACATATTCCTAAACTACGGTATCATACGGTGTAATTCCTCGAATCCTTCTCTCTAAAGATATAATGATATTTAAACAAATTCTTTGTAAAGAAGGACTTTCTACATTTATTATTAGCATATTTTACTCATTTAACTTAAATGATTACTGATTTAAATTCAAAGACAAAATTAAATTTTGACGTAATATATTATTCGAAAACAAAATTGAACTATGCAAATGAGCTCTTGTAAAGAAACGGAGCTGTTCTGTATTGCATGCATTACAATTGATAACATTTTGTCTGTGGCATGATATCTATGAAAATAAATATAGTTTAGCATAATCCACACGCACAAAAAATTATAAGGATAGAAAATACACTGTTGTTAACTTATATTTATCACTACATATTAAACAATTAATAAAGTAGTACAGAAAATGAAATAAGAGACGTTTCATGCATTAAAAGATTTAAAAAATTATATTTTATTATTTTTTTGTATTAAAAAAATCATAAAGCAATCCAATTAAATTAATTGCAAATTTATATTCCGAAATATTTGAAGTAACAGTGAATAAACAAAAAAGAAGATTAAAAAAATATTTTTTTAAACACTGTGAGCTTTCAACGAATTCTTTTAATATAATATGATTACAGTCTGTTCGATGAAAGAGGTTTCTGTTTCAAGGAATGTTAATTTATGATCATAAAAAAATTGTATAACATAACAAAATATTTTTCTAATAAGTATTTATCGAATTTAATATCTAAGGAAATGATGTATAAAACATTATGGAGAAAAAAAAGAGAAAGCGAAGAATATTTGCCGCTGTCAAAATTTTATTCTTGTATTAGAATAATTAAGAAAGTTACTGCATTGCCGTATAAAATGCATGATGTCTGAAAAATAAACCAAGGATTTGAACGAAAAAAATAATAGTGCGCTCAACTTTATTCAAAGAACTGAAACTAAATGTTTCGCAATAAAAACAAATAACCGTGTAAATCCCGTGATTTATTTAATTTGAATAAATAATTTTACATACATAGTATCTACATCTCTATCTATCTATCTATCTATCTATCTATCTATCTATCTATCTATCTATCTATCTATCTATCTATATATCTATATATATATATGTATATCTATCTATATATATATATATCTATATATCTATCTATCTATATATATATATATATGTATATATAAACTTGATGGCGATGAATATAAAAAACTACAATAGCAATAATGCTCAAATGGGGTATTAAGACACAAATTCGATTTTTTCAGCGATCGTGAAAAATACAAAGATGATAAACAAATAGATTTTAAGTTTTACCAAAAGGATTAAAATAAACCAAAAATGAAGTTAATCCATCCACAGAATCGTTAGCTATCGCTTGTTGAATTTTAAGACTTCATTTTTTCGTTAACAGTTAAATAAAAAAACTACAGTAAACTACGATAATTTAATTAATGCTATCATTTTATTCGTCTCGTCGAGTTCTATCTTTTGAAAAATAATCACTGTCGTACGTCAACTGGTTCGTCAGAAATTTCAAAAAGACATTTGCATTTCCTTTTTGTAAACATATTACACCAAACGCTACCGCGTTTGCTATTATTAACATTAAGGTGACAAAAGTTATGCGATTGCAATATACAAATATATAGATGGCAATAGTGTCTCTTACAAATTGTATAAATGATCAGTATGTAGACAGCACCTTTATTTGTGTTGAAATGCTTCATGTGAGAAGGTTGATTATGTGATTATGGTCACATGACGAGAATTAACGGATTTTGAACGCGGTATACTATTTGGAGCTAGGCGCATGGGACATTCCAATTCGAAAATCGTTAGGGAATTCAACATTTCGAGATCCATAGTGTGAATAGTGTACCAAGAATACCTAAATTCAGACATAACCTCCCATCATGGACAATATCGTGGTCTACCGCCGGCACTTAATGACCGCGACCAGTGACGTCAGTGTCAACAGACAAGCAACACTGCAGGAAGTAACCACATGAATGAATGTTGGACGTCTGACGAGCGTGTCTGTTAGAAAGTTCGTCTTTTTAATGTACTATAGCAGCAGAAGATCGACTCTCGCACCATTAGGAACAGCACGACATCACCAAAATCGACACTCCTGGGCTCATGATGATATCCGTTGAACAATAGACGAGTGGAAAACAGTGGCTTGGTCAATTAAGTCACGATTTCAATTAGTAAGAGCTGACGGACAGGTACGAATGTGACTCGGACGCCATGAAGATAAAGCGTAGACCCAAGTTTTCAACAAGACAGTGCGTAAGCTAGTGATGACTCTATAATGGTGTGCTCTTAGTTTACATGGAATGGACTGGGTCAAACTGAATTGACTGTTAACTGGAAAGATTACGTTCAGCAGCTGCGAGACCACTTGCAAAAATTCATGGACTTCGTGTACCCAAACAACGATGGAACTTTTCAGGCTGACAATGCACCATGTCACCGAGTCATAATTGTTCACGGTTAGTTTGTAGAAGATTCTGAACAATTCCGGCGGATGGTTTGCCACCGCGACGGCCCGACACCTATACCACCGAACATTATTGGAACATCGGGAGATCAGTTCGAGCACAAAAATTTTGCCGGTCGAGTAAATACATCGTCGGCAACACTTCAGGAATTATGGACGTCTCTGGAAGCTGCATTGGCCAATATTTCTTCCAACCATAATTTCCATAGGACTTCCAACGGCTCGTGGAATCCATGCCACATTGTCTTGCTGCACTTCACAGGGTAAACTGGGGAGCGAGACTCTGTTAGCAAGGTATACCATGACTTTTGTCATTTCAGTGTATATATTGTGATTTACTATCAGTTGTAGACTACTTATCAATAGATCGTGGAAGTAAATAAATTATTATCGTTTTTTAAATCTATTTGAGAAAATAGTGTTCTAATCTATGTTTTCGTTTAGTCAAATATTCTATAATTAATAATATAAATTAAAATTTATGTCTAAAATATTGAGTACTAAGATTTTACACTTAGCTTTATCTTACTTAAAAATCGTACTAATATATTTTTTATACTTTTTACACCTATATCATTGTTTACCTTATCTTTAATACCATAATAATAAAAAAATACATGGTTTTTTTTTTTCGTTTTCCTTTGGCTTTAAAAGGGTTAAACATTAAAAAGCAATTGATTTGTTTTTAAGAATATAAAAAATTTCAGCTTTAAACTTCAGACACAGTTTTTTTTAATATAAACACTGTGTATCTTAGATGGCAAAAAAGTATCATTTTGTATTATTATAATTGTTAAAAAAATTACAGAAAATCAACAACTTCTTACCACAGAATTATCGTACTGTTGTGAGAAAGAATTTTTTTTTTTCTATAAAAAATATTTTTAAATATAATATTTTTTTCAAAGCAGTTTGTTTCGTTTAATTTTTACAAAAATGCATTTTTTAAAAGAAAAATCCTTTTAGAAACTTTATTACTTAGCTTGCTAGAGAATTTTTTTTCTTCTTTAAATAATTCTTTTGTTTAGTTTGCGAAAAAAAAATCGAGAATCAGATTTTCTTTTAAATTATTAAACATTCAACAAGATTTCCAATTAAAAGTGCAACAAATGAATGGTGTTTTTATATGCACATTTTTATAAGTGTGTAGACAATTGATGCATGCTGTTTTTCTAGAAAGAAGTAAAATTGATTGAAGATTTAAGGATTCATTTTATTATTAAAGTTATATCAAATCTGTTTTTTAATCTACAATTCCCATAGTATGATGAATTAAAGAAATATGCAATGATAATTAAATGTTAACTTTTGTTTATATTCTTCATTATATAAAATATACGCCTATCGCACATTCGCAATAGTAAAAAAAATAAATTTTATCAATTTCAAGAACGAATTTTGTTTTCATGTGTTGGTATCTGTTTTCGTTTAACCTTATTTTTAATGGAAAAAAATAAAAGTGTCGATTCAAATGTCAAAATATAGAAATTAGAATACATATGTCATTTACTGAAATTAAATGAAAATGCTAATATATGTCCTATAAATGAAGAAGCTGGGTAAAGAAGAGATTTTGAAGACATTCTTTACTTTTAATGCTCAGAATGAGAATTAAAGCTGTAGATCACTATTGTCCGTTCTAAATAAAGTAGTATTACAATAGAATTAAAAATGCTCTAATTAAAATTTTTATCCAGCATTTTTCCAAAATTTTTGACTTTAAATTATTCCACCACACAATCTCTGTTAGATTCAAAAGACTAGAGAAATTCGCAAACACGTCTCAACAAAAGTATATAGTCTTTTACATAATTCTATTTTGTTGTTGTTTTATTTCTAAATGCATAAATATGTGAGGTCATACATCTGAAAACAAATACACACAACCTAACTAAGTATAGGTTGTAAAAACAATTGATGAATACAACAATGTAGGATAAAATAACAGTAAATTTAAAGAATTTTCAATGTTTCCTGACATTTTTTCTGAAATATTTTCTTTAGTATTTGAATTTAATATATTTTTGGGACGCATTTAAAAAAAAAAAAATATTTATTAAGTCAAAATTTTGAATTTTTTTGTGATGGTTAACCATATTATTTTAAAACAAAATCGCATAATAAAACTTCTAATTTTTTTAATTTAAATTAAAATTTTTATTTAAATTGAAAAAAATAAATAAGTAATTTAAAATCTTTATAACTCAAAATATCATTAGTATAACTTCAATTTTGTTATATTTAAATAAGCAGAAATGTCTAAATTTTAATTTTGATTCAGTAATTTTTAAAAAATATTAATTAAAAAAATTAAAAATATTTAAAATAATTTTTAAAAAATGTAATTTTTATTTTAAAAATCACATTTTCAAAAATAAATATTTTTATCAAATTTCAAAATTAAAGTAGTACAATCAAAAATGTCATACTTCAAGTTTAAATCATTTATTTTTAATGGTTCTTGAGTTATAACGATTTAAATCCGAGAAATCGCAAAACAAAACATCATGAAGAAAAGCGCCTTTTTAAAAGAAGACATTTTATAGCAACCGTTGTTTAAAAGCTAGAGTTTAAAAACTAATCAAAATAAACAAAGAACTCTTTCTCTTCTAATTAGGTAAAAACATTATTTAAACTTCATTTTAAGCATAAAAAATGCAACATTAATGCAATTTTAATGCAACATTTTTGCATTAAAAGTTGCATAAATGTTGATTTCTAGGTATTGAGCAAAAGTGTTGAGGGAGCGTTGGAGGATCTATCGTAGCAGAATTATAAAAGTATTGATGATATTGACTTTCGAAAAAAAAAAACCATCGGTAAATAACCGAAATCTTAAACCTTAAAGACAGGGATGGTTTAGACATAAATAATGGCGGAGGTGGCGTACTCTGCATCAATCGGCTTCTAAGGTTTAGATAACAACTTTTCATAACATATTTGTGTAATGCAATACCTAGTAGCAGTATAAAAGCGATAAACTTCCTGCTTTTGAAAACATACCAATTTAATTAAAATTAATCGCATACGTCACATGAATTGAAAGTTACACAAATTTAGATTTTTAGGCATTGAGGTTTTGAGGAGTGTTGGAGGTATCTATCGTATCAGAAGTATAAACGTATTGTTGATAATGATTTTTGAAAAGAAAAATCATCGGTAAATTGCAGAAATATTGAAAAAGATAAGAATGATTTGGACATAAATAATGAAAAAGGTGGCATACTCTGCATCCATCGGCTTTTAAAGTCTAGCTATCAACTTTTCATAATTATATTTATGTAATGCAATTCTTAGTAGCAATATAAAAGCGATAAATTTCCCACTGTTGAAAACATAACAATTTATATAGAAATAATTATATTGTTAGAAATAACATTTAATTAGAAATAAACAAAGATATACAAACATTAGAAGCAACAATTTAATTAGAATCGCATAAATCACATAAATTGGAAGTTTAAGGGAAGATAAGGAAGATCGGTCACTTCATTCATAGATAAACACTAGTCCCGAGGAAAATATTCATCTGTAAACAAAAATCCCTTTAGTATCCTTCTGTCCGACACACCACTTCGGAAGTGTAATGATATTTTTACTTATTTTTCCCTTCTTTGCGTAAAACAATCATTTCTTGGACTCTATCTAGTAAAACGTGTAACGCAATCTCCTCACGTGATTGCTCCAAAATTCGTCATTCTAAGCTGTGTAAATTTCTGTTCAGACGTTTTTCTGTTTTTTCATGTGCTTTTCATAATAAATTAATGCACGTTTTTTTTATAATAAAAGGAATTTTTATGTAATTTTTAGAATTTTTTATTATAGTAATTATTTTTAAACTAATTGGCGAGATATAATCACTCCGCTTGATCTCCAATGTCAAAAGAGATTTTTGAACAATGTATACTCTCTTTTAAAAATTCTAAATGAATTACTGCCATTACTGTTTATAATAAAATGATTTTAGCATTGTTTTGACAATGAAACACAGAAGTGATAGAGTGACCCTAAGTGATCTCGAATGTCACATTTGGGTGCACGACTTCTGCACCTGCAGGGTCTTTGTCACTTATTAATTTTAAGAAACTTCCATTAACATAAACAAAATTGGCGAAAAATATCATAAGAATTGACAGACTTCATTTTCATACGTCCCGTGTTATGTTTTTTTTTTTTTTCACACAATAAACTTATTTAATTTTAATAATTTGGACAATTGAGTTTTATAGTATTTTGTTAATCTTCGCTTAAAATAATATTTGTTTTAGAGTTAGACTGATCAATGTTAGATGTATTTTTCATAGTATTTGTTTAAAAGGTGGACTGTTCAATATTAGATGAATTTTTACTGTAAGTAGTTTTGTAGATTTACTAAAAATTAATGAAGCAGTTCCTTCTTAAACATTTTCTTTCGTCGTATATCGACGGGTTCCACCTCGTTATTTATAAAGTTTGAAATTTCGGATGAAATATCGTTATTTTTATATAATGTAAATACTCAATTTTGAACGATTTACACTTTTCATCAAAAGTGTTTCTTTATATACCCACGAATAAAATGCTGAATAAAAGATTCTTCTACATGCAGGAATTTGATAACTTAGCATTTACATATGCAAATTGAAATTTGTTGAGGGAATATGTATTGTACCAATGAAATGTTCAACATAAAGTGCAGAATATGCAGAATACACTTCCTAAAAATCAAATATATTTACCTTCTAGGAAAGGCTTCTTTTCTACTATTACTTTTTGACTAAAATGAGTTGACAGATTTCTTTTTCATGCTTCCTGTGTTATGTTTTGTTGACACATTAAACTTCAGTAAAGTAAATTTTACAGAAACAAAAATGATTAAAATGGTATGATGCGATAAATACTTCTTGCAAAATGTGTATATATTTCAATTTTGCATTAGAAATATTTGTAAGATAAAACTTTTAACCTTTCAGAAAATATCAGTTGTATAGTAATCAAAAACTTCCCAATGTCCATTATTTATAAAGTTTGAAATTTCCGACAAAATATTTGTAATTCTATATAATGTAAATACTCAGTTTTAAACGGTTTACACTTTTCATAAAAAGTTTTTTTGTTATGTAATAACATGCAGAAATTTGATAACATAGCGTTTACAAATGCAAATTGAACTTTGTTGCTTATGTGTTATGTCAATAAAATGTTCAACATAAAGTGCATAAAATGCAGAATACACTTCCTAAAAATAATATTTCGCTTTCTTTACTACTACTTTTTGACTAAAATGAATTGTCAGATTTCTTTTTCACGTGTTACGTTTTGTTGACACAGTAAACTTCTGTAAAGTAAATTTTACTGAAACAAAAATGATTAAAATGACATGGTGAGATAAATACTTTTGCGAAATATGTGATTTATTGCAATTTTGCATTTGAAATATTTGTAAGGTAAAACGTTTAACCTTTTTGAAAATACCAAATTTTCGCTCGATGATACGAATGTTGATCTAACTAATCTTATTTTTTATCATGATTAGCAATTTTTTGTTCAATAAGATATATTTGTTTCATTTTTTATTTCTTCCAAGGTGTGCTCATAGTTATGTAATTATGTAGGACCTATAGCCGTTGATCAATCCGTCCGTCTGTCCGCATATAACAACACGAAAACTGCCCAACCAAATCATTTGAAAAATAAAATACATTATCATAACATATTTATTCCAGTCATTTCGCATTGTATGACAATAGGATGCATAGTTCAATTACAGGGACTAACAAAAGTCTTCCGTTACATTATGATTAATGGGACAAGAATCAAATGCATTTTAATGGTATTACATTCTTTCGAACTCAATAACATTGATATACATCTATGAAATATTTCCTTTAATATACATTTTATACTATCTGCGGTGGAAATAATACTTTTTAATTCATTTATAGAACCACACAAAAATATTCCATTACATAACAGTATAGGGGGAATATTGCTTAGGGTGCATTTTAATTATATTAAACTATTTAACATTTTATGAAATTGATATACGTTACTGAGACTTACTAATAAGAAACAGGCAGTATTTATAGGAAATTACAAAAGATTTCGCTTACTAAATTGTATGCGAAATACTGTATAATATTAACCAAAATCTGAACATTTTTTAAACTTCGTTATAGTATGAACACACCTCATTTGCTATGCTTGTCATGCAATTTCCTACTTGTTTTTTTTTATTCAACTGCACAAAACAAATAAGTATATTATGTAATTATTATGTAAGGAAATTACGAACAGAATACGAATAAGTAAAAATGTTATTTACTTCGACTGTTGAATTTTGGAAATATATGTATTATGATCACTTTCAAGGGAAAACAGGATAGCTAAAGAAAAAAAAACTTTATTTAGATCAACGAGTGTTTCAATGCAAAATCTGCGATACTTCTTAATAAAAATATTTTCACTATTTTTTTTTTCGAAAATATTTCTATTGAGAGAAACCAAACTTTTCATTTTTTTCACTTACTTCTTTTATTTCGGAGCATACTTTTTTTCAAACACAAAACTTCCTTCTCACTCTTCCTCGCTAAATTTAGTAATCCAGACATACTTTTTTAGCTGCATTCGTAATAATGAAAATACGGAGCCACCTATAGTCGTCATTCAGACCGCCTGTCCGTCTGTCTGTCCGTCCGTTCGCATATAAATATAGCAAAAATCTAGAAAGCCGAATCTTTTAATTTTAAAATGTATAGTTCATGAATATTTCTTATTATCATTCCTAATTTTACGAAAATAGGTTGTACAGTTTAATTATAGGGACAAACAAAAGTATTCCTTTACATAAGGACAATGGGAAGAAAATATTTTCTAGTGCTACATTTTAATATGCTAGACTCTTTCTAACCTAATAAAATATGTTTGTATCTACGAAATATATACTAAAATATGGATTCTTTATTATCTTTGGTGCAAATAAAACACTGGTGGACAAAATTAAGAGATGTAAGGTGTTTTCCCAAATATCTCGAGAAATACTGGATACAAATAAATGAAAATTGGTATGGATATAACTTATAGTGTGACAATAATATGTGCAAAGTAAAAATTAAAGTGCCATTCATTGGCAAGAGTTATTGGCAACAGTCCAATGTGGAATGAAATTCATGATGAAAGATGGCAATGAAAGTGAGGCTTGTATGGTATATGATCACCTCTAGTATGGTGTGTGATCACCTCTGACAGATAGACAACATGCACAACGAATATGCATGCTTTTAATAAGAGAGTTAAGGATTGCTTGCGGAAGACACTCTCACCCTTCCACCAGAGCAGTTTTTAACTCCGGAATGGTTTTGGTTGGAGGTTGGCGCCTCGCAATAGCCCTTCCAAGAGCATCCCAAGCATGTTCAATGGGGTTAAGGTCAGAAGATTTGACTGGCCAATCCATTCGATGATAATCCTCGCTTTCCAGATACTTCTCAACCAGGTGAGCTCTGTGTGGTCGGGCATTGTCGTCTATAAAAACGATTTCAGGGCCAACAGCACCCCTGAAAAGACGCACATTGGATTGTAGGATCTCCTGCCTGTACATCTGGGCATTCACGGAAACAGTGTGAAACACATGGAGCGGTGTGCGAATATTTTGCATGATCCCTGCCCAAACCATCAGTCCTCCATCAGCATAATGGTCCCTTTCAATGATGTTACTGGAATAGTATCGGGTCCCAGGTTCCCTATATATGAATATTCGCCGAGAATTAAGTTGAAGACTGAATCTGGTCTCATCTGTGAACAGAATATTAGCCCATTGGAGCTGTGTGCAGTGTTGGTGCTGTCTGCTCCACTGTGAACGCACTCTTTTGTGGGAGTGAGTGGTATGCAAATGGCGGGCTTCCTGGTATACAATCTTATTTCACTAAGCCACCTGGTAACAGTCTTCCTTGAAACTAATGTTCCTGTGGCAGCAGCAAGGTCTCTAGACAGTTGTGTCGCTGTAGACGTTCGTTGAGGAGCATCTGCAAAGCCAGGATATCCATCTAATGGATTGGCCAGCCAAATCTCCTACCTTAACCCCATTGAACATGCTTGGGATGCTCTTGGAAGGGCTATTGCGGGACGTCAACCCTCACCCAGACACATTCCGGAGTTAAAACTGCTCTGGCGGAAGAGTGGGAGAGTCTTCCACAAGCAATCCTTAACTCTCTTATTAACAGCAAGCATACTCGTTGTGCATGCTGTCTATCTGTCAGAGGTGACTAAACACCATACTAGAGGCGACCACACACCATACAAGCCTCACTTTCTTTGACATCTTTCATCATGAATTTCAGTCCAGATTGGACTGTTGCCAGTAACTCTTGTCAATGAATGGTATTTTAATTTTTACTTTGCACATATTATTGTCATACAATAAGTTATATTAATACCAATTTTCATTTCTTTGTATCCAGTATTTATCGAGATATTTGGGAAAATGCCTTCCATATCTTAATTTTGTCCACCAGTGTATTTGTTATTAATTTACAGGTCCAAAGTAAAGTGTTCCATTATATAATTGTATAGGGGGAAACATTGTTTGCAGTCCATTTAAATTATTTTAAACTATTGCCCTTTTTATAAAATTGATATACGTTACTGAGGTTTACTACAATATACTTCCTGCATAATGGAAAGAAAATAATATTAACCGGGACACGCAAAGTTTGTCGCTACTATACTGTTTCCGATGTACTGTATAATATTTTTCCAAGATCTAAATAATTTTAAAACTTCGTTATAGCACGAATTCATCTCATGTGCTGCGTTTGACGTGCAATTTACAACTTATTTTATTAGTAATATTTTTACCACAACAGTTTTATAAATCAAATCAAATTGCATTGTCGTTTCGAATAATTTTTATGATTTTTTTAATCATTTTGGCTAATTCCACCATTATTAATGCTATTTCTAAGCAACACCAGCAGGTTTGTCACGTTGGTTTGCCAGGTTGGGAATCGCTTATAAAGGTATTTTTTTTGTCCTTATTGGCAATTTTTGGCTTTTTTTGTTCGCTTTTTCTTGCGCATCAGTAATCCTAAATACATCTTTAAAATGAGAAGATATATATATATATATATATATATATATATTAAATCTTAGCAATCATTGTGCGGAAATGTCATAAATTAAATCTTTAAATTAATCGTTCAAAAAATTTAAAAAATTGTCGTCATGTTTATTTTCAAAAAATAATAACAATGGAAAAATCTTAACTTATAAACTTCAGACTTAAATTCTAAACTGATAACTTCGGAGAAGTTTTATATGAATTTTAAAAACAGGTATTTTCCCCATCGAATAGTTTTACGAAATAACATTGCATTCATTTGTTATTAAAAGTTCATTAATCATGCTGTCAAAAAATTTCCTTATAAAATTAATTTATCGATAAGTTTGCGAATGCGTATTTATCTGATTCCATACTTTTGTATTACCACAATTTGTAATGACTAAACTTTATGCTGAACTAAAGTTCTTAATTTCGAATAAACCTCTTAAAAAGTTTCTTTAAAAAATAAGAACAATGTGCAAACTCGATTAATCTTATGTAAACCTATTCCATTAGAAGTCAATAATTTCCAATATATATATAAAAAATTATATATATATATATATATATAAATACATTATACATATATATAATGGATAAAATGCCGCTACGATAAATCGGTTGATTCTTTTTAAACCTGTAAAAGCTTTGAATACATAAAGTGTTTAAAGTGTAGAAATGATACTGTTAAATTGCTGATACCTAGAAGTGTCAAATATACGAAGATCGCTCTTTCATCTTGAATAATATTTACAAAACTGTAGCGCAATTAACGTATTAATAGATTATTTTTATATTTTAAATTTATAAATTGAATCAAACATAATAGCAAACTATTTTCACCAAAATGCCTAGTTTATGATAACTACATGTATTTAAAATTATTTTAATGAACGCAGTCAGCAGTGCTTTAAATTATCTATGTCATAAAAGAGATTCAATGTTTTAAGACTTGTGTGAAATTAAGGGAAATAGAATTTTTATAAAAAACAAATCTAAAGTCATTTTCTATTTCTCCAAAATGCTTTTATGCACAATTGAGTAATGCATATACCGGGTGTCCCAAAAATGACCGAAGGAATTTAATATTCAAAAACTTGCAAACGGTGAAAGCTATTTAAAAATTTTTTTGCAGGAGGGTTATGTATAATGTCAGGATTTTTTGTACTTAATTTTTTTTAGTTCGAATTTCAAACAATAGATGGAGCTGACGGTCATTGAAGTTCAGGTCGACGCCGAAACTGACCTCACTCAGCACTGACCACCTGGCCTTCAATCGCCGTCAGCGCCATCTATTGCTTGAAATTTGAACTAAAATAGAAAATTACGGTAGAAAAATCTCCTGACATTATACATAACCCTCCTTCAAAAAAATTTTTAATAGCTGTCAACGTTTGCAAATTATTGAATTTTAAAATCCATCAGTCATTTTTGGGACACCCGGTATGTGTAGAAAAATAAATGAATGTATATATGTATATATATATAATAATAAAAAATACACATATTCTTGCTATATGAAATGATTAATACAATACGAATCACATTTTAACTATTCTTTTGCATTCTACTTCAATAAATAAACAGATAAGTGAAATATTGTGAAATAAAAAGAAAATCGTAATCCATATATATATATATATATATATATATATATATTATCAAAATTTAAATATCATGACTGTTGAAAAGCATACGTCGTTTCTTCTTTAAAAAACAATAGAAAATATTCTTCAATAGATTGAGTTCAAAAATCATTAATAATTTCAAATGAAAATTCAAAACAGCGAAAGAAAGGAAACATGTTAAAATTTCAACACGAAAGAAAGTAGAAGGATATCTTTTTGTTTTACAATAATAAATAACTGGGATTTTCTTTTCGTAAATGAAAAAAAATATATATATTATAAATCATTAGTAATTCTTTACTGGGCAACTAATTCCGTATTATGCATAACTTCAATCTTATTCTTTTAATGTATTATTGCAACAATAAACACGGATGATAAATATCTTAACCCTTTCGGGTTCGAGTGTTTTTTTTTTTTTTTTTTTTTTTTTTTTTTTTTTTTTTTTTCTATTTAGAGAGCAAAATTGTTTTTATATTAATAACGTTAATCATAGATACTCAAATAGAATTTCTGAAAGTTAAAGATTATCTCACTGTCTGAAATCTAACAAAGGTATTTATTTTGTGTACTATTCAATGCATTTTGATATGGAAATAGGTTAAGGAAGATTTTTTGGAGATATTTGAAAAATACCGTATTACAAAAGATTTGAAAGATTATTACAACTTTCTAATGTTTTTTTAAGTTTTATCACAGATGAGTCGTTCAGAAAAATAAATTATATTTTTAATTTAAAGACTGAAATATATTTATAAATTAAAGGAAACGACAACGGTGAAAAAAAATCTATTATTATTGTTAATACTAAATATCAAAACATAAATGAAGTCATAATAAATAAAAAAGAATACTGCCCAGTTAAACTGATGGCATTGAGCTCACATGCTACAAATACTAATTGTACATTAAAGCCTTATATTTTCAAGGGTTAATTCCGTTCGAAAAAAAATTAAGAAGGGGAAAAAGCTCTCCCCTTTCCTCTTTTTTTATACTTAATCATTGAACCTCCTATACTATCAAAGGCATGCTTTATCATATAAAAAATCTATATCCAAAATTCAGAGCAAATGAGATAATTCTTAATAAAAACCCATTTAGCATTTATACAATTTAAAAGGAGTTATCCCCCTCTTTTATACTTAACATTAAACTTCCAAAACTATTCAGAGATTTGAACGAAATCTGAAAATTCTGCTTGAAAAACCCATTAATATAAATTAAGGGGGGGGGGCATTAGAACCCTTGTTCCCCCTATTTATACTTATTCAATGAACACCTAATAACAGTCACGGAATCGCCTCATCAGAATGATCCTAATCTAAATTTTGAACGAAAACTTAATTCTGCATGAAAATCCCATTTATATCAACTAACGGGGGGGAGGGGAATTAGAACCCCTGTTCCCCCTATTTATACTTATTCAATGAACACCTAATAACAGTCACGGAATCGCCTCATCAGAATGATCCTAATCTAAATTTTGAACGAAAACTTAATTCTGCATGAAAAACCCATTTATATCAACTAACGGGGGACATGAGCCCCCCCCCTTCCCCCTCTTATGCATATCGAATGAACTCCAAAAACTAATCAGGGAAGCGCCTTGTCAGGATATACCTACATACAAAATTTCAAGTGGATCGGATATTTTTATTGTGAGTTATCGCGTTACGCACGAACGCACATACATACAGAACGGACGGGCACATAAGCTCTCAGTCTATGATAGTCTGTGAGCTAAAAATGTATTATGATATAATATAATACATATACTGTATGCCAGACCCGAAAAGGTTAAGATATAATAAACACAATGCATTTGAAAATGAATTCATTGTTTTGAAAGTGAATTTTCGTGCAAACTGTGACAGCTTCTAAAGCAAATGCAGGACTTCGTCCCGATTGTTGATTTTTTGACACCGTTTATATCAACATAATCTAAATACCACCCATTTCGCTTTATAGTTCGTTTTGTAGCCTTTTGAGGCCAAATAACGCTATTGCGTCAGTTGTTAGTTATTTTCGTGATTCATTAACTAAGATTAATTTTATATTTCTGGATCATCGAATGTAAAAGTGATAACTAAATATGACAGAATGAAAATAACCCTAATAATGCAGAATGTTCGCAATCCATTAATTTTAATTCCCAAAATTTTAATCCTCTGAAGTGTGATATTTCGACTAAATAATTAATTACATGATAGTAAATAAGAAAAAAATAATAACACATAAAAAAAAAATCCTTATTGTATTGATTTTCGGTTATTTAGTGTTAGCTGTAAGCAAATTTTTTCCAATAGCTCTTTTGCGTTATTTTTGTGTTAGATTTTAAAACAGAACATTAAAGATGAAATAAAGTTGTTGGCTTTCTTTATTAAAATAAAATATTTTTTGATGGTATATTGAAATATTTCTTCTTATTATAAAAATATTATTATTCATATTTAAAATTAAATAAGGTGATATGAAATAATTTAAGACATACATTTTACCTTTATATAATGTATGTATGAAAGTGAAAGTAAAAATAATGTTTTGCAATGTAAACGAAATATGAATAATTGCAATAGAATGATTATAACATTATGAATATTGGGAATATTGTATATATAACAATATGTACAATATGAATTACTGCTATCTTCCTAACTGGATTTTTGCCCTGAGGGGGCCGTATAAAATTTAATTTTCGTATTTTTCCAAACTGACCCTTCACTTCCCCCCTGTGTAGTTTCAATTTTTGTCATCATATTTTGCACCTCTTAATATGAAACTTTGTGAATGGTAGTATTGGTCTAGGGCAATAGTTAAAGAAATATCCTATTGTTTCGATATCTATGAATCACCCTGTATAAATTTAATGTTAAAATATCTTCTTTTGGCATTTAAAACAAACACAGAAAAAACAATATTACAATTCTGCTTGTGGCTATATTTCGAGATAGTTAAATTTAAGATAGTACCTGAAAATCGATCGATTTTCAAAATTTTCTTATAAACTTAGAATTTATTTTTTTATATAAAAATACCTGAAGCAAGTGAAGTAAACTTTATGGAACTACAATTTACTGTATTATGAAATCTTTATTCACTGATTTAGTTTACAGAAAAATGAATCATGGCTTTTACTCTATTCTGCATTTTAATGTAAAGTGACAGAATCATTGCACTTTCTAATTATCCATTCATTTCAAAAACCGTAACGCATGACATAATCGGAATTGTAAATAGTTAAAGTGTTATCGAAAATTCCATGCTTTTACTTTAATTAGAAATACTAAAGTTCAATCAAATACATTTACATCTTTTCAAAATTTCAGAATATAAAATTTCTTTTTAAATTTTGTTAAAAAATGTTTCGTAAATTTTCCACTTATATAATAAAAAAAAATGTAAAACGACAGTGAAAGAAAGAAATGATTAATTAGAAAAAAAATACACGAGCAAAGTCATTTCAGTTTGGGTTAATCAATAAAATTAAAAGATATATATCCGTAAAGATAACAATCTATGTATATTTGAAACAAAGAAATATGTAGCTATGAAATTTGTAATATATATAATAAAAAATAGAATAAATAGATAATCATACAGATTATGAAAGAAAGGACATTTTCTCGATTTCAATGCTAGAAAACTTTAGAAAATAATAAAATTCAACTTAAAATAACTTTTTAGAGTTTGACTGTGCAGAAACGTAGTTACAGATAGGATAAAACTGTCAATGTAACATAGAAATTAGAAGCCTAAAAGAATATATTTCATTTTTTTCCACAGATGATTTAAGTAGCATTTAATATAGCGGATTGTTCTTTATTAAAATCATGCTTTCAATTGACCTCTGCAAAACCAACAACTTCAACTGTTGGAAAATTATAAGAAGAAATAATCTGATTATTTTTATAACAGAATAAAGTAATAAAAAAATCAAAATTTGTATTTTGTAAAGCGGCACACTACATCTGCTGTATCATCACAGTAATTTTTACCAAATGATATAGATATTTCATTTCAATAAATAAAAGGTATGTAATGTAACCTTGAATTAGTTTTATTAAATTGAAATTGTAACAACATAGCTATTCTTAAATTACACATACCTTTAAAAATTATAAATATTTGCGCTTTTTTCTGCATCCTACTTTTACAATCTGACCAAATACTCAAATATATACTGGAAAATAACTAATATTATTTATTTCAATGTTTTTATAAATTCATATTCATCTCTCTTAAATAGATAAAAAAATTCGCATTGAATAGTATCAAGCCCTTATTATATCGCGCATGCTTTTCGCCGAAAGAAAGCGTAAAATAATTGTAAACATTAAAAATATTAGAAAACAAAAGAATTTTCTTCTTCTGGGTAATTTTGAGCAAGTGAATTGCATTCTGAATAAAAAATAAATGATCTTATAGACAAAATAATGAGTTGCTTCAAAATAAAGCAAAATAACTAACAGAATTTTCAAAATGTGACATTAGTTCCATTAAATATTTTAAATAATGTTTTAAACTTTCCAGACGCCAAACTTGATCTTACCAGATTAACACAATATCTGATCCATATTGTTTGTACAGAATTTTGTTGATTTGCATTTTATGTGAAGTTTAAATATAAAGTTATAATCTGTTTATTTTTACTAAATAAATACCAATAGCGAACAGGATATAAAATCTCGTTCTACACTGTAAAAAAAAAAAAAAAAAAAAATTCAAGAGGTTACTAAAAATTTTTTTGTAAATTTGTATTCCACAGAATTTTTTAGTAACCATTACAAACTTTTTTTTGCAAGTGAAACAAGCATTTCTTTTGTAAACTGAACAAAAGAATATTTTGTATAACTAACTTAAAATTTTTTAGTATGAGCCACCAAGCAAATTTTAGTAATAGCTCCAAAATTATTTTTAATAACAATTATGTGCGTCCGAAGGGCATGAGATTCCTTCGAGCTGCATCCAGACTTTTGAAGCGATAGATTTTCGGCAAAGACGCAATAGATGGCAGCACCAAACATTGCGACTAGCTCCAACAGGAAATTCATAACCCCTTTATTATAGAGTACTTACACTACATACATTCGGGGCGTACTTGGCGCTGTCCATTATTGAACCCGCGACCTTTTAGCCTGGAGTCCGTTACTATAACCACTATGCTATCGAGGCCACGCCGAGTGAGGTTTAGTAATAGCTATTAAAAATATAAAACTATTAACTCTATTCGTTGCTAACTTTTTACTAGTAATTCTTACAGATTTTCTTGTAACCGACTGAGATTACTAAACATTTTTTAGTAATTACAAGGATTACTAAAGTTTTTTTAGTAGATCGGCCCTTTTTTTTTACAGTGTATTTGACAGCTATAATCCAATTGACTCTGATTGTGAATGTATCGTGCATAATTGTAAAATTTTAAAATGTTCTTAAAAATTTATTTGAACTTAATAAGTTTCTTTAATATGATTATTTATTTTAGAATTATATTAGATAATTCATTGTGAAAAGACCTTTAAAATAAGAGGAAACTGTATCTTTAGAAAATACAAATTTACAGTACTAAATTAATTCTATTATATAAACTTTATTTTTAATGACTAATAAGAATTTCAGACTTTCTTCGAATGATAAAAAAATCATTAAAATCTAAAATATGTTATATATACATTATAATTTAAACGAAAAACTATAACGCTTGCGTAACATGTGAACTTGCATTGTAAAATAAATGCTATAAAAATTTTTGTTAGTTTAATACGGACTTGGAAATTTAAGTTTAAATTTCAACTCAATTCTAACTTGAAAATTGTGAAAATATTCCATACTAAAAACACAAAAATTATCTAAATCGGATATATTTTATTGATGAAATAAAATTAATTTTAATTGAACTTTACACAACACACTCAATACAAAAATATTACTGTCTTCATGTTGTTTTACGATTAGGAAAAACACTTTTGTTCAGTGCAATAAATTCAAAAGTGTAAATTTTCAGCGTAAAAGGCATGAGAATTGTAAAACGCTCAGGTGTTTTCCAAAATATTTCATAAAATTTTCGAATATTTGCGCTATAAACTGAATTCTTTTTGAAAGAAAAGGCATGGAAAGTAAATCTATCTGAATTTTATGTAATTTGACATAAAATATTTGATATATAAGAGAAAAAACAAACACTTTAAATATAAAATAGAAATTCAGTGTTTTTTATGTAAACAACTTAAATAAAAGAACAACACTTTTGGTTAAAAATCTAATACTAAAAATATATATATATTTTTTTTTTCAATAAAGTTTTATGCGTAATATTTTTGTTGCTGTTTTTTTTAAGAATTATAAAAATATAGAACTAAAATATTTATTTATTTTAATATTTTAACTACATTTAATTAATAAAGAGCAAACTTAGTTTCACATTTTTCACTCTGAATAAATTACCAAATAATTTATTTACTCAGTAAAATAGAAGTAAAATAACTGTTAAACTTTATTAAAATATATATTAAAAGCACTAAGACAATTTTGTATTTTACTATTTAGTTTAATGTCGAATATACAGGGTGTCCACTCTCAATTGTGTCCAATTGCTAATTCCTTCACCGTTAATCATAGACATATAGTTCTAATTACAAAGATGTTTTAAATCATGTAAAGAAATATTTTAAAAACTACTTTCATCAATAAAATCATTTGTTTAAAAAATGCAACATTTAAATATGTATACGGTTATCTGGTCTTATAAATTATACATAATAAAATTTCCCAGTTACACGGACAAATAAGACAAAAAAAAGTCCTATTATTCTACGATTAAAATTACAAAGTAACAGCTGTTTAATTTTAGAACTTACTATTTGCTGCAAATTTGGGGTCGACTACAAATTTATCACAAATAATCATTTTCTCAAAAATACTAAAACATATTTTGAAAGTAAAATTAAATTTGCATTATAAATTTGAAATATTTAATCGTTCTAAAATATTAATGGAAAATATACAATTTGTAACAGACATGTAAAAAAAAAAGAACAGCATTTTTGTTAAATAGAATAATGAAATTAACAGATTCAATTTTTCACAAAATTATGCAGATTTTAAAATTTTATTACATTGTAGAAGCCTGCAAAAGAAGGAATATGTCATGTTTTTTTAGCTTTTGATAATTGATGTTTATATATTCTGAACCACTGAATCAAAATTTTACTTCTATTTTCTACCATCACCATTAAATAAAAAATTTGTGACATAATTCGAAAAAAAAAATTAATACACATGACAGAAATACTTTAAGCACTTAGCATAGGACGCAAGCCAAATTCATTTGTGTTTACACGCAGTTAGGTGGTATAAGTTATTTATCTTTAAAGTTTCATAACTCAGGAAATTTTAGTTTTATATGAATAGACGTTTCTTTGTCTTACGTGGCATTGTAATAAGAAAGCTTTACTAAGTATAATTTATAGGATCAGGGATCGTATAAAAATTTATATTTCATGATTTTTAAGAAATATTTTTATTAACTCAAATCGCTTTTAAAATGTTCTTTAGCTTATTTAAAATATTAATGTAACTGAAACCACATGTCTGTGACTAACGGTTTAGAAATTAGACGTTAGCCACCGCTGAAAGTACCACTCACCAGACATAATTATCGCCGTTTGAATCATAATTGACCACAAAGAGTTATAACTAACAGACAATTCTAGCAAGATAGAAGATATTTAAAATTTAAATATAATACAGGGTGTCGCAGTACTTCGTGTAAAAATCTGGAGGAGAAGTAGTACGCATTGTTACGAATCATTGCATAGGAAATCATGGGCTTAAACATCACTTCCATATGTTAAAAAGACACAAAGGCACAATAAGGCTACAATGGCGATTGAAGTGTAAAACCCTTTAATACTTAGAAAAAAATAGAATGGGTGAGGAATCGTAGGAGCTTTTCGAAACTACGTCCAATGGCAGGGATGCGTGCATGACAACTATGGACATGAAGTAGCAAACCTTTTCTAAGATTCCATTTGGGATCATGTTGTTAACTGCAGAGTTGGAGTTTCGTAGCTGAAGTACCACATCATAATTTACGGGAGTTTTGTTACAGAATGCTCTCTACGCCACCACAGTTAAAATAATCAAGAAGAGATAAATTAGGTGATACTGGGTATTAAGAATCTAGGAGTCACCCTAACAGAGCACCGTAAGTTTTATGTTTTTTTTAAAATTATTATTAGCGGGAAAAAAACTCCAATCATCAAAGGCATTTTTTTAGCATTAAATGTTACATATATCTTCCGCAAGAAGGGAAACTGTGCTTGCTAACATAATAGGTACTTAAGAAAAATAAAACATAATACTTAAGTATATAATATATAATAAACCAATCTTAAAAATCGATAACACCATTTCAAGACCAATTAAAACTGTTAAAAAGTGTGATTCATGGAGATATATGACAGGACCGGCACGTCAAATACAATTGTTCACCACATGTCCAGCTCAAATGGTCACTTAGGCTTTTCGCGCCAATGAGATACTACCCCTCAAAGGCATTTTTTTAAAATTTTCAAAGGAATTATTTTTAACATTAAAGGTTACACACACTTTCCGCTAGGAGAGAAACTATGCTTACCAACATACTGGCTAGTTAAATAATAATAATAACAATAACAATAATAACAATACTTAAGTATAATAACAAACTAAACTGATGTTAAAAAAATCGAAAACATCGCAAACCGATTGCATCACTCTATTACAAATGTGATTGAGGGAACTATGCAACAGGAAACACCATGCCCTATCCAATTATTTCTATGTGTCCGGCTCGCATATTTCAGATGTGTATATTGCTGGGACGATTACTGTTTATAAACCAATAGGAGACCGTCATTATCACGGTCAAGTACACGCCCACACAGTTTGATTGACAGGAACTCGTGGACAATTGATCGTGTGTGTTTATTATTTATTTGTACTCGGATTGTTTGAATTTGTACTCGGTAATTAAAAATTAAAGGTACGAAAGATTTTTTTTTTTTCAAAATGACTGAATTTTATTTACTTTAATTAGAAATTATACTTCCTCTGATCCTGAAACAAATAAATAAATAAATAAATAAAAATTAAAGTAAGAATTTTGCTTATACGGATATTTTCGCAGAATACTTTTTTCCCATTTGTTTAATATATTTTGGAACGATATTTAGAATATTAAAAGGGTTTGAAATATTTTTTTAAATGCCATTTTTATTAATAAAAGACAGCCTCCAATAATTTTTAAAAAAAATCACCAACGGACTCTCGGCCCGCGATGGACTCGAACCCATATCCTCCGGTTTCAAGCTCGACGCTCTAACCATTCAGCCAGTCAGCTCACTTTCTTCCGCAACAGATTATCGTTATAATTAGCACCGTCAATTGTCCACGAGTTCCTGTCAATCAAACTGTGTGGGCGTGTACTTGACCGTGATAATGACGCTCTCCTATTGGTTTAGAAACAGTAATCGTCCCAGCAATATACACATCTGAAATATGCGTCCGGCTCAAATGGTCATTTATTCCCTTTGCGTAATGAGATTCTGCCACATAATGTTAAAACCACATTCAGTGTCAAACATGTGCAGGGGCATCGTTAACTATTTAGAGAAGAACGTACAGAGTAAAATCCTGATACTTCCAAGTGTCTAATCTAGGTGGTAAAATGTAAGGCCCCTCTAAACCCTCCGCAACGATAAACCTAAACGTTTTAACAGTAAAGCTTTGTTGTTTGGCTCGCGGTTAAGTTTCATGTGGGTTATTGTTCGGGTGATTCTTGTCGATTGCACTCAATAGGCGTTTGTAATCAGCAAGCCACTCGTGACAAAATTGAGAACTCGTACACAGCACCGTCTATCTGTTTCATCCAATGTTTTGCAATATAATAAAGGTTACTAACGTTGTCCTTTACCAAATCAGCAAGTATGTACATGTAGTTCAGGAACACCCTGTATATTGCATACCTATTTTTGTATCAGTGTTAATCATAATGTAAAAGAAAATATGCAACATTATATTTTAATTAATGATAGTAATATGTTATTTTTATCATAAAAAATTACAAAAAATTGATTTAACTACTAAGTGATAATTGTTACAAAAATTAGAAATTTTTCCATTTTGCTCCGTAAAAAGTGTTTACAAAAATTATTTTTTTATGTTTAAATTTTTCAATTGTATGTGAAATTTTTTTCTGTTATATTTTCTTTATAATTAAATTTAAGTATTTTTCATGCAAAATAACAGGGTGGCGAGTAGCCAGGAAAAAATACAATAAAGAAAAGGAAATACCAGACATTTTTTATAGAAAATACATCGAATAATATAAAAGGAACATAAAAGGGGAATTTCTCTTTAAAAAATGCTGGTATTTAAATTTTTTTTACTTTGTTTTTTCATGGTAAGTCGCTATCCTGAATAAGTTTTTACGCATAAATATGAATAATGCAATGTATATTCATTGAAAATAGGAGTGTCAATTTCAACTAATTACTTATCTTCCAAAAACTTTCTTTTTAAAAGCAGTAACTGCAAAGTCCATATTATAGATTTTCTTTTAAAAACTCAATTTATAACAACCATCTGTAATTTTCTAAAGTCCTTTCTACTTGATAAATGAATTGAATTTATTGTTTTTAGCAATATTTTACTCTCAAAACTGTTGTTTGCGATATCATTATGTTTCTTTACCAGAAATGGGTATGTTTATTACTGCGAAATTTCTTATTATTTATTTTAAATAAGAATCCTTCTTGCGATATTTTTATTTAAAAATAAATGTCTAGATTTTTAGAACATTATTTGTTTTAACTATTAAATGAACACTGAAAGGTGATAACCTGGTTTACTTTTCTTTTTGTGTGTGGGGATTAAAAAATCAAAAATAGAAAACAAATATTCACGGGAATTTAAAAGTAATCAAAATATCTCTGACTCCGCCTTATAAATTGCTTTGAATTTTCAAAGAAAGCAAATTCAATGAACTACTTAAATTCAGACTTCCAAAGAATTCCTCTGTTTTTATCCACTTTAACAGTGTATGTATTAAACGATGTAAATAATTGAATGGCATAAAACAATTCCATATTCATCCAATTCAGATTTTTATATGAATTACATATGCCTATATCTTAATATTTAGAAGTAAAACTCTTCTTTAATTTTATAACTTTAGTTTAAATATGAATTGCAAAATGTTAGAAAGAATAAAATAAAATAATTCGGGCAAAATATTCTTCAAAGACGTTGGCTATTTACATAATTTTGCTAAAAGTAATATCTCACTTTTCTATGTGTTTTTGAACAAATGATTTTTTTTATCTCATTATTTTCAAGTTTTCAAATTTATTAGAAAATTTAGTCTGCTATATCAGGCACTAATGCGTACTGTTGGCAAGCAGCCATTAGATATTTTTTAATGTCTGACTTTTTTAGAAGGTAGAATGTTTTATTTAGCTTGCCGTGAACTTGTAGAAATCATTAAATACAACATGATATCAAATTAGCTTATAAAAATAATATACCAAAACTGTTTCCTTTCAGCTCGGTGAGTTTGTAAATAAAAAAGGAATAAATAAATTCTGATGATTTGTATCATTTAAGTGGTGTCTTCAACATTAATTAAAATTGAAAATTACAACGAAAGGGTCCTTATTAAAAGGAAATACATAATTGTGTAGGGCTTAAAAAGTTACTGCTATTTTTTTATTGTTTTAATTAAAATAAACAGACTAAATTATGTGTAATTTTCAACATCTTATATAAATGTTGAACAATAAGTAAATAAATATATATGCGTTTATTTATTTCAACTATATGTTTTTCATTTCCTTTTCCTTAAACGATCACCATATTCCAGCAACGTTAAAATTCTATGAATCTTAAACAGTACATTTTAAAAGCAAACATTTAATTCTAAGCTAAGCTGGGTTAACTTGAACCACGCGGTAACTGGGCCAATAGCTATTTTGTGAAAAACCGTAGATGACTTTTAAGTTTTAGCTATAGTGAACATTCCAACTCCATTTCTTCTTCTTAAAACAATGCACGGGTACATTATTATTATTATTAAGTATCTATAAAATTTCACGAGTTTCAAATGTTAGGCTGATATTCTATTTATCCCAAAAATGTTTCAAAATGGGGTAACTGGACAATATGTTATCTAGCTTTCTCAACAGTTCTAAATACATTATTGGTGTTTCTCTTTCTTTTAAAAAAATTCTTTTTTTTCCTTTTTAGTAATGAAAATGATATAATACAGTGTAAAAATTACATTTAAAAAAGCATGTCAGAGAGTATTAAAGAGGGCAATTCTTAAGCGAGATATCTAAACCTTGAAATTTGACCAAAGTAACCAAAGTAACATTATTAGAAATCTTTGAAATGGTAAAAATAAATAAAAAATAAATAATTTGATATAAAAACATGGTTGCATTCTCTACGGATTTATTGCACTTATCTAATTTTTATTGAGGTAAATGAAAAGGGAAATGCGATATTGAAATATTTACATACCTACTTTTTCCTAGATTTATCTTTTACTAAAATACCAATGTAATCTTTATAATTATTACCTTTAATTTGTACTTTTTTGTATAAATAAATTTAATAATTTAACGTTTGGTTTTTTGTTTAGACACCTTATTGCAAAGGTTTCTCTTACAACGCTCTTTAGTTCATATGCAACTTTCATGATTTTTTTAATTATTTAGACTTTTTTCAGACCTGATATCCCATATAAAAACAAAACAAAGATATCTGGAAAATATAAAAGCCTGTTCCAGTTGCATAATAAAATTAGGACAACTGGACTCACAAAAATATAAAGATGAAATATATGTGCATGTTTTATTTTTTGATATCAAAATGTAATTTTGAAAATATTTGTCTGCAAGAGTGGACGGGACTGATCACATTTACAAAGGTTCGGATTCAAGTGAAAATTGATTTTTCGAAGCTGAATTGACAAAATCTCCAGAATGACATTGTAAAATCATGGCCCTGTTGCCACCTGTAACCTTTTATGGCTTTGATATAAACTTTTTTTTATAAAAATATTTATAAATTAAAAAAAAAATAAACATATCTTTTATACTAATGGGTAAAAAAAAGTGACTGAATTGAACTGTTTGCAGCAAAGTCATGAATACATGCAACAGCGGGCATCTGATTAGCAGAAAAAAAAAATCAAATGTAAATAACATCAGGTACTTAATTTATTTAAGCATCAATTGGTCGACATATATGAAATCGTTTGTAATCAGAATCATTTTTATAGACTAAACTGTAGCCGAGTATTCAAGGGGAAGATATATATATTTTTAACTCAAAGAAAGGAAATAAATAGTGGATTAATTTGTAACACAATTATTTCGCTAGCAAATAAATAATATCAGTTGTAAATTTTCGAGTGGGTGAAAAAGTCTAGGCCTCGGTTCGTTTTAGGGATGAGTTGGCTAAAGTGTTAATGTTTTGCCGATTGAACTATCAAGATTCTGGAGGATTTATTCACCCAAATAAACTTTCTCGATCACAACACTTGGTCTGATATCCGTATGACATAAACATAATAAATCGAAGATTATTTTTTATCTGCAACAAACGCTACTTGAATATTTGATTATATTGGATTAATTTGTCATACATTTATTCAATTGATAAATTACCAAAATATCCTTCCAAAAATAATCTAACCAAGCCTATAACATATACATATTTCGATATTTCCTTTAATATCTTGTAAACCTACTATAGAATAGAGTTTGCTTTAAATATTTTGCATGTTTCTTGTATTATTTTTCAGTGTTAGTTTCAAAAGTTTCACAAATTAAAGCCAAAATTCTAGCCACAATTGCTTATGTTCGTTCAGAAACTTTTCTGTCCATTTCGAATTTGTAAAAATTATCAAAATTTCTTTTCAGTATGATTAAATAAAGGTTTAATATTCTAATTCATTTACAAAGACTTCACTATCTTCATTGTATGTATAGAATATTTTAAAAAATGTTGCAATTAATATAGTCTAAAATAATAAATTGTCTAATTAGATATACTTCAAATTATTGTTTTCACCCATTATACTTGACATTATTTTTTTTACTTAAAATTAATATAATTTTCAACCAAAATGGTTTCATTTAGGAATAATCAAGATGCCAATGCGCATAATCACAATTTCCGAATATAGAAAATGCTCATTGAAAAAAATATTGTGTAAAACATTTGAAACATATAAATAAATAAATAAATAATTATCTGTGTCTTCTTATATCTTTGTAAGAAAAATTTTAGGAACTGTAATAATCAATTGCAAGTAGACAATTAGCAAATTTTAAAGGTGCATAGTTACTATTCTGCATTTTAATAGGGTAGTGTGAATGGTATCACGTAAAACCTGAAATTTAAGGTAATCAGGACTTTCATATTGTGCTTTGAATAACTTAAATATTAAAGCGTCAGGTATCACAAAGAATCAATTACTGCATAAAACATGTTTGAGGTTTCGAGATACTTACTACTTAAATATCAATTTTTATTCATGTCAAGATTATCGCAAAACATAAAGGAAGTGTTGTAGGAGCGTTTTTTAAAATTTGGATTACTTTGATTAGTCATCTATTATTTAAGGAAGAACTTTTCAGTTGATAAAAAATAAACAATTTTCGAAAGTAGTTTTACATGATGTACTTTTAACAGGCAACATGATGAACTGTTAATTCTCATTTAATTTTTATGTACTTTAAAATTGAAGCTGAATAAAGTACAACGAGTAAAAAAATCATTATTATTCTTGTTTTTTTTTTTTTTTTTTTTTTTTTTTAATAATGCGAAATATATCTTTTTAAAAAAATCTTTGTTTGATCATTTCTTCTTAAAAAAAATTATAAAAAATGCTGATTACGCATACTACACCTTTCACAAAAGAAAGTTATTCTGTGAATATTAAAAGTAATTTCAAAAATATTTTTAACTCTGTTAAATGTCCAATATTTAAAAAGACCGCCGGTTGATATATTATGAAACTAAAAGAAAGTGTAAAGGTATGTATTTTTAATCTTGTTATCAAAAATTTAAATCGGAAGAAATTGCTTTAAAAAAATCATGCATTTTGATAATAAGACATCAATTTATTTCCTCACATTACAAGCGAGTTTAGTTTATCCCAAGATAATTACATGATAAAATGATTCTTGGAATTTATATAATAATAGCTGTTAGATAGATAATTTTTATCTCTATAAAGTAATGAATTTACGTATTGTTTTGTTACGTAGTTTTTTTTCTTATAGTTTAATAATAAAAAATACATATTTAAATACGAAAGAATTTCTGTTAATTAGTAAACACAAGCATTAAACTGTTGTTAAACTTAACATTTTTTAAGAATAAACTTATAAGTTAAAGGAAGAGGAAGACCTTTTTCTTTAAGAATGTCCTTTATATACACTGTTAAAAATCTGCAGCATTCTGTCCAGTCATTTGACCGTTTTTTTAACAGTAAAACAACCATCATTTTACGCTATTCTGAACATATTATTACCAATTTTATGGTCAGAATACAGTTAAATAACGGTTATGTTACTGTTTTTCCAGAAAACGGTCAAATGACTGGACAGAATGATGCAAAATTTTAGCAGTGTATGTGAAATGGTATAATAAATTTATCATATGTAGAAGATTGAAACATACATACAGATTTAAAAATTGGAAGATTTTTATGAACATGGCCACCTATCTGAAAAGTAAATTGAAAAAGACATACAGTGTCTCACATAAGTGATGGGACACTTGTGCTTTACAAAAGGAAACTAATCAAATAAATTAAAAAAAAACATGTACACAATTTTTGTGGGTGTGTTTCATACTTAAATTTAGTAAAGATATTACATAAAATACATTTTGTCAAAATATTAAAATATTAATTTAATAAAAATACAAATGTTTAGAAACGGAGCAAAAAATAGCTCACATAAGTGATGGGACACCATTATATATGCAACAAAAACCGTCTGAAATAAGCAAAAAATGCGGTATATTAAATAGAACATTTGCATATTAAATTTCAAAATACATAGTTAGTATTATTTGTCCCTATTCATGCTAAAATTTTATCTGAGAGAAATAAATCCACAAAACTAGTTTTTCTAAATCTGTGGAAAACTGTACCTTTACAATCTAGCAAAATCATACTAATTTTAATAAATTTTTATCTGTTACTTGGGTCGCAGTTAGATTCTATGTTTCCTAATTTCCTAAAAATATTCGTAAGCATCTTTTAACATTAAATTTTTCTAATTTTTATTTTTATAAATAAAAAAATTTGAAGTTTAAAAAAATAGTGCAAATCTTCATCTATTACATGCAGTTTTGCTATTACCGTTACATAAAAAGCAGTAGCGCCAAAGAAGATCGCTAATTAGTGTTTTCAAAATGTTCCTACCACTTTTCCATAAAAAAGTGCAAGAAGTAAAAATGCAGAAATATTTCGATTCAGTAAGCTTCCAGTTGTAATTTCTTCCACGAATGCAATTCTTGATTCATAGGTATATCGTGTGATTACATAAGCAGTAAAAAATATTCCGTGTATAACCCGCACCCAGGAATTTTGTCTTAAATTATAACAGAAAATGTGCGCGGTATGCACGAATAAATACGGTGTATTAAAATTAAAATTCATGATGTGAGTAATTAACCTTCAGATAATGATGACCAGATGACATTTTAAAACATGAAAAAACATAGATAAATCCCTACAAATTAAGTGAATGATTTTCCTCCAATTTCGAATATAAATATTCGCTTATTAATTGGTATAAATTATGATATTTAACGAAATAAAGATAAGTAATCGTAAAAGCAGTAACATCGTGCATGATTTGTATTCTTTTGCGTCAGCAAAGTTGGGGACTTCTTATAACACCACTTGGTGATTCGGAGTTAACAACGAAATTTTTTCAACATGAGACTGTTTGTATAATGTATATTATTTATAATTATAATGAATATTTTCTATGATTTCAAACCTTACTGAGATCTATATGCTTTCCTTTGGATAAGTAAGCTATAAAAATATAGACTTAAAAGTAAAACAATGAAACTTTAATCTAATTTAAAGTTTTGATGAAAATTATAAATATTGTCCTACATTATCTTATAATACACTGCTTTCCATACCTTTTTCGCACATATAATAAGATCGAATTATCTTCAAATACAATGCTATTTATATCTTTTGGCACATATAATAGCATCATATTTGAATTTTTAAGAATAAACAGACGTGAGTAACCTGGATACTCAGACTGTCGGTATTGACATAAAAATGCGAACAATGTACTGTATGAGACAAAGCATACTTTATCCTTCATATATTTTTTCTATTATGCTTATTTAATGCAATATACAATAACTGTACAAAAGTAAGAAACATGAAATTGACAAAAGTAAGTTTCTTTAAAATATATAACATTGAATAAATATTAACATAAAAACATGAGCACTGTATCATATACTCAGACTCTTTCAAATAGATTAAAATCAACTGTCTGTAATATTTAACATTAATGCAATATATAGTAATAGTTTAAAAGGGAATTTAAAAATTTTAAAATATAAAACTTAATTTAATAATATGAGATGAATTACCAAAGCAAACTGATGAATAGTAGTAAACACAATCGGGAACTTAAGAACAATTATTGCTAACCATTCGGTATTGTAACATTAATTATAAGACAGTTATACAATTCTGTATTCGATTGCAAATGTTGAATTGCATTTATTACTCCATTATTAATTGATTGTATGAAATACACTCTATAATAAAAAAATCGACGCATCAAGAAGGAATGATCCGATTGCTTTGAAATTTCGCATGCATGCATGTTTCAACATAACATGCAAATAATTGAAATTTGGTGCCCATTGAATGAATAGTGCGATCTCCAGCGCATCAGAACTGTGCATCCAGCAGATGTACATAAGCAGCTGTTTTCTCAATCTTTTGTTAAAAGTATCTGTCTTATTCAGATTTTAGAGACCTTTCAACGGCTATAAAATGCTTTGCCACAGAATTCCAGGTCATTACGATCAACTTTCAGAGTTTGAAATAGGTCATATTATTAGACTGAAAGAAGCAGGTTAATCAAATCGAAGAATCGCTCGACATATGGGTCGTAGCAATGCCGCGATCAGAAGATGCTTCTAAGAATGTGTAGACAACGGCAGGTTTCAGCGTCATAAAAGTAGTGGTCGATCTAGGTCCGCAACACATCGAGTAGGCAGAATGATTGTCAGATCAGCTGTCACAGTACGTCATTCTTCGCTATCAAATATTAGACATGCGACCCGTACACGAGTGTACACCAAGACCATTCACAATTGGCTGAGAAAGCGAAATCTAAGCTTATACCGACCGTTAATTTACCTACCACTCATGTCTGCACTTTGTTGAGCCAGAATACAGGGGTGCTTGGATCGATCACGTTGAAATGATGCTGAATGTGGTCATATAGTCTTAAAAAACTATCCCTTTTCCAACTGTGTTCTGGTGATCATCAAAGACAGATCTGGAGACGTCCAGGCGAACGTGAAGATCCTGTTTGTATTATTACACTTTACACAGACCCCCCAAAAGGAGTTAAAGTCTGGGGTGCCATTTGCCTTAATAGCCGCTTTGAATTCTTTTTGTATAAATTTCATTTTAAATTACTTTTACCCGTTAATTGTTAAAAATAGGCGATGTGAATTTATTCTACATCCAAAATTATTCTGCTTATTTTTCAAATTTCGTCTTTTGTTTTATAATCTATTTAGAAAGCAAATTTAAAAAAAAAAAATCTTTTTTTGTATAATGAATGTTTGCATTTGAATGTCGATATATAATTATACTGGATTTTTTTTAATACATACATGTAATTACACGACAGAAAATAAGAGAAAAAAATCATAATTATTTTTAATTTCAATAATTTATCAAATCGAAACAAAATTTAATTATTCCAAACAAAATACCTTTCTTGAAAAAAAATCTGAAATTTCGTAAAATATTTTTTCAATTTAAAATTATGGTTATTAAATTTTCTGAATAAATCTAAAAAAAAAAGATAAATTAGTGATGCGTAAATTTTAGATTCGACAAATTTTACATACAATTGGATAATTGAAGTTAAAAATTAGGTACACAAAAATTAGAAATTAAATAAGATTTTCATGTATTTTAGCTTGATACAAAACTTGACTCCAAAGCATTTTTGTTTCGCATGTATCTTTAAAAATGGCTGAGTTATAGAACTTTGAATTTTTAGTCTGGCTGACATTTGAAAGGGATCTGGTATTTGTCACGTGATAACACGCGTGTTAATGAACCGATTTGGATGTAACTTGGTATGTACATTGTACATACTGATGTTTAGACCGAGTTCGTTGACCAACTTCATCCGCTACATTGTTTCAAAATGAAAGCCATTTATTTATTTTTTTTAATTTAAATTTAAAATGAGATACAAAAAATTAGAAATTGAAAAATATATTTTTTATGTGTTTGACCTTGATATAAAGAATTCAGAGCATGTTTTGTTTTGTCTATATCTTAAACAAAGGTTAAATTGTAGAAATTTGAATTTCTAGTGTGGCTGACATTCTGAATTTATCTGATTTTTGTCACTCTATAATATGCACATTTAGGAATAGATATGCACCGATTTGGATATATGTTGGTGTGTACATAGAACAAAATAATGTCTTGACAGAGTTCGATGGTCAACTTCATTCGCCATCTTGTTTCAAAATGGCTGTCATTTAAAATTATCAAAACATTTAAAATTTAAAATAATGTTTAAAAAAAGCAGAAGTATATCTTTTTGAAGTGTTTGATTTTAATACAAGGGTTAAGGTGAATTTTTTGTTTCGTAATTATCTTAAAAAATGGCTTATATATAAAAGTTTGAATTTCGAAAGTGGGTGACATTTTGAAAAATCTATTTGTCTGCATTCCTGTATATTAACCTATTTTGATGTGAGACAGCATGTGCACAGGACTTACTAAGTTCTCGATCAAGGCTGATTGGTTAATTTTATCCATCGTGTTCTTTTAAAATGATAGGCTTTATATTGCCGATTTCGGTGATCAAATATAAATCGATTTAAAATTACCAGCTTGTATGAAGTTGATTTAGTTACCGAAATTCCTATTAATATTCTGTATTGACTAAAATAAGCATTGAATTTTTTATTATCATGTTCCACTAATTTGAGCTTTGTAGGGTTGAATAATATAACTTGATTTAATTATTATTATTATTATATTAGTAAGGAATATGAAAGCTGCCTCTTCCTCCCTGTACTGGTCGAAAGGGCTTTTAATGTCTATGGCACTATAACTTATACATAGGGGGAACTGGGGCACATTGATACACACCCTGTACAGCACACAGGGTCATTACAGGAAGTTTCACAACAGTTCCAAAAGGTGATACTAATGAAATTAACTACATACAGAAAGTTTTGGAATGATTCAATAGTTTGATGAAATGGGATGGGTGATTAATTGTTTTTGTAGGTCAAAAACAAAAGTAAATTTGAGTTGTACAATTGAAATGGTATTATACAACTGTTTCAGTATTTTCAACCGAAAAGAATACTCTCCCTGGCAAGTAAAGCTACTCTTTACCAGTTCCTTATTCTTTATTATTAGATAAATTATGAAGTGATGGATTTGCAATTCCTTTTATTCAAAATGGCTGTGTGGGGCACATTGATACAGTCTTTGCCGGGGCACACTGATACAACCTAAATACTTTTTTTGAACATAATAACATTACCTTTTATTTATTTTTTTACCATACACTCCTTAATTCAACCATTTTTCGCCAAAAATTTCTACTATTAATTTTTATTGAAGTGAAATGGCTATAATTTCTTTATATTAGAACATTTTACACATTTTACAATATTTTTGCAAACAGAAGGATTACAAACTAACACAATATCTAGTGCTAGTAAAATTAACAATAGAAATGGACGGCAGCCTGGCAAATCTCAAATTTATATCGATTCTCTAGAGAAAAAAGTATTATTAACATGAGAAATGTTGAGTAAGAGAAACAAGCTGCAGTACAGTACAGGATAGTTATATTATAAACATAATTTTTAATATAATTATCCTTTATTTTCTGTTTGTAAACCGATTTATAAACAGAAAACCTGGTAATTCTTTTACCTCTCCTAAGAAAGAAGATAATTCTGGGGTTAAAGTGCCAGATATGGCAAAGTTACTACAGCCAACAAACAGAGAAGGAACAACCAGAACATCAGGTCATTATACATTTTATTTTGATTTCTTTAATATCGCTTACAAATAAATTGTGTGCGATTTTAATGTCTATAAATATATATAAAAAGATTTGCTAACTATTTTTCTATGAAAAATATGCATTGGTGTTATTTTATCTCCATTTTTCCCAGAAGTGTCAAAGTGTATCAATCTGCCCCATCGCTGGGGCAGATTGATACAAATTGATACAAATTGATTGTTTTGATTTTTTTTAATTACATGCAAAAATAACATATAAAACAACGATTGTACATTTTTATAACACACTACACAGGTTTTGCTTACACCATATAGAAAAATAACTTGAAATTTCTGCTTTCTAGATACCCAAAAATTTTTTTGAAAAAAAGCTGTATCAGTTCCCCCTACTTAATGTTTAATACCGAGCATTCCATTGTGAATATAAATAACATATATTAAATGCATGGTGATGGGAGTATATTTGCTCGCGATAGAGAGTGCATCGGCAGGCGGACAAACAGACTGACAAACCAAATAACCGAATTCATAAACTCATTTAATTTAAGTTGAGAAGTGTTAAAAACGACATTTTAATTGTATAAAAACATTGAAATCGACACCAAATTTCCTTTTATATGATGAAAAGTGATGGAACTGACGTCGTTTTCAATAACAACTGACATCTTTAATTAATGAGACTTTACACAATGCCTCCTCCTATTATATGCTTGGTAATAATATAAATCAGATACTGACCAATCGGTATATTCTCATCTCCATTTACAATTTTCAACTTATTTTGTTCGTGTAGCTCTGGGTAATGGGCAATAGCTAGTGGGTATTTTTCTTTGTTTATTTAATTGTCTATTCATAACTTACATATTTTAAAATTCTTCTTCTTCTTTAAATTGGTTCTCCTTGAAAAAAGACTAAAGGATATTTTTGTATTAAATAAATTGAAAGAAAATTTTAATGTACAGTGAAATATGAATATGACTTAATTGCTTGTTAAAGAAAATAGAGTGCTTTAATCTTGTACTTTACAACAATATGAAAAATGAATATTTGTAAAAAAAAAAAAAATAAAAAATAATAAAAAATAATAAAATAAACGTTTGTAATACAAATTATAGTATTATGAAAGTAACTTTTAAAGTATAAACGTCGATAAGAAGAAAAAAAAACATTTAGACTTTTTTCAGCTTAATTAATAAATAATAATTTGATTACTTTACAAATATAGATTTCGCAAATTATATACATTTATGACAAGTATACAAATAAAAACGTTAAGATAAATACCTCACAATCTTTTGTTAGTTGTTTTATGTATTCAATTTGCTGTTATTATTAATACTTAATACATTATTAATATATTAAAAAAAATCTTTAATGTATAGTCAATAGCTGCTTTCTGTAAATGACGTATCATGAATAATTTTAAATAATCGCATTCAATGATTTTGTTTTAAATATTAGGCATAGAGAAAAATTATAAAACAAATAAAACATATTTATGAATAAATGTATCAGTAAAATGTAAATAAAATGAATTCTTTCAAAAAGGAAAAAAATAGTGAAACTTAACTTTCAAGCTGGAATTTTAAAAGATAAAATTATAGGTTAACTGATATTCGTCAGCAGTGGTAGCATTATCAGTTTTCAGCTTATCGAAAGGTAAATGATCCAGAAAAATAACTTTAGTCTTCACTGTGTATGACCTTTTTAGCTATTATTTGTTACATAATGCATGAATCAATAAATTCCAAAGTAAAATAATCCAAAAATGCATAAACCCCAAAATGTTCAATGTATCTGACGTGTAATTTATATCATAATAAATGAAGGTTTTGTTTAATGATCCAAAAAACACTTACCGTCGATGTATTAAAAGAAAGTTATTGTTCCAATTTTCTTTTGTTTTTATCATAATCATTTCGTTTCATCTAGACCACTGGCAGTATTAAAAGATTTTTCAATTTTAATGACTGATGATAATGTGTAAATGTTCACGTGATGAATTATTTTACTTGATTTAACGCTGCAAATTTCAGTTTAAAATTGTAGTAATGATGTTGTTTTTAATTATTACATTAACTAGATATTTGTAAAAAATAAACACGCGTAATATATTTGTAGTATTATCATGAATGTAACATATGAATCATATATGTAAAAAAATAGATTTTGTTCTCAAAATTTCTTTAACTTAATTAATAAATTATAACTTTAATACATTATAAATATAGATTTCCCAAACTACACATTTAATACATGTATGCAATTTAAAACGTTAAATGAAACAGATACTTCACAAATGTTATAAGTATTTTATGTGTACAATTTGACAATCTTTGTCATACTTACTACATTGTTAATATGTCTTTAAAAATATTTAACATATAGCCAATAACTGTTTACAGCAAAGTATGTAAAATGAATAATTTTAAATATTCGCATACAATATTTTCGTTTTAAATCATAGGCATAGAAAAAAGTTATAAAACGAATGAAACGTGTATTTATAAAAGTAGGAGTAAAACTTTATAGAAATCAATTGTGTCAGGATTAAAAAAACTCAATGAAATTTAACTTTGAAGAAATAAATTTAAAAGGTAAAATTATAGGTTAACAGGAACAAATTTATTCATCAATAGTGGCTACATTATCAGTTTGTAGCTTAGCACTATATAAATTATTCAAAAAATATCTTTAATTTTAATGTATATTCCTCCTTAACTAGTATTTGTATACAATACATAAATCACGAAGTAAAATCCTAATGGAAACTGCATAAATACTAAATTGTTGAAATTATCTGACATGTAACTCATATCATTATAAAAGAAGGTTAGGTTTAATGATCCGAAAAACACTCACCGTTGATGTATTAAAAGAAAGTTATTCTTCGAATCTTCTTTTGTTTTTATCATAATCACGTCTTTTCATCTAGACCGCTGAAAGTATCAAAAGATACTTCTATTTTAATGACTGAATATACTGTGTAAATGTTCATGTGATGCATTTTTTTACTTCTTTTAAAGCAGAAATTTTAGTATAAAATTATAGTAATGATCTGATTTATAATGCCTACATTAATGAAAATTGCGGAACATTTTTATTAATATTTTAAAAGAACGTAGCATTATTTATTTTGAAAAATAAAATATAATTTAAATTAATAATTGTTATGGCGCTTTTCATCAAAATTCACAATAAGATTTAATCTACAACACAAGAATAGAGTAATTACGAAATGATTATTTCCAGCTGAGCGAAAAATTGCCCAGGCCGGGAATCGAACCCGGTTACTTGGCTGCTTACAAGGCCAATGCTTTACCCAACTTTATCGAACCCGGATACTTTGTAAGCCAAGTATCCGGGTTCGATTCCCGGCCTGGGCAATTTTTCGCTCAGCTGGAAATAATCATTTCGTATGATAACTTTACCAATCAGTTTGATTGTGTTAAAAATAATAGAATAGAGTAATTATTTAGAAAATCCATATTAGAAGAGTTAAAATTACAAAATCCAAACAATATATATGAGGACGTGAATCTAAAAACTCGGCTTATTTAGAAAATCAAATTTTGGGAAATCACCTAAACTCTCTAACTGATGCCATTGGTTTTCATTATACATCAATATTTTATAATTGTAGAAATAAAGCAGGTTGTTGTGTTTTTTTATGATAGTTTCAACAGTCATAGTCATGATATGATAGTCACAGATTCATAGACAAAACATGATTCTTTTTTTTTGGAAGGGGTGGTAAGGCAAGTTTTAAGTATCTTGACTTTATATATATATATATGCATTTAACCTTTACGCAGGGGCTCGCTCAGTGTCTACCTGAGAATACATGTAAGCCTGGACAGATGCTGTCACAGCCCCTCCGTAAAGGTTAAAAAAATTTAATTTTCTCGTTTCGATTTCGTTCTAAAATCTTATAAGAACATACTTTCATTATTAGTTTCCATAATCTACTAATATTTATAATTATTATAATTATTAGTAGATTAATTGTAATCTGTTACATAATAATATTATAATTTAGCAGCTAAAGTTCTTTTTTTCACGGAACATCATGTTTTATAATCGTTCAATTTCAATATTACTCCATCATCACAACTAACGTTCCCGACTCTCCAAGCCAATGTCACAAAAGCACTAAACAAGGGTTCGGTGCAAAGCCATTTTCGCGAACATACTACCACTGCGGCAGTTCTAAATTTACGAGAAGAAGCAAAGTACATGCTTAACATTTAGAAGGTTAGTCCATTCTGATCTCTCTCTCAGCGAAACTGACGCTCTGAAAATTTTCAGAGAAATTTGTCCCGCCTCCCTGCTGACGCACGGTATTAAAACCCAATAACACTTCTAGCATTTCCACTGGATTAGAGTTAGAGCTTGTGGCTGGTACTCTTTATCCAACGGCGTAGTATGTAGGGGTAAACAGCCCACATGCGGACTGATTTGGACCTGCCAGCAGTCGATTATTAAATAAAAAATAAATAGAACAAAATTAAAGTAACAGCGTACGTACCTACAGCCAATCATTGTTTTTTGCAAATGATGTAACATGAATAATTTTAAATAATCACATACAATAATTTCGTTTTAAGTCGCAGGTATCGAAAAAAAATATAAAACAAATAAAACATTTATTTATAAAAGTATGAGTAGAACTTAATAGATATCAATTCACTCAAGATTTAAAAATTCAATAAAATTTATCTTTGAAGAAATAAATTTAAAAGATAAAATTATAGGTTAACAGGAACAAATTTATTCATCAATACTTGCTACACTATCCGTTTGTAGCTTATAGCAAGGTAAATGATCCGGAATAATAACTTTAATTTTAATGTATATTCCCTCCTTAACTAGTATATGTTATACAATACATAGATCAATAAGTTACATAGTAAAATCCTAATGGAAAATGCATAAATTCTAAATTGTTTAATTTATCTGACATGTAACTTATGTCATTATAAATAAAAGTTTGGTTTAATGATCCGAAAAATGCTTACCGTGAATGTATTAAGAGAAAGTTATTGTTCCAATCTTCTTTTGTTTTTATCATAATCACCTCGTTTCATCTAGACCGTTGGAAGTATCAAAATATACTTCAATTTAATGACCGATGATAGTGTGTAAGTATTCATTTAACGTTGGAAATTTCTGTCTAAAATTGTAGTAATGATGTGATTTTTAATGATTACATTAATTAAAATTTAGGAACATTGTCATTATTATTATAATAGAGACGAAGCATTAGTACTTTAGAAAAATAATATACATGTATATTTTTACTTAATAATTTTATAAGAGCTTTTCATCAGAATTCATATTATTGTTTAATCTGTAGCACAGAAATAAAGCATTTATTTAGAAAATTAATGTTTGAATAGTTAGAATTTAAAATCCAAACAATATGTATTGAGACGTGAATTTTCTAACTTGCCTTATCGAGAAAATCCGATTTTGGGAATTTGCCTAAAATCTCTAACTGCGGTCATTGGTTTTCATTATGTATGAAGATTTTAAATAATTGCATAAAATAGTTTTGTTTTAAATCTTAGGCATAGAGAAAAATTATAAAACAAATAAAAGAAAGCATTTATAAAAGCATGAGTAAAACTCAATAAAAATCAATTCTATCAGAATTAAAAAATTCCAATCACTCTTAACATTGAATATTGAAATTTAAAAGATAAAATTATACGTTAACAGGAACAACTTTATTGATTAATAGTGGTAATATAATTGGTTTGTAGCTTATCGTAATGTAAATGATCCGGAAAAATAACTTTAATTATAATGTGCATTGCCTCTTTAACTGGTATTTGTTATGCAATACACGAATCAATAACTTACAAAGCGAAATAATCCGAAAATGCATAAACCTCAAAATGTTCAATTTATCTGACATGTAACTTATATAATGATAAATAAAAGTTTAGTTTATGATCCGGAAAATACGTACTATTGATTTATTAAAAGAAAGTTATTGTTCCAGTCTTCTTTTGTTTTTATCATAATTACATCGTTTCATCTAGACCACTAAAAGTATCAAAAGATACTTCAATTTTAATGACTGATGATGCTGTGTAAATTTTCATGTGACGCATTATTTCACTTTTTTTAATGCAGGAAATTTCAGTGCAAAATTATTGTAATGATGTGGTTTATAATGGTTACATTAATTAAAATTGCGGAACATTGTTATTAATATTTTAAAAGAACGTAATATTATTTATTTAGAAAAAGTAAAGTATATTTTAAATTAATAATTATTATGGTGCTTTTCATGAAAATTCACAGTAAGGTTTAATCAATACAGCAAGAATAGCGTTATTATTTAGAAAATTAATATGAGACGAGTTAAAATTACAAAATCCGAACAATTTATATGGAGATCTGAATTTAAAAAATCGCCTTATTCAAAAAATCAAACTTTAGAAAATCGCCTAAACAATCTAGCTGATGCCATTGGTTTTCATTATACACTGGTGTCCAAAAGTTAAGCTTAATAGAAAATTAAGTAAGTAATGAAAGAAATGTAAATCGGAATGAGGTGAAACACGATATGCAAGTGTAAAACGTTTATAAACTAAGGAAACAATTCAAAAGAACGATAATATTTACTTTTATTAGCCACAGTAGAAGTTTGAAAGAAAATTGAGCATAATAAGGTTTCACACTTTAAAGAAGAAATGAAAGAAAACATTAAATAAAATAGTGATGCTGCAGTTTAATAAGGCGTGTGGTCACCTCTGACAGCCAGACACGCTGCACAGCGATTTCCCATACCTGCTACGAGATTATGTATGAGTTGTGAGCTCAAAAAGTTCCAAGCTTCTTTGAGAGCTCTTTTAAGTTCTGGAACGGAGCGCGGTAGGTGCAAAAGGGCTGCAAGTTGTCTCCCGAGCATATCCCATACATGCTCGACAGGATTTAAATCCGAGGCATCCGCAGGCCACGACATGCGCTGGATGTTTTCCGTTTCAAGGAAGTCATCAATCAGTAACGCACTGTGACAAGGCGCATTATCACCCATGAATATGAAGTCACGACCAACAGCACCTCGAAACAAGCAAACATAAGGCTCAAGAACTTCGTCTCTGTATATTTTACCAGTCACAGGCCCCGTATCAAAGATATTGAGGTTTGAACGGCCGTCCCACATGATGCCTGTCTTTACCATTACTCCCCCTGGTAAAATAAAAGTCTTTCCATTATGTTTCTTGGTCCCAAACGTGTTCCACGTTCCCTCAATATCGTTATCTGACGAGAATCACTACTCAGATTAAATCGGGACATCTCAACATTACATTGCCCCACTCTGCCTCACTCCAATGTAGATGTTTCAAACTCCAGTTTAAAAGAGCGCGTTTTTGAGCAGACGTGAGGGGAATGCAAACTGCTGGCCTTCTGGCATACAGGCCAGCATGATTGAGTCTCCTGTAAACAGTTTGTCTCGAAATTTGTGTTTCTGTGGCGACTGTGAGCGTCGAACCCTGTTCTCTGGCAGTACTCCCTCTCTGAGGTCGCGCACTTATTGCCAGATATTTGTCTTGGCAATGGGTCGTGACTCTTGGTCGACCACGTACTGGTCGTCGGGTAAGATCTTCCATAGTTTGAAACCTCTGCCACAGTCTTCAGATCACAGATTGGTCCACGTTCAGAATTGGAGACACTTCGGTTTGTGATCGTCCGGATTCAAGCATTCCAACGATTCTTCCTTTCGCAAACATGTTCAGTTGGCGTCTTTGTGCCATCATATTAAGCCTGTTTGATCGTTACAATGTTTCTTGGCACATAAGCTGTATGAAATTCTTCTGAACTGCCTATACCACGTGAACTGTTTTATAAGTGTGCGCAGTATTTCGCGCATGACGTAGTCGACTGAAAAATTTTGCATAAACCCAATGTTTCTTCTTCAACCAATTAATCTCCACAAGTAATTTTGGAGAATTTTGCGAATATTTACTTCACTTTTTCAGCATTTCACGAATTATGCTTAACTTTTGGACACCAGTGTACATCAAGATTTTGTAAGACGATGCAATTGTAGAAATATAGCTGGTTGTTGTGTTTTTTAGGGTGATTTCAACAATAGAACAAATTCATAGACAAAACATATTTTTTGGGGGGGGAGGGGTGATAAAGCAAGTTTTCAGCATCTCGTCTTTATATATATATATATTAGGGCTGAGCGTAAAAAAGTTTTTTTTTTTTTTAAATTCCTTTCTCCCTAGCGCGGAAACGTTGTGGAGTGGTATTAGTAATATACTCACAAAATTTCAAAACAATCAATAAATATATTCCGGTTCCACTTTTGGGTCAAAATATGTAATTTCAGCCAAAAATGTTCTAATTTTTCTAAAAGAGTAAATTAGGAACACAAGTCCAAAATATTAGAGTAATTAAAAATATCTTTCGGTTCCACTTTGGGTTCAAATATGGGAAATTTGTCGAAAATTATACAAATTTTCAAATTTTAATCATTTTTTTTTCATTTTCTATTCCTGCTGACATGGAAAAGTTCGAAGTATATGCAAGAAACATAAGTAAAAAACTATTGTAAGTAAAGTAAAGAAGTAAATAAATATCTGTCAGTTTCCTTTTCGGGGTCCAAAAATGTCAAAGTAACCGAAATAGCTTGTAAATTCTCGAGTCTCAGAGATTTTTTTTCTTATCAATTTTCTCTTTTCGTTGGAGCGGAAAGTATGGAAAATCATATGAGAAACATAGTAGAAGAGGTTTTGCCCTATGTAATCGCAGCCAGGTTCTTCTATAAGTGTAAAGTATTCTTCAAGCACTCTTTGTTGGTGGAGCGTTCCCTCAATATTCCTCTGAATTAAAGTTTGATCTTTTCGACGGTAAAAGTACAATCTTTTCAAGGTATTGAGGGATATGAAACTCTAATCTTGGACTTGGCGTTTCATGCGATATTTATTTCTTTCTCTTCTTGTGTTATGCTGTCTATAACATTGGGCATGTCGTCATGTGTCGCAACTCTTAAATCTTCAAGAAGTGCACCTGTTACTGATACTGCAACTCGGTCGACACTCCCATTAAGTCTCAAGTTTTGAATAGGGCAGGACCACGGATTGTTCGTGATATACTAATAGTATTTATCTTTGATTGCAATGACACTAAAGGTTTATCATTTAGATCGTGACACAGTTGTTGATCAACAAGATTAAAAGATTTAAGTAACTTTAAGTCTTCGATGAAGCAGTAGTTATTGTTAGCAGTAGTTTTGTTTATATTTTTTCGGAAACATTCCCATTCTTTTTCAAACCTGCTCGTTCATTTACTAAGTTTTCGTGTTGTTGGCAGTGTTTCCGAGTCCAATTGGGTCTACCGACAATTTCCTCGAAGTTCTATGATCCTCAAAAAAATTTCTCCCAATTCTGGAATTTTTATATCACGTAGGCATTTACATCCTTCTAAAGATCTACACTTGTAAGAAAATTTTTTCAAACAGAGGTTTTTTTTCCCTTCCAATAGGATAAATTTCAATTTTGTCTTCGTCTGTTCTTCAGCGTCAAACTTCTTTGTATTCTCATTCTATTTATCATTATATGAACCAATCATTTGGACTATTCTTTGCCTATAAACCGGTGGAACTGAGAAAGCCTGCAAAATTGCTTCAACCATTTCAGCCCATAATCCGCTATCACCCAAAAGGTGGGTCAAAATTTTAATTATATTTCGATTCATTTCTCACCAACAAAAAAGTACATTATATCTTCATAAGTTGGTAGAACGCCAGTTCTTAATTCTGTAGGATCCCAAAAAATGGGATAAAACAAATCCCGTGTACTGCTCCTTAATTGTGATATTTCTGTGTAATATTTTCCATATTTTACATGCACACTATTAGTTCAACACAATATTAAAATTAAAATTTTGTAAACACTTTCAGATGCATTATTTTTCAAAAAAATATAGAAGCTAAAATTGAATATCCTCATTACGAACCCATGAGGAGTAGAGCATCAAACCAACGGTAATTCTATAGTAAACGAACAGAAATCTGAACGTATTAGAGAAATTTGCCCCAGATCACTTTTAATTCGACAGTTCTATGGTTTTTGTATACATACATTAAAGCCATGTATTTGCCCGTTTAAACAATAAAAGTCTAACAAGAAGATATTTATTAATTACTTTAAACTTTTACACCTATGTTTGTCATATGATTTTCCAAAATTTCCGCGTTAGCGAGAAGAGAAAATTGATAAGACAAAAAATCCCTGTGAAGAAAAATTTGCATAATTTTTGGCGACTTTGACAATTTTAGATGCCGAAAGGGAAACCGAATGATATTTATTGATTATTCTAAAGTTTTCCCTTATGTTTCTATTATATTTTTCCAACTTTTCTCTGCCAGCGGGAATAGGAAATCTAAAATTTAAAAAAAATCACTAAAATGTACAAAATTGCATCATTTTCGATAAATTTCCCATATGTAAACTCCAAATTTGAACCGGAGGATATTTTTTATTTATTTTAATATTTTGGACTTATGTTCCTCATGTACTCTGTCAACTTTTCCGCTCTAGGGCGAAGAAAATATCGGAAAATAAAAATACGTGAAAATTTACAACATTTTCGGTTAAAATTGGATATTTCGACCCAAAAATGGAACCGGAAGATATTTATTGATTGTTAATGAAATTTTGTGATTACGTTAGTGATACCAGTCCACAACTTTTTCAAGCTACGGAGAACAGAATTTAGAAAAAAAGTTTTTTACGCTCCGCCCATATCGGTATATATTGCAATATCGGACCATAGTTAGGATGAATACTGCCAATGAGAGGGATTTAGATTTATTAAATCCTGCTTTATGAAAATCCGAAAATTCAAATTTTTCTTCCAAGTAGTTTTCAATTTATGCTTAAAAAGTTGCATAATTATAGTTGACAGATGTGATTTGATATTTTGATATTTCTATGCATTCCAGTACTTTAGCACTTTTCAATGATTGCTTAAATGGCGACTGAGATTCCTTGATCAAGAAGAAGGCTTTCTCAATCAACAGTCTGGTACCGAACTTCAATTTGTATACAGCTCGTAAAAATACTCTTTTTATAGTAATTAATTTCTCGGAAATTGATCATACGAATTGCATGTTCTTTATTATTATTATTGTTATTTATTTATTTATTTTTCTTTTGTCTAATTGGAGAATTTAGAATCAATTTATGCTGTCAGAATTGGGTACTGCTATTGAAAAAAAAGTTAGGGTTTGTTTTAATATGTAGATGCACTCCCAAACTAATTTTATATACATCATTTAAAAGTAGACTTAATATAGAATTATTAGTTATAAATAATTTTACTTTGTAATGATTTGGCGCAGTGTTAGTTAAAGGGCTTACCTTTTTTTTCACAGCCGTATCAAAAAATTATTACACATATGATACTTTTAAAAGAATATTTTTACACTCAGCTAACTTTTAGCTTTCTTTTAACCATCCGTCTACCAGACGGGTCCATTGGACCCGACAGCAATATTTAATGTAGATAAATGGGTGTTTTGTCTGGTAGACGGAAGGTTAATTATGTCAGAATTATTACTTCGTTAATTAATATCAAATCATACTTAATAATGATATTGTCCATGCCACGGGTTATATATTTTTAAAAATTAAAATATATTTTGCATTCATTATGTGACGGTTTGGTTAAATTAATGAATATATACTAATGCTATCAGGAAAACGTACAGTGTATTTCAAAAAGCAAATTTTTCATTCAGGACAAAGTGATATCAAAATATAAAAATAAAACGTAATTAGATAAAAATAATTGAATTAGATGCAATGGTTCTACAAAAAATAATTTATACTTTTGAAATTGATAATATTAAAAGTTAGAAGTTATACTTTCTTATGTAGTTTTTTCTCTGTGTTTTCGATAGCAGGAAAATTAGGTTTTTTTATTAGAATATTATAATTAAATACTGCTATTTAGAACCTAGAAATAAATTTTAAGGTATCGCTTGCACGAATCTTCAGGGTAAGTCGTAAGACAAAACATAATAGTGTCTGTAAAGATGCGTACATGAGTTGACAAAAAACAATTAATTACTCACAAACCAACTTTATCAACGGTGCTGTTGCATCTACTTTATTTTATTCATTTCATCATATTCATACATCATCATCATCATTCATATCATCGTTTGCCAGCCTATTTTATTAACACGAACATCGAACATCAAGCTATAAGAGATTTTATAATAATAATAATTATTATTACATATATATTTATATTATATATACATGTATGTATTATTTATAACACGATAATTAGGATGAAATTTTCATATGAAGAAATGAATATGGCTGAAGTTTTCCTATAGTTACGATAGTCTTTTAGGAATACTGCTGTTAACAGAAGCGCGAACAAGCAAGCGAAAGACATTTATCTTATGTATAATAGTAATATTTGTGTTTAAATTTATTTAATTATAATATGAATATAGTTACATACATTCATTAAATGTACATATATATTAATAAGGACTTAAACACAACTAATACATAACGCATCAAAGTAGGAAAATTAGTCATGACCAGGACTCCGAATTATAGCTCCAAGTTGGTTATCCAGATGGAGTGTTTTCATATAGACTGCCGAAACCCATCTGATAGTTGTCATCTGATAGTTTAACTTATAGTTGTCAAAAATACATAAATTAGCATAATTCAGTTCGTTGAAAAAAATTTAATAATGCTACTATACTTTAGGTCATTTTAATTAGCTCACTTTCAGAATTTTTTTGTATGATCACTGATTAACATTTTAGTTTGTCAATTACATGATTTAAGTAGATAATAATGATACATTTACTCATCTAACAGCAAACGCTTCAAATTACATTAGTTTTAGACTTTCTCTTCTCGTAAAATAAATATTTTGAAACAAACGTAAGACTGAAACACTGTAACATTTAGGTTAATTGATATTTAATGTTTCCTGTAAAATTTAACATAAAGTTTAGCTGGTAACAACAGTTAGAAAGGCTTTCTGTGGCTCTCTACTGAATAATATATTATTATTATGTTATTTAGAAAATCATTATTTAAAGTATGTAAAATTTAAGATACTGTGGATATTCCAAACTCAACATTCCACAAATAGTTTGTAGCTTTTTAAAGAGATATTATTAAGCGAAAGTAGAGTGGAAAATTAAATGTATTCTCTTAGTGCATTGTTAACATACTGTATCTTCAATATACGACACATATTTATAATTCTTAATTTAAATAGTAAAAAAGAATATGGGCCAGTTCGTAAACAATCTTAAAATGTAGCAAACAGAAAATAGAGTGAAACAAATCATTTTAGGCACTGTTCTCTTTTCTAAACTGAAAATAATGAAATATTCGATTTAGAATGATAATTCAGATTTGGTCAATTACCTATCGAACTACTAGATGAATTTGAAGAAAATTATCCACGTACCTAGGTTGACTTAATTTTGCATAAATGTTCAGTAGATATTATGCACACGCATGTTATTGCGTAAGAATCATATGCATCAAACACTATGAGGGGGAGTTTGCAAATAAAAAATGTATTAATAGGGTTTCTACCCCACTGTTGTAACAATACAGCTTTCACAACGTGACCTCGTCTCACACTTTTATCACAACTATTTTCAAGCCTCGAGTACATTCCGGAGGTCGAAAGCGAGCTCCATATTTTGCCGGAGACATGCCTTATTTGATTCAGGAAACAAGATCTAGTTAACAAGTTCATCAAGTATATATCCTGACTTTTTTTAAATTCATCTACCAAATGAACTCGATCTGGACGCGCGTTGTAGTGCATTATATAAAATCAGGCCGACTGCCTCTTTGAAAAGACGTACATAGGGTATCAAGATACCATCCATATATCTTGCACTAATCACAGGGCATTTGCTAAACACAGATAGAAATGTGCACAAATCCAACATGATGCCAGCACACCTCATCAAACATCCGCTACAACAGTGGTATTGTGGATTCCTGGTTTTTTATCCGCAAATGTGTTTGGTCTAGAGTTTATATTTAGGCTGAATAGAAACTCGTGAGTAATTAGCCTATTTATCTCTGTTATAAAGTCTGTGAATTAAGCACCGTGGGCTCTATTGCGTGCAGAAATGCGTAGGACACAAGAAGTAAATATCGTTGCTAACAACGCTGTGTTATGCGCCATTTTGGAAACAGAAACTCTTGAAATCGCGTAAATCTCACGATAGAGCTGAGAATTAGTTACACTCTTTTTATCCCTTGCTGTAATGGCCAAATAGCGATCTCCATTGACCGTTGTGGCTATTAGATGGCCATGTCCATTTTTTACCTCTATGGTTCCAGCGTCTTTAAACACTTTTCATGAGTTGGACGGGACGCTGTTTGTTACATTGAAGTGTCTAAGAATCTGCACATGAGACTCATTTGTTTCCAATCATCCTGCGATTTATTATCTCATTGTATGACCTTAGTTGTTACTGTTTATTGCTATTTTCAGATGAATTTCAAAAAATGTAGCAAAATATACTAAACTTAAACGCAATAATTCTCATTAAGTACCATTTGGTTAATGTGATCTATAACCCTGATCAAGAACAGTCCAATGTAAGGAATAATACTTATTTTGTCTTTGTCAAAAGACTGCATTTGACCAAAAAAAAAAAAAACTGTGTGTGTGTGGATGGGGGGGGGGGAGATCAAACTATTAATGCAATATTCACTTTCATAATTTTTATCGAATGCTTAAAAATATTAATATAAAAAAAATGCAGAGAGTTAAGCAGATACAATTAAATAATTTAAGCTTATTTAGTTGCAGAATATTGCAATGCAATATTTAAAAACCCTAACTGTGTACAAACTGTACGCGCCATAAAATATCAAATTTTATCTAAACATCTGATTGTTTTTACTATTTGTCTGCAGTTTTTCTAGTAAAAACTGCAGACAATTAGATGAACTTTTATTTATTACATCTAATATTACTACAATTTTTATGCTAAAAACTGCCGGCAACATTGCTGCCAGCAGTTTTTGCCGAAAATTCAACGGATTTTTTTATTATTATTATTATTATTTTTTACAGTGTAGGCAGTCCGCCCGTACACACGTTTTCTCTAGAGTACTTGATACGTAAGAGTAGCACTTTATATTGAAATCTTTAGTCACGGTTTATTTCATCTAACGAAGAACTAGTCGTCGCTGTCTTCGGTCTGTCCATCCGTCACAGATTCCGTACAGGAAAACTGTATAAGTCACAGATTTCGAATTTTGTCTACTTATAGCTAAATACCTTGTGTCACACAACAAATCATAATTTTTTTTTAAGTCTGTTATTTTTGTTAAATTAGTTTTTTCAATGTCATCTATTTATAAAAAGAACCATAAATTCAATGTTTTGCATATAGGTAGACATCATAGCTAGGAGCCAAAGCATCTCACTAGCAAACAGAAGGTTCTTAGTTCGTGACCCATTGCTGAATGTCAAAATGTTCACATTAAAATGGATTAAAAATTTTATTAATATTCCATATCTTAATAAAATTTCAGAGTCTTTTACAATCATTAAGCTCGAGCCACGAACTTTTAATGATCATTTGTCATATTCCATTCATAAAATCTGGTATAATACGCTATAATTAATAAAAGAGCAGGTTTGCACACTCTCTACTCAAGTATGCTCGTGGACTCTTGGACGTATGTGTTTATAATTTAAATTTTTAAATTACGTTTAACATCTTTCTATTTTATCCTGGCGACATTCGTAGAAGCCAATGAAATATTGATAATTTTTAAGTGTATTTTAAATACTATGTTTTTATAAATGTGCCATTTAGCAATCTGTATTTAATTTAGAACACATTTTAGTATTGTAGTACAACGTGGAACAAAAATACATCTTCTAACCTTTTTAAGATGTGCATTTTGAATAATTAGGGTAACATCCCTAGTAATTGGCACATTAAGGACTTGTCTTTAAACTTACTTCTATTTTCATTACCAAGAAATAAAATATTTACTTGCAAATATTTTTAAATCAAAGAGTGCATATCTGTGCATCTATTTTGCCCACTAAAAGCAAAAATATTTAACAAAGTATTTTTCTAAAAATATATTTATAAAAAGTTCTGCAATCTTCAGTAATTGGCACTTAGACTTTTACAAAATAAAAGTAACCCTTTTCAACTAAACAAAACTGTTGTCAATTAAAATTTAAAATATACTATAAATAGTTAATAATAAATTGAAATGCATGCCTTTCTTAAGCCAGAGAAGAAGCATTTGCAACAAAAATGACTAATTTGATACAATCCATAATTGTTTCTCTTTCCTAGGCACTATTGTCATTCAGTAGCATAAATCAAAGTTATAATCTGTAAAGTAAATAAGAAATAACTGTTATATGGTCTTGCATTTTTAAAAGACTGCATATAAATCTTATTTTAGGACATTTCGTAGGATGTGCCAATTACTGGTGCCTGCCAATTACTAAGGATGTTACCCTAAATGAAGTGTTACTTTACTTTCTTTCATCTGCATTTTCTACGTTACATATCTAATACCCCTACACATATTTAAATAAATGCATCATACATCTTTTATATCATAGTTTAACACTGAGAAGTACAATTCCTGGATGAATATTCACATTTACAAAATTACACGTCCACTAATAGTGCATTAAAAAAATAAAAATATTTATTTTCAATTCAAATATTTATAGACGCGTGAAAAATAATGAGATAAAAAAATGACTAGAGAAATCACTGAAAAATGTGCCTTGATATATTTTCAAGAATAACTGGTTGCAGCAAAAGTGAATGGAATGTAAAATAGCTTCTTTGTATAGAGAAATATTTGTTCCCCAAGAAGTGGTTTTTGTTTATACAGCACTTTATATGGCATGTAATATTTGCAAAATATACAAAGAAAGACCTTTTGTTTGCTTTGCTATACAGAAACGCCACAGCATATTTTTTTGTGGTCTTTCAGTAGCTATATAGTTTACATATTTGAGCCTATATTTATACCTCGTTATATATTGTACAATTATAATACAGAACATAAAAAATAATTTTAATTAATATGTAATGTAACTTTTTAAATTATTTTTTTTTATAAATTATGCAAAATAGAAATTATTTTATTAACAGTTACGCTACTGTTTTAAAAATAATATCTTATTTTGCGTGTCCTCAATTAAATTAATGCACAGCACCTATAATCATCTAGCTCGTCTTTCTTTTTGCATATAACAATGCAAAAATTACACAAACAAATGGTTTAAAATTATAATATACAATAGTTACAAAATTTAAAATTTAATGAAAATCCAATAAAAAATTAAAAGGATTCAAATAAAAATATATTTAATTCCATGAAATACTACCATATAAAATTAATTCAATGATATATCATGATAGATAATGACTCTAGTAGGGCATGGCGTTATCATTAAATTTAAGATGGATTTGGCATTATTTCGGTATTACTTAATTTAATGCGTGTAATCGTAATAAATTTTGTGTCTGTACATTTTTACTTAAAGGTGCATCTGCTATAGCGATTAGGTTTCGATATTTATAAAAATAGCTGTAGTATGAAAGCACATCCCTTGTCACATTTTCATGCATTAAACAATCCCTTAAATTTAAAAAATTCATTAAATTAAAAAAAAACATTAAATTTACGGCAAAAACTGGTAGCACCAATGTTGTCAGCAATTTTTGGCGTAAAAATTGCAGTAAAATTAGATGTATTTTTTTTTATTACATCTAACTTTACTGAATGTTTTACGGCAAAAACTGCTAGCAACATTGCTGCTAGCATCTTTTGCTGTAAACTTAATTTTTTTTAAATGTTTTTCTATAAGAATTATCGTGTCGTGTGGAACATTTGCATAAATGTATCACATTAAAAAAAAATAATGTTCCTGTATATTTTATACTTTTTTGATATATAACCCTAAATTTTTAATCAGATAAGAAAATTAATTATAATTTTTAATATTTGTGTTCAAACAATAAATACTTCCTATGCACGCATACAGTATTATAGATTTCTTTCAACAAATACATGCTAAAAACGAAACAACTTGAAATACGATTAGGGTAGATAGGAATATAATTGGATTATACCAGAAAACTGCTGGATTTAAATTTGCTGAAAACTTGAGAAGCGACACTTTATGAAACAGTTAACTGAAAACAATTCTTGGTCTGTTGTTAATCTCTTTGTAGAAGAATATTGTAGATTTTTTTCCTGGTACTTTTTCAAATAAATTAATACTTGTGTTAGTTTAAATACTTAGCTAATTCACTAACAAAAATATTAAATAGAGCTTTTATTTTAAAATACCGTTCAAAAATCATTATTTTCAATCGATTCAAAATGTGTTTCACGTGTAATTTCTGTTATCGTAATACAGTAAGACATGTTCTTGTTTCAATTCCGAAGATAACCCTGTGCTACATGAATTACATGACTATTTTTTTAACCAGATTAGACCGGTAGATTTAGAAATCCAAAATATACCTTATTGAACTAATATGTATGAAATATTCTCTCTTTTATTTTTAGAGATATTTGCTTTTTTCGGCAGTTTTTATTTGCTAGCTCGTTGTAGAAAAGATTAATGGTTTTCAAAATTCTTCCTATTTATAAAATGCTGTATATTGTTTTGAAACAAAAAAATAGGCATATTTTTGTTAGCGCTTTTTGCTTTCTTGATTAAAGAAAAAAGATATATTGAGAAAACACATTTCAGAATCATTTTCGTTTGAAAATATGTATCGATAACACAAAACTAATTTATATATTTTATTATTGCCAAATTATGTTCCTTTTCTAAAAAAGTGAGACTTTTATTTGAAAAGCTACTTCTAGGAAATAATTAGCCTAAATATAAAGCTTGAATAGAAGTGAAATATTTTTATATATATTTGTTAAATAATTGAATAATATAAAAGTGGAAAATCACATAAACAAATGTGTTTAAAAGTAATGAAGGATAAATATTAATCCTTGAAATGTTTATTTATGCTTTCTTTTGGAGAATAGCAAAATTCTATAAAAGTGGAAAATCAGATTATTAAAATGTTAATGTTAATCATTAAAATGTTTGCAAGTTTTGGATTAAACTCGTTTGTTGTAAACGAGTTTTAGATCCAGCAAATCCTCCCCCCCCCCTTCGCTGCAATCTCTTTTATTATGAACACAAATAAGAATTTTTTGGAGTAATCTCTTATAATTTATAACTAATCACTAACTTCCGAAAATGAAAAAAAATGGTACATTACATCTGTAAACTACTGCTATTCTTTCATTAAATCACACTTTATATTGTTTTTGATATTTTACTTAGCATTGCCCCCAGCATTTCATTTATTCATATTTAATTTTTTTCATTCATATTCTGATGATAACATCTTAATTTATTTTTTGTTGCAATGGATAGAATAATATAAGTATTGGGTGAATCTTTAAAAAGAACGTTTAATTTTAAAATATTTAATATTAATAATGATCCCTTTTGTAAAATAAATTTTTCTAACAAAACTTAATAAAACTTACAGAAGCGCTTGTAAGTATTTTGAAAAAATATAGCATTTGATTTAAATAAAAACAATAATAATATTAAAAAAAACTAGTCGGAGGTGGATATACTAAAATTTTCTTCTATGTAATACACGTTAATATTTGCTGAATAATGAAACGTAGCAGAGTCATCAGGTAGATAATTTACACCAAAATTACAACTGCAACAACATATTTCAAGTTCTAACTTAATCTGAAATTGACAAAAATCCGTGCATTAGCTCCTCAGATAGAACTTTTGCGATTACCATAAATAATACCGCATAGCAACGCCACATGTTGAAAAATTTACACTAAAATCTAAAGAAATCACATTTATATCAGGGACTAATTGAATGTGAAATTTGATGAAAATTTGTGAATTAGATCCTGAGACAGAGTTATTGCGATAATCATGAATAATGCCATAAAACAGCTCCACCTGTTGAGTGATAAACACCAAAATGTAGAAAGTGTGAATTCATGTCATGGAATAACTGAATTGTGTGTGACAAAAATCAGAGTATTTGTTTTTGAGATATATCTTTTACGATAATCATGCATAATATGAATAGTAGCGTCACCTGTTGTGCGATTTATACCAAAACGTATTTTTAAAAAACTTATCTCAAGGACTAATGGAATCTGAAGTTTTATAAAATCCGTCTATTAGTTCTTCAGATATAGCTATTTCAGAAACCGTGAAAAAGGTAGCATAGCAGCACCACCTGTTGAGCTATACACTCCAAAAATTAATCAGATCCAGTTTATATTAAAGTATAACAGAATATAAAGTTTTGTGAAATTCCGTACGTTAGTTCTTGCGATAGAGCGCCCACAAAATTAATGTCACTTAGAGACAGATCGATTTACTCTTAGACAGACATTTCGTAGAAACATGTTTTTGGAATCTCTGAGCCACAAAACATTAAATCCGTCGAAAACTGGAATTCGAAAAAACTCACAAATCCAATATTTTCTTCTTGTAAAGATAGAATAAAGTAAAAATTAATCACTTATTTATTTAAGCATATTCAATGTATTACAAAATTTTAGCAAATTAACTATGATTTTCTAAACAATATCGTAAAATATAAAAAAGATAGAAGAATATTAAACAGAAAAAGAACCAGTATAATGTTATCAAAATAATTTTCAGTGCTACTGTATTTTTCTTTTTAACGTTTTAACTAAACTAATATTATAAATACAATTTTCATTAATTTTGCATTACATAACAGCAATTTATTTTTCATTTCTGAAAATGAAAATAAAATGTAAAGGGAAATTTGTATGTCAGACAACAATCATTTTGAGTGAAACACGAATTTCTCTATGTTTAAATTTTTTGAATTCTCTCTGATGGATGATGATGGCTTGTTATTTGGAAGGAAAGCAAACAAATTATGCTACATGGACAATTTTCTTAACTTATTTTGTTAAGTTGTACATTATTTTTTTTTCTTTTAACAGCACATACTGAATTGTGTTTCACAAAATATTTTATCCATTTGTTGCAGAAAAAAATTTATTTTTTTGCTATTTATTATAGTTATGTTACCTAAAAATTATGTTTCTTAAAATTTTAATTTAAATGTCCAAATAAGTACATACAATTGATGCTGTTTATCATTAAATATTAGAAAGTTTATCGACTGCATGGGTGGCAATTTGTTCTTGTATTTTATTGTTGTGGGCCTAAAGATGATCATTTATACATTTGCTGTATGTACACATATATTTCCGTCAAATTACTAAAAAGTCAACGTTTAAATATTTTTTTATTAAATACACAAAAATGCCTTATTGATGGCCAAAACATATTTACACGTAATAGTACACTTCTGATATTTGTTACAAAGAATTTACTGCATGTTTAACGTAATATGGATTTAAATACTTTACGAGTACGATAACATAAGCAACTTTATGTAAGATGCGTAGGATTTTAAGCTTATTTTTAATTTCCAAATATTCTAATGTAATTTATCGTGAATAATGTATGATTTGAACTTTAAGAGAAAAAGGCCCATACAAGAATTTAGTTCAGATTTAGAGATTACTCCACGTAATCCTACAATACCATATTGGATAGTGCTTTTAGCATTAAAATTAAAGCAACAGTGAATTGAAAAGTAATTTAATTCTCAGTTTTTGGAAATATGTATATGAATTATGCGACCAGAATTTAGATAATTTAAGCTTTTTAGCGTTTGGTAAAAAGTACCAGAAAGGTGAGTTGTAACATTAAATTAATTTTTTATTAATGCTAAGCATTTTTTTTATTTCTAAATATGAAACATTTTTATTAAAGCACATAAATCAATGTCTGAATTCCAGTTTTTGATTATTAAATGTGTACATATATTCAGAAAGACTATCAAATATAAATACTCTAACTTAATATATGTGTACTTTTAATAAATACAGCATATCACTTGTATTATTTTTCTATCAGTTTACAGAAAACTTTCTTGCATACATATAATTTTGCAGTTTAATTAAAGTCCAAAAAGAACTCATAAATGCACTACTGCACATATTATGTGTTAAAAATTATTCAGGGTTTGATTTATACTTCCAAAACTTATTAGTAAAATAATAAACAAGAGTTTAATGTTAAATGGAATTGGTAAATTCTTATTGACGGTGAGGAATATTTACCTTAGGTCTAATGTTTTATAAGTCGAAAGGGAATAGATAGAAAAGATATCTGAGTATAGATAGAGTTGACGTATTCTGTGATACAGTTTGAAAAGTTTACATCTCGTTCATGAAAGCTGATTATGAATTAGTTTGTTATTAATATTCCTTTCTAACAGTTAAGTCTTCAACGTATAAGTTAAAACATGCTGTAAAGAACTTAAATTTAGAGAACTACATACCTAAGCCTACGATAGATGGCGCTACTCGTCCTAAAAGAAAGGAAAGAACATTCCAAAACAGAACAATTTTTCAGTTGAGCGCGGGAGTTCGGAGTTATTGTGTAGTAAGATGGCGTAGTATTGTTTCTGGTATTTTGTGGAATATGTGATCTAAAAATGTTATTCTATTTTTTGTTAATTTGTGTCGTGCTCGTCTACGTGTGTGATTACGTGTAAAATAAATTTTAAAAAGACAAAAATGAGTTTTCCATCATGTCGACGTCTGCAGTTCTTCATCAATTCTACCTTGTTTTCTTACATACCTTGAAGTTTGGTTGGCAGCTTATGGGATATGAATCCTGGTGGAACAAAACAAGTAAGCTAAAACTAGTTCCAAATTCTTTTATTCTTAGTGCCTTGACATTTATTATCGATTAAATTTTTTAATCAGGATTAATAAAATTTTGTTTTACTTTCGTAAATTAATTACTATCTTTAGTAAAAGTGCGAATTAATTGGAGTAAAATATTCAGGTTCGAAGAGTATTAGAATTAGTGACTTATTCCCATCAAATAGTAAAAAAGAGTATAAAATTACTTTTGTTATTATTTCTTGCTACAAAGTGAAATTTTTCGAGTTCGTATGCTATTATATTTTAGAATATTGATAATTGTTCTTAAGTAAAGAAAAAGGTATTTCTTAAATAAAAAAAAAGAAAGTAATACAGTTATATTAATTTTTAGTAAGAATTATGATGGTAAAATTCTTTTGAATCAAAGTGATTTTATTTGTGAAAATGGTACAAATTCTATTTTGACGAAAGAACGGAATGACTTCGAAAAATAAAGTTGTCATTTAATCGTTTTGATTTATTGGATGAATGCCAATTTACAGAAGAAAGGTTCTTTCTGGGTTTGGTTATTTAGTTTATTCTAAAAGTAGAATAAGTTATTTTTTGTTTTTTGTTTCCTAATTCGGAAATAAATGCAGTGATATTTTTGTTTTGCTATTTTTTGAATGAAAAAGTATGACAAAATAAAAGTTTTGATCGAGAAAAAGATTAATTCTGATTTCTTTGTTAGGTTTTTATAAAACAATAAAAACTTTTTAAAATATCTAGATAAAAGATTTATTATCGTTTGAAAAAGAAAATTGAGTAGTATTTTAAAGTTTATTCTTTTCATGTAAAGAATAAAATTGTTGTGAGAATTATATAAAATACATTTTTGCAAATAATTTTGTTACGATTGCATAAAAAGTTTGAGAATTAAGAAAAATTCTGGTGTTTACGTAATGCTGTATGATTTAATTTTCATTGCGTAATATATTGATTAGAAATAATTTTGTCTGTTACATATGAAATACAGTTGTGAATTTCGAAAAAAAAATATTTTAATTGTATTTTTATGGTATTACATATGCTTATTTAATTTTTTTTAATTTGCATTTGGGTTTAATTTACCAAGAATTCTAGTAAATTGGTATATTGTGTTATTGCATACTGGTCAATTTTTCATATGTGATTGGGATTTAAATTTGATTGAAATAATAGATCTAAGTAGGGGATTTAATTGAAGTATGTTTTAGAATTGAATTATTAATTAAATTTGTTACTTGCTTGAGATATTGTTGTTAGTAAGTTAAGTAAAGAAAAATTGGGAATTATATAAATTTTTAAAATCAGCATTCTGATTTTGTTTCGATTTCGCTACTACGAAGATGTCTTATTTAACAAAGGGATCGAAAAGGGAAGACCTACAATTGGTAGCTAGTGAGCTTGGCATTAAGGATGTAGGGAATTTAAAAATCGCGGATCTAAAGAAAGCTATTCTAGAAATAGACGATTATGATGAAGATTTTGTTAAAGGAATATTAAATACAGTAATTGAGGATAGGAAAAAGAGCGAAGCGAGGGAAGAAGAAATACGACAGGAAGAAAAAGAAGAAAAAAGACGTCAAGAAGAAAGAGGAGAAAAAATACGTGAAGAAGAAAGGCAAGAACGTTTGGCTAAAGAAGCTCGTGAACATGAACTAGAATTAAAGAAATTAGAGCAAAGAACTCTAGAACAGAACAATTTGTCAGAGAGAAAGGTGGATCTTGGACCAAAGATACAGTTAGCACAAATTGTTCCGAAATTCGACGAAAAATCTGATGAGATGGGTCTGTTTTTGATTAATTTTGAGCGAAGAGCAGAGATGGCTAAAGTGTCGAAAACTGATTGGGTTGCATATTTGTTAGCTGTTTTACCCACAGAAGTCACAAACATGTTAGCCAGGGAATCACCCGAAGACGCGATTAACTATGATTTCGTTAAAAGTCTTATATTAGAAAGATACAAGTTGAATAGTGAGAAACTGAAACAATGTTTTTATCGCCATCATAAAACACCTGACAAATCTTGGAGGAACTACGCGCAAGAACTCGCTAGTTATTTTACCGCGTGGATCAAGGAATTAGTTGTTGACAATTTTGATCAACTTAAAGATCTAATTATTACAGAACAATTAAAGTTTCGAGTGCCTGCGGAAACAAAGGAACATTTTCTAGATAATTGGTTAAATTTTTTGACCCCTTTAGATTTGGCTAAAAAATTAGATGACTATGAGAGTATCAAAGAAAGTTTAAAAAAGAAAGAACTTCCTAAAAAGAATTTCTCTAATTTTCGACCCCAGTTTAAAAATTCAAATAACTTTGACTTCAAAAAAGAAGGTAAAGATGATAAGCCAAAAATGCATATTAAATCAGAATCGTTTTCAAGAAATCATAGAGAGAGAGAATTCGAGAAGAGGAAAACGTTACGTTGTTACGAGTGCGGATCGAGCAATCATCTTCGTCCTCAATGTGATAAAATTAAGAAATCCACAGAAGTGATTTCACATGTTGATGTTGAAAATGAACAAGATTCTTCCATAACGCCTTACCTTAGTGTGGGGAAAGTAAATGGTGTACAAATGGAAATTTTGAGAGATACAGGTGCGACAATAGATTTAATTGCTAAAAATATGTGAAGCCACATATGTATTTGAACGAGAAAGTGTGGGTTCGGGTGCCCTTACACGACGGTTTATTTTGCTTACCTCTCGCAGAAGTTGAATTGGACTGTGAAATGGGACATGTGATAACTAAAGCTGCTGTCTCTAGAGACTCTGTAGATTTAGGAAGATATTTGCTGGGAAATAAAACAGCCGAATTATTCGAAGATTGTAAAAAAGAAAAGGCATTGAAAGAGCACATGATAAATGCTGTGCAAACCAGAGCTCAGAAGAAAATTCTGGAGGCAGAGGTTCCTCTGGAGGAACCTGAAATGCACGAATTTTCTGATGTAACTTTAGAGAAGGATCAGAGCAATAACATAGCGAGTGAAGATAAGAAAATGAATGAGAAAAAAAATAATAAATCTGAAGACAAGAAGATAGAAAATGAAGAAGGCTCAAGTTTACCAGTTTGCGAAACTGTCTCATTGCAAGAACTTATCAAAATTTCTCCGAAGGAATTTTCTGAAGAGCAAAGGAAAAGCAAAGAGCTCAAACCTCTTATGGAAGATGCCAAAACGGAAAATACTAAGGATAGGAAATTTATTTTGGAGAAAGATATGCTTTTTTATAGAAGAAAAGATAAAAATGGTACTGAGAGGAAATTATTAGTTGTTCCTGAAAGATTTCGTGAACAATTAGAAAAATTTTGTCATGAAACTGTTGCATCTCATTTGGGTGTGGCTAAAACTAAAGATGCATTGTTTAAGACCTTTTATTGGCCAAATTGCTTCAAAGATATCGAAGAATATGTCCGAACTTGCGATTATTGTCAACGGGTTGGAATAAAGGTTGGAAAACGGGTTGGAAAAAGAAAGCACCTTTACAGATTGTTCCAGTTATTTCAGAAATATTTACAAAATTAAATGTTGATGCTTGTGGACCTTTACCTATTAGTACATTAGGGAACAAATACATAATAACTGTAATTTGCTTAGCTTCGAAATATCCTGATGCAGTTCCTACACCTAATTTGTATTCTACGACGGTTATTGATGCTTTGTTACAAATTTTCAGTAGACTTGGATTTCCTCGTATACTACAAACTGATCAAGGAAAGTCATTCATGAGTGCACTTACATCGGAATTCTTAGAGAAATTTGGCGTCAGAGTTGTGCGAAGCTCAGTTTATCATCCACAAAGTAACCCAGTTGAAAGAATGCACAGGACTTTGAAACGGATACTCAGAGTACTTTGTTTAGAATCGGAATCTGATTGGGAGAAGGTACTTCCACCTGCCCTTTTTGCATTAAGAACTGTAACTCATACTAGTACTGGATTTAGTCCAGCAGAATTAGTCCATGGACAGAACTTAAGAACTCCAATGATGTTACTCTATGAAAATTTGACTGAGCAAGAGATAGAAGAAGAGAGTGTGATATCCTATGTATTTGACTTAATGAACAGAATGAAGAAATGCCAAGAACTTGCTGCAGAAAATTTGGAAAAGGAGAAACAAACACAAAAATATTGGTATGATATCAAAGCCAGAAAACGAGAGTTTAAGGAAGGTGATCAAGTTTTAATTGTGGCCCCATCCAAACCAAATAAACTGTCAGTTAGTTGGATAGGACCTGGAAGAGTACTAAAGAGATTATCAGAAACTAACTACGTTATATACAATCCAGAAGGGAAGAAGTCCCAAGTGTATCATGTAAATATGCTAAAACCTTACCCTCAAAGAAGTGTGGAAAACGTAAATTTACTTACTACAAAAACCACCTCTAATGATGAAGAAGATGATGAAATTCCGAAATTGGATGAAGAAAATAAAGACAATGCGTTGTTAGAGGTATGGCAAGAAATCCAACAAAATAAAAGATTAAATGAAAGTCAACGAGAAGAATTAGGACAACTTATTGGAAAATATGCTGACTCTTTTTCGACTGAACCAGGATGCACAAATTTAGTTGAACATGACATTGAACTGGAATCAGAAAATCCAATCTGTGCCCGGCCTTATAAAATGTCGCCTAGACAGACGGAAATTCTAAAGGCTGAAGTCGAGAAAATGTTGAAACTGAAAGTTATTGAGCCAGGTGAATCTGACTTTGCCTCTCCATTAATTTTAGTTGAAGTTCCCGGTAGAGAAGCAAGACCCTGCATAGATTATCGCCGTTTAAATAAAGTGACTCGAACAAAATTTTATCCTTTGCCCGACAATGAACAGTTAGTAGAAAAGGTGTCTTCAGCCAGGTACATTTCAGTTTTAGATCTGACCAGAGGTTACTGGCAAATACCGTTAACCAAGCGTGCTCAAAGATATGCAGCTTTTGTGACAAATTTTGGGACGTACATACCGTTGCGCCTCCCTTTTGGTTTAAAAAATGCTCCATATGAATTTAGCCGACTTATGGCCGTATTGCTGAAAAACTGTGAAGAATATGCGGTGCCTTATCTGGATGACGTGGCGGTTTTCTCGCAAACTTGGGAAGATCATTTAAAACACCTAGAAGAAGTTTTTTAAAGATTGAGTGAAGCAAAACTGCATATTAAACCATCCAAATGTCAATTTGCCCAAGCTTATGTCAAATATCTTGGACACTTAGTGGGTCAAGGTCTTAGAACTCCAGGAGAACTGAAAGTTCAAGCCATAAAAGAGTTTCCAGTTCCTACTACTAAAACTCAAATCCGATCTTTCTTGGGTTTAGCTGGATATTATCGAAATTATATCCCGGACTTTTCTGTAATTGCAACGCCTCTCACTAATTTATTAAAAGGAAAGATTTGCAAGTCAATTATAGACTGGAATGAGGACTGTCAAAAGGCATTTGACGAACTGAAAGTTAAACTCTCTGAAAATCCTGTCTTATATAGTCCAGACTTTACAAAACCTTTCATCCTTCAATGTGATACTTCAAATTTGGGAATTGGTGTAGTCTTATCCCAGTTGAATGAAAATAATGAAGAGCATCCTATAATGTACTTGAGCAAAAAGTTTTCAGACAGAGAACGAAAGTTTAGTACCACCGAAAAAGAATGCGCAGCTATTGTGTTTGCAGTGCAAAAACTACGATGCTACTTAGATGGCCATCAAAAATTTCAAATCCAGACAGACCATAACCCTTTAGTATGGTTAGAAAAGAACAGCGGAACTAATCCAAGACTTTTAAGATGGGCTTTGATTTTACAGTCTTCCAATTATGAAATTGTTCATAAAAAGGGAAAACAACATCGGAATGCTGATAGTTTAAGTCGAGCTATAAAAGTCTAATTGATTAGAATGCTAATATGTATATATGTTTATTTGTATAACAGTTAAATTTGAATTTGTTATATTATATGTGTGTAAACTATTTTGTTTTTTAAAAAAAAGATAGCACTTGTATTTGTAAATTTATTTTGTATAGATTATTTTTTATTTCTTTTTACGGTGGGAATAAGTCTGGTTCAAGGTGCTAAAATGTTTTTGGAACTAGTGCTACCAGAACTATGTTTTAAAAAGAAACTTTTCCTCGACAAGGCCCGGAAAAGTTTTCCCCCGGTGGGGAGGAGTCTGTAAAGAACTTAAATTTAGAGAACTAAATACCTAAGCCTACGATAGATGGCGCTACTCGTCCTAAAAGAAAGGAAAGAACATTCCAAAACAGAACAATTTTTCAGCTGAGCGCGGGAGTTCGGAGTTATTGTGTAGTAAGATGGCGTAGTATTGTTTCTGGTATTTTGTGGAATATGTGATCTAAAAATGTTATTCTATTTTTTGTTAATTTGTGTCGTGCTCGTCTACGTGTGTGTTTACGTGTAAAATAAATTTTAAAAAGACAAAAATGAGTTTTCCATCATGTCGACGTCTGCAGTTCTTCATCAATTCTACCTTGTTTTCTTACAATGCATATCATTAAAAGTTATTTTCATTATTAACATATATCTTTTCTAATTTTGATCAAACGTTATAATATTTCTTTGTGCAAATACAGAATATTGTTTACATTACAATGTAATCAGGTCATAAAATAATTTCTTCCACACAACATTTTTGCATGTTTTCACGTTAAAAATTTCATAAAATTTTACAAACCCCAGTTTAGTAATGACTCACAGTAGCACATGGCTCAGGACCAAGTAACTTGTTGTATATTAATCAGACTAATCAGAATTAACTATGATGTCATAGATTGCGCGGTGTGATTAGGTTACCCCCTTTAATTTATTTTAGAAAAAATACACTCTAAATTTAAAACAAATTATTTTATAATAAACAAATGTATATTAAGTAATTAAGAAAGCATTTAATAATGCTTATTTCTTTGGTTGAAAAATATTTTCTAATGTTTAACGGCATTAATTCAACTCTGACATTGGAGATTACGTGAGACGACTGGATTACCCAAATCAGTTTTAAACAAAAAATGAATTATAAATAAAAATATAGTTTGGTTACGAACAATAAGTACAAACTCACCAAAACTCACAAAACAGCGAATAAGAGTACCCACTAAATTTCACGTTTTAATCATAGTTCGGGAATTTTTGTCTAATGATCATGTAACTTATACTTATTTTGACAATATTTAATTTTTTAAGACATAAAATGACATTTTACTTGTTTTAATACTTATATGCTTATTAAGCAGGAATGTTGTTGATTTTAATGAACGTATCTAAATGAAATATATATATATATATATATATATATTCTTTTGCAACAAGCTAGTCTTCTTCATTATCAGTCTTATATATGATGTTCTCGTTACTTCCCAAACTCACTTAGCACAATCTATTTGCAACGGTCATTGATATGATACTCTCCCATGCTGCGATAAGCATGTCCATCATGTCGAGGACTATAGTAGGATGAGACTTTTTGGATACTCGTAGCAAGAAGGGTTGGACATGTTCCATTTTTGTGAAGGTATATACGTAGTACATGAATCTTCTAATTTTCTTTGCCATTATTATGCATTTCTTGATCTATTGGTTGGGCAAATTTGGAGGTAGAAATTCTTCTTAGATATTCTCCACGTCTTCGTTATCTTTTGAATGCGCAGCGCAGTTTTCTACAAGCTAGAACACATGGGGCATTTTTTCCCGTACACAATTCTGCGGTCAAAATTGTGAATCGTGTGTGTGTGTGAATTGTGAATTGTGTGTGTGTGTGATGAAAAAAATTTCCCGTTATCCAAGCTTTGACACGATTATTTTCGTACGGGCGCAAAAAATTCTGGACATTTTTAAAGCATCGTGTGTTGTGTAATCTCCTTTTCACTAGTACTTATAACTTGTCTGATCAATTAGACTTGGTACCGAGCAGAACAGAAAGACGGTTTTTGCTTAGTTTATTACTACGACATGTTACGTCTTTCATAGCCATTATTTTTTTGTGTGTTTCATATTGTAAATTCCAAAATTTTAAACATTATATATATTGTAGCTTAAGTAGTTATTTAAAAGCATCGAAACACATTAGCTTTCACTCAATCGACGTCTTCATTGTTGATATCAGATATTTCACCGCACACTTGCTTGAAATATATTCCGTGGTGAGGTTTCAATCGATACAATAATCCATTTGAGACATTGAAATCTATCAATCCCATTTTTGGCTACTTCCGAAGCTGTTTGTTGGGTTAATACACTGCTTATTGGGGCATGCCCATAACACTTTTGATCAAATCACTCATGTTTTTTTCTTATTCTTTCTCCTTTTCGGAAAATTTGTTTCTCTTTTTTTTCTTTTTTTGTTTTGTTTTGTGTTGTTTGCCCCGAAACAGCTTGATTAACGATGACATCCATATTTTTAAATAAAGTCATTTAGTTAATTCCCTGGTAGCAAGCACTAAACCTATTTTGCTTGGCCTTTCATCGATTCCTCCAAATGTGCTCGCCAAATAACACGGGTATGTCATTGCGAGCAATATCTAAGAACCGGTTTTCGATTAGTGTTCAGATTTCTCCTTAAAAATTTGTTGATCGCATTTTCACATAATAATATAATGGCCCAATATCAAATAACGGTGAAATTTTGGGATAATCACAACGTTTTCTTTAAGCGCAAATCTGATTGGTTGAAACGAGAAGCAGCTGAAAACCCCGGATGAACTTGTTGACAGTCGGCTCGGCGGGAAGTAGAAAGCGCCGCCATTATTTCTAATTTCTACTACGTCCGCGTGTTGTGTATTTTCCAAGTTTGTTTTCGGGAATGTAGTCAGGTAAGTACCTATTTCATTCTTTCTAATTTTGCTACTTTGTTTAATGTATTCACTACATGTATTCGCTACTTTGTTTAATGTATTCATGTTAAAACAACCTAAAAATTATTCTTGAAAGTGCAAGATGAATGCATTGTTTTGTTTATTGTTTTATGTTTGACGTTAGCAGGAAATTTGCCGAATACCAAAGCTTCGATCAAAGTGTATGCCGAGTATTCGGCTTTCGGCTACCGAATATTTAAAATGAACACTAAAATTATTTGTCATGTACCATAATACAGTATTTTTTGAAAAAGCACTTCAACACATATGAGTTAGAAACTTTAAAAAAAATTGTAAGTGCAGTGCTTATACTGGAATGGTGGATAATAATGCTTTTTTTTTCTCCTGCCAAGGCTGGTAGTAGAAACAGTGCAGCGCCTAAACGGATACTGCAGATTAAAAATAAAATTTGTGTTTAAAAATGTTAAATGTTTATCTCTTTTAAATAAAGTTTATTTGGTTGGAAATTTTTGCAAATGTTTATGAACTTGTTTAATGTTTTTCTGCGATTTGCGACTTTTTACATTCAAAAGGGGAATTCGGTTTTAATATCTTGGTAAATATTATCCTCTTTTAAATAATGTTTTGAACAAATCCTTGATTAAGCAAAGTGACTAGCATTTTTCAAGAAAGAGTGACAATATTAAGGAATGGTTTGCCCCCAAAACAGCAAATAAACTGGTAAAAATGAGTTCATATTTTCCAATCGTGGATTAATATATATATATATATATATATTTATTTTTAACATGCATTTATTCATTATTAAGTTAGTTTATAGATTAATAAAATAAGGGTTTTGTTGAGCAGTGAGAAATTGATATCTTTGTAAAAGTTAGTGATTAAAATAGTTCACATTTTAATAAATACAATAATTGATATATATATTTTTTTTCATTAGTTTTTCTTTTATTTATTAGTTGTCTGTTTTAAGCATATCATTCGATACATTCAGAAGCGGATTAACTACCATCCGGGCCCCTAGGCTTGACTTTCTGAGGGCCCCCTTTCATTCCTTCACAGAGGTATATACTGGAAAAATTAAATCACATGCTTGCTTCATTAACTCATAAATCATTGATAATAAAAATATAAATGATTACGACAAAGTATTTCACACGTCTTTTGTATTAAATATTAATGTCCGACCAGTGTAAAAGAATATTTTCTTGTTCTTTATATTAGGAAAAATTTAGCACCGGGCCTCCTTTTCTTCTGGGCCCCTAGGCTTCAGCCTACTCAGCCTAATGGTAATCCGCTTCTGGATACATTTCTTGACTGAGTTTTAATGTTTGTAAATTAATATTTATCTTTTAGTGGTGTTTCTTAGTGGCACTCCACTCGCATATAACTTTTCATTTTTGCTGATAGTGGAAATATAGATCTTAGGAAAGGCGCAGCATTTTTTTTCGGAAAACATTTAAGAAATTATTAGAGTTTGCAGACAGTTTTATATTATATCTAAGTCTGCCTACCAGTAGTATTTATACTATTTTATTTTCTAAAATGGGGCAGATTACAACTAGATAATGCTTAAAAAACTATTCTTTTTATTTACACTGCCTATGTTAAATTTTGATTACAAATAATAATGCTATACGTTTGTAAATGATCATTTAATCACTGAAACATATTACAATAACATCAAATGAACATTGGTCATCATGTAATTTACAACTAGCAATGCACTACTTATTGTTTTTTTTTTAATAATTAATTTAAATTATGTTATTAAACTAATTACTTGGAATATTCGGCCAAAGCCAAAAGTTTGGTTTATTTGTCGAATATCGAATCATCTATCTGCTATTGAATCAATCCCTAATTTATGCACGGCAACTTATGAAAAGTAATAGTTTCAAGTATTTGACTGCAGGGGCTTGAATAGAAAATTGAACCTGGGGCAAAGTCTCAATTTGGCACACCAGTCCCGAATTTTTCTTGTCAGAGGCTAAAAATAATGTTGTGGTAGTATAAATTTCTGTGCCCTGAGTGATCACTCCCTTTCGCACAGCGCTGGTTGACTGCCAGATTTGATCTAAATCGAAAGAAAATTATTCTATTTTTTTAGATGCAATATATTTGTTTTTAATTTATATTAAGTCTGAAAATAATTATAATCAGTTGTGAATATTTGACTATTTTAATATTAAAGAACCCTTCCAAAAAATTATTATAGAATGATAAAAATTGTGTGCTATTTTATGTAATTTTTTTGGATTTAAATAAACACCCCCGCCCTTTTTTCTCCATGTTTTTCTTTTTAAAAATCCCAATTGCTGTGATTTTAATTAAAAGATAAGGTCAAAAAATGCTTATTTAAAAAAAATAAATAAATAAATAAAAAAATCTGACTTTAAATGGCATTAGTGCATATTAGTTGCGAGAATAATTGACACAAAATTTCATTTTTTTTTTTTTTTTTGCTTGTTTTAAAACCAAAACATTACCTAATATTTTATGCATGTTACTTGATATGTTCTTTCTGGTTGCTTACGTCTGTCTAAAATTAAAAAATTAAAAAAAGGCTATCTGTTTTTATATACAAACATAAGTAATTAAAAAAAACATATATACATTTTATGTTAGCTGTGCACAAATCTGGACAATAGTATTTTTCTCAATATTAGCAGCTTTTATTTTCCTTGAATATAAATTAAAAAATTGGAATAAAATGTTTGGGATTTTGATATTTGAATGAAGTTAGTGATGGACGATGTTAACAGTGGCATGGAAAGGGAAAATCCTGTCCAGGGGAAAGCTAGAATTTGATGCCCCCCCCCTCTATACCTTTTTTCTGACAGGCCAAAAATGACGTTGGTAAATATAAATTTGGTGCCCCCTAAATTTCTTTGCCTGGGGCGACTGCCCTTTTCGCATGGCGCTGGATGTTAATATAATTAAATCCCTCAAAGCAGAATACTTTGCAATGTTTTGCAATGACATTCAGCTGAACAAAAATGTTCTGCGGGAATGATAAAGAAAGACGCAATCAGATTTTTTTTTTACATATGAGAAAGTGAGTCTTTTATAGAAATGTATTTTTTTGCACCTCTTTGACGAAATTTGTGGATTTTTGTGCTTTTTTTTTTTTTTCGTCAAGATTTGATTTTTTTGCACTCTTTTGACAAAATTTTTAGATTTTTGACACTTTTGAGGTTTTTTTTTTTTTTCTAAACAAAGAAATTTTGAAAAAAATCTGCTGTTTTTTAAAGATCTTTTGACAAAATTTGCCATTTTTACAGTTTTTTTTCTTATATTTGTAGCTTTTTTGTGATCTTTTGGTAAAATTTATCATTTTTCTTAATCATGTGACAAAATTTGTCGTTTTAACGTAATCCTTTGGCAAAATTTGTCGTTTTATCGTAATCCTTTGGCAAAATTTATTTTTTCGCATCCCTTTGACAAATTTTACTTTTTTTTTTCGTGATCCTCTGAGGAAATTAGTAATATTTCTTCGCATGATTGAAGAAATTGATTATTTTCGGCGACCATTCATCAAAATTCACAATACATTTTATGCTGTGTTGAATCCAGCAGATGGTCTAGGGAAGATCCCTTCACCCCCTCCCCCCCCCAAAAAAAAAAAATCAGTTTTCAATTTTCAAAAAGTAGGGCCTCCCAAAGAAAAGTGCCTGTATTCAACACTGAATTTGTCTTTTTTTTTTTTTTTTTTTTTTTTTTTTTTTCCATGTGCAAATTTTTGATTTTCTTTGATTGAATGGTGAATTATGATTTGAAATGTTCTGTGACATACGTCACACTTTTAAGAATGTTCTGCTTTGGTGATTAAATCTATATTATGAACTATTTCATTTTTATCGATACTAATACTTTTTTTTAATCAATGTCTGTAGTAAATACAGTGAAATCTGTCTAAGGCGGAATCGCTTGGGACTGAAATAAAATTCCGCCTTAGACAGATTTCCAGGTTAGACAGAAAAACTTTATAAATATCCCGTTTGCAGAGTATTAAACATTTCTTTGGCTAAAAGTTAAAAAAAATGTATCTTCAATTGCTTTAAAAATTAAATAGACATGAAATCTTTACATATTTTTATATATTTATACTAATAATAATTTACATTACAAATTGATAATACACATACACTCAATCAAAAATTATCAATCAAAATTACAGATTTTAGTGAAAATAAAATTATATTTACCTTAATAAATGCCTTAAAATGATGTTTTAAACTTATTTAGAAAAAAAATCGAATATTGTTGTTTGTTTATTTTTTTTTCTTAATGGCTTCTTTTTCCGTAGCACATTGTATTTCAGTCAACATTGGTATCATTTCATAATTGTTTCGCTCTATGTAAAAATTCTGCAAAAGCTTTATATTCTTAAGAGCTTCTTGATATGACTTGATGCTTGTCACTTCATATTCATCAGTGCTACTCCCACTGTTGTCCTCTAGCTTTTGCGCAATGAGAAAATCCACCGAATCATTATAATCACTTGTAGTAAGTTCATCGTCACCATGTATGTATTCAGTAACATTTGTATGTCCTTGTCCATCTGGAATGAAACCGCTTATGTTATTCATCAGGTCTTGAATCTCTTCTTTCTCAACATCATCTTTATTACTATCTGAAATTTCTTCGATGTCGAAACTGAACCCCGATTTCTTAAAGCATTTTATTATTGCATCAGGTGTGATTTCTTTAGAGGACCTGTCAATCCACTTAATTGCATCCAAAATGGTTACGGTCTTAGCTAGTTCGGATGCAGACTTAGCTGTTCCCATTGCAGCTAAAATTGATCTAAGGAAATACTTTTTGTAGACAGTTTTTAGAGTTTTTATTATCCCTTGATCCAAAGGCTGAGTTCTAGATGTGGTATTCGCTGGTAGGAAATGTAATTTCACATTTGTTAACTTTATCTCGGGATGGCAAGGTGCATTATCTAAAAATCAGGGTTGGAAAAAAATCATGATTTTTTTAAAAAAATCAAAAAAATCGGATTTATTTGATTTAAATCAGATTTTTTTTATTTAAATCGGATTTATTTGATTTTTTTAGAATCCTACATTTAATTACTGTTTTTTTATGTTTTTTACAATACATGGAGCAGTTTTTTGTTATAAATAACTAAAAAAAGAATAAATAATATTTATAATTTATAAAAATTATATAAGAAATAATTACATAGTTAAGAAAATATTACATTCTAGTTACTGATTGGTACTAGAAATTAAACATCTAGGCTTTAATCTAAAGCTATTCTATTATTTTCTAATTGAATTGTGCACACTAAATAAAAAATAAATTTAAATATATTGTAAATGAATAGAAAATGGTAAAATTTAGAAACAAATTAAATACAGTAGTCTCCCTCAAATTTGCAGCCCTTATATCCACAGATAATTTACAGATGTAAACAATGAAGCTTTCAAGTTAGGTATAGGGACAAAATTTGACTTTTTTATTTTTATATCAATTCTATATATATTTTAACCTGTAATTTTCATTAATTTTATAAATTTGTCTTTTTTCATGAAGGAAGAACAAATTTATTTCTGAAAAAATTCAAGGTATTGCTAATATCAGTGGTGATCACAATCTTTTTGCAAAATGCATTTATACATTCATCAAGCTTTTTTTATTATTCAGTTCGGTTAAACCTGAAATAAAAGTTCTTTATTTTATGATTTTGATGCTAGTTAGTAGTGCACCTTTTTGGGGAAAGTTTCATTGAATAATTTAGGAAAAAATGCATCTCATCTTTATAATAAATATTTATTTATACATTATTGATTATTTACTTCATCTTTGCGGCTTTCAATATTTTAATCCATCTTTAATTATCTAAATTTTTATTAGTTTATTAACTTACATAATTGTTTTAATGTTTTACTATATTATAAGCACTCATTATAATTTTAATTGCATTATTGATTACAATCAAATTACTGTTTAAAAAATGTAAACAAACCAATGACCAGAAAACCACAAAATTCTAAAATCCACACAACCTCTGGTCCCAAGCTGTACAGATTTGAGGGAGTCTACTGTATTCATTTGATGCAACTATTTATTAAGGGATAAAAATCGCAATTAATTCAATATATTTTAAGCAAATAGGAAAAAAATTAGGGATTTAATTGTTTGAACAAAAATATTAATTTAGAAGCTTTGTCTACTCCTAATTTATTATGAAGGCTTGAATGAACTAGTTCAAAAGAAGAAAATTGTCTTTCTATTCCAGCAGATGAAGCTACGGCTGTTGTTATTTGGTAAATAAACTCAATTTCAATTTTGATAATTCTCTCTTTTTCTCCCATTACATTAAAAGACTTCCACCAATCATAATCTGTCATAATACCTGAAACTTTTTTCTCAAGCAATGTTAATTTTTGGAATGGGCCATTTTTTGCTTAAAAATGTACTACAGTGGTGAGATTTAGACAATCTTCTTTAATGAATGCCAAACCTTCATTATTTTCCCGTACACGAAGTGAAATTTCATTTCGATTTAAAACAGAGGAACTTACTAAAATGACAGTCATTAATAGCTTGTTCATATCTTGCTTTAAATTTTGTAATTCTATTGTTATCTAATACATTTTCTAACTTTTTACACAAAATTTTCTTTCGATATGTGCATTCATGTGATATTGCAGAATATTGATTTAAATCAAATGATTTTTTTAAAAAAATCGGTTGATTTAAATCTAGATTTAAATCTTGATTTAAATCAGTTGATTTAAATCGTGCCAACCCTGCTAAAAATAATAACACATGGCGGTTATCTCTTTGCATTTTTCTATTAAACAATTTCAACCATTCTTCCATGATTACTGCTGTGTTCCACGCTTTCCTTTGAGATTTCCAGATAACCGGTAAATTTGACACATCAATGTTTTTGAAACATCTTGGTTTCTGTGATTTTCCGATTACTAATGACTTTTCCATTTCTCCTTTCATATTGCAGCAAAGAAGCAATGTCAGGCGTTCCTTAGAGTGCTTTCCACCAAAACATGCTTTTGCTTTTTCAGTCAGAGTTTTCGTAGGCAATTCCCGAAAAAATGGTCCAGTTTCATCACAATTAAAAATATCCCGTTGAGCATAACCATCTATTAATGTAGAAATTCTGTTCATCCATTTTTCAACATCAGAATCCGGAATATCTTTTGATTCGCCACATATCTGTTTCAATGACAGATTATGTCGAGCTCTGAAGCTTATCAACCAGCCATTTGATGCTTTAAAATCTTTTTCCCCAATTTCTTCAGCGATTTCTTTTGCGTTTTCCCGAAGTAAAATTCCTGATATGGGAAAATTTTTTGCTCTGGCATTGCAAAACCATTCCCATGCTAGTTTATCAATGTCTTCGTTTTCAACTTGCCTTTTACGTTTGCGAGTGCAATCTCCCCCTTTTTCAAATTCTTTACGAAGTTCATCTTTCTTTTTGATAGCATCATAGATTTGAGTCTTTCCACATTTGAATTTTTCACATAAGCTTTTAGCTGGGATATGTTGTTCTTTGAGTTTAATAATATCAATTTTGTCTTTTAAGGATAAAGTATTCGAAGTTTTTGATTTATTATCCATTTAGGAATAATGATTTAAACTACACAACAAATCTGCGAGTTTATACGACAACGATAACACTTACTGACTTAAACACAAACTAAAATAACTTACTCTTCGTAAAGTACATCCTATTCGCGTATTGAAAGATCTTGTAGATATTTCTGGAAGTTAAGGCAATATTCTTTTTGTCTGAAATTCTTGGAAGAAATCAACTTTCGTTGTATTATAGGACAAATAAAAAATAGCAGCTGACCAGGAACAAAGCTATTTCGGAAGACCATGAAAGGGTGCTGAAAATTTCCATAAATTGTGAATGTTGCAACCCTCCCTTTTTAAACAGATTCTCTTATCTTATTGTTGTGGTGTTTTCTAAAGGAGATTGAAGCTGTTATGTTTGGGAGAAGAGAGATGAGAACACTTATTTTTTGTTTAATCTAAAATAGGCCAAGTGATCATAATAGTGGGTAGACGTACATTGCATTGGATGAATGCAGCAAAAGACCCGTAATAAAAGAACATGACAAAAGGCAACCATTACAGTTCTTAGTAGTAATTCTTTAACTATGATAATAATAACTCAAAGTAATTTGTAAATGAAAAATATAAAAGAAAAAGAAAAATGTTACCTGGAATTCTTGGCAAATGAAGGAGTATTCACGACGACGAATAAATTGACTTTTGACACATTAAATGACGAAAAATTGAAGGAAAAAATATTTTATTTATAAATATTTGTGAAATACTTCATGACTTGTATATTTCAATATATATTTGCTTTCATGCACATCTTTATATAAGTAGATTATTATTTATTTCAAACAAATGTTTCACAAGGATGATACACAGGAATATATATGTTACAGGCCAAACCCGATTTTAGGCCAAACTAGATTAGCCTAGGCCAAACTAGTCTATCCTAACGCCCATCGGATAAACTAGTTTTTCCTAGGCCAAACTAGTCTATCCTAACGCCTATCGGATAAACTAGTTTTTCCTAGGCCAAACTAGTCTATCCGAAAGCCCATCGGATAAACTAGTTTTTCCTAGGCCAAACTAGTCTATCCGAACGCCCATCGGATAAAATAGATTTTCCTAGGCCAAACTAGTTTGGCCGAACGGTCATTAGGATAAACTAGTTTAGCCTGCTACTCATTGGTTTCAACTAGTTTATCCTAGGCCGAACTAGATTGTCCTAGGCCAATTCAATTTGGCGTGATATTTTTTAATCTAAAGACTGCCACGGCGCCAACTTTCTAATTTTGATCTATTTTATCCTAAGCCGATGCAGTTTGACGCGCATTTAGCTTAGAGACTATCAAAGCCTGAGAGCTAATGTGCTCGCAGATTCTGTGTATGTGTATGTAACAATTTAGGTACGTATGGCCGTATGTACATACGTATGTACGTACGTGTGTACGTAATGCGATAACTCCTGATAGAAATGTCCAATTTGCTTCAAATTTTGGACATAGATTTATCCTGATAATGAACTTTCCTGATTAGTTTCAGGGGTTTATTGAATAAGAATAAGGGGAGGAGAACAAAAGGCTAATCCGCACCCCCCCCCCCCCCCCACAGACACACTCCTCCTTATTTTAGTTAAGTCAGTTTTCCATGCAAAATGATCAGATTTTATTAAAATTTTAGGTATAATATCATTTTGATAAGGTACATCCATAATCAGTTGTGGGTGTTCATTGTTTACGTATAAAGAAAGGAGCAATGGGAGGTATTAATTTATGTAAATAGGTCTTTCACAGAGAATTCACCGATTTGTTTCAAATTTTGGATGTATGTTCCTTCTGATAAGGCGTTTACCTGATTAATTTGGGGGGTTCTGAGATATAAACGTAGAATGGATTTTTTTTCAATCGGATAGAGACTTTCGGTTTTATGAAAAGATTTTTAATTCGTAAGAGATATTGGTTATTGCACACATCACTTCAGGCGAAATTGTTCATATTAAGAAACTAAATATCCGAATCCTTTTAAAAATAAGAAAAAGCTTAAGTAAAGCATGGCACTTGAAATTTAGGATGGGGGGGGGGTAGAGTAAGAAAACGCTAGATTTTTTTTTTTTTTTTTTTTTTTTTTTTTTTAATCTCAGCACTTTTTAAGGTTTTAGCTGATAATTAAATATTACCATTATTTGAAACTTTTAGAAACATAATAAAACATGATGTTAAATATTTAAGAAAAAAGATGGCGCGTCAAATACCACTATTTACTATTAGTAATTTTTGTAAAAATGTTAAATTCTTGTTGGAACTGTTTGAAACTTTGTGATAGTTTATAACACATGATAAAAATTGTAAAAAAAGTCCCATTACGAAAGGGAAAGAGGGGGGGAAGAAAATCAGGAAATATAACGGAAATTCTAGGTTGATCTAGTTGAAACTTTAAGATAGTTTATGACACATGATATAAATTTATAAAAATATGTTCCGCGTTTAATGCCACTATTGACGAATAGTGATTTTTGAACGATTTACATGAAAATGTAATCAGAATTAATTTATATCAGGGACTATCTGAATATAAATTTATATTAAATTCCGTTCATTAGTTCATGAGATACAACTATTGTAAAAATTGTTAAAAATGCATCATAGCATAGCCGTGTTGAGTGATTTACTTCAAAATAGAAACAACACCAACTCATCTCATAGACGAAATGAAACTGATGTTTGATGGAAATTCGTGTATTAGTTAAGATAAAGCTAATGCGTAAATCATAAAAAATGCAAAACAGCAGCTCCACTTGATGAGCAATTTACAACAAAAAGTAATCAGCATCAATTTAGATCAAAGGCTACCTGAATGTAAATTTTTATTAAATTTCGTGCATTAGTTCTTCAGCCGCATCCCTACAGCTTGCGACAACGTATAGCAGGTGTGCTGCACACGTACTGCCGAATTCCCTCTTTCTTTTCGAACGAACTTCGAAGAGAACGAAATTCAAATCGTAGCAAGCGTGCTGAGTACGCACCGCCGAATGTAATCCTCCTTTTCGAAAGAGCCTCGAAGCGAACGAATTTCCAACCATATCCCCGCTGCCTAGGCCAGTCAGATAGCGGGCGAAGCCAGCAAGTTTTAACTAAGCCACGTTATATTAGTTTCTCATTCCAACACCAAGAAGTGCACTCTATTATTAACAAAACTGTATCTGAATGAAACTCCGTTAAACAACCTAATAGTAGATATGTTACTTGAGGTCGCGATGCTTTAAAAGCTAGAATTTCCATTATATTTCGCGATTTTGTTCGCATCCACACCCTCTTTTACGCCGAAATGTGACTTTTTTTTTATAAATTTATATCAAATATGCCATAAATTGTCAGTTTCAAAACTGTAAGTTTCATAAACTGTAAGTTTCAAACTGATCCAACAAAAATATAACATTTTTACAAAAATTACTATTAGGAAATGGTGGTATTTCGATGCGGAATCTTTTTTCTTAAATATTTATCATCATGTTTTTTTCTCTTCGAGGTTCATTCGCTTCAATATACGCCCGTTTCGAGATTTTATATAAAACAAGGGGCCCGATAGCGGGCGAAGCCGGCTGATTAGAACTAAATCGCATCCAAATTCCAAATTCCAACACTTGGGTGCTTGTGTTATATTAATTCCACATTAGTCCGTTATATTACTCGCTATATATTAGTCCAACGTACGTACGTACGTACATACATACATACATACGTACATGGTTACATACACACACACAGAATCTACGAGCACATTAGCTCTCAGGCTTGGATAGTATGTGAGCTAAAAGCTAGTCAAATTGCATCGGCCTAGGATAAATTAGATCAAAACTAGAAAGTTGGCGCCGTGGCGATCTTTTGATTCAATAAAATCACGCCAAATTGAATTGGCCTAGTACAATCTAGTTCGGCCTAGGATAAACTAGTTCAAACCAATAAATAGCAGGCTAAACTAGTTCATCCTAATGACCGTTCGGCCAAACTAGTTTGGCCTAGGAAAATCTAGTTTATCCGATGGGCGTTCGGATATACTAGTTTGGCCTAGGAAAAACTAGTTTATCCGATGGGCGTTCGGATAGACTAGTTTGGCCTAGGAAAAACTAGTTTATCCTATGAGCATTAGGATAGACTAGTTTGGCCTAGGAAAAACTAGTCTATCCGATGGGCATTAGGATAGACTAGTTTGGACTAGGCCAATCTAGTTTGGCCTGTAACATATATATTTCTTTTCACATAATTTTTTCTTCATATGTACATAAATTCACTTTAACAATAATTTTTATGATCGATCACTTTTTTCAAAGATGTGAAGAATATATATATTTTTTTAGAATACGAAATTTTATCAACTCAACAGAGAAATAAAACACTTGAATCACAAAGAGATTTTTAATACTTTCCTGTGGGATCCCGTTTATGCGAAAATAATCATGTTATGCGTATGAGCGATTTTTTTATGAAATGAAAAAGAAGAAGCTGTGATATGTTAATCAAGAAGACTACTCTTTGCAATATCTTCGGAGGAAAAGAAGATTCCACTGATAACAATCATATGAAAAATAACTTGAAGAACTTGAAATAAATTTGAAGAGAGGCCCTTCGAAGAATACGACAAATCGTTTATGGAAAAAAATTAACTGATTCTCAACAAACCATGAGAACATATGAGTAGCCGGCATAAAAAATAGCCAAACAAACTAGGTCGCAGCGATAGATGAGCCTTAGTCTTCGCAGCATGAAAAATATGAGTGGCCGGCATAGAAAAATGGTCAAACGGACTAGATCGCAGTGGCAGGGGAGCCTTAGTGTTCGCAGCAAAACGACTATTCGGAGGTTTACCATCCATCTTGCAGTGCAGCCTCCGCTCAACTCAACTGGTGGCGCAGAGAGAGAGGAGAGGAAAGATCAAGGGTTACTGCAAACCCGGAATGCGCCAAGAAGCAACATTATAATGGGGAAAGCGAGGAAAAAGAGGCCAAGCTACGTGTCGGTGTATAGTGAAATAAGAATTTAATAAGGAAAAAAGATAATACACTCAAAGAATTAAGGCCAAAGCAGGTGGCCAGGCACTTAACTGCTTAAATCACGTCACTTGTGGAATTTAATTTGATAGGCCAAAGGGAGGGCCAGATTAAACGGAAGTAACCACCCATCGAACAAGCGAGAAATTTCTAGAAGCTTTTTAAACCGGAAGGAATGAATTCAAACAAGATTTTACCGTTTTAGAACATTCGATAAGCTACGTAAGGAAGAAAAATTTACAGGGGAAGACATCAAAAGAAACGAAATCGAAATAATATTTTAAATTGAGAACATTAATAAAAAGGAGATGATAGGAAATAAAATAGTTAATACAATTGAATTAAAATAAAAATATGGGGGGGGGGTTATCGAGTATCCACCACATATCTACCCGGGCCTCCCCAAAAGAAAATATTGGAGAGATGACAAAAATTCAATAATTTTTTCATCGAGACAATATTTTCTAAAACATGTACAAAGATATAAAATAATTACACAAAATAAATGTACTAGAAATTGTTATATGAATACAAATAATTGGTTTGCATGATATTAAATAATAAAAAAATAATTACTATCATAGTAGTAGTCCTTATGTTCATACAAAAGACAGCAAATATTAAAATAGAAGGAATACAAAAGGTAAGTTTCTTCCAGAGGTACCTATCATGTATAAAAAAAACAATTATTAAAGTCTATATATATTTGCAGAAACAACAGTCTTTAACTATGAACAGTCTCTTGTTAAGCTGTGTAAAATGCAATTTGTTAATTAAATGCTTTAGAATATGTAAAAATATTTGAGTATACAACAACAACATGTATATGTATATTTTTTAGTTGACAACAAAATGAATCATACTATAACTGTATATAAAAAAGGATGGTTTCAAATGACACAAGATAAATTGAATGAATTTGTAAGTTGAAAATTTGAAAAGAATACATACAAATGGTGCAGAGAGAGTATTTAGGCTCTCATAAAAATGTACATATATCAATATATAATAGCTTTTTAAGCTTTTAACCAATCTTAACTGAATAACCTTAGTATCATTCAATAACAACATTTTCAAAGAAAAAATATAACAAATTCTAAAAAAAAGCATATGTAAATTGGTAGAAAAAGTACAATGTTATTTTCCAATGAAAACATCTTCAAAATGAATATAACAATTTTCAAAGAGAGAATGTTTATACTCTCATAAAAGAATATTCTTGAACACTTTCAACATAAATTCACAATAATTGCATAATACTTTTAATACTATATTCAAAATAAAAATAAAACAGAGGATATTTATATTCTGATAAAATGAACTTATATGAATATATCAATCTTGTATATGACTTTGATAATGTCAACTTCCAAACAAAAATCTATTATGTCAAAAATTTATATAAGACATTTTGAATATGTTTAATTGCAATTTTTCAAACATTTTTAAATAACAAGTGATCATTTTTGTATTTGTCATATATCAAGTATTTGCTTTATATAAATATATAATGACTCAAGCAATATCTTTGGATCCAAAGTATGATTATAGGATAATAAAAATTCTGTTTTTTTTTTTTGTTTGTTTACATCTTTAAGAACTTTCAAATACTTAGAAACATACAAAGAGATACTTATTGTGAGTCATTCATTTTCTATAGGTCAACAATAAGAGTAGAAGTATTAGTATGCATAAGTTTATCATGCATTTTCATTTTTTTTTTGTTAAAAGAGGTTAAATGTTAGAGCATGCATGCATAGTGAAGAGAAATTATTGTATAATTCACAATAGGGAAAATGATTTCATGAGTACTCATGTTTACCTTACATCAATTACAATTCACTTTTCTTAGTAGAATAAATATTTTTCAAAAATAACTTGAAATAATGACATAATATTTTAACAATTATATAAAAAGACAAATTCTTTCTCAATTTAGCACCAACTATTGCAATTAAAGACTTTGTAAGGCTAGAAATAGTAGTATATGGCATATTTGAGAGTATATATACTTATTACAATAATTATGGTTTAGAAATGAATACAGTGAATAGTAAAAATATTAAAACCATACGTACATTTGGAGGATGACCATTGTATTGCTTCAAGGAGAAGATGACTTAAATAAAGAAGAGAAAAAAAAAATAACAGCCGCCTGCAGCCTGGAGGAAGAAAACAAAAATTTATACAGTCATTCTTCATACTCGAATATCAGTCGAACTAGTATTGACTGAATATGTTACAAATCAAGAGTCATCCTGAAAAAAGAAAAGAAGATTAGTTCATTTTTTATACATTTTATGAGTGCGAGGGCGAAGATCATAATTTTTATATTGAGTAGACTTGTTTCTAACATCATTGTGAGTGCTATCAGGAGGAGCATGTGACTGTACCGATTTACTTGAACATGAAGATGTTTGTTGGCACTTAGAAGAAGAAAGAATTTGAGGAGATGTGTTGCAAGCAGCATCATGATTAGAAACTTGAGTAGGAGAGTGTTGTCTCACAGGAGTAGAAGATGCATTATCAACAGCTGTTTGATCATGTGATGTATTTTTAGAAGAAACTGAAGGATATTGCAATGCTTCATTTCTTTTTTGAAGCTTCAAGATTCTGTTAGTGTGAATCAACATGGGTGATGCTTGACTATAATTGGAATCTTGAATTTGAATAAGTACAGGAGAAATTATTTTCTTCACCACGTATGGGCCTTGTACTTTTTTGTTAAACACAGTGGGAAATTTTACGTAAACAATGTCATTAACATTGATGTTGGCAAATTTTAATTTTTCTCTCGATTTTTGGTACACTCTTTGTCTAGAAAATTCGTTATTCTTGTAAGCTTGATAGTATATTTTCTCAATAACATCCATTAATTTATGAATTTCATAGGCAGTATTGAGAATTTTCCAGGATGCTTGAGTTTTGTAATTAGCATAAACGTCATTTTTCTCTCTTTCAAAATGAAGAAGATTTGGAGTGAATTTTGTAGCTGGATGAGATGTAGCATTATATATGGATTGGTGAATTTTTAGAGCAGTTGGTACATCACATCCTTGGGAAGCCATTGTATTCACAGACGATTTTATTTGAGAATTACATCGTTCACTTAATCCATTAGCCTGGGAATGGGCTACAGAACTGTGTTCCAATTTAATGCCAAGCTTTTTATTAAAATAAGAAAACATATCACTAGTGAACTGAGAGCCATGATCAGTGAGAGTTAATTCGGGTTTTCCATGAGTAGAAATGTAATGTAATAGAGCTTTGGTAACAGATTTAGCGCTAATGTTATTCAAGGCATATAATTCTAAATGACGAGAGAAGTGATCAATAACGGTCATGACATATTGGCGATTTCTCAATGGGCCGAGTAAATCCATAGAAACCTTTTGATTGGGAGCTGTTGGAAGTGGTGCTGGTAAGTATGGAGCAGTATTTTTTTTATGATTTTTGTTTACTAAACAAATTTCACAAGAGTTGACATAATTAATGGCATCAGAAACAAGGGTTTTCCAGGTAAATCTTTTCTTTAAATTAACAATAGTTTTATGATTTCCAGTGTGAGTAATATGAGCAATTCTTAAGGCTTTTGCTCTAAGTGACAAAGGTAAAACAGCTTTATGTAGCTCAATATCTTCTGAAGAAAAATGTCCATTGTAGCAAAGTAAATCATTATTTGGGTTAATATAGTAACCATTTAAACTTTTAGATTTTTTGTTATTTTTAAGATCTTCATAAATTTTTTTGATTTTTGGGTCTTTTTGTTGTTCAGAGAAGATGGTGTGATCAAGAATTTCTAATAATGGATCTTGATTATTATCATTATTTGGAGGTGAAGAGTCACTTTGAAGATGACATGTGTGGTGCATTTTGTCAACTAAACCACATGGAAAGTGAGGAATTTCATTATGTAAATCTTTCTGATTATCAACAATCGGTAGTGGTTCCTGTGTAGAAATAAGATCTGGATTATTATGGAGATCTTCAGTAGGAATGTGAGGTGTTCTACTTAGAAAATCTGCTAACACATTTTCTTTGCCTGGTACATGTTGGAATGTGTACGAGTATTCTGACAGTTCTAACATCCATCGAGTAGTAATATCAGCTGGTGATGTAGCCTTTTTATAATTATTAAGAGGTTTGGCGTCGGATAATAGAATAAAGGGTCGACCAAAAATATAGTATTTAAAAGCCGTTATGCCTTTGTAAATGGCATAAAGTTCCAATTTGATGGCAGGGTACTGTCTTTCCGACTGAGATAGAGTTTTGGAATAAGAGGAGATTGGTCTAAGTTCACCATCAAATTTCTGCATAAGAACAGCTGATATTGCTGTCTTTGATGCATCTGTATTAACATAAAAGGTTTCATTCCACTTTGGGAGATTGAGCATAGGTTTTTGAAAGAATATGTCTTGTAATTTTTTAAATGCATTTTCTTGTTCAGATTTCCAAGAAAATTTACTTTTAGGTTTGGTGAATTCGATGAGAGGAGTAATCAATTTAGCAAAATTAGGTATAATTGACCTATAAAATGAACATAAACCTATAAAACTTTTCGTTTGCCTCTTGGTTTTAGGCGTTGGAAATGAAGTAATTTTTAAAATGTTGCTTGTAATAGGAAGAATTTTATGATCTGTGAGTTGGAATCCTAAAAAGTTAATACTAGTTTGCATAAAGGAACATTTTTCAGGAGACAGAGTAATGTTGTTAGCAATAAGAGTGTCTAAGAGCTTTGTGAGTTTCATGGTCATTTCTTCAAATGAATTAGCGCCAACTACAATGTCGTCTTGGTATGCATAACACGAATCAATTTGAGATAATTGAATAACTGAATCAATTAATTGTTGAAAAGTGCTTGCAGCTGTCTTCAAGCCAAACACGAGACGCAAGTAGGTAAAAATTCCCCATGGAGTAGTAAAACTGAGCTTATCTTGCATATCTTTAGGTACAGCGATCTGCCAGTATGCAGAGGGCAAGTCAAGAGTAGTGTAATACTTAAATTTTGATAATTGCACCAATAGATTTTGAATTCTAGGAAGAGGATATGAAGATGGTATAATAATAGAGTTTAGCAATCTTAAATCTAGAGCCAAACGATATTTTTGAGGCTTCGACATATCAGTTCTCTTCTTTTTAACAAGGAGCATGGGACACGCCCAAGATGAATTTGATCTTTCAATAATACCAGCATTTAACATTTGATTAATTTGGTCAAGAGCTTCTTGCTCGAGTGCCTGTGGCACAGGAAAAGGTAGGGTTTTGACTGGATGAGAATTTAGCATTGTAAATTGAGGCTTAACCAGGTCGGTATGACCTAAAGTGTCAAGAGATTTGGAAAAAGCTAAAGCTTTACTGCACAATAATTTTGTTAAAGATTCTTTTTCATGAGGAGGTAAGTGTTTTAGATCAAAGTCATTTGGAGACAGTTCTTGGATACGTCTTCTCTTAATCTCTTCAGATGGTAAAATTAAATTGCAATATTCGTCTTCAAAGTCTAAATCAAAAGAGTATTCCTCAATGTCTTTCTCATCTACATTGATACATTCACCAATAATTGAATTTTTATTTAAATGAATGTCCAGCTGTGATATATTCTGACATACAACCAAAAACAAATTATTTTGAATTGAAGAGCTGGAATGCAGTGATTCATGTAACACAAGACCTTTATTTTTTAAAGTAGGTTTGAAAATAAAATATTCAGATGGAGGATTCAAGTAGTTAACATGTAAATAAACAAAGGAATTAGGAGGGATTAATTCTCTATTGAGTAATTGTACCATGTTGGAATTCACCAAAATTTTATTACCAATATTTAAATGAGTTTGCTTTTCATCAACATAACTAACATCATTAGTACTTTCAGATATAAAATTTTTGTCAGGTATATTACCATTAGTAGATAAATAGTTCACAACATTACCATAATCAGTTGGAAAATAGTTAGAAAAATAAGTAAAATTACCATCAATATAAGGATTATGAAAATTCATAGCAGTGTTAGCAACATTATTTGTAAATAAACCACTATTTTGAAAATTATAATTGTAAGGATAGGTTGTATAATTGTTGACTAATTGTAAATTTGTGTCACCATAATTTGCCTATACATCATCAGTATAAGTACCATTACTTAGATTATTTGATATAGAATCTTCATAACAAGGCATTTTGTGTACATCTAAGGAATATGGCACATTTGAATTATCATAAGTATATTCAGAATTCATGAAATAGCAAGTAGGAGATTCGTTATAACTGTGAAAAGGTATATGTTTATCCTTAATCAAGATAGATTTAAATGTTGGTGATATGGTTACAGAATGTTTATTAATGAACTCAAATCCAAGTATGGCTTGAAAATGGACATTTTGTATCTTTGTAAGGTAAAAGACATGATGAAAAAAGAATTTGTCGATTTTAAATGCAATCTCTATGCATCCTTTGAAAAAAACTTTAGAATTTATAGTTGAAACAGACACATTTCTGGATAAGAATTTGTAGTGAAGCCTGGATTTAATGCTATTAAAGCATTCTTGATCCAAAAGGGACAAACTTGATCCAGTATCAATTAATGTTGAGATTTCATTATGTTGAATATTTATCAGGATGCATGGAAGAACATACGAGTTATTAAAGGAGCTGCATATGACATGTCTTTCTTGTATATCATCATGAATTTCAAAATTTTGTTTGGATGTCAAAGAATTATTGGAACATGAAGATTTGTTAAATTTAGGTGTTACAGGGGAAGTTTGGACAGCTGTGGATGATACTAAAGTGATTGAAGAGCTTTTGTCAAATTGATGTTTGTTTTTGTCACTAAAGTGTACTGACCCTGAATGAGAATTACGGGAGAGAAGGCGGTCAGTAGAACCAGTCTCCCCTATTTGTTTAAATGATAGACATTGTTTTTATTTTCAGAAGAAGAGGTGTAGTTTTTCCTTCTGTGAGGATTAGACGAAAATTGAGATGAAGAAGTTTGATTGGAAGAATTGATGATATTCTTAAATTTGTAGCAAGTGTCCATACGATGATTGAATTTTCCACAAAACGCACATTGCACAACATCTCGTTTATGATAAAAGGATGCAGAGTTTTTTTTGTGAGAAAATTTGTCGAAGGTGGGTTGATGATAAGGACGTTTCCGATAAAATCTATGTTGACGAAAATTATTTTTATATTTATCTGTAGCCTCTTGTCTATGTGGAGAAGGAGAATATGTTCTAGCATTTCTTTTAAAATTACGAGAAGCATGAGAATTGTCTTTTTGAGTTTGCAAAGGTGAGAAGGTAGTTTGAGAATTGACATAAATTTTATCCTTCGTATGTTTTATAGGAGTCTTATGGAGCACATTATTAGAAGCCATAGGATTATCATGGACTTTTTCAGTATCCAAACAATAGGCTTGATTATAATTCTCATAAGATTTTTTAGGGGGGGTGTCGTATATATCTTAAAGAAAATTAGCTCGTTCAAGAGCTAAATCAAAAGATGAAATATTTTCTTCTAAAATCTTTCGCTTAATTTGTTTAGGCAAAGCCTCAAGAAAATGAGTGAATTTTAATGAATTGAGAGCAGGAGGATCCAATTTAGGGTATGCAAGTCGAAGTTGTTTATCCAGACGAAATGCAAAATTTTTGACTGATTCGTTTGAATCAAACTTTAAATTTTGCAAGTATTTGAGAGAAACAGCCTTTTTTGAGGGTAAGAAATAGTCTATAAAAGCTTTCCGAATGTCATGGAAATTATAGTTCTTGAACTGAGACTGTGTTTCAAGAAAGAAGAGTAAGGCGCTACCCTCAAGTTTTGATTTGAAGAGAACAAATAGTTCTTTATCAGAAAAATTATTTAACTCTTGTATATCAGATAATTGATCAAAGAAGAATTCAACAGTCTGTGGGTTGCCGTCGAACGGCTGTATTGCAATATTTAATTTTGATTTGGGAGGCATGATGAGATAATTAAAATAAGAGCTCAATAAATGACAGGTTAAATTTTCTTATAGACTGGTCACATTACTAAATAATATATAAATTGACCCATTATTTAAAATATTGACAAATTTCATCTACGTTATACATCATTTTTATACGCTAAGAAGAAGAATAAATATATGATGAAGAGAAGAAAAATACCAACATATCTTTCTTAGCATCAGATCAAAAGAACATAGCCCAAAAAATTTTATGTATATATATATCATATCGCTCAAAACATATGTTCTTATATTTATGACAAGAGAATAATTTATATTAAAATAATCAATTATGTTTACCAGCACCTTCGTTAAATATTATATGACATTAGTTATAAATTATATCATGACAAGAAAAATATATCAATAAATTATGTTATATAGAATCTACTGCTCCAAAAAAAAAATATTATTTCAGCATAAAATCAAAATATATTATGCATTCATTTATTACACTCCGATCAATAAAGGATGAATATAAAATATTGATCACTGCATAAAGAACAGATAATGAAGATATAATTTTTTTTTTTGAATATATATATAGATAAAGAAAACACAATATCATCTAATAATTGTCATGTCCTGAAGAATATTAATTGATTCAAAGAGGTACATGGTGCCAGAAGAAAAATATTGGTTCACAAGGAAACACGGCACCAAAGGAGATTGTTACTGTTGTGTTTTCTAAAGGAGATTGAAGCTGTTATGTTTGGGAGAAGAGAGATGAGAACACTTATTTTTTGTTTCATCTAAAATAGGCCAAGTGATCATAATAGTGGGTAGACGTACATTGCATTGGATGAATGCAAGCAAAAGACCCGTAATAAAAGAACATGACAAAAGGCAACCATTACAGTTCTTAGTAGTAATTCTTTAACTATGATAATAATAACTCAAAGTAATTTGTAAATGAAAAATATAAAAGAAAAAGAAAAATGTTACCTGGAATTCTTGGCAAATGAAGAAGTATTCACGACGACGAATAAATTGACTTTTGACACATTAAATGAAGAAAAATTGAAGGAACAAATATTTTATTTATAAATATTTGTGAAATACTTCATGACTTGTATATTTCAATATATATTTGCTTTCATGCACATCTTTATATAAGTAGATTATTATTTATTTCAAACAAATGTTTCACAAGGATGATACACAGGAATATATATATTTCTTTTCACATAATTTTTTCTTCATTTGTACATAAATTCACTTTAACAATAATTTTTATGATCGATCACTTTTTTCAAAGATGTGAAGAATATATATTTTTTTTAGAATACGAAATTTTATCAACTCAACAGAGAAATAAAACACTAATCACAAAGAGATTTTTAATACTTTCCTGTGGGATCCCGTTTATGCGAAAATAATCATTTTATGCGTATGAGCGATTTTTTTATGAATTGAAAAAGAAGAAGCTGTGATATGTTAATCAAGAAGACTACTCTTTGCAATATCTTCAGAGGAAAAGAAGATTCCACTGATAACAATCATATGAAAAATAACTTGAAGAACTTGAAATAAATTTGAAGAGAGGCCCTTCGAAGAATACGACAAATCGCTTATGGAAAAAAATTAACTGATTCTCAACAAACCATGAGAACATATGAGTAGCCGGCATAAAAAATAGCCAAACGGACTAGGTCGCAGCGATAGAGGAGCCTTAGTCTTCGCAGCATGAAAAATATGAGTGGCCGGCATAGAAAAATGGTCAAACGGACTAGATCGCAGTGGCAGGGGAGCCTTAGTGTTCGCAGCAAAACGACTATTCGGAGGTTTACCATCCATCTTGCAGTGCAGCCTCCGCTCAACTCAACTGGTGGCGCAGAGAGAGAGGAGAGGAAAGATCAAGGGTTACTGCAAACCCGGAATGCGCCAAGTTGGCAACATTAGAATGGGGAAAGCGAGGAAAAAGAGGCCAAGCTACGTGTCAGTGTATAGTGAAATAAGAATTTAATAAGGAAAAAAGATAATACACTCAAAGAAGGAAATTAAATTAAGAGCGTAGTATTTATCATGCGTATTACTATATTTATGTAGATTAATTTGATTTTTTGAAGTCGGTGCCAGCCAAGCCAAGTTCAAAATTAAAATTAAATATCCAATGCAAATCGTAAAAGAATAAAGTTAAATTTTTAACTAAATATTAAATCGTAAAACACTCGTAGATACTTGGATGTGTGTCTATTGGAAATTACATGTAACTTGGCTTGGCTGGCACCGACTTCAAAAAATCAAATTAATCTACATAAATATAGCAATACGCATGATAAATACCACGCTCTTAATTTAATTTCTTAATACTACTCTGTAAAAAAATTATTTTTCACTTTGCAGTAGCTTTTGAAGTCGGTTCAATTTTTGGTAGAAAAGTTTATTTCACAACCTTTTGACAAAATTGGCACTTTTTTGCAACTCTTTGAAAAATGTAGCTAACTTTAGACGAATTTCGAGCTTTTTGCATGACATTTTGATAAAAAATCATGCTTTTTCAGCAATCCTATGTCAAAATACATGCTTTTCAGCAAACCTATGTCGAAATACATGCTTTTCAGTAATCCTATGTCAAAGTTCGTTTTTTTTTTTGTTTTTTTTTTCGCGATCCTCTGTCAAAATTCGTGTTTTTTTTCTCGACCCTTTGACGAAATTTGCGCTTTTTCCGTGATCATTTGAGCGATACTTTGACAAAAGTAGTGCTTTTTCAGCAATCCTATGTCGAAATTCATGGTTTTTCAGAGATTCTATGTCGAAATTCGCACTTTTTCAGAGTTCCTTTATCTTCCCTTTTCGCAACCTTTGGAAAAAAAATAGCGCTCTTTCCGTGAACTTTTGACGAAATTCGAGCTTTTTACACGACACTTTGACAAAATCGATCAGCTTCATAAATATCTCGGAATTTTCTTGATTAGGTCTGAAAAAATTGCATATTTTGTCGATTAAGCCCAAGAAATTGCAAATTTTGTCGTAATGAATATGCCGCAAAGGGAAAAATGGAGGTTGCATCAGAGTCAATTAAAAATCAGAAATATCGTGAATTTTGTCGATCATGCTCTGAACAATCGCAAATTAGGAGCAGAAAACCATGCGTTTCATTGATCATGTGTGGGAGAATTGTGAGTTTTGTTGATCGACTTAGTAAAAATCACAAAATTTTGTTGATAGGCTGCAGAAAAACTGAATTTCCATTATTACTTTCATAAAAAATCGCAAAATTTTTCGATCGGTTCGTAAAAAGTGCAAATTTGATTGATCAACCATGGAAAAATTGCAAATTTCATTGATCAAGTATGTATGAAAAAATTTTGTTGATCAGCTCTTTTTCTCTCCTTCATTCATGAAGTTCACTTTTTTGGTACTACTGTTATCCCATCGACCAATTTCGCCAAATTATACAAATCGCCAAATTATACATATTGACATAATTTTTATTTTAAATAACGAAAAAAACAAATAATTAGTAGAATATTAATAAAAATATTAATAAAAAGTCGAAATAAAAATCACTTAATGACATTTTAAACACGTGAATCGTATTTAATGTCATTGAATGTGACATTCATGATCATCCATTATTGCCATTTAATCTTATAGTTTGGCGATAATTGTTTGGTCGGCAGGATAACCTAGTAGTACCCTTTTTTTTCAGCACTATTTACTAATGTTTGTTTTTTTAGCGCTTTAAAACAAAATTTACATTCCTGTATAAAGTCAAGAAATACTATTGCATCCTGAAAATAATCCTTGCTATATCTATTTTATATATACAAATATAAAAATTGTTGATGTATCCTTCCAACTGAATTGGATATTTTGTCTGGGTAAGCAAATCTAAATAAATCCCTCCCCTCCCCCGTTTTTGAAACTGTATTTTTTCTATCTGATTGTAGGTCACATCTTCCTTAAGAGAGAATTCTCTCCATGTTATTGATTTGGTCCTCGACCATCTAGACATGTTTGTAAGTAACCCCTCTCTTGAAAAGGTTGTGCACCTGTAACTTAAAGCATTAGGATGAATACTTTGGAATACTTAGGAATACTTTGTTTAATATTGTTGAACATATTGAAATGATAAAATTGAAGGTTGCAAACCAACAAATTATGACATATATCTACAAGCAAATTACATATTTTTTAAAGCGTAATGGGAACTTTAATATCTGTCCCTTTACTACATGAAAAAATATTTCTTTCAATGATATTTTTAATTAGACCTAAAAAGAAAATAATTGTATATGACAGATTAGATATAAACGAGTTGTATGTATAACAAAAATAGGTACTTGCGTATTATTGTCACTGCAGCAGAAGTTGCGCTAATGCACCAATAAAAAGCAATTTTGTTGTTCATGCCTTTTAGTGTCTCCCCCCCCCCTCTCTCAGTCTCTCTCTCACTCACTCACACACACACACACACAAACACTCACTTAAACACCATTTTTTAGTGCTTTGGATCTTTTTTTGTTTATTTTTTGACACCATCTTTTTGTGCGAGTGCAAACAGCAAGATTGTTCTTTATTAGCCCAACTTGTGCCATGGTGGCATTAATACGTAATTACCCAAAAATATTTAACGTATATTGCACTACTTTTTTTAAAAAGTAAAATCTGCTTAAAAGTTAAGTGTAATCAAAGTGATTTTTTTTAAGCATGTTACTATTTCTTATAAATAATGAAAAATGTAAAATTAGACTAAACTATGGATAATATAAAATATAATGGTATATGTTCCATAAGTAGGGAAACTATTATATCTAGAACTAAATTCATTAATGTACAAAAATATAAAGTATGCAAAAGTAAATTTACTTTTGATTCTTGAAATAAAACAGTTCCATTCCACCACACTCTCTCCTATTTGTTTAAATGTCAAACATAAAATTATAGCCAGATAAGAGACAACCAGTTGTTAGTAAGATACTATTCTGTTATCTTTGAATCAGTTAAATGGATACTAAAAATAAAATAACAATTAAAGTTTTTCTCTTTTTTTTAAAAAAATCTATATTTTCATTTTGAAATATTTTAAATTTTATAACACTAAAATTATTAAAATTTCGCTTTTTTAGGCTTGCATGAATAAATTTATACTAAAATGTAGATTTTTGTTGTTTGGTTAAAGAACATGGGACCTGAAAGCAGATACTGTAAAATATTAGTCTGTCTGATTGAAAATAAAACCAAAATAATAAAAATTTCTCTTGTATTTGTCTTCAATAAGACTCTAATCAAGAGGTCTGCATGACATAATGTAACAATTCTTGTGTAAACAAACCTATTACAAATTTTACAGAAACTCATTAAAATTGCCTTTTTTTTAACGAGAGGGGGGGGGGGATGGATGAGAAACAAATTTGTTTTTAGGAAAAGTGTCATCTTTTCCACTTTTTATTTTCTAACTTCATAGCAGCTCAAAGAGTATATTATTACATATGTAAAAGAAGGATAGCCCCACAAACTTTTTGATATTTCCAGAAACAAATAATCATAATTGGTTGATCCATTTAAATTATTTTACTTATTATGCTGTAAATGTTGTATATTGAACTGATAATAGCTTCATCACTTTTAATAATAGTTGTTTAATAAAAATATCTGTTGTACTATAAATTATAAATAATGGGATATATTCAGTTATTTTATTCTTTCTATGGGGGGGGGGGTGGCTATTTTTAATCTTAAAGAATTTTGAATAGTTTGTTGCTTTTAAAGAAAATAGAGGATCTCTTGGTATCATACAATCATCTTTTTTTTTTTTTTTTTTTTTTTCATATGAATAAACTGGTTTTTGTTGTTTGAAGTAAGATTTTGGGTGAAATCTGTAGGGTATACTTGATAAAAGTTAGAGGTTTAAATTTGGAGATATATATCCGAAATTGGCTGTTGTTAAATGGTTAACAATACTGAAATCGTTTGCAATAAGCAAAATGTATTGATATAAAACCTTTTTTTTTTGTGTGTGTGTATGTAAATTTAGGGGTTATTATTTGAAAGTTTAATATTTGTTAATTTTAACTTGAATATCGAAAAAAATACACTTAAGAAGTCTGCACAGACCAAAATTTTCAGGCCGGTCCAGCAGAAATTCTATCTTGGCTTAAATTTTTTACACTTTTGCTGTTTTGCACACCCCAAAAAGCCTAAGGAAAAAAAAAGTAGTAAGCTGGGGCGAAAATCATAAATTAACCTTCAGTTTCTGTTTTTGAATAATTATTTAACCATCTCAAAAGATATTTTTTCTTTTTTAAAAATTTTAAAATGAATATTTGTTTTTAGAATGCCTCCTTATCTCTACCATTGAAATAAAATACTGTAATGCCAGAGTGCTTAATGAAGTTAACTGAAATTAACCATAGTATATAATTTATAGTTTTATATGTATATAAATAATGCATGATTGTGCATAAAAATTTAATCTACTTTTTCTCTTTATCTAGCTCTGTGAATGGCTTTTTACATCGGACAGTGTTCATTAGATCACCTATCTATGGCAGTTCAGAAAATGGAATTGTTATGGGAATGGTAAATGGAAATGTAGCAGTTTATCTACACTTTTTGAAGAAAAAGTGGCATTCGTCCTGTTTGATAAGTTGGCCAGAGCAAGTTAGATCATTGTAAAACCATGAGTCTGGCTAGTCATCAAAGAATCAATTGCAAATCTTTTGTGGAATTACAAAAACTCCTTCATGTATTTTTTTTCCTTTGGAGCATTATTTATAAAAATAAACAGTGTAATTGATGCACTTATATATTTAAACTTATCTTGATATATATATATATATATATATTAATGTATATGTTATGCTTTGTGTTATTTAAAAATAAATAAATTTTAAATTTATGTGAAATGAGTTAATTTAAGTTTGATTTTGAAGTTATTAGCTGTATTTTATTCTTATGCTTGAATATTCAAAAAATAATTTATTTATATTTTTTTACTGGATGTGAATGTACAAAGCAACACTTTAATGATTTTGTGACAAATTTCTTCAGAAAATTACTTAGCTTCATAAAATTATAGTAAGTGCTAGAGGGAAAAGTAGTAACAATAAAAAAAAGATTTTTTTTTCTTGCATTGTTAAGCATTAATAAAATTTTCAAGTAAATTTAGAAAATAAATATTAAATTAATTGAACAGAATTTAATGCATTTTGTGTATTCTAACTTCATTTGTAAATAAGTTTTACACCAGAAAGTTTTATTTTAAATATTGTCTAATTTGTAGAAAATAGAAATATGATAAATTTTATTAAAATTTCTAGGTATAAATGTTTGTTTGATCAGCATATTTTACACTAGAAATTAGTTTTTGTTTTTATTAATATAGTGATTAAAAATGCCAGATAGTATATGTAGAATCCTATAACAGCACTTCAGGATTAGAAACAATAACATAAAATGGCTAACAACCTGATATTTTGTATAAGCATAGAGGTCTAAAACTGAGAGTGAGAGGGGGGGGGGAAGTACTTTATCAGTCACGTGGTCTAATATCTAAACAGAAATAAATGAAAAGGAGATTGATGTTGAGATGAATTTGAGAGAGATGTTGCTATTAAAGATGAAAATTATATTCAATCCTCATTAACATTTACAGAATTAACCTTATATACTTTTAATATAAATTGTTCTGACAATGCCTGTCAAAATTAATACAAAGATTTTGTTACTAGAAGTATAAACTATTAATAATATCAGGAGAACCTTGTGATATATGTAAATGAGGTTTGACTGTATAACTATTACAGCAGTAATTTTGTTTTAGTCATAAAAATATTTTATGGATTAAGCAAAATTAGTCAAAATTTTAAATAACATGAGCATTAAAGCCTTTGCTTATTCCATTTTGTATGGATTTATTAAATCTAGATGACAAAAATATCTTCCTACACTTCCAGTGAATAATTTTAGTGTTGAGTGTTCAACGTAATGACTTCACCATTAAATTAATGTAGTTTCCTTGAGTCATCCATCACAAATAAAAACTTTTTCACTAATGTAATTAAATAAACATTGTTAAAGCAGTGGAATTTTAACATTTCATGTAATTCAAATGTTTGCTAAGCAAAATTGACAAAAAATGATCTAACACAAATCTGTGCAATGTTTTTTTGTTTCAGGGGGAAAAAAAGCATGAATTGAATTTAATAATGTTACAGGTGTTGAAATATACAAGTAAGATTAATTCTGGATGAGAATATTATGAAACTGCGATGGTGATGAAAACTTGTTTTGTGATATGAATTTACTATGGGTATTAGTTTAAAGAAATTTTACATCACCCACCTTCCCAAAGAATTGGCACAAAAATAAGTCTTTCACTAATTTGAAATGAAGTTGGCAATTTATCTAATATGGAACAGTCTATCTATAATTTGCATACAAAAATTAGTTTTCAATGTGTAATATTACAGTAAACATTTAAGAAAGTAATATGAAAATTGTATTTACTCGGTCATATTTCAAATTATAATAAATAATTAAGAATTAATTATATAGTTTCAAGTAATTTATTTGTGCACTCATTTTATTGCTTATAGTTTCCATAATTTCATACAGAAATGGAAGTTTTATTATGATTTATTTAAAAATTTAAGTATTTATTGTGTAGTTGCACATTAAAAACCTTATTTTGTTCACATTATAAATGGACTGCTTTTTAATATTGCTGTAAAATTAAAAAAAAATGGCCTTCCTTTCAGATATGCACCATCTTCATTTTCATGCTTTTTTGGGAGAGAGAGGGGGGGGAGGCTGCATACCAAGGAGACATGCGTCTAAAACAGCAGAAAAATTGCAGTGTTCAAACTGGTTAATTCCAGGGAAATTGTCTCTTGACCAGCATTTTTGTCACTTGTCGCCTCTGTTTACAGATCTTAAATAATATTAAAGAAACGAGGGTTTCAGCAAAGGAGGGGGGAGGACGGCACTTATAGAAATTTTTGCAATCAATACAATCTTGAAGTATCAGCATGACTTAAGTTTTCTTTATACATCTGGATAATACTAATAGCAAAGAAATTAATTATAGACATGAAATTTGTGAATATTAAATGAAATGGATTTGAATTAAAAATGTGACTTGCAAAGCTAATTGCAACCTAATTAATAAATTTGTTGTAGAAGTATAATCTATTATTAAGATGTGTTTCTTCAAGAGTTTTATTTTTTTACTCATATGATGAAATATTTAATAAAGTGATGAGCATGCATTACACACTTGCCACATACAGAAAAATATAAAAAATGCTTTGAACCAGAAATTTTATTTAATTAAATAAAATAGATTTCAAATTACTACCTCATGATGGGAAAACACATTTAAATTTTTTAGATTAAAGTACTATATATAGAAAAAGTGGGTTGTTGACAAATATGGGTACACCTTTGGGACAGTTCATGTGATAAATGGTCTTTATTTTAAATGAGGAGGATGTGAGATTCTTTGCGTACATCTCTTGTCAAAGATCTGTGTACAGACCAAAATTCTACATAGAAAATGTGAATCCCTCCCCTCCCCCCCCTCTTTAAAAATGTACTGAGGTAAATTATGAGTGTTTATACAATAGTGTAACTTACTTGATTCGTCATCTGTGCATTGGTAGAAAAAAAGTGCTTATGCTTTAATTCATTTTTCATCTGTTTGCACCAAACACTTTACAATACTCGTTATAACTACTTTTTTGTTCAATAATTAAAAGAAAGTTTAAAAATATGCATTGAAAAAAAATTTTTTTTTGAAATGTTACAAGTGGACATAGTCCTTTCTCTATCTAGGTACATACACATACATTTATCACTTTAAAGTCGAATTGAGCTATGGACATTTTGTAATGAAAAATTTCAAAAAGGCAAAAACTTAAACATCAATAATTAAAAATTAATAATTGTTTTAAAATTTTTCTATGAAACACAATCTACAATAAGAATAGTAATTGTTAATTGAATATTAAAATATTTAAAACAAATTTTATTTATTTTTTAGAAAGGGGGGAAAGCTTAGTTAAAAAGTACCATATTTTCTTGCTTTATTTCTGAAAAAAATACCATTCCTTCATTTAAACAATTCAATTAAATTCTATTTATCCTCTTTCTTGAGCCTTTTATTTTAAATCGATTAAATTTCCTTGATTTCAACAAACTGATGTACATAATAGTAATAATAATAAACAAAATCAAATGCATATGTTTCAATGTATTTGATATAAATAAACACATTAGGTAAATCAGTTTGTCGAAAGCAAGAAAATTTAATTGATTTAAAATAAGATTTCAGGAAAAGAAAAAAAAACTAATTTAATAGGATTTTTTTTTAATTCACATAAAAGAAGTATATTTTTTAGAAATAAACTAAGAAAATGAATAAAGTCACTTTCTGAAAAAGAAATAATATTTGAAAATTTATGTTTAAATATTTTTTCTAACTATTGTAGTAAAGCTAATAGAAATAAAAAGTGACCGTATTTAAATTTTTAACTCGTAAAATTTTAATGTGTGTAATCAGAAAATAAATATTGGGAAATCGCTTTCATTTTTATAGCAATCAACCAACTAACCAATGATTCGTCGCTTTCTCATCAACATTTGCTCGGATACTCATCTAAAAAGCACCGTAAACACATCATCGTGCAATCGTAATCCTTGGGGATTCATCATAATAATTTCTAAAATTCATGGGATTTCGGTCATCCACAGATCTAAGGCCAATGAGACATTTCTGAGCAATTGCCGATGAAATTCATCCCATTCGTATGAGAATACGATAATTGGCCTCTTATCGTGTCATCGGATTGCGATAAGCGGCCATTCAAGGGCCAGACGCATTTTGCTACTAGGGTTCTTGTATTCTTTTTTCTTTGTCTAACGCTGATTTATTCGAAATAGTCTGGGTTTGGTATTAATTTATAATATGAAAAAGTGGAGTTTTGTTGAATAAAAATAATTGTAAAACCTACACACAAAAAATATTGCTGGGTCAAAGTTATTTGGAGTCAACTGCTTTAGTAAAAAACATATTACAAAAGTTATTTTAAAATGTTTTAAATTATTACAAACTAGTAACTTTAATATTTTCTTTTATTTAAAAAGTATTTATTCATATTTTACTATAAATTGTGTTTCTGCCTGATTAAATACATTTTCTGCATAAAACTATTTAACTGTTTAATAATGTTACCAAGAAATGTTATTTAGGAAATATTACTCAGTTCATAGAAGATTTTCAAAAGTTAGAGAATAAAATTTAAGTATGTAATTCATATATTTTTTAATGTTTTAACTTTAATACGGGGATTCGGACGACATCAGCATATCTTGAAACTGTAGAATTCTATAAAAAAAATGCAGTCGTTTTTACCGTTTGAAAGCTAATATTGTGTAACAATCATGATTTTAGTTTATAAAGAAAGTAATCCGATACAGTATACTTTGCTGACCTAAAAAAATACAAAAGGTAAAGATTTTTCTTATCTTTGTGTTTTCTATTTTCTTTAAAATCTAAACTTTTATATGAAACTTAACGGAAAAAAACACTAGTAGTAGGAATTTTCCATTTAACTTAAAAACTCGTTTACACTTTCCATAAAATACTTGGAAAATACTTAAAACTTTTCTATGTCTGAGATCTGTATTTTAGTTTTATTGAAAAGGTGCAGATTACGGGCGATAAAGTTTATTTTATTTTCAATGATGGAAAATTAATAGTTCTTTTTTGTAAAAATATATAAAAAATTTCTAAAACAAATCACAAAAATCGGAAAATGATTACATATTTTGTTAAATTTTATTAATTTATCCCTTTCGCTTTAATTCACATTAATATGCAAAATACTTTACCGTTAATATATAAAAATAATTCATTTAAATAATCAAAATGTGTGTATCTAATTTATATTTAATGTACTTCATAAATACTATTATAAAATAAGTAACTTTTATTAACCGTAAACAAACATAAGAAAGTATATAGAATATGATTTTACTGGAGAATTTTGATCGATTTTCTAGCTTTTATGAATAGGGCTACAAAATGCACCAATTCTCGAAGTTAGGTGTGAACAACACCACAATTGGTTCTCTTGTTAGTTGACTAATAAAAAGGCCACATAATATGGCCAAATGTTTATTTTATTTAAATAATAATTAAGAACGGAAAGATTGCTATTGCACTCAAAATCTACATTTTCAAAACTTATAAAAAAAATACTCAAATCTGAATATGTCGCATAGTAAAAATGGCTCGGAACCAATATTATTCAAGTTTGAAATGAGGATATATTCATTTCTAAAAACATGGGCATACTCAAAGATGAGCCTCTGACGCTTTATGCGTTGGTATGTATTCCCATATTTTACATGACGTTTGCATTTTTATAGTTTTGTTGGTTGTCAAATTATATCTGCGAAGTCTTTCCCCCGTAAACTTATTTATTCGTCAACTTTGAAGGCTAAAAATGAAATTTACGCGTTCACGATTACATTGCGACAGTTGTTAATTGTTCTTCCACGAACAATGGCAGTCTTAGCCAGTAGTCAAACAATGATAGACTTTAAAAGATTGAATAAAATAAACTAAGACAGACTTGAATACATTTTAAAAATTAAAATATATATGCACAAAAAATAACAATATTAAAAGAAACATTTAAAAATACAAAAAGTAAACTTTTCGTCAAACTATAACCAAGGTATCACCAGAAAAAATACCCATTGCATAACAGACGTTGGAAAACAAATCAAAAATTGTTAAAGTTAGTTAAAAAAAATCATTTTAACTGTGAGTTTAAAAAGAAATCATCCCATTTGTTCCATTGTTTGTTTTGCTATGGATATTTTGCACTGATGATGCATTACGGATAGTTTTGAGAAACGTTTACTTTTTGCATTTTTAAATGATTTTTATTATTTATATCTTTTATCTGGAGTAACATCCCAAGTAATTGGCATGCACAAATGATTGGCGCATCCTACAAACATGTACTAAAATAAGATTTATATCCAGTTTTTTAAAAGTGCAAGATCATATACCAGTTATATGCTCATTTACTTTAAAGTTTATAACTTCGATTTATGCTACTAGATGACAATATTGCCTAGGAAAGAGAAACAATTATGGTTTGTATCAAATTAGCCATTGTGTTCCAAATGCTTCTTCTCTGATTTAAGAAAGGCATGCTTTTCAATTCATTATTATTTGATTTCTAATATATTTTAAATTTTAATTGACAACAGTTTTGTTTAGTCGAAAAGGGTTACTTTAATTGTGGAAAAGTATATGTGACAAAAATATTTGGATTTCTGAATTAATGACAGATGCCAATTAATGCTGCTTTAATTTTGATAGTTCCAAGTAATTGGCACCTATTCCAATTATAAGGGAATCACATGATTTGAGATAAACCGGGCTCGGACTGGCCCCCCGGCCCATCGGCCGGAGGGCCGGTGCGCCCTCGTCCAAGGAACACTTTGCGCCCCTAAATGTCTAAGCCGCTCAAGTATTTTTTTTTTTCACGTGCATTCTTACTAGTGCACTAATTTTCAAGAATTAGTTTAAATAGTAATCCTCAGTCAACAGAAAAGCAGCACAAAAGAGATACTCTTTATTATAACAAATAAATTAAATGTTTAGATTAATTTACAAGGCGATTATTCAATTGGTAAATAAACTATAATATATGTAAATTTTCCAAGTGGGTGAAAAAAATCCGGACCCGGATTCGAACCAGGCATGTATTGGCTGATGCCTCCAATGCCCTTCCAACTGAGCCATCCCTGACGAATACTGGAGGACAAATTCACACAATTCACCCTAGTGATCACACAATCTGGTCTGATCCTGGCCCGCACTTTTTTCATCTACTTTGAAAATTTGCATCGGTTATAAATTAAAGATAGATCCAAAATAGGTATAAATAAAACCGTGCTTTATGAAAATAATTTAAGAAAAGAAGGCAGAAGACAAAACAATTTTTGTGGGAATTTTGTTGTTGATTGGAAAATATGATTGACAGGTTTTTGATGTTAGTGAGGATGTAATATAATTAAGGCAATTATTATCTGATATTATCTGTTTAATTATTTATGTATTTAACATGTATAGCTTTCTGCATACGCTGGCATAAAATAATATTTTTTATGATATTGAAGTTAATCCTTAGTTTTGTATGAAGAAATCTTATTTTATGAATAGATTCGGGTATTTCCTGTCCATTCAAAATAAATACCTGAGATAAGGTAAACAAAATAATTGCACGAGCTGTCTAGCGGGATGGACGTTATGGGTAGATCGGTTAGATAAGCGATAGGCCCCGTAGGCTGTTTTTTTTAGGGGAATCGTGGAGAGGAATGAGACAGTTCTGGCGTAGACTCCAAGATGCGTTGTCGATTTTCATGAGTGGAGTTTTCAGACAGAGGGTGTATTAAGTTGAGTAAAGCTCTTAGTGTATATAGCTGCTACAACGAGGAGATCAAGGATGATCCTCTGATAAATATATTTAGATGCCCTAGTGTGAGAGTGATATAAATATTTTAATAAGTCGGCTTAGTGCATTGAAAGTACTTGCTATATGTAACTTAGTGCCGGATCGGATCGCCTATATCCGAGCTCTTAAGAGTAAACATTGTTTAAATTATACGTAAATAATTTGTTAATAACTTGTTTGTTAGGTTTAATTTAATAAGTTTAGCTTTCTTATTGATAATCCTTTTCACAACGTGTTCGATATGACGTATTTATATCGGTGGTGGCAACATAAAAAATAGAAAAAAGTACTAATCGATGCGAATGGTGATCGTGATTCAAAGGAAATTTCTCAACGTGTGGACTAAGAAAAATGCAACAATGATATTTGTTTACGAAGAATTATAACTTAAGGACACTTATCGATTACATTTCTGGAAACTATAACATTCAACGGCCAGCGGTTTTTTTTTTATTGTTAATATTATTTTTTTTAATGTTCATAAAATTTGCAACATCATTATCAGTTAGTAAACTTCGCTTCATTAAATGACAGACTTTCCGTAATTAAATAACTATAAAGAATTTCTAGTAAGTATTTTAAATTAAAATTATTTAATATAATCATGGAAAAATCGATTAATAAATAAAATGATGATTATATTGAGAAATTGCGACAGGTTTTTAAAATAAAATTATGATGATAATAATAATAATAATAAACGCTGGCCACAAAATTTTGCAGTTTTCAGGAATAATATCCCTGAGGCCTCCTCTGAGTTGTCGAAATTTAAACATTTCCCTTGATCTCTAATGATGATAAGAATTTTGAAGACTATACAAAAAGTAGGCTGAGAAGTGTAAATTTAGTAAATTATTTTAGTAAGTTTACGTTAATAAAGCTATTCTTTTCTTTTGTAGAAACATTGTAATAGTTAAAATATAAATTTAACATTTTATGGATATATAAAGTCATTGTTTAAGGATTCAAAATGCTTCTTCCTACAAGATATCTGACTCGCAAAAATAATTACTGTCAGATTGTAACAAAAGTTGAATTTATTTCTTTTTAACTGATTGATAACTAATTCTTATTACTAACAATATATACTTTTAAAATAAATTTGAAGCTCTTCACAGCACCGCAGCATTTCTATTTGGTGCCTCGTGAAAGAAACCTTCTTAGTTTTTTGGGGTTTTTTTCCTCTGACTAAACCCTATTCGTATCCGTCCTTTATCTATCCGTCACAGAGTCCGTACACAAAAAGAGCATAAGTCAGAGACTTCAAATTTTGTGTATTTATAGCTAAATACCTCGTGTCACACGACAAATCACAAAATTTTTAAAAAATCTATTATTTTATTTAAATTATTTTTTTTAATGTCATCATTTATTTTTGCGATTTAAAAAAAAGAGTAGTTTAATTTCAACGTTTTGGGTTCAGACATCATTCTTGGGGAAAAAGTTTCTCGCAAATAAACGGTAGATTCTTAGTTCGATCCCCGATGCAGGAACTTTGACCAATTTAGGGATTTACATTATTAGGTTTCGTCCAACATTCATAATATTTTTTGAAATTCAATTTTTTTAAATTTAAAAATCGTTTGAGATTTATTGATGATTAAGCATTTTAAATTTAATTTTAAACATTTTTTACGGTGTTAGAAATTTAAAGTTTTACTTATACCACCTTTAATTTTTTTGTTTAAATTTTGAATTTTTCAAAAAATTTAGAATCTTAGATTTACTTTATACTATTTGATTTTAACATTTTTAAATTGATTAAAATAAATAATTACTTTTTATATTTATTTTTAATTTAAATTTATTGGTACTACCATCTATGTATTAACAACTTGGATTTATTAATTAAAGAATAAATTGTTTTGAAAGAAATATTAAACGAAACCCTCAGTGAAATCTGCGATCACACTTGCACTCTTGTTTTATTAACTTCCAGGGTATAAATGGTGATAAGCGGAGTGAAAGAACTAATTCCGCTAAAAATAATGATAAAATATTTCTAGAAACCAACAATCTGGATATAATTTTTATTCATTATTGTTATGCCTAAATTATGTTTTCGAAGTCATCTAAAAAACTATACCAACTTTTAATTTTTCTCACTCATTTTTAAAATCTTATTGGAATTTCTTTAATCCAAACAGCCAGGAATGGGTATTGTTTATCCATATTATTTTAAATCTTGGAAGAGTGTGAATTTGAGTATGATAAATTTAAACTCTTTTGAAATACCTTAATTTACAACAACATAAAAGCCAACTGATTTTTACATTGAGTAGACCCTAACATATTACAGGCTTTAATCTCAATTCAAAACCTTCTCTTTTAATTATTAAAACTATTAATAAATCCATGTGAAAAAATTATGAATAATGACTTACATTTAATTTTTCGATACAACAAATCACAGTCGTGAAAAACATTGATGTGTAAATTTACAGCTCGTTTGAATAATTATATTTTAAGATATAGAGAAATTTTGCCTTTCCACAACGATTTTCTTTTATCAAGACAGAGCAACAAAGAAAAAAAAAACTTAAAACTTTAGCAAAAACATTTTGTTGGACTTTTTAAAATATTAAATAGGTTTATAATTATAAATTAAAAATTACTGCACAATTATACTAATGACTAACAGAGGTTTTTTTAGATTTTTTTTTGTAAGATTTTTATTTTAATTTTCAAAATTTATGAATATCTCCTAATACTGTTTGTTCTATAACTGTATTAAGATTTAAAAAATTTATCTAAATTATATTTTTTTTCTTGGCTAGCAAAGATTCAAATAGGGTATCAAAAATGGATGTTACCATTTGAAAAATCAATGTTCATGCATTTATTGATATATAAACAATACCCAAAGAAAAATTTGTAGCATTTAATAGTCGCTATTATTACCAACCAATTGGTACTTATGTCTTTTTTATAAGATCATTTGCAGGATAATAGAAAAGGGGACATAACTTTTTTCCCTCATGATTCTTAAAAGATATCTATTGACACAAACGACGCAAATAAGGAAACGATTGCCTTGATTACAGTCTAATAAAGGCTAATCTGTTTTTAACTTGCTGGAACTTTTAAATATCACACGATTCGTTTTAGAAAACTGCGCAACATTCTGTAGATTTATGGAGCTTAAACATGCACTAGGAATATAGTAGAAATACAATTTTAAACCCTTTTGATGTTTGGTGCTGCAGGAATGAAACCAGGTTAAACTAAATATATTACCAGCAAGTAAAATTTACGTGAGTTTGTTAAATATTTTTGCGCCCCCTAAAAATTTAAGGTCTGCGCCCTTTTCCCTGGACCAGTCCGGCCCTGGATTAAATCACTTATTTTGGCAGTACACTAAGTAAGTTATAAACTAATTTTGTTTATCAGTTGTTTTTATTTTAAAATATGAAAAATATTATCAGTAATTGGAATCCATTAAAACTTTATATGACAATTACTGGGGACAGCATGACAATTACTGGGTATTAATATATATGTATTGTATTGTTTTAAAGTGTTCACATTTCAGACTAATATGCTGATTTCTTTCTTTAAAACACCTGAAATGTGGCATCTTCATCTACAGTAAATTCTTTTAAAGCGATTAAACCCAATGCAAAAAATAGAGGTTTTTTTTTTTATATAAACATGCACCAATTACTGGATTACAAGATGTCATACATTGGTGCTCTAGGTGCCAATTACTGGTGACTACAGCAACTTTTTATAAATTTATTTTTATAAAAATACTTTTTCAAAAATTTTTGCTTTTAGTGGGCAAAAATAATCCACAGATATGCATTCTTTGATTTAAAAATATTTGTAATTTTTTTTTATTTCTAGGCAATGAAAATTGAAGTAAGTTTAAAGAGAAATTCTTAATGTGCCAATTACTGGGGATGTCACCCTATATAAATATTTTACTTTTTTAAATGTATTCAAGTCTGTCTTAGTTTATATAATTCAATATTTCAATAGAATTTTAAATTCAGACGTTAAATATATATGTATTGGAAATGATAGATTTAAAATGTGAATTGCTATTATAGACATATCTATATAATAAAGGCCAAACGTATCTGTGCGTAACGCATACGTCATGTTTTGAATGGCAACACTTTCCGATGAAATTTCGGTTTTGCAATTTTCGCTATTGCAAATTTTTAAATTTCTAGACATTGCACGTTTTCAATCTTTATACCATCGTTTAGAGAAAAAAATGCACTTTTAAATGCCGTTTGTTAGAAAACTGTATCTCAATTTGTTTTTGAGATATTAATTTTTTTGTAGTTTTTGGTTCAATTTCTCTAATGGTGGCAACTTGAGTATCGCATTTATGTGGGAAAGAGAGGAAAAATAGCCATAGAGTAAAAAAGAAAAAAAAATAGAGATGTAGTTTAGTGGCTGGAGGTGACGCCAAAAATATAACCCTAAAATTCGCTGCATTGCATCAAACACAACGGCGTGCTTTCACAAAAAATAAGAACTTTTAGCGATGCAATTTTAATTCATAATAAAATGACATGATATTTTATAATGCTAAAATATATTCAGATTTTTTTCATTTAGAGAAAAAATGATGTTAAAAAATTTGGTCTCTGTTCCATGTGATTGTTTTGTTTGGGCCGAATGAGAGACTTAAATTGGAAGAATAACACCCATCAAACCGTTTTAATCGCATATTGCACCTCATATCTATCTCTTTTCTCCATGGAAAATAACAGATCACTGTATATTTTAGATGTCATTTTTTCATAGCAACTGAAAAAAATAGTAATTAAAAACCTGTTATGTCAACATATCGTCGGCTATAAAACCCGGTGAATGTTCTTGGTTTTATTTCGTTTTTATCTATTAATTTAGGACTTTTAGTTCGTTGTAAATTTACTTTACAAAAGATACATCAATTAACCTTTAGATAAATGTATTTTAAAGAATATCTGGGTGTCATATTTTCTTAGTTGTTTTTAAAAACTGAGGTTTGGTTTATTTTTGTCGGCCAATTATCTACACTAGGTATATAGACCCAGGGGGGAAGTGCCCTTCGTGGGGGCCTTTCTAAGGAAACCTAACCCGTATTTACGCAAGGTTCGAAGAAAACCACGAAAACTCCGAACGGTTAGGCCGACAGCCGCGATTGGGTTCGAACCAGCACCTGCCGTCTACCAGTTCAGAGGTCAGAACCTCTCGGCCACTGTTGGGACCTTTAAAAACTGAGAATGCAATTTTATTCTTTGGCGAAATCTTTGGCTAATAACTGCTATCTTGCATCTAATACGCAGGGCCGTAGTGAACAATAAGGGCTCAAGAGAATGTTGGGGGACTCATAGTTTTTTTTCTCTCTCTCTGACGCAGAAAGATAAATTAGTGCATGTTCACATTGTAGGTACTCTGTTTCTTATTAAACTGTTAAAATAACTTCATTTTATGCTTAGAAAAGTATATGATGATGAAAGTTTTCAGTGTGTAACTGGTGCAAAATAGCCCATCATATTAGCTTCATATGTACAAAAAGGATGAGGGAGTGTTGAAACACTTATTTTAGATACAATTTAGTAACTCTGCAAAACTGTGAAAAGGTTTCAAAACTAAATTAGATTTTTAAACAATATTTCATTTGAATTTTCGGAACAGAAATTCATTGAGTGACGTTGGAATCTTTTCCAGAGTGGGAGGGGGGGGGGTCAAAATATTCTAGGGGAGGACTGAGACGCCCATAGCGCCCCCTTAGCTACAGCCCTGCTAACACGGAGTAAAGCTGGAAGTAATTTTTAAAGCTGTATATGATTACATAAATAATATGTTTAATATAAAATTGCTATTTAGAATTAGTTGGCAGTTTAAAAAGAGTATTATGCAGAAAAAAATTTATTAGACTTTCCAATTTTAAATAAGTTTTTCACCTTTACTTTGTGTCCCGGGAACACCGGGTTCCGTGTACTAGTTTTATTAAAATTTAAACGTTGAATATTTTACCTTTCTTAAATTGTATTACAAACCGTGGCAACAAAAACCTTTTTATGTTGTATTTACTAATATATATATATATATATATATATATATATATATATATATATATATATATATATATATATATATATATATAGAGAGAGAGAGAGAGAGAGAGAGAGAGAGAGAGAGAGAGAGAGAGAGAAAGAGAGAGAGAGAGAGAACAAAGAGAATTTCATATGATTTTATAAATACTTAGCAATATCCAGTGCACCATTGCAATTTATATTGAAGTTAACATCCTAAAAGATTTAATGATTACTAAAAAAATATAATATCCTGAATTGTATGTAACAAAGCTAAAAACTATTTTAAATAAACTTTTAAAAAATGTTCATCATTTTGTATATTTGAAAGAGCTTTTTTGATGCAGTCTTTTCTTAATTCTAAAAATAAACTCTTTGCATGTTTTCTTAAATATAAAATCATGCTTTCAAAAGCATTTCAAACTTCAAGCATCAAACTCAATAGATTTTCAATATTTTGGAATAAAGGGCAAGAGATGCACTTTGTAAAAAACAGAATTTTTAGGAGCATTTAACCTGAATAGAAATCGTTTTTAGTACAATCTGCCTTTAAAATCTGAACTCAAAAAAATTAAATAAAGTATAACTCAAAGTCTTAAACTTTTGGTTAAAAATGTCGAACAAATCGTAACAGGACGTCCATCTTTATTTCTTCCACAAAAAAGAAAGATTATGTAACAAAACGTAAGAAAAATGGAGAAAAAGAAATAAAATACTAAAAGTGATCGACATACACTATCAAATTCTGAAAATGACGAATGTTTTAAAATGATATTTATATTTTAAATTATAATCTCGTGGCAAATGTAAAGTTAATAAAAATATAAATTTATATTTTAGTTTGAGTAAGAGATTGTGGATATATAACGTTAGCACTTTAGGGAGTGTATGGTAGGGTTCTGACATTTGGTATTGAAATATATTTCTGGGGGGAGTAAGGTTGCCTTTTGAACACAGATCAAGAATGTTTTTGTATGACGCACCGCATGTGACTAAAAGAAAATCTAACTTTTGTTTTGAATCTGACCAAATATTAAAAATCATTCAAATATAGAATATCATATGTCCGCCATATTAAAGAAATTCTTATTTCGAAAAATATTTGATTATTTTCGACGAAAAATTTAGCAGTATCGGACTTTAAACATGATTTTAAAATAAAGATGTCGCTCATAAGTAATGGACGTCGTAAATAAATAGTTGTTTAATTGCAATATCAGGATGCAGTAACGATCGTTTGATATTTTATACTTCTGTCGTGAAACAAATTAGCAGCAATTATGTCATACAATTCCTCTGCATATTTTTTGGTCTAAAACAATGACAATAATGCTTTCTCGTGCATAAAAAAATACATTTTCTTTGGATTTAGTTCCAGCTCTGAAAACAATCATCTGGAGTAATAATGCCAATATTTGGCGTTCTTACTTTATTATTGTTCTTGCGCTGTATATATTGATCTACAAACTACCTCGTATATGTATCCAAAATCTTCTACAACCATGAAAGGGCATGAAATGCACTACAAATTATGTGATTAACAAAGTATTCCCTGTATATTATATAATCTTTAGATCGCAGAATCTACCTCTCTAATTTTAGATCGGGCATTGATTCTTACATGATTCTTCCAGCAATAAGGTCTACAAATGGAACAAATGAACTTTTACCGGCTTTGTCAATTGACTAAAAAAAACTGTAAATGCCATGTATCAGATTTCTTCTTAATTAAGCTCAATATATACATTTAGCGTTATCACCCATCTTGAATTTTTTACCCCAAGGCATTTAATTTTATGCTTAAAAATCACATGAATAAATTCTCAATTAATGTTAAAGAAAACAAAAACCGCATAAAATTATTAACTTACAAATCTACTAATATTGAAAGTATTCTTCAAATATTTTAATATATTTTAATAAGCTTTCAATTTTAGAATGTGTTGTTATTTAATGCAGCATTTATATGGTAATTTCGCGTTGAAATTTTACACTATTTTCTAAAGATAAGTTTTAACTTATATTGATGTCATGATATAAATACACCCTTAAATGTGAAAGTATAAACCGTAGCAACACTCTATTTACCTCAATATTTTGTAAACATTTTTTTTTTTATCGCCAGCTAACTCATTTAAATTCAGTGAATAGAAAAATAACTTTATGTCGAAGGATTAAAAAAAATATTCAAAAGTACAGGAATATATAAGGTATATTTTTATTTATATTTCCCTTTCCCCATTTACTTTTTTTTCATCTGTATGAAAGAAATGGAGATAAATAAAATTGCCCTAATACCTAACAGTGTACTTTTTGAAGAAAAAAAAATATTTGCTGAAAATATCTGTTTTAAAGGAAAACAATTTTTTCTATTAAAGATGGTTGTTTCGTAATTTTTATAGAAGGATCTCATAATTCACAGGAATTCAAAAATCATTGTTATCATTGTTATCTAAATTTCGTATTGTTAACTATATACACTTGTTTTCTGCGATGTGCATACATCTACATATTTGTATTATTTAGAATACACCTAATGACACAGATTTTGCATAGCCATTTTCTCTCATAACATGAAAAATTCTCAAATTTAAACTGAATATTCTCGACTATAGAACAAGAAAACAGTTGAAATTTCTTTAAATACCAGAAAAATTCCTTTAATAGCAAGGTTCTTTTGGAAACTTGCTGTGTATACACTGTTAAAAATCTTTTCCTTCTTTGAATCAAATTTTGGTGCTCAGTAGCTGCCACCGTAAAATGGTGAAATCCTGAACCAATATTTCAAGCTTCTGATGAAGCATAGTTCCAATAGTTAGAAGAAGATTGAAATAGGAAGCTCTAAATGTTGGTACACGATTTCACTATCTTATGGTGGCACTACTGAGCATCAAAATTTTGTTCACACTACAGCAATATTTTTAACAGCGTGCTGTTATTTTTATTATATTTTATATTGTGTATATCCTAGAAAAACAGTTTTAGGCAAGAGTAAAAATGCTATACCATATTGTGATATTGTATTTCTGTTACTTATACTTTATGCATAATTAATTGTACTGTACTGATTATGAAATAAGGACCACGTATAGAAAATCATTTTTTCTAATATATACAGAGGAAAGGAAATCGCACTTCCCAGTAAATGGTCTTTTAACAACTACGTGCTTCACGAATACATTATCTGAGGAAAGAGTGCTAGATAAACAGAAAGCAATTTCTTTGAAAGGAATATATTTTGCCACGAAAAATATTGTTACAGTTCATTTTCTTTCCATTTTTTGTGTGTTCATGAAAATATATCCATTATAATGCTTTCTCATTATCGTCTTTTCTATCATTGTAACAAGTCATGACTTTAAAATCCATAACTAATTAGAATTAGGGGAATATTTGAAATTTGCATAAGGGAGTATTTGAAAACTGCAACTTACGGATGTTTCAATTCAAGTAAATTATATTTTAATAGATACATTAAATAGACCATTAATATTTATTAAGTTATGGATGCAGTTAAGGGTACATTACCCGTGGAACATCAAAATGAACTAAAAAAATTTCTTTTTTTTTTATTATTAAATTTTCTGAAACTTTGAAGTGCTCTTCATAACCGAAAATAATCTTTCTAGAAAAAATATCCTAACACAGTAATTTTATCTTAATAATAAACAAAATATATAGAAAATTAATTGAATAAATGCATTTACATAATAGTAATTTAAGAGGGTCCGGTACAAATTTTTGTTTAGATGAACCATAACATTTGTAAACAAAATCACATGAAAAACTTTATATAATAATAAAATAATAGTCATTATAACAATTGTAACTTATTCCATTTTTTTAATAACTCAATTTTTTTTTGCCAAATTTCATGCTTTTTTTCTATTTAAATAAACAGAATTACACTAGTTTTAATTTTTATTCATCATTTTAGAAACTATTCAATTAATTACTGTTTTATATTTACACACATATATTTATGTGAGTGTGAGTGTGTTAAAAAAATTAATTTTTTCTATCAAAGTTAACATTATACTACATATTATGCAATTTTATTAAAATCCTATTTATAAAACTAATGTATTAATTTTCATATGAAAGGTATTCACGATGATTAATTATTTACTTATTCAGCTTTAAATGCTTATATAATAATTTAAACGTGTTAAAAGGAGAGAATTTTATTAGTTTCTAAAATATATATTATTATTTATTAAATGATGTTGCACCTATTTATTCATTTTTTCTTTGTTGTAAGATTACTGGAAAATTATGACAAATTCGACATACAGATCCTACGAATTTAAATATGTACTGTAGGATATGTACAGTGAGGATGAGAGCATATTAGATTTGTATTTGGCTAGTTAGAAATGAAATGGCAAGTGCCATTTCAAAGATGCTACGATTTTCGATTTGATTTTAGACAGGTTGCGTAACGTTGGAATAAATATAATGTTTGATAATATGTTTAATAATCGTCGTGTCAGTTAAGCTTTTCGAAAGAGGGGGGGGGTAGTTCCTCTCGAAAACGTTTAGAAGAATAATAAAGCTCTTTCAATTTTTCAGCGTTTTTTCTCCTTCATTTGAATATTTAGTGTTTGTATAATCAAATCTTCCTCGTTCAATTCTGTGCGTTTTGACAACAAACCATTAATAAATAATGTTTGTCATAGCTTCCATGAGCTCCAAAGGTCAGTACATGATATATATATGTGTGTGTATCACGGAGCAGAAATGTAGACAATAACAAAACCGATGGTACAAATATTGCAAACAATACAGATAATTACAAAGATGTATAGGCAAAACTAGAAGAGACAGAAAGAGGATAACATGGGTAAGGAGCAGGTAAAAGTTTTTGTAATCAATGAAAGAATTAAACGTCTAAAATAAAAATGGACTTGACACATTACACGAAGACAAGGTAATGGGTGAAGAGCCAACACCCTAAAGTTGTATCCCAGAGATGTAAAACGACCAAGAAGAAAAATACTTTTCTTTCAAATTTGCTGAATCAAAATTAAAGAAAAACAATTGAAAAAGACATTTTCCAAATTTGAATCATTTATCTTGAATGGTTCTATTTTTGTTCTACTTTAAATATGAGAAATAGGATAATAAATCATGAAGATAAACGCATTGTCAAAACAAGTCGTTTCCATGATAACCATTGATTGAAACCTAGATTTTGAAAACAATCGAAACTGAAACAATACTAGTTCCTTTTCAATTAAGATAGAAACTTGATGAAATGTCCTTTTAAGTATCAAAAAGCAGAGAAAAGGAAAAGGGACAGCATTTTTTTAGAAAGATTTAAGATTTTTGTACCCCGAAACCCCTTAAGCATGATATATTCCCTTTGATAGTGAGTATTTACGAATTAAAATAATAAAAATAACGTATCATTGATTTGTGTAATTTCATAAATGCAAGAAATAAAATCAATCACTAATCATAATAAAAAGAATACTGCCCAATTAAACTGATGGCATTGAGCTCACAGGCTACTCATACTAATTGTACATTAAAGCCTTATATAATTTAGGGTTAAATCCATTCTAAAAAGAAATTAAGAAGGGGAAACAGCTCTCCCGTTTCCCCTTTTTCATACTTAATCATTGAACCTCCTAAACTATCAAGGACATGCTTTATCATATAAAAAATCTATATCCAAAATTCAGAGCATATCGGATAATTCTTATTAAAAACCCATTTAGCATTTTTTATAATTTAAGAGGAGTTATCCCCCTCTTTTATACTTAACCATTAAACTTCCTAAAGTATTCAGAGATTTCAACCAAAAATTGACAATTCTGCTTCAAAAACTCATTAATATAAATTAAGGGGGGGCATAAGAATCCCTGTTCCCCCTGTTTATACTTATTCAATGAACCCCTAATAACAGTCACGGAATCGATCCTACATCTAAATTTTGAACGAAAACTTAATTCTGCATGAAAAACCCACTTATTTCTATTAAGGGGAGAATCATGAGCCCCCCGTTCCGCCTCTTATACATATTGAATGAACTCCAAAAACTAATCAGGGAAGCTCCTTGTCAAGATATACCTATATACAAAATTTCAAGTGGATTGGATATTTTATCATGAATTATCGCGTTACGTACGAACATACATACAGAACGGGCGGGCACATAAGCTCTCAGGCTATGGTAGCCTGTGAGCTAAAACGTGACAATGGATACATATACACACACAAACTAATATTTTAAATATATTAAATTCGATATAAAATTATTAATGTCAACACAATTGAATAAATCGTCTCATACATCTGCCAATGAAAATAATCCGTAACTATACACAATTAGTTATTTTTAATTGATTAACGCTGAAATGATTATATTGAAGCCATTTCTGTCGACCAAACATTTCACCAAAGAGTTACTGTATTTCATACTTAGTGTTTGTTTATTGCTATACTTCATACATGTAAACTATTGTAGTTGAAAAATTGCATTTGAATAGATTTAATTATTTTATATTCTCTGTAATTTGTAATGTGTATTTATAAACATTACATTAATTTGTAATAAATTAATGTTCACTATTTTTCTTAAACCATCTTTCTTTTAAATAGCTGAAAATTTCTTTTTTTGTCTATTTTTTCACACTTATAAAACAATTTTAGTTTATAAATATAAGTATACATTAAAAATATGTATTAAATATTCAATAAACAACAACAACAACAAAAAATTAATATTTCTGAAAATAAAATTTAATTTGTAAAAAATGTACTTTTTAAATAATTATTTACCAGTTTATATATAGATCATTAGTCCATAATACACTGTAACACAAATCTCTAAATCTACACATGTAAAGTTAAAGAATTCTGTATGCTTACTAATGTTTTATCTATTCACTATGCAAAAAATAAATAAATAAATAAATTTAAACTCTAAAATTAATTTTATTAAAGCCACATAAATCTCTATTTGAAAAGAATGTACTAAAATCACAGTAATATTTCTAAACTTTTATCTGTAAACCGGGTTGCAGTTATATAAAAATGTCTACATATGCCAGTTACCTAAAAAATTTTTAGTAACCTTGCATATTTTTTTAGTTACAATTCAAAAGCGTGTATCAGTTACAAGAATTTTTGTAGTTGTCTTTACATAAAATGCTCTATGAATCTTAGTTTCCTTAAAAAATAATTTCTGTGCATTTTGTTTCTGTGTAGAGATAAAGTAGAAAAGATAAAATTAAATAAATATGAAATTTAAACATTTCTAACTATTAAAAAATGAAGAAAAGGGTGAAACATGCCCCATGCTTTCCCCGTCGTATTTCATTATTCCTTCTTGCAAATACCTAGCCTATCCCATCGATCACCCACCTTTAAATATTTATAAAAAATTAAAACATTTTCGAAAATGATTTCATGATTTTTTTTATGCAAGTTATTTATACATTTTGCTCTAAATTTATAAAGCATTTATAAATAAGATTATATGTAAGTATTTTAGTTATAATTAAAAGCAAATAAAAGTACTTATTTAAAATTAATTTTTTTTTCATCATTCCTGCTGTCCTATTTCTGACTTCTCTTTTTCTGTCGTCTATTTATCAAACATGGCACTTTGGTTTTATATTTCGTCCCGTTAGTTAGTTAAATTGTCAGTGTATGTGTGTTTCTAGGGATACTGTCCTTGGAATTATCAAAGAGCTACCTTGCAGTTTGTTTTTATAGAACTTCTATTATCTAATTCATTTGGAAAATTTGTAGTATCCTCATTTTATCAAAGAAGTTTTAAAAGATTCTGTGAAAAAAAGTAAATTAAATTATAAGACCAAAATTTAAGACTTATAAATTAATACTATCTAAACAAAAAATATATTTTATACTACGAATTATTTTAACATTATATTGTTTCTATTTCAGTAATCGTCGTACATTTTGTAATAAGTGAAATCGATAATCAGACCTCGTCTTTTGGTTTTTTAAGGCAATCTTTTATACGACGCCTTTCTTTGAAATCTTTTTTTTTCATATGTGATAGTTTGCATCTACTCATTTTGTAGACATATATTTTTTACTTTCTTGTTTATTTACAACGACATTTTCCCTTATTCGTACAGAGAAAAAAATATAGAGACAAAAGTTTTAACCATTTTTATTTTGGACGTTTATTTATTCCATTGATTACAAAAACTTTTATCTGCTTCTTATGCAGCTTTTTCCCTTTCTGCCACCTCTAGTTATGCTCAGCATTAATATTTCCAATAATCTATATTGTTTATAATCTTTGTACCATCCGTTTTTTCAGTGCCCACATTTCTGCTCTGTGATACACATACACACACACACACACATATACAGGGTGAGTCATAAATATCGAAACAATAGGCTATCTCCTTAAATATTGAACCTAGACCTATACTTCCAATTTCAAAGTTTCATAAAAAAAGATGAATTTTTGATAAGATAAGTTGCAACTCCATGGGGGGGGGGGGTTATTTTAAAAAATACGAAATTAAATTTTTATACGGCCTCCAGAGGATAAAACATCCAATTAGAAAATTTTTCCTTATTCATTCCTGAACTGAACAAAAAAAAAATTCATCTTGATATCTTCAAAACTCAGAGAGTTATGACAATTTTAATAAATCGTGAGGTTTCAAGGGATCAGACACAAATTGAAATGCGTGTAATTGAAGAAACATGTTGCTGTAATGGGTCCAGGAAACATTATTTTATTTATTTATTTATAACGTTGGAATTTTGAATGTTTTGTGATGGTTAACCATATAATTTGTAAGCATTATCACATCATAAGACTTCTTAATAATTTTTTTTTCAAAAAAATTTGAGTAAATTAAAATTGTTATAGCTCAAAATATTATTTGTCGCGTTGAATCTTTTTCTTTTGATTAAACGAAAATGTCTAATTTTCAACTAATTTTCAATTTTTAACATTCAGCATTTTAAATAATATTTATTAAAAAAAAAATAAAAGTATTTAAGATAGCAATGTTAAAAAAAAGTAATTTTGTAAACAAATCATATTTTTAAAAGTAAATTTTATGATCTGAAAAGTTATCGTAACCGACGGTTATTGATGTATGTCTGTTTAAAAATGAGAAATACTGAAATAAAAACATTTGATGCAGTAAAGTGCATTTAGTTTTAAGATGGGCAAAGATGGGCTCCTAACGTTTAAATGCTGTATAGTTTCGATTTAAGATTTTGTTTAAGTTTTGCCATTTTCACCTTCTTTAATTACTGATTAAATGCGTCAGTTGATTTAAACTTTACTTTTTTATCACGTCGATTTCAAATTTTTTCATCGTGCTGTGACTCACAGACAGACATTTCATAAAAAACATGTTTTTCGGTACCTCTGAGCCCTAAAACCTGTGAATCCATCGAAAACCGGAATTCAAAATTTTCATGAATCGAATACTTTCTTCCTGTAAAGATAGAAGAAGGCAAAAATAGGTATAAAACCTTCATAAATTTTGAAACTGAATACAGCAAAACCTCTAAATAACGGACACCTCAGGAACGCAGAAATTGTCCGCTATTGGGAAAATCAAAGATATTCAAAAAGTGCTAAAAAACGTTTAATATTTCATTAATTGACTTTTATGTGTCCTAAAACTTCTTTTATTTGATAAATCAGAAATAAAAAATATCTTTTAAGCAATAGGGCTAAATAAAACTGTACACAGTTTTACCCACTGTTCATTACATGCTTGTGAAAAAACCCTGTAACAAAAGATAACTTTTGCTTGCGATTACATGTAATTTTTTTTCAAAGTGACATTATTGGACATTATAGAGTTCCCATCTGGGAGGGGGATTGCACTTTTTGACTGTTAAAAGCATAAAATCTCAATTTTCCGAGGGGATATTTCAATGCTCTGGAAGATGTCGCTCCTGGGCAACCCCTTCAATTAAACTCTGAACGTGGAGCGGGGGGGGGGGGGAATTTTCCCCAGCTCATTTATCACAAAATTCCCTGATAAATTTAGAGGCCTTTTTACTTTTTTTCATTTTTTTTCTTTAAAAAATACTTTTTCATCCTTTATCGCCATAAATAGTGTCCACTATTCGGAATATCCGTTATTCACAGGTTAAACATACACAAATTTAGGTTTTGAGAATGGGGATTGGAAACTAGTCCGTTAAACAGAGGTGTCTGCTATTCGGAAGTGTCCGTTATAGCGGTTTAACTGTAGTATAAAGTAGATTTTTGAAAATATTTCTATGTAATTTATTAAAATATATTTCCAATGATTCCGCTAATAGAAGCGTCGTAATCGCTATTACTATATTTACTAAACTTATTGCCTGCGCCAATAAGTTTTTAAGACACTTTTAATGAGAGTTTATTTAATATCACTTAATTTGATAACACTTTTAGTAAGTGTTTAAATAAGACGGTCCGGTCAATGAGTTGTGCCAGTTACGAAGTTGGCAGCAAGGTCGAAATATTGCAGACATCTAGCATACTTCAACGAAGTTTAAAGCAAAAACCTATTAGCTTTTATTTTATATCTAAAAGTTTATGTATTGTCTTGGATCGACATTTAACAATACGTAAATTTATGGTCGATCCCTTAATTGTACTTCAAATGAGCTCATTTTGCTGCACTCAGAGGTATGCTTAAGTGGTGTAAGTTTGGAGTATGCTTAAGTGGTGTAAGTAAATTTTGGATAATTTTGGATTTTAATATCTTTCGGGGATTTGCGGATATCGAGATGAATTTTTTTTTGTTCAATTCAGGAAGGGATAAAGAAAATTTTTCTAATTGGAAGTTTTATCCTCTGGGCGCCGTATAAAAATTTAATTTTCGTATTTTTTTAAAACAGTACCCCCCCCCCCCCCCCATGGAGTTGCAACTTTCATCTTTTTTTATGAATTTTTGCAATTGGAAGTATGGGTCTAGGGGTAATATTTAAGGAGATAGCCTATTGTTTCGATATTTATGACTCACCCTGTATATATATATATATATATATATATATACATATCTTATGTAGAAACCGGCAGAGCTGATAAAAGTAGATACTAGTATTATTCATTAATGATTTCCCATCAAAACACACAGAATTGAACGAGGAAGATTTGATCATAGAAACACTAAATATTCAAATGAAGGTGAAAAACAATCGCTGAAAACTTCAAAGAGCTATATTATTTTTTGAAAAGTTTTCTAGAGGAATTGCCCCCAAATTTCGAATAGATTAACTGATACGACATTCTTAAACATATGACCAAACACTATATTTATTCCAAAGTTACGTCTACTCTCTAAAACTAAATCGAACATCGTAGCATCTTCGAAATGGCACTTGCCATCTCATCTCTAACTAACCAATTACGAATTTAATATGCCATCATCTTCACTGTATTCCTCATCCAATACAAATTTAAATTTGTAGGATCTTTATGTCAAATTTGCTAAAATTTTCTGTAATCTTACAAAAAAACATAAATAAGTACCACATTATTTAATAAACAGAAATGAATATTTTAGAAACTAATAAAATTCTGTCGTTTTAACGCTCTTAAATTGTTATATAAGTCATATAGAGAAAAAAAATGTGCAATTATTTTAAATGCCAGTTTCAATGCAATTTGCTTGAAAATTATATCTCAATTTGTTTTCGAGTTACAAATTTTTTTGTAGTTTTTGTCATCATGGCAACAGAGTTATTCCATTTCGGGATATTAAACATGAAACAATCAGAAAACGAATAAATTCCAGACATCCCTTTAGATATGCTTGAGATTATTTAATTAATTATTTATTTATTAAGATTTAAAAGATCTAAAATATTATACTATTATATCGTTCACGAAGTTATCCATAAAAAAGAGCATTTTTTACGGACGGAATAAAATGTCCATTTATTTTCTTTCCAAAGTTGATTCTTTTTCAAGAATAAAGCGAGAATTGCGTCTATTAAAGGGAGAAAACACTACAAAATAAAACAGTGGAAGGGAAAATAAAAAAGAATGAGAGTAAAAACAAAAAATCTGAAACATAAGAGACCTAAAAAGAATTATTTTTACTCTGCTATTAAATTGTAGGTTTATCATTACAAATAATGCTGCGACATAATCCAGAAGAAATGATTTTTGTGCAAAAGATTTGAAAACTAATACTGAATAGTGAAGAAAAAAGTATACTAATTAAAAAATATTTATGTTACATTATATTTAATGTTAATTTTATTACCGTCCTTTACATTTTTTATCAGAATCATTTACGATTTTTAGATAATAATAAAATACTTAAGCGATTGAAAGTAATACAGCCCATTGAATTGGGAATTGTTATATTCAAAGTGACACTAAAAGATGAAAGGCGTATTATAATTGATGGAATGATACAGCTTCTGAAAATTCAATTTCTCAACCAGAATTATTTAGTATATTTCCTAAAAAGGGATAATTTATCAGGATATCTTTGTATTAGAACTTTTTTAAATGCCCTGAATGCATTTCACACCAATTAAAGTGAACAACATTTTATTAATTCAAGTTTGGTTTTTATATAAAAGTAAAACAATGCATCGATTTTTTTTCTTTTTTTTTAATACAGGTAAGAACGGAAATATTTACTAAATTTTATAGCATTTTCAGCATTTTCGTATCATATGTTCCAATTAATTAACTATAAATTTTGCAAATTATATTTAATTAAAAAACATGCACAGTGTTATGTCATATTAAGAAAATATTAATAAAAGTAATTTGAATATTTATTACAAGCATAGACATTAAAACATCGATCCCAATAGAAAAAAAAAACATCAAGCACCAAAAAAAACACAGTGGTTCGGAAATAGTGTTGGTAAGATCTCTGCCTAAAGAAAAAACGGGGCAGTGACTTATATATTGCCACATAAAAATACAATAAGACTGAGAATTAAAGAATCCGTTTATAACAAATCCTGTATTAAACGTGAAAAAAATATTGATTTCGACGGAGGAAGTAACATACATAACCAGCTGCTAAGACGCTTAAAACGAAACATTGTTCTTTTTTCGGAAACCGAAATCATCCCTACAATTTATTCATATTTTGACGTTTAACACATCTGAAAATTTTATTACAAAAACCACGAGAGATTTTAAGACGAATTTTAGACACATCTTTTCCTTCCCCGTTCTAGACCCCCAAGTGAAAACACATCTAACCTAAAATGCAAGAATGTTTAAAAAGAAAAAAAGAGAATCGTACCTGTTTTATATCTTGCGAGTTTCCCCCCCCCCCTTTCAAAGTTTCATTACAAAGAGCATCATAGATCCTGAAATATATTTTTTGTCCTTCTACCCTCCCCCCTACCCTTTCCTTAACCATTCTTCCTGAGGAAAAGTAGGGAAAGAAAATTCTGAAAATTCTTCTTGCATGTGATTTGAAATAAAGAACGTTATTTAAAAAGTCATTCTAAAAACTTTTTAAAAGTTATTCTGAAATTTACTAATGTTTCACTAATTTGTTAATATTTATATTTATAAAATTGAACTAAAAATAAGTAGATCTATAATGATTCTACGATGATTCAGGATCTATTATGCTTTATGTAATAAAATTTTGAAAAGGGGTGACTCGTAGGATATAAAAAACAGGTAAGTTGTTTTTTTTTTTTTTAAATACTTTTTAAGCATCCTTCCATTTCAGGTAAATGCGTTTGCAGTCAGGGGAAGAAGATGGAAGGGATATGTATGTAAAAAGCAGCTTAAAATCTGTCGTGGCCATGGTAATAATATTTTCATATATGTTAAATGTCAAAATATGAATATAACGTAGAAATGAATACGGTTTGCAGAAAAAGGAAAAAAATCGTTTTAGACAAGTTTCTGTCTTAGCAGGTAGTTTCGTATGTTACTTTCACCGTCGTGAACAATAATTTTTCCTGTTTAAGACAGGATTTGTTATAGACGAAATATAGACTATCCATTATTCTAGTGTTTAATATATTTTTACTTGTCATTTATAAGTCACTGCCCCGCTTTTATTTTAGACAGGAAACTTGCCACCACTTTTGCGTACCACTGTTTTAACATCGGATTTCACTACACGACGTACAAGCAAGAAGAGTGCTTGATCCAAAACTATTTAGATTAAATATTAGAATTTTTTAACATTAAAGAACGTACGCAAAAAGGGATTCAGTTAACCGGTTAAAAAACATTTTTTGAATCCAATTTACTTATGGTATATGTGTGAAAGTCAATGCATATTAAAAAGTATGTTTTGTTGTTTTTTATTAAGTATAATAGACATTATTCATTCATAAATAATATTTTAAATCTCTTTCCATCCAGCAAATTCTATTTCTGTATGTGAGTGAAAAGTCAATTCTACACGTCGACAGATATTCGTCTCTGCGTATGAAAACTAGAGTAATGCCTGGATTCTGACAGCCTGATGCTGTGCCAGCGCCATCTGTTGGCCGAAGTTCGAACTGTTTTAAATAAGTTCATATCTAAAATTTACTGATTTTCTGATAACAATGCAGCAAACCGCACATTTTTATCTCAAACTGTTTTTTAGTAATTTACATTCAAAATGGGTCAGTCGTTTACTGGACACACTGTATATTGCTTACAGAGACCTATGCTGAAAAAAAACCTCCCTCTCCAAGAATTTATGATAGATATTCACTAAGTTAAAAAAAAATCATTTTATTTTCCTTGTATAGAGGCATTTTTACAGCGAAGACATTTTCGAACAAAATAAATTGGACACTTGAAAACACAAGTTTTCAGAGCAATTTCTTAAAAAAATGAGACAATCTTAACATTTTTCTTATGTGAAATAAATAAGTGAAATAAAGATAAATTCATACAAGTGCAATTCCATTTTCTGAAGGAAATGGAACTTTTATCAGCATAAAAGGTAAAGTAAACTTCGACTTTTGAATAACATTTATAAAATTATGTTGAATTGTGATACGTATAAAAAAATAATTGGAAGAACTTATAATGTGACAAATTGTTTAGGCAGGCTACTATAAGTAAATATATTTTTATATTCAATTCGCAAAACTATTTCTAAATCTTTCTAACTATTTGTAGTATATTTCTCTTCAGATTTAAACAAAGTCTGCGTCTAAAACTTTCTTTTTTAAAAATGGTGAGTAAAGAAATAAAAAAATAGTCGTCTGAGGCACCACTTTTGTGGTTTCGAGGTATTTATACTTTGTGATACTGTTATAATAATGCGTTATACTACTGCAATAATCTAAACTATAATAAGAAAATAGGGCCAATATGCATTTGATTCAGTCAAACCTTGAAAGCACAACACACATAACATGAACTACTTTTAGAACAAACAAACTCTGACTGCCCAGTTTCGTCGTATATAATGTATTAAACTTCGCATAACAGGGACAAAAATTTCCCCCTTGAGCCTTAACGAAGTTCGACTGTATTCGCAGTTCTCAACCCAAAACTAATATTAGCATATTTTCGATTTTGTTACAAGTATTTTGTTACAAGTGTAAAACTATTTTTTAAAATTTCTATACATTATGTTTTGCGGCTCCTTAAACAAATAAATAAATAAATAAACAAAATAATAAATGAATAAGTAAATAAAATAATAAATAAATAAATAAATAAAACAATAAATAAATAAATAATAAAACGGCAGTAGAAATTTTTTTCAACAAAATTAGATTTTAAAATTTGTCGAATTCGAGCGAAAAAAAAAATAATGAGCGTCATTTTCGTAAGCATTTTTATAAAAATGCAGGGAAATTAAAAGGCACTCCAGCGGTACAACATCGGTTATATGCTGTGATTATTTGTTTAGCAGTGGACCAAAAAAATGCTACCACTAGCATAAGACCCTGTAATGTCCGTATGGCCGTTTGTCCGCACTCTCACTCTCGTAAATACACTCTGATTGGCATGAAATTTTTGGAGGTTATCGATGTTTTTCCTAACACGAACCCTATTGAAAATGAAGTTTTTACCATGGTAATTTTATTTACAGGAATAGTAAATTTTTTCCATTGCATGACGACCTATGGAGAAAAATCGTTTCAAATGAATTTTAAAGATGTTACAGCTGGTCAAACGTATTCAGATTTATATTCATGTCCGAGATGCATTAAAATATGCATTTTGTAAAGTATGCAGTGAATAGAATCGTTATTATTCATTTAGAGGTCTACACAGAATATTTCCATCACATAATAATAAAGCGGGGAGCATATAAATGATAAAGCGGCGTTTGCAACATTCTTTAATTATGGTAAACGATTTAGTAAACGAATATGTCAATTATTGATTCAACCAAAATGTTTTTGGGTGTCAGCCTTTAATTTCAACATTTTTCGTGTCGACATAATAATTTGGGGGTAAAGCATCTTGCTAGTAAGCAAGAAGTTCTTACTGAGAGCCCAGATTCTGGAAGTAGAGATTTTCATACTGCGATGTATTTAATAAAAAGATTTTTTGAAAGATTTATTATGAATGATCTATTATGATGATTGAAAGATTTATTATGAATGATTTATTGTGATGGTTGGAAGATTTATTTTGCTGTGATAAATTATTACTGACATTCATAATGTTTTTTTGGAAATCAATTTCTCCTCTATTTAAAAAAAATATTTATAAACTTAATAAACTTAACTACTATTTCATTATCAATGTTTCAGCATTTTAGATTTCGTCGAAACAATTTTTTTTTCGTTTTTATAAACAAAACAAAAAAAAATATTTATAGCTCCGCTAATTGTTTTTTAACTTTGAAATTTTCAAAAAATTTGGAATTTGAAATTTTGAATTTTATTTAAATAATTTTATTTGAATTTTCATAAGTTGATTAAAATAACAAATTTCCTTTTATAATCAATTTAAAATTAAACGTATTGGGGCTGTCATCAATGAAAGACCTTAATAAAGTTAAATTAACAATTTAGATTTATTGATTAAAGGATAAGTTCTTTTGAAAGAAATATCAAATCAAACCTTCAGTGCGATCTGTGACTATACTTACCTACTTGTTTTACAGGCAATTTTTCAAAACGGAAAATTTTCTGCTATTAAGTCGCGGAAAAGCTCTTATTAAGAATGCAAATTTTACAATAAAAATAACTGGTGGAAATACTGAAGGATTCATATAAAATTAAAAGCACGTATACCGGTGATATATCACCAAGTTGTTTTACGTGTATCAATGTCTTTTTTGTGACAATATTATTTGATTGTTTTTCCCATATATCTGAATTTTTCACTGATTTGCATAGAACATTTGATCTACCTTTATAATGTTTTACATTTAAAAATTTTAATATGTACTTTCTACATTTTCTTTATGTTTTTACTGAAGAAAAAATATGCAAAAGCAGTAACTATGAAAACAAAATTAATACAGAAAATTACACTTTTCTTAAAGAATTTTTATTTTGCGTGTATTACATAAATTGAAAAAAAACAAAAATGGAAATCACAAAAATATATTTTGGTGTATTTTTAGTAAATCCGTACTCGAGATAAATTCAAAACCGAACGTTGAAAACCTTTTACCTATGAAGATAATTTTTTTGAAAACATATTTGTTTACTTAGCACTTTACATTGTGAACCTAGACGTTTTATTGGGAAAATGGAAAAAGAAATCGGGTCAATTGTCTTCTACAAATTCATGTTCAAACTAACCCGATTTATTTTAGTTTGTGATATTTAGCGCTTTTGTATCTATGTTAATTTAATTTCACACTTTTTCTACTACATACAAATATAGCAAATATAATATAAGAGAAAATAAAATTAGTGTTTTTTATTTAATCCAAATCGCAGTAAGTGTTCATGGATGTTATTTACATAGATCTTATTTTATGTTATATTATGAAGATCTAGGAAGTTCTGCCTCCTACCAACTACGCTTAGTCATTGGCTCGTACACCCCCGTTCCGAATTCTAAAATCAGTTAATTTCCTCAGCTTTAAAAAAAATTGCGAAAGACTTAATAATAATTAAAAAAAAAGAAACACTTTGCGATAGCCCTATAATGGCTATTCTTTCTTTTAGTTTTACGGAAGTAGTTTAAGTGTTCTTGGCTGTTTCCATGTTTGATTAAATAAGATTATTAAAAATACTCTTGTCTTCCCGGTATCTTTTAATAGCGCTATAACGTAATGGTTTGAAATAATTTGTTATTACATGTAATGTATTAAATGCGAAACAATTTTTTCCAATTTTTTTTACTTTATATATTTATGCCAAAATATTTTTATCGATTGAAAATATCATTATGCATTTGAACTGTCTTATTCTCTTTTCTAAAATCTGATGTATTATTTCTTCATTCACGAATGTTAACGCATATTAATGAAATTATTATTTTATTATTTTCTTTCGCTATTATAATTCATGTATAATCATAATTTTTATGCCGTTATATATTATATTTACGAGCTTTCATTACGTAATATTAATTTAATTTTAATTAAGTTTTTTTCTTTTATAATAATCACCTGTCAATATTTTTTTTTTTGAAGGAACATTTATTCTTTGCGCTGTTTTAAATGTTGACAACAGTTTATAATATTTTTTTTTCAAAAATATATCAGATATATTTTTCGAAATACTTAAAATTTGAATTCATAATAGAAATAAACCCTTACGGAACAAGTCAAATGTGAAAAATAAATAAATACATAATAAAAAATAAATAAAATAAAACATTCAGTACTCGGGGAACGCCTAATGTATAAAATGATGTAATAAATATTAAATTCCTACGTCTATTTTTTGCTCCGATAAAAACATTTTTTTATCGAACGAATCTGGCCAACTTTAATATTGAATATATCTTAAAATATTTAGATTCAAACACTGTCTACACCAGCGTATTTCTCTTGTGTAGATTTTACGATTAATTTAATTTTTAAATGAAATTTGTTCCGTATTGATGTATGTTCATATACGTAATACATAACTGGTAAAATTTCTATTATAATTATTAACTTGATAACAATCACAAATAAATATTTGATATGATACAGAATAAAATCATTTTACAAAAGTTGAAAATAAACATTTTACAAATTATTTTTTTAATGCTACATCGTTCCATCTTTTCCATTCTTTCACAATTGCCTTCTGGTTGCCACTTTCAGTTTTTCTAAAAGTTTTCCGGCAAACGATTATTTTGAGTCATGTGTAGACGATTGAAGTTTTCGTTCAAAACTGTTACAATGGCCAAACCGTATTTCTGCAAAAAAAAAAAAAAAAAAAAAAAAAATGGAAATATATACATAAGATTATATTGCAGACTTGTATTTTAAACATAAGGAACTTTTCTAGCATTTTTTTCACACAAAATACAAGAGACAAGTATATATTTTATAACAGTGATAATAACATTGAACAAAATACACAATTCTCCTCTTCAATGAACATCTTTTAATATATATATTTTTTTTTACCACTTAATCGTCGCGCCCCAGACATTCACGGACTGAAAGTTTTACTGCTTTTATTCAGAATTGTTTGATTCCCACCAGTTTTATATAATAGTGTAATTGGTTGTATTCTGTTATCATTTTAATTGTCATTAAATAAGATGAATATTTTTTTTTTCAAAAAAGTGATGGGAATAATGAATTTGGATTTTTAAACCGTAATTTAATGGAAGATATTATGAACATCTCCTCAGATCAAGAATATTTCAACATTGAACGTCCTGAGGATGCAGATGTTATTGACGAAACATATAACGATACAAATTCTGATCTTTCTTATGTTGAAAATGTATGTACTTTTGATTGAATTCTACATAATTTTAATTACGAATAGAACAGTTTGGTGAAGAGCATCTTTTAATTGTCTTCATCTCAAAAGCAATTAAAAGATGCTCTTCACCAAAGATGCTCTTCATACATTAAATTTAAAGGAAACATATGTGTTTTCGTGCACCAATGGTGTACTTTAACTGTTGCATATTCGAGGGCAAATTTTACTTTTATAAAATAAACACTGCATTTGAATTTTCATATTTTGTTACAACGATAATTTGGGAAAATATCTGTACACGATTAATTTTTATATTTAATCAGATCACCGTAAATCAATTTAATCACAATACCTTTTTTTAAGTAATTTTTTCTACTGAAAATAAAAAATATAAATAAAATTGTTTTCTCGTTCAAATTAATTCGCATATTCTTAAAAGAAGAAAAAAAATGTTAGAATACAACTTAAGTAAATTCAATCGTTTTTTAAATTATTTTTTAAAATTAATTTTATTCTAGCGATCTGTGCGGCCGCTGACTTTTAGTCACGTCAATTATAGGTTAAAGGAATAAAATAAAAAGGTAGAATTTTTGAAATAATTTTTCTTGGTAATTTTAATAATTTTTCCATCGGTAGTTTTTACGTTGAAACGTTACGATTTTCCTGAAATCTTCCAGTTGATAGATTTTTGCAAGAATCATTTACGAATTTAGAATTTAGAATCAAAGGATTATAAATATTCGGATTTTGATATAGAATTAAGACATAATAAAGATGTAATAGTTTTGAAAAGCATTTTATTTGTATTATACTTTATGCATTTTAATCTGTAATAAAATGCATATTTTCTTATCCTTTAAAAAATATATTCATCATTATGAAAACTCTGTAGATAGTTGAACATCCACTAGATCAATGCATTGTTCAACTTTTGAAAAAATTTAGAATTGAGTTTTCTGTTTAAAAAGAGTCGAGAACAAGTGACACAAGTGCAAGTAGTTGTATGGCTCAAATTCACAATTTTCAAAATGACAGACAAGAATAAATTTTCTAGTCGGTATGATATTTATTATTTTAGATATGATTTATATCTTTAAAACTTAGTTCAAATACTTTTTCTCTAGATACATTGATTTGACAATTGGCCAAATTTGGCTAGCCTTGTCGTAAGAAATGAAATATTATGTTGTTTAATGTATATCATTTTTAAATACACATAATATTAATAAAATTAAATTAGTGAAAATGGAAAATTTACATCTGTTATTATTAGTAGAATATCAGAACAAGCTGATATATTTTAATACAAATGTTATAATTTACACATATGTCTTTTTTGAAAACTTTATTCAAATATGCACTAATAAATTTCATTTTAAATGTGTTTTTATTTTTACTACTATGTTCTTATGCAACTAATTAAATAATATGGATACACGAGATTTATCTAAAGAAGTATATTAATTATTCATATTTTTAAAATCAATTGATTTTAATTAAGGTATTTTCATTAATACTTCAATTATCACAAAAAAAGTAATTATTTCTCTAACAAAGGAAAAAAATATGTTTTATTTCTACAGAAAGTTGAATTGATCGCAAATAATACATGATTAATTTAAACCACCAAAACCACATATAATTAATGAATATGCTTTTTTTTCTTTGTCTCATGTTCTAAGAATTTATCAGAACTCTTTTTTAGACAATAGAAAAAATGTAAAGTAATTACTATACTGAGCCGAGTTAATAAAAGAGGGGAAAATAATATTTTTTTTATGTAACAGTAAGAGGTATTTCGTGTATTTTATACTTTTTTCGATTCCTGAGTACATACAAAAGAAAAGTCAAGACTGATTCGAGCAAATCTTATTATACTTTTTGAAACTGAATTATATTAATTTAATCAAAAATCCTTATGCAAATTGTTCAAATGATTTAATAAGTTGATCGTTATTACTTACCCACCAAACGTAGAATAAGATAAGTCTTGCAATTGTTTTGAAAATCGAAAAAAATGACGGATTTACAAATTTCAGACACTGGGGAGTCCGAAAAACATATTTTTAGGGGGAGGAAAAAATTCCGTCCATGTGTCTGTTATGCTAGTCTGTCGGTTTGTCTCTCTGTCCTGTAAACATTCTATATTCCGAAAATACTGAGATAGCGACATTAAATTTTTCCGTATACTTATTATGTATCAACGTGTAGAAGTCTATTGAATTTCAGTAACCTCGATTATCAGGAACTTTGTTTTTCAGACTCTCTAAATATTATTTCTAATGAAAGGTACATAAAAATTGCGACTTTTTTTGTTTTACGGAATTGATGTATAAGACTATAAAACAACTTAAATGCAGCTTAAGGAATGAAGGTAATTGGGTAATTAATTACCAATATATTGTCCAAGATATTACCTTGTAATCACAGTTTCTACAGTCTTCGATTTTTCATGACCCTGTATTTTATTTTAATTTCAATTCAAGCATATATGTTAATTAAACATAAGACGCTTAATCCAACGCAGTAAATTGTTGGTTAATAGGATTAACATTTTAGGTGCTTATAAAGTTGTTTTTTTACGCAATTCAGTACTACTTGTGTAGTTTGACGTTTTATGCAATTTGCCGAAATTGGTTCATCAGAAATTTAAACTTAAAGCATTAAAATACAATAAAATATCTAAGTATACGTTTAAACTTTATTTTGTAATCGCCATGCATTTTATGTACATATGTTTTATTTTTATATTTTATATTATACACATCCATGATGGGTAACTATTATGGAAGACCCCAACGACTTTTTCTTTCTTCTACTAAGAAGTGACAAAAGAAAATTACAGCAATTTCAAAATTATTTTAATAATAGGAAAAAGGCAATATATTTTATCTATATATGTACAGAGTGGTTATAATTAAAGTTTAGGCCTAAGTAGATTCCATTTTAGTGTACAGATATAGATGAAACTAAGAAAATTCATTAAATTGACTATGATGAAAATAAATTTACAATATTTTTTTTTTATTATTGACAGATAGATGGCGGATTCACTGATAGACGGTGGGAGAGAAAAAATGACCGCAACTGCCGAAGTTGCTTTTCAGAAAGTAAGTAATTTTTCATGAAAGATGACGCAACCTCACATAGCCACTAGCTTGGCTATATGATGTGGTGTAACATTCAACTAATTTAGACGTTTTTGAACAACAAAAGGTTCGCACATAGAGCATTTGCAGCTGAAAAGAGTCTTCGAATTTTCCATTCTTATATTTCACTTATTAAAATATGTGTAAATAAATGTGTGTGTGTTTTGAAAATATAAGTAATATTAAATAAACCTAATAAGCCCAATTAATAATATTTCAAAATGTGTTTGCATTATTAACATTTAATATATATATATATACATATACATTTAGACAATCTTCATTTTTATTAAAATATTTACATTCAGTGAAAATTAGACGTTCATTTTTAAAGCACACCAAGATTGCTTTAAATAAAAAGCATATCAAATGATAATAATATATACAGAATTTGAAATACTGTTAATTGGACTTATTAGATTCATTTAATAATACTAATATAAATTTGAAAAACTGGTTATACATTTATGCTGTTCCTGTATATCATTTCTATATGATTCTTGTGTTATTTGAAATACAGTCACTTTAAAGCACATTTCCTATTCAGATTGAATTCCGTAAAATGCTGTTTTATTTCCAAGTTTTATTTGCGTGTACTTTTAAAAACTTAGTATAACAGTTTGATATATAATTTTACATTTACGGAATAAAATTTATTTCTTTGTTGCAGTATATTATATCATATATATACATATATACTATATCTTTTTGAGAAACATACTCCAACAATAAGACTTATTTAGCTTTGATGGACGTTTTTTTCGATATTACTTTATATATTTCTATTATTATGTATCTGATAACAGTTCTCTTACAATTATTTCACGAGAAGTGCATGATAAGGTGAGGCATTTTCTCAGTATGTCAATATCAACAAATAACTTATTATTTTAGCCCAGTCAAAAAAAAAAAAAAAAAAAAAAAAAAAGTGGAAATATTATAGACCGATGACAGCAGATAAAATACTTGAATAAAACATTTTTATTATTTTTATTAATTATTAAAAAGTTATTAATTAGTAAATAAATTTAATTATGAAAAATTAGAAATATTTTAATATTTCTGGCTTGTAACATATATTTAGATAATAATTCCCTTATGTACTAATGGTAAAATATTAAGTCATGCAGTTCTATTTCTTTTCTTTTTCAGAGATATCAAATTTAGCGAATACGAACTATGAAGTTGCATACATTGAATTATAAAACTTAAAAGTTTCTTTAAACGTTCTTACACGACTAGAGTAATCGTAGAAAAATATTGTTACTTTCTGTGTCACATATCAATTTAATTTAAGTAAATATATATTTAAATCCTTCTGTTAAAATTTTTAGAAGACTTGAACATTTTTTTCCTTCAAATATAAAATCTGTATTTTTTGCGTATTTATTATAGGAATCTCAATCATGCATAAATAACAGTGTATCACTCCCGAACTGTTATTCAAATAAAGAAAACTATTAAAAACAGTATTTTTTGTATAATTTATCGTGTCAAAATGATATTTCATGCTTTTTAGACACATATGTTTAAAAAAATTAGATATGTTCACCCAATTTTATAAAGATAAAGTAAAAATAAACAACCTAACAAAGAAAGTTGTTTTCTCTGATTAATGGCCAAAAAATTAAAGCAGGTGAATAATTTTAAATATAACTTTCAAAATACACTGTCTGAATAAAAACTATCGCGGTTAATTTTATAAATATAAAGTAAATATTAAAAATATTTACGAATAATTTTAGATACCATGAGTTATACTTCGCTTATCAAATAATAAATATTAAAAATTGTCAACTATGATTAGTGAAATGTTACTTTAAATATACTTTGCAAGTAAATAATAATTATAAAAATAATAAAGTTTCACTAGATATTTTGCGATGTATTTCCTTTCAAATTAACTTTTCGGACAAACCGTTACTATATTTGATAACATATATGTAAAAAATAACTATAGTATAAGAAACTAGTAGTTGGGGGATGGGGGCACCGTAATACTTACCCATCATGGATATGCATAGCATAAATTATGAAAATAAAGCATGTGTAAACTATTAACAAAATTTATCAGAAATCAAAAATAAAATTTAATGTATATCTGAAAAAATTTAACACGTAGTAATTCTCTATTAATGAATTTCCACTCCTTAAAATAAAAAAAATCTTTTATTAAAAAAAAAAAAATTATATACCTTTCATCAGAACGAATTTTTCGAAAGTCCGAAAAAATAATTCCGGATAATTAACGTTACTGATATTAAATAGGCTTCGTGTCATTCTTAAATACTAAGTACATACAAAATTTCAAGAGATACACAAGAGACACATTGAGATAGAGATCTCAATGTGTTTGGGAGATAGAGCGTTTACAGGCAAACACACGCAAGGATGGACGATTTTTTTTCTAAAAATGTTTTTCGGAATCTCCAGTATCCGAAACGTGTAAATCCGACAAATTTTTTTTTTCGATTTTTGAAACGATTGCAATATTTACCCTATAATACGTATGATGGGTAAGTAAAAAAGGAAAACAATAGATGGGTAGTAAAAATCAACGTCTCTCTTTATAAGCGTTTATATGTACATTAATATTATCAAAACAATATTTTTTAGTATCTGTTTTAAATTTATAATTCGACTATTTACGTACTTAAATAATACTATCGATTTCATAGACCCTGTAGTGTTTATAATGTATATTGAAATAGAAAATATAACTGATTCATAAGAAATTAATTCAAGTATTACATTGAAACAAGAAGCCAAAATTTTTGCTTTTGTTCAACTGAAAACAGTGATTTCCCTAGAGAAATGCTACTGTCAGAGATTTCTCATAGTCTGAGAAAAATGCAACTAACAACCGATTCTGCAGAATAAATAAGTAGGAAAACGAAATAAAATATTTATTTTTTTACAAATAGAGTAATTTCGCTCTAAATAATAGGATATTCTTCTTATTTTTTTTAAGAGGATAAATTTTTGTGAATACAGAATGTAGATTAGGGTGGAGCGAAAAAAATTATTTTTTTTAAAAATCAAAATAGGGTAGGTGCCAAAAGTTGCCTTTATACTAGTACATCAACTGTGTGAAATTTTACCGTTGAAAAAAATGGCTTGAGTTTGCGCTTTTGCTCCAAAAATCGAAATTTTAGGTAAAATTTCTCATTTTTTGACATTTTTTCAAAAAAATTAAAAATTCCCTACATAGCTGGTTATTATTTAAAAGTGTTACTTTAACCTTTATATTTATCTGCTTAACATATTTAAACTATAAAACAATATCTTTCTTCCGTATAGCTGGAGCAAAACAAATAAATTTTGGTAAGAAAACGGCATTACCACTCTATTGGGACATAAGGTACCCTGGGGTAATAACGCCACATTAAGGTTCTACCAATTTTCACGGCTCAGTTTTAGATTGTATTTTTCAAACAAATATATGATTTGATACAGAAACTCATTGACTATCTATATAAACAAAATAATTTAACAGATATGTATTCATAAAAATGTAATGGCGTGATTTCTTGACCAATGCTATTTGGCGTTATTACCCACCTGTATGGGCAATAACGCCATGCAAACAAAACTATGAAATAAGATGGAATAATTGCATGTAGATTGCCCAATTTTAAAAATACAAACTCCATAAACATAGAAATTGACAAATTGCATTCTAAGCTATTGAAAATGTTCAATTTTTTGTGAAAGTGTAAGAAAAATAAAGGTGTGGTGTGAGGGGAGGATGAAGCAAAAGAATATCAGACCGTGAGCTCCTTTTTGCTTAAAAAGGACCGCTTAAATAGAATTATTAGAAACATTGCACAGTTTTAAGTGTGTTTATTTTAATCAGTATTTAAGATGAAGCTCTGCCATTGTAGGGAATCAACCGGGGTATTAATGCCAAGGATTGGCGTTATTATCCCGTTATTGTTATTGCGTTGTACATTTTAAATTACAAATTATTTCGAGAAGATATCCAAAATCTTCAACAACATTTTGAAAGTCCATGAAATGTACTACAAATTTATGTAATTAACAAAGCATTTCAGGATTAAAAAAAATAGTCTTCACATCACAAAACTTGTCTCGCAAATTTTAGATCAAGCGTTAATTTTAGTTGCTTATAAAAACAATAAGACCTAAAAATGAAACAAATTAACTTGAAGCTGTTTTTTGCGATTTATATGACTCAAAACCCTTCTGCGCAGATCATATGGGTGTTATTTACCAGATTATTTCATAATTATGTATAATATTAGTACTTGGCGTTATTACCTTACCTGGCGTTATTACACCAGACCACCTTACAATGAATAGTTGTTTTTAATACAGCTCTTCTATTCAAAACTACCTTAGACATACGCCCTGGAGGTGGCTATATTTCATATACCACCCGTCCCAACTATTCGATCATCTTAGTACAGTGTTTTATTTATATATTGTGTTGTGATTTTCTTTATAAAAATTTGGCATGTTTTCGAGGCATCCACCTAGGTTATCTGTTCTTTGTATCCACATGCTGCTGTGGCTATTTTAATGTATATTTTAACAACTTATAAAAAAATGACAAGCAAAGTAATGTATGGGAATATTATTATTAAAGGGATCTATTCGGCCTTTATCTTTATCAAACTTACATCCAGCAGATGAAAGTGATTGGAAGTTCTGTTACCACAACATTTTTTCAGTCAATTACATTTTTTTACGTAATGACCTGCTTCAAAGATGATTTCAGGTATTTCAACTATAAGTATGCCATCATTTATTCTGCTTTTGCATTTTTATATGTTGAGAAGCGATCTGTTTAATGTGATCTCTGGTGATCGTCACAGGGAATTGCAATGGGAATTTGTCCTGCACGCGCAGAGCAACCGCTGTTGTAAATAACTTTTTTGCGTTAGTTTTATGTCGTTTTCTAAGTGTTTTCGTAGCCAGGTAATTTCCCATAAACTTTTTAGATCCCCATTTTATAAGTGAACAATATTTGATGGTGAACAGTCCTGGGAATAAACTTATAATGCATAATACTTGAATGTCCGTACTTGAGAGAATATACAGACTCTAATCGACTATAAGTACTCATTTAAATTTAGTAGATTTCTATTTGTCGCTGTGAACCATTTTGCATTGGGTGAGCTTAGAATTGTGTATAATAATGGATCATATGCTACTTCAACTCCAGTGAATTTCCTCTGCGTCAGTTATTAGAGAAGTTGATGTAAAACGTTATAATCTACATGGATTCACTGGATCATCTTTGTCTACGTACTATTCACTTCCTATTGCAATTTTTTTTTTATAAAATAGATAATAATTTTGAAAAATTATTTTCTTAAATTAAGTAAAAGATACTCAGAACAGACTGGGAATTTCTGTCGGAGATTGCAAAGCTAATTCATAAGGAAAGCTATTTCTCAGAAGAAATGGGGAATAGGAATTTAGAAAACATCTCGCACAAAAAACAGCTCATAAAAGCAAATAAAATTTTCTGCTTTATATAAGCACAGATTGGCAATCAAAGTCTAAAAATTCACTCACAAAATATATAATCAAAGTTTATACCGTGGGAATTAAGTAAAAGATACTCAGAACAGACTGGGAATTTCTGTCGGAGATTGCAAAGCTAATTCATAAGGAAAGCTATTTCTCAGAAGAAATGGGGAATAGGAATTTAGAAAACATCTCGCACAAAAAACAGCTCATAAAAGCAAATAAAATTTTCTGCTTTATATAAGCACAGATTGGCAATCAAAGTCTAAAAATTCACTCACAAAATATATAATCAAAGTTTATACCGTGGGATATTTTATGCCAAACGTAATACACACCTAAAGAACAGGTTTTAAACATATTAGAAATTACTCGATTACGTAACAACACAGGAAACGACACAAAAAAATACTAAAACTTCTTTCGAAATATTGTTGCTTTACACGCAAATTTTGTTTGCAATCCTCTGTGACGATCGTCATAATATTAAACTGCTAGTTTCTCAAAATATATTCAATGTAATATGTACAGTAAATGATGATATACTAGAAATAGAATTTGTACAATGAATTTTTAGGCATATCATTATATGTATAATGTAATTGATTGAAAAAATGTTGTGGTAACAACAATTTCAATCACAATGTATTAATTGTATGAAATTTTAATGAAGATAATAGACTGCTGAATACGTTCAATTAACAACATACCTAATACGTTACTCAGCTTCCTCTTCTGTTATACAAGGTATAAAAATATACGTGCAGCAGGTCACACCAGTAGCATCCAATGTCAGTGAAAACAAAGAAGAGGTAAACTACTTTGATACGTAGAAAACTTGTGCCGTTCTTCGGGAAAAAAATAACAATTCAATACATAAATAAAACACTGGGCCTAGATTGTTGAGTAGCTGACACGGGTGGGATATGAAATGAAGCCACATCTACGAGTTATATACAGAATAGTTTTGAAAGCAGATAGGTAAGAAATGCATTCAAAACAACATTTCGTTGTATGCTCCAATAGAGAGGTAACGCTGGTTTTTACCAAAAGTTGTCAGATTTGCTCCAATTATACAGACTACAGATGTTTTTTATAGTTTTAATATGTTAAGCAGATAAATATAAAGGTTTAAGTAACACTTTTAAATAATAACCAGCTCTGTAGGAATTTTATAATTTTTTTGAAAAAATGTCAAAAAAATGAAAAATTTCACCGAAAATTTTGATTTTTGGAGCAAAAGCGCAAACTCAAGCCATTTTTTTTTCAGCGGTAAAATTTCTCGCAGTTAATGTACTAGTATAAAGGCAACTTTTTGCACCTACCCGTTTTTGATTTATAAAAAATAATTTTTTCGCTCCACCCTAATGTAGATTAATTAAAAATTACTAATATAAACACTGTTTAGATATTTAATGGGGGTGGGGGTGCTAGACACAATTTATAATATTTTTTTAAATTTATTTATTCATTTAAAATTTAAAAAGTGTCTGTGTTGGCTAACCATATAATTTTAAAACAAAATCACGTGGTAAAACTTCACAGATTTTTTTTTATAAAAATTTAAAATGTATAAAAAAAATGTGGTGTATTTTACAAATTATATAACTTGAAATGATTTGTAGAATTTCAATTTTTTTATTATTAAAATAAACAAAATTATTAAAATATAAATTATAATTTTGATGCTGCATTTTTAAAAATATTAATTTAAATAAAAATTAAAAATATTTAAAATGAAAATTAATGAAAAAATGATGTTAAATTTATAACCAAATCATATCTTCAAAAATAAATGTTTATTTACAAATTTACTGATTCATATTTAGAGTAAAACTATACAGTTATATATTAAAGATAAATTACAGTAAAAAATACATGCTTCAAGTCTGAACCCTTTACCTTTAACGGCTCTTGACTTATAACAATTTGAATAAGAGAAATGGTGAAAAATACCATCATGAAGAAAAATGCATTTTCCAGTAAATCGTTTTCATGACAATCATTACTTGAAAGCTAGTTTTTCAAAATCAAACCTAAATGGAAAAAGTAATACGTAAGATAAAAACATGATTTAAACGTAATTTTAAGAAAAAGAAATAGTGCATTATTTATTTATTTATTTATTTATTCATTTATTTATTCATTTTGAAAATTTGAAGATTTTTGTGTTCGGACCCCATTAAAACACGTTGGCAAGAAACAGTTATCCACAGCACAGAAAATTCATTGCTTGTTAGCAAAAAAAATGAGTTAATGGCATATGAAATCAGTTATATGAATCCAAAACATGAAATTTTAGCTAGAAATAATAAACCTGATATCGTTAATAATAATCATGTGAATGAATTAATGAATTGCCAATGATTTCATCTGGAAAAAAAATTCGCAACTGTGTATTTCACATCATTCGAGACGTAATTTTTGAAAAAAATGTAATCTTGTAGGTAAGCGCTACAATTTTAATAGCAGACTATGTTATTTTCATTTCCGCTTCAGCAACCGTTGTTTTTCCAACAAATTCAACTACCCTTTTGCCTGCAAATAAAAACCGATTTTAACTACGGCTATTCCGCACAATTGTACGCTACTTGCGTAGGAAATGCTGACTTAGCTTGGCTTCAAATTTAGTGTATGATTATTTTTGATGCGAATAAGCAATTTATAGAGTATATAAAATTAGTGAACAGACATACAATATATCATTAAATCTTTAAACCTAATATTTATTAACATAGCAGTATGAGATTTTCATTGGAAATGTTTTTTTTCTGTTTGTGTGTTGTGAACGCTACGCATTTTACATTCACATAGAAACGCATTAAAATTGTATAAAGTGACTCATAATGAGAGAAAACGTTATAATTCTTTGTCAACATAAGAAGCGAAATTCTTGTGCAAATTTAGGTGCGTGGAAAATTGAACAAATAAATTAAAAATCGTTGGCTTTATGGAACAGGTTTGTATATCTAGTTTTTTAATAAAAATTAAATAAATGAATTTTAATGCGATATTTAAAAGTTATTCATAAACTATATATTATAAAAATATGAACAATCAAATAAATACTTATCTGACAACCAATTTTGTATTGGCATGACTTAATAAATAAAAATAAGTTAAAAACAGAAATTTTTATTAATTTCAGTTAAGTGTAAAAATGATAATAAACGTAAATTATCTCCAATTTAATGGCACCATTATCCTAGTATTAATATCATAGATGACCCATTTACAATGTGTTATTAATTTGTGCTGCACATCTGCCTCTGAATGTTAAAAATAGTTGCACTGAAAGGAAAATGATTTACTTGAATCGTTAATATTTTAAAAGGAATCTTTTGTCTTTGAAAGTATGTTGTTGCAGATTTGGCTTCTTGACAAAAAGTAGAAAAAACAAATTAATTTATATCTTAGATTAAAATGTAAATAATTTTCATTATTTATACGTAATTTATTTCAAAGTATAATTTGTAGAATGATTTAAATATTTGGATGAATTTCAATGTTTACATAAATCGTAGGAATATTTTAATGCCCTCGAACATTATACCTATTTTAATATCCAAGCAAAAATTCTTAAATATTTTCAGTTACCTTTTATAAGTAAAAAAAATAAATTAAAGTTGAAAAATATTTAAAATTATGGAAAAGTTTAATGCATATTTCTACTTCATAATCTTAATCGTTTTAATGTCACATTGAGGTACCTCGGATTGTAATTCTAAATAAATCGTGATTTACAAAGGTTGAACTCAATGTGGTTGACCCGTAAATTGAATTGCACTATCATAATGTATATAAATTCATTTGCGAGTTTAATGTTAGTTGGCATAATTTGTTAATTAAATAGTTAATTATTAGTACTTTACTTATTAAAGATAGAAATTTGCTTTTTACACTGAATTTTATAAAAGCACGTATATGGAGTAATTACCTATCCAAAATTGAATTACAGTCGAGTCTCTATATAATGAAATTCATACTTCCAGTGAAAAAACTCGTTATATAGCGAAATTCGTTGTATAGAGAATGTCATTAATTTGTATTTAATGTGTAAATTTTGAAGAAATATTATTTTTGATGTGTTTAATTAAGAATTTGAAATGTTTAACTACAAATATTAACCTAATATTCTATTTCTTACTTATTTAAATAGTTTCAAAAAAAGAACAGACATTTATTTGAAAGCTTAATAAGAATCTAATAAGGAAGACTTGTATTAATTTTAGACTAAGAAATCTGTAATTTTTTGTTGTTTTGATTTCAAAATTATTATGTACTCTCGAAAAAATATTAAAATTTTAGCAAGGAATGAAAAATTGTATAGTAAACATTTTGCTCCATTTAAAGGTTTCTCCTAATGAGATCAAAAGAACTCATCGTTTCACTGCATGGTGTTTTTTCTCTTGTATATTTCCATTCTCATGTCCGTTGTGAAACTCACCATCGTTGTTCGTAACTCTGCTTAAAATATCACTATCAGTAAAATACTGTGCAATATTGAGACTGTCATCCACTTCTAAAAAATCAGAGAGAGCAACATTGTCTTCGACATATACGCGTTCCTCCATTAATTTCCATTTCTCTCTTGAGTCTGCTCAAGTCACTTCTTCTCCATCTTCAGAATTCTCATTATCCTCTAGTGTAGAAAATCCGGCCTTTTTTAAGCAATGGTAAATTGATTTTTCTTCAATTACCCTCATTGATACCGCTCTTATATGTGTAACAATCCAGTTGAAGCATGTTGAAAGTGTGTCTGGGAGGAGAGGGGGGGATACATTCGTTTGACTTAAAGAACAAGGAGATTCAAGGAGAGAAATAATATTAAAAACTCTGCACTGAATGAAAAATCTGTGACAGAAAACTGATTTCTTGTGACTTTAATTTTTTTTTTTTAACTGAATAAATAAAGAACATTTTATGAAGATATTCGTTATATGGAGATAGATATTTCGCTATATAGAGACTGTTTTTAATGTAATTATGATAAAAGGGGACCATTCCTGCTAAAAATTCATTGTATAGAGAAATTCGATTATGGAGTTTCGTTATAGAGAAACTCGACTGTATATACTTTTTTCTACCGATTATTTAAACCTATATCTTGTTGGAATTTAAAAAAATATGACGTAGAAAAAAGTATCAGATAGAGTTCCCAGATGATTTTCTTTTTGAAAATTTTTATTTTTGTTTATTTTTTGCCTAATTGAGATGTGTTCAGTTTCAAATCAAAGAATTTCTTCATTAGATTTTTCAAACATGCGTTTTATTTTTGTGCGATGCTTGTTAGACCGGGAAACGACAGCACAGACAATCACCTCATTGAGTTCATGGATAGAAATCGAGAATTAATTAATTTTTGATTCGTATATTAAAACACAGTCGGTCTGTCCAGTCATATTTTGGAGGAAATTATCTAAAAAACCAAATTGTTGTCGTGAATTCATAGGTTTCATATTATGTTTTCCTGCACCTAATCCTCCATGTTTCATATTTTTCAGTGCAGGAAAGCACAATATATGACCTACGAGACACATAAGTCAACCGCTAAAATCAGATTTTCTCCCAGATAGGACTTGGCAGAGCTATTGCGTTTTTATACGCGTATCGAAATTTAACTAAGGTGGTCTGGTGTAATAACGCCAGGCGGGGTAATAACGCCAAGCGCTAATATTTTGCATAAGTGTGAAATAATCTGGTAAATGACACCCATGTGCTCTGCGCAGAAGGGTTTTGAGTTATATAAATCGCAAAAAACAGCTTCAAGTTAATTTGTTTCATTTTTAGGTCTTATTGTTTTTACAAGCAACTAAAATTAACGCTTGATCTAAAATTTGCGAGATACGTTTTGTGATGTGAAGACTATTTTTTTTATCTGGAAATACTTTGTTAATTACATAAATTTGTAGTACATTTCATGGACTTTCAAAATGTTGTTGAAGATTTTGGATATCTTCTCGAGATTATTTGTAATTTAAAATGTACAGCGCAATAACTATAACGGGGTAATAACGCCAATCCTTGGCATTAATACCCCGGTTGATTCCCTAAAGAGGCCGAGCTACATCCTAAATACTGATTCAAATAAACACAGTTAAAACGGTGCAATGTTTCTAATAATTCTATTTAGGCGGTCCTTTTATGCAAAAAGAAGCTCACGGTCTGATATTCTTTTGCCTCATCCTCCCACCCCCTCACACCACACCTTTATTTTTCTTACACTTTCACAAAAAATTGAACATTTTCAATAACTTAGAATGCAATTTGTCGATTTCTAAGTTTGTAGAGTTTGTATTTTTAGAATTGGGCAATCTACATGCAATTATTCCATCTTATTTCATAGTTTTGTTTGCTTGGCGTTATTACCGATATAGGTGGGTAATAACGCCAAATAGCATTGGCCCGCCAATTAGCAAGAAATCCCGCCATTACATTTTATGAATACATATCTGTTAGATTATTTTTCTATATATAGATAGTCAATGATTTGCTGTATCAAATCATATATTTGTTTGAAAAATACAATCTAAAACTGAGCCGTGAAAATTGGTAGAACCTTAACGTGGCGTTATTACCCCAGGGTACCTTAATACTAAATTTCCATCCGTGAACTCAATGACGTGATTATGTATGCTGCCGACTCTCGATCTAGTTGATATTTGAAACTTTAAAGCGTCATGTTTGATCAATTTAACATGGAGAAATTGTGTGCTGTATAATAAATAATTTAGCAGCCGCTAAGCTATACGCTAATATTTATATGGTATAGTAATTTTTATAATTTGGCTTTAGTGTTGTCAGTAGGTATTTTTTTTTTAAATCAGTTCTTATAATTGGCGTCACTTTTTTGAAATGGTGAAATTCCCCTTGTTTTGCCTTAATAATTATGTCGTTCAATAAGTCGAATTTTACAATTAAAAAAATGGCGCCAATCAAGAAATCTGAATTTTAGAAAGTGTGTCCACTTTGCAACACTTTTTGCAAAAATTTTTGCTGCATAGTCACTCCACCACTTTTCTAGTATGTGAATATTCTGACAAAAGTCGTATTTTTTTAACTACATTTAGCAAGTTTTTATATAAATTGTATCGATTTAATTTCTATAAATATTTTTTTTTATAATTTGAAAAATGTAGTAATTATTAAAAAAAATTTAAAATAGTATTAAAAGTAGTATTAAAAAGTTTGTTTTGTATTAAGTAAAAAATTTTTATAAATATTTTTCAATAGACAATCTGAACGCTATCTTAAATAAACAATGCAGTAAAATAATTAAAGCATTTCTTTATGTAAAAATCCAAAAACTAAAACCGGAAGTTTGAAGAATATTACTGAATGAATTAAACTTAAATTTAAATCCATGAGAAATGATACAGAAAAACTTGTATTAACTAAAAAGCTGAAGGCATAAATCAGGTATGAAACAAATGAAATCTTTTTTAGCATAAATAAAATATCTTTTAAAAATAGTACGTACTTAAAGAATAGTTTCACTTTAAAGTTTCACATGAAGCTATTTATATTTCTACTTCAAAAGCTGTTTGAAAAAATAATAGCATTAAAGAAAGATATTGTTTCCGGGCAATTAATTTATTTACTTGAAAAGATATATCCTTTTAAATAAATTGTATTCTGGACCTTCTAGAACGGAGATAAATTTTATGATTTAAAAGTGTTAATTTCCTGAGGATATATATTTAAATACGATGCATATAAAAATGTATATGATTTTTTTAATTAACCAAAAAGTGCAGGAAGAGACTTTCTTAAATTTAGAATACACAAAATACAAAACGGTAAAGATATTAAAAGATCGTCTGGAAAAAAATACTTTGTGTCGCTTTTACCAGAATTATTGCAACATATTTTCATTACAGCTAATTTTACAAGTAGTATTAAAGGTACTTGGTACCAATTGTATAAAAAAAAATATTGTTTAATAATTTTAGTGTTATTTCTTAAAAAATATCTTGATACATACATTTATATATAATAAAGTATTTAAAAGAGCATTTTTTCCATTTTTATATCTATAATTTAATATCCCTATTGTGATTTATGGGGTCTCATGAGTCTTATTTTTTACTTGCTGGTCCAATTTACAACTTGTCACAGTCCAATTTTTCATGTCTCTATGACACACAAATGCCTAAAACTTCTAATATAGACAACATAATATATCTTCTATTTAAAATGTTTTTTTTTATATTCTATATAGAAATCTTATTTCATTTTATTTTGATGAAAACATGTAAATTGTTCTTTGATTTGCATCCCCTGTGCGTTGAAATGTTGACTTACATGTACAGGGTTGTTATAATTAAAGTTCGCCTATTCAAAAGGCTCTAAAGCCGGTTCTGCGGCTCTAAAAGAATAGCTGCAAAAAGTAGTTTTTTACTTTTGGAATGAAAGCTACCTAAACGTATCCGTAATTTCGGCCACCATTTTGTAATTTCAAGATACACTAGTTTTACAACATCTTCCATATTTTAAGGGCTGTTGAATCAATATTCCTTCTACAGTCTTGCGCGCAGTGGTCAATATATATATATTTAATCAAAATTAAATTTAAAAATATAAAATAAAATATCAGTGTAGAATATAAAAAATATTTCAAATAGAGTAGATATTAATTTTTCGATATTGAAAATTTTATGCATTTATGTTTTATAGAGAATAATAAAAAATAAAATCTGACACATTGCTAAGTTGCACTACCAGGTAAAAATTACAACTCCTAAGACTCCTTAAAGATTTTATTAATACCTTAATACTTCTGAAATTAAAGGCATCTATTACAGTTATTTTACTGATGAAGAATAGATTTTAGTAGAGTTTTAATAAATATATATGGTGAAGTTAACTATTTTTCTCTTTGTTGCTTTACAAAATTATCTTCTAATGCACAAGTCTGCCATGGACACCTTTTTATTAATTTTTTCTACCACAATTTTAAAAATGCTTTATCTGTGTTATATTTATACTAATTTTCTGATAGATTACATATTTTTAGAATACTGTTCGAAAAAAAAATAATAAAAAATAACCGTCAGAGGGGACCATTTAATGTATCATGTAGAACATACTACATTTCAACAATATATATGTTTTGTAAGTGAAAAAAGATATATGCATATAGAATATACACACGCTTTTGCGACATTAGTTTTTACACGGCAGTCTAAAATGTATAAGTTATTTCTGCAAATTGTTTTCTGTGCCCTATGGGGTTTTGAAAAAGCAATCTTCGCCGAAAGGTTTTCAAAAAGGCCGATTGCGGCCAATAGATTTTTATAGGAAACTTCACCTCATATAATAACAGAATTTCTGAAATGTAATATTACAAAGAATACTATTAAACTTTACTGGTAGAAATTAGACATTTCAAGGTCAGCGCTTGCATCCCTGTATTTCACTTAAAAGTTCATGTTTATACACTTGAAGATTTATGAACATGTATATTACTAGATATATAACATAACATCTCAAGTGATCGGTCATCATTGGCCATTAGTATATTGTATGCATGGAATATAAATATGTATATGTATGCATACAAAAAAGCTTCAATATTTCGTATTGATAAAATAGTTAATATTTTAGAACTCTTCAAAAAACTCATATACTTTTTAATGTGCAAAAATCTTTCATATTATAATATTAACAGTTGTGTTAAAAATCCATATGGCTTCATCACTTACTTATTCAGGTAGGAACATAACTACTCATACAGACAATACAGATAATTTATGAGTTTTTGTCCAGCCTATATATATTTGACTCAGTCGAATAACATATGCCTTAAATTTAAAACAAATACTTCATTTAACAAAAATCAATTTGTAATGTTTTCCTTCTACATGTTCTCATGAAGCGCATTACTTCATTTCAGTGAAGAAAGTTCTGTAAGCTTCAATATTTCTTAGTAAAGAAAATACACTCAGATTTCAACAAGTATTTAAAAGTTTAAAATATGGATTTTATCATGCTTAATGGAAGAGTAAACGTGCAGTGAAACAGAAAATGGAAGGTGGCTGGGATTCTAATTAAAATACCGGATTTACCGTGTGTAAAAATCATTAGTCATTTTGTCGCGGGAAGAAATCTGCAATTGTAATAATTTTCTTTCAGGATGAAAATATTTAAACGGATTTGAATATTTCTAAATTAATGAATTGTAAGTAAATTAAAGCGCTTTGAAAATTTTTAGCAATTTTGGTTTACTAAAGTTTATTAAAGTTTTGCTTTTGGAAGCTAATAAAACAAAAATATAAAGAAACGGCCTTGGTATGAGGTTGTATTTTCTGATGTATTCTCTGATGTATATTTTAACTTATGTGTATTGTAATTATTTATATTTATTTTTTATAGTATCTATGTTCTTCTTGTTCGTATATTCTGTCATTCGGGTAAATATTGTAATTCGGCAATTGTATATTGTAATTATTTATATTTTTCATTATAGAATCTATGATCTTATTATTCGAATTATTCTTATATTCAGCTATATATTGTAATCCGTATAATGTATATTGCAATTCTGTATGTTTATTCATTATACTGCCTATGAGGTATTTTTGTTTTACACATATATTTTTATATTTGGTTATATGTTTTAATTCATCTATTATTTTCAATTCTTTATGTTTATTCAAAATATTATTTATCATCTTATATTATTCGTATAATCTCATATCCGGCTATATATTATATACAGGGTGTATCAGCATAGCCTTACAAAGTTTCAAAATATACAGAGTTCATCTAGACGACGGAAAAGCCATAAAGCAATGCATGACCAGAAATGCTTTTACCACGAGAAAGTGAAGAAACGAAGAACATGGTCAGTCTGAGAAAGCATGTTTATCATTCTCAGTACAGCAAAAAAAAAAAAAAAAAAAAAAAAAAACCTAGGCAGCTTTGTGCTGGGTACGCAGAAGATGACGCTGCCTAAACCGAAGAATCAAATGGGTTTCATGTATGTGGATAGTGTGGAGGCACTCGCTATGAAGTTTTATATCACCTGCTGACAGAGTGAAATTTTAAGGGTAAGTTACACACGTCACTTGTTTTGATTACTTTATCTAGGAAACGTCATGACACTGATACACGAAACTGATGCTAATTGTGCTAAGGAACTTGTCGCAGCTACCTTTTTATTCAGGACACGCACAGTATTTATAAGAACCTACATTTAGCCCGCTGCTTCGCGCGCGTTAAATAAAATAAACTATGTAATCAACCTTTTAAAAACTCATAGAACTATTGAGGGAAAAGTAAAAAATAATTTTTACTTATTATTTTTATATATATTTTCTTTAAACCAAAAACAACAAAACCAAATCACGAAGCGAAACTAAATCCAAAACCAAATATATTGGCTCATTCCTTTAAAAGACTCAACTTTTGCTTTAACGTTTTAGGGAAATCCTGAGGGGGAGGGGTAGTTCAAACCCATTCCTGTTTTGACATACATTACCAGTACCATCGAACATACATTGTTATTATTTAAATATGATATTCCAGTCAATAATTAAGGCGTTTTTTCAACGAAATTAACATTTTTACATTGGAAGGTATTTAAGACAATATTGAAACTAATTTACATACATTGCTTAAATGAGAACATTAAAAAATTAATATACAATCAAATGTTGGATGCAAGTAATATTTTTCTTCACTTTCATAATTTCAATCCTTTGGATCATAAATCGCATCATTATGGTTACATTATGAGCATTAAGATAATGATCTAGCAATAATGTTCTTAACATCAGTAATTTTCACATATTGCACTATATATCACGGTTATCAATTGAAGTTATGTTTTGTATTAATCAATATTTACAGATAGCTATATAATAAACTGTAGAGTAAATTATATTAGCTAATAAACAGTAATTATTTGGCTCTTCATAAAAATACACAAAAAACATGTAAGTGGGCTAAAATTACGAACTTGATAAAGAAATAGACATCCAGTGAGCACAGAGTTAATTAGAATGAAACATACAGAGAAAAACCAACTGTCCTATTCCATTTCACTCTCTCTTTTTTAGCTCACAGGCTATTCCGCCCGCCCGTTCTGTATGTATGTACGTTCGTTCGTTCGTTCGTGCGTACGTGCGTAACGCGATGACTCATGATAAAAATATCGGATCCACTTGAAATTTTATATATAGATATATCCTGATAAGGAGCTTCCCTTATTAGTTTTAGGAGTTCATTCGATATGTATAAGAGGGGGAACGTGGAGTTCATGCCCCTCTCTTTAATTGATATAAATGGGTTTTTCATGCAGAAATATTAGTTTTTGTTCAAAATTTAGTAATAGGATCATTCTGATGAAGCGCTTCCGTGATTGATATTAGTTGTTCATTAGATAAATATAAACAGCGAAATGGGGGTTCTAATGCCCCTCCCCTCAATTTATATAAATAAGTTTTTATTAAGAATTTTCCGATTTGCTCTGAATTATGGATATGGATTTTTTATATGATAAAGTATGTCCCTGATCAATTTAGAGGGTTCAATGATTAAGTATAAAAAAGGGAAAGGGGGAGCTGTTCCCCCCTCCTTATTTTTTTCGAACAGAATTAACACTTGAAAATATAAGACTGTAATGTACAATTGTTATGCGTAGCCTGGGAGCTGAGTGCAATCATTTTAACTAGGCAATATTCTTTTTATCCCTTTTCTGGCCGTCCCATACTTTTTAAATATACGTGATAAAGTGTGAAGTATATTTACAAATTATACATAACTTTTAGCCCATTTTGGAATGATACGAGCCAAGAGAATGAAAACTGAATAAAACAGACTTTTCTCTTCTCGGAAAACAGCATAATTTGATTGTCAGGCTTTATTTAGCTCACAGGCTATCATAGCCTGAGAGCTTATGTGCCCGCCAGTTCTGTATGTATGTACGTGCGTAACGCGATAACTCAAGATAAAAATATCCGATCCGCTTGACATTTTGTATATAGGTATATCCTGATAAGGCGCTTCCCTGATTAGTTTTTGGAGTTCATTCGATATGTATAAGAGGGGGTTTTGGGGGCTCATGCCCCTCTCTTTAATCGATATAAATAGCTTTTTCATGCAGAATTACCAGTTTTCATTCAAAATTTAGATATAGTATCATTCTGATGAGGCGCCTCCGTGATTGGTATTAGGTGTTCATTGGATAATAGGGTGGTGCGAAAAAACAAAAGTTTTTATTTCCGAATCGCTATAGTGCGGAAAAGTTGCGATTGGTAAATACATGAAAAAGAAAAAATATTTTTTCAAATCGGACAATATCTTCCGATCGCGCAAACCACCTAAAAATTCAAAAAAATTGAAAATTTCCGATTTTTTCAGGCACCCTCACCACCCCCTCCTTCATTTTAGGGACGTGGGGGGGGGGGTTAGAAAGAGACAAAAAGTAGCCTATGTCACTCTCCATTCCTTCAAATATCTCCACTTAAAAAAAAAAAAAAAAAAAAAAAAAAAAAAAAAAAAAAAAGTCAATTTGTTGCTTCGTTTTGCCGTGAAGGACGGACAAACAGACGCACACACTTTTGCATTCATAATATTAGTATGGATTAATCTAACATGAGCCAAAAATGTGAGGCATCAAAGCCCGGGGTTATAATTTTGAACACTTTATTTGATGCCGATCGTTGTCTCTTTTCGTCTTATATGTTAATTTTTTGCTGTACAAAGAATAATAAAAATGTTTTATCAACCTATACGTGATCTACCTTTCTTCTGTTGAGTGTCATCAGCATCATGAGAGGAGCGTTTCCGTTCAAACGTTTAACAATCCAAGCAATTTTATTTTCCATTGTCTGAGTGTGTTGGTAATTTCTTTAATCTTTATAATCGCCATTCTGAAATACACCGCATATTCGTATACATATTATATAGATTCATATATTCCATATATATTCTTATGTTTATTGTAAAATTTCGGGTTAAAAAGCAAGTCATCACATATTTCGATTTCGTACTTAATAAATTCTTCAGATTAATAAGAGTAATTCAAAATTTTCTAAAATGCTTTATGCGATTTTTTTTTACATGTTAAAAGAAAAAATAATCCTCTTTAGAAAGCTTATAACTGATTTCTACCGAGTATTTCTACATTTTTATCCCTATAAATGTATTTTTTTTATATTCATGAATAGCTTTAAATGTAAATTTTGATTTTTTGTGATATTCTATAAGTTTAACTTAAAATTTTGATTTTTGTTTTAAATTCTTTACATTAAATATTTTCATTTTTGTTATATTTATAGAGTCAAACATTCTCAAAAATTGGTAATACAAATTTGTATGCGTTGGGAAAATGCATAGTACTATTTTACGTTTAAAAACATAAATTTTGATTTTTGTTTTAAATTCTTTACATTAAATATTTTCATTTTTGTTATATTTATAGAGTCAAACATTCTCAAAAATTGGTAATACAAATTTGTATGCGTTGCGAAAATACATAGTACTATTTTACGTTTAAAAAACATTGTAATGAGTATAGTTTATTACTTATTTATTATTAATATTGTTTGATAAACTTAATCGAACAAATTTTATATATAATCATCTAGTAATTTTGTACAATTTTAGAACAAATTAGAAAAGAAATTTGGATGTGAATATAAATAATAGGTCAATTCAAAAATGACTAAATATGCAGAAGTATACCGTCTTTAAAATGCTGTCTAGTGAACAAGAAATTATGAATAAATCGATTAATTTGAAATGTCTTGTTAATAAAAAAATTCTAGCTAGTTCACATCCACACTGTAAAAAAAAAAGTGTCAATCTACTAAAAAAACTTTAGTGATCCTTGTAATTACTAAAAAATTTTCAGTAATCTTAGTCGGTTACAAGAAAATCTGTAAGAATTACTAGAAAAAAGTTAGCAACGAATAGAGTTAATAATTTTATATTTTTAATAGCTATTACTAAAGCTCACATGGTGTTTCCTTGATAGCATAGTGGTTATAGTAACGGACTCCAGGCTAAAAGGTCCCGTGTTCGATACTGGCCACTGCCAAATACGCCCCGAATGTATGCAGTGTAAGTACTCGTTAATAACGGGATTATGAATATCCTGACGGAGCAGTAGCAATGTTTGGTGCTGCCATCTATTGCGGTTTTCCAAAAATCTTCCGCTCCACAAGTCTGGATGCAGCTCGAAGGAAGCTCCTGCCCTTCGAGCCCACGTAATGGTTATTAAAAATAGTTTTGGAGCTATTACTAAAATTTGCTTGGTGATTTTTAAGTTAGTTATACAAAAAATTCTTTTGTTCATTTTACAAAAGAAATGCTTGTTTCGCTTGTAAAAAAAGTTTGTAATGGTTACTAAAAAATTCTGTGGAATACAAATTTACTAAGAAATTTTTAGTAACCTCTTGAATTTTTTTTACAGTGCAGATCTCAGATTGTGTAGGCAGTAATTTACATTTCTTACTTCGTCTAAAATATTATTACCCCCTTTCTTGAACGCCCATATTGCCCTCTTGGCCTCAAACAGAAATAAAAAATGAAACTGTGAAATATAAAAAAATGCATTATTATTGTTTTTTTACATTATTAGGTGATTTTTTGTGAAGTAAATGAGTTTTATATGAGTTGTAAATAGGTACTCTGTTTTCCAAATAGTGTTGCAAAATCGTGTTTTTTTTCTGAAAAAAACCTATTTTTTCATGTAATTAGGTACATTTTTTTATAAGAAAGAGCGTGTAACCAAGCATTCATTTAATTTTATAAAAGATGTTTCGAGTTGATTTTCTCACTTTATTGTATTAGTACGACAAACAGTAATGGTAACTGATTTTATTTCACCTTCCCCTATATAGGTTTTTAAATCTACTAAACAAGTTTATTTGTAAATTTGTGCTTATAATTAGGAAACGCGATCATGGATACTGGGTATTTTCGCATTTCATTTAACAAAGCATTTAAAAGACTTCCTGAGTGCATTCTTTTAGTTCATTTTTTTTCGATGCAACGAACATTCTTTCACATTCAAAAGTTAGCAACTAACGGCTGGTGATAACATAAGAATGTAACTTTAAAGAAATGATTTGAAAAATAAACATTCAAAAACTGTCACATTTCATTATTTACGCACAAAAGCTACATATGGAATCTAATAGGATCGAGGGGAAATCCAAATATTGTTGTTTTGAAATTATCCAAAGATTCAATCATTCACCCGTCTACACACAAAATATTGGCATTAAAGTAAATTGTAAATTAGATAATGACGACTGCATAGTATCGACTATTAGGGGGAAAATCAGGAGGCGTTAAGTATGAAAAACTACATGAATATCTTTGTTTAGTAACTGGCAGCAAAAAAGTCCATATTCTGTTTACAGAATAACTTCTAAAGCAACAAGTGAATTAAAATTAATTTGTTTTCATTTAAAAAATAGAAATTTAATTTCTATGGCTCTGAAAATATCAGTTCATATTGCCATAATTTTTTTAAAGGGAGTGGACTTATTTTATACACGTAAGCTAAATGATTACTGCCTAATGTTTTGGACTATTTTAGATTACGGAGGCAAGCTTAAAATTGCTTTTCCGATCAGATTATTGAAGTACCTCTATTAACATGTTTGGATGTCATTTTTTGAACTTGGGTGAAACAAAATGCGGGAAGGTTAAATAGCTTGAATCTATATTTTTCAATAATTCAATGAATTAATGCCCAAGCAAAAGTCACAAAGATGTGGTCTAACGATACATGTAAGTTACACATACATTACTGACCAAGCAACGACCAGCCATATAAACCAGACGGATAATGCTAGAGATATTTTAGTATTTAATATATGTTGCAAAAATGGAGTAATATCCTTGTATAACTCTAAATCAGAGTTGAAAGCTTCCATGTATGCGCCATGGCGTGTTTTGTCTGATCATCAAAAATTAAATCATGTAAAATGTACCTGACAATTCTACGCTTTAATTATTAAACAGAAAATAATCACAATTCAATTGCAGTAATTAATTTAATTTAAAAAATGATTTCTTAGATTTAATTTTACCCCTATTGTATATCTAGCGATAACAAAATTTACTATATTCTAAATTAGTTTTATGGAAAATAAATAAATGATAGTATCATAACAAATATTTTTTTTAAGTTTTGGTTTTCTCATTGTAAATTTTATACATGATACTTTTTATGTAAGTGTTAAACTAGTTCTCCAGAGACTTTTTTTAAATTTTTCTTACCCATACATTACTGATCAAGAAACGACCAGCCGTATAAACCAGATGGATAATACTAGAGGTATTATAGTATTTTATATGTGTTGCAAAAATGGAGCAATATCCCTGCATAACTCTAATTCAGAGTTGAAAGCTACCATGTATGAGACATGGCGTATTTTGTCTCATCAACAAAATTTAAGTCATATAAACTCTATCTCACAATTCTGTATTTTAATTATTAAACAGAAAAAAAATCAGACATTAATTGCAGTATTCATTTAATTTAAAAATGTATTTCTTCCACATAATTTTACCCCTATTGCATATCTAGTGATAACAAAATTTATTATATTGTAAATTAGTTTGATAGAAAATAAATAAATGGTGGTATCATAACAAATAATGTTTTTTAAAGTCTTGGTTTTATCGTTGTAAATTTTAAACATGATACTTTTTATGTAAGAGTTAAACTAGTTCTCCAGAGATTTTTCTTAAACTTTCCTTTAACGAATAAAAGTTTTTTTTTTTCATAGAATGTTAATATTTAAAAATGCATTACTAAAATAAAAATGAGATAGAAAATAAAGTTTAATGTTCCTGTTGGGACTTTGTAAATTTCCTTTGTGTTATCCCATAATTTTAGTTAAGCAATGCTTTTTTATATTTTAGATTACAAACAGAAAACAAACCTAAGGATTTTGCCTTAGGCTTTGTTTTTTTTTAAATTATACGATTAAAAATACGATAATATTTTTCATTGTGTACCATAAATGCTTTACAATTTTATTTAATTCATCGGTTGTAATAAGAAAATACTTTTCTTATGTTAAAGGAAGGGAACTATGAAGGCAAATACTGTTTTACAATATTAATGTAAAAAATAACTTCTTTAATGGTAAATTAATGTGTATTATAATTGTGCAATTAAAAAATGCCTTTATATGTAAAAAAAAATCTATAAAAGGAATGTTCTTTTAAAATTTATAGTTGAGTTATTCAAAGATATATAAATAAATAGATAGAGAGAGAGAAAGAGGAAGATGAAAGATAGGGTTTATTGCCTTTATATGGCAATAAACAGCTAGTTTGCAGTTTAGTAATTTTCAAAGACTGCAAATGATAGTTTTATAAAACGAAAGCGTGCTTGACTAGTCATGCAGGCATTTTAGACATTTTGTTTCTTTTTGGTTCCTTATAAAATCGTGGTAGATAATGAGCTTAAACGAACCATAAAATGGCATGTTAAGAAGCAGCTTAAAAAGTGTTCTTTACGAATTTTAAGGATGAGATTATTCTTTTTTTTTTTTTTTTTTCTAAATCCATAAAGTGCCATTTTGTAACATGAAATATAATTATACGAAGGATTGACTCGTATATCAATTTGATATGTGCTTAAATCTTCTACGTGATGTATTACTTGGGGTACTAAAATAGCACAGGTGACATGTTTACAAATAATTATACTTTATTCGCTGATTTTGATTATTTTGTAACGGTGAAAGAAATGATGCTAACTTATTGTATGATTAATAGTTTAAAGTAAGTGATGATATGTGGGATAGTTTTTAAAAATGGTTGTCCTTTTTTCATGTTTTTGTTATGACTAAAATTATCAAAATTAAGGAATTGAAAGAAGCTTCAAAAACTTAAAAATCATGCAGCATTAAGATATTTATCCAATATTTATAACCAATATTAAGAGATTTATTTTTTGTAGAGATAGAGAAACAATACGAGAGAAATCATCATGGAATTTAAGAATTCATAGGATTAACATTTCAAACAGAAAATGACGACTATGAAGAGACAATTCGTGAAGTTGAACATATATTTTCGATTAATGAACTATTAGCTATTTCTAAAATTTTCTGAAGTAATAACTCGATTTCCTTTCATGATTTAAATACATACAATTTTTAAGGAAAATGACTATGATAACATTAAGTTACATAATTAGAAAGAGCAGATCAATTTTCAACCGGGTAAAGGATGGAAATCTTATGAAACTAAATGACTAAATTATTAAACTGTATATATATATATAAGGTATCTGTACCCTATATGGACAGGGCTCTCAATATGGTCACCCCTAATATTTTTAAAGGTAATAATTTTGATCGATAAATGGCTCAACATTTTCGCGAAGAAAAGCAGTTGAAAAGATAATTAAGGCTGGAAAGTGTAAAAAAGCGCGCTGTTCGCCATTTAGGAGGAAACTTGTTGTTTCGAGATGTGCTGATCTTAATTACTTGTAAGCTTAAATTCTTATTAGATATGGTAAAATTATATTAAATGTTGAAAAGTGGAGTATTTAAGAAAGCTAATAAATCTTATTTTCGATTGCTATTGCATATTTTGCTTAAATATATTTTCCTTATTCATTTGTTACAAGATTTAGTAAAACTACGCCCGGCTCCCAATATGGACAGCTTATGTCGCAATCGACTACAGCTGTAAGAAAGAAGAAAATTCAACGTTGCCAAGCAATAAATTGAAAAGGCATCAAAGTGGTAAAATCTTTGTTCAACAAGATGCCATTTGATCAATCTCCCAAAAACTTTCCTCCAAAAAACCCTTGCAGAAAAATAAAAAGCCCCCCCCCCAGTAGGATATCTGTTGGAGAAATCGTAGGTAACAATGGTATAACTTCCTCAACAAAGGAGAGCTAGTGCTGCTTCTTTTGCAGTATTGATGCTTTTTTAAACATGTGGCAGATATGTTCATGAGGATTATGTGGGACTTACTGCCCATGGTGAAAAAGTTTCTATTTGTCCATGCTGTGAGGACTGAGTAATAACAGATGTAAATTTGCAGACAGATGCAATAAAGCTAAGCAAAACGGACAATATTTTTTCATAATATTTACTAGTAATTAAGAGGCTTTGCATGGGTCTTCGAAGGGTAAAAACTGAGAATGACCCCCCCCCCCTCCCTCATTTCTAGAATGCATGTTTTGCAGATATTTACTGTCCCCCTCCTGCTCCGAATACTTTTTCTGTTGAACATTTTTTTTATTCCCTCTCCTCTAAAATCCCTTGGAAAAGTGGCTCTTCCATACACATTGTGTAGAAAGTCAATAAGGAAACTCCTTCCATAATAGGGACAGGTAGTACCTTATATGGACACTTGTAAACATTTTTTTTTGTTTTTACCATTTAAATTAAACCAGAATAATTGGAAGGTCGCTTATTTTAATAATGATAGTCAATAGTCGAAGGATAGTGGTCACATATTTTTGGAGTCCTGTGACTTGTAGATAGGGGTGAAAAAAATACGTTTTCCTTAGGGTGTCCATACAGGCGAAACCCGTGTTTAGGCCAAACTAATTCTTCGATTTTTTATTACTATTCTGTTGAATTGTGCTCATAAAAATTACTTTACTTTGCAATTAAAGCTCCAACAGTTAGTTTTTTCTTCCATATTTTTAGTTTAAAGTGAATTTCATGACTTATCGTTGTTAAACTAAATTGTTAAAGAAGATCATATGTGAAAATAAAAAATCATCAATATTTAGAATAGTTAGTTTTTTTTTATGCTTTGTCTGCTAAAAATATGAATTTTCTATTAAATATGCTTTATTATAAAATTTATGATTAAAAGTTTCTCTTGAGTTAAATATAAATACGTTTAGTTTCCTCTGTAATGCATGCGTCTGGGAAATAAACGTTTAAAAACTGACACAATCTAAGCATGCGCATTGTAAATAAATAAAGAAACAAACAGAATAATTTAAAGTTTAAATAAAGTTCTGTACAATGATATCATAATTTACAGTATTATAACCTTTAAATGGATATATTTTGAGTCTAACTTGTGTGAATGTTTAATTAAGCAATTAAATTACAAGAAAAGTCTCATTTTACATCATTGTAACATTGTGAACGCGATGCGTGTAAAAATCAAGATATTCTTGTGATTCTCACTTATTCTAGATAATATGCTATCTCAACTTTTGAAAATAGTTTGTTTTCTTGTGCAGTACTGTGATTTAATTTGTAATAAGTATTTATATATTACTTTAATTATCAAAGAGGCACTGAATGCATCTTTGTTGAATTTTATAATAGTTATTCACAATATGTAGTTTATTTAACCATACATTGACATTAACATTTAACTACGGAGTAGTTCACAATACACTGAAAAGTATTATCCACTAACCACTGTGGATAATATTTTGTTGTACTTGTTTGAGTACCATATTTAAATAAATAATCGCTGAAATACACTTTTAGTTGAATACTTTTGTAAATGATGATAAGAGGGAGTATAAAAATTGTCACTTGTTTTGTCTGTAAACAAAGGAATATCGGCACCATTAATGTAGAGTAAAGTTTGAACAGGTGACGCAGTTTTACTTTTCATTTTGTAAAATTTACAATAAAGCGAAAATTAACAAAGAACAACAACTTAAAAATATGAAACTCTCAAAAATCTATTTTTTTATGTTTAAAAAAAAACTCTTTAAATAATGTTGGCACATTTATTTTTCCAAAGGTCTTCTTATTATAATTTTTTATGTATTGAGTCAAATGATTTAGGAAATTGATAGGCTGTTATTTATTTTCAAGTAAATCACATTTTTATTTTCTCAAAATACTTAAAATGAAAAAAAATAGCAGTAAACTTTCAAAAAGTACTTATATCCCTAACATGTGAAAAGTCAATAAAAAATATTAAAAGACAAACAGTTGAATTTACATAGTACAACTATTGGAAACAATATACAGCATAGTCGGAAAAACGCTATAAATTGCTTGTTTACATCCAGGTAAACAAGCAGTAATCTTAATGTAATCTTAATGTAAGTGTCAGCTATTCTATTTACACCCTAATCATGTTCTTTTGGAATTTTCTAACTTTGGAACTTGGGAATTTTCAAGATTTTAAAAATTAACGTTGAAATATGACATCCATTTTCTCTTACCCTCTCTTTTAACACATGCACGAAAAGTGACTAGTCTCTAACTCCAATCTGCTAGCGTCAATATTCATTTCTGTAAAAATTATCGTAAATATTAGTTGCTCTTAAGTTATATATGTGTGTGTATGTGTGTTTTCAAGTAAGTTTAAATAAATAGTTCATTTCGGGTTATTCTGCTAACACTGTATACTCTATGATTCAAGAATTAAGATATATAATTTACAATAACTGAATATACCTCAGAGGCCAAGGTATAATAATGATAATGTTTAGATTTTGATTAAATTAATATCAAAGTTAGAACATCAAAAGTAAATGACCGAATTAAGGTATAAAACAGTTACTTACTTTACAGCTATCATTGAACTTATTTTTTTTTAACTTTTAAAGAAAAGAGTACTACAATATATATTTTTTAAATTAATCAGATGTTAAAATGTTGCATAGTTAAGTAGTTTAAAGAGCTTAAGTATTTGGCTTCTAGAACGCAAAATATAATTAGAATATCAACATTTTTTTTCTTTTACTTTCAAACAATGAGATTTATTTCCCGATAGTCTGTGCACTTAGTTCAGATTTTTCAATTTTTGATAATATCACCTTTAGCATCTAGAGCCCCCATATCTGTTACCAACAGAACGAAAAAAAAATGAATAACGAAATTTGTAATGTTAATAGATTTATGTCATATTCTTGTGTGCCATGTCCGAATTTTAAATTGAAAGTAATTATTTTCGTACTTACATTCATTTTTATTTATTTATTTATTTTTGTTTTATTTTATTTATTTCTATGAACTAATGCTAGAAAAATAAATCTGCTAATAAAATCTTTTGTCATTTAAGAAAAAAATATTTTCTATCTTAATTCTTTTCATGAACCAATTTTCCAGAGAAAATCCAATTTAGTCCAGATGAGAAATGCTTGTGGGTAAAACCAATCAACAATATCATAATGTAATTAGTTACTTCACTGAGGTATAGATATAGTTTTCCTTATATTTTAGTGTATTAATTATATGAAACTTTGAAATGATACATGTTGTATTATAACAATTAATCTATTTTTATTCATAATTATTTGTTTATAATATTTAATATATCTCAAAAGTATTTTTGCTATTATTATTATTATTGTTTTGAAATATTGCATGTTACATACGTAGAATAATCTATCAGTGTTACATTTTAATTTTCTGTTTAAAGTAGATCATTAAAAACAAATTGAAGTTTTAGTTTGCCCAATTTTACATTATAATTCAATCACAATGTAATTATTTAATAAAACACATATAAAAATATTTATTGAGCAATCGACAAGAAATGGTAGTGCTGGTATAAAATCTCTTTATTCTAAAATTTTAATATGTAAACACGGCTTGTTTTCTGATAAAAACAATATATCCTTGTATGGCTGGAATATAAATAGTCTTACAACAGAAAATTATTCCTACCTTTATTTAACCTTCATACCCTGTTCAAATTTTACTCAATCTTGATAAAAGCATTTTACACCAGAATTATTATTCAGAACATTTTAATATATTTAATTGACTTAAATGTCTGAATCTGTTATTTAACTTTCTTTATGGAAAAAGTCCTGATTCGAATCGTATAAAACAGATTATAGGTATGGGTCGATTAAATCCATTCAGGGTAGGAAGGATAACCCTTTCCGGCGCAGGACAAATTCATTGCTCAAGTGTTGAAAATAATGACTCACACCGGAATTTGAAAAGAATTTTATTTGTAAATAAGAAAACGCTATGTTTCACGTATTCAATAAACAGTAATTTTTTTAAACAAATTTCCGGTGCCAATGTGGCGTTTGGGAATTAAAATTAAGTGGTATATCTATGAAACCACTGCGCCGCAAAGGTTAAAATTATATGCATCTAAAACTATTATTTCGTTTTCTATGTTTATTATGCATTTAAAAATTTTATAATCAATATACAACTTCGATTCAATAAATATTATAATATATAGAAATAAACTTTGTTACTTTAAAATTTAAATTAAATACACTGATAATTTATCATTGCCTAATTCCTTTCGCTCTTTAACGGTTATAACGCTTTTAGTCCATAAAAGAGCAATAATATAATTTTTCTTTAAGTAACTTAATTGAAATAGTCTAAGACTTTGTGCGCCTTTCCATATACGTTACACATTTTAAAATGCTAAAAGATTCATATGTATAAATCAAATCCAGCAATTAAAGAAAATGTTATGTATACCAGAGTAAAATATTCCATAACTTAAGATGAACCATTATTGTCAGAATGACGCTGTGTCATTGTTAAATAATCTGCATTTATTTTAAAGAAAAGACAAATATTTCAATATATTGATTCCTATCAACTACAACCAGAGAAATATATATTTTTTAATATTTTTAATTAATAATGTGAATTCATCAGAGAATTTCGAATACTTATAAAAAACATTTTCCAGTTTACTATTTATTTTTTGTGATTTTTAAAATAGTGTTCAAATATGTCATTTTGTATACATTTGTATGATGTTTAGCCTGATTGCAGAAGACTTGACCAATCGCACTAACAACCATATTATTCCATAATGTAATTAAAATTCCACTAATTCGCCTTTGAATATCGCACCCAAATTACCCTCTCGCAAGATTGGGATCAGAACATTCTAGTTAATGGCATATACTGCAGAAATTGAAGACAGTTTTGGAAATAATTTCAACTTGCACAAATTAAATGTGCGACTATCTTTCTACGATTTCTGATAAATATTTCGAACACGGAAAACAAACACGGTTTGATTTAGGTATAAGTTTTAAATAACGTTGTTATAACTTTTAATTTTAATATGATAAAATTTATAAAAGGATTTTATTTAATATATATTTTTAAAAATTTGCATCATTTTCCTGCATTATTTACAGAGGTACATAAATTTCTGCTGATGTATATTTTTTTTTCTGACGATTAATACAGCTACGTCTGATAGTATAATATGCCGTACTTACATGGTTTATTAGAAAACAATAGAGAACAAGAATACAAGTGTAGAAACTACTCGATATAGTTTCTATCCCATAAGAAAAAAATATTCCGCGCATTTTATCAGTTCTTAAGTCCATCAGGAGAGTTTGAGCAGTTTAAAGTACTAAATTATACTCGATCGATTTTCCTATCTTGTCGCCACGCATTTTATTTTTTAATTATATTTTTTATTTAGGTGCCGCTGCAGAATTTTTCGGCGTATAAAGTATGTTTCGAATTATAATTCCGAAAATTTCTAATTCTTTGTGTTGTCGGATTGTTATCGTCTTTTTGTACGTCCTAGATACTCATCTATTACAGTTTATGTATTCATAAGAAAAAAAATCAATTAAAATAAATGTGATGTAGCGTCGCAAATTTCGATATTACATTTGACATCAATCTACACAAATCTGAATTGTTTAATAATATTATATAACAATATATCGCATAACAATATATTGTATAACAATGTTTTACATAACAATGCATTATCTAACAATATATTTCATAACACTACATTATATATCGATGTATTTATTTGAAAAAAAATATATAGTAAATTTTGTTTAAAATAAGCATATGTCTAAAAGATTGAATTTGATCGATCCAAAAGATTTAGGATGTTTATATTTGTCTTGTAAATAATATAAAACTGGAAAGAAAACACATATTTATCACTTATACCTTATAATAGGGGTGCACAACCTTTTCATGAGAAGGGCCACTTACAAACATGTCTGGGTGGTCGAGGGCCACATCAATAATATGGAGAGAATTGAATTTCAATTGTGATCTGTGGCCTATAATCGGATAAAAAAAAAATATGTTTTCAGAGGGAAGTGATGGAGATACCCCTTTAGGTTTGCTTAACCAGTGAAAATATCCAATTCAATTGGTAAAGCTATATCAGCAGTTTTTACGTTTGTATATATAACAGATATAGCAAGGATTATATTCTTAAGATGTAATAGTATTCCTTGACTTTATTAAAGAGAGTAAATTTTGTTTTATTAAAAGTGCTAAAAAACAAAGATAAGAAGCTGGTGCCAAGAAAATGTGAACATTATGAACGAAGGATGTGAATATTATGAACGAAGGAGAGGGAAGGAGCTGATCGGCAAGATTTTTCCGTGCCTCGTCACTGAAATTCCCGATTTTTCAACGTTCAGTCAACAAAATTTGCAGCTTTCCATGCCTGATCAACCAAATTTGGGCTTTTTACGAAAGTGACCGACCAAATTCATAATTTTTACAAAACTGATCGAGAAAATTCCATCTTTCCGTGCCTGGTTAACAAAATTTGCGATCCTTATAAAACCGATCGAGAAATTTTCCGATTTTTGAAAACCGATCGACAAAATTCACAAATTTTACGATACCAATCGACAAAATTCACGATTTTTACAAAGCCCATTGTTTCACTGCTGATCAACGAAATTTTCGATTTTTTCGCGCATCATCACAAAATTCGCGATTATCTTGTGCCTTATCAACGAACTCTTCGAACTTTTCGTCCCTGGTTGACAAAATTCCCGAATTTTTCGTGCCCGATCAAAGAAATTCGCGTTTTTTTTCAGGCGATAAACCGAGAAAACATCCGATTTTTCCGCAGCCGAGGAGTTTAAATTGCAATTTTTTCGTGCATCATCATCAAATTTGCCGATTTTTTCTTGCCCGATCAACGAAATGTGCAATTTTTTGCGTCCGATCAACAAAATTAGTGATTTTCCATGCCTTATCGACAAAAACTCGCGGATTTTCCGTGTTCGATTGGCAAAACTTGCGATTTTTTCGCACCTCATGAACGAAATGTGCGATTTTTTCCACACTTGATCAATAAAATTCGCGATTTTTCCGTGCCCGATCAAAGAAACTTGAGATTCTTAAAAGACTGACGAAATTTTATATTTTCCCGCGATAAATTGACGAAATTTACGATTTTTTGCTACAGCTTTTGCACAAAAATTGCAATTTTTTTTAGTTGTAAACTGACGAAGTTCGAGGGCCACGCGTTAACCCATCGCGGGCCACTTTTGGCCCGCGGGCCATAGGTTGTGCATCCCTACCTTATAAGCATCAATATAAATTAACATAAAATATTGTCATATGTTTTTGAACTCCAGAAAAAAGAAATATGTATATTTGTCCTTTTTTTCAATTTTTACTTACAATTGTTTTCATTAATTGCATGAACTTCATTTGTAACTACTTAATGAAAAATTATATTCTCTAAAGATACTTTAATTTGAATGAAAATGAATAGAAACTTTAAATTATTTATGTTACAGAGTTTTTTTAATGCTGCTATTAACTTTTTTGCACAAAGATCCTGATTCCTTTTTTAAGAATTTTTTTTTTTATTCATTCGAATAAAAGTATCATAATAGCACAAAATTTATTGAAATTAGCAAAATGTCGTACAAAAAAGATTGCATACATTTATAATAATGTCATTTTTTTTGCAATAGCTTAATTATTCACTTCTGTAGCGCATTAAAACGGAAAATGTAATTACAATAAATAAATGAGGAAATACTCTAACACGTTAACCTACTTTATGTCACTATAAAAGCTGTTTCATGTAAACTTTTTCCAGGACAATTAATAAAATTACTGTTCAATGAACGTAACCTTTAAGATGAAAAAAAAGTGCTCACTAGTTAAAAACTCACTTAAGAGAGAACGTTTAGTACATATCTGTACATGTCTATAAATTTTTTTTGATAAATTTTATTAATGAGAAATTCAAAAGTTTTGTTAAACAAAAAGTATTAGTTATAACAGAAAAGCATTTTTAAATAATTCTTATTAGAATGTATTTCTAATTACTAAATTGGTTTTGTAAATGGTGATCAATTTTTGTTACCAAACTTCGACGTTGAGAAATTTTTACGTTAACGGATGTATGTTTTTTAAGCTTATGACAGATGAATCGACGGTTACAATATGCAAACAACTTTAGAAAAAACACATACACTAATACAATTTTATACAATTTGTGAAAGAATCTCTTACATATAATATTTATGTTTTTAATTGTATAAATTTGAAATTGGAACTCTCAAACTATTTTTAAGGCAGAAACAAAATGAAAATTTCCCCGAAATTCTTGTATTAAAGCAAAACATTAAAAAAAATCCTTCGTATTTTTTTTTCTTTTTTCCATTTTAAGATTTTTAATTGGCCGCAATTTTAAGAGAAGATGGAAGATGTAGTTGGCCAACGAACTCCATTGAATTCTTGGAATGACCTGTGGACATGATCTGTGAAATCAACATCAATTTGTCAATACGGATGCTATTGAAAAACATAACTTGTATATATATATATATATATATATATATATATATATATATATATATATATATATATATATATATATATATATATATATATATATATATATATATATATACATATATATATGTTCACAAGAAATGATTTACCACTAATTATACATAACTTCATGGTTAATGATTTTATTATTACTCGATTCTGAGTTTTTCTTCACATAATATTTATTTTAACTCTTATCTTTTAATAGCATGGCAAATGAAAAGAGCTCATATTTCTAGCTGTATCATAAAGGAAAGTGTGTATTTGAGAATTCTCCATTGCTTCATACAACCGTTTTCACAGAAATCAAGCGAACCATGAAACAGAAACTATTTATTATGAAAAACTATACTAAAAATATCAGAGACCGATGATATATACAACGAGGTAGAATGGATTGATCGTGAATAGGTTCGACTTATTGCGAATGCAGAACTGAATCTTCATTTTTACAGCAGCAAAACAGCTCAACGTTTAATAGACGAAACAAACGAGTACGGCTAAAAAAAAAAAAAAAGCTGCTAAAACGATTTGAAATTCCACACTGAGAACATATTCTGTTTTCTGACAAAAAGGTGGAGCAATCGTACAATCATTAAAATGATAGGATTTCATTAAAAAATCTTCTGGACGCAATTTCCACGATCCAACATCGTCAAAACAACGTCCAACATCGTACTATTCTGTCTTGGCGTATGCAGATATTACTGCCGCTATTTATCGATTCGAAAGCGACAAGTGATTCTTGAAGATATGGTGCTTTCCTGGACTCACAAATATTTCAAATCTGTATTTAAAATTTTCAGAAGATTTTGCACCTTGTTATTGAGAAAAATCTCACAGGACTAATCTCATATTTACTATTTTTCAGTCTTCATGTTGGTTTAAATATGTCCTCCATGCATTGGCCTTCGATTATAATTGTGAAAGATTTTCAAGTTTTTTACATTTATATCTATATTTATGGTCGAAAATACACATCTATTCAAGGAACTTTTATTTCCTTTACATTTTAATACGTTGTGATTACTTTTCTATATCTTTCAAAAGTTCCTCCCGAAATAAATTTCATTAAGTTTCTGAGAAATCAATATTATAAAAAAAGGGTAAAATTGAGCATGAAATAATTTTCATCTTTTTGTAGAAATGGATTTCCTAGAGAAATATCTCTATTCGTCTCTGAAATTTGTATTATAATTCCTTTCACATATTTAAATATAATGTTTCCACAGAAAGACATTTTTTAATTTATTTTTCTTTGAATCATTAATAAAAAATTGAAAGAATTCGTTACTAAGCATTTTGTCAAGAAAAATGTGATTCATTAAAATGTCATAAGGGAAACAGAGAGAAAAAAATCACTTTATTTAATGATATCTTTCATACATATTATTAAACGGTTGTTAAATTCATCATATTGCAAAAAGTATGTATAGAATATTTTTTAAGCTATAGATTATGCATAAAACTCAAATAAAATATATGAAGGGTTTTTAACGTAATGGGGGCCTTGATGCACATCAAACACAATGATTGTATTATACGAATCTTAAATATCACTGGATATCGATTTAGTTTGAATTAGCTTATATTAATAATTTATCGAGACACACAGGTTTGCGCCAGTAACCTACATTTTAAATTTATAAAATATGTATTCGAAAAAAGATAACATATACAATCTCAGCAAAAAAAAAAAAAAAAAAAAAAAAAAAAAAAAAATGACGTTTGCGATTTTAGACATTTTGTTAAATATATAGAAATATACATAAGGAATTATTGTGAAACTCCAGGTGTATAAGCAAAATAGTGCACGTCATATATTTTCGCGAAGATTTTTTACCGAAATCGAATAGAGGACCGTCAACAAATTGAAAAAGAAAGAAGATCTTTTGGATAACCCTGTCACAACTAATCAAGCAAAAGAGTTCAAACTGCAGATTATTATTAAGTGGCTTATTGTAATAAACTGTGTTCATTTTTATAAATATAGCATGTAAACTCGTAGAGGAATTAGGATTTTTATAAAAAGCGGTCACAATTTTTTTACTTATAATTTGCAAATTTTTTCATAAAACACAATGTTTGTTTCAGAAAATATGACAATCAACATTGTACATAACACCTTGTAATCAGAATTTAAAAAATAATAAACATTGTATGACAAAAGAGCAGGTTTACTAAATATTTTTTAATGCGCAAGCGTGAACGCTATTAAAATTTCATTTGTATATTATGTTAGTTAAATGTATAGGCAACTTTTGTGAAATTCAAAAAAGCATAACTTGAAAATTCTGAAAATTATCATCGATAGAATAAAATATAAACACAGCCACAAAAATATAATTTCAATTAATAAAATAAATTTCGTAAAGAGTGCCCTGGTGCCAGAAAAGTGGTTAAAATAAAGCGAGGGTTTAAAATCATTTACACTAATGACAGGTGATTGAAAATTAGCAATAGAAACAAGAAAATACTACAAAAAGTAAAGTCATTTACAATTTTGACTTATGATTAGAATAACATGAAAACAACTCGAAACAATATATAAAGTCATTTACAATTTTAACAAATGTCGAAGAGATGTAGAAAAATCAAAGCTAAGTCGTGTAAAACAAACAGATGGACTTATCAATATCGATCGTGTGCACATGCTCACTGACACCGAAATTGGTTTATAAATGTCGCGTCACTGCGAATTCGTTAATACAATAAAATGTAATTTGCATAAAATGTTAGCTAAACGCTAAACATATAGAGAAACTTTGTGAAAGTTTCAAAAACATAACTTGCAAACACTAAAGATTATAGTCGATAGAATAAGTACAAAATCTGTTATTCTCGAAATCGAGATAAAAAAAAGAGTGGTTGTAGCCAAATATAGCATTTGCAATATTGTATGCAATATATTAACACAAATCGATGTATATATGGATACAGTTCCTCATCTTTTTGCTTCACTTTGGGAATAATGGATTTTAAGCTTATTCTATTGACGATAATTTTAAGTATTTTTAATCTATGTAATTTAGACATTCACAAACGTTGCTCTATACGTTTCGCTAACACATTAAGCAAAATATATTTAGAATACGTTCACGCATGCGCAGTGAAACATTATTTAGTAAAGCTATTTAATTTTCTTACATTTATCATTATATTGTAATTCTAATTAGAGGATGTTATCCACAATATAAGTTGTCATAGTTTCTGAAAAAGACATTTTTTATATTAAGAATTCCGCAAATTACAATCAAAAATCTTCTGAAAATTTGAGACTGTTTTTGTAGAAACCTCAATTTCTCTACAATTAGACATTTTATCATCATAAAAAATGAACAAAGTTTATTAAACTAAGGTACTTAATTTTAATCTGCAATTTGAAAGCTTTTCTTACATTAGTTTTCACAGGATTGTCCTTAAGATATTCTTATTTTTAATTTTTTGACGGTCCCCTATGAAATTTCATGAAAAAACTTTTCGCAGAAATATATGACCTGGATCTTTTTTATATACCTGGAATAATTCTTCATGTATTCTTCCAGATATTTAACAATACGTTTAAAATCGCAATTGGCCGGTTACCTTTAGCCATATTATGTATATATATGTATATATTCAGAAGTCCACTCCATTATTTTTTTTAATTTGACTAATGACATGATTGGGTTGAAATGTGATCTATAAATCTCTTCAGTGCTTATAAATTACACTTGATTATAATACAATGAGTATAATCAATACAAGGTAAAAACATAGTAGTTCTTTTTATCGATAAATAACTTTGCATAAGTAATGATTGATAATACACGCACTAATGAGAGTGCACATAGAAGCTTTTAACTATCGTTCAATAAGCACATTAATATTTTTGTATGCTCAATTGGCGACATTTTATATTATAAATTAAGATAAATAACATTAAAGATAAATAATTAATCAACATGATAATTATTTATTTAATTGGAAAATGCTTGCTCCGATTAATGTCCAAAAAGTGCTGATTTGTTTATTAAATAGTATTTAAAAGCACTCATGTGTAATTTTTTTAATTTAAGTACATACATTGTTAATTTAATTGTAAAAAAAATTTTCTTCTATAATTATGTATGATTTTTTTATTGCAATTTATTGGATGTATATTGGATATACATGATGACCCCAGACCAACATGTGTATCATATGTTTTATATAAAAATATTATAATCGAGTAATTTTTTTTCTCTAGTTAAAATATTTGTGAGTGTTACATTGATAAAACTTTAAAAAGTAAAAAAATATATACTTTTTATTGCTTAACTAATAAAATTGAGTTTATTTATACTTTCGAAATTTCTATTAGTAACCACAAAGTTTATTTAGCAATACTTAGCTTATAAGTACACAAAAAATTTTGAAATAAGTCTAAAGAAATATCCTATTTAGAAAATGTCGAAAAAATGTATTCCACTTTAGTATCTAATTATTTATATCATAAAAATGTATAAAATATGTTATCTTTAAAGTCTCAATAAAATACTTTTCTGACCTTCATTGTTTTAGAACTGGAATATACTAATGGATTTATCATTGCAACAAATAATAATTTTAAAAGATAGACTATTCCTTTTGAAAAACATTTCTATGGCATTGCAAAATACTTTATTTGATAAATAGTCTATACTTGGACAAAACATTAATTTTTGTTTTGTAAAGTTATTAAATGCATTGTTTGAATTTTTTAACTATCTATAAATAAAACTGAAAATAATCATTAATGTAATGTCATAAATCATAGTGGTATAGTTGCATTATGCTGTAATTCCCAATAAACAAATTAAGATACATGCTTTTTTAAGAGAATTCGGTTAGAAATAGCGTATTTCACATTTTATAAACAAAACTATTATTTAATTTAAATGTTATATTTTTTCGGCTGAATCTTTATTTGATTTTCATCAAAAAAGTTTTAGTTAGTACCACAAATAAGTCTTTGATGTTTAATCGAAATATATATATATATATATATATATATATATATATATATATATATATATATATACAGGGTGGTCATAAAAAAAACTTTGCCGATGTATGGAGCTCTAGCAGCCAGTCCGTTCAACCAATCGAGGTGAAATTTCAGATATAGCTATTCAGAGGTATGAGTTCGAGATTCTGAAAACGGCAACAAACTGGCGCCCACGGTTACGTTTACAAATACAGAAATTCGAAATTTTCCAATGGCAACACCCACTTTTTCATCGCAAAATGCTCAGCGCATGCGAAAACACTAAAGAGCGTTGGAACGTTATGGTTATTGTAATAAACGAACGCGTTATGCTCGCACAAAATCAGTTCTGCCAAGGGCCCCCCAAAAAACAAGACCAAGGCGCACGAAGAAAATTTGAATATGACAGAGGTAATATCAATTACGGAACGTCATTTTCCTGATAGTCAGCGTAGAAAACGGATATAAGGTAGGGTGGGAATGTTAGTTCCTTAGTCGGAGCTCGCAGATGCCAACAAAATGACTTCGTTTGTGATGAGTTGGTAAAACTGTTATCAAAATGAGATGAATTCTGCGAAAACCTGGCGCATTTGCCATCGAAATCCTCGCCAATTACGTGGCCTGTGCATTTCACAAGCTCTTCGTGATTTAGTAATGAAATTTGAAGAAATTGGCTGCACCTGTGATAGTTCGCGATCCGGACGACCAAATGTTCCTGAGGATACTGTTATGGGATTGCATCACATAGTGACCAGAGGACGCATGCAAACTACAAAAAGTGCATCTCGTGCATCTGATATACCAAAATCAATTATCTTAAAGTTACTGCGCTCTGTAATTTGCATGTTTCTTTACCGGTATCAACGCGCCCAGATGTTGGAAGTGACAGACCATCAACAACATAGAGACTTTTTTAACAAATTTCTTATGCAATATGATGCAGATAACGATCGACCTCTTCGCATATTATGAACGGATGAGGCATATTTCACTTTAACTGGTAATGTCATCCGCGATCCCCCGACCTCAATCGTATGGATTTTAAGTTTTGGGGATAGTTAAAATCTAGAGTGTACATGTGCAATACGCAAACTTTGCCGCATTTGAAAGATTCTGTCAAACGTGAGATTGCAAACATCCCTCATGCGATGTAACGTTCAGCTGTATTATTGCCACAGTCGCCAACATGCAATGTGTAATTGCCTGTGAGGGCACCCATGTGGAAAATGTGTAATCAAAATAAAAGTTTTCTCCGATCTGTGTTGTAATTAGAGATTAATGTACTGACTCTGTGTCATATGGAAATTTACTCCTTGAGCCCCAATCGTGTTTTTCATGGGGGGAGGGGGCATTCGCAGAACAAATTTTTGTGCGAGCATAACGCGTTCGTTTATTGCAATAATCATACCGTTCCAACGCTCTTTAGGGTTTTCGATGCGCTGAACATTTTGCGATGAAAAACATGGGTGTTGCCCTTGGAAAAGTTCGAATTTCTGTAACTGTAACCGTAACCGTGGGCGCCAGTTTGTTGCCGTTCTCAGAATCTCGAACTCATACTTCTGAATAGCTATATATGAAATTTCACCTCGATCGGTTGAACGTACTTGCCGCCAGAGCTCCATATACCGGCAAAGCTCTTTTATGACCACCCTGTATATATATATACATATATATATATATATATATGTATATATATATACATATATATATATATATATATATATATATATATATATATATATATATACATATATATATATATATATATATATATATATATATATATATATATATATACCCACGTTGAGACAGATTTAGTTTTATAGAATGTATGTAATAAAGTTAATTTGCAATTTAAGACAAGCTTATTAAATCTCAATTTATATATCATGAGAGAATGTTAATTATGAAAATTAACCTTCATGAATGTTTAATATCTGAAATTGTTTAGTACTTTAATTTCGTATGCAAAATGTGACTTATCAAAAAGCAATTAATTACTTCTTAAGTATTAGTTTTTGAGATAAAACTATTGCAGAATTAAAAAAATGCATTACAGCGTCACATGTTATGTGGCCAACATCAAAAACAAATCAGGATTATTTTTTTATCAGGTACTAACTGAATTTGAAATTTCATGAAAATCCATGGAATATTTGTTGAGATACATTTATTTTTAAATCGTGATGCTGAATAGCAACATCATCTGTAGAGTAGTTTACACCAATAACTAAACAGGACTAATCTGTATCAGAGAATAATTTTATCTGAAGTTTTAGAAATTTTCGATCATGAGTTCTTGAGACACAATTATTGCGATAATCAAGAATAATGATCCGTGATAGCGCCACTTGTTGAGCGATTTGCACGGAAACGTAATCAACGACTAAATGTAAAGTGAAGTGCAAATAATTTGTAAAGTAAATTGTAAAATAAGTATACAAAGAAATTGTAAATAATGCAGCATAGCAGCGCCATATGTTGAGCGATGCATACCAAATCTGGTCTATTTTACATCATTGTTGAACAAAATGTAAAGTTTTGTGAATTCAGTGCATTAGTCCCTGAGATAGAGCGCCCCAAAATGTTTCGTCACTGATAGACTGACATTCAGGCTGACACACTCACAGACAGACAGAGAGACAGACTCACAAACAGATATTTTGTAAAAATATCTATCTATAAAAATATCTGTAAAAATATCTGTATATTTTACGTGTTCTCTGACTCCTAAAATGTATAAACCCGTCAAAAATCTGTATTTCGAAAATTTTCACGTCGAAAAAACTCAGGGAGATTCAGAGAGCAACGACTTCATACGTTGTAACGATATAGTTCAGATAGATTTTGCATTTACAAAAGGTAGTTTTCCAAAAAAGGACACATTGGAGTAATTTTCCATTGCATTTATGCAAGGTGAACATAAATTTTGTGACACCTGGGAATCATTTCCCGGACTGTTACTATCATTTAATTAAAGTAAACAAGATAGTTGTTTTGGACCAGATGTCATATACGCACCGATTTTAGCGCGATTTCTTTTGAAGCCAATTTCGCAAAAACCTCCCTTAGAAATGTAATTTATATATGTATTTTTAAATTATGTTCTAGTATTTTAAAGAAAAAAACAAAACATAATTAATAATTATAGAACAAAATATTTATATAATTAAAAAAAATAGAAGCAAACCAACAACTTTTTTAATGAATAAAAGCATTATTAGGATTACCATAAAGGCAAAATAATGTCATTTATGCGATAATTAGGTATAGCGGTGCATATATGAGGTCTGTGTCGTTCTTCTGGAATATATATATATATATATATATATATATATATATATATATATACCAGACAGCCAGTTTTATGTTGTAATGTGTTAGTAAAAATATTTATTTTTTTATCAATATTTATATTTAGTAATTATCTATTTTTTAATTTATATATATATATATATTGATGGTTTGTCTTATCTGCCAGATTAGCATATGTATTTCGCACTCACACCTACTCGTGCCTTATATCTGGAATATAATTTTCATGAAACTATCACACAATAATTCAAAAACTTTTTTTCTGATTTAAACTTTAAAACTGATTTTGATATGATTATATTTTGATAGTAAATTCATCCTTAATCTGACTTCAGTGGAGAGAATTTTGGTCTGATTTTATCAGCCGTTTAACAAATGTATCAATACAAATGAAACCATTTGATAGAACTCTCGTTATCACACAACAAATCTGATGATATTCTTGCAGGAGAGGTTATTCGCTGTATGAATTGGCCTTCGAGGATGCAGACTTCAGGGCTATTGAACATATTTGAGATGATCTAGAAAGAGACACTTCACCAACATAATCTATTTTCAAGAGCCGCCAAGTGTTAAAACGGTACTTTTGGAAGAATAGGCTTTGTTGCCACACGCTTTTATTGAAACTCTCATAAACAGTATCACAAGTCGTTGTGAGTTTTGTATAGCAGTGCACTCTAATCACATTGCACATGATACATATTTTTTAGAGATAAATTCTTGACTTTGATTCATGATTTAACACTTTTTCATGTAACCCCCGTTTCTTAATCCCCATTTAAAATCTTGTTCATATTGTTTTGTTGCTACATGTGTTTTCTTATGGTATTATAGTATTTCTGTTCCCCATTCCGTTGTACAGTTAGTTGTTTTTGTTGTTGTATTTGTGACGGCCAATTATCGCACGAGGGCTATAGACCCTAAGAAGAGGGGATGCCCTCCATGGGGGTCTTTCTAAGGGAATCTAACCCGTATTTACGCAAGGAAAACCTAGGTTCGACGAAAACCAAAGAAAACTTCTGAAAATTAATCTGAGGACCACGGCTGGGTTCGAAACCTGCACCAACCGTCTATTTATTTCGAGAACGGAACCTCTCAGCCACTGGTGAGGCTCGTGGCAGTACTGTGAATAGATGATAAGTTCACAGATTTTATACTTATTATTTTAATGTTGTACATGAGTGTATATTAAATACTTCCACAGTATACTTAAGTCAGCTGAACATTTTTACGTTGCACATATGTTTTTTTTCTTTATTAAAATTGATATATTACGCACGACAACTTTCATTACATAAACAAATTATACAAGCATTTTATTTATTTATTTATATATTTATTTTTTACAGAAATAAATATACTATTATAATTGACGAATCTTCCATGAAACCCAATGGTATTTAATTCTTTAAAAACTGTTTTACAATTTGAATAGTTAAAAAATTTTAAATTGCCCTTGCGATGAACATTATGGAAAAAATATATCCGTATAATGCATTTTCAATTAGAATAAAACAATAGCTGTTATTATTATCGGAATACTTTATTTTTATTATACAGTGTTTAACTAAAAATAAAACACTTCACTGTGGATAAAAAAAAGCTTTAAAGATATTAAGTTCTTAAATATTATCATAATTAATGCTATTTTGTTTGCATTTTAATGTGCATTTGTGAGTTTTAGTTTGTCTTTCTTTTGGATCTTTAAAACTTTATTTGCATAACATAAACAAGTGACCTAAACTTATTTTAATATTGTATAGAAGTATATCTCCAGAGAAATCTATATATTTTTAAATTGACCGTGTTTCTCACAAAGCAATAAAGATAGTAATAATAGAGATGTTACAAGTTCAAAATATACATTTTATAAAATTTCTTTAGTAAAACGGTAGGCTTTTTAAAATACATATTGTGTATTTTGTGATTTTATCAAGGTGACATAATGCATTTTGTCTTATGATTATATATTTGCCTCCAGAGGCTATTGTTTTTTATTATTGAAATGCATATGCAGTATAAGTTTCGAAATCTGGTATACGGGAACATCTCTATGCCGAATTTATGACGGAATATCAAAATTATTTTCCGTATTCTTAAAAGCACATTTAATGCTAATTTAATTTATAACCAATTAATAGTTATGTGAAAAAAATTAAAGTATTAATTGAATTGATTTTTTTTATATTACAAAGGAAAAAACTGATAAATAGCGAAACCTTTATCTTCATTTTAGCGTTAACTCAGAAGCATTTCAGTTGTTTCATAGCTTCATAATGTTTCCTTTTCGCACTTTGGGACGTTCTTTTTTTGTATAAAATTCCAGTGTATTTATTTTCTGTTTTTTTTAACGGCATTAACTACGAATCCTATTCCATACACAGCACATTACGTTTTCACATATCTTACCTAACTTTCTTATCGAGTCCATTTTTTGTGCAATAAACAAATCTAAATGATTAAATTTAGAAATCTTAGTACGCGTTTTTCAAAAGGACTTCAAACATTTCTTACAAATAAAAAAAATCAAACTTCAGAAATGAAAATTACACGTTTCCATCTTAGAATTCTTTGAAAGTTGATAGAAAACAGATACGGAAATTATGTATAAAATCCCGGATTTTTCATTTTACCGCATTTTTGAATTTTCGAAATTACACTGCAAGTTTAAAATTTACTTATGAATTTCTTATTTGAATCTTTCCTTCGTTATATCTTGCTTTGATACGCGGCTTGACAAAATGCATATAGATTTCTAAATGTATGTAACATGTGCTGAAAGTGAAACCATTTACGAACTATCGTAAATCCTTTTCCATCGGAATTCAAAATTCTTCTTCACAAAGTACTGGATCTTATTACAGCAATTGCATAGGACTAAAAATATTTACTAAAATAGATCTGATTACTAAATGGTATACTTATAAGTATAACGGTTCTTTATATGTATACCATTTAGTAATCTGTATTTATTTTAGTACATATTTTTAATATAATTTATGGTGCAATTGCCAATTCATAATTATTAATTGCATAGGAATTCATGAATTTTTATCCAGTTTAAGCTATTATATTTAACAATTTCAACAGATTTTGTGTTTTAAGTTTCAGTTGATTCTGAAAATAAGTAAAAATTTCTACAGATAAAAACATGAAATTAAAAAATATATTTAAGTAATGACCATCCATATATATTCATAAAAGTGTTATCATATTTTCTGCAGCTATAAAAAATGAACCAGTCCAAGCGATGTATGCCCCATACCCATAAGTATATGTGACTTTTCCTTCTCATAAAAACTAAAACATTTTATGAACTATGAACAATATCCGTTCATAAAAAAACATAAACTTCTTGGTGTTTTTTATGCTTTCCTGAAAAAGTTTAACCGTTTACGATACCTGGGTAGTAATAAAAATAATTTGACTCTCTGCGAACTATTACTGTTTTATGAAATAATCAAATTGAAACTTTTTATCATTTTTTAGGAAAGATTCAACTGCTATAGATTACGCAGTTTCATAGTTTTATTAATTTGTGCATGCAACATTTAGACATTATACCGGAGGAAGAAAAAAATTCACCTGATACTAAAGAAAAAGTCAGATATCTCACTCAGTTAGATTTTTAGCCGACGATAAGCTATTTTTTTCTTGGTAGCAATTAAAGTCGTCTAATTACTAGTCTCTAAAACAAATAACATTCTATTACATTAGTGAGCCGTAAAACGAAATAAATGGATCAATGGACTGATAAAGCATGCTGAAGTTTTTACTTTCTTCTGTCTTTACGAGAAGAAAGAATTGGATTTGTTAGTATTTATGAATTCCGGTTTTTAACGGATTTAATTTTTAGAGGTCAGAGATTCCAAAACAAATCTTTTTACAAAATGTCCGTCTGTGAGTCTGTCTATATGTGAAATAAATCTTTTGAGAACTCTATCTTAACACGTTTGCTGCCGCTCACGCGAAAGCGCGTAAGATGGCGCCAACGTTAAGGGACCACTCACGCGCCAGCGACGTTCGATAGCCAGTCACCCGCTGGCGCGGGAAAATCTTTCACTGCTTCTTTGTTACAAAAATAAATCGTCTTCTGGGAAAAACCCACTTTTACAACGTGGCATTAACTATCATCACATCTTCATGTAAGTGGCAGCGAACGTGTTAAGAAGTAATGCATGGTATTTCTCCAAACTGTACATTCAGTTGGACCATGATGTAAATTGGTTATGATTAGTTGTTATTGTATGTCGTCAGACAGTCGGCCCTACTATGCTATCTTTTTTATTATTTTCACAATAGTCATATCCCAAGAACAAACTGGCGGATTTTCATAAACCTTCAGATTCCGTTTGTACTTGATATAATATGATTCAGATTAGTTTTTGGCTTGAAATGCCCAAGAGATGGCGCTGTTATGCGGCATTATTCATGATTATCTCAATAGCTCTATCTCAAGAAGGAATGAACGGATTTACATCAAACTTCAGATTCCGTTAGTCCTTAATACAAATGAGTATTCTTGATTTTTTGGATTAAATAGCTCAACACGTGTTGTTGCTATGCTGCATTATTCGTGATTATTTCTATAGCTCTGTCTCGGGAACTAAAGAATAACATCAAATTTCAAATTTAGTCAGTCCCCGATATAAAGTAATATTCTTTAGTTTTTAGAGTAAATCACTCAACAGGTGGTGCTTCTATCCAGTTTTTTACGATATCTGCGATGATTCTTTCTCAAATACTATTACATGGATTTTCATAAAATTTCAGACTGTTACAACTTGAAAAAAGTTGCTGCAGATTAGGCTTTTGGTATGAATTACCTAACCGGTAACGCTACTAGTTTTAAAGTTTCTGGAATTATTAACGAGTACGAGATAAAAAGTTTTGGGATTGTCACAACCGACTAATTTTAACTTCTAAACATCCCACATTTTCAGTTTTTACAGCTTCGTGTGAGGGAAAGAAAATGTTTTTAATTGTAATTTGTTTGAAAACTGCGTTTCAATTTAATTCTGAGCCATCAATTATTTGTAGTTTGTAATTCCATTTATGGAATAGAAGCAAATGAACTACTTAATACCTTAGAAAGTGAAAGAAAAACATTAAATTACTTTTTGTTGTCATTTTCTGATAAACAACTGAAAAAATTACTTGTAATTCTGAAATAAATATTTAAATAAATGATTTTTGATAAGACATAAACTACAATAAACTATATTTAATTTTAATTTTCGTATTAATGTTATAAACAAATGAAGACATAAATTGCTAGATTGATGACGTTTGTTAAATTCACGAAATCGCGAAATTGCTTTTTGCTAAGTTTGTGTATTAATTATTCCACGTTATAATTGTCCTAAGTTGACGTTTAATATTTGTTGTTTATGACAGGATCGTAAATTCGGAATTCTTCAGTGGTTACATATTACGTCATTTTATGTTAAATAAAAGAGTACGTTTTTAGACTGAAAAAAGGAATACATTTTATAGGAGTACATCATTTTCACTCTATCGGTTTTGCTTGTGGCTATTGAAAGAAACGTAATTGAAACTAAAAACTGATTTAAAGAAAAATTTTACTTACTTTTTGATTATTTTTATAAACCTTGTGCCTTTATATGTATTTGTTTGAGAGTTAGGCTTTTCAGTATAAGATCCGTAATTCCCGGTTTATAATCCGTGGATCAAAGTATCATTTTCCGACCCAGTAAATGTTTTAAAAGAAGTACAACGCATTAGATTTTTGTAAATATTTGTCTTAAATCATTAAATAAGATTTCTGAATCAAAAAAGAATTGTTTGATCTGCGGATTGTACGCCGAAAATTACTATAGCAACTTCTGTAGTTTAAAAGAAATTTATGAACCTTCTAAAGCTGAAGGCAGCAGCACAAATAGTCATGGATGAAGTTCTACCATTAGCTAAATATCGATTTTTATATAAAAATGCAATAGATCTGCCAAGTCATATATTAGTCGAAAACACCTGTAAACCCCATTTTAGCGATTGACTAGTAGGTTTGCCATTGTGTTTCCATGCACAAAAATGCATGAAAGCATGGAGGACTGGACGTAGGAAAACATAATTTTAAACCCATGAGTCAATATCTAAATTAGGGTTTTCAATCAAGATATGACAGACCGATTGCGCTTTAATATGTTAATTGATATTTAACTAGTCCTAGAATTTTATCTGTAAACTTCATGCGGTGATTGTTTGTGTTGCCGTTTCCCGGTCTAGAAGGGAGTGACTTGTTAATTTATATAACATTAATTTTAGCATTCTTGAACATTTTTTTCATCAAAATCACCTCTTAATATATATATATATATATATATATATGTATGTATGTATGTATATTAGGGTAGAGTGAAAAAGACCAAAAAATTTTTTTTCGGATTTTTTTCTTTGGATAGGTCTAAAAAGTTGCCTTTTGGCACACTGAATATAAGGTTAAAATTTCATTTCGTTTGGAATTCATCTTTAGTTCCCTACCAGCTCTTAAAGATTATGCTCTTTATATGTGAAAATACAAATTTCACTATGTGGTGTAAATGACCAAATAATTTTTGTTTTGGAATTTTTTCTTTGGATAGGCATAAAATGTTGCTTTTTTGCACACTGAATATATTCTTAAAATTTCATTTCATTTTGAATTCATTTTAGTTCCCTACCAGCTCTTAAAGATTATGCCATTTTTATGTGAAAATCAAGATTTCAAAATGTATTGTAAATTAATCAACTTTTTTTTTTAACTAAATTTCTGATTTGGTAAAATAACCCACAAAAATGACATCTTAGAATATTACTCGGGAACTATCTAAGTATAGTTGATCTTTGAATCAACAACTCTTTGAATCGCGAATAAAACCCCAAAATGTGAATCGTATTGTCGCAGAGAAAAGAAAACACAATAATTAGACATGCTTTCATTTTTATTTTCGAATGCACATGAAAGATAGTTCTCTAAATATAAAGGAAATGCAGTTTTCTGAATATATAGTAATTAAATGAAAAAAATATATACGATGTATTCCAAAACGATCTTTCATTTCATTCTAATTTATATTGGTCTTTGTTATCAAAATTAGGTATGACCTTTCGTGATTTGATTTTGCTCATATATATTCGGCTCTTGCTTCTACTACTACAGCCACTAATGGTGCTTCAACAACTAAGTTTACGCATCTTTCGAATATTTGAATCTAACAGATAAATTTTTCAATTGAAATGATGGAACTTTTGATTTTTTTCTGAGAATTTCCAGTTTCTCTCTTGGTACTCTTTTAATAATGCGAAGTGATTTCACATTCTTGCCAGTTAATAATGTCTATATAGTTTGTAACACTGAATTTCAATATTGGAATATGAAACGGTCTTACTGTAAAACATATAATATCAATCATCTTCATTATTCTTCGGAATCCAAATTCTCCAACATGATTTTTTTACCAGTTATCGTTCATGTAAATTTTCATCTCAATGACAGAAGTATACGATTTGTTGAATAACGGGATTGGGAATTTTCTTTAAATATTCCCTCAAAAAACAAAACAACTTAATAGTTTATAAATAAAAAACATTTTGAGCTCTATTGTTGCAAGAAGAATTTTTCTTGAAGTGAAACAACATAGACAAATGTACTTTCATTACAAATTCAGCCATAATCTTCAGATTTTGGGAAGAATTCTGACTTCCAGTCCGCAAACCAAGTAATCAATTGGCAGTTATCATTCATTTAGACTTTAGAGTGCGACATTCTTGCTGGATTACGATTTACCAGATTTGAGGAACATTAACCAGATGCAAATGTTCGAAACATGTCATAAAGATAATTTTGGTCTACACTTAATTCTCCAGAGTTCGTTTCTGTGTGATAGGAGCAGATATTTTTTAATTTCCATAACTGTCTCTTTTTCACATTGATTCAACGATTTTCCAATTAGAACAGGAAAAGCTCGTGAGCTTTTATTTTGTTTATCAAGTTCACTGACTTGATAAACAATCGGTATCGGCTATTCGTTTGCAGGGAGATGACATATTAACCACTAAAACGGACGACTAAATCTTAGTTTCAAAAATCAAATAGCATGATTTTTTATCTTACTTTTTGCAGTTGTTCCGTCACAACCTATTGCCATAAATTTATCAAGGTTTAAATGTTTTTCAGTGCAATATTCTAATAATTCCTGCAATGATCTTTCCTGGTCCAAAAGATGGTGTAATGTATCCCAAATACAATTCATTTGACTGTTAAAATCAGAGATTATGTTTGTAACTTATAGTTCTTCCATTCCATATATCTCCAATTTTCCATAATTTCCTTTGATTTTGGGGAATTGAATAAGCTTCTCATATTCAGAAAAGTTGTTGTCTATCATTTGATCAATACGTCTTTCAGAAACTACAATAATTGATGCCTTCGATGTTTTTTCTCAGGATTTTTTTTTACCTCTGGTTTTGACGAAACTTTACAATGACTGATGTATTTTATTTATTGTTTTGTATAACAATAATATTTTACAGCATTCTGCTATTGTTGGCAAAACAGCTTTATTTAGTTTCGAAGAATCACAAACTTCTAGCAATGGTAACCTTCGATTTGCTTACACACGTACTCATTTTGACTGTAAAAATGACAACATAAAATTTTAAAAACTCAATAAACCGTTTCAAGTATTTAAAAATAAAGACTTAAAGTTTGAAAATGATGAAAGGAATTACACTATACATTTTAAATATAAAAATATCAAACTATATTACCAAAACACCCAGTTAATGTACAATTTATGGTAAAAATCTATCGTATAAATCAATGAAAATATAAATGGCCTGGTAGGGTTCTCAAGAAGTTTTTCAAAAATCATGAAATTTGGCACGTGTATTAGAGGTACAAAAAGGCAATTTTTGGCTGCTATCCAAAGTCAAAATTCCAACTTTCGATTTTTCACTCCACCCTAATGTATATATATACATATATTTGTTTTGTTTTCTTCATAGAGACTGCAATAAATTCCGAAAAAAGATGATTTCCTTTGAAAAATAATATGGAATAAAAATAATATTCCACATTATTTTTATTTTGTTTATGTACTAAATATGTATTTTAAATATATATATAAACCTTTAAAGGACAAAACAGTATTAAACAAAAAAAGTAATTTAACTTTAAATAATGCGTGAAAAATATGTATACACACAATTTCTAAAATTATCTTGCAAAAGCTTGTAATATTATTTTCTATGGTTCATGTTATTATAAGATATGTGTAAAGTAAATTAATGTAAAAAATCAAAGAAGTAAATATTTACAATAACAGCATTTGAAAAAACATTTTGAAAAAAAAAACAGATGCATAAGAACTGTTAAATATCAGATGCAATATACAATAAAATTGAATAAGTATAATATTGTCACTAAAATTTAAAACATACGTTTGTTTAACAAATTCGTAAAATAAAACAATCTTATTAATCTATGAGAAAGGTGATTGATCTACGCCATCATCATAATATCTTCGATGATAGCTAAGAAAAAGAATGTAGTAGAAAGTTTGAATAATGGGGATATTAGTTTGTTAATATGCTCTAAGTTATTTAGATTTTTCAGATGGATTTTACGCTACTTGGATTGGACTTGGATGGATTACACTACTGAATTTGAAACATTCGACATACATTAAATTAGAAATACATTCAGCGACCTTTTGCTTATATCTATGCGACACGTGTCATCAGCTTCCAAAATAAAATAGAGAATCTGTGCTCTATGTAGCCTTTTACTATTGTGCTTAAAATGAAATAATAGCTAACAGCTCCCCAATAAATTGGATATAATACGCCCTTCGACGCAAAAGCCTTTTGTCTTTTCACATTAAAAAAAAACTTTACAGTTACTATACACAGTGTTTTCCATACAGAATGTGTTGTAGTTATCTTTAATCATTTTTTATTTTTTAGACACATGAAAGGCAGACAAATGAACAATTTTACAAAGAAATATCAACTACATCGGAAAGCGTTAGCAATATAAATGCGTACATACTGTCAATTATTGATAAATATTATCCCATGATGGTAAAGGAAATAATCGTATAAAAGAAAAGTTTGCAAAATTAAAATCAAACATTTAAACTATTTTTTTAATTATTTTTCAAATAAATCAAAGAACAAAAATTAATTTCATAAAAAAGAAAGAATTAGAATTCCTTATATCTAAATTGATACAAAATACCTCCGAAATAATCTATTTCGAATTATTTACAATTTGAAAATCAGAGGCTTAGTTCGGAAATGTGGCACTTGTTTTCTTTCACCGGAAACTTTCGTTTATGGCCAATTTGTTTCTAAAGAGTTATAAACTTTGAAAAAACCTTAGCTGTTTTGTATGGAATAAAAGTGTGATGTAAAAAAGCAAGTAAGAAAAATCATGCATTAAGCATAGATTATGAAGCACTTTCCAACACTTAATGAAATCTTTAACAAAACTTTGTTATTTAGGGAAATAATAGTGTATAGCCAAATATACCCAAATATGTATTCCAGTACATTAGAACAGCCCTGTATTTCATATGTCAGTTCATATAATGGGAAAATTTAGCTCAGCAAGAAAATACCTAGTAGCTTGAAATTCTTTTTCAGCAATTCATACTATTAGATGGAAACATACTTGAATACTTTTGTTCAGCCCTGTAGTTTACATTATACCTTTATTACACGTCAGCATTAGGCTAAAATTTATTGTAAACTAAAACACTTTTAAAACAACTGAAATCACATTCTCATAAATTATCATTCATAGGCGTCCATGTACCGAATTCTTTGCGTGGCCCTGTATATCCCTTTATCTATATTCTGCAAACATTTCTCAGTAAATTGAATGTAGCTCAGTGTAAAAATGGATAGCTTATTTAAAAACCACGTTTAAATAATTTACGCTCATATTCAGTAACGTTGGTGAGCTCTTTTGGGTAGCCCTGTGTATCAACTATAACAGTTATACACACCATGTAATGCGCATATATTTAGCGAAATACAAACGCTAATATCATAATTAAAATGCATTTCATCCCTCCATCAGCCATCATCGGACACATATACGGTACTTCGGAAAGAATATACTATTTGAAATCTTTTGTATGGCCCTGTAAATGCTATGTACTTCATATTATGCAAGACAGTAGCGTATATCTTATATTAAGCATCAGTGACATATATCAGTTTTATTATATATGAAAAAGCTCAATATATTTTTAAAATGTCACACACAATTCCCCCTTTTACCATTATATCTAATGGAATTCTTTTGTGTGGACCTGTAAATGAATAATAGCTACATTTGCACCTTATATTTTATAGAATGCATATTTTAATATCTTTGACAGGGTATAACATCCTTAAAATTCCTTTGAAACGATTTTTCCCCATAGGCCGTAATGTAATAGGAAAATTTTGATTCGCCCTGTAGATAAACTAATCATGGTAGAAACTAAATTTTCGATAGGACTTGTGCTAGGGTAAACGTCAATAACATCCTAAAATTTCATGGCAATCTGAGTATACTAACGATTTTTCCCATAGGCCGTAATGTAATGGGAAACTTTTGAATCTCTCTGTAGATAAACTATTCACGGTAGATACTTCATTTTCAGTAGGGTTCGTGCTAGGGTAAATCTCAATAACGTCCTAAAATTTCATCGCAATCCGAGTATATTAACGATTTTTCCCCATAGGCCGTAATGTAATGGGAAACTTTTGATTCGCCCTGTAGATAAACTAATCATGGTAGGAACTTCATTTTCAATAGGACTTGTGCCAGGGTAAACGTCAATAACGTCCTAAAATTTCATGGCAATCTGAGTATATTAGCGATTTTTCCCCATAGGCCGTAATGTGATGTGAAACTTTTGATTCTCTCTGTAGATAAACTAATCATGGTAGATACTTCATTTTCAATAGGGTTTGTGCTAGGGTAAACCTCAATAACGTATAAAAATTTCATAGCAATCCGAGTATATTTACGGGTGTTAGAGCGCGGACAGACGGACAGACGGCCAGACAAACCGAATGCATAAGCACTTTTCAACTTTGTTGGAAAGTGCTAAAAAAAGTATTGCAATTTTTTTTGTATAGAATTTACTTTCGATTTCTTTTTCTATTTGTTCTTATTTGTTTAGAATTTTTTTTAAATATTTCTTTTCTTTTCTCTTTTTATTTATTTCTCTTTTATTTTTATTTTATTTTATTTTATTTTATTTTTGTCTTTGGCTTTATATATGATTGCCTCTAATGAATGTAAATGCGTTGTGGTTTATATTTTTATTGAAATATTTTATAAAATTTACTCTAAATGTTTGTAAGGAGAATTCAGATAATATAAAAAAAGATATGAATAACAAAATATTGTTTATTTTCCTCTTTAGCACCGTCCAACATTATGGAAAAACTTTGTTAATCCGCTTTCTCTATAAGCCATCTAGCATGGCCCCGTACTCTAACTCGCATAAATATAGTCCTATCCAGAGGCAATCGATATATGCTATTTGGGCTGATTATTGCATGTTATCCATCGAGCTTCAATTCTTCAGTAATTTACATGAGGATTTTACAAAATTGTTAGCAGCATTATTCCATTTTCTTGAGTTAAATACATCTGACGGATTAAACTCTAATTTTAGATTAACTTATGTGTAGATTAAAAAAATAGTAACGTTATTACGCTTTCTTGAGTTAAACAGGATTTGGCGGAATGAATTGCAATTTCGGAATTGCGGAATTTTAGAAATTGTTAATAAGATTATTCCGCTGTATTAATTATTTTAAAACCTATGTAAATATTTTTTTTATCGTATATTGCTATTTAGTCTATTCACAGTTGATTTTCTAATCATAAAATAATCATTTTATATAAAACTTAATTGTTTTTGTATACATTATTATTAAATAAATAAGTTTATATAGTCATATGTACAAACTCGTGTAAGCAGCTTTTAAATCTTAGAAAAGAAGAGAAGCTTATAAAGCCTCAAAACATCTCATGAAAATGTAACAGCCGGGCGATTTAATAAAGCTTTCAACATTCGATGTTTTTCGTATGAAAATAAATTTCATTTAAAAAGGAGGTCACAAGAGGAATTTCAAGTAAAACGTCGGAAAATATGTATATAAGAAAGCAGACATACAGTCTTTTTACGAGGACAAAAAAGATGTCTGTATATTTAGAATTCTTTAATGACAAAAGTTAATTATTTATATAATATTTTTTCTAGCAAATTTAATAGTATTAATTTATGCGCATCCAATCTCAAATTCACTAATTTATGCTAAAATGGTATCATAGAAAAATACGAAAAAATAAATAAATGTATTAAAAAATAAATAGAATTAGTGCGATAAAATTATATTAAATTAACAATGAGCATTGAAATAATGCTTCATATATGATAAGTAAATAAAAAATAAATTCATGTAATCACATAAATCTGCTTTATATACTTCTGTTCCATTTTTAATCTAAAGAAGCTTAAACATAATCAACAGCTTATTTTTTTCGATCAGAACCAAGCAATAAATTATTTTGTTACATAACATTGTGAAACATTCGATTCACTTAACTTTAATTTAATGTTTAAAGGAATAGTGCTATTTAAATTAATCCCATAATGTATCGTTAAATCAATTTCCATTTCATTAAATTATAACATTTTTAAGTAATTCAAACAATCTCACATTGTAAAGTAGATTTTTGTTAGTCATTTAACTGATTTATTTTGATTTCTAAAGGTTAAGAACGGAAACACTTAAATAAAATCACATTATAAATTTACAATAAATTTACATTAAAAATTATTCTTTCGAAAAAAAACAAAATAATTCGTGCTAAAAATTAATTTAATGAATTTGATTTTTTTTTTTTTTTTTTTTTGTAAGCTGTTGAAAAAATTGTACAGAAAGTCTGACTAAATTAAAAATAAATTAGTTGAAATTGTTTTCTCATCATTTAAAATATTTCCGGCTTCGACAAACTTTCAAAATTGGTTAATAATTTAAAAGAATTGTACTGATGCTTGAAAAAAAACTTTTTTACAATTCATTATTTTCCTGATACGTTTATTATTTTCATTTTCTGCTGTTATAAGATAAACATTATTTTTCTTTTTTAAAAAAGTAAATAAATAAGTTTATAAATGTCACGAAAAATATTACTTAAATGTCTAATTTTCATAAAAATATTTTAAGATACACGTGATATGACTTGATCTTTGCACTGTTAAAGCAAATGGTGAGACATTGCACCTTTTAGATGTGAAAGGCTTGTCTCAATGGTGACACCCCTAGGGGTCTGATTACAAGCTCAGCGCTGTAACCTCTTGGCCATCGGGCTCTCTTCCAAAGTCTCCCTGAAATGTCAAAATGTACAGAAATTCAAAGATTGCTTTATATAAAAAAGCTCGCCAAAGGTTAGCCATCCGAAATTGGGATAGCACATAACGGTGATAGTCATCCTTGAGAGAAATTTCTGTTTTGATACACCAGTGACGGCGAGTTGAAGGGAAGGGATATACATCACAGAGCATGCGAAAATGACTAAAGGGTGAAAATTTTTCCAACGGTATGCATTGCGCACCCTAATTAGCGTGAATCACCCAGTGAGAGATCAAACGGCACCCCAAAAATATTTTCAAGTCCGCGGGTGTCAAATGGTAACACCTTTTCACCCCTGGGCGCCAGATGCAACAGGTTTGTCACCATTATTTTTAACAGTGTGGTTCTTTTATTTTGTTTAACATGTTACTGAAAGAAATTTTTCTTTACTTATGTTTGCGTATATCTTAAGAAAGTGATTTTCAAAAGATTAAATGTTTTCGGAAAAAAACATAATTTTTGTAAATTGTACTTCAAAATGTACAACTTTATTCGCGAGTTTAAAGTGTATTCACTAGTTTTCCAAGATCAAGTGAAAATCCGAAATATATAATTTGTTCAAAATTGAACATATCTCTATGAAATTTCCATATGTTATTAACTCAAAGGTACTGAATAAAATTACAAATTGCAAATTAGTGGGACTGCAAATGGATTGTGTCATCTCTGAGGAGCATAAAAATGCATGCTAGAGAGTACAGTTGCTGAGGTCGCTGAGATTATGAGATAAGAAAACTTAGATAGCCAATTCATTAGTATGACCTCGACATAAATTTGTCCACAGAAATGCTATACATAGCTACTGGAAGATTGGAAGAATGCCAAAGTAAAACATAATTGGCCGCTTTTGTTGTTCATTTTTGAAATAATTTCAAACAGATTCGGCATCCAGAAGGTTTATCCAACGACAGGCAAGAGCTATGACGAGCATCGATTACCAATATCTACAGATATATGTATGAAAAAATAGAACAGTAGCCCCTTTTCATCATAGAGCCTCCCTATCTGAAGACACTAGAAGGTTTGTATGAACGTCTACTTTGTAAAGAAGGCTTTAAAATAAGTAAGTATTTACACGATGCAACTAGATATTTATCTGCCGCTTGCCTCAAATCACTGGAGGAATCGTTTAATGTGGGCACGTTACCATGTTCAGTGGACGGCTGATCCGGGCATGTTCACTTCACGAAGGACTTCCCTTTTAGTCTTAACTGTGATAGAAGGCGTGTTTGGTTTGAAGAGTGCAGGGAACACCCTATCATTCATCAAACATTCGTGAATGACGTACGTATGGATAATGCAGTGTCTGCGTATTAAATGGATCTCTTTGAGTGAACGTACAGACCTACATGTCTTTCAACGCGTAACTGTGAGTACTCACGTCTACGCTGTGAATACACACAATACTAAATGTTTCCTATTATATAGGAATTACGAAGTAGTAAATCTCAAACAACATATACCAATTTCATAAAATATGAAATAATTTAATATAAGCAAAACGTACCCCAAAAATATTCCCCCTTATAACTTAACGTAATGGAGTATATTTGTGTCGCCATTTCTATTAATAAAAATATTCACTATAAATTGTACAGAATGTAAATTTTAGTAAATTTTTATTCATGCATATGAACTGTACTACACTCGAAAGAATGTAACTTCCTTAAAATGCACTTAAAACTATATTTTCCAATTGATCGTAATGCGACTGAATACTTTTGATTGTCCCTGTAATTGAACTATGCATTCAATTTTCCTAAAATGTAAAATGACTTGACAGAATTAAGTAATAATTATAGATTTTAAATTTCATTCAATTCAGTTGGGTCGTTTTTGCGCTGTTATATGTGGACAGAAAGACAGATGGACTTATTGAACGACCAATATAGGTGCAACGAATTTACATAAATACGAATCCACCTAAAAAGACATTTTAACACATTCTGTATGTAAGCATTAACGTTTAGCAATAACTGTTTAGTAAAATGTTTTACAGGTATTATTTTATAAAACAAACAAAATTAGTTCTTATTTTAATGAAAACCTTCATTTCGGTTTATTTGATAGTAACGAGCTGTAAAGTCTGAAAAAATATTCACAATTTTCTTACAAAAAACATAAAATGAAAATGCGAGTAAAAAACTTTTCCTTTTAGAAATTATGTCTAAATTCTTATAGTTTTATGTTCTTCATTAACAAAAGAATTCTAGCTCAAAGATACGATTTTTTTCTTTTTCATATTTATCTTTAACTATTCTGGAATTATATGCTTAAACAAGCAAATGATTGTCATTTGTATAATGCTAAACAATTTATAGTTGAAAAGGTTTTGAAGGTAAATTGAAAAGGTTTGTGGAAGAGCATGTTCTTATACGTATTCTCAGAAACTCTTTTATTTTTTTTAAACGAAATCATTATTTTTTAATGAAAGTTGTTAGATAAAATATTAAAATTAAAATACTATAATTCTACTTATAATTAAGTAGATGAGACATTATCTTTCAATACTTAATATTTCTGTATTTAATAAGTTGTATGGTAAAAATAATTTCTAATATTTAATAATTAAATGTTAATATTATTTTTTGGAGAGTTAAGCAGCTCTATTAACATTCAAACATATTGTACTAAGAATGATTTAAATAAGTAGCTAATTTTTAAAAAACTGCTGGAGCGAGTATTACTTGCTCTCAAAGAATATCATACAATAAATATGAGAGTTTTTAACTATATTATTTAAAAAAATCGCTGTTAAAAGAACAATAAAAGTGTAACACTATATAATGCGGGTTCGGTTTAGCTGCATATACTAGCAAAGTAAAAATTGCCGTACCATTAAAATTCAAACAGATATTGGCCTATATAATATTAAATATTGCCCCTCTCTATAATAATTTTTTTTTATCTTATTCAAATATGTTTATGTTGTAATTATCTTCGGTACTGACTATAAAAGTGGTTATTATTTAAACTTCATTTGGCATTTCATAAAACTAAATTTAATTTAGTAATAATCTTTATTTTCATTGTTTCAAAACAAAACTTCTATTCATAGATTAAATATGGGTTTATGAAATGTGCGCTTCGAAAAGAGGTTGAAAATTTGCAACGCAGACTTAGCCCGTGTTGCGTTTTTTTAAACAGGTTTTTATTTAAGATTTAATGACACTGGAAGCGTAGTGAGATATCCAATCAATGAAAACAAGCCGCTAATACCATAGAATTTATGTGATTAATTCAGATTAAATTAGTAGTTTTTTTACAAACTGATGTTTGTTGCTTTTATAATGCTACAGTGTATAGCATCACTTTACACCAGTAGTCCCAACGGCACCAGGGTACGCAATACTGGGGGAGAGTAATTTGATATTTTAGTGGAGTAGTTTTAAATTTGTAACTTACAGACATGCTGTCACGTTTTTCGGAAAAGCAATCTTTTAGCCTTAAAATAAAAGAAATGCATGCAACGAAATATACGTATATATACATATTAATTTATTATTGTATTGAGAAATCCCTTTACTTCAAACTACTCGCGAATGCCATATAATTTATATAATTAATTCTAATTAAGTTAGTCTTTTTTTAGCAATTTGATTTTTTAATAATACAAATGGGAATTTCATTACACAAACATATCATTAATAGTCTTTCAAAAACGATGGTACACAGAGTAATCCGCCCCGTTGGATTCATTATATATGCTGAATCCATCTGTGCTTTAAGTGTTAATATCTCGGCTAATTATCAGCAAGTTTATTCGAAAATCTTCATCAACAATGCTTTTACACTTCTGCTTAGATAGACATCTCTAGTGCCCCTTAGCACTTTTGTTGAAGTCCCGCAATTCGAAATGTGTGTGTAACAACAACAACAAAAAAAAAATAGTGCGCTTTTCTCAAAAACTACGTGATCTAAGGAAATTGCTATAGTTTATCTGCTAGTTTTAAATTAAAGTCTATTACATGCATTTTTTCAAAATTTCTTTTTTAGTAGATTAGAAATTAGAGGGAGAAGATTTTTTTTCAAGTAATTTGATTAGCCTTTCTAGATTAATTTAAATATATTTGTGAATGTATAATGATTTATAAATATGTGGGTGAATTGTCTTTATTATTTCACACAATTTGAGCTTTTCATATTCCATACTTTACGAGTAAAATGGGTTTGACAAACAACAGGCAAACACATGTGTGATCATACAATGGTTCCGTTTTTACTTTTTAATTATAGAACCCTGGATGTATCATTTTTTTCGAATTGTAATCTTTGTTAAACAATATATTTTTTCACTCAGGACTTCAAATATGACACTCTATATATATGACACTCGAAATGTATTTTACAAATTTGTAATATATCCTTAAAGTTTCACATTATATAAATCTTCAAAAAATATATTATAGTACCTTGTATTCACATGAAAATAATAAGTCTGCGAAGCCTACATTACTTATATATGTACAATTATACAATAAAAATACATAATTCTTATCAAATATATAATTATTCCTTTATAATTCAAAATACATTTCCTCTCCCTGAATAAATTCGGCTTTGAAAGAGTGTACACACACACACACACATACATATATATATATATATATATATATATATATACATATACGCGCGTTGTTACACACTGACATGGCGCAACAATAATTGGAAAAAACTGATTTATTCTCAATTTCTCTAGTATTTTATTAATTTTCTTTTGATGCATTACATATTTACTTTCTACGTTCTTATAAAGCGCCCAAGTTATTGCCCAATTAATGGATAATGGAGAGCAAGATATCAACTATTGCGCATCTTGCCTGAAAGTCGGATTTCGAAGAGTAGAGGATTGTTAAACAGCGAAAAGAAGTAAGAAAAGTTGTAGTAAAAAATAAATCAGGCCAACCACCTTTTCTCAATGCACCAAGAATTCTAAACATTAACAAGAAGAGAATAATCTGAAACGGTGACGTAAAGCTTAATCCCATTGAAAAGAGGCTGGTTTTTTCTCTTTAAAGTGTCGAGAACAATCTTAAAAATTCTCTCTGACTTCGTATTTATCGTATTTAACGTGGGCAGAAATTTTCAAATAATTCAATGCAAAAGATATTCCAGATTTTGAATTTCTGCCATGTGGAAGATGTTTTGTCGTCAAATGAGAAAAATTTCCACATCGAGACGGCGTACAACCACCAGATTGATCGGCAAATTTTTAATCCAATGCAGAAAAAAGCTAGTAAAAAATTATCACAAGATAGCTTTTTTTGGTGAAAGAATTAATTATTTGAACAGTAATTACTACACCGAAAAAAAAAAAAACTCATTCGATTTTTATTAATAAAAACGTGAAGTTTAATGCAATATATGTCTAAACGAAGTGTTAGCTTAGCTTTCCATCCCATGCAATACAAAAAACCCCAAATGGAATCTTCGAGCAGGATTGGGTGCCTGCACATTGAGCAAAAATGACATTAGCCGTCCTCGATGGCCACGTGCCTAAATATTTAACAAAGAAAAAGTGGCCTTCATACAGTCCAGATTTTAATACATTAAAATTTTCTGTTTGGGGCTACTTGGAAGAGAAGTTTGTTTGCCTAAGAGGGACAGCTCAAACAAGGAAACCAGGTCTGTAGAGCACAGTGTACCTTCTGGTCGCCTTTATTAAAATCTTAAAAAAAGTTACATAATTCAGCCAAAACTGAAACCGCCAGAATCGCGACAGTGGTCGGCATTAAAACAAAAAATAACATAAGAAGACCTCACCTGCCAAGTGCAAAAGAGCCTAACACGACAGAGGGCAGATGGGAAAAAATAAAAATAAACAGTAATCTCATAACAAAAGAAAATACGAAAAACGGAAGCTTACCGCCGGGGAACAGATCGCCTACGCGACAATGGGCGGATGTATGTGCGCCAGTTGTAGCACTGAGAAAGGAGCAGAATAAACTGTTGCATGCTCAGGCTACATTGTTAGAATTGAGATTTGGAATAGGTGGTTATGGATGTGTTTTAGTTTTTTTTAGTGGGATGGTGCTTGTAAGTATATTATGGAGCCAGCCTTATGGTAGAATTGCCGGACATTTTAAATGCCAGCTCCTCGTAAGCTCACAATGTAAATAGGCATGGCTTTTCACGCCCACCTCACCACACTCACATAAATCAGAAGAGACGCACTTAAATTTTTCTAGGTAGGCCATAAAAGGACCATGGCCCGTCAGAAAGCTGGCTGTCTACGGCGTAAGGTCATAAAGTTGTAGGGAAACTTTTGGAGTGAGTTCGTGTGTGTGCCTGCCTTTTGTTGATGTGTCCCAGTACTCCTGCCATGATGTCAAAGTCCTATATCTCAGGATCTTCTTGATGTATGATTGGGGCACTATGAGATGTGTATCTATGACAGGTTTTTGTGTCGCTTGTCTTGCTAGGTCATCAGCCAGCTCGTTGCCAAAGGTACCTTTATGAGCTGAAACTTGACCCAGCGAGGTACGGCGAATGAGTGATTTTAGTTTTAACTAAAAAGTTTAAATTTGTAGTACAAGAGGGTCTTTTGTTCTGTGTGCATATATTGCCTGCAGACCGGAGAGACTGTCGCTAAAGATGGGAATACTTTTGCCTGTGTTTGCTTCAACCCATTCTAGGGCGTTATGTATGGCGTACAACTCCACTTGATACACGGAGTTATTATCATCCAGTCTGCAAGCCTACTGATGTACCTTCGTCATGCCTTCTTTTGCACAAAAAGCTGCGCCAACACCGGTCTTGGTGCATGATCCATCAGTGAAAAGTGTTAGACTTTGGGCGGATGGGTAGCAGTTGCGCTTACTGTTCACATGTATGTGTGATGTTTCTTCTGCTGGGTGAATCTGCCAGCTTCTGGCATTGTGTTGTATGTCTACGTTGGGGAAGAGGGCGTGTGCTATTGTGTTATTTTTAAGTTGTAAGATGGATGATTTATCGTGTTCGTACCTTAGTTTTTGTATGATGGGTGGAATGGCCGCGAGGACGTGCAGTGCATCTGTTGTATGGTATTGTATCCTCGAGATATTCGTAATAGGAAAATTCTTTGTATTGATGCTAATTTCATAAGAGCATGTTGTGTAAGGTTACTAGTACGGTTATGTAACCGTATTCTTTAAAAACTGTACAATGAATGGATACCTGATTACAACTTTTTGCAGTGTAAAACTGAAACATATATATGTATAATTACAAGTCTGGAAATTGCATTCGATAGTATCTTCTTTGTAGGGCTTTACTAAATATTTTTATGAATGATTTTTTTTCTTTTGTTTTACTCTAATACATTAAAGATAACTTTTGCAACTTTCAAAGAATTATTTCTCAAACAGTTTTATTTTTTCTTCTCTTTTTTATCCCTATTGTAGGTAAATAATGTCATTTATCCTTTTACATTTCCTGACATGGATATATTTCCATTGAATATCCCTTTTCTTCGTTTCGTAGAAAGAAAATTGTATTTAGATGACAGAACTTGTTCTATTAAACTGAATTCCTTTTACTATGATACAAAATCATTAATAACAGAATTTCGATTTCCATTTGTTATTTTCTTAATGTAATATAACAAGGAAACGAAAGTTTCTAAAACAAAGTAATTATACTTAAATTAAGAATCAAAAGAATTTGTTCATTCCCGGAGAAATTCGTAATTAATTTATTAAAGACTGACGAGAAGCTTTGAATACATTATGTTTGTATTTCTTTTTCTGTATTATGTATATTCTTTCCAACAAATTTATTATAATATATTGTATGCATGACTTTTTTAAAGAAAAATAAAATTGTTAGTTGATTCTAATTGCAAAACATTAAAATTGGGACGAAATAGCATTTGATGATTTCAACACATTTTGATTCATAATGTTCAGATTATGTTCGTAGCTTATAAAGCAAGAAATAAAACTCCGCAATTCCAGATGCATATATTGTGGCAGCAAACTACAACTAAGGGTAATAAATGTAATATACCGCAGTTAGTAATTGATTCAAAGATCAAATTATATGGCAAAAATTTTCATGATTTATATTATCTCAGATAAAAATAATTTGACAATTTGAATAAAATTTAATTCCACTTCTGCAAAGTTTAAGAAGATGTGGATCTTAATGGTTTAAGAGTAAAGTTTATGAAAATATTAATTAACTGATACTGTGATAATTTTTGTGTATCTAATTTTTATATAGATTTCCAATCTTTTCATTATAACTATTGTTCTAAAAGATATTTATTTATCAAATTTGATGCATGACATTCTGATTAAATTAACTGTACATTTGTTCATAATTTTATGGTATTGTGTAAACAGAAAGTGCTGTTATATACTATTTAATTTCAATGTACATATTTTGAAAAAGATATTTAGAATTTTGTCAACTATTGAAAACTTTATATTCATCAAAGTTTGACAAGTTCCAAATCTAAACTATTGACGAATTACTAATGATTACACAATGCTATGCGAACTATTAAAACACAAAAAAATAAGTTTATTTTCCTGTTTTCAGCCCTAGTCTATTGTTAATCTATACTAATAAAGACAAAATTCGTGGTGAAAAAATCTCTATGTGTGTAATTCAGTTTTGGCTAAAAAAATTTATCGCACAGAAAAGAGTGAAAATTTAGATAAGGGTTGATCACTGATTCTGATGTACCCGAATCTTATATTTTAAATTTCATTTATAACTAGCCAAAGTATCAATTAAAAACTTGTCACAAGGAGTATTTAAAAATATTTTCCCTTTAGTATCCTGTATTTCAATCTTAATGAAAACTAACAGAATTCATATAAAAAAAAAAAAAAAATGAATAAGTACAAAATTGTAAAATAACAAGCGTCGTCAATAAATATAAAATTTTATGAGGAATAATCTTAATTAAAACTTACTTGTGCTAGACAGAATATTTTTAAACTGCAAAAGATAAAAGAATATGTATGCATATATTTAATCATAGTCTTAGAATTACCTTTTTACAGTTAATTCTTCTTATGATACAACTTAAAGTATATAGTAAAGAAATGTTGTCTACTTGTTTCTGATTTATGAATGCTTATCGATTCATAAATATTTGTTAATAATTAAATTTATGCGAAATTACAGTATTATATTTTTATTAACTATTTGGTTTATTACTAGGCATTCTATTTTGATTTATCAATTCTAAATACAGTGCAAAGTTAAAAAAAAAAGCCTAAAAAAGTATTTTCTTGTGACTACTATGAACTGAAAAAATAAACTTTTAAATTAGAATTAAATTATTACAAATTAAAAGCAGCAGAAATAAAAAAAGTGAAAATTGAGTTTTGAAAATTGTATCTACACATGAATATTGTTTCCTCCGCACATAGCAATTGTCGTTAGAGGGCGCAACTGCGCGCAGAATGTTGTTGATGTACGGGACCCTTTCCCGCCAGTTGAATGGATGTAAGCGCAGCGCATCAACCGCTGCCAATCGTTCGTAGCACTGTGTAAATAAATTGTTCTGTTTTGTGTGTGTTAAATAAGTGGTTCAGTAATTCAATACGATTAGTCAACGTATTCAGAAGTCCTTTTCTAAGCTATCGACGCTCTAACAAAGTTTTTGTTCCGCGCGAGCCGCAGAGCTCGAATCTGTACGAACAACCTATGGACATTTAGTTTCAATCTGATGCGGAATTTAATTCTGTATTAAATTCATAAAAATGACTACCGCTCCAGCTATTACAGGTACTGTTGTTTTAAATAGGAAACGGGGCAACATTAAAGCCCAAATTACAAGAATAAATAATGCCCTAAAGGGCCAGCTTAACGAAAAAGAATTGGAACTGAAATTCAACTCAGTGCAGAATTTAAAGAAAAAGCTCGACGAACTGCGTAATGAAGCTTACGCAATCATTACAGACGCCGATTTGGAAGATTACGAAAGCTCGTTAATGGAAATCGAAGACCAGCTAGAAGAATTAGAGGTAGGTTTAATTCAATTAATAAAACCTGTATCTGATATTAGTGAAAGTAGAAATTCTATTTCTGATAGAAACAGTTCTAATGAGACAAAGATTAAATTACCATCTATTAATTTACCCCAATTTTCGGGGCGTTACACTGAGTGGATGAATTTTAAACAGCAGTTCACCACTTTAATTGATGAAAATATCGAACTAAATGACACACAAAAATTGTATTATTTACAATCCGCACTCACAGGTCCTGTTAAACAATTACAGAATATTGATGATTCATATACTTCTTTATTTGAAGCTTTAAAAAAAAGGTTTGAAAATAAAAGATTAATTGTAAATAGTCACATTTCAGAATTATTAAGCAACAACAAAATGAAAATTGAGAACGCGAAAGAGATCCGTAGTTTAGTTGATAATTTAATGAGCCATTTAAGAGCGCTCAGACAACTAGGCCTAGAAGCCAATAAATTGTCCGAATCCATTTTAATGTATTTTGTTTTACAACGATTGGATGATGAAACCAGAAAAGCATTCGAAATGTCCCTTGATTGTAATGAATTACCCGAATGGGAAGTATTTGTTGATTTTTTATTGAAACGAGCGCAAGCACTCGAGAATGTTAAAAAAAACAGCTCTGTTATAAAATCGAAACCTGATATTGCGCATAAACAAAAAAGTTTTGTTTTAGCGAACGAAAAACCTAACTGTCAGCTATGCAGCCAGCCCCATTATTTATACCGCTGTAAGAGTTATTTGGAATTATCACCACAAGACAAATTAACTCAAGTGAGGAAATTTAATTTATGTTTTAATTGTCTTTCAAGCTTGCACGGTGTCAATCGGTGCAATAAATTAAATAAAAAGTGTAAGGTTTGTTGTAAAACGCACCATAGTAGCCTTCACGGCGCCAATTTTTCGAAAACTACTTATGAAAACAAACAAAGTGATTATATCGTAAATCAATCAGAATCGAAAACGGAGGAAAACATAAATTCAAACCAGCTAGAATGTAGGACAAATATTTCATCATTAAACTGTCAAAGTAACAATAAACAAACTAATTCGTCTGACACAAGTTATGGATTAATTTCAACAGCTGTGATTTATTTAAAGGGAATTAATGATACATATCATTATTTCGTTGTTATTTTAGATACTGCAAGCAATGTTTCACTAATTTCTACGTATGCTGCTGATATATTGGGATTAAAAAAGTATAATATTGATTCCACAATTACAGGTTTAAATGATTCTATCTGTAAAATAAAAAAGAAAATTCATGTAGAAATAACAAATAAGGATCGGAGTTTCAAAAATTCGAGTAAAATGTTTTTGGTTTCTAAAATCACGGGTTTAACCCCTTCAAGTGAAGTAGACATTTCTAGTCTCAACTTACCAGAAAACATTAAGTATGCAAATCCACGTTTTTTCAAACCACAACGAATTCATGTTTTACTGGGATCGGAAATTTATTACCAATTACTTTTATCTGGTCAAATCAAAATACCTAATAGTTCAATAATTTTGCAAAACTCACAGCTAGGTTGGATTGTAGGAGGCCAAATTTGTGAGAAAAATGCAAGTAAATATAAGTGTCATTTATTAGAAAAAAATGAAGATTTAGATTTGAGAGTTTTTTGGGAATTAGAGAAACTGGGTATAAAAGACCAACCAAGTAGTGTAAATTCCGAAGAAATAATGGAAAAATTCCGGGAAACTTTGCGTTTCAAAAATGATAGATATGAAGTTAGTCTCCCGTGGAAACGGGACTGAGAAAATCTTGAAAATAATTATAAGGTAGCTGAAATTAGACTCTCATAAAAAGAATGAAACGTGATCCAAGTTTATATGACAATTATCGTAAAATTTTAGATGAATATTTAAAAATGAACTTTATTGAAATTGTTCCCGAATCCGAAGAATTTTCTAACAATCCGATTTTCTACCTACCACACCACACAGTGTTTAAACAAGACAGTGTATACACAAAATTTCGCATTGTTTTCGATGCGAGTTCACATGAAGCGGGGCAGTTATCATTAAATGACTGTTTGGATGCCGGAATCAATCTTAACCCAAATATTTTTCATTTATTGATTTTTTTTCGCTTCAACAAAATTGCTGTTTTGGCCGATTTAGAAAAGGCCTTTTTGCAGATTTGTATAAATGAAAAAGACAGAGATGTCTTACGATTTATGTTTGTAGACGACAATCCTATCACAGGTGATACATTTAAAGTTATTATTTATAGATTTCTAAGACTAACCTTTGGTTTGAATTCAAGTCCCTTTTTATTATCAGCTACAATTAAACAACATCTTAGTAAATTTGAAAAAGAATATCCAATAGTAACTGAAATACTAAAAAATTGCATTTATGTTGACGATTTAGTGACCGGGACGGACACTGTCTCAGATGCATTGACAATTTCTCAACAATCAAACCAAATTATGAAGAAGGCGAGTATGAATTTCAGGAAATGGGTTTCGAATAACGAACTAGTAATGGAAACGTGGGAAAAGAATGGGCATTTTAGCACTCTACCTCAGTCCTCTGAACCCAATAAATCATACAAGGTTTTAGGCCTATCGTGGCAGCCTAAACAAGACATACTTTTGATGGAAACTGAAAATTTATTAGAATTTTTGAGCAAGACAAAAAATACGAAACGTTTTGTCTTACAAGTAATAGGCAAAATATTTGACCCCCTGGGTCTGATATCACCCTTTACTATTAGAGTTAAATGTTTACTACAAGAAATTTGGAGTAGGAATTTGTCATGGGATGAAGAATTACCCCCTGATATTATAAAGACGTGGGAACAATGGTGTTCCGAACTACCTCATTTAGCAAATCTAAGAATTCCAAGAAATGTTTTTCAGTTCCCCGAAAACTCTGATTACGAATTAATCCTGCACACCTTCTCTGATGCCAGTCCAAAGGCTTACGGTGCTGTCGTATATTTACAAGTAAATTCAAGAAATGAATCCTTCATTAATATGATCACATCTAAGAGTAGAGTTGCACCCTTGAAAAAGGTATCACTTCCACGATTGGAACTTTTGGGTGCATTACTCGCAGCGCGCTTGACTTGTCAAGTCAAAGAGGTATTAGATCGCAAGGGACCCTCTTCTGTGTACTTATGGACTGATTCGCAGATCACCTTGTACTGGATCAAAGGATCTGCAAATAAGTGGAAGTCGTTTGTGTCAAACCGTGTTAAGGAAATACAGTCAATGACAGATTCATCTAGGTGGTTTCACTGCGCAGGATCCGAGAACCCGGCAGATCTTTTGACACGAGGCATAAAGTCCGAAAATCTTGTTCAGAATCCTATATGGTGGACTGGTCCAAATTTCCTGAAGGACTTAGATATGTGCAAAAAGAAACAATCTTTAGTCATACCAGATCAAGAGATGTATAGTAAAGAACTAAGAAAGAACATTATTAGTGATAGTTTAGTAGCTCTAAAATTGTCTGCTGAACATTCTATTATTAATGACATTTTTTCACTAACTAACAATTTTACTAAATTAATTCGTATAATTAGTTTTATTTCTAGATTCTATTTTAACTGTTCCCATCCCAAGAAGAGAAGAAGTGGACCATTAACTCTGGATGAGGTAAGATATGCGGAATCGGTTATAATTCGTTCAGCACAACGGCAAGAATTTCCAGAGGAATTAAAATGTCTGGAAAAGGGTAAGACAGTTCATAGTAAAAGTAAACTTGCTTCATTAAATGTATTTTTAGGAGAAGACGGGTTGATTAGAGTTGGGGGGCGGTTAAGTCATTCAGACATGCCATTTAATTCAAAATTTCCAATTGTGTTACCCTCTAATCATAAGTTAACGGATATTATACTGAATTATTTTCATCTGAAATATTTTCACTTAGGTCCACAAGCCTTGCTTTTTCATGTTAGACAGAATTTTTGGCCGCTTAATGGCAGGAATAATTGCCGAAAAATCGTGCATAAATGTGTGAATTGTTTCAAAAACAAACCTGTAGTCAGCTCCCAAATGATGGCTGATTTGCCAAGGGAACGTATAACACCTAATTATGTATTTGGGTAACCGGTATAGATTATTGTGGCCCATTTTCCATTAAATTTAAAAATCAAAGGAAGGGTGTATTGAATAAAATTTATGTCGTAGTGTATGTATGTTTGTCTACCAAGGCGATACACTTAGACTTTGTTTCAGATCTCACTACTCAGGCCTTTATAGCTAGTCTAAAACGTTTCTTTGGGAGAAGAGGCAAATGTGCAAAAATATTATCGGACAATTCTAAAACTTTTATTGGAGCTGACATCGAGTTGAAAAAATTGCATAAATTAGTTTGCTTCCCCGATGAGGAATTATGTAATTTTTTAACCCATGAAGGTATCAAATGGGAATTTATTCCCCCAAAATCTCCGAATTTTGGTGGCATCTGGGAAGCGGGGGTGAAATCATTTAAGTTTCATTTAAAACGGGTAATAGGTGATCAAAAATTAACTTTGGAAGAGTTTTTAACGATTCTAGCTGAAATTGAGGGCGTCTTAAACTCCCGCCCCCTTACCCCGCTGTCCACAGATTTTGAAAATTTCGAGACTCTGACCCCTTCCCATTTTTTAATTGGCAGACCGATTACTTCGATTCCCGAACCACAATTAGACAATATTAGTGAAAACAGGCTATCAAAATGGGAAAAAATCGCCAAATTTAGCCAGAGAATTGTAAAACTTTGGAAAAGAGACTATTTAAATACTCTTCAAGAAAGAAGCAAATGGAAATTTAAAAAGGATGATGTACAGAAAGGAACTTTGGTACTAATAAGGTAGGAAAATTTACATTTTACCAAATGGATAGTTGGTAAAATAGTTGAAGTTTTTAAAGGACGGGATAACATAGTGAGAACGGTAAATTTACAGTTACCAGATCGTCGAATTCTTAAGAGAAATGTCAGAGATATCTGTATATTACCAGTTGAGTAACAAATTTCCTTTCTTATCTTAAGTAAACTCTCAAAAATATTGTTTCTGTATTTAACCTAGTATTATAGTGCATTTATCCTATTATTATTGTGTATGTAACTGTTTATGTCTCATAATTTTCTTGTATGATAATTTTTGCAAAATTATGTGTTTAATTATATTGAAACTGTCATTTCAATCGCCGGGGGAGTGTTTCCTCCGCACATAGCAATTGTCGTTAGAGGGCGCAACTGCGCGCAGAATGTTGTTGATGTACGGGACCCTTTCCCGCCAGTTGAATGGATGTAAGCGCAGCGCATCAACCGCTGCCAATCGTTCGTAGCACTGTGTAAATAAATTGTTCTGTTTTGTGTGTGTTAACTAAGTGGTTCAGTAATTCAATACGATTAGTCAACGTATTCAGAAGTCCTTTTCTAAGCTATCGACGCTCTAACAAATATCAAAGAGAAAAAAAACATTAAAATAAGAAAATTTTAAAAATTATAAATTATTATTATTAGATATTATTAATATGAGAAATAATTATACAAAAAAAGAAAGAAATCTTGAGTGAAAATTACTTCATATTTAAAACGACACAATAAAAATCTATTATTTAACTCAACTTTCTAATAGCGAAGTTGAAAAATACGTTATTCAAACCGTCAGTTTTCTTCGATCTTTTTATTATAGCTTGGTTTCAAATGTTAACTTATTTTATTTGAGCGAACATAATTAAACATAGGTGTCTTTCAGGAAATCTTAGACAGTCATTCTTCAAGTTTATACATATCAGTGTATTAAATAATTGCACCTTTCTGTATTATTAAAATAACATTCAGTTCAAAAAATTGTTTCCCTTTGCAATATATAAAACCAAGTAAATCTTATTGCGAACGCTGTAGATAGAAAATTTAACAGCAAATGTAAAATGAGTTTTCTACAAACTACTTTGAAATCAGCCCAAGAAAAGCCTCCTACTTAATACAGGATTTATTGAGTAGATTTATATGTCTGTGAAAATATATGCTTGGTCTTTAAAAAGTTCACACGATTTTATAAAGAACATTTATCTATAAAAATAATTTATTTATTTCGTTATCAAAGTGAAATATATGTAAAGGAGTGGAAATACTCAAAAAACTTTGTGTGATGGGTGTTCTTTGCAGAAAATTCTGAAAATGAAATCCGCTTTACAAATCTTATAAAAGATATAAAATCCCAATAAAAGATATCTTACAAGATATAAAAGCAATTCCTTACTATTTCAGATGCATTTCAGAATCAGGGTATCAAATAGTAAAATGGAGTTTCACGAAAACAGATGTTAATGGAAGATATATGTCATGTTATTTTATAAAATGTTCTTTTGACTGGTGTCTCCAAAAATAAACGTGTTGGTTAAATTAAAATGTACTTATATCAGTTTTAATATCATACCATAGTTAGTTATATGTATTATATTTAGTTTTAAAAAACATGTAAACATGAATTACTGAATATTCTTCATGAATTACTGTAATAAAATAAAAAGTTTATGTACATCTCGTCTAAAAATTGACATTAAAGAGCCGTATTTTTATTTAATTTATTTTTAATATTTACAAAAAAAGTATCGCAATTTAAACATATGCTATTCTGTGAATTACATTATCTGTCTATCCAATTATCTATACTTTAAAGTCCAACCATACATGTGCGTAATGCTGACGTCGAATTGCGAAAGGCGACACTTCAAAATATTTTTATGAAACTTTGGTTTTACAGTCTTCGTAAATGCAAATTGTTATGCTTTTAAACAACGCACTTTTTTACGTCTTCGTATCGGGAAATAATATTCTTTTACATGCAATTTCTTTGAAAAAATTTATCATTTTATTTTACAACTGTTGATTTTTTGAACTTTTTTAATACCATTTTTATGATTGCGGCAACAGAAATAATCCATTTCTGCCTGAAGAAAGGTAAAATAGAACTTAATTCATCTTTTTGTTGCCATTTATGTCTCGTAAAAATTGAAAAACTGATATTAAAATAATTGTTATATCAAGAATATCATTTGTTATAAATCCCCGTGAATATTGGCTTTATTTTGTTTTTATTTATTAATAAATGATTTTTTGTTTAAATAAGTTATTTAAAAAATATATAATCCATAGTACACTGATCTTCTAAAAGTTCTCGAATCGTATGTAACATTAAATATATTCGCCTGTAATTAAAATTTCACGATATCCCCAAGTAGAAAATAGACGTGTTGAATTAGTGGGTGTTTTTATTACTACCAATATTATAAAATAAATGTTTTCTAAACAGTAAATATTTGATATCTTGTAGAATTTTTTTCTGTTACATTCAATCCACTGGTTCATTGCGCGGGCAAATCATTTCTAGTACGGTCTAAAGTTCTAGCTCGTCCTCCTCATCTTCACATACCTCTGTTATATTCTTGCTTTCCCCCTCGCAGTTGTTGCGCATGTTAGAGGAAAAAATCTCTGCCTTCATTGCACTCACAATTTTGTTAGCAGTTCTTTCTTCACTTGCAGGCCACCAGCTTCAATAAAACAGGTTGTAGTGCAATGAACGCAGGCTTAAAGCCAGTATTTGTTCTCGACCATTCCCAAGCCATTGCTGGACCTGGTGATATACTCTTAAAGAATTCTGTTCTGCTGCAGCTGTAAAAGGTGATAAAACAACAATGTTCCAAGTGTATCAAAGTATTTACCCGAAAAAAGATTTGTTGTAAACCTCATATCCTTGTCATAACCCCCCAAAATACCAAATATTAAAACTACACCAAAACGTCCTTGTATTTTCTTCCATATGCAAATATTTAATAATTTTATACAAAGACTTCGTTTAACGAATTTATAAAATATTTAAACTATTATAATGTCCCCAATACAAAAGTAAACCAATACATAATGTTTGCCAACCGAGATTGTATGAAGAATAAAGTTTGTTTTTCCTCTGAATTTCAATTTACTAAAGATGTAGCATCTTGGGCATTATTGTATTAACAATATCTTTAAAACTTAAAAGTTCCTGTATGTATATATAAAAAAATATCCATGAAGAAGATTGTCATAAAAAACAAAATTCACCCTTTATTCCTTATTATTTATCACTGCCACGATGCTTTTTAGTAAAAATTCTTTTAACATTAACTTTTGTTAAGCAAGCCATCAAATGTTTTATTTTAACTTGCGACGGTCATATAAATATGTATCACAGAATGTGCTTATTAATTATTATATTGTATGCACGATCGTTCATTAACTAACTTAACTTACATCACTAATTGCTTCTTATAGTTGAGATTCTACATTTTTAATCCCATATTTGTTAAATTAAGAAGATTTTATCTATTCTTAAAAGTTTTATAATCCCTGTCGGCTTGGCCTATAAGCGGAGGTAGATTTCGAAAAGTGCTACTTTCTACAGTAAAATATAAAATATGAATTGAGATAAACCTTGTTTAACAACTTTACTTGGCCGCTTTTAAAAACTTTTCATTTCATTTTCCTGTAACAAATGGTTTTATCAGAATCATCTTAAGCGAAATTCGGCACAAATGCCCACTTTGAGAGCATTTTTTAAAATATATTCTGACTTTATGGAAAAATTGACCAATAAGGCGCATTATATAGTTCCTAAATGAGAGAAAGTCTCAGTTGAATGCATTTAAGAGTAAAATTGAATTTATAAATGAGTCATAAAAAAGCAATTTTTTAATTGAATACATCCTCAGCTCTTTTATCTCGATCGAATTGGGAAATTTTGTTCGAATTGCACACTTTCACAGCCTTTTAAAAAATATATATTATGTCTTTATCAAAAACCCGGACAATAAGGCACATTATACAGTTCCTAATTAAGGAAACCTGTGAATTGAAAGCGTTTCAGAGCAAAAATGGATTTAAAAAATGAATCAGAAAATAAGCAACTTGTCATTTGAATACTTCAATTTTTCAATCACGATAACTTCAGGAAACTCTCTTCATAATGCCATTTATAACGATTATTTCGTTATATATTAGGTATCTTCTTAAATTATTCCTTTACCCCCCCTTCTCTTTTCAATTCAAAATTAGTTTTAAGTTGTCCTTCATTCCTTTTCCATTTTTCTTGCTTATTAATTCTCTAACCAAAAATCTGCAGCTGCTCAAGTTTATCTGTGAGAAATACACTCACATTTTAAGCAACCGTTCAAAACAATTTCCTGATGTCGGGTAATTCTGATCGAAGCAATTCTGCATTACCTTATAAGGAGATCATCTCTGTTTCGCGGTTAAAATTTATGCTTACGCTTCTTTTTCCTTTCTCGACAAAATCCTAAAAAGTATTTAACATCTGCGCATTAAAATCTGGTGCCCCTTCGATCGGCTTCTTTGTTTAGACATAACAACACGTGTAACATTTATCAATTGGCAACCTTTCCTTTCCCATCCCAGCTGGGCAACCAAATTGAATTCTGATCATGCCAGCTGCATTTTAACTGTTATTTGGCGTATACTATCCATTGTGCATAGGCGAACTTGTTTATGTTGGCGATTTTCTAGCATGCCAAAAGTGGCGGTTCGTTGCTATGTATGACTTCACTTAACTCACTGCTCTTGTCCGGTTAAGTCGCAAAATCTCTGTTCTGAGACTTTCTCCGAGTACTGTATGTGTACCCCCCTATTACTACATGTTTAAATAAAAAGTGGCTTTGCAATCATTGTGGGGTTTTTTCGCTATTTTCACATCTAAGACCTGGACTACTATACGTAATCACGCTTCTTCTAAGTATACTAATAAAATAGCAGCTACTACAAAACGCCCTCACAAGAATCTCTGATATAACGATTATTTCGTTATACCATTTTCACAGCATTTTTGGGGATTATATTCTGCATTTAACATAAAACTGACCAATACGCCACATTATATAGTTCCTAAAAAAGAGAACCTACTAATTAGATGAAATTAAGAGCAAATTGAGTGAGAATATAAATTGAGTGAAAACCCAGGTCAAAAGTCATGCTGGTATTTGATTGCTAGATATGCATTAATTACTATATCCCAGCTAGTGAAACAGGACCGGAAACAGGTTTCACGGGACCCTGGGCAGGCAAAAATCACGGGCCCCTATTAGAAAAAGTTTGAAAATCCGCCGCTTATTTGAATCACTGTATAATTGAATTAATGATTTATTTTACTTCAGAACGTAATGTTTATTGTTGTTTTTTTTTTAAATCAGCCCTACCTACTCAAATTAAATCAGGTTCAGATTTACAAACAAGTTTTTTTTAAAGGTTATTATCAAAATTTGATCGAATTTTGTCATAAAATGATTTATTTCAGGCTATTCTGAAATTTTACATTTCATCCACTTTACAACCCCATTTTTTATGACACAAAATATTTGCAAACAAAAGCAGCTAATTTAAATCAGCTGTTAAATAATTAATAAACGTGCTCCTCTTCTGAACTGAAAATTCTTTTGTTTAGCAAAAAGTATCAACAAATCGCTGCAAAATGCGAAAGTATGCCAAAAAATGCATAATTTTTTTTGAAGTTAACAGGAAACAAAATTTACTGTATTGGCCTAAAAGATTGAAACTGGATTTTCTTTTTACGTATTTTAAAAATTATCTGTAAAAAGCTTTTAAAAAAATTAAAACTTCTCGGAAAATTTGAAAATTGGCAAAAATGTTTGCAATTGAATTTCCTTTACAAATGTTAAAAAACGCCGCAAAAACTCTAAATGCTGCACAAAAATAAACAAGAAAAGAAAAATCATGCATCAAACACTGATTATGAAGCACTTTCCGGCACATTCAGTATATCTAACATAACTGCACCGTTTAAAAATTTAAATACTAGCAAAAGCCATGCTTTATTTGGATTCGCGAAGTATTATGCTATAAGATAAATATTTGAAAGTAATAACATATTTTTTAAATTACTTTTGCATTTTTACTAAGCAAAAATGTAATTTTATGTTTCGGCGCATTTTAATTTTAAAATGTACTTTAACCAAATAACTATGAATTTCCTCAGATTGTTTATTTATGACATAAGACTGGTATAAATAAAAATATTTTCGAAGTAGAATTATACAAAATGTTAATTATATTTGTTTACAATTCTTTTATTGCCACTTCACAAAAATATAATGTAATTCTTTTAAAATTCATAAATATCGTCTGCTTAAATGATTTCACAAAATAAGAATAAATTGTATTTGAAATCCTAACACAGAAAAATACTTTTATAATTGAATGTTAACAAGAGAATTTTCACAAAATTTAATTCATTAAAAATATGCTATAATTTTTTCTAAAAAAAGGTATTTTATAAATTTTATAAAAGAAATCATGAAACTATACATAATTAAAAGAAATGAGCATAGTTTGAAAATCTGAAAGCAGTTTTTGAGATATTTTGTCAGAATAATGAAAATATAATTTATTTATTTAATGATGATTCTAGCTATAATTACTGACACCATGATTTAAGTTTTTCTTCTGAAAACGTACGTGTTTTACTTTTTATTTGAAAAAAAAAAAAAATGCGTTCGTAATGGAAAAACATGTAAAATAAATTAATTAAAATAATAATTTTTTGAAAAGTATTTCTGTAAAAAAAATAATATTCTACAAATCTACAGATCATAATTTATATTTGTGTTTAATTTCAAATCAAAATACTGTATAGATTTTTTGTAAAGTGTACGACAAAATGTCATTTGAGTGGCCTAGTAGAGGATTCGCTTCGCTCATCCTAATTATGTCTCTTTTTTCCATATGAAAATTTATAATGCATTTCAAAACCGAATTTCAGCTGTTCCCATCTACAATCGGAAAATTCCCCGAATTTTTTAGCAGCCTTGTATATGATTTAGAGATTTGTATCTATCAACAACATGTATTCCAAATTTAGTTCATTTAAGAGATACTTCAGAAAATTCCTTTTCTGCAATTTCCTCTAATGAGGAGAATGGTATGCGAATACTTTTGTACAGCGCAGTATATGAGATATAGAATTTATATATAAAAAGTAGAGAAGTATGTGGCACATTTCAAAATTTTCCAGTTCTTTAATGATAAATATTGTTTCTAAAAATAACGTTTCTATATTGTTCAGGGACGTTAAAAAATGTTTCATCTTGTATTCTACAAATCAATTTTTTTTTTTTTTTTTTTTGCGTGTGTAAAAAAAAAAAAAAAAAAAAAAAAAAAAAAAAAAATGATTTTTTATTTTTTGTAAAAAGTGCCCCATTGCTCCTTACTCTCCCTTATATGTATGTACAGGCTTACTAAATTTAAAAAAAAGAAAGGAAAGAAAAGAAAGAAACTGTTTGGATGTCGTTTTCATATTTTTACAATTTTTTCCAGTATAAATTTGTCATTCAAGTTGACCAAATAAAAATTTGAAAAGAAAAAAAAAATACCTTCGGATAGACTGTACCTATTTGTGGGCAACGAAGACTGTTAGTTCTTGTCGATAACAATAAAGACAGATGTATGACTGTAAAGAGTTTTTCTTTGTCTGAGAAGTAGAAGATGTTTTTCTGTCCATGACAAAATTTGACAGGAAGGATACCTGTATGCTTCATGTTTTGTATCTCGAAACAGATCTTTTGATCCATTTTTTTTAATTTAATTTTTAAGCTATTTATTACTGTTTTTTCAAGTTTTGAGCTTTTCCCCTACATTAGAAAAAAGCATCCATTTTCAATCCATATTTCCATTTTAGCCGAATATAGTAAAGTAGTTTTCTTTCAATTTTTGAATATTTCACAAACTTTTTATATGATTTTAAACTTTTTTCGTGTTTTGGCGCGATTTTTTGATTACAGTAATCAGAATCAGGTCTCAGTCTTTTTACCCAAAGTACTAAATTTTGTCCTCAGCTATTTTTAAAATTTTTGCGAACTTTTAATGCGATTTTCAAATTTTTCGCAAATTTTTAAGCGATTTCGAGCATTTCCCCCTCGTTTTGAAGCAGTCTTGAATTCAGACACTTTTCTCTGTGGCTCCGATAGGGACATTAGTGTTCCAGGGGGAAATTTCACTTTTTGACCATTGAAAACTTAAAATTTCAAAATTTCCGGGGGGGGGATGTCCCCCCGGGCCACCCCCTGGATTCAACGCTGTTTTGAAGACTCCAATTAGAAGCAATTGTTTTCTCATATCTGAAGAAATTTTTGACTTTTGACGGAAATTTTATAAAAATTTTGATCTCTGATTCGCGATTTATTCTAGTTATACAGGGGAAAAAATCATGAATAAAAGTTCAGTTTTTAATAGGAAAAAATACAATGCTGCACAATTGATGGAACACTCCTGTGATTTTATATGACGAAAATGCACCTTTATATTTAAAGATGTTAGGTAATTTTTACATTAGATTGTGTACTTTTCTATATTTTTGCGGAAAATTGGCAAATAAATGCATTTTTGTGTCTGCGCGTCAGAATGGGGGGGGGGGGAAATGAGAAAAAAAATCCCTTCAATTCAATTTTTTTATTATTGTAAAAGGAACTTATTTTCGATCTTTTATCCCAATATAGTAAATTTTGACTTTGCGGCGTTTTATTCGCAGTTTCTTGACACCCCTAAAACAAATCAGGTTTCAGTATTTTAACTCAATGTAGAAAATTTTATCATTTGCAATTTCTGAATTTTTCTCGAACATTTTATGTGATTTTTAGCGATTTTCGTCTTTCGGGGTCATTTTTTAACATTCCGATTGCAATGTTTTCGCTAGATATAGTCAATTTTTGAATATTTGCCTAATGTTTTTATGCAAATTTTACCCCCTTTTTCGCGTTTTATGAAGTTTTCTTTTTTTGGCGATTTTTTTCTAAAAACGAATAATTATCTAGTAGATTGGGCTGATCTCATATTTAAGCTAAAGTGGGAAAATAACGAAATGGTCCCTGTAGAAACGTGAACGACGATGCGAGAAAATTTTAATTTTATCAAGAGATTACAACTTTTATCAGAAAGAAAAATTACAATAATTCACAGATTGTTTGATTCAAGATCAGAGCGGGGGATGCCCTGAGCGGATTTAAACTGTGGAAGACATTGGGACGTTCAAAAGGAAATGGAAAACAAAAAAGCCGTTTTTATTTTTTTTGGGGGGGGGGGAGGGGGTACATAAAAAAATTCAACCTGCGAAGCGAGCAATGCTCCACTGATAGATTAGATAATTGCAGAACATAATTTATGTATAGTTATCATAGTAATTTACGAAAACAAGAGAAGTGAAACATTAAAAAAGAAACAGGTCGAACATACGGGGTTGGATGACAAATGCATTGCACACAAATACTCGCTGATTGCAACTCCCAATAAGATTACAAAGCATATATTTTTTTAAGCAATTGAAAAAAAAGAGGAGTTTTGAATCTTGCGTTCCAATTTTTCTTCACTTTTAATATAGGCCCTAAAAAAGACAATTTAAAAAGCATTCAGAATCTGCCAAATGTCTTTCACCTGGGATTCCTTTAAAATGAATGGCAGCTATAGCAAGAAAGGACATGTTTGTTTTGATTGAAAGAAGCAATAATATTAAGGGTTTTCTTAACTGATCCACTCAACAAGCGAAAAATGTTTTGACACAATTACAAATTCATTTTTTAACAGAAAGATATAAAATTTTAATGCCTGACTATAGAAGCGATTTTGAATTGAACTTATTTTTCCATTTTATGATAATTAAATTACTTATCGAGTTATAAGCTATTTCGATGACGCAATCACCTGTTTTTCTCCTCCTTTTCGACCGATTTTTCTGCTTTCGTCGGAAAATATGCTCAAAAGTGTCAACTTTGAAGGCTTCTTATGAAAAATCTATTGTGTTTTTAAAAAAACAGAAGAATGAGTGCAATTAGGCAGTTTCTGAATAACAACACCTGTTATTTTCATGCATTTCTGAACAAAAATAAATAAATGCATGTGTCACAAAGTTGCCCTATTTGATTTAAGAACACCCTTATGAGGAAGTTTTGAACCTTACCCCAACGAGGTGAAAAAGCACATTATTTTAAACATTTTAATAAAAAAAATGGTGCCTAAAAGTTTTGAATGTTGGATTCCAATTTTTCTTTACTTTTAGTAAGGGTCTTAAATAAGTCAATTTAAAAAAAACTAGAACTTGCGATTTTTTTTTCATCTTAGCACCTGTAAAAAAATTGCTGGCTGTAGAAATGAAACACGTTATCTGTTTTGGTTGAAGAAAGTAATAGTATTAAGGAAGTTTTGAGCCTTATTGGGACCTCCCAATGAGATTAAAAAGCACATTTTTTAATCATTTGAATTAAAAAATATACGTAGCTTAACAATTTTGAATCATGGATTCCATTTTGCTTCAGTTTTATAAGGGCACCAAAAAGACAATTTAAAAAGCACTTAGTCTGCAAAATGTTTTTCATTTGGATGTCTTTAAAGAGAATCGTGGCTATAGGGAGAAAGCGCATCTCTGTTTTGGTTCAAGGAAGTAATAAGTTTAAGAAACTTTTGAACTTTATTGAGGCTTTTTGTTCTATTAATGAGATTAAAAAAGCCCATTTTTAAAACATTTGAATTATAAAAATAAGCTCTAAATGTTCTTAATTTTGAGTTTCAGCATTTTCTCACTTTTATATGGGGCCTTAAAAAAGACAATTTAAAACACATTTACAAACTTCTTTCACCTCGCAGCTTTAAAAAGAATGGGAACTATAGAAATAGCATATTTAGTTGAAGGATGTAATAGTATTAAAGAAATTTTGAAGCATATTGGGGCCCCCAAATAGATTAAAAAGCGTATTTTTTAAACATTTGATTAAAAAAGGGCCTAGTTTTGAATTTTGGGCTTCAATTTTTCCTTACTTTTATAAGTAGCCCTAAAAAAGAGAATTTAAAAAGAGTTTAGAGCCTGTAATATTATATATCAAATTTCGCTCGCAGGCCCCTTTGAGCTTAGGACCTGATACAACTGCATCCGCTATCGCCCACTGTGCATATCCCTGTTACTCGCACAATAATTTTGTAGCTAAAGTAATTACAGAAACTTACAGTCTATAATGCCTAACGAGACATCAGGTTTCAATGAGACATGACGGACGCATATAACCCTATTTTTGCCTGAAGGCACAGACAGGCACGGTGGTCGGCGATCCAGGAAAACAGGAAGTTCCCGAATATTTCACACCTTTTATGGTACTCTAAATGGGAAATTTCCGGTATCTTTGTTGGAAATATTCTAAATTACAATTCTGCGAAATTTTTTTCAGCTGGTAAAAGAAAAAAGTACGAAAAAGTTAAAATTTGGAATATCATGAAATATCGGTACTTTTTTCATCCGAAACCGCGGGCCCCCTTTGGTTCCGGGCCCCTGGGCAATTGCCCCCTGTGCCCCCCCCCCCTCTCACCGGCCCTGTAGTGAAATAGCATAAACTACCATAACATATTTAATGGTTCCAGCAAGTCGTGATGTGTTTTGGCCCACTTTACTGCTTAGCCAGCAAACATAATCCAGCATGCGTTTCTTGAATATAATGCTGGTCTAGAAGCAACCAACACCGTTATTTGGTTGTATTTTTTGCTAGTCTAGCGTAATTTTTCTACCATCATTTGCTTTTAATTTTTGCTATTCTAGCAATAAATTACCAGCATCAGTTACTAGTTAAAAATAAGAAAAATACGACACTGGTGCTGCCATCTATTGACGATACCGGAAACGACTGCGGATATTGAGGGGAGAAACTGTATCGGATTTATTTTTTCCTCGGGCGAGGGTAAAATTCAAAACCTACGGCTTGGAAGGCGCGCGCCCTCCTGACCTTGCCAGCGGGGACGTGATTTTGAGTAGTGATTTTGCAAGTGATGGTTGACCAAGCTGATACAACAGTGCCTTAATATTTTTATAAGGGAAAGCGTTAATTTATCGATGCAATTATAATTTCTCGTAATTTTAATTAATAAGGTTAATTTATTGTTGCAATTTTATTAATGGATAATGGATATAATTAGAATATGGTTTGATTAATATAATTCATCGTTATTAGTAAAATAATTTTCTTTGCTTAATACATAAATTGAACATGTTTTGAATTATTTTTGAAGTGAAATAAATAGTTTTGAAGTAAAATAATTAAATAAATAATTTTAATATAATAAATTTCAGGTAAATTCAGTTTAAGGTGGGGGATTTTAAAACTGTAATGTTTTTTGGAAAGAGGGGGAATGAATTATACATATTTTTGAATCGATTGTTATAAACATATTTCTTAAATGAAAGAGTGCTTCTTGGATATTGAAATTTAAATGACTAAATTTTGATTTTACCGATTTTGAAAACACTTTTTTTTATTTTTTTAATAACTTAAGATAATTAAGCACTAGAAAAATTGACAGCTAAGAATTTCCTAATGAGGAAAACGAATATTCCCCAAAAATCTTCATGGAAATTTTCATTTTGTTTTAGATTTTTGCGTTAAATTTTTTACTTGAGTGCGTGGACGAAGGAAGTTTTGAAATTACGTTGTAGTAGTCGAAAAAGAACATCTACCACCCCCTGATTTTGAAATTTAGAAAACATAATTTTTTCCTTATTTTAATAAACACAAAAAAATTTACTTTTGGAGTAATTTAAAAGAATTAAATACTAAGAGAAAGTGACGGTGATTTTTCTTGCACTTCATGAATGGGAGGGGACTTATAAAAATTAATTGTTATTATTTTTGTTAAGTTTGTGTGTTAAAGCATTATCTCATAGAGTGCAAAAGGCAGCGTTTTATTCACACGGTGGTGCACAGCTATACTTCTCCTTGACCAGCTTTTTAAGTTCAATAAACAAAATTTTATTTTCATCCTATTCTTAAAGACATAGTAAATTTATAATTTTCATGTAAGTTAAAATAATTCAACACTAAGAAAAAGATGAGATAAAAGATCAGTTAAAAGGTCAGTTAATTTTCCGATAGGGGAGGAGAAGAGTTACTCTTATAAATTCGCTATGGAAACAAATTTTTAGTTCTGTTTCTTTTATTGTTTATAAGTTTAAAATTAATCTCAAATCGATGGTTTAAGATAATCATGAATTTAAGGGGTGATAACAATACTTCTCGAGTATTTTTAATTTTAATAAAAGAAAATTTGTTTTCTCCGGTTTTCAAAGACATAATTGCATAGTTTTTTTCGAGTTAAGCTAAAATATATAAATACTAAGGAAAAGAAGGGATTTTTTTTCCTTTTAAAGATTGTGTTGGATATTCCCCTTAGAAGCTTCTCACAGAAGTTAAATCACTCACAAAATTCCCTATCCCCCTTAGTTAAACCGCCAGAGTAAGAAAGATTTATTTTACTGTATTAGAACACCTCCAAACAGCGGAAAAAACTTGGCGCTCCCAAGAGTTTCGTTACTTAGGTGTTTTACTGCACAATCCTTTTTTTTTTTTTGTCATAAAAATTCATATTTTTTTGCAAACGTAGAAAATGCACTTATTTTATTCAAAAATATGTGCACATATTTTGCAAACATCGAATATCCACTTACATTATGCAAAGAATGTGACCAGTTTTTGAAACATAAAATATGCACTGGTATGAAAGCATAAAAAATTCAGATAGTTTTCACAAAAAAAGTATGCTTTTGCAATATTGAAAAATATTTACTCTTTGTGCATTTATTGTATACAATCTCCCATTTTTTGCAAAAGTGTGCAAAGTACTGCTTAAAAAGTTACATTCTGCTATTCTAGCAGAAATTCATAACCAAGAGATACATTTTTGTTGCTATTCTTATTTAGTGAATTAGAATATTTTTTTGGCACATAGTGCGTCATGCTGTTTTCCTAGCATATCATGATCACAAGCATTAAAAAGCATATAATGCTGAAGCATATAATATTCCTACCTCTCCATGCTTTGGAAAAAGGTTAAATAGAAAACGAGCATAAAAAACTTGTACATAGCTTGTCATGCAAGCATAAAAGCTTGTCATGCTATTTCCCCCTAAGCTGGCGGCATAGCATATTATGCTGCCAAGCATAAAAAATCATATTATAGCATGTTGAGGTACCTATCTGTGCATGCTTGGAAGTAGCTTAAACAGCAGATAAGCAAAAGATGCTTGTACATAGCTTGTCGTGCTATTTCTTCCTGAACTGGATGTATAGCATATTATGCTGGTAAGCATAGAATAGCATATTATAGCATGTTAAAGTACCTACCTTTGCATAGTTTGGAAAAAGTTTAAGCAGCAAATAAACATAAGATGCTTATGCAGTACATAGCTTGCCATGCTAATGCTGTGTAAGCTAGCTATATAGCATGTGATGCTCTCTAATTGCAATATTCACAATGCTGTCTTAACACTTTATGTTATTCTTTTGAAATATACTAAGTAATCAATTATAGCTTTACAGAGTCTTTTCGAGGTCTTGATACAGTATTTTAAATATTTTATACTAAAATAATTAATTTATGCTGTAATAATTTCAGGAAAAAAGTATTGATCTACATCATATGACATTTACATTGCTCTTTAAAAAATACATATATCTATTTTAATTCAATTAGATTATTATACATTTCCAAAATACAAAGATATAAAAAAATATAAACTAGAAAAAAAGGAATAAAATGTATGTGCAGTTAAATACCTTTTTATATATATACAGGATGCATCATGAATCATCACAGCGGTTACAATGTTTCAGAAGAAGTAAAGCACACTTATAATGACGGAAAATCATGTACTAATCTATACTCGGAAACATTTTACAGGAGTGGTAGTGATAGCATAAAGCATAAGAAATGAAGAACCTCGTACAGGGTAAGAAAACATGCTTATTATTCTTAGTAATGCAAAAATGCCGGAACAAACTGGAACGTGCTGAATTGCTTATTTCAGGCATCATATCAGCTGCTGCAGAAATCCGTAATACGCCGGTATTTTTAAAAACTTTAAATCTTCCATACACCTGAGATATGAGTCCTGTATCACAGCCCAGCGACGTATTTCGATCACCGTCTTTCATGATCGTTTTCTCTCTTTTTCTTCTAATTTATTAGTTTTCTGCTATATACCACGAAAAATAAAGATGTTTTCTCATCTTGTTTGTCCGCTCTTTTTGGTGTTTAGTTTCGTCAATATCGTGCCACGAAAACGTTTCCGATTAAGAATTGCAGTGTGATTTTCCATCATCTAGGTGTACTCTGTCTTTTTGAAATTATCTAAAAAATTATCTGCAACGCCCTGTATATGTGCTATTGCTATTTCAAATTTTATTGTGGAACATAAAATTATCGATTTTAATTTCAACTTGGGATGAAAAACCACCACGTATATTTCTCCTTATTATGATTACATTTAAAGAGCATATAACTAAAAACTATAAATAAAGCTGGTTTTTTTTTTTTTTTTTTTTTTTTTTTTTTTTTTTTTTTTTTTTTTTTTTTACAAAAGAAAGTTCAGTTTTAATTTTATAAATGGAAAGATTAATATTTTTATGCTTTAATGCATAGTTTGACTATATATATATAATAATCCCTTTAAAGATTTACCGTGTTCTTGAAATTTACATCTCTAAAAACGATTGTTTAATTATTTAAACTTTTTAAGATTTCATTTAAAATATGTTTACTAGGATGTAGTTAGATAAACAGAAAAGAGGGGTTTTCATATAATTCTCAAAGTATTATAATTTTTAAGTAATATCTAAAATTTTCTCAAACTAGTCATGAATAATATTTTTTTAAAAAATCTAATCAACACTAAATCTTATTTTTCTTTCAATATAAAATTAAATCACTCATTTTAATTGTATCTGATTGATAATTATTATTGATAATAAGTATTAGGAAATAATTTCGCAATTACACGACAAACAAATTTTAAATTATTTTCCAAATAAGACAATTTTCTAATCTTTTTTTATATTACGAATTATATAGTAATTAATTTTATGGTAAAATAAATAACTTGTTTCTTTATTTAAAAGCACATTAACAAATATATTTAATGGTGGACGTGAAATTCAGCTAATTAGCTATAACGATTTTGCACATAAAACACACGACCTCCGCAGTTTAGCTGCTATTTAAGTGAAACAGTTTATACATAATGGTATCAAATCAGATAAAGTTTTTAATGTAATTAAAAAATAATAGAATATTGAAAAAAATATAAAGAAAAAACTTAAACAGATACAATATAACTTTAGTGATCTAATGATGAAAATACTTATAATCTGAGTTCTAAAGTTCAAAGGATAAAATGTTGATGATTGATGTCATTTCTGTCAAAATGACAGAAACCAAATGTCATCCTAGATATGATCATTTCTGATTGTTTCTCAATAAGTTATGCAATGACAATTGATTCAATAAAGAAATGAATGAAACATAAAGGTGATTTTTTATTAATATAAACAGATCAGACATAATTACAAGGCATGATTAAATTTTTTCTTCTTTGATTTTATTGCTAGTGAAGAATATGATTTACACGCAATTTTTACTTAAAAGCAGATGTAAATGAAAATAAGCACTTCATTTCATTAAAAATGAATGATGAATCTAAAATACATGGAAGCAAAGTATTTTCCCTTCAATTATTTATTTCTTTATTTTATTTTTAATTTTTCTGTAAATATTTATATAATAATGTAAATTTTAAACATAAAGCATAAATATTTATATTGTGTTTTGCAAATAATAAAAAAAATCTTAAAGATAATTTGAAAAAGAAGAAAAAGATACATTTTTTTTATATTTTAAAGAGCTAATTCAAAATCTTGTTCAAATTTCTTACCAGATCTTTAAAATGTTCATCTAAGCTATTCGTTTATTAATGCATCATTTAAATAGGTAAGAATGTACCTGTTCAAAAAGAATTTTATTAAATTAACTTAACTACAATATAAAATATATTTTAACATTATAAATCAATATTTTATCTAAAATTTACTTTTCAAAGCTCTGAACGTTTTATCTACGCAACTGATTTGCTATTAACTATGAAAAATGTAGGTATTTCAGACAGTATTATGAGAGATATAAATATTGTTTTATTGTATTATTTTATGTCAAAAAAGTTATTAATAAGGTAATAAGTCAAATGATGTATTATATATCACAATAATATATTTATTATTTTTAACTAAAAAATTATAGTCCTTTATTATACAGACATCGCTTGCTTAGAAAATATTCTTTTTCTTCATGAGAAAAATGAACTTTTTGTAAGTTTTTTTTTATAATGATTAAGATAGAAGCAAACAGAGAAAATATAAAAATAATTAGATTGGATTTTTCTCACCCTATATTTTTTTACGTATTTTGTCTGTTTTATGATAATTTATAACAAAATTTCCAATGGTAAATATTTTCATTTTTCATAATATAGAAAAAAATCAAAATGAATTTCTCAGAATGCTTTACAGAAAAGAAAGTAAAGTTATTCAGTTATTGGATATAAAAAAAAAATGTCGCTGTAGTAGTAAATTAATTTATGCAAGATTGCTTTTCATGGAGCTTCTAATTGAGATGTAAGCTTGTTTTACGGAATTCATATTGAAAATCTTATTAACGTTTACTCTTTTTGATATTTTCTCAAAAATTTATAAATAAAAAGGTATAGTATTAACACCCGTAACAGCTCCTTGAAAAAAATGTCTTAAGTTCTGAAAATAAAATTTAGTCGCTTGCCATTTATTTAAACGATGATGATTTTGTTTACGAATAATATATAAAAAGCCCTCATATCTTTTTTTTTTTAAAGTCTTTTAGCATTAGTCCAGATTGTAACCTCTTATGAAAGTTTTCAAAGGCATGCTATAATTAAAAAATACGCTAAAATGAAATACACTGCACTAAAGTACACACACACACAGACATATATATATATATATACTAGCAGGCTATGCCCGCTACGCTGGTCCATTTTTCTAAACGAATCTTGACTCAAACAAAATGGTGATTTGAAATTTCGTTTTTAAAGCAGTGTATACCATCACCTGGAATGTTCTTCCGCAATGCTGAAAACGATGCCAGTGCCAATGACATTGTGATATTGCACTATTGTATGCCTTGGACAAAATTTGGGTAATTAAGTACTATCTCTCTTGTTTTATCATTTATAGTAGAGTTTGATATGAAAATGAGACCGTTGTGACAGCAGGAATCAAAATGTTATCTACTCATCACATTATTTTGTTAGAAAGAATTGCAATGATTATCAAACTCTATTAATTTTCATATCGCACATTATCATATGTCAGTTCTTAAACTCCCGAATCTGAACTTGCACTATGTGTAGATCTGGTAGCCAAAATACAATCTCCATTACATGTTGCGTTACATTTTTTAATAACCGTCCTCTCCTGGCAGGTCTACTACAATTTTCTCTCTACCTTGGTCTGTTCCAGCAAAGTGCATAGCAAAATGTGTAAAAAAGAGTGTTTTAACTTATATATTTATTAGAACAATGAAGCATAAAAGGTGTGTTTTAAAGCTGAATTATTTGAGTAAAATTAAAATTACATCAGTTTCATTGCCTCTTCATTTTTTTAAACCAGTTGCAAACATGTAGCTTTTAAATAGGGGATAATCTTTGTGCTAAATTTTGTAGAAAAATAAAACTTCAGCTTGTAATCAATTCCATTATGATTTTTGGCGTCAAACATTTATAACGATAGACTTATTTCTTGTCTATTGTCAAATGAAAGTGAAGTTTACAATCATCTATTATTGGCATTTAATTTTATACCTTGGCGATAGTTTTTTTGGGGCGGGGGTTCGACAGGTAATGAAGTAGTATTTATTAGTTAATTATTGATAAAATTCTGTTGATAGGGCTTAAATGTTAATTAAAACTGCAACATAAACATTAAAAACAAAATTTTCTACTGTCGGTATTTCATGTATATTTTTTTCTTAGCCAATTTTAAAGAATTTAATTTAACCTGAATGATTGATAAATTAATAGCAAATATATATATATATATATATATATATATATAATTCGATATCATTGTTATTCCGAAGATTTTTCCTGCGCATTGCAAATATTCCTTTTTTAGTGATAGTAAAATAACTGCAGATGAAAAATACATAAGGCTAAAACCCAGAATTAACGACAGCTTGGCGAATGCCGCTACGGAGACTTGAAAAGTACGCGAGTTCTGTCAACTTAAATATCCAGATAGAATTTTAACAAATAATAGGTACTACTTTATTATTCCATCGATCAATTTCGCCAAATTATACATATTGCAAAACGATTCACCATATTATACAAACAGATATAACTTTTATTTTAAATAACAAAAGAATCAATAAATTACTAAAATATTTATGGAAATACAAATAAAACGTCGAATCAAAAAATAGTTGATAACGTAACAAACGCATGTAACATGTTTAATGTCAAATGAATGTGACATTTACGATAATCCATTATTGACATTTAATCTTATATTTTAAATGCAACAGTTTTTTGGTCGATGGGATAATTAAGTAGTACCAGATAATATAAAAATATATAAATAATAATATAGCCAATAATATTTTGGCCAGGTGTCATGTATGTATCACGTTGCGCGATTGCAACAAAATTGTGATTTTATGGATTGCGTCATAATCTGGTTATTGTTGTTTATTTACTAATAAACTGTTTCTTTACTTTTCTTTACTATTTTGTTCTATAGTTATTAATTAAATTTCACTTATTTATTATTGTTTCCTTTTTAAAATAATAGAAAATAATTGAAAATAATATAATATGTAACTGGTATTTGAAAACTTAGTGTTTGCCAAACTGGTGTCAGATAAAAAAAAAAAAAAAAAAAAAAAAAAAAAAAAAAAAAAAAAAAAACGCGCTAAGGTGATGCGTATATAAAAATGGAAAAAATGATTATAATAATGTAAAAAAAAAAAAAAAAAAAAAAAAAAAAAAGTAAACAAATAATTAAAAAATTGCCTTTTCGATTAAAAAAAAAAAAAAACACCAAGCAGTCGTTAATTCTGTAGTTGCATCCATAGTAAAATTTCTTTTCTTCGTTTGTTTCATAATGAAAAACCATAAATTTTATAATCTCAAATAAAATAATCTGACCAATTTTCTATAACATCGTTGATGATCTAGAAGTCTCCTTAATACATAAACAAAACGGCAAAGATGTCATATGCGCCAAGTTTGGCGCGATAATTTTTTATGCTAATTTGGCGTAAACATTGTTTTCGAATACCAGTTACATGTGTATATTTAAATTATTTTATATTATTTAAATAGTAATAAAAATTGAGGAAAAAAGTTTAATTAATAAGTATATAACAAAACAATATATACAATTTATAAAGTAAATAAACATTTTATTTATAAATAAATATTAATAGTCGGGTTAATATGTCAGACAAAATAATGCCAATTTAAAGTCTATTACTTACCTTGGTGATATATAATATCTGTGCCAGTAAAACTTTCAATAATATAGTACATATGCCACTTCGCGGTGTACAATTATCGAAGATTAGTCCAATATCATTTTAAATATTATCTAACGCAGGAAAAATATGAAGAAAATTGAAGAAGAAATGGCTAATTAAAACAGATTTGTAAAATATTTTGGCACATATGCCATATATGCATCACATTTGTGCATTTTTTTTTCTTTTTTCACACAAATTTGGCGAAAACTTCATTTTAAAATATCAATTACATATATATTAATTGTTTTCTATTATTTTAAAAAGGAAATAAAAATAAATAAATAATGTTTTGTTAAAAATTATAAAATAAAACAATTTACATCATTTAAAAAAAATAAATAAGAGTAAATAGTTTATTAATAAATATACAATAGCCGAGCTACCATATGAACATAAAATCGACATTTTGTTGCAATCGCGCCAGTGTGGTGCATATATGACATCTGTGCCATTTTTTTCAGCAGGCAATGTTTATTTCAAAATGTTGAATTTACCGATAGAAGTAACGCGAAATTGTATAAATTTCATTTAAATTGCATAGATTTCCTTGTTCAGTTTGTAAATTTTGAAACTAATTTTCCCTGGAAGAGAATTTGACAAAATGGCGCAAAAAAAGGTTGTTTCTTGATTACAATTTTCAAAATTACGGTGAAAAACTTTTGAAAAAGAATGACATTATTTTACAGTATATATGTATGTGGCAGAATTTCACACTGAAACTGAAATTTAAATATTTGATTACAATTTTTAAAATATTAATTTATGTTTATTGAACTTACAATTGAATACTAAAATTTACTCCAAAAAAATCTCCTTTTTGGAAAAAACAACTTTATTGCAACCTAATGTTAGACATATGCATTTTTGGCTTAATTCTTTGCCGACAAAAGTAAAAAAAAATCTCAAAGAAACATACATATAACTCACAATTACTTTTATAATTAGATATGCCTTTCTCTGGAGTAAGTTATGTACTACCGAAATTTGATAAAAAAGAGAAAGGAAATAATAGAAAGGAAAATAAATATCGTTCAAAATTCATTTAATCAAATTTTCAAGTTATTTTTTTTTATTCTAACGCAAGGATAAGTCGCCAAATGTTGCATCAAATGTAATAATTCACGTTATTTTTTAAGCGTTACAAATATTTCTTTTATTTTTAAGATAAGTATTTTTTTATGATATCATGTCTCATTAAATGGTTTTTCTTTATTATTATTTTTTTTTTTTTGTTATCAATAGTTATTTTATTATCAGTAAATACTTTTTGCCTTTATTTGCAAGATGTTTGTAATATTTCTAACAGATATATCCTTTTTAATTTCTGTAGTAATGATAATTTTCGCCAAAAAATAAGTACTGGCAACCCTTTCGTCATAAATAACCGAAAAATACGAAATTTAGTACGAAAAATCAGAGTTATCCCTGTATATTTGTATCATAAACCTCCGCAAAAATATTTCCTATCGAATGATATAATCTGCAAAAAGATCCATCGGGTAGTTTTTGAAAACACCCGTTCGGAAGTTTCAGAACTACTGCTTTATAATATATATGATATATATATATATATATATATATATATATATATATATATATATAGCTCCAATTAAAAAAATTACATTGATAAACAAGGTTTCTGTTTCTAAGTATGTGGTGACTTTTATAGTTTAGGAGGTGCTGTGAAAGTATATTCCATTTAAAAGTTTCCAACCCCCACAGATTAAAAAAAAAATTTAAATCTTGAAAATATGATTTTTTTAGTATTTATTCAACACAAATACCTTATAAAATCTTTCATTTGGTATTTTAGTAATGAAAAACTTTTAAATAAACACTTATAAACTTAAATTAATACTTAAAACACTGAAAATATGCATTGATTTTAAAGTTTCACAAAAATGTTGAATAATTTCTGTAAAAAGAAATGAAAATAATAAGAAATTTCATACTTTATGTAGCGGTAAATGTTTTATCTGTGGATGGTCTCTTATAGGCACAATTACTAGTTTCCCTAATAAAGTTCCAACAGCAATCTCCGAGTATATTAGAGGTTCACCTGCCTTGATATCGGGTTTCCATGGCAGAAATGTCCTGGTGGAAGCGCTCTGAATACTTGTCGCATACTACTCCAATATTTTAGGGGGGAAAATAGATGAGATGATAAAATGTGAATTTTCAACGACATTGAACATCCTAAATCTTTGTAACTTTTTAACATCTCTTTTATTGTTTCCTAGTTAGGACTTCCTAAGAAATGTGTCACAAATTTTTAAAAATCGATCCATGCTTCTTTTTGTAAATCACATAATGTATCATCAAAATTTTTGTTCTTCATAAGGCGTCTAACTTGTAGGTCAACAAAAATACCCTCCTTAATTGTGGCATAGCTTAAGATAGCGATGGAAATTATTCTTGCAGATATTGAAATCCAAGTTCTTCTTTATTCATAGTTTTAACGAAATTCTTCATAAGTCGCAACTTTATGTATAATGGTGAAATACTATTTATCATTTTATCGATTAGAGAAACGTTTTAGATATTTTTCCAAGAATCAAAAAATGTTTGGTTTACAAAGTCCGCTGACATGAATCTACAAGACCGTTTAATTTAATGACGGCGACCATTTTCCTATATGGCATCCAAAACTACCCTCGTTTGGAAAGTATCACGCATAAATGAGGTGCTTTTGTTGTGGTGAATTCAAAAATCTATAGTTTATCAAGCCCCTTGACACGAAACCACATGAGCCCCTGGCTTAACGACTAACAATATTGATGAAATGTTTGAATATGCAAATTCAGCTGACTGGGTGATAGACGATAGTAAATAAATGTCTTCATATATTTGAAACAATAGTTATTTTTTTTATTTGCGTTTCTGCTAAAATTCAGAATGTAAAGTGTATGCGAATTTCGAAACAATATAATACTGTATTATATTTTTATATCTTAAGAAAATATTTATGTTAATCATGAAGAAATGTCTCAGATAACATTTTTCTGAGAATACATTCTAAAAATGGACAGATGCCGTCCTAGCCCCTGTGTAATGGTTAGTTCGCATAAAACTGGCGAAAAATATTAATTTAATCAAGTTGCTATACATATATAATTTAAAAGGATTACGCATTACAATAACAAATATGTTTGACATATTTATAGTATTTAGTAACACATTCGTAAAAGTTTTCTTGAATATTATAACTCACAAGTTTGGTAAATAAATTAAATGATTGATTAGTAACAAAGCATTTTTAATGGAACACATTAAATTATCTGTAGCAGACGGAATTATTTAATTAAATTCGGAAGAAAAGATTGTCATCATTTAAAATATTTAAATAAAGAATCAAAAACATAATTTGATGAATTGAATTTCTTTCTACATATATCATCATCTTCCTATTTAAAATAGCTATTTTCAAAATGATTGACTTTCTCAACTTTCAAAATTATTCATAGTTAGTATGACAAATTGAGCTTAAAAAAGAAATCATTTTGTCTCACATACATAATTACGTTTTCAATTTCCGAAATACATCACTTTTAACTGTGGAAATAAATGTTTGTAACTAAGTAAACTTCTGAATTAACAGATGGTAATTAACTAAGTTTCAAATTTACATATTAATTTTAAAATTAATTAACAGACAATTAAACACCGTACTAATTATCTAAACACATAATTGACATTTATTAACAGATGACAAATTAAATAATTAAATAATTATGATATCTCAGCAAGTTAAGGATGTGTTTTAACTATTTTAAAATTTCCTTTCCAATAAGTGGTTAAAAGATTTGGTAATTTTGCCATATCTCCAAGGTAGTATTAGGTAGTAGCATGAAACTCAGAATAACAAGTCTAGAGAAAAAAATAGTTAAACATGTATTTCAGTGTTTTTTGAAAATCTTCCCAAGGTTGTTCATGGAAAAATTGAATATTGAGGTCATTTCGCCATATCTGAGGAGTAGTTTTTGGTTGGAACGTGAAATTTAAGATAACAAAACTATTAAAAATAGTTAACCCTTACATGGGGGCTTGGAAAGCATCTGTATCAGAATACATGCTAAGCCGCACAATACTGCCCGAACCCTGTGTAAACGTTAAATACAGGTACTTTAGTATCTTTTCAGTTATTATAGATATTTCGCGGAGAACATAAATTTTAACTACACTGCTCAAAACAATTAAAGGATATTTGAAGTTTTATGTAAAATAAAGATATAAACGAAATTTTTTTTGCCGAAAATAGAAGAATATAATCACAAATGCAAATTTTTCTGGTTTTCAAACTGTGGAGTATGCAAATTTTGAGTTCGACGTCAAAAACGTCGCTACAGCGGCAGCGAATGAAATTGGACTTTCAACTGGATAAAAGAGAATGAAGTCAAGGATGATCGGCATTCAATGATTGCTTTGTTTCGATAAATACGATGTCTCAGCGAAGTCATTTGACAGATTCTGAAGCTTGGAGAATTGTTGTAGGTTAGAAGGGGGCCAAACTCAAACTGAAGTAGCGCAAGCCATTGGAGTGTCAGAAAGTGTCATTTCCAGGATCTGGAACCGGTTTTTGGAGAGTGGATGTGCAGGCCGAAGACCAGGGAAAGGTCGTAGACGGGCAACAACACCCAATGAAGATCGGTATTTAGCGTTAACAGCTCGGAGACACCGAAACATGAACTCTACTCTTCTCCAACAACACCTTCGCTCGGCTACAGGCGCCACAATTTCAACTCAGACTGTCCGAAACCGGCTCCATGCTGTAGGTCTGTATGCTCGCCGACCGATGGTATGTGTTAGATTAATATCAAGGCATCGTCGCGACCGCAGGGAGTGGGCAACCGAGCATGTCAACTGGAGGAGAAATGAATGGAGCAATATTCTGTTTTCTGACGAGTCCCGTTTTTCTGCGCATCCGGATAATAGGCGTATTTTCATCTGGAGGGACCGTGGCAGTAGGAATAATCCTGCGTTCGTGCACGAAAGTGTCAGATTTGGCGGTGGAGGAGTGTTGGTGTATGGTGGCATCTCCATTGACGGGCGCACTGACCTCTACATCATTCGAGATGGAGCTCTGACTGGTCGCCGACATAGGGATGAGATCTACAGACCTATTGTAGTTACTTACGCTGCAGCAATCGGAGATAACTTCATTTTAATGGACGATAACTGCAGGCCACATCGTGCAAACTTGGTGGAGGATTTCCTTTTCGAGGAAAGAATCGTTCGAATGGAATGGCCAGCGTGTTCTCCAGACATGAATCCAATCGAGCACGTTTGGGACGCTCTAGGAAGACGAGTTTCTGGCCGCCAACAACCCCCACAAACTCTCCAAGAACTGGAAAGAGCTCTTCTGGAAGAGTGGGGCAGAATACCCCAACTCGTCATTAATAGCCTCATTGAGTCCATGCCTCAAAGGTGTTCAACGTTGCTGGCCGCCCGTGGAAACCATACCCCCTACTGAAAATGATTTTCTTTAATAAGAACACCTTTTCTTATTCTTTTTTCTCATGTGCACAAATTGTGATTTTTTCCTTTTGTACACAAATGCGCAATAAAGTACATTTTTTTTCTGCTAAACATGTGTAATTTATTCTCATGTAAGCTACTATGTCTGTCGACCATGTATCAATCAGCTAAAAAGTTTCCCAGATACAAAATCCACCTAAAACTGCAATATCCTTTAATTGTTTTGAGCAGTGTAGATGGTATAGGATAAGAATATGACAACTCTTGTTAATATTTATCTCAGATCTTGTTAATATTTATCTCAGATCTGTAAATAAATACATTCTTATTGATAAAGCCTACGTTTATAAATTTTTGTTTCTACATCAATTCAAGGCATAACTTTATATAATAAAAAAAACTGTATTATTTAATAGAGAATTTTCTTTGTACATACAGAGACAATACTCCATTACTGTATAAATTACCAGCCCTAAGTCCATATTTAAATAGAGATTTACATGTTTGTTCAACAGAATACTGCTTAGAAAGAGGATTAAAAATAACTGAAAACATAGACTTAAATGCTGGAAACCCCTAGAAAAGGTGAAAAGACCATATTAGAGACCTAAAGGTATAATAAAGTAAATACAAATCTACGAGAGGCTATCGAAATTAAAACTTCAGAAACGAAAGCCTGTAATGACATGACTCATGTTCTTATAGATTCTTAGTGATTAAATGCTTCAGGAGAGAATTGAAAAAAGCGAAAAAATGAGGGAATTAAGGAATCTTGAGATAAAGTAAAAGGAGGAGCGGAAACGACTTTCAGTCTTCCGACTGAAGATGTTCCAAACGGAATGAAATAGTTATTTTGGTTTAGTAAATGTTGGGTACAATGAATTTTCTTTTTTTTATATTGCATGTTTATATTTATGAAAATGACAATGTATATCACAATAAATAAAAGGATTTTTTAATATAAAGTAATACCTTGAATTTGTATAGAAACAAAAAAATACTAATTATTTGTTAGATATCATGAAAAATTTTAAATAGACATTACAAAAAAAGTTTTTTTTTTTAAAATGTTAAATAAATTGTGAAATAATTGTGAAATTGTTAAAAAATTGTGTTAAAAATTGTGTTCAAAAATTGTGAAATATTAAAAAAAAGTTTTTTTTTTAATATTTCACAATTTATGTTTCATCGGAAAAGAAACATGAATGACGATTGTTTTATTGTTCATTTTCTAACTGTTGTTGTTTTCTTAAACTTGCTATTTCTTAAACTATATTTTTGAATACAAATGTTTCTTATATGAAATATTCATCTAAACATGCTTTTTTGAAAAAAAGTACTAAAAAAAAATAAAAGCTTAAAATAACACATTTTATATTAGCAAATATACACTGGTGTGCAAAATTTAAGGACGAGTTCCAAAATGCCAATTTTCAAGCGGTTTTCAAGTGATAATGTTCACGCTAATATTCAAAAGGAAGTATTATAATTCGAATAATTACTATCCCTGCATAATAGCTAGTTCATGTAGCATCTCATTCAGGTCACACATGGTCACAAGAGTCACAGGCACTACGTCGAAACAAAAAATAGGAAATTCTATACGGCTCTTTTATGAGTCTGTAATGACTATTACATGTTACTCCACTGGCAGATTACTGCGACTGCTGCTTTGTGTCGAATCACCAGGTGATTTTACAATGTCGTTTTATTGAGACTCTCATGTGACTGTCATTTGGCGACCCAATTTCAAAGTCATTGTGAATGTTCCATTATTATAAATCACCAAATAATGTCACAATAAAGTTACAAAACTTTGTCAAATGGTGACAGAGACCCTATTATGAAGTAACAACTGTGAAAAGTGGCGAAAAGTCACCATGTGACTTTAATGAGACATTATTTGGTAATTTATCATTATGCAACTTTCACAATGACTTTGAAATTGAGTCTCCAGATGAGAGGTCACACGAGAGTCACAATGAAACGACATTGTAAAGTCACCAGCGACTCGCCACAAAGAAGTTGTCACAATGACCTGTCAGTGGAGTCACATATAGTAGTCATTTGAGACTCATGAAAGAGACGTATGGAATTTCCTATTTTTTGTTTCGCCGTAGTGACTGTGATTCTTGTGAGCATGTGTGACCTGAATGAGATGTTATATGAACTAGATGTTATGCAAGGATAGTAATCATTTGAAGTATATTACTTCCTTTTGAATATTTGCATGAAAATTATCGCTTGAAAATCCCTAGAAAATTGGCATTTTGGGACTCGTCCTTAAATTTTGCACACCAATGTATACATATATACATATGGGATTAAAAATAAATTTAGAAAAGACTAAGGTGATGTTTGATTCATTTACATCAAAAAAGAAAATTGGTTACAAGTATACTGAGGTTAAAGGAGTTCAAAGTTATGTATAGCTAGGACAGGAAATATCATCAGATAACAGTATCATGAATGAAATCAATAGAAGAATAAGAAATAGGTGGAGTGCTTTTGGTAAGAACGATATTATTCTGAAGAGTAATATGCCTTTTTGTTTGAAAATAAAAGTGTTTAATCAATGTATTTTACCTGCACTAACTTATAGAGCAGAAACATAGACACTAACAATACGGATGATACAAAGATTACAAAAATCAGAGAAATATAGAAAGATGTATTCTAGGCATAACTAGAAGAGATAGAAAGAGGATAACATGAATAAGAAATACGACTAAAGTTTTTGACATCCTTGAAAGTATCAAACACCTAAAATGGAAATGGGCTGGGCACATGTCAAGAAGACAAGACATTAGATGGAGCACAAATATAACTACAGTGATATCCCAGAGTTGTAAAACGACCAAGAAGACGATCACAGGTAAGATGGAGTGACGAAATTAGAAAAGTGGCTGGTGTAAGTTGGATGACGAAACACTCGACAGGAAACATTGGAAAAATCTGGGGAGACCTTATGAGATATATATATATATGATCTAGGAGATGATTATATATATATAATAATAAAAAATAATAATAATTTCGATTGTTATATGAATGTTTTAAAAATACAGATTAAAATTTTCTTTCAACTTACATATCAGAATTTCTAATATTCATTTAAGCTATTTTAAATACATTTTTAAATTAATGCTTAGGTTTAAAAAAAAAAAAAAAAAACTCATTATCATCATTTATTAGCTTTAATTATTTAAAAAGGATCTTTATTTACATTATAAATCACTGTCCTGCTTAAAATGGATTCTGAGAAGCTTGACACTCCTTATAAATCCTTCTAAGATATTTTTAAGTATGAAAAAGTATGATATAACTTGTCTTTTAAAAGAAAATAAATATCGTTTTATTTTTCTTTGTGATGAAAAACATAAAAGATAATGCATCGATATTATAATCATTTATTATAAATCTTATTTTTTACATGTCATTTTTAATTAAGGGTTTTTATGACTATGATATATGAAAGCATTTTTTGCTACGTATGTCGTTATTTTTTGTATAAAATTTCTTTTCACTGCTATATAAATAAAATTTTAACTTCACAAGCTATTAAAGCTTGAGAGCTTATGTTCCTTTCCGTTTCATATATATGTACGTATGATAACGTATGATACGTATGAAACTCATGATGAAAATGTCCGAGTTTTTTCAAATTTTGGATATAGGTTTATTCTGATAAAGTGATTGCCTGACTAGTTTTATGAGTTCATTGGATACGTAAAAAGGGAGACAGGGGGCTAATCTTCCCAGTTTATTTAGATAAATTCCTTTTTAATGCATAATTGTCAGATTTCATTCAAATTTTAGATATAGTATCACTCTGATGAGGCATCTCCATGATTAGTTTTGGGTTTTCATTGGTTAAGTATAAAGGGATACAAAAGGGATGAGTAATCCCTTTTAATCAAGATAAATGGATTTTTGACGCAGAATTTACAGATTTACTTCAAATTTTGGATATAGATTCATTTTGATACGGTAGTTCCCTGATTTGGTTTTGGTTTTAAGTTATATTTAAAATCAAATTTTGGACTCATTCTTTTGAATTATCTTAGAAATCCCAACACACATTTTTCGAACTAGTATTGACATTTTGTATATTATGGGACAACGTACAGCTGTAAAGAAACTCTGATCTACTTTTCACTTTAAATACTGAATAGTCGAAAACTAACGATTATGAGCATGCATCTCTTTTGCAAGTACTCTTCAATTGTTTTCAATTAGATTCATGTCTGACTGATGGCTATCTAGTCTACAACTAGCAATTGATTCTATGTAAACTAAGCTGTTATTGAGTAAGAGGTATGGATTGACGAATTGTGCTGTTATAATTGCCAGTTTTTCTCTCCTAAGATGTTTCCAATTGGAAGTAGATCTAAAGATTTTGATGAAGTAAATAGAATGTTTTTCGACGACGATGAACGACGTAGATTAAAACTAAGACGGATATTTCGAAGTATAAAAATGACGATTATTTTGAAACATTTACGAAGAACTGATATATGATTTTTAAAGTAGTATTTTGAAAAGTAACGAAGAATTAATCTGTTTTATTTTTTTTTGTTTATTATGTGTCCTGTTCGTCTGTTAATAAATGTATGTGACCGTCAGAAATTACTTTTTATTTTGAATCAAGACTCGTCCATCCTATAAAGTGGTGCCAGAAGTGCCCACTTAGCATTTTTTCTCATTGTTATGAATTATTTGTTTTCTTCAGATTCAAGTCGGATATCATTTTACGGGTGAGTTAATTATTCCATATTCTATATTTACTATGAAGCTAGTCGACATCAAAGAACTGGAACTTGCATTTAAAAATGAACGTACTAATAAAATAAAATTACTTCATAAATTATTGTTCGACACTGATGGTGATCGATCAAACCGGAAAAGAATTCGTGACTTCACTGGTTTCGATTTCGAAACGACCAGCACTGAATTCAAAAATAAAGTTACGAAAGTTCAAGCAGATTTTTCTTTAAACGATTTAATCACAATTTGTAATTTACTCTGCATTTCTAACGAAGGTTCTTTAAAAGAACTTGCAACCAGATTAGTCACATATCTTTCAGACTTAAATTCACTGCAAGCTAACATTATCCAAAACGAAAGTGATACCGATTCGGAACATGAAATATCTTCACATAATACTACATTGAATAAGGACACTGCAAGTAATACTGAATCATCAAATTTTGATAAAAGCAAGCAATTTCCAGTTCAAAGTTTTTTGCCATCTACTATTAATTTTAATGATGTTGAAAGCGTTATACCGCCTTTTGATGGTAGTTCTTTTCAAGACATAAATATTTGGTTAAGTAATTTTGACGATGTCGCTAGCATGCTCAATTTATCAGAATTCCATAAATTTATATTTGCTAAACGATCCTTACGAGGAAAAGCCCAGCTGTTAGTACAAACAGAATTTCATATTAACTCTTACGAAAAACTTAAAGAACTTTTAATTTCTGAATTTGGCATTACTTATAATTCTGCTGAGTTACATGACATGTTAAATAAACGAAAATTGCAAAAAAATCAATCCCTTGAAGAATATTTTCTCGTAATGAAACAATTATGTTCGCGCGGTAACATCGAAGATTCAGCACTGATGCAGTACATTATTAACGGTATACCCGACCCTGTTTTTAGAAAATCAATATTATATGGCTGCCAATCTATAGTAGAATTTAAACAAAAACTAAAAATTTATGATAAAATTCGGCATGACTATGAGAACACTAAATTTCGTAAATCTAAACCAGAAATGCCGTTAAAAGAGAAATCTTTTCGTCCAAAACCTGATCTTCTCTGCTTTAATTGTGGTTTAGCCAACCATAAAAGTAGCCAATGTAGGCATAAAGACAAAAGCCCTCGCTGCTTTAATTGTTCGAATTTTGGCCATAAGTCGGCTCAATGTGATCAACCAAGGAAATCTAGAAATAAGCCTGAACCATCCAATATTTCCACCATTACGTCGAATACTTTTATGACCAAACAAGTAATTATTTCGTCAGTAAATGTTCTTTCTTTGATCGATACGGGAAGTGAAAGAAGTCTGTTAAAAGAAAGTATTTATCGCAAACTCCCAACGGTTTCGAACCTCGAACATTCAACAATCACATTAACTGGATTAGGAAATACTATGATCAAACCCCTGGGTTTTTTTCTCTACGGATATTACTATAGATGTTTTTAATTACATCACTAATGTTTATGTAGTACCAGATTATTCCATATCTTTTGATTTTATTATACAAATATGAAAGTTAGATCTTCAAATAGGAAATGTTAAAGCCATCGCATTTCCAAAGCTATATTCTTTTAATTTGAAATTGCTTGACGCATGTCTCTTTTTTGTCGTTGGGATATTTTTTCAGATAAACTTGAACAAATTTTTGTAATAACAATGTCACTTTTCGATGAAATTGCATTAATTCTCTATCTTTGGCTTTTCATTTTTGACAAAACATTAGAAACTTTAACATTTTGAGCCGTCTAATGTTAGATTTTAAATATATCAGCTGCAGAGAATTTAACTCTGTGAGAGATTTTCCAATTATTCGAGAATTGATGAATGACCAATCATTTTATATTTTGATGTGGTTGCGTCCACACAAATAAACACAAAATTAATTTTGATACGGCTCTAAAAAGATTTTTTCATTGTCCATTAACTTCTGGGACAGCTTAATTCGAATTTTATTATTTTACAAACGATCTGTGATATTAGCATTAATTTTCATTGTAATAAAAGTATGTTATGATTCCTCATGCCAATATTTTTTTCGTGAATATTACTTCATTTTTCTCACTTGTTATGAAAAATCTCCGGTCCATACAGTTTTGAGACGCATTGTAGTATTTAAAAGTGGTTAATAAACTTTTGCCTTTCCTGCAAAAATTTCAAACAAGAATAGTTTAAGATAAAATGATTAAATTGGATTTCGTTATAAGGTTTACAAAGTAGATACAGCGATTAATTTATTTGGATATTGACTAATTTATAGTATCATGGCTAATTGTCAACGTATTCTATGACTAAATGATTTCATAAAATGAATTTCATTGAATAGATGGCAGAATTTCTATTTACGCAAAATGTGGATTATTTATGTTAATGAAATATTGATAATCTCAAATATAATTTCTAGTCTTTGATAAAAGGCCACATTTTCACCTCTTTAATTACAATAATCTGTATTTCAAATTATGATATGAAATTGGGGCCAATTTATACTAGTGTCATTTTACATTAGAACATACTTTAGAAAGTAATTGAAATAAATTTTAATAAAAGCTATACTTTTGAAATGATCATTGCAATTAAGAGTAGTTTAAAAAAAGATTTATTGGAAATGAGTTGTTGTACTCAATTCTTTATGTTAACCATTCGAGAAAAATCTTTAAATTCTATGCTGATGATTAACTGCATTAGAATAAATTGATAGAAATATTTATTTTTCATTTGAAATGTTTGCATTCAACGTTAAAGAGATAGTTATTTATCGCATTTATGATCAATTAATGATTTTAGTCTTTGTCTTCAAACATTTATGTAAAATTGTTTGAAAAATCTGATTTTTCTCGAAAGCGTTGATAAATTTTCAAAAGAAAATTTGAATTACTCCTTATATTTTTATTTTACAGAAACGGCATGCTATCTCAGTGTTGCCAGCTGGGCTACTTTTTTAAAATTCAAATTCTTGATTCACACCACTTTTTTGAAACAGTAAAATTCGCCTTTTTTAATGACTTACTAATCACAGAGTAAACAAGGGAAATTTTACCGTATCAAAAAAGTGGTGCCAGTCACGAAATTTGAATTGAAAAAAAGTAGCCCTCTGGCAACACTGTGCTATCTTATCATTTTCTCTCATTTTATTCTGTTATTATTTATTCCGTTATTATATATTTTTTTTTATTATTCCGAGTACGGAAATACACTGGTGTGCAAAATTTAATGAGAAGTCCCAAAATGACAATTTTGAATGGATAATTTCAAGCGATAATTTTCACGCGAATATTCAAAAGAAGTAATATAATTCGCATAATTACTATCCCTGCATAACAGCTAGTCCATGTAACATCTCATTTAGGTCATACATGGTCACAAGAGTCACAGTCAGTACGGCGAAACAAAAAATAGGAAATTCCATACGTCTCTTTTATGAGTCTCAAATGACTACTACATTTGACTCCACTGACAGGTCTTTGTGACTGATGCTTTGTAGGGAGTCAACAAATGACTTTACAATGTCGTTTCATTGAGACTCTCGTGTGACCTCTCATCTGGTGACTCAATTTCAAAGTCATTGTGAAAGTTGCATTATGATAAATTACCAAATAATGTTCCATTAAAGTCACAAAGTGAATTTTCACCACTTTGCACAAAGGTTACTTCACAGTAGGGTCTCTGTCACCATTTGACAAAGTCTTGAGACAGAAAGTCACAATGTGAGTTTAATGTGACATTATTTGGTGATTTATCATAATGCGACATTCACAATGTCTTTGAAATTGAATCTCAAAATGACAGCCACATGGGAGTCTCAATAAAACGACATTGTAAAGTCACCTAGTGATTCGAAACAAAGCAGTAGTCGCAGTGACCTGTCAGTGGAGTCACATATAGTAGTCCTTTGAGACTTAAATGAGACGCACGGAATTTCCTATTTTTTGTGTCGCCATACTGACTGTGACTCTTGTGACCATGTGTGACCTGAATGAGATGTTATATGCACTAGCTGTTATGCAGAGATAGTAATTATTCGAATTATATTACTTGCATTTGAATATTCGTGTGAAAATTATCGCTTGAAAATTCCTGGAAAATTGGCATTTTGCGACACCAATATATGTTTGTTTATAACACTCGAGTAACATATATATTTATGTGCAAATTAATTCGTGGAGGCAGTCATACTGTCTTAGATTTTTCTATTAAATGCATATTCCTTGTTCTTTACTTGCAATTTTAAGTTTTGTATGGCGACATTGAGCGTTGGTAGTGTATTATAAACTTTGGGAAAATAGTAATGAAAATTTTGGGCAGGTCAATGACAGCTTTTCTGAAAGACATTTTTATTTCCTTCCAAGTTTTGCGAATTGCGATTAATTTTTCACTCAATTTTCCACATAAATAAAATACAATTGTCAATAGGGCAGTTTTTTCTACTATTTAGATTATTTATTCTACCTGCTTCCATGTTTTCACAACAGCTGTTGTGTACCATGTTTGCCTTGTATTACAAATACACATTTAGGTTAACCAAATTAAAATAAACAGTGATCCACCTTAAAAATGCAATATTTATTTTTAAATTGAGTTTTATTCATTTTCAATCCTGTTTAAACAAAAATAAATAAAAAAAGAATAAAACAAAACACATATATTTTTATTCTGTTATCAGTGTAAAAAAAAAAAAAAAAAAAAAAAAAAAAAAAAAAAAAAACACTCTGAAAAACGTTTACCTTTTTTCCGATTAATGTTAGCATCCATCTTTACTGTATTAAAAACACGCTTCCCATTTTTTCTGCTTTGAATTTAATCCTACGTTACTGTAAAAAAAAGCATAAAAGATTAATTTGGATTAAATACAACATCGCTTATGTTTCGGAAGACAGGGAAAAACATTAACAAACAAACATAATTTATTTAAAATTTAAATCATTTGACGAAAGTAAGAGCATTAACATATCAAAGGGGAAAAGTAAAAGTCCTAGTAAATGAAAAATCTGAAACACAGTTCATTAGTCATTTTTATTTAAAATAAATGGTTCAATACCTTTTTTTTCGTTCATGAAGAACGTACTTAAAATTTGAATAGAAATATTTTGAAGTTCAAAAACATACATAAAAGCGCTCTATCATGAAATATTTAAAAAAAAACCTCTTTGAGAAATTTTGGAATGACCTAAATCGCTTTTTAAAGTAATTTTAATTTAGATCTTGGAATATTTTTCCTTTTTATATACTTTTATTTAACACAATTTACTCAAATGAAAATTTTTATTTATTTGTTTATGTTAAATGGAGTTTTATACTTCCGATTTATCTACATGAAAGAAAACAAGTGAAGAGAATTTCTGGAATGTCTATCCAACAGTGTTTATAATCTCATACATGAATATAAATCAAATAATGTGATAACAAGGGTCATAAATCATTTCACTACCTTTTCTTTTTATCGGTCTACATAGTAAGTTGAAGCTTTTTTGACGTTTTACTAGAGTTTTTTGAAGCGCACAAAATCAACCACAGCAATTAACTTCTCTCGAGGAAACGTGAAAAAATATCACTGATCCTTCACTACTTTCGTTACGTCACATTGTGTTAAAAAAAAAAAAAAAAAAAAAAAAAAAAAAAATCTTACATCTAGCCAGTTTAAAGGTCTTGCTCTCCATTGCGTTGGTTTACTAGAATCTTCATTTCTAATAAGAACGTTAAATTAAGTAAAAATACAAATAATAAATCGAAATTTATATTTAATATAAAACTAAGCGCAAACATTGGTAAGTATGAGAAATTTAAAAGAAATTAACAAACAAAGTAAAAGTGACTCGATACACAGATTAAATCTACAAAGAGTCTTTAGAAAAACCTGAAAGAAAGACCTGAAATTTGTAGGAAGACAGACTGCTAATAGCATCGAAATCCATATAAAGAAAACAGTTAAATACCGGCTTACACTTTTGGTTTCAATCTAGATCATACAATTTTTCAAAATTAGTAAAAAGAAAAGTGACAGCAGGGTATCCAGATATGCTTTACACCTATGTAAAGAAAAAACGTTTTTTAAAAAGAGTTTTCTAATTAGCAAAATTCCGAAAGTCTTGAAATGTTGAGTTTTAAAAATGGAATATAAATATTAGATGCATATTTTTTTTTTCATAAGAACAGTATTTAATTGAAACAGAATAAATACGTACTTTTTTATTAAAAGAAGCACTTTTGTGAAATTTATAAAATTCTTTGAGACTATCATTCACTGTCTTCTTTCCATTATTTTCTAGTTTTTAATGCGTAAAACAAAATAAAAAAAAGCTTCCTGCATAAAATTAGAATGATTTTATATTTTATCTGGAAAAATCACAAAAGTAATAATCAGTATCTGCGCAGTGAGTACCTAGTCAATATGAGGCAAAGTATCGCATTATTACCATTGAATCCAGAGCATTTTTGTCTCAAGAAAAAAGCACGCTCGCAAAAGACACATATTGCTTCATCTTCCTCTGCCGAAATCTTTCCATTTTTAAAATAATCCATTTTTTTCTATTTTGCCTGTGTTTACTTTCTTCTATCTTTACAAGAGGGATGTATTGGATTCGTGCAAATTCGCTAGTTCCAATTTTTAACGGATTTACATACTTTAGACGCAGATATTTTAAATACATCATTTTACAAAATTTCAGTCAGTAAGTCTGTGAGTCTGTGTATATCTGTATGAGATATATGGATATTATGGGCGCTCCATCTCAGAAACTAATGCTCCGCATTTAAATATATATATATATTCAGGTATTCCTTGATATAAATCGATGCTGATTAATTTTGGTGTAAATTGCTCAAAAGTTGGCAATGCTAAGCTGCATTTTTCTTGATTTCCGCAATTACTCTGTCCCAAAAATTAATGCACTGATTTTCATCAAATTTCAGATTCAGTATATTCGATATATGTGCTAGTTCTCTTTACATTTCTGAATTGTCCATCAGGTGTAATACTGCTATGCGGGATTTTTACTGATTCCTACAATGACTCTTTCTCACAAATAAACATAGAGAAGACCACAGTAGGTGGTATTTTGTACGAAATCTGCCTAAAAATTATCGTCCATCTGTATCTGTATGAAACTCTCTCACTCCCGAAGAAATTGCAACAAAGATTTCAAACTTGTTGTGCAGTTAGTATGTAATAATGTTAATAATTAAAAAGAATATCAGTAGCCTTGAATATTCGGACATATTATTTCGGACTCTCGATGTAACCGTTCTGATAAAAGTTACATATTTTTTTTTCGAAATCGTTTATTTAAAGGACAGTAATAAAAGACAATAAAAAACATATGTTTTGTATAAAGAGTGAATTCAACCGGTAATTTAGTCGCTGAGATATTTGCGATACATTTTCCACATTCTTTAATTTTAATGACCTACGTATTTCCTTCAAATTTCAGAACTGTTGTGACTCACATTGAAAGCATGGCAACTCGCCAGCAATGGCGCTTTCTCTCGCATAACTTTGTTTAATCGTTTGGCAACAGTCAAACTAGTTTTTTTTCTTTTCTTTTCTTTATATTTTGTTTCGTTACCTATTTTTGTTAGGTATTTCGTCAGCTAAATATTATTATTAGTAATAATGCTTATTACTTTAGTTATGTAAAAGAATCATACTTATTATGAAATAAATTCAAGTGGTATTTGTCTACATTTTATTCGAAATATTTTTAATAAATGACTATGGTATCAGTCCTGATTCAAGATTGTACATATGCATATAATGGAACTGTTTTTATTTGAGACTTTTCGTATTATTTTACTATTTTTGCCTTTATAATTGAATTCGTAAAACATTACAATCCATAAATCGACAAGAACAACGATATATTTTCATTGGAAATGAGAAACTATAATCGACTCAATAAACTCTTGATTAATATAATTATCATTTTTGAAGTTATAAAGAATTTTCTTTTACGCAATTCGGTACCGTTATCCGGAGGTACTTTGTCACGTTTTAGACATATTTTTGTATAAAACGTTTTTATTCTTGAAATTCGGGTCTTAAAAAATACAGGTATACCAACCTAAAAATTCCTTTCAACACGAAAGTGGATATAAAGAAATAAGGAGCCTATTATATTGGTCAAAAAGAAAAAAAAGAAATATTTTGACAAAGTTACCCCGGATGACTAGAAAAAAGCTTTAAATGCTCGGAATAGGCGAATTAATCTCAATTATCGATGTAAATAAAAAAATACAGCCTTAAGATCATTTAGGGCCATTTTAAAGATTAATGATTACGATTTATATCGAAAAATAAAATTTTACATTTTTATTGCTTTAGGTAAATAGTTTTATTTACATCATTATATGGAGTATTTTTAGTTAATATAAGGATATTGACTTTCTTCAAATTAGGGGATTTTTTAATTACCATCGTAATATACTACTTGCTTTAGGGCAAACCTCAGTCAGCCACAAATTCCAAGGTCTGGGAAATAAATGGCTTTTCTTCATGAGTAAAGATAGTTGAACTACCGACAAACTTGGTATGTCATCGAAGGTGCTTATTGAAAGTAATACTATGTGATATTTGATATGCACAGAAATTTTTTTTTAACAATGTACTTTATAGGAAGTCGAGGTGAGTTACTACATTCTGCTTTTAAATGTAGCACAATCTCTCTACCAATACTTAAGAATGAATTTAAAAATTATTACGAATACCTGTTGTTGTTTTGGGTATTAAAGATGAATAACTAAGACATATATGTTCTTTATGAACGAAGGGAAAATCGGTAGCTTTAGATCCCTGCCCGCCCACTAACCGTCTTTCAATACCTTTAATTTGTCTAATTTTTTCGTTAAATTCTTCCGGTTAAATTAAGAGTGCAAAGTATTCGGATCGTAAGTAAGGGATTTTGGCGCTACCCATGGTCGCCTTGAGACGACGGCGCTTCGCGTAAGAGACTAGGACTATTCGGATCGTAGGTAGGGGTCGGGGACAATAAATTAGCTGCTCACCACGGCGGTTGACCCAACCACCCACTCCCAACCGCCTTTCGAGATATATGTTCGGGATGAAGGAAGGGAAAATCGGTAGCTTTAGATCCCCGCCCGCCTACTTTCAATACCTTTAATTTCTTTAATCTTTAAATTATTAATGAAATAATTTATCAATTTTTTTAAATAATTAATCAATTTATTTAATAAGAATTATTTAATCTTTGAATTATTATGAAAGATTAATATCTTTAACCTTTCTTCCATATCTTTCCGTCTTTCAATATCTTTAATTTTCTAATTTTTGTGTTAAATTTGTCCGGTTAAATTTAGAGTCCAAAGTATTCGGGTCGTAGGTAGGGATCGCCGACGAAAATTCGCCGCTCACCACGGCGGTTCACGCGCGCAGATTGCATACATGATGTTATGGCTAATCAGAGTATTGCAATTATTTTACAAATATAAAACTTTAAGATTTCATTAATTTTGTTATTTGGATTAAACAATGTTTTTAATAGAAAATGACATGAAGTATTCCGATAAATATAAAAAATAATAATAAAATAAGCTAATAATGAAAATATTTTGTTATACAAGTAGAAAGTTATTTATATAAATTTGATTCGTCTCCAATCTAAAGTATATTTTAAATAAACATGTTTGGAAATAGATTAAAATTAAAGAAAAGTTTTACCTTTAAGTTTGAAAAAAGTGTTCCGTTATTCCAGATAACGTTAGCCTTCTTAACAAATGATTAAGATTAAATAATTTAAATCGAAAAAAGAAATACTAAAACTCTTAAGACTTATCTCATTTGCAATTACTCTGAGGCTATTTCAATCTTCATGTAAAAGAATTACATAATTAAGGAAATTCCAATCTCACTTCCATTTTCATGTACATTTTATAATTCGTAATTAGAAGGAATTTTCTAAGTAAAGAGTTTTATTTTTTCCTTTATCTTATTTTATTATAAATAAAGCTGATTTAAATTAATCCACCCAGAAAAAAGTTAAATTTCTAAAATTAATTTGTGTATTCCAGATACTGGGTTCCAATTTATTTCTGATAGTAACTGTGGAAATTATCAAATATTTTATTCAAATACGCAACAATTTTGTAAAAATGCAACATAAAAAAAATATTGAAAATTTTAGTCTTTTTTCTAAACGTGGAAATTTTCCATTATTAGTAAAAAGTATTGACAATATCAGAAGTAAAAAACGAAATTAATTAAGAAAAAGCACATTCATAATTTTTGATTTAAATAAAATAGTTTTTTTAAATTAAGCACTGTTTTGAATTTGTATGAAGTATTTGTATTTTTATGTACTTCGATCTTAAATCTAATTCTTACTACAATAACCATATTTTAAATCTTTTAAATTAAAATTATTTCTAGCGGTGTAAAATGACATGTTGTAAAAGATTTAATTAAGTTTATATTACGAGTAAATTTTTAAGCAAATATTATAAGAATGAGCCTTCATTAATTAAAAATAATTAGGATTAATTTAAGTTAGTGAAACACAAATAAAATATCCAAAAATGTGCAAGTTTTAAAAGATTTATTTTGATACCCATGTCAATAAAGTTAATTATATGACATGTGTCTTCACAGCTTATCCATCTTTATCCCTTTCACCTTGTCTCGTGCATTTCCATTATAAACACGTGTGGCATTACACTTTGGAAAGAATCAGATTTACTTGATCCGAAAAACATCTATCTTGTTTGTTTTATAATTTTTATGCTGATAAATACAGCAATATTTATAAATATAATCATTAAGTGTGTAAGAGATACATTTTAAAATAATTTTTATTGATTGAGTTAAAATTTTGAATTTTTATTCGATGTTAAAAATATTATTTGGAAACAAAATCATACTTTATTTTGTTTTCATTTAAATAAACAGAAATATATAAGGTTTAAAGCTGAATCATCATTTGTTAAAAGATTTATTTCAATAAAAATTTAAAATATTAAGAGTATTTTTAGTTTTTTTTAAATATGAAACACTTTTTTAGACAATCATACTTTTAAACGCAAAAATATTTTTTAGACATCAATTAAAACGCATTTGTAAAAGAGATCGTTTTCATAAAAGGTATTTCTTGAATAATAGATTTTGAAAGGAAACCAAAAGAAAAAACAAAAATAGTATTTCGTGTTCCAAAGATACAAACATAATTTAAACGCCATTTTAAGCAGGAAAAAAATAGAATATTTTTTTTTAGAAAATTTCAAATTTTGTATGTCCCGGACGCCTTTAAGCAATATCTCAAATATTTATTAAGCACAAGTTTTATAAATATACAGTTATAAATAATGTGTTTAAATTTATACACAGCCTCATAATTTAATAATCTGCTTCTTATTTTGTAAAATGACCAGAAAAGAAATGAACCGAAATGAAAACTTTAGTTACATAATAATATTTTCGAACTTACTGGCATTCACAGCTTATTTGCTATCAGATGGCTACGTATAAACAACCAATTTATATAAAACGTCTGCCAAAATACTTTGATTCTCAGCCAAATTACAGTAATAATGATTTATTTGTGTAAAATGTCAAAAACTGACTTGTTCTCAAAAAAAGAAGAAAAAAATAGATCTGTCATTTTTTAAAATATGTTATGCCACGAGTTCGTAATTTGTAATTATCAATAGTTGTTATGCAAAAAGAATATATATATATATATATATATATATATATATATTTGGAAATCCACTTAAATATCAGCACGAACGAATATAACAAGGTAAAACAACGAAAGTTTTTTTTTTAATATTTTGTATTAATCTTTTAATTTCTGACGATATTTACAACATAAAGACAATTGATAGTCAAATTTTTTTTCATTCGTATATTACTAAAAGTAGATTGCACATTTGATACAAAATATTTTCCTCAATGATAATTAAAAAGTGCAGTGAAACAGCCGAGGTTTAATATTTTTTCACGTAATTTATTTTCTGAACCATTTACCTTGATCTTTAGCCTACTTAAAAATGTTATACAAAAAAATTGCCTCTATAAAATGTTCTGTTTTACAGGTGTTACAGTGACCGGGACAACTCTGACCCCTTGGGTTATCTTCGTCACCTTGTAGACGCACGGGTTTATTATTATTTTATGCATATTGCTTTGTATGTTTTATTCGTACGATTAATTCTATCTTTTCGTAAGTGTGTTAGACAGTAAGAAGAAAATGTTGACCTAAATGTTACGATCGTAATTAAAAAGTAACTTAACCTGAAGATAGTCAATATTCTGACATTGACTAAGAGAACGCTATGTGATGAAATAATAAATGTTTTGAACCAGGGATTTTTTTTTTTTTTTTTTGAAAATAATATTTTTCACAACAAATCGTAAAGATTAATCATTAGAATAACCCGAAAAAGTCATAGATTGTGTTACACTTATATCTGGTTTATTTTTATTATAAATTGATTAGTATGAGCATTTAAAGTGTGTTTGCAGATAGGTGACAATTAGCCCAAACACTTCTTTCTTTCTATTTTTTTTTTTTTTTTTTTTTTTTTTTTTTTTTTGCTCTTATAAAACATATCATATGCATTTGAATCAGCTATGATTTTGAAGGTAATTGTTAGTTCAATACGCCTATGTTTTTTCAAACCCAAATTCAAAGAATAAAAAATGTTGTGTACAGAAATGAGTCTAAAATATCACACAGATTGACTGTTTTACGGTATCAAAGCAATTTTGTTTGCACTCTTTTTATAAGAATTGTGAAATTTCCCCAACAATATTTTTTTATAATTAATTTATTTTTTCTTGTAAATAAATATATATATTAAAATAGCTCTAACAACAGAATTTTTAAATGAGTATTATTTGAAAAATATCCAAAAATCAAATTATTACTATGCTTGTTTTTATAGGTATCTGAGACATTAATATAAATATTTACCAGTGCGAAGCATTTTTTAAATTCAAAATTGAAGATATAAAGGTATAAAGGAAGAAAAAGTCAAGTATGGATTTTTTTTTTATAATTCTTACAAAAATCTTCATTTTTTAAAGAAAAAAAGAAAATTAATATATTTTTCTACCGTAATCTGTTTCGTGAAAACTGAATTTCAGAAAAGGTCACATTATCATTATACGTAAAAAAAACTTTCTTTCCGATAAAAAAAAAATTCCTTTCCAAAGAATCCATTTAATTCCAGTAGTATTACGTTGAGAGTAATGAAATCTTCCTGGCATTTATTTCAGTTGCAATTAGTGTAAAACTAGCTACAATTTAATATTTGAGAACGATCTAATTTACTAAAATTCTTCACCAGTCCAATTCTATTAAAATTTATCATCGCGAATTAGAAACAGTTTAAAAGAGGACATAGAAATATTTAATTATCATTTCAGTATATTTCTGTTCAATTTAATTATCTAAAATTTTTTGTTTCTTTTCTAGTTATCTTCGCGACTTTCTATTTCTAAAAATTAAGTTGACTTTCTTTAAGAAGTTTTGATTAAATATCCATCAAAGACCATTAAATATTAGTATACATTACAGAAAATATAAAAAGCGCATTCTTAAACTGAAAATGATACTTCAAATACTCTTTTTAAATACAGAACTTCATTATTTACAGCAAATGTTTTACAAAAAATTATAACAATGAGCGGAAGCTAATTAAGTTTTTCTGCTTTAACTTTCCACAATTTAAGTTATTATCCAAACAAAATGCATATTAATAAAATTTTGTTTTGCGAAATAATTTTGGTATAAATTAGTTACGTTTGTTTTCATTAATTTTTCAATTTAATTACTAATGTCTTTTAGATTCATGTGAGACAGTAAAATTACACTCGTACTAGAAATAGCACAAAATGAATAACTTGCTTTTTTATGTCAAGCTAATCAGAAATATCATACAGTATTTGGTCTTGATCATACAGTATTTGGGAGATTAATAAAACTAATTCCACAGATCCTTTTATTTGAAGTTTATCTTTAAATTATAATTTAGCACCATTTAATTATTACATAAAAGGAACATTTGAATATCAAGCCATCTTCGTAAATAAGAGGCAGATGAAATTGGGATGTAAAGAATATAGAATATAATTCCGTCCCGTGTTACTGAAAAAACAAGCACGTTTGAAGTAAAAGCAGTAAAAAAGAATTTGAAATTTGTTCAAGCCATTTTCTAAAATAAGAAATAAATGGAGAATGCAATTCCATCCGATTTTGTTGGGAAAAGCAATAAGAAGTTTAACGTGAAAGTTTGCAGAAAATTTAGCACAGTTATAGATCAATGATTTGAATTTTGTAAAATTAGCTACATCAATCAGTACTTTTTGACAGTACGAGACATACCTTTATTCAGTATATAGGAAAAATAATCGCGTAATTCATCGACATTCATAAATTTGTAAAATATGGATATCCAACCTGTGCTAGCTACCCATAAATCAGTAGTATAAATTATGCATTTCAAAAATGATGATAAATATTTTCTTTATATAGGTATACAGTGAAAAAAATTTTAAATAGATAAGTATTATATCAAGAATATTAAGACATCAGATTAAACAGCCCCCATAGTGCCTTAGCAAAATTAGCTGAAATTCACCCTATAAAAGAAGATTTTGTTAACTCTAAAATTATCATTAGACAAGTAATCACCAAGAACCCATTAAAAATAATCATGTGCAGTAATTTGTGATGAAAAAATATCGTTTGTAACAATAAATCGCCATATGGCATCAATGGAGATTTGGAAGAAATTGCTACAAAATAGATGAAGAATTCTTTTCTTAGAAATGTGAATACATTTTTCTCTCATATTATCTTTCGTTAGACTTTTAAACTACAAGTCTTTTCTAGACAAATAACTGCTAAGTGAATTAACAACATCTAAATAACCACTAAAGACGGCGCTTTGAATTGGATGAAACCATTTAGGGGTGTTACATGATTTTTAATATATTTTAAAGGTATTTTAAAGATATTTCAATGTATTTCAAATTTTGTTGACTATTTCCTCTAAATTATATTGTATTTACAATAGAATTTCAAATCTAAGTATTACGTTTAGAAAAATTGTTGGATGTACTAATCACAAAACTTTCTTCTACCTCACACGTGCATTTTAATTTTTCAAAAAAATAGTTACACATGTTGATATTTCAATATTATTAATTTAATAAGATATAAGCTTTGATCTTCATTTAAGTTTCTTCTTTAGTCAATTATTCGGAGCAAAACGTGTTAATGTAGATCAGGATAGTTATTAAATATAATAGATTTTCCTTATTCTGTTATCACTAACTATTTGCAAATAGCGGGCTAATCTAAGGATGAGAGTTCTCGCATCTGCTGAAGCCGATGGACAATAGAACGAGGGATAATCGAGAAAATGATACAAAAAACGGTAGCATAATGCTTCTTTTACACTAAATATATCCAAATTCAAGGATGCTGCTGGCTGTAACAAAAATAATTACAAAAAAATTGATGCAATTCTATACATAATTTATACACTTTTCGATAATACAATAATATAAATAGTGCGGAAATCGCTTTTATAGCACCTCCTTCCTCCAGATTTTTTTTTATTCAGGGAGGACCTGATTTTCATGCCCATAAATAATTATACACAAAAAATTTAGTTCAGCTCTATGCATAGCTTCATACAAATGTTGATAGTACAACAATGAAATTGACACAGACATTGAGATTATTGAACCCCACTTCCGGCGCATTTTTTTTTTCGAATTCAAGAAGGACGTACTGACAATAGCGAAACACATGCATTTGGTTTAATTCTATGCATAACTTCATACACTTTTCGGTGGTACACTGTTGAAAATGGCTAAAACAAATGCTATTACAGATCCATATTTCGACAGAATATTTCAAAATTAAAGGAGCACCAGATTGCCATAGCCAAAAACATACACAAAAATTTGGTTCAATCATATATCGTCATATGACTGTCATATGATATCGCCTTATGATATCATCAAAAAGTGTATGCATATCTACATACACTTTTTGATGATAGAATGGCGATATATGGACACACACACACAAACATTTACTGTATAAGATATCAAAAACATAAAAGTCGAAATATATTCTAAGACATTTAGATTTAGAAATTGCATTAAACTTAAAAATAGATTAAAGTAATTCATCTCGAAACAGTAAGATAAATATCTAATAATTCCACAAAAATCCCTTGGTAAACGCTTTCGGAAATAGGTTAATTTTTGACAACTAAACTAAGATAACTACTAAACAACTGACTAATTAGAGATTACAATTACACTGAAATTAATATTAAACATATTCGATAGTGTTAGAATATTACTATAAAAAACTGTAACGTTAAAAATTTTCCTCAAATCGTATTTAACTTGAGAAACTTTTATACTCCCACATTTCAATTCCCTGTTGTTAACATATATCAGGTCAGTTCTAATAATGTTACTATTATATCATCGTTTAAAAATGTTTGCAACCTTGAATGTCAAATTTCTTTCAGTAAAAGAGAATTTCAGAAGCATTTATATTTTATTCATTTCTTTTATGCATTAAAATTCTGATAAAATGTTGCAAAAAGAATTTACATCGGTAGAATCAATTATCTTAATTATTCAAATGAATAAATTTCATGAATTTGACAGCAAAATTTCTAGTATTGATATTTTGTAAATTCATATCTTTGAATGTTTGAATATAAAGGTATTCATAATCAATACGCACACATACGTTCAAAACTTTTACGATGAATAGTGAATAACATCAATGATTTAATTTAACAGTTTACCTCATTCATTTTGAAATGAAATGTATTGAAATGACGTTAAAGCTTCTGAATTCCATTACAGGTAAACAAAAAGCCTCGGGATTTGTTTAATAACACCGCTTGAGAAAATTTAGATAATTTGAAAGACACAAATTTACATTTTCAATTAAAAGCTTTACAACATTAAACATTGGTTTCTTTAATTAAAAAACTTCCAAATTCAATTACAGCTTAAAATTAAAAGCGAAAATCTGCTGCAAAGATGCTTATATTTCCTAAATAGCTGCTGGGCAAAAATGATTGAAACAATGAATTTCTGATTGATTAGAGCATGATAATGTACTAACGAAATAGCAATTCAATAGTCTTTAAAAACTTGATTCTGAAATGCTTTAAGCAATTTCCGTATAATATTTGCACTCTTTTAGTTTGTGGGGGCACAGTCAGTGAAAATCATTGATCTTGAAACCTTGTCTTCTCTTAGCTAGGAAATATATGTTTCGATTTCTGAAGGCCGTAACACACTTCTATAATAATGCAAGAAAATGTTTTGTTCAAAAAAGTGGCATAGAAATGCTCTATAACAAAGATAAAAATATCATAAGGTTGATCGTTTGTCGCAGAAGAAATGATTCGAACATATTTTCAGTACCACTATTTCCAAACAATATATTTCATGGTAGATTTTTTATTACAAATGTTGTAGAAATATGAGCTTTAGATTACTACTTGGAAAGTGGTATAAAATAATTTTGTTGCCAACTTTATCCGCGACAAAGTTCAATCCTAACTGTATTCTATTAACTGTATAACATTTAGAAAACATAATATTAATAATAATCAGGAATTTTCCAATTCTGAAGGAAAAAAGAAATAAAACAGGATATCGCCTTTAAGAAAGCAGTCATTTTCTCAATATATATTTTTTAAGTGTGGAAAATTATACTTTAAATTTAATTAATTTTAAATAATATTTCAATGGTGCGCTAATTGTTTTTCAACAAGCTTGCCGTTTATCGTGACGCATTATGTGCTCAGAATCTTATTCCTACAAGGTGTGTTTAATTGATTCTTTTATGGTGATTTCTGGGCTTTTTTTTTTAAGATGACTTAAAATATTACATAGGTATGACTGGGAGAAAACTTGGAATTAGAAAAGGTGAGCATGAAGCTGATATTAAATTTGGTCGAACTAACACTGCTTAATCTAGATAATATTTAGATGCGAAGATAAAAATTCTGTTTAATTAAAGCAAATTATGTTTCATATCAAATTGTTGTCGTAAATCCTGTTGTTGTAACTTGTCGTAAAGGGAATTTCTATTCCTAAGTTAGGGTTAAGTTTATGAATAAATTCCTCGTGAAAGCTTGAATAAGATGAACCAAGTTAGAAATTAATTTTGAACATAAACTATTTTTAATTTACTGTTTTTACAATAGAGCGCGTGGTTTTTAATTTGCATCTTATTGTCGCGTACCGATTGTATTGAAAGTGAAATGATTTCTATTTTTATTTTACACTGCTCAAAACAATTAAAGGATATTGCAGTTTTAGGTGGATTTTGTATCTGGGGAAACTTTTTAGCTGATTGATACATGGTCGACAGACATAGTAGGTTATATGAGAATAAATTAAACATGTTTGGCAGAAAAAAATGCATTTTATTGCGCATTTGTGAACAAAAGGAAAAAACACAATTTGTGCATATGAGAAACAAAGAATAAGAAAAGGTGTTTTCTTCAAAGAAAATCATTTTCAGTAGGGGGTATGGTTTACACGGGCGACCAGTAACGTTGAACACTTTTGAGGCATGGGCTCAATGAAGCTCTTAATGACGAGTTGGAGTATTCTGCCCACTCTTCCAGAAGAGCTCTTTCCAGTTCTTGGAGAGTTTGTGGGGGTTGTTGGCGGCCAGAAACTCGTCTTCCTAGAGCGTCCCAAACGTGCTCGATTGGATTCATGTCTGGAGAACACGCTGGCCATTCCATTCGAACGATTCCTTCCTCGAAAAGGAAATCCTCCACCAGGTTTGCACGATGTGGCCTGCAGTTATCGTCCATTAAAATGAATTAATCTCCGATTGCTGCAGCGTAAGGGATTACAATAGGTCTGAGGATCTCATCCCTATATCGGCGACCAATCAGAGATCCATCTCGAATGATGTAGAGGTCAGTGCGCCTGTCAATGGAGATGCCACCATACACCAACACTTCTCCACCGCCAAATCTGACACTTTCGTTCACGAACGCAGGATTATTCCTACTGCCACGGTCCCTCCAGATGAAAATACGCCTATTATCCGGATGCACAGAAAAATGGAACTCGTCAGAAAACAGAATATTGTTCCATTCATTTCTCCTCCAGTTGACATGCTCGGTTGCCCACTTCCTGCGGTGTCGACTATGCCTTGATGTTAATCTAACAATACCATCGGTCGGCGAGCATACAGGTCTACAGTATGGAGCCGGTTTCGGACAGTCTGAGTTGAAATCGTGGTGTCTGTAGCCGAGCGAAGGTGTTGTTGGAGAAGAGTAGCGTTCATGTTTCGGTGTCTCCGAGCTGTTAACGTTAAATACCAATCTTCATTGGGCGTAGTTGCCTGTCTACGACCTTGCCCTGGTCTTCGGCCTGCACATCCACTCTCCAAAAAACGGTTCCAGATCCTGGAAATGACACTTTGTGACACTCCAATGGCTTGCGCTACTTCGGCTTGAGTTTGGTCCCCTTCTAACCTACCAACAATTCTCCAAGCTTCTGAATCTGTCAAATGACTTCGCTGAGACATCGTACTCATCGAAACAAAGCAATCACTGAATGCCGATCATCCTTGTCTTCATTCTCTTTTATCCAGTTGAAAGTCAAATTTCATTCGCTGCCGCTGAACGACGTTTTTGACGTCGAACTCAAAATTTGCCTACTCCACAGTTTGAAAACCAGAAAAATTTGCATTTGTGATTCTCTTCTTCTATTTTCGGCAAAAAAAATTCGTTTATATCTTTATTTTATATAAAACTTCAAATATCTTTTAATTGTTTTGAGCAGTGTATTATGATTATGGTTCTTATTAGATTGGAATCGAAACATGTCAGTAATATTTGTTTTTAATTTTTCGTTACACCTCTCTGAAGTAAAATAAAATTGCTTATTCAAATGATTTTTTTCCCTACATTAATTCAGTTCGAAACAGTACAACAGTTTTTCTCCTAGTTGTAATCCACTTAATATCCAGTTTTATATTGGCGCTGCCATTCGGGATTGTTCATATTTTTCCACATCAATATCTCAAGAAACAATGCATGAATTTTCATCAAATTTCAAATACAGTTAGTCCCTGATATAAATTGGTCCTGATCAGGTTTTGTAGTAAATTGTTGAATAGGTGGCGCTTCTATGCAATTTTGTTTTCGATTTTCGCAATAGTTCTATCTTAAAAACTAATGAGCGGATTTTCCTGAAAATCAGATTCAGTTGGAAGGTAGAACTTGAAAAAAGTTGCAGCTGATAAAATTTTCGTGTAAATCATGTAACCGGTGTACTGATATGCTTCTTTTTTCGGGAACTGCTAAAATGTACGAGATAGGAGAAAGTTATTTTATTTCCACATCCAACTAGTGTATTTATGTCTGCATAATCTTTCTACAGACGCCTGATTTTCATGCTTAGTTATTGGAAAATAATTAGATTGCAAGTGGCTCCTTTCAATATGATCATTATGTTAATAACATAAACTTGTCTGTGATATGTTTCTTTCTTTTTTATATTTATTTATTGATATATTTACTTATTTTTACTTCACAAGTTTCAACATTCTGAATTTTGGCAAATCATCACGAAACTTTAATATGATGTTATAATGTGCAGAATTTTTTACAATTAAAAATAATTATGATACCGTGGATAGTATTTGATATGTACTCTTAAATATTTTAATAAATCGTTGTTTAAGGCAAGTCAAAATGACCAATACTTTCAACAAAAATGATTAAACTGTATGTGCCTTGCATCAGGTCGTTAATTCCTATCTACACGAACGTAAACTATCTGGGGGTTTGTGCTATTAAATTTTTTTTATTCCATGGATCTACGAATTATACTTACTCTAACTGATTCATGTTCGCACCTGATTACGTAATGATTTTTTTTAATTAAGCCTCTTATATATTTTCAGATTAAAAGAAAACTATATATTTGAGTGTACAGATATTCTATCAGTTTATGAATTAAATGATATAGTTGATGTTAGAGATGGAATGACAGAGTGCTTTTCAATAATTCGTTAGAGTATGGGCTAATTGTCGATTATTTGAAATCGATTTCGAGTTGAAGTGTATAATGTTTGGATTATAATTTCAGGTCAACTATTTTTAGATTTTAGTTAAATTGAAAAAAAATATTTGTTTTCGCATCATCAATAACTGAACTTGTGTATATTTTTAATATATAAATATATCAATAAATAAATATAAAAATAAAGAAATTTATTTAAATTCTCCGGAGATATGAAATAAGTTTTTGAAATTAGTTTTATTACATTTTTATTTACTAATTATAGTATTAACATAAATTACACGCATCACAATTTAACCATTTTGATATTATTTCTGTACATAACGTAAGAAAAAACAAATTGTTCAATGAATTTAAATGTAATATAGAAATATTTATATTTTAAAAATAAAACTAAAAATTGTTTTTAAAAGAATGACATTTTTATGTTACGAATTCAGCATACTATAGGAACAAACACATTTTCAAGAACAGAAAACCTTTAATTCTTTTTGATTTGATGTACAATTAATAGGTATGTCATTTAATGGAGTATTATTTTATTTTGAGAAAAGCTTTTGCTACTAATTACATGTAATGATGTTAGTACATGTTTATGCATTTACTTTATGACTTCATTTATGTTTAGGTATTTAGTAATTATTATTATTATTATTATTATTATTATTATTTAGTTAATTTTGTTTACGCCGTTTGCTTTTCTTTTATTTCAAACGTATATTTCATTCTTGAAATTAAAAATAAAGATACTTTCGTAAAAGAATCCTGTATACTAAAACACAAAAAAATTTAGAAACCTGTAATATAAAATAAATCTTGTTATAATACAATATTTTCTAAAAATCGTCAAAAAAACTTCCTTCTCCTATTGTCAATGAATATTAATTGAATAGTACGCAAAACAACATTCGTTATCTTTCAGACAATGAAATATTATCACTAAAGACAAATTAATATATTTAGATAGCTAGTGTTAATGTTATTGAAGTAAAAGTGTTTTATTTTCTAAAAACAAAAAAAAATCGGTTTCGAAAAGGGTTAATGTGATTGAATAATCACTTTGCATGAGATCAATTATCAAAATTGTTTTTTGAATTTTCAAAGCAAACGTAATTATACACTTTGACTTCTAAAATGCAAAATGAGACAATAAAAAAGATTCTGTACCACAGAAATATTTACATGATAAACTTTTATCTAGGATGATTCAAATTACCTGGCAAAGTTGAAAGTACAAAGCAAACATATAAAGAAAATTAAGAATGACACAAAAACATGGGATTGCAAACGGCATCTGAGGCCGGAAGATGGTGTTTAAAATTATATGTAACCCAATAAGGAAAGATGAAAACAATTTACATAATTTTATTTATGCTGTAATTCCACATATGTTACACATTATGAAGAGTAGTACTATAGTAGACACTTAAAGTGTTTACCAAAAGCACGGAAGAACGCCTAACATCGATCTGCTTTGAGAAGAGGCTCCAGTCTTTGAACTCTATCGATATCCTCTAAGTAGAGAGCATTTTAAAGAGGTTAAATCTAAGAAATATATACGAGATCTACCGACATTCAATAGATTTATTTCTTTCCAACTAATAATATTACATTTTAATGCATGTAATTTAAGTTATTGTTATAAAATTTTCGTTCACATATGTAATTTCATTCCACATATATATTGCATTAATTTAAATATACCAAATCATTTTTCATACAATTAGTTAAAAATATATTGGTAATACAAAATCGAATTAAAATTTTACATTTTAATTCGAACGAAATTTAATTGGAACGAAAAATAAACAGTTCATTGTACTACTTTTGGATTACCATCTTTTATATATTTTGCTACAATTTTCACCCACTAAATACTCATAACAGAATAAAAAAACATATCTAAAAAGAAATTTAAGTTTGTTTTATACGTATTAATATTTAAAGTTAGAGGATATACGATGTATTCTATTTTCCTCTTGCATTTATATTTATTTGTCAAAAATACGAACTGTAGTTTATTTTGACATTACAGTAAAATTATAGTTTAAGTTATGAAATTTTAAAATTATAGTTTTAGTTCTAGACTTACTCAAAACATAAACATATGCAATATTAACTATTTATGTTGATATTCTCGAAAGAAACGGACCCTAAATTATGGGTCGCGACCCTCTGGTGGGTCAGATAGCAATCGAGATTTGTCATGAAAATATCATTTATTTCATAAAAATATCTTTTCTTTTATATATATATATGTATATATATATATATATATATATATATATTATTTCAACTGTTTAAAAAGTCATGACAATTTAAAGAGCAAATAAATTTTCAAGGGAAAATTCTTATTTTTCTTCTGAATAAATATACGAGCAGAATATATAGAAATATTTAACTCAGCTTTGAATTCCTTGAGAAGGTTCAACACAACATACTTGTGTAAATACGCCTTTTCTACTTCGCAATTTTTTAAAAGAAAGTACAGAAACAAACTGGGTGTGGAAAGTAATTAAGGTTCAAATTAACCTGATTTGAACCCTATATATGTACCCTCATCTGTAAACACCAATGCTAGAAATCTCATTGATTATAAAGTACTTTTTTACAATAATTGGACGTATTTGTAATTACCTTTGTAGTTTGTGTGTTGTTTTAATTACTATTTCACATATATAAGTTGAGATTATACTAATTTCTGTTTTTTCTTACAGGGTATCTTTCGAAGGAAAATTTTTATTTTTCATGGGATAGGATAACTGAGAATAAGGAGGCTGTACAACAGTTTCTATATTGATATAAAACTTTGCATTATGTGGGTCGCGTATTAAAAAAGGTTAGGAAACATTGCTCTAAAGCAAAAGAAAAAAACACATTAAAAAGAGGTTAAGTATTAGAAATAAGTACTGCAGCTATTACCATTCTCTAGATTTACTTGTTTGCAATTAATAACATTGCATTGTTAATACATGTAATTTAAGTTCTTGTCATAAAACTTTAGTTCACAAATGTAATTTCTTTTTAAACATATAATATTAATTTAAATATACCAAATCATTATTCTATAAATTACTTAAAAATATATCTGATAGATGCAAAATTAATTTTTTTTAGCAACTTAGAATTTTAATTGGAATGACAAATAAGCATCGAAATGCAATACTTTTAAAAATAGGCGCCTTTATATATTTTTATTTTTCCAGACTTTTCATGCACTAAATATAAATTATAGACTAAAAACAATAACTAAAAAGGAAGTTAAGTTTGTTTTATACGTATATACATTTACAGTTAGAGGATATATTATGTATTTTATTTTCCTCATTCATTTATGTGTATTGATCAAAAACGAAAACTGTTTAGTTTATTTTAAAATTACTCACGAAGGAATTTAAAACATACACAGTTTTATCTTTAAACTTATTCCAAACATAAAAATATGCAGTAGTAAGTATTTATGGAGTAAAATGGAAGTTTACTGCGTTTGGGAGAAATAAATCCATTAGTTTTTGGCACTATGTCAGTTGAAAAGATATAATCAGATTTCATTCTAAATTTGTTGAAAAGTGCCAAACATTTCTTTTTTTGTCTCTCATGTACTCAAAAGCATATCTTTTATGTTATTGTTGTGCTTCTGATAAATTAAATATGGCTATCTTATTCAGTATTCAGCATCAGTGCTTAAAAACCATTTTATGTGTGGAAATGAAATTGAAAAATTAAGAATATTTTAAACGTATGAACATTTAATGTTTAAAAGAAAAAGAAAATTCTATAGTACAGTATTTTTCAAAATTTTGATACTAAAAATACAGCTAAAATACATTTTGGTATTAAAACAAAAACTGCGTCCCGCAAGCATTCGAATAACATACACAGAATTAATATATGGTACATATGGGACATTTTAAGTTATCAGCCATTAAAATTAATGTTCAATTACTTTCATTGAAAAAAAAAAATTAAAATCCATTAATTTTTGGCAATGTATAAATTTAAAAGAAATAACACCATTCATTTCACGGCCGTACAACGCAAAACATTTTTTTTAATCCAAAAAGAGAATATGAGGATTTCTTTTCATTCTTTTCTTTTTCTTCTTATTCCAAATTATGATATTGATATTTTATTTATAGCTTGAAGATTATTTCGTTTCATCTGAAAAATGAAAAATGAGATTGACGTGAGAAAATTTAAGACATTATCTTAGATGAGAATACGCATAGATTTTTAGACTTTTTTTTTTTACTCTGCAAGCACATGGAGACAGTTACTTATAAGTACTAAGTAGAAATGAATGAATAAATATTGTATACAGTTTTAGATTCACTGGCAATTGAAAAATCGTGTTGAATACATTATTTTTTTTATTTCATTTAAATAATATATATTATAATTTATTCATGAACTAAAGATACAAATGGACATTTTTTTTTATTAATCTTCAAGACAGAATAAAAATGTAGAAGCTATTCAATATTTCAGATCATGATTAATACAGGTTGAATCATACGTATGTTTATATTAGTCCGAGTGCTACGCGACAAAAATAAGGTGAAAACTGCAAATCGTGATAAGAATATAACGCTTGGTGAGTATGTACTTTATGATAATACAATGCATATTAGAGGGGGAGGCATCTCTTAAAGTCGTCCGAATTCAAGATGGCGGCTGTTATTCAAAATGGCGTCATTTTCTGAATATGCGTAATATAAATGTGCATTTCATATCGATTTCTATGTTTTTAAAGTCAAGTTTTTGTTTTTAACACTATTCAACATTATTTAAAGGAGAGTATGAATTCGTTTTATGTGTTTGTTTGTTTGTCTGTCTGTCCGCCTGTCCTTCCATGCTCTAGCTCGCTTAAATGGTCTCATATTGCCGTGTATATTTTATATATTTTATGAAGTTTATAATAACATGTTCGGAGTAAAAAGTAAAGTGTATAGCTTTTATAGTTCATTTACAGGGCGCTAAAAAATTACATTACAATATTGTGTATGTGGTCAAATCGTTTGCAATGTTTCTTAATGATGTTATGCTCTTTAAATCAAATTAAAATTTATATACATCAATGTTAATACTACAATGAGCTACCAATTATTTATCATATAATAAGATGTACATAGTATTTATCGCTTATTTACTGTGACACACCAAAACAAGAAAACTTGCGTTTATAATTCGCATATAAATCTTATAACAATCACCATATAATTCAAATGTTATTAGTGAAAGTGCTAGGTGGGATAAAACGTTTGTAATAAGGATTTCCCGAATAGTCAGTATCTATCTTATATTAATAAAATGCATGTAAGAAAGAGAGGTATCGTATAAATTTATAGGAATTCAAAATGGAGACAATTATTTAAAATCTTTTGCAGTTTTATTCCTCTGCATCTTACAAGGCTATTTATTATGTTAATTTCCACATTTTATAACTAAAAAATAATCTTTCTAATACTAGAAATATACCTAAAATGAAAATAGGACATTTATTAAAGTATTTTTGTCATTTACAGTAGAAAATTTAAAAGAAAAAATATATAATTAAAATACTCTTTTATTAATAGATTACTTATACAGTATATTAAAAAATGATTGTTACATATAAAGCTGTAGAATATAGAAACTTCACTCGATGTCATCATATTTCTCACATTCGTGTTTGCGATTGCACAATAATGCAAGAAAGTCCAAACTTTCTATAGCCACATTTACCTTTACAGATTTTACACATACACTTTATCAAATCTTCACAAGAGTCTAAAATCACTGGCAACTCCGACCATCTATTTTTCTATGATAAATTATCCAAGCACCATTCCTATTTGTTTGGAGACATTGCATGTATTTCCCGATGATCTACTTTTCCCCAAATGTCTCCAGCTTGGAAAGCACTGCGTAAAATATATTTTTGAAGTGCACCCTTAGTTGGTGGAAAATTGTCAGAAACAATTCTTGTCTTGCATTAACGACAATTATGATATTGCTTGTTGAACAGTACAACAATAATACGAACTTTTCTAAAATATTTAAAATACTTTCAAGAATAGAAGTTTGTGGTTTTGATAGGTATAATAAGGCAGCAGTTGCTTCTTTAAAGAGAATGAGCGTTTTCCAATTTGACTTTTTAGTTTTTCCCGTGAAACCCATATGGCTGTCGCATCCTGTGAAAGCATTAAATCCTAGTAAAGTCGTTGCCTTTTCTCTTCGAATCGCTGCAGCTATAGTATGAACAGGAATAAATATGTATTACTTTCCTGTTCTAAATGCAATTCGAACAGTTTCTAAGCATCTCTTTGAAAGAATAAAAAAAATACGCAATCACCAAAACAAATACATCAGTATCTATAGAGCGTACAATATTATTTTTCAGTCCTTTTTCAACCATGTCTTTGAGATGCAGTATTATTCTTCAGTCTTGCTTCTTCGTGACCAGGGCAAGTCGTTGCAATTAAGGAACTTACGGCAGTAACACTGCCTTTAATTTCTTCTCCTGTAGTGGTTATAACTTGTGTGTTTTTGTATGATGCTAGTGTTCCAAGGAGATTAAAAAACTCTTCTTTGTTATTTGAATTTCTTAAGAAATCGTGTCAATTTTTAGGTAATCTAGCATGTGGTTGCACTTGTCATCTCGCCCCTTGATTCCTCTTCTGTCTAGTTTCTCGTTTAAAGCTTAGTATAATATATATCTATCCCAAATCAAATCTATTCTTTGACATTTAAAACTTCACTATGTCTTTACGTAAGTAAGGATAAAACGTTTTAATGTAGTAATCATTAAATGTCTTTAAAGGCTTTAAAATGTTCGTAAGAAATGGCCCATCATATATTAAAGCATCACATTTTATAAGCTGCATTCCAACCAAAGAAAATAATCATATGACATTTTTCAATTCGTTCCTACCTGGTAAAGTTTAAAAAAGCATACCATAATTTAAAAGCACATAGACAACATTGTGTTTATAGACAGAATTGAAAACGTATTCATTTTTAGAGCTTGTAAATGAACTACACCATATTGTACAATAAGTATCTTGTACTACACTTCACTGATGTATGTTAATTTCAATATGTTTCAAATAATTTAAAACACACTAAAAAGAATTTTTGCAAATAGACCATAATGTAAGGGGATTATTTTGAGTGCGCCTGTAAACGAACTATAAAGGCTAGACACTTCATTTTCGATGTAGAACATTTTGCAGTATACCACGTCGTTAAATTACACATAGCGATAACACATACATAAATTATACGGATATCTGAGTAAATTTAATCAAAAAAGAGCAGGGTCAGACAATTCGTAAATACTTTAAGTGCCCTGTAAATGGACTATAAAAGCTATACACTTTACTTTTTACTCCGAACATGTTATTATAAACTTCATAAAACATATAAAATATACATGGCAATCTGAGTACGTTTAAGCGAGCTAGAGCATGGAAGGACCGGCGGACAGACAGACAAACAGACAGATAAACCGACCACATACACTCTTTTAAATATCGTTGAATAGTGTTAAAAACGAAAACTTGATTTTAAAAACATCGAAATCGGCATGAAATACACATTTATATTAAGCATATTCAGATAATGACGCCATTTTGAATAACAGCCGACATCTTGGATTCCGACAACTTTGCGAGATGCCTTCCCCTCTAGTATGCATTGTATTATCATAAAGTACATACTCACCAAGCGGTATATTCTTATCAGGATTTGCAGTTTTCTGATGCGTAGCACCCGGACTATATTTCTAAAAGGGTTCCACAAATAAGACCTTCTGGTGGAGATATGACACTTGATCCCACAAGCATGAAAGTGTCAAACATTTTACTTAAAAAAAAAAAGAAGAAGAAAAGAAAAAAAGTTTAGGTTTTTGGGTTTGTTCTTCTGACGAAATCTTATTCGTCTCTGTCCTCGGTCTGTCAGTCCGTCACAGAGACCGTACGCACGAACTGCATAAGTCAGATATTTCAAATTCAGTATACTTACCTCGTGTTCCACGACAAATCTTAAGTATTTTGAAAAAGTCTAAAAATTTAATAAAATTCATTTTTCAATGACATCCTTTCATTTTTGCAATTTAAATTTCAAAAGAGATCTTTATTAATTTCTGCTGTTATCGTGTCGAAATTCTAGTTTGCAAGAGTAAAACATTTCGCTGGATAGCAGAAGGTCCTTAATTCGATCCCCAATGCCAGAACTTGAAAGTTTCATCATATGATGTAATTACGTGTTTTTGTTCAATTTACGGGTGTTTATTAATATGTTTCGTTCATCTAGTATTCATAATATTTTTAAAATTCAATTTATTTTCTATTTAAAAAACCTTTACGATTTATTAATGGTTCAGGATTTTAATTTAATTTTAAACATTTTTTTCGCTTTTACATATTAAAAATTTTATTTATATATTGGCTAATTGTTTTTATTTTCGGATTTTTAAAACGTTTAGAATCTCAGATTTTATTTAAATAGCTAAAATTGAATACTTTAAATTTGATTAAAGTAACTAACCTCCTTTTAGAATTATATTTTAATGAAATTTATTGGTGCTACCGTATATGTAAGAATTTAACAATTATTATATAAAAATGACTATCAATCATATGCGAAGGAAAATTCAATAATGTAATTGTTGCTATTCGAGATGTACCGCACATTAAGGTAAATCGAAAAAAATGAATTTTTTATTTTCGAAATGCTTTAGTGCGGAAAAGTTCATAGTACCCTCATAGCATGTATGGTCAGAGTGACATGACAATGACGTCACTGCGAGTCACTGTGAGTCACATCACATCTGTGACCAAAATGCCACCACTCAATGACGTCACATTGTGACTGAGATGAGACTTTCTTAAAAATCTTTAGAAAATTACAAAAACATTTTCAAAACATGTTATTTACTTAAAAAAAAAGTCACAACGTCGCTTTTGTCACAGTTTCGACACGATATTAATGTCAAAGTAGTCACAAATGACACATTTTTCACAAATTTTTCACACTGTGACTTCACAAAAAAGTCACAATGTGACGTCACAAACGAGTTCTAAAACGACCATAACGTCTTCACATTTTAGTCACGGTGACTTCACATCGACGATCGATGGTTACAAAGTCACAGTGTGACTTCACAACGACCTCGCAGTGACGTCACCATGCCTTACGGGTAATTTTCAGATATTAGAAAATATATAAATTATAAAGATAATTTGTCTTTCCAAGAAATGTTACATGCATTTTACAGGGTCAAACGTTATGCAACGTTTAAAAATATGTAAGAAAGAAACTAGTCAAATGCATTCTAATCAATTTAGAAGTAAAGGAAATTCATAAATCCAATCTTTAGTAGGCTATTCATGCATCATTTGAAGATTGCAATATGAAAAAAAATCCTTAAAAGTTGCCAGCAGTTTTTGCCGTAAAAATTGCATTTAAAATTATGTGTAGTAAAGGGGATGTTCTATATATACCTTCTGAATAAGAAAAAATACAGTTGATGTCATTTTGTTGTAGGAAACATTTACATCAAGTTGTATGGAAGGAAAGGAAATTCAAACGACTATTTTCAGCAGTTTCTAACTGCCGTTTAAAGCAAAAAAGAAAAAAATATTCAGAAAATTTTAATTAACTAGTCTAATTAATTTAATTAACTAGTTAAATTTAATTAACTAGTCTAATTAATTTAATTAACTAGTTAAATTTAATTAACTAGTCTAATTAATTTAATTAACTAGTTAAATTTAATTAACTAGTCTAATTAATTTAATTAACTAGTCTAACTAATTTTATTTAAATAGCTAAAATTGAATACTTTAAATTTGATTAAAGTAACTATCCTCCTTTTAGAATTATATTTTAATGAAATTTATTGGTGCTACCGTATATGTAAGAATTTAACAATTATTAATTAAAAATGACTATCAATCATATGCGAAGGAAAATTCAATAATGTAATTGTTGCTATTCGAGATGTACCGCACATTAAGGTAAATCGAAAAAAATGAATTAGTTATTTTCGAAATGCTTTAGTGCGGAAAAGTTCATAGAACCCTCATAGCATGTATGGTCACAGTGACATCACAATGACGTCACTGTGAGTCACTGTGAGTCACATCACATCTGTGACCAAAATGCCACCACTCAATGACGTCACATTGTGACTGAGATGAGACTTTCTTAAAAATCTTTAGAAAATTACAAAAACATTTTCAAAACATGTTTTTTACATTTAAAAACATTGTCACAACGTCGCTTTTGTCACAGTTTCGACACGATGTTAATGTCAAAGTAGTCACAAATGACACATTTTTCACAAATTTTTCACACCGTGACTTCACAAAAAAGTCACAATGTGACGTCACAAACGAGTTCTAAAACGATCATAACGTCTTCACATTTTAGTCACGGTGACTTCACATCGACAGTAATTAGAAGCATTTTACTAAATGAATACTTTCCAATTAAATCTTACATTAAAAAAAATTACTTTTAATATATTCATCAGACAAAATTCAATTTACTTCGATCTACAAATTATTTTTATTAGTTTATTTCATAAAATAATTTTTTTGTAACATAAGAAATTTTAAGGTCATTAAATATTACAATATATACCGTAAGCATTTCGTAGCATTTGTAATATTTAAAATTTTTTTTAAATTTAGCCGATAAGCTAAGAGTTAGATTTATTCTCATATGATACGTAAATTTTAGATCTACAGTTATATGTAGATAATGGTGCAAATTTGCCTTTTATTAAGATGTTGTGTTATTTTTAACAGGGTTGAGGTATCTTACAGGCACGAGGCATGTAACCCCGAGGCAAATGCCCTCCGGGAAATTTTTTCTAAGCAAAAGTAATCCTTATTTACGAAAATATATCACTGGATAGAAAAAAAACTTCAGAAAAATCCGAACGATGAGGTTCGGATATGAAATTCGAATCTAGCACCTCCTGTCTGACACCTACGAGAGCGGAAATTACCGGCCACTGATGGGTCTATTTATGATGTCCATGTAATTTATAAATATAATTATAATTATGCTATTACTTGTGTTACACCATGTTCTGGTTTAAAATAGCACATACATGCTAATAGTACATACATAATGAATCATACTTTGCTGTGACAATCTACAAGTTTGCATCCAATTGCTTATAAATTTGTCATAACAAAAAAATTATTATAATAATTCGCATTAGATTTGATATACAAAAACTCTCTATTTTGTCTTCTCTTGTCTTTGAATTTATTCTTTAAACTTGTAAGAAAAAACTTTAATTTTAATGGAAAACAAAGAATTTCGCATTCTAACATTCATTTGTATCTTTATAAAAAGTGAAATAAAGTTAAAGCTATTAATATTTTATGCACTTTCATTTTATTAGGCTTCTGAAAACATTTATTTTAAATTGACAGCATTTTAAACTGGTATGTCGTGGATATCACAGAACTTTCTTCTTTTTGTAATCGTCTGCAACGATTATTAAATAAAAATGTATACATTGATATATACATAATCTATACATATTCTTGAGACATAGATTTATCGCAAATCTTGAAAAACAGATCACAGTAGCAACAGCTGTCAGATAATATAAAACCAAACCTAATAAGACTGATACATACATGATTACTTAAAATGAAGGTGGCAAATTTAATTTGCTTATTTTATAATGCAAATTTACTATTAATATTTTTAATTCAAATTTAATATTAATATTATTTTTAATGCAAATTTGCAATGCAAATTTAATTTCTTTGAGAAAGAGATGGTATAAGGAGCTCCGTAAAAAATCCAAGAGGTATAAGGCGTATACCACCATATACTCTTCATTACACTTTTACTGGGTGTTTTGCAGTGTACAGCCTCAAAATTAACTCTAAAATAACAATACGGAACGTTTGAATGTAAACATACAGTTCAGTGGTGCTTGAAATTATCGAAAATGTTTTCGAATTTTTTTTCTTACTTTTATTTTATATTTTACTTTAAATCGTCAACTTTTATTTTCTATCGATTGAAGAAAAGTTTCATTCTAAAAAGCAGTTTAGTCTTAACCTCAATCCTGTACTTACTAGATTTGACATTGAATTTTAAAATGTTCTTCAGGATTTTTGGAAACCCATTTATGTTATACATTATATACGAGGGGAAATCCGGAAATAAGTGATTGTAGACAGAGATGTGTATGAAAGTCAAACAATGTAATGAAAGGTGAAAGATGCGACACAACGTTATTTGTCATCATAAATACCAAGCATGTTGAGAAATTCGTCATACCACTTGATAAGCTACAAAAATCTCTCAAAGAAAACTTCAGGGATTTGCATACGGACAACCCGTTAAACGCTTCTTCAATATGCAAAGTCCTGAGTTTTTCCTGGAAGACTTTTTGATGCTAATAAAACGGTATGACAAATGTTTTAATGTACTTGATAATTATGTAGAAAAATAAAGGTACGTCTTATCATTAATGTCTCATTCCGTTTTTTGGCTTTCATACATAACTCTGACTGTAATCGACAGGGAAAACTTATTTTCGAACACCCCCTCATATATTAGTGTTATATGTCAATAATTTTAATATAATGAGAGATATTGAATAATTGTTATTTAATGTATAACAGATATCAATTAAAACTGCCAAAAAAAACTTTTCCTTGGGTGAGATTAGTTTATCAAAATTACGATATCTCTCGAATGATAAGTAACGAAAAATAAATTCAGAAATAAATACATTGCAGTTGGATTTGTTTTTTATAAACTCTTTTTAAGGATGCATATAAACATATGTATGAACCTAATGGTAATGCATTAAGCGTGAAACCTTCATAATAAAGATAAACTACATGAAATTATCAATGTGATATAAATTTTAAAAACATCAAGTATTGTAGAAAATGCAAGTAAAATGCATTAATAAGACAATTGTTTTGATATTACTATTCTATTTTTTTAGAGATTGTAAGAGATTATATATATATATATATACATATGTGCATTTTTTATTTACAATTTGCGCGAATACATTATTAAAATTTTTTGAAAATAAAACAGAATGCAAAAGTTTAAAATATTAATTGTAAATAGAACATTTTGTATGACTTGTTCCTAAAAAGTTTAAAAGAGCAATTTAAATAAAACAAAAGTTCAGCTTTTGTTTCAAAAACTGTAAAAAACTGTCTTTTTTAAAAGCATAATTTCCTTACAATTTAAATCCTATTACGACATTGAAAGCACTAACTTGTTAAAGAGAAAGTGTAAATTTTAAAAGAAAGGAAAACTTAAATTAAAATCATAGAACCTTTTATTTAAATAATTTAGGGTTTTTTAGATAAAAAGATTAAAATTGAATGAAGAGGTTTTGATTTTGTTGTAAATATTTTATTAATTGAATTATTTAAGTTAAATTCTATCCTAAATTTATAATTTAAAAGCACTCCTAAAAAATTATTTAAAAACACCTAAAATAAAAAGAATTATGCGTAGTTAAACTTATGGCATAGACATCACAGGCTATGCAGATTAATTATATATTACAGCCTTATATAATAATGCCCTTCGAAAACAAATAAGGAAGGAAGTACCATCCCCCCAATTTTCTCCCTTTATACTTTTCATTAAATCCCCAAAACTAATCAGGGATACGCATTATCATATAATAAACCTATATCCAAAATTCGAAGCAAGTGGAATATTTCTACATAAAAACCCATTTATGTAATTTAAAAAACGTTTTCCCCCGTTCCCCCCTTTCTAATTAATCATCAAACCTCCAAAACTGTTCAGAAATTCAACATATCAGAAAAAACCTACTTCGAAAATTTAAAGCAAATCGGATAACTCTGCATAAAATGCTATTTAGCTAACTTAAAATGGAGGTAATCGCCCGTACCCTCCTTCCTAATTAACAAAAGAATACCACAACAAATGAGCAAAGCTTCTTACTACTATGAACCTGTATATAAAAACTAAAACAAATCGGTTAAATCTGTATGAAAAACCATTTACATAAATTATGAGGGGTAGTTCACCCTATCATCCCTTTATACTTATCCAGTGAAATCCAAAAACAAATCAGGTACTCGTACGAACGGCCATTTTAGAATAAACCTTTATACAAATTTGAAGCAAATAGATAAATTTTGCGTGAAAAACATAAATTAAGACGGGGAGATTACCCCCAATCCTCCTCTTTAAACTTATCCAATGAACACCCAATACTAATCATGAAGGCACCTCATTAGAATGATCCTACATCTAAGATTTGTACGAAATCTACTAATTCTGCAGGAAAAACCCATTTATATAAATTAAGGGGATTGGCAATAGCCCCCGTTCCCCTTCTTATACTTTTCGAATGAACTCTCAAAACTAATCGGGGGAGCGTCTTATCATAATAAGCCTAAATCCAAAATTTCATGTAAATCGGATATTTTTATCATGAGTTATCGCGTTACGTACGAACGTACGCAAATACACACATACAGAACGGGCGAGCACATAAGCTCTCAGGCTTTGATAGCCTGTGAGCTAAAAAGTCTCTCGCTTTTTGAAAGATAGTTTAAATTCAAATCAATAAATCTGCACAATTTATGACAATATCTGCATTTATCACACAGATTATTTCAAATTGTAATCAAATCTATGGCGCAGTCGTTCATTTTCAATACAGATTTATCACAAAAAAAATAAATAAATAAAAAAAAAAGGATAAATTTTAAATCTCTATTTTTCTTGTATCATTAAATGAAAAGACTTAAGTACACAACTTACTAATATTACGGACATATCTGTATTGTAAATACATTGCGTTTAAAACATGCAAATTTTCCAAAGTTCTTCCTGCCACTCGTCATCGCGCCAAATTTTGACAAATTGTTTCATTTGGCGAGCAAAGAAGCAACCTGTCTCGCCAAATTGCGAGTGATCAATTTCTGATCCTTTTTTGTGTGGTTACAGTTTAGATTATTATCCACTTTACTGCATGAATGATGTCACTTTTTTTTTCAATCGCAACGTGCCATTGACATTATCTCTTCTATGTGTAGAGATACTCACTTAACACCAATTCAATATAAATTCAATATCAAGACAAGGATATAGAAATGATTATACGAAAAATATTTCCTTGTTGTCAGTTAATCACTATGTATGCACCGGTAAATCCACAAAAAATTACTCTTATCAATCGGTAAATTGAGAAAGGTTTTACTGGGTGCGGAGCTGAATTCGCATGTTACTGTAGTGCTTATTAGTTAGTTGTATCTAAAATATTATTGGCCAATCATCAATTATTTCTATTAGCTCTAATCTTAATCTCATTACAAGTTTTAGTGTAAATTTTCACAACGATAAATCAAAAATAGCTGTTTTGAATTTTTATTTAGACAGCTAACAGAATGCTGAAATATTTACACATTTAAGAGACATTTAGAATGTACTTGCTTTCAGTAGTTTTTGTAACGCATAGTGGGATTTCTATTTTCTAAGCATTGACAAAAAATTACATTATTTCAGAACGCATCGGAATAAATGCTAATAATTCTACTTTTAACCCAATGAGGGGTTAAAAGAAAAATTTTTATCGTTTCACTCTAAATCTATTTTACTAACATTTGTTTTCTTTTAGCTAGTGTTTTTCCTTTCTTATTCGCCAAATCACTAATGTTGATCATAAGTTAGAAAAACCCAGAAACTATCTTTATCTAGTTATAATTTTAAAGCTGTTTAATAGATTTACAGACTAATCCATTGTATTTATGAGTCATATTTTGTGTATAATTTAGAGAAAGAATATTTTTTTTTAGATTCATCAGATCCTAGAAAGTAGATAGATAGAGTTTTATGAGTTATATTTTGTGTAAAATTTAGAGAAAGAATACTTTTTTAGATTTATCAGATCATAGAAAGTCGATAGAATATTTTACCAAGTCAAAGAAACAACATTGAAACGTATTGTAAAAGAAACGAATTATTGCAATTGATACTAAGCGACTACATTTTTTTTTAGTATTCTCTCTAGTTTAAATTTTGCGGACGAACGAAAATGGGATTTCGACATCACTATAGCTCGAGTTCTATTTATGATAGAAACAGATTCTTGTCTATATGGTATGGAGTTACTCATGAAGAAAAATTAAGTAAAACGCAAATAAAAAAGATTTATGAATCGGAGAGACATGCAAACGGCCAATAAATAATCACCATTTTTGACGCTATTAAAATTAGTTCAAAAACTCGATTATAGAGGGTGCTACTTTTGATAATTTTATGGAATAATTCCATATATCTCATACATTTGAATATTTTGACAGAAAAAACCCTGTACATGCAGTATTCTAACGTTTTATATTCAAATCTTATGCGATTTGAGCAATATAGAATTATTTCATGGAATTATTTGTAATAACCCCATGTAATGACAAGATTTTGAACTAATGTTTTTCTTGGTGTCATACAAAAACCCGAAAGAAGCTGAATATTCATCTGCAAATCTCACATCTGCAATTATCTGAAGTCGTTGTTTGGATCACGTTTGAACATTTATGATTGGTTTTGATCCTTTCCTTTGATAGTGGTGAGTAACAGAAGTTTTTTTCCAGCTCCGCATTTCCTATTCACATGGGTATATTTCGCTTTGTTTTTATGTCGACAAACAGTGCTCAATGTTGCTAATTGGTTGGTTGGTTGGTTGATTTTTGACGTCCGATTATCTGCGCTAGGGATATAGGACCAAGGGGGAGTGCCCTTCGTGGGGGTCTTTCTAAGGGAACCGAACCCGTGTTTACGCAAGGTTCGAAGAAAAGCACGAAAACTCCGAACGGTTAGGCCGACAGCCGCGATTGGGTTCGAACCCAGCACCTGCCGTCTACCAGTTAAGAGGTCCCAACCTCTCGGCCACTGGTGGGGCCCAATTTTGCTGAATATCTTAGGGTGGAAGATGCTGATATAATCATTTGCATTTACCTAATCTCTTTGGACTCTGGTAACAACAACAGCTTAACTATTGTATGATAGTAGTGTAGTATGATCGTAGTTGATATGATAATGGGTTTCATTGAAAAGTTGTGCGATTTAGAATTTTTTATTTTTTCTGTCAGGATAGTTTGGCAGACAATGTTTTGTTACTTTAGCATAAGGTGTTTTAAAGGACCAGTTTCAATGATCAAAGGAGACACTATTTCAATTTATTTTAATAAAGATAAAAATATTTAAAAAGCATTTTAAATCATTAAGTAAAAATACTTTCAAAAGACGTTTAAAAATCTTTTATTTAAAAAAAACCTATAAAAAAGACATTTATTGAGATAGGATTTTCAATAAAATCAAAACAATCTGATTTCGAATTCCTATATAGGGACTTTTTTATCGATTTGAAAAAAATCACTTCTCCTATGTATTTACATTTGATGTAATCCTCGAGAATATTCATAGTTAGCAAGCTGCGTTCCGTTGTCATTTATGAGATAACTCATGTGTAGTTTTAAAGTTATTTACATTATTAATTTATCTCGTATTTGGCACAAGGTGGGAAATATTTTTTCATGTGCAAACAGTGAGTATACTCGGTTGGATTTATTTGTTGCTTAAAGTAATCTGTTACATATGTATAAGAAATAAAAGAACGGGAAGTATTTTAAAAGCATAAACCTGCATAAATCACTTGGCGTATGTGAGGAGATGCGCCATCACTGCTTTGATGCGTATATAATAAGTAGAAGCAAGTGTAATAAATAAATCAAATTGATTATTTTTTATATTGGAGCTAATTTTTCTTTTATTTGATTGGTATTTTAAAACATTTTTTAAGTAAAAACAATGTAACACTTTATTTAAAAAACAGCCATTCTTAACTTTTTTTTTATTTTAGTTAAACATAAAAATAGAATATGCAGATAAGTAATAAATTTTAAAAGGCTTTTCCTAAATATATTTATTTATTTCTGGCTCAGTACAGTATATGTAGAAGTAATCGGATTCCATTTCAAATACGTAAAAATACGTAGCATTTTTTTCTTCATGGAATAAAAAAATCCATTTGGCTCGAAATATTTGTAGACTCTCTATCATTCGGAATGCATGGAATTCTGAAATAGTAAATACTGTGTGAAATTTATTCACATGCAAATAAATATCTGAGGCATACATATGAAGTATATTTATAAATATGTAGGATCAAAAAAGCATAGTTTTACTTACAATGTTACTTGTATAGTGTTATGGTCTTCACAAAGTAAAAAATCTTCCGTGTAAGAAAATGTAGATATTATTCATCGAAAAGTAGATTCTAATCCGAAAACAGAAACAGAAATTTTAATATCTTCTACGTTTTTAAAAACATATATTTAGTAACTAAAATGCATAAATTGTCTTCTACATATTGATTTTTGATTATTATAGAAACAAGCAATCTTATACTTTTACTAAATATTACACATAATTTATAGGAAGGATGTAACGAAGAACATAACAAAGTAACATAAGAAATATCTATCTAATATGTTAAGTGGACATTTAACCTTTTTAAAAATTTTGTTTCTTTAAAAAATATGTTTCAAATGAAGAATTTAGTACAGTCCAATGTTCAACTAAAAGAACCTTTTGAAAAAAAATACATATTTTATTTTATTTTTTTAATAATTAATAAAACTTTCAATGTTGTATAAATCCTTATTTCATTTTAGGAAAACTACTTGTATAGTGTTATGGTCTTCACAAAGTAAAAAATCTTCCGTGTAAGAAAATGTAGATATTATTCATCGAAAAGTAGATTCTAATCCGAAAACAGAAACAGAAATTTTAATATCTTCTACGTTTTTAAAAACATATATTTAGTAACTAAAATGCATAAATTGTCTTCTACATATTGATTTTTGATTATTATAGAAACAAGCAATCTTATACTTTTACTAAATATTACACATAATTTATAGGAAGGATGTAACGAAGAACATAACAAAGTAACATAAGAAATATCTATCTAATATGTTAAGTGGACATTTAACCTTTTTAAAAATTTTGTTTCTTTAAAAAATATGTTTCAAATGAAGAATTTAGTACAGTCCAATGTTCAACTAAAAGAACCTTTTGAAAAAAAATACATATTTTATTTTATTTTTTTAATAATTAATAAAACTTTCAATGTTGTATAAATCCTTATTTCATTTTAGGAAAATTATAATTTTATCGATTTTTAAATGTCTATTACAGAAGACTGAGCATACATTTTCGATGCATTTAATACATTTTCTTACTAATGCATATGGTGTAAAACGAGGAAATTTTACACATTTTTGTATACTTTTATTTAATTTTTAAGAAAAAACTGAAGGCCAATTTAGTGCTCATATTTAGCATGTATATGATAAAGAATAACTATAAAAATTTTAAAATCCATATCACAAATTCAAAATAAGATTTAAAGCTTTTAAACAAGAAAATGAAAATAATATAAACATGGATAGAAAGCGATTTATCTATTTTTCTTGGTAATTGGACTTTGTCTATTCACAAAATTTAAAAGAAATCGCGAAATTATCTCCATGTGGGTAAAAATGACGTGTTTAAAAATTCACAATTAAAGAGACTTCTATTTAATTTATTAAAAGAAAAATCGAATTTTGAACAAGCTTAAGGTAAACTGTCATCTTACTGAAGAGTCAGAAATTTTCTTTAATGAATTAAAAATAATAATAATAATTAAGAAACCTTTGAAGTACTTGCAGTAGAACATCACAAATTGTTTATAAGAAAATTCCAAATTACAGGTTCTGCATAAATTACGACAAATAATCATTTGAAAAATATAAATATATGTATGTTTTGCATAAAAAAGATATAAAATGACAGATAAAATTTTAATTTTCTGTATTTGTGGTTAGAAAATTAAAGTAAACTAGGCTGCTATACATTTAGTGCATCTGAAACATTTTAAGTCATATTTAAATTTCATGAGGTCTAAATAAAGATTATATGTGAATAATTGCACTTTTTAAATAATGTAGAGGGTCACAGACGATGCAAATGATGAATTTAAAAAAAAATGAAAAAGAAAGAAGAAAAACAATGCCGACATTTACATTTATTTGCCACAATATCGACAATGATTTATTTTCTTATAGAGTAATATCTTTATCAATATATTAAGAAGAAATTCACTAAGTAGTTTCTTTAAAACTAGAAAGACCGTATTTCTTGTATACCTAAAACTACCGGAGTGTGCCATGTGTTATTTATATAACACTATTCTTTAAGGGCGTTATATGTACACAATAAGTTCTTATGATTTACACAATTATTTTCATTAATTTTTAATTCAATTTAGCCTTTAAAGTGTTGCAGAATGGGAATATATACGATTAAAAAGGTTGAATTTTTAATGAATATATACGATGAAAAAGTTTGAATTTTTAATTTATGAATAGATACTTTGGCATATAGTAAAAGCTTGTATCTAATAAAAATTAACAAATATCATTAAACGTTGTTTCTACATACTATTAACATGTTAATGCACAATAAAATATAAATATGTGTAACAGTAAAATATTTTACTTGCATTATGTTATTTTCCATCGAAACAATCAGCAAAAAATGCAATGGTCTTCATTTCTCTTTTTGCAGTGCATAATCCACACAGAAATTTTAAACATTTTTCACATACAGTAATGGTCTTATTATGCAATACTGCATATGCTATTATGCTTATTATATAATGCTAGACATACAATATTTCAAGGAAAATATACAGTTCATCAAGATTAATACGCCAGTTTTCATTATTTAGTTTTGATCTTACTTCTACTTCTGTGCATTTCTTTATGATATTCAAAATTTATCATTTATGAAAAATCTTTAAGAAATCAAGGGAAAATTATTACTAATATTTCTTTTCGAGTAAGGTGTAAATCCTTACTTTTCTTTTCAAATATTTTGAATAGGTCTTCCACCAAAAGAATTTGGAGACTTTGGCTTTATTTTCCACATAGTTCCATCTTTCGATTCTTACAAAACACTTTCAATAGACAATTTATTTTCGGTAAGTACCTTCTTTTATTTTGTTCTATCCATTATCGTTGTATTTTTTCATAACGCTTTTATGAATTATTGGTGTTTTAATACTTCCTACATTGAATTTACAAGGAATATTTTCATTTATCTCACTGGATTCAGATGTTGGCATTTTGTTGACATTTTCACCAATATTTGATTCATGAATTACATAAAAAATATCATCATCATGAGACGTAATTTCGTTGCAAGGCTTATTTTCAAATTGTTCATTTGAGAATTTTATAATTTCCTCATTAGAAAGACTTTTACGGCGCGAAGCCATCATTGTACAGGCACAAAGATCGAATGAGACTGACAGACTATTATGTTTTTTATTATTTTTTCTTCCAATTAAAACTGCAAAATAATATTTTTAATTAAATTTACTCATAATAGAGATAAGAACATTCCAAATTGCTAGATACAATAGCTTGAAATGACATAAAAACTCGACTTACTCCTTGTACCTGATTTGCAGGTGCATGGCAAATCTGTGAACACCCCCCCCCCCCTCACCCTTTTCATGAATAGCAGGGGAAGTAGATTCCCTTACATTATCATTTTATTACTAAAGCATGTAAAGTTGAAAACTCTATTGAAATAAAAGAAAATGCTGTAATCTTGATTGGGTCAGCTGTGATCCACCGTGGTAGTTCTAAGTATACACACGCATGTAGATAAAAATGTATGCATTCGATTTCAACTAAACTTGTGTTCAGGCATTATGAGGAATATTTTGAAAAAGTCAAGCAATTTCACAATTTTATTCTGAAAAATAACAATGAAACGAGCACAAAAGTACGCCTTGGGTCACAGTTGATCCGCCACGGTAATACTAGTAATAAACCTAATCAAAAAGGAAGAGAAGAAAGAAAATGAGAGATTTATCTTTAAAAATAATGTCTGAAAAAATCGAAAAACATTCATACCAAAACAGTATAACTTATATAAATATTTAAGAATGTTAAAGATTTAAATCAATTCAGACATTATTCCTTCGTTTGAAAACATACACACAATTAGAAAACTAATGTATGTTCAAGAAGTGCACTTAACTTTTAAGAACAGTGCACAAACAATCTTTTGGTTAGAGATTAAAAAATTATTGAAAATATATGAATTATTAATTCAGCCTGAAAGAAAATGTAAGAACAATTCAAATACATCAGATTCATTAATTTGTACGCATCTCTAGTTCAACCGTTTCCTACCTTAGTTTCAGCGTGCCTGCTGGGTTTAAGCAAATTCAATATCTGCAATGTAAATAATCGTAAAAATTCTGAAATACAACCTTTATCAATTAAAATTTGAACAGTCATCTTAATTTTAACCGAAAATCAAATGTTACTTATGAGATCTATGAGTACTTACAAAACATTTTTATTAATACTGAAATATGTCAAAAACAAATTCAGTATTAATATAGTATTAGTGATACATAGCAAATATATTTCATGCTGTAAAAATAAAAGATTCCGCAATATTATTGTAACATTCATGCCATTAAAAATCTATTAAGCATAAAACTTGTACAAAAAAATCTTATTCTGAATTTCTTAAAATAAAATAAAATTTATGTTACTTTTATATGTAACATATATAAAAATCATTGCTATTACAATAAATAAGTAAAAAGATAAATGTGATAATGATCTTATTTTATTGAATTTTACAAAGGCCCATTATGGGGTTTATCTTTTATACATTTGAGCAAATGAAATGAGTCTTCTTTTACGTATTTACAGCAAAAATAAATCAAGACTATCCATCAAACCAATAAACCGTTCGCTTCTATATCAAAGACGGATTACCCCATGTGACATGACATTTTCACCTAGAAATGATTAATGACAGATAAATTACCATAACAACCTTTGAATGCTTGACAGAAAATGAAGTTGGAAAAATAAGTCAATTAAAAAAGTTGGCAGTAACAAAGTGATAATGTATCAAACGAAATTTATTGTCCATTTTTAGATAAATGTCATCATTATAAACAGGTACTGTATGTTTCCAATGGTACTGTTCTATTTTTTTTAATAAGAACATGTACAAAAAATACTATACATTAGAAAAATCAATCCATATAAAATATGTTTCAAAGATTAATTTTTATTAAGACTTCCGTAGTATAAATTTATTATGATTATAATATATATATAAATGTTACAAATTTCATTTTCAATGCCTAATATACCATAGTAAATTTCATTAACATACAATATGTTTCTAAAGCCATGGTACATTTTTGCTTTTCACTAATGTTGGCATTTTTAAGACAATACAAATAACAAAGTTTCGTTTATAAAAACAAATATATTTTTTTGTGACTGTTAAAATGAGAAAAAAAACTTTGTGCAAAATATCTCACATTTAAAAAAATAAATTTTAAATGTATTATTTAAACAATCTTTTTATACAATTGTTAAAAAATACCATGAAACTAAAACTCTGTATGCTTAAATTATTTTACACTAGTTTATTATCAAATGTTTAACTGATCGTATTGAATCAAACACAAAAACGGACATTAGATGTCCTAATAGCAGCTGAATTGGCTCCTGTTTTCACAAGTTAAAGGATAATAAATTTAAACCGCTTTAAAAGACGATCGCTACTGGGTTTTAAATCATAAATTATTTTTCAGTAACTTAGTGCTTATGTTCGAGATAATGGTTGTAACAATCAAAAAATAATTTGTGATTATCCACCTTCATTAAAGTTGATAAGTTGTTTATTTCAGATGTGACGTTCAGAAAAATCATTTTCGAAAGACTATTAATTCTGTATATCAAGATGTAATTGATCACTCATCCCTTATGCAATGGTGCAATGGTATATTGCTTGTGGCGCAACTTGAAAGATATCAAGATACCATGCGTAATTTTTTCCGAAAACAATCATGTTAAAGAAAATAATCAAAATATACTTCTTAAATCAAAATTGCGAATGATAAAATTATCAGTAGATCACAATATTTAAATAGCAAAATGGAGGGACGAGATCATGCTTCTGGACTTTTCTGCTACAAGTACCTAATCAAAGTGAGTATAGTAACAGATTCACTGAATATGATGTATGATATCGTTTTTGGCACAGGATTTCAGCCTCCAAGCTTGCATCACATTCATTTTGATTTATTTTTATGTTTACCATAGTTCATTTCTAATTTTTTTCCTTGTGAAACCTATTTGTAAATACTTAAAAGAAGAAAAGGCATCATGCTAACAAAGTCATTTCTTTTTGTAGTGCTACCATACAGTGCATACAGTGCATACAGTGCTACCATACACAAATGCCAGATTTAACTTGGTCAAAAGCTGCTACTGGCATTAGCCTAAAGGAATTCTCCCATTAATTAAATTATATCACAAAATGATGTTTTCATGGAAGGCTGGAGCGCTTTTCGCTTAAATGGGACCAAATCATAAGATTGGGAGTCTTTGAAGACAAATTAACATTTGAGAATTACATAAATCAACTGATGACTGAATTTACACTTTAAAATCAAGATTCCATGAATGCTGTTTGAAATTTACTTTTTATACTTCTAAACTGTAAAAATGAAAATAAAACATTTTTGTTTCTTTTAAAATTTTATTTTATAATAATGTGTATTCGACTCCATGTTCTGACATTTCGGCAAGAAAGACACCTAAGTAACGATCACTATGGTTAATCTGTATATAGCCCTCATTTCATTGTTGAAATTGCATTTTAAATGGTGCGAAAAAAGTTTTAAATAGGATTTTGGGCATCAGGTATACAATTTTTTTAATGATTTTGTTGTGGTTAAAGGAAAAGTCATTTGATGGACAAGCAATGTCTAAGGGGGGGGGGATTAGCACAAAAAACAAGTAAATTTAAAAATGTAAATACAGAAAAAAATTATAAAAAATATGTTTAAAAAAACATTAGATAATTCCCTGAATTATTTTTTAATTTAGATTGCGCACTTATGTCCAAAGTTACAATTTTTTAATAGTTTTTAGAAGTCAATAATAACTTAAAATCTTATGTGAAATAAAATATTTTGAGGCAAATTTATTGGGTTTTTTTTTCGTTGAATAGGGTTTGAATTTTTTTATCTCAATATTTTTTTTACTTGAAAATTCAACTTTCTTTCACACGAAATAAAACAGAGGAATCTTAGAAAATGAAAATAAATTGTTCATATTTAAAATACATAGTAATGAAACTTCTTTAAATATTATGTAAATGATTTTGTAAGAGGCTAAATATATATATGTGTGTCTGTATGTATGCATATTTGAAGGATGTTTGTATTTCAAGTTTCTCTCAAATCCATCATGAATCAGAATATTTCATGTAATGTAGTTTTTGTGAAAAGGATAATCGATGAATTATTCATCAAAAACAATGCCGACATTAATCAATATGTCTTAAAATAAAACTTTATATGCATCGTTATTTTATAGAAGCTGTAGGACTGTCGCTTGAATTATTTAAATTTAACTGTTGCTATAAATACACATTTATTTTTGTCAGCCAACAATTATAAAGCTTTTTAAGAAAAAAAAATTTAACAGAATATTTTTTATGCATTTCCAAGAAAAACTTTTTTTGTTTTAAGTAATCAAGATTATTAATAATTATCAAGAAGGAGCTTGGTGTAAAATAATTAGAAATGTTAAAGTATCAGCGTTAAAAGCACCAATTATATTAACTCATAATCATGCCGATATAGCTTACCATCCTCAGTGCTAAGGAAGTCCGAAATTTACTCACAAATATAGGAGAGATGGAGGATTCAAGTTGAAGGTTTAATAACCAACAGGAAAGCAGGTGATTCCATACAATAGCCAATAAGAAAATGCATGAAAAAAGGAACCAAAATAGTAAGAAAAGAGTACACGAATAAAACCCTTAAGAAAATGAGATTTTTTATGTATTATTTGAAGCAATATTTTAAACGAGAAATAGCAAATTCAAAATTTCCAATACATATTGGCAAAATGTTTGTAAATATGAAATGCTTCAAAGAAGTTAACTTCATAAATGAATGTAAGTTTAGCGATTATTTTAACCTAATTGAAGTCAAAAGTACGATTCAACTGCCAGCAATATTTTGCAATAGAGGATTTATTCATTTATTATTTCTTAAAGTACATTGTTGATGTTCTTTAATGCATTTTTTAGGAACATTTAGTTTGTCCAGAATAGAAAAGTCCGCAATGGCAATTAACGTTCTAGATACCACATGAATTGAATTCTTCTATAGGATATCTGAGTTTGAAAACGGTGAGTTCACTGGTAGGGGCAAAAATTGTTTTGAAGTCATGCTGTCTAAGCATCTTCGCAATGGTAAAATTTGATTTTAGTAAGAAATGTAACGCAGTGCTAACATTGGAAAAAAAGAAGATTGGAGTGAGTGTGTGGAACAAGTGGGCTGTCGTTTAAATAGAGCAGTATCAATTATAGAAGGCTCGTAAACTTTATCCATGGCAATGACTTTAATTTATTGAATTTCATTATTAAATGACTGAGAATCAAGACAAATACGCATGGCATGATTATTAAAGAGAGAGATTATATATACATAATATAGATGAGAACCCAAGAAGCCAAGGGGTATAAATGACAAAATTGAAAAAAATGAACTAAGCGCACAGAAGACTTGAATATATGTTTTTTTTTACTTTTCAGGTAAAGAAATATAAATGATCTTATGATTATTTGCTGTGTTATAGAAAGAAACCACTTTTTCAGAAAATTAAATGATTTTTCTCTAATAATAAAAAAAATAGTTTACATTTTGCCATAAGAATTTAAAAAGAAATATAACATAAGCAAAATAATATTGTTTATCGTTTCAATGAATTGTCTAAAAGTTGCTATTGAATTGTTCTTTCATGTGATATTACCTTTTTCTTAATGTTTTCTGCGATGTAACACTTGTCTGCCACTAGGCCATAACACTTTTATTGGAAATAGATCTGAGTAAAAGTATTGCGTTAGAAATAATTACCATAAGAATTATTTTCTTTGGAGACAAGAAGTGCTAAAAGATTTATCTTACCTATATTATTTAACTTGTATGTATATATTTTACATAAAAACTGTTAATGTTCTAAACTTTTCATGTTAAAACTTTTCATGTCAACGCAAGGTTTTAAGAAATGAGTCAGAATGGTTTCCTTAATAGAGATCATTAGTGGGTCAATTACATACAAATTAACTGAATGGTATAAGCATTATTTTAAGTGTGTTTTTATCTATATAAATATTTTTTTATTGTGTAAGAACTCAAATTTTAAATGGTAATGCAAAAATTATAAATATACTTTTCAAACGGCGCAAAATAAAGAAGTCAACTCATGCGAAATATACCTGCATGTCAGTTGATGAAATCATACATTAAAAAAATGCCAGTTTGAAAAGTAAAGTATCATGTGCATATGTCATTAGTTAGATGCTGATAATACATTTCTACACCTGAAAACATATTTTTAACGACATAAACGGAAATTTAATAACGGCAACAACAGCAACAAATCAAGGTTTCAGAAGATTAATATTTAGATTAAAATTTGTGTACATAATTTTAAAGTTTTGAAATTATACTTTTTGAAAATAGGTTATTAGTAGGTAGACAAATGCAAACTACATACGTAATTTCAATTCTAAAAGTAATAAAACAATTTTTTGAATGATTTTTTTCTGTCATTTTAGATTCTTGTAATTATAAAATTTGCTTGTGGTGCCATATATGTATTTATTAATATAAGAACTCCAAATCTCATCGAAATACAATCTTCCATTTGATGCACCACATTTACCGAAATGCAAATTAGCATTTCCCTGATTTGAAGCACATGCTAGAGAAAAGATTAAATGTATTTTGAGACTGCGACAATATTGAGAAACAATTTTTAAGACTTATGTTGTATTGAGGCTAAAACTATTAAAATTACATGAAATGATTCAAATATGATTCCTATACCTTATGTATAAAGCATCGTATATTAAAAATTGCCTATTTTACATATTTCCTCAAAACTTGAAAGCTATTGGTTGAAAGTAAACGTAGAAAAATTGAGGCGTTTTTTCAGTGTGCTGTTTGTAAAGTTGAAGGAAAAAACGACAAGATACATATAAAAGATGATTCAACTTACGACAGTTACAAACGGAGACATCTACAGCTATACATATGCAAGTTTTAGTGCACTTTATAGCAACATAGCTAATGTCAAAATTTTGAATAATTGAACATGATGTGAAACTTATAAGAGACACACTGTAAAAAATGAATAAATAAAAATTCAGTTCTCCATACATATAATTTGCAGGGATGTGCATACTAAAATTTTATCTGTTAAAAAAATTACAGCAGCTTTTAGAGAACAAGTAAGTATTCGCTCAATATATTGCAAATATCTTTCTGAATTTTTTCTATATTTGAATGCCTTTTTTTGGTGAGTTGCACCATGCACCACGAAATTGTCTCTAAAAAATGGAAAACAAATATATATTGACATTGCAATTGCACTATATTATTTTTATTGCATTTTGTCAAACTGTATAAAACTGACATAAAATTTGGCAAAAAGCCTTACATGATATAAACAAAAATTATACGAAAATTGTCTGAACATTGAAAATAAAGTTATGATGAAAGAAAATCTCCATGACTGTGCATTCTGTTATTGCATAAAATAATTTATACAATTTAAATCATCCATATACGCAGCCATATCATAATCTAAAGTCATAGATCATTTCGTTTATTTTATTTTCAAAGGTGATCACAGGCATTATTATTTTTCTTTGATTTTTTGTTGGCCCCCTAATAGTCCTGATTATACAGCCGCTACTAAATATTAAGTGGAACATATTCTTCATATTTCTGAAATTCCAGAAAATCCCACAAATATATCTTTAAATATTCAAAACAATGTCTGAAATTGAAGGTGTTCGGTCATTAATAGCCATACAGTGTATATTCCTAACATGTTACATACATAAGATTTAAATACGAAGTAACAAAATGATTAATAACGACTTTACTATTAATAATGACATTTGTTAACAATTACATTAAACTTTTTTTTATTAGTATGCGCTTAGATATTATGAAATTCAAAACAATACTTAATAAAATGTCAGAAATACTCTTACAAAAGACAAAAATCTAAACAGATGTTCGTATAACAATAAAACCAACTGTATAAAAAAAACATTGCATTAATATTAGCGCTACATACAATGAAATCGATCAAAGCAATTTAATTCTATCTTGGAATTGTTATTTTAAACTCTTTTACGCTATAATTCACTTTCTTATTTTATTTAACTACATTCCACTTTTATTTTCTTTGGTATTTATTAAAACGAAAGAATTTTGCAAATGACTAAGAAACACATTAAAAGACCAAAAAATTATCCATTTTTCTTTTTAATGGGATGAAATGGTGCTTAAATAAATGCACTTTCAAATGCTTCAAAATTGCATTGCAAACAAATGTATGAAGACACGCTGCAGGAATAGTAAAAAGTTCTTACAAAAACATTTTAATCGATCAAAAATTAAACTTTACACAATTTTCTTCTATTAAACATTCTTATTTTCAAAGATATTTGGAAAGTTTGTATGGTATTTTTTTTTATAAAAAACAGGAAAATATTTACATTCATTATTCTGCAAGACTACTTAAATATGACTAAAAAATATTTTTAAAATTTAATTTCCTTGATTAATATTCCTGAAACGAATGTTTAAATTTGGTTTATGTATGAAAGTACCAGATTAAAATTTCAATTAAATTTAAAGGCTTTAAATAATTTTATTAAATAACAGTATTTGTCTTTCTTGTTCTGATTCGTTATTTGTATTTAAATAAAAAGAAACAAAATTGAAAGACAATTTACCTTCATAAATCTAAAATTCAATCAAATAAGGCTGGCAGTTCTGCGATTAGGAAAAAGTAAGATTATTTTAAACATAAAACACAAGGATATTCATTTTTGTTAGAGTATATTGAAAGTATATTTAAAAGCATTTATTGGGAAATATTCTTATACTGCTGCTTGACTGGATATAAAATGAAGACTTCAAAAATCAAGGGTAACAAGTGAAAAAAAAAATTGATTTAAAGTAAATTGAGTTTAAAGATAATTGACGTTAATTTTGGACGTTAATAACACTTGACTGAATTGAAATAAGAAACTACCGCTTATTCCATTGTGGTCTTTGAACTCTTATATCAATAATTGTAAAGATAGAGTACAATTTTATGGAAATTTACAATTAATCAATATTGATTATTATTCGACAAATATAGTTTACTTCTAGAACGCAACACATAATTATAAAATGACCATTTCTTTATCTGAAAAGACAAAAGCACATTTTCAGATCGTTTTTGCACTCAGTTGAAGTTTTTCAATTTTGTGACTTATACCACTTGGATTCTGGGTTTCCTCATATAAAAAATTCATTGAGGCATTCAAGTATTTACAATAGTCAACATGTAGCGTATGCGTTATATTTTTAAAGTATTAAAATATTGCAGGTATTTCGATGCGATGTAAATAGAAGTATATATATATATTTTTTTTTTTTTACTTTTAAAATTTGCAAACGTATTGGGAAAAATAGAAGAAAAAAGTATCAGACAGATCATTCCAGTTTCAGTGAAAGCTTTTCTAGAAGCTATAAATATTCTTTGATTGGGGTAAATACGTTTCCCCATTTTTATGCTACTAGTTTAAAAACAGTTGCATTTCGAAAGAAATAAACTTAAATATTAGTTTATACTAATTGGCAACAAGAATCTATTTTTATATTGTCTAAATTTATATTCAATTTGAAACTTATATTAGATGTTAGCACTAAACATTTTTTTTACATATATTTGATGATTATTTGTATTTCTAGCAAATTCTGAAGACACTTCTTAGAAGCAAAAAAAATGTGTGTTTCAAATTTAATCAGCAAGTATTCGGTCATTTTAATCGTAGAAGAATACAATATCTGTTGTCTTTTTTTTAGTGCCATGGAATATTTCTATCAAAATAAAACTTATTGGGCCAGGAGATAGAATAAGAAGATTAAATTTCGTATTTTTTTATGAAATTCTTTTATTGACCTAAATCGATTTAAAAATACTTCCGTACTATTTGATTATTCGTTGACCGGTTTTGCCGAATTATAAAAATCGTCATTATATAGAAATTGGCATTTTTTTTTTTTTTTTTTTTTTTTAACAGCAGAAAGACATTATTAAACACTAATAAAAAAATACAGATAAAATGTCGAATTAAAAATCACTTGATGATAAAACATACATATGTAAAGTATATAATGTCAAGTGAATGTGTCATATATAATAATATATTTTTGGCAAATATTATCTATTTTTTTCACTTTGCGACAGTTTACCGAAGTAATACTAATACTTCGGTACATTTTTTGGAACTATACGCTTATGATTAATGGTTTAAAAAATAGGAATTGGTCATTATTTAGAGTGGAGATTCTGAAAATTTATATAAATATACATAAACAATACACTTGCAATACATAAACAAACATGTTTTTTTTCCCTGAAATTATCTATTTTATTAGCAATTGTTCTAAGTATTGATATCAATTAAGTAAATAAAACTTGTACGCAATTACTATGAATAAATAAATTAAGTAAACTAACGTAGTGCAGATTTTGAAGAATATGTTTAGTATTTAATTTTATTTAACAGCTGATAAACTAAAGTTCTTAATGGAGAAGTAAACATACTTTTTGAAAAGTAGCAAATTTACACAACGCTTGAACAAGTTTGACGTACATAATTTTCTCAAGTATTAACTCATTAAGCTTGTTGCTTTTATTTTGAGAATAGATATTACTTTAGGTTACATATTTTTATTCTAAATAATTACTTCCTAATAGTTAATTAAATTTCTATTATTGGGCAAGTACATGCTTTTATATTGCCTGAATTTTTATTTATCGAAATAAGCAAAGTTATGACAAAAAATGTATAATATGCCAAAAAATTGGTAAAATGAATTATGTAACAATCATCAAGCCTAGCGCAGTGACGCTAAAATACTTTCAAGCTATTATTAAACGAATTGTAATGATTTCTTTCCATATTCACCATTTGTATCTATATACTTTTAGAAAATTTGTTGTTTTGCCTAACTAAATTTCTTTCTACATATCCAATTTTATGTGCATTTTTTCCCTAAGATAACACATTCAGTTTTGGAGCCAATTCCAGAAGTGATATCTTATCGTGATAATACACATTTTTCACAGTTAGGCCGATAATAATTTTAATTATCTGATTGAGATTTCACTTCCAATTTTCATACTTCGATTTATGCTTTCATTCTTTTCATCCTTTATTAGTTAGTATTCAAACTCTCACATTTTATCTAATTATTTTTTATGTAAGTATTATGTAAAAAAAAAGCATTTGTTTTATAACATATGCTTTAAATCAACTTCATAAAATTGCACAATAAGATTTTTTACCTATTTTAAAATTATTACATTTTTATTAGAAGTTATATCATTTCTCTTTTATTGTGTCAATATTTTTTTCAGTTAAGACTGAACTACTAATAAGATATTTAATTTAATTATTTGATTAAAATTTCAATTTCATTATTCATCCTGTGATAGTTTATATCTAGTATTCAACAACTCAAGTTTTATATAACTATTTGAATATCTAAGTATTTACAAAAAAAATTTTTGTTTAATTACCTTCATAGTACCTTCATAATACCTTCAAAATACCCTTTAATAACCTTTAAACACCTTTCAGCTTCATAAATACATGTTACATAACACATTCATTCGTGTATACAGTTTAATACAAAAAAAAATTCTGGGTGTTTATTTAAAATTTTATTCATATGTAGATTAAGCGGTCTGGCAGACCGCTCACATTTTTGTCACAGCAGTTAAGGGTTAACAGTGCATCTTATTTCAGAAAATGTTTAATGCCAATTTCTAATGTTTCATAACTGTGCAAAAATTTTTAATTAGTAAATATTCCTATTTTTGAATTCGTATTTTTTTTTCAAATACCATTCTAAATATTATTTAATCTCAACTTTTTTCTCATTAAATAGAACGAACATATATTTACTCGGCAGATATTTGAAAAATGTTCGAAATTGCATTGCTATTCACTTATTAGTTTTAATTTATGATAATCTATCAACAGACAAATATTATTATTGAGTTTTCACATTTATGGAAAAGAAATAACATTAATGGAAACTGATTTAAACTCGTGTTTTTCTTTTGTTTTTATTGTTTGCTAGTATTTTTTTACTTCGAAACAAGTAATATTTGACATAGATAGAGCAAAAACATTAAAAAAATATATTAAAATCGCTTCAGTAATTTTCGGTATTAGTTCATCAGCATCTAGCTCTTTCATATGTGAATTCTCAACTAATCTCTTTCCTTAAATTATAAGCAAGTCTAACTATATATCGTTTATTTTATTTCCGTTGAAATTCAGATGTTCACATTTCATTTTATCTCGACCTGACTCATTGATCCCTGATATTGACGGAGAATAAAGAAAAGTACATTTTCCATATAACGAAAATATTCTGATATGTCTGCAAGCAGCAATATTTCCGTACATTGAAAAAAGTATATCTAAGAATGAAATTATTCAAATATGAATTACTATTGCATGGCACATATGAAGTTTTTGCAAAGAAAATCTTGATTCCTATGTTAGATTTAGATTTGATTAATATTTTTCATACTATGTTATTACCAATTTGCTGTTTTACTGAAAACGTTAAATATTTCAGCATGAAAAAACACAAATATCAAGTCAAATAAACATTACACATAAAAAATGGAAACTATATCTTGAAACTGTAAAATATTTACATAACTTTACATTAAATTTAATGGGCAGAATTTTGTTAATTTTAATTCATTTGGCTTTCTTTTCTTTATTTCAAGGAATGCCTCAATCATGCTCTTATTTTTATAACTTTGTTCTTTTTAAAAACAGTTAATGATCTTAGGCCACTAAGCAGCTGCGTGTTCTCATAATGAATGCAAATTTAAATTAATATCGGATGAAGGAAACTATTGCAAACATATTTAGTTACTAATAAAATACTTATTCTAATAAATGAATTAATTATCATTAGCATATCATAAAAAAGTATAATTATGTTTAAGTGTAATTTTTCGAGTTAGAAACAAATTCACTATAAAAGCTTGTTAAGCCTTTATTAATTTAATGCTAATTAAATTTTGAAATATAGACAATAATAAAAAGTAAAATAGAAAAATATTTTCTTAATATAAATGATGAATTTATTTTTGTTAAAGTTACCTTTTGAGATTAATTAAGCATTTGAAAACAATATTCATCATGAAATGCGTTTGCTTTTATAACTATGATGTTGTTTATTTTCTAAAAAGCTGTATTTCTATTAATTCAAATATATATATATCTACCTATGTATCTATCTATATTATAGAGAACAAACATATCTGTGCTTAAGAAATATGTCATTTTTTGAATGGCAATATCCAGTGAAATTTCTGTTTTGCAATTTTCACTACCACAAATGTTTAAACTCCTAGCTATCGCACATTTTCAATATTTACACCTTCGTTAAGAGAAAAAAAATATTTTTAATTAAAATTTGTTAGAAAAATGTATTTCACTTTGTTTCTGGGACATTAATTTTTTTAAGTTTTTAGTTAAGTTTAGTGAAGTTTTTACTTCTAATGGTGGGAACTTTAGGACAGACAGTCAGGCTGATATTGTAATAATAATAATAATAAACCTAGGCCAAAATGATGACTTTTATTGTGATAACAAATAATTTTCAGATATTTTTTATAAGTATATAGCGCAATATTAAACATTTTAAATTTTTAAATTACAAAACATCAATACAATTACTTTAATTTTTAACCGACTTCCAAAAAGGAGAGGAGGTTATCAATTCAACGCGTATGTATTTTTTTATGTATGTTCACCGATCACTCCGAAACTATCCAACCAATTAACTTGATTTTGGTGTTAAATGAGAGAGCTTGCTCTCGAATTGGTACCACTTCCGTTTCATAGAAATTGGTTCAGTATTTTTTTAGTAATTAGGCAAAAACTAATAAAATTAGTGATTTCTCGCAAATCAGTAGTAATATGGATGTCGAATAAACTTACCGATGCCGAGATGGCCGAGCGGTCTAAGGCGCTTGATTTAAGATCTGGTTTTCAAAAGGCAGCGTGGGTTCGAACCCCACTCCTGACGTACGTGTATACGATAATCTTTTCCGTATCATAATTTTTAAATATATATTTAACAAGTTAAATACTAATTATGCTATTAGGAATATTATGTATTTAACCGTTACCACAGAGTATCAGAGATTTATTATTAACTCAATACTTTATCAGTGAAAGAGTACTCAAAAAAAGAATAGACTTGCGAAAAGTAACATGACATTGACTAAGTTCTCTGAAGGGAATGAAGTCCGGACAGCCGATCGGTCTAAGGCACCAGATTTAATCTCTGGTTTTGAAAGAGAGTGTCGGTTCGAACCTCGCTCCTGACATACGTGTATAGCATACAAATATATTTTCCGTCTTATGTATATTTTTAAATGACTTCAAAAAAGAAGAGGATGTTATCAATTCGGCGCGAATGTATTTTTTTACTATGTATATTCACCGATTACTCCGAAACTATCCAACCGATTAATTTGTTTTTTGTATTAAATGAAAGAGGCTACTCTTCCATTGGTACTTCTTCCATTTCATTGAAATTGGTACAGTACTTTTTTAGTAATTAAGTAAAAACTAATAAAATTAGTGATTTCTCGCAAACTAAAAGTAACATGGACGATGACGAAGCTCGCCGAATGGAGTGCAGTCACGTGGCTGAGAGGTGTAAGACAGAAGATTTGATTTCTGGTTATTGAAAGAGATCGTTGGTTCGAACCCCACTCCTGACATACGTGTATGGTTTACAGTGATTTTTCCCGTATTATAATTTTTATTAACTGACTTCAAAAAATCGTTAACTTTTAACTAAAAAGAGAAAAATAAACTTTTCTACCAAAAATTGAACCGACTTCAAAAGCTACTGCAAAGTGAAAAATAATTCTTTTACAGAATAGTATTAAGAAATTAAATTAAGAGCATAGTATTTATCATGCGTATTATTATATTTATATAGATTAATTTGATTTTTTGAAGTCGGTGCCAGCCAAGCCAAGTTCAAAATTAAAATTAATTATCCAATGCAAATCGTAAAATAACTCGTAGATACTTGGATGCGTGTCTATTGGAAAATTACATGTAACTTGGATAAAATAAATTACAACACTGTGAAAGAAAAGCTTGTAAATGTTACAGATTCTGCGTTGGCTGCAGGCGGAGTGTCAGTCACTTTTGTTGTAAAATACGGAGATTTTTTTCCATCAATTTATTTTCTAATTTTCAAAAGACCGATGATATTTAAAATAATTCAAGGGACATCCAAAGTAAAAATTGAGCTCATATTTTCACGAGCACCCCGCGGCTAATAACAACGCGACTATCTCCAGACTTGACAAATTTTAAGGTAATCGTAAAGAATGCAGCCTTCAAATTTTACATAAACCCTGATGAAAACCAAGGAGCTAGTACATTTTGTTGTAACATACATTTTTTGTAAGAAAATATTTATATGTAAATGACAAAAATAAATTTATCAATTTCAATGAGAAAAAATAAATTTATATAAAAAAGGAAATATGTAAGTACTTACTTTTTAAATCTATATTAATAGTGATATTGTATATGGTATATAATATAAGAATAATTCTTCATTTAGTTTATTTAAAAAATCTTTTGAAATAGCACAAATTAAAAAGGAAAATAAATATGAATTTTGTCAGCCTTACCCATATCCTTAACACTCATATTCCTAAGCACATATACATATTGTAAGGGAATAATATGGCATGACTTACTGGTTTTTATTTTATTTCAATACTATTCGATCTTTGTCTTATCTCCAATTCTTTTATTTTGTTTTCCTGGTTCCATAGCATATTCCACCGTTTAAATTGGTTACTTATTTGTTTACTTTCGATTTGATCATCTTACGTGTGCGTTCATGGTCGTTTTCTTCCGTTTGATCGCGATTTGCGATCTTCGCAAATCGCAACTTACGAGTAGCCGTATCTCCCTTTCGCAAAGCAGGAACGCTTTCGCTCAACTTCTGCAGACGCAAAGGGGCGTTGTCGTCTGGCGATATCTGGAATCGCGAGGGGTATTTAAATCAGTCGGTTTGTTTTGACGGCGGGTGGTTTGACGATGTTGTGGGCTAGTAAAGGCCGTTTGTTGTCATAAATACTAGTTATGGAAGGTTCAATTGCAGTTTATCTTAGATAGTGAAAGATAGTGTTTTTTTTAAACAAACTTCTGTTAGTTAATAGCGGGAATGTGATGATGAATATGTTGCTGCCATGAACTGTGTTAACATCCAAGGTTTTTTATTTTCTTTGAACTATTCCTGGACTTTACTTGTTCGTCATCGTCCGTTTTGAGAATTGCTTTTTCCAGTGATGCCATGGTGAGTTGTTCGTTTTGCAAACCTGTACTGGTCTTTTAAACTTTACCTTACGTCATGCCGTTTAAATTAATTAAGTGCTTTTATCATGTTAAGGTATTACTCTAATTCTATGGATAATATAATTTCAGAAATTATTGTTTTTGATTGATTTTACCAGATATAATTTTCTCTTTGTTTATTATTTCATATATACATATATTTTAATTTGAATATGTTTTTTTTGAAAAATAAACGTTAGGTTATATTTTAATCAAATGCTTCTTTACTGACTTTATAACGCAATCACACATATTGCCAATATTTTTTCAGGTTACCATTTTTTATTTTTTTTTCAACCTCTGCTTAAATTTTATTTAATTTTAGAACGGTTCTGGCCTCAGAACCAATCACGGGTTATGGGCCGAAGCGACTACGCTTTTTAACCTGTTATGGTGGCCATAACCTTCGTTGGCAATATCTTAAATTAGTGGTAGCATGCGGCCATTAGACCTCCAAGCGATTTCTAGTGGGGGGGCCGCAATAGCATTTGTATTTTAATTTATAATCATATCTAATTATTCTAGTATAAAATAGAAAGGTTTTTTGGTAAAAAATTTTTTTTGTCGTACTATTTGACTGTTTTAGAGTACGTTTTTTTTTGAAAAAAAATTTTCTTTTCCTTTCTGTTTAAATTTAATTAAGAGCATGGCAATGACCAACGTACAGGTTAGCATAAACAAATTGAACTCTCACAATTATGCAACCTGGGCAGCGGATGTCAAATACCTGCTGCTCGACAAGAATGCTTGGGGCATCGTAAATGGTACCGAAGAGGCTCCGAATACCAGTGATGCAGTAGCAACAAAAGACTATCAGGCACGGCTCAGGTCAGCACTATCCATAGTATACCTAAACGTCGAAAATGAGTTCCGGAGGATAATTGAAAACATCGATGACCCTCATGAAGCGTGGACAAAGCTGAAGACCCACTTTCAACCTGACAACCGTGCACGTCACATGCAGTTGTTTGGCGAGATCCTGTCCTGCAGAATACAGCCTGACGAGCCAGTCGATATGTTTGCTGCACGCCTACAGAGACTTGCTGATCAGCTGGCTGCCATGAATGAGCCGATAAAGGAAATTTATCTGACATTCCAGTTGTTGAGATGGCTCCCTAAAAAGTTTGACAATCTCGTCCAGGGAATCTTGCGATGGCCCGAACAGCAGTTCAAATTTAAAGATGTCCTGACCGAGCTGGTGGCCGAGGAATCCCGCATCAAATTATGTGAAGAAGACAGAGGTGACCTGGTCCAATCCCATTTTTCTCGAGCTCGCACACCCAAGAGGTCCGTATATAAGCCTAAGTTCAAGGGAAGGTGCCATAGGTGTGGCCAAGCCGGCCATGTGCTTCGACAGTGTAAATTGCCTCAACAATCTTCCAATCCCGAATCCTGCCTCCATACCACTTCCAGAGACTCCTCAAACTCCTCGTTCCAGAACTCCTCGGTGTCCAGAGGTTCATCAGTGTCCAGTCCAGTTCGAGTCCAACCCAGTTCGAGTAATTCCAGACTTAGCAGAGATGTGCATCGAAAGAGAACCAGAAACCAACGTCAACGTAAGCCAACAGGCCAGGTAAATTACCTCATTCAGTCTAATCTTAGTAATATTAAATGTGGTGGAGACGCCTGGGTCTTTGACACAGGTGCCTCCCACCACTTTTGCAAAGATAAAAACCTGTATGTAAAATTTAAACCTTTGCAAAATGAGGAGTTGGCTGTTGCCGTTGACGGAGCAACTTTTCCTATTGAAGGAACTGGTCTAGTGGACTTAAAAATAAATGGGGAAATGGTTCGCTTCGGCGATGTTATGTATTGCCCAAGTTTAAGGCACAATTTGATATCTGGCCCTAGGCTTGATAAAACTGGTGCCAAGTTCAGAGGAGGTGAGGGCAGGGTTAGAGCATATCGTGACAGTGGTACCCTATTTCGTGCTTTTCTTAAAGATGGCATTTACTGCCTGTACCCAGATCCTAGCCCTAAAAATAAAACTAAAACTCAAAATAGTCAAAGTCCTAAAAAGGTGCGTTTTCAAGCCTCTACTGTCCAGAAGGACGACTTTAAGTTATGGCATAGACGTTTCGGACACATTAGCTCCACTTTAATCGAACATACTGTTAAATGTAATGGTGTAAGGGGCTTACCACCTATTAAAAGTAAAGACTTTGAATGTGAGACATGTAAAATTAACAAACACAGGCGAACTTCCTTCCGTCCCATAAATCAAATAAGATCAAAACGACCCCTTGAATTACTTCATACTGACTTGTGGGGACCGACACAAATAACAGATAGAAACGGTGAAAAGTACTTTTTAACCATAACTGACGACTTCTCACGTAAAGTATCAGTCTACCCCTTATGTAACAAATCACAAGTATTCAAGGTGTTCACTAATCACGTAAAAAGAGCTGAAAGATTTTTAGGCACTAAGGTAAAAGAAGTCCGTAGCGACAATGGGCGGGAGTTTGACAATGAAGCATTTAAAAGATACTTTGAGGAAAACGGGATACACCATGAGTTTACCAACGTGTATTCTCCGGAACAAAATGGGGTCTCGGAAAGTTTAAATCAAACTATAATGGACGGGGCACGCTCAATTCTTAATGAAAGCAAACTCAGTTTAAAATTCTGGCCGGAAGCAGTTCTATACATCGCGTACACACTAAACAGGGTATGTCACAAAACGCAGAAAAAGACACCCTTTGAGTATTACTGTGGCAACAAACCCTCAATAAGACATTTACGCCCTTTTGGTACCGTGGCATACGTAGGAGTACCTAGGCAGTTAAGAAATTCAAAATTTGATCCTAAGGCCAAAAAGGGGGTTTTAGTGGGTTACGCAATGTCAACTAAAGGCTACAGAGTATGGATTCCCGACACAAACAAAATAATAGAAACTATAAATGTTAGATTTGGGGATGAATCCGTACCAAGAAATGTTCACAGGCATAGCGAGCAAGGCCCAAGTTATTCAATAGGCACAAACCCTTTTACAACTTCAGAGCAGCACAACGGAAGCGACCTGGGACCTACATATATTTTAAGTTCAGAACAACCAGAAATTGACCCTTTGACTGACCTTCAACCTGACAGATTTCCTTTAGAAAGATCACCATCTCCAACACCTAAGCCAGGCACCTCAAAAGCTGTTGAACCCGCCTCCGTTCACTCATCTGACGATGAAAGTGACGAGGAGGGCGAGGAATTCCAGAGAACATTGAGGGATGCTGTATGGTTCCGTAAGGCCGTAACTAGGCCTGATAAGTCGAGAACCGACATCTATTATTATGAGATGGGTGAAACACAACGTTTAAGATCACTCAGAGAAGTGCGGGAATACTGTCAGTCTAATGGTATAAAATTTGATCCAACCATGTTCAGTTTCAAAGGGGAAAATAAATACCAGGGTATTGTAAAATCTACTTCCAGTGCTAGTTCAAGTCCTAGTTACACACCTCCACACACATCCTTATCAGAAACACGTAAAAATAACATATGACTAGAAGACTCCATACCCAACACATATAAGCAAGCCTTAAAATCCCCTCAGTGGGAACTCTGGAGACAGGCAATGCAGGAGGAAATGAACGTAATAAATAAAAGACATGTATGGGAATTAACATCATTACCACCCAACACTGAACCTCTAGGCTGCAGATGGGTCTTCACCATCAAACGAGACGATAAAGGGCAGGTGGCAAGATACAAAGCAAGACTAGTAGCCCAAGGCTACAAACAGGTCAGGGGTGAAACCTATGACGAAACGTTTTCACCAGTTGTAAATTTTAGTTTAATCCGCTTTTTCTTTGCCGCCCTTGTCTCATGTCTCGGATGGATTCACACGCAATGCGATGTGAAAGGAGCCTATCTGTATGCCCCTCTCTCAGAGAACATCTACATGAAACAGCCTCCTGGATTCGAAATAAAAGGGAAAGAAAATTTGGTCTGTAAACTCCAGAGGGCACTTTATGGCCTCCATCAGAGTGGCCGGGTGTGGTTTTATGAATTACATAAAATTTTAATTTCTCTTGGTTTTAACAAACTGGATTGGTGTAATTGCATCTACACATTTTCTAATTACGCTGTTTTATTGTTATATGTTGATGACTTTGTTGTTTTAAGTAAGCATCAGAAACACATAAATGAGATTTTAAAATTACTAGCTGAACATTTTGACATCAAAATCCTGGGGAAAACACGTAAACTCCTTGGGGTTGAGTTTGAGGAGGATGGGGAAGGTGTAGTGTCAATCCATCAAATGCAATATATTGATGATATCTGCACACGTTTTAAGGAATATAACTTTCCCATCACATCACTTCCCATAAGTAAAGGAGTAGTGTACTCCAAAGCACAGTGCCCTCAAACAGATACTGAAACCCAGGAGATGTCAAAATATCCGTACCGAAGTGTTTTGGGTTGCTTATCTTTTCTTACAAGCAGGACTCGCCCCGACATATCCTATGCAGTAAATATCTTCAGTCAATTCCAGAGTAATCCGGGCATAATCCACTGGAATGGTCTTTTAAAATTACTGGGATATGTACAAAGCACCAAACACTACAAATTGAAGCTACATTGTCATAACATAAATCTAATTACATATACTGATGCCGATTTCGCCGCCAATCGTGATGACAGGACGTCAATGGGGGGACAACTTTTAATGTTAGATAAATCTCCTATCATGTGGAGAGCTTTTAAACAAAAATCTGTCTGCTTGTCTACCATGGAATCAGAGTTTTTGGCTTTAACAGAAGCAACTAAAGAGCTTCTTTGGTTCAGTAGAATCATAACTGAATGTTATGAGAAACACATTTTTACAGGTCCACAAACTAAGCCAACCTTGTTAGTAGACAATATGTCCTCCATTGATTTCCTTAAGTCTCCCATAGAAAACTACAGAACAAAACACATTGACGTTAAATTATTTTTTGTCAGAGACCTTTTAAACCAAGAGATATTTAATGTAAAACACGTAACTAGTAAAGCTAATCTCTCAGACATCTTTACAAAACCCCTAACGAAGTTTGATCTTAAAAGATTCATTGAAGTGATCTTTAGTTATAAGTAATTTATATTGTTTTAAATATGTTTTATTTAAATGTAAAAAAGTAAAATGTATAAAGATGTTAGAGGTATAAGGTGAAAAAAAACTTCCCCTCCTCTGGGCTTGGGTCAAGCATTAAGATGCTTGTTTAGTTTTTTTAAGTTAAACCTTGAAGTTTAACACATTTCATTTTTTTTTCAATCTGAAATTTTTGTATATTTCAGTATTTTCTCTTTATAATGTTTGAATATGTGATTATACACTTGTTTTTCTTGTTATCTCATAGTTTTGTCTCATATGCATATGTTCTATTTTTCATACATAAGCTTTTCAATACCCTCATTTCCAACATCGCGGACAATTTAACTCCCGCTGGAATGTGATCAGACCTCAGGATGGTTCATCCTCCGGGACCCGAGCAGCCCCAGGAAGCGTCTCGCAGGGGTGCCATTGTAAATAGCCAGAGTGGTCTGCAGGGGGTAGTGGCCTTCTTGAGTGTTCTGATCACAGGAAGGTCTGTCGCGGGCATCGTTTTTTTTAATTTGTAAGTCCCTATTTTTGATAAATGGAAATGTCACATAGGTCCCGTTCCTGGTGTTGAAAATTGAGCTGTATTTTTTTTTTTTTTGCATATATAAATATGAAAAGGGTTGTTTTACTTTTAAGAAATTGCATAACAAGTGTCCTTCACATTTTAAATTTTTCTTAAAACATTTGCAAATGTGTATTATTTCAAAAGTTTAAGCATGCATGTTGTTGTTATTTTTTTTTTATGTGAGCGCTCACCGTCCTTATCATTATCATATTTTTCAGTCATTATCATGATCATGATCATTAGTGTTATTATCATTAAATGTGTCTATTTTTGCATATCATGAATTTCTCATACATTATCAAAGTGTTTTTGCATTGTAATTCATGTTTTTGCTATTCCTCATATTCGTAATGTTTATGAATTTGTTGTATAATAATCATCTACTCTAGTGTCATTATGCAAATGTATGTAAATATTAATCTTGTATTGTCAAGGCAAGGATCAAGAATCGACATACTAAAGAATGTTATGGTATGTAACGGTAATCGTAGTCACTTGTATGTGACGAGGTAACACGGTAACAAATTTTTCATGAACTTTTCCTTGAAATGTTTGTGTACCTAAATAGACTTTCAAATTTTTAAGTTACTATGGTAACTAGAGACTTTTGTGCTATGAAAAAAAATTGTTAATCTTGTTGTGGTATAGCTATCAAATTGTTATTCATATTGTGTGGTTATTAACATTGTTAAAAAATTGTTCATTTTTCAAATTAACCTTGTTATATGATGTTGTGAATTTGTTGCATTTATGCACGTTAATGTTGAGTTGTTCTTCACTAGTAACTGTCAAAATGTGATAGTAGATATACTGATATCTTATGTTGTTCAATATGAACTTTGATGTTATTTATATTATTTGGTAATACTTGGTAATTACTTAGTTTTTAGTATGAGTGTTAAGGGGGGGGCGATTGTCAGCCTTACCCATATCCTTAACACTCATATTCCTAAGCACATATACATATTGTAAGGGAATAATATGGCATGACTTACTAGTTTTTATTTTATTTCAATACTATTCGATCTTTGTCTTATCTCCAATTCTTTTATTTTGTTTTCCTGGTTCCATAGCATATTCCACCGTTTAAATTGGTTACTTATTTGTTTACTTTCGATTTGATCATCTTACGTGTGCGTTCATGGTCGTTTTCTTCCGTTTGATCGCGATTTGCGATCTTCGCAAATCGCAACTTACGAGTAGCCGTATCTCCCTTTCGCAAAGCAGGAACGCTTTCGCTCAACTTCTGCAGACGCAAAGGGGCGTTGTCGTCTGGCGATATCTGGAATCGCGAGGGGTATTTAAATCAGTCGGTTTGTTTTGACGGCGGGTGGTTTGACGATGTTGTGGGCTAGTAAAGGCCGTTTGTTGTCATAAATACTAGTTATGGAAGGTTCAATTGCAGTTTATCTTAGATAGTGAAAGATAGTGTTTTTTTTTAAACAAACTTCTGTTAGTTAATAGCGGGAATGTGATGATGAATATGTTGCTGCCATGAACTGTGTTAACATCCAAGGTTTTTTATTTTCTTTGAACTATTCCTGGACTTTACTTGTTCGTCATCGTCCGTTTTGAGAATTGCTTTTTCCAGTGATGCCATGGTGAGTTGTTCGTTTTGCAAACCTGTACTGGTCTTTTAAACTTTACCTTACGTCATGCCGTTTAAATTAATTAAGTGCTTTTATCATGTTAAGGTATTACTCTAATTCTATGGATAATATAATTTCAAAAATTATTGTTTTTGATTGATTTTACCAGATATAATTTTCTCTTTGTTTATTATTTCATATATACATATATTTTAATTTGAATATGTTTTTTTTGAAAAATAAACGTTAGGTTATATTTTAATCAAATGCTTCTTTACTGACTTTATAACGCAATCACACATATTGCCAATATTTTTTCAGGTCACCATTTTTTATTTTTTTTTCAACCTCTGCTTAAATTTTATTTAATTTTAGAACGGTTCTGGCCTCAGAACCGATCAAATTTAAATTATAGAACAACTGTAAATGTAATGAGTTTGATAATGAGTATTTCAAATACTTTAAATAAAATAAAAAAATATGTATAGCAAATTACTTTCATGTATTTAAATAAAAATATAACGTTACTGTAAGCAAATTAATCTTATTAAATGTGTGAAAGCATAAGTAAAAATAAGCATGTAAAGCCTAATATAATTTAATAAAGTCTACTTTATCTTTACCAATAAAGATTTTAGACAAAAATTAAAAACATTCACAATTTTTTGAAAATCTTTCATTAAATTTACCAAGATTCTATTCATTAAAGTTACAGAGATTCTAAGAATGAGCCCTAATGAAAGTTTTTTGCACATTTATAAATCGTAATTAGAATGCAGTTAATTTGATTTGCAGATAAAAATAGTATCTAATTTTACGGTAATTCCTTTCTACACACGCATTTGTCTGTATTCATTATAATGGCTTTTTAACTATATTGATAAGAAGTAGGATCCAATCTATAGAAAATTTAATTTATATGTTAAAAAGGAATTTGAATATAATGGACATGTAAAATGGAATATAAATTTTGCATTGAAGATAGCATAGTAATTAAGAAAATTCGATAACGGTTTAGAATAAATTGCTTGTAAATTCTTTGAACTTTTAGCTTTTAACTGAAATTAAAGAATAAAAAGTTATTTTAAAGTTAATCTGCATTCTCTTTCATAGCTTATTTAAATACACAAAATTTTTTGAATATATCAATATTTTTAAAACCTTGAAAGGTGTTTATTTCCTATATTTTGTTATGTAGTCTTTAAAAATTTATAGTTTTATAAACATAACAACGAATTTTTCCCAGAAAAATATTCTTTAAACTTTCTTAACTCTAAATCATATTTCAAGATGGATGGGATTCATTGTAGAGGAGAGTACCGTACTATTCAACATGGGGCACCTTGCAACAGCTTGAATTTCTGACTTCTAATACTGCACAATGATTGGCCAATATGCAAGCCAATAAGTTTTTAGTATGCATAACTGTTGACATTTAGTTTCCAGTGATCCCTTTTTACAACTGAGGCGTAGTTCTGTGAAACACATTTTAACCCCTCCAAAGTAAAAAGCCAATTTTGATTTTGAAACAGTTCATCAACCAATAAGCTTTTAATTAAGTGAGTGATATTTTTTCACCTACTGGTTTATTTAATTATTCTTCTAAATACACTATCAATAAGTCACAAATCTTTTTCTAAGATCGTTGATAATATTTTAACCAAAATGTCTGTACGAAGGGCAGATTTCAACAGAGCTGAGGGGGTACATTTCAACGGTGGTGAAACGTGCTCCTTATCATTTTTTAACTAAGCAATTGTGAAAACTGGCACGCAACCTTTTAGATCAACGCCTAGGTCATATTCAAAAGTTTCAGAAAATTTTACAGTCTATGGCTACATGAAGCATGGCAGGCCTATGTCAATAACATTCTAGCCCAAGCCTATTAATCAGGGTTTTTACATTTAAAATACAGCTTTGAAATATTCTAAATTCTTCAACAAATAAATATATATATCGTAGCCTATATAAGGGTTCTGATCTTATAGTGTCTGCAGTTCAAAATCTACAGTCTCTTAAAAAAATGGAAAATAATTTATTAACAAATCTTCGAAGCTACAGAGTCTTTGAACTCTCAAATATTACCAGGTTTTCAGAAATAACTATGCAAATCTAACGTACAAGTACAAATTTATGTCACAAACACTCCTTATACAACGTCTCAAAACTATATTAAATTCAAAACAGTGTAGATAAATCACAATACCGAAAATCACAAAATCTGCTTAAACGTATCGCATCCAAGAATAGTTGGTTGGTTGATTGATTGAGGTTTACTGGCGCAAAGTCACACTGGGGACATGCTGCGCCAAGAACAGGATGAAGTAAAAACTGAAAAGTTTTTTAAAATTGTTAAAAATGTGTAAAAATATAAGTGGATAAAAAGCAAGGTTAAAAGATGAAAGCATTAAGTGATGAATGTAAATAAAATAAGTACAAAAGATTAAAACACAATTCAGGATAAAATAAGAGTTAAATCAGTCAAATCAATAAGATAATAAGTCAACAATATAATAATGGTATACTATAAAAGTTAATATCTTTTAAAGAATTATGAAAATTGTGCAAAACAAACAAACAGTGACATAAATGCAAAAACGGTGCAATATTTAAAGAATAGCAAGGTTTTGTTAATGAGTTATACAACCAAAATATAGTTCAAAAGAATAAATAGTTAAATTAAAAATAGTAAAATTTCTTAAAAAAATGTCTGTATTAAATTGAAACATAAAATGTTAAAATACACCTTAAAACAGATTAATCAATCTTTTTTTTTTTTTTTTTTTTTTTTTTTTTTTTTGCAATTTAAGAAGAAGGCACATATTCTTCATAAACCGTATTTGTTTCATCATCATCAGATTCATAACTCGATGAGTCCATAGCCTCTTCAGCATAGTTAAGCAACTGTTTTGGATCTTTTATGTTTTTAATTGCAGAGCTGAGGCAAGATTTTTTGACCTTTCTCTTCACAGTTTTCCACTGTGAAGAGACTTGGGTTGAGGGTTTATTCCTATCTTTGTGTGTTCTAGATTTTATGTTTGTTTTTTTAATTGGACATACATTAGGGTTCAACGGTTTATTTTTATCTGATTCTGAAGTAGCCTGTGTCTCATGTTTAATAGGTTTTGAAGTTTCAGCTAATGAATTTTGTGTTCGTTTATAAAGGTATTCTATTTTCACAGGTTCTGATGATGGTGGCAGAGCTCTAATTTTGGCATCAGTCTTGGAGTAACGTTACAGTTTACATTACGGGTTTTTTTCTTTAAATTGCTAGATGAGGGTGAGTCAAACGGAATGGCAGAATCAGTCTGAGTGCTTATGTGCCTCACAGAGTTTGCTTGGCGTTTGAGTAGGCTAGAATAAGAGACGCCAACTGATGGTGTTCGGGATTCAGCAATTTTGCGGGCTTCTGGATAAGAATGTTTTTGGGTGATTTTAATTGCCATGATTTCTTTTTCGAGAATCCAGTGTGGACAAGAGCGGGAGTAAGCTGGATGGTCACCTTTGCAGTTGACGCAACGTTCAGCGTTTTCACATGTTTTATCGTCATGGTCAACTTTTGCACAGCGTGCACAAGTTTTAGTGCCACGACAGTTAGTATTTGTATGTCCATAGCGCTGGCATTTAAAACATCGAAGGGGGTTGGAAATATATGGTCTTAGAGGACAGCTTAGGTAAGCAGCTTTAATTCTAATAGGTAGATTCGGGCTATTGAAAGTCAGAATGATGTGCTTTGTGGGAAGCACTTTTTCATTCCGACGAATTGTTATACGTCTTACATCTATGACATCTTGATGTTTTAAGTTTTCCATAAGTTCTTTAGTAGAAAATAAAAGCTCTAACTCAGATATTACGCCACGACTTGTATTTAGAGTCTTATGTGCTTGAACAGAAACAGAAAAAGGACCAATTTTAGGGCTTTTTGAAAGAAGTTCTGACTGTTTATATGATGAGATCTCAACAAGTAAATCCCCGGATTGTAATTTCTTGAGCGAATGACCATCCCCCAAAACAGACTGAAATGTTTTAGCAATAACAAATGGTGAAGTTTTTTTGAAAGAACAATCAGATTGGTTATCAAGGCGCTTAATGACAAAAAAAAAACGCGAAAATGCAGGTTTCTGTCCTGTTTGTTGCTCTCCACTTGGGAGAGAGTTAGAAGGAAATAGAGATTTTCCATCCATAATTGAAAAAAAGTAATTCAGACCCCGGCCGCACCACCCACTACCGAGCCCAACAAGGGGATGCACATTCGTGCACCAGTGCTAACCAGGGCCCATACGGTCACAAGACAAACCTATGTCAGTCTCCACCCTTAACGAGATGACTAGTATTTGCTCGCTCACTTGATCCCTAAAGCCAGTGACAAAAGCCAGCTGACCAGCCGATTGATGCATACGGGACAAATATGCACCTCCCATCTACCTGAAGCAGAGGCCAAAGCAGTGTGTTGGTCTCCCTCAACTGCCAGGATCCCCCTTTCCAGGGACACGGGTCGCCACACTCGGCCAACACGTGGGTGATTTTCAATTCTCCATGAGTCGATATACAGGATGACATCGGCCCATACAGAATTGCCCTCACCTCCGGAGAGGAAACCACAATGAGAGTGAAACAAAGATGAAAGGAAGACAAGAGGAGTAAGAGGAAAAGGAAAGGAGAAAGATCACTCAGGTGCCCCGGGGTTGTGAAGCCCGTGAATACCTAAAGAAGGTATCCCCCTGGGGGGGCATCCAAGAATAGACTACTAGCTCATTCAATGACTGACTGACAAATAATAACATCATCTTGCTCTGCAGTGCTCTCTTATATATGAGGACCCCAGAAGTCAAGGGGTATAAGTGACAAAATTGAAAAAAATAAACTAAATACACAGAAGACCTAATAATATGCTTTTTTCATTTCAGGTAAAGAAATATAAGTGATTTTCTTATTATTTGCTGAGTTATAGAGGCAAACCACTTTTTTCGAAAAACAAACAATATTGATTAAGTATACATTTAAAGAAAATTGTACTTTATTTTTTAACAGTTATTGAAATAAGAGTTCAAAGACCAGAATGCAACAAGCTGAAATTTCCTATTTCAATTCACTCAATTGTTGTTGATGTTCCAATTTAACATCAATTATCTTTAAACTCAATTTACTCCGAATCGAAATTTTGTCACTTGTACCACTTGGCTTCTGGGGTCCTCATATAAGCTCGGGGCATGCAGTAGAAATTTCTACAGCTTTCTAGAAAAATCTAGAAAACACCGAAACAGCATTCAATGTATCTGTATACCTATAAGGGGGGTTACATAAGAGAGGGGGGTACCATCGCCAACAATCGCCAAGTTTGTTGCCAACTTGGAGATGTATTGCTAAATTTGGCAACCAAAATCAGTCGTCAAAAATGACGCCAACTTGGCGATAACTGTAATATCTCGCCAAATAACCATAGACATTCATTGAAAAGCAATAGACAGTTGACTGGTAACAAGTTAACAAATAGAGACAATGTAACAAAAACTAATATTAACAAAGGGAATAGAGCTTAATAAGATTATTTACATTACTTCAGAATAGAAATATTAACTAGTTACATAATTCGTAACAATATATATATATATATATAAATTTATTCAAAGAAACAGGCTTGTAATTTTTTTGACTTGACAGACCAATTGCATTTTAATATGTCAATCGAGTTTTAAGTAATTCTGGCATTTCAGCCGTGAACTCGATAAGATGCTTGTCTACTCTGTTGCACAACACTCTATAGCATGGAACGAAATGATATTAAAATAAAACTTCTCAACCAAATTTAAGCGGAAGAGCAGCTCAAGTTGTATTTGCAATGATATTTTGCATATATTTCAATTTAATTTAAAAAAAATGTAGAATAGAACCTGAAACAATCCACTATATTAATATATTCACTATATTACTTTGTGAATAAAGTTTATTTTGTTAAAATGTATGATATTTGTAGGATTTCTTGAACTGTTGAAATGTACCTCACCTCCCGAACACTTACGAAACGTTCTCTATATTGGATAGATTCTTACAGTATTTGCCAAAACATTAAATGCTTTTAGATAAATTAAGCCTTGGTGACATGATAACATACACTATAACGGCTGCAAAGTATTCCTTTCGTGCATGCGAGCCATTAGAGTAAGTTGCAGTACGAGTAAATGTAAACAACTATTCCAGCAGTTTACACTCTAGAATGCCACTGAATCTGTTATAGCAGTTTGCAGCTAAGTAACAAATATAAGATTAAATCGCTTACCTCACTACCTCAACATACACACGATAGTCAACCACACTAAGACGAAAAGGGGATTTTCAATGAATAGTACATTTCTTCTACTAAGCATTGTTCAGTTTTCTCGAGTATTATATTAATCCAAAATGGAGCGGTTATGTTGACGGTTTATATGCAACTGCGCGTCCTGAACCACTGCAACGGCTGGTCGTTGTTCTAAAAATATAATATCACTTAGATTAATGCTGGCTGAAATATTTGTTGGATTAATCCGCCTTCTTTAGACCTACAGTTCTATCTCTTGTAAAGTCGCACTGTTGTTCATAGTGCCTCCTAGTATCCTTTAAAGTTAATGCACTGCCAAAACCCAGATATCAATAATGGTATTTAAGTTCTAATTACTCGGAATTTTTAAGTACCGTCTATTTTAAATGTTACCTGCTGCACAATTAAATGCGCATTGCATTATCCCCCATCAGGCAGTTTTTCTCAAATATTAATCATTTGCAAAAGTCATAAAACTAAAGTCATGACACATATAAATATAATTACAAAATTGTCATGATTACAAAAATCATAAAAACAGCATGCAAAGATTTATAGCTCTGGCTCAGTGCTTTCTCTATAAATGCATTGTTTTGTAACAGAATATATAAGAACAATTATTGGTATAAGGTGCTTTTTCTTACATTTTAAAAAATATTAAATTTTAATAGTTTTAGACATTACTTATTTCTGTTTCGAAAGTCATTTCACGTTTTACATAAATAAGTGAAAGAATATTAAAACTTGAGATTTCTTTTTTCATTAAAACAACAAAATATCTCCAGAGACGATGCACATTTATACGTATTCACTTACGTATTCTTTTTACCACGCTTTTATTAACTTCACCTGTATGTTTGTGAGTTTGTGAGTTTGTAACTCTCCTTATTTTATGTATGTTCACCGATTACTCCGAAACCATGCAACCGATTAACCTGGTTTTGGTGTTAAATGAAAGACGATGCTCTCGAATTGGTACCACTTCAGTTTCATCGAAATTGGTTTAGTACTGTTTTAGTAATTAGGCAAAAACTAATAAAATTAGTGATTTTTCGATAATTAAAAGTGTTGAATACGTTCACTGAATGGAGTGTAGACAGCATGGCCGAGCGGTCTAAGACGCCGGATTGAAGCTGTGTTTTTCGAAAGAGATTGTGGGTTCGAACCCCACTCCTGACATTATTTACATCTATGTAAATTTAAAAAAAAAAATTCCGTATTACAATTTTTATTTTTAACCGGCTTCAGAAAAGGAAGAGGAAGTTATCAATTCGACGATGTATTTTTTTCTATGTATGTTCACCAATTACTCTGAAACTATCCAACCGATTAATTTGGTTTTTGTATTAAATATAAATATAGTTTTAAAAAACTAAAAACCACGCTTTTAAAGTAATCAAACTAAAAAGTGAAAAATAAATATAGTTTTAAAAAACGAAAAAACACGCTTTTTAAGTATATCAAACTAAAAAGTGAAAAATAATTCGTACTATAAGCTGAAAACGAAAACAGGTGAAAAATACTATATTACTATAAAATCATTGTTATTATAGAAATCAATTAATAAGCAATAAATAAAATTATCGTGAAAAAAAAGCGTGGGGTGCTTCTTAAGAACTGATAGATGGAGCATGGTAGATGGAGCACCCCACACTTTTTTCCACGATAATTTTATTTATTGCTTAATAATTGATTTCTATAATAACAATTATTTTATTCTAATATAGTATTTTTCATCTATTTTCGTTTTCAGCTTATAGTACGAATTATTTTTCACTTTTTAGTTTCATATACTTAAAAAGCGTCTTTTTCAGTTTTTTAAAACTATATTTATACGTATTCAATTGTGAAATTAATAATAACCAGTCAACATCCATGTTATATTTCCTGGCTAACAACTTAATGCATTTCGGTAAAAGGTTTTTAATATCTCATTATTGTAATTAAATATATGGTGATGAATTTAATTTTACGTAAATTTTGCTAATATTTCTTTGTAAAACCCAGTAATTATATTGCACAATAAATCTATCTATCTATTTCGCTTTTTCTCTATTTATACACTTACAAATTTCCAATCATCTTTGCACTGATGATGAATGCTCAATAATATTTAATATATTTTGAAATTTATTTAAATTATTTAAAGAAAATCCTCCCTTTTATATTGCTATTTTAAATATATTAATAATAAATAACTACTGAATGCAAAAAAAAGCTCTAATTCTAATAATATAAGCTGCATACTTACTTGCTTTTTTTAGGAAACAAATAATACACTAACCTTAATTAAAACGCATAAAGAAGATTACCCTTTTAAAATATTGTCATTCAAAACATTAGGAAATAAAATGCAAAATTCTAAATTAAAGCTTCTGTAAAAATAATCATAAAACTTTTTTTTCCTAAAAAAAAAATTAAATTATTTATGACCATCAAGACTAAAACTTTCGCCATAAAGATTAATGTTTTAATGATGATACGAAAATTTCATTACCAAAATTACAGTCGTAAATCAAAGTAAAGAGAATATATAGCGTAAAAAATCATAAAATTTAAATTAGCATTTGTATAATCGCACTTGGGATATTTTAATGAACTCAGAGAATTTGAACATATATCTAATAGAGTTAAGTAATTTTTGAGGTAAATTAAAAAAAAAATAGTAACACGTGTAAGAAATAAAATAAATTATGTTGTCGATTTTATAGGAAATGAAAATTATATATATATATATATATATATATAGTATTTAACTGCAATTGAATGACTGGAAGTGTATAAAAATACTTTAACTTGTTGATAAAGCGTGTTATAACATTGTGAAAAATGTATGTTTCATATATTTTATTTATATTTTAACCTGTATGCATTGTGAATATATTATAAATCGTACATACTATTATACAATGTACATCAGCTGCATATGAAATATGCATGTATGTTCTAATAGCTACATCCACTTTTTAACAAGAGGTATTTGGACACTTTCAATTTTTGACATTTTGTCAAATATTTAAAAATATACTTGTCGGTTTCTTCTGGAACTTCAGGATTATAAAGGTTATGTTTGACCTCTTTATTTTAACTTAGAAAAATGAATTTATGTAACGAATATATAAAAACACAAATTCGTATGTTTGAAGCAAATCATTTTTCATGCTCAACTAAGTGTAAGGAGCATAAAATATCTTCTTTTTTCCATAAAGGAAATATATTAATATTGAGAAAAAGACATTATATATCGTTTTTTTCCAATTGCCATTTTACACGATTAAAAAAAAGATTGTAAATGTTGATATTTTGGACCATTAATTGCTATTAAAATTTAAAACTAATTAATATTTCAATAATGTTTCTTTTTAATATTGTACATTCACACATTTTAATAGATTTTCTTAAACCTTTAGAATCATACCGATATTTCAAACGAATATATAAAATAATAATTTTCAAAATGAATGCAAAGAGGATAAATTTTCCACTTACTTTCTACATATTCAATAAAAACATGACATAATTTTCTCTTTTTTTCATTTAGTGAGCCGAAAACCGTTATGTAAAATCTGTTTAAGACAAATGACTTTCAAGTTTGTCTCATTTGATAGGTATCAATCGAAATATATTTTGCATGAAATAGGTTTTATTATCTATTTTTTTTCCTTTTTTGAGCTTTGTAACTTCAATTTTTTAATAATTGTTAAGAAATGATTTTCAAAAAATTAAGATTAACCCTTTCTTTTAGCTAACAAATTAAAATATTTTATATTATAATTGTTTTTGTTTTGTCGTTGTTTACGGTTTGCTGGTAAGGTAAAGTATATATGCTTGAAGCAAAATAAATCAAATCTGCAGCATTACGAATAATATCGCAGCAAGAACGTGTTTGTGAGGCGAGAATTCTCCACGGACCAATATGCTCACAAGCTATAGCTCTATGAGCTATTGACATCGGCAGCAACTACTTATGTGATCTATTCCAGTAACTATCTCTATAAATATTCATCCTTGAATAGTTGGTTAACACAATGCAAATCACTTGAAACTCTGGAAAAAGATTATGACCCGTCGCTCATGGGAATGATCGGCGTGTCCAAAGTTCATGGGAAAATCCGAATTGTAAACACACATCATTATGACATAATCCTTTATTCCATGTGTTTCATTGTAATGAAGACACATTGTCATGGTCTTTCAAAGGAGTTCAGGTTTTCAATAAAAGATGCGCATTTAATCATACTTCACACAATAGGTATTTACGCTGCGTAATTAGGTAAATTAGGTCCCCCTGGCGATTGAGCTTCCAGGAAACAAGATTCTGGGATCCGCTGTTCACTCTCTAAGATTAGTCACTTTATACAAGCTGATTTCTAAATATTTATTTTAATTTAAAAATGAAAGACAACTACCGTCAGCCGTTACGAAATCGGTAGATGAATCATTATAACATAATGATGTCAAAATTGAAAGATAAATAGACTACAACAGAATCATAAGAGATTGCTAGTGATCGCAATATAATTCAGCTTTCTGAGAATAGTTTTAAAACCAACCAAATCAGTTTTTTTTCAGAGGCTAAACCGTCTAGACGGATGTTGAATGCACAGTTCAAAGTGGAAAAGAACCTCTAAAAATTTAAAATAAAGCAGCTAGTGACCGATGATTTGCCATAATTGGGATTTGATTACCTCGAAAAAAATCAAAAAGTGTTTCAGTTATGTTTGTTTATCTTAATCTTTAGTAATTTAGTATACTTTCAAGCGTTATCACCATGTCTACCATATTCATTGAAATAAATAAGAAATCCACCAATGACTTTGCACATCATTTGCGCGCAAAATCAAGTTTGATCTATTTTCTCATTTATTTTAAAATCTGTTAAGAGAAAAGTAAACTGTAAAATATTGCACATTGGGGCTACTTATAAATGTTTCAATGGAAAACAAATTTGATTTTATTTTTAATAACCAAGTATTTCTTTTTTTGTAATTTATACATTTATTTCATTTTGTTTATATTTTTTCTTTATTAATTCATTTATTTTTAAACTATTTAGAATGTTTCAATAAAAAATGAGCTGACAAAGATAAAGATTTCCTGTTTTTTGCAATTTTATGTTCCATTTCGCTTTTTTTTTTTTTTTTTTTTTTTTTTTTTTTTTTTTTGTCTTACAATTTCTTAGAAATATTAAAAATCATTCCTCATAATGTGTGTTTTATTTTACATAAGAATAAAAGTTTTAAATATTTTCAATGAAATACTGAAATGGATACTGGAAAAAAAAATTGTATTTATGTTCAAGAAGATGGAATAAAAATGATGTGTTTATATATGTACCTCCAGAATCATCGTTATGTTTCGATTGTTTACATCATTAGATGCTTTATGGAAAATAAATGTTTTCACTCTCCTAGAATTCCATGATCTGAAGGGCTCCAAAAACAGAAGCATTCCTCTGGTATGCTCATGATCCGTATTCGACAGTTTCTTTTGCTCTAAAATAACATTCGAATCTGAAGAGGCAAATCCTTGTGAATAAGAAATGCTTTCTTTATACTAAAATGTATTACACAAAAAATAGATATGAAAAAACAGTTTGCCATTGTCTTTTATACATTTAAAAAGATTTAAAAACTGAAGGATTGTTCAGGATATGTTTATAATTTAACCATTATTTCTATTTGTTTCAAACTTATTATTCTACTGATTTTATTCACATAACAAGAAGAATTAAATAAATAAATAAATAAATAAGTTAAATAATAATAATAATAACAATAATAATAACAATTCACTCTAATGAAGAGTAATTTATCTAGTATAATAAAATAGAAGAGTAAAATATAAACTATCGCACTTTGGCGCAACGTTGAAATTTGTCAACAGAAAAATATATTTAATTTTCTTTCTTAATAAATAAGTATCTTTTTCTTTGTAATTTATATTTTCTATCCATTTTGTTTATTCATTCATCAATCTTTTATTAAATCATTTTTTAAACTATTTAAGAATATGTCAATATAAATGAGCTGTCAAAGATGAATATTTAGTGTTTTTGCAATTTTAGGTTTTATTTTATTTTCTTTGCCTTACAATTTTTTTTAAATATTACAAGTGATTCCTTGTAAAGAGTGTCTCTTTTTTTCATAAGAATAAGATGATTTAAATATTTTCAGAAAAGTATATAAATGGATACGGGAAAACAAGATAGTATTTATATTCAAGTACATGGAATAAAAATGATATGTTTTGATATGTACCTTTAAAACCATCGTTATCTTTCGATTGTTTACATTATTAGACTCTTTATGGAAAATAAATATTTTCTCTCTCCAGGACTTCCATGATCTGAAGGATTCCGAAAACAGAAGCATTACTGTGATATGCTCACGATCCGTTATCGGTACTTTGTTTTTCTCTAGAATAACATTCGAAACTGAAGAGGCAAATCGTCGTGCCTGAGAAGTGCTATCTTTATACTAAAATGTATTACAGAAAAATACATATGATACTCTTCTTTCAGAATCGTATATGTATTTGAAAAGATATATAAACTGAATATTGTTTAGGTTTTCTTATGATTTAAATATTATTTCTGTTTTAAACTTGTAATTCTACTGATTTTATTCACATAAGAAATAAATAACTAAATAAATATAAATAAAAAAATAAATAAAGAAAATAATAAGAGTAATAACATGAAGAAAAACAATAACAGTTCATTCTTATAAAGAGTAATAAAGTGTGTATTATTACAAAAAAGATATAAAAGAGTGCAAAATGCACAATATGAACTTTAAAAAGATGACCATTTTACCTAAAAGTGACAAATTAATAAAAATACAGATGTTACAAGTTATATATATATATAAATATATATATATATATGCCGGGTGTCCCAAAAATGACTGATGGATTTTAAAATTCAATAACTGTCAAACGGTGGCAGCTATTTTAAAAAAATTTGCAGGAGGAATATATATATAATGTCAGGAGTTTTTTACCGTAATTTTTTATTTTAGTTCGCATCTCAAACAATAGGTGGCGCTGACGGCGATTGAAGGCCAGGTGATCAGTGCTGAGTAAAGCGTCGACCTGGCCTTCAATCGCCGTCAGCGCCACCTATTGTTTGAGATGCGAACTAAAATAAAAAATTAAGGTAAAAAAAAAAAACTCCTACATTATACATAACTCTCCAGCAAAATTTTTTAAAATAGCTGTCACCGTTTGCAAGTTATTGAATTTTAAAATCCATCAGTCATTTTTGGGACACCCGGTATATATATATACATACATATACATACCATCGTCATTGTCACAAAATATTTGTAATATTTATTGCACCTTCATTTATTGATATATGTCATTGAATTTAAATTAGTATGAATTGCATCAAGCATTTCAAACGATGTGGCGTATTTGAATGAATGTATTTGAAAAGTATTTTCTATCATTTTTTTTTCTTAGCTTTATATTTTTACTAATTTAAAGATAGTCAGTCAGAACAAATGATTTAATATAAAATGTTTTAGATGCGTGGCATTTCAAAAAGAAACCACCTCCTTCTGAGTAAATTAATGATATATATTACTTTCGGAATGGCCAATATTTTATCCTCCTATTTTTTAATATAGCAGCCCGAAAACGTTTATATAATCTCTCTCTCTATATATATAAATATGTAATTATAAAAAATTTCCGCCATTTTCTCGTTTCGTTCTTAATTCTAATGAGAACATACTTTCGTTATTATTTTCCGAAATCTACTAATATTTAATTATCGGCTAAAGTTCCTTTTCCTTTTTTTCTTTAATTCAGCATAATCTATTATTTATTTTCCTAAAAAGAATTAAAATGTCAATATCTTATTTCGAAATATTAAATTCATTCCATTAATCTATTTTCCCTTTTTAGAATAAAAAACATTTATCAAAAACTTTAATTTTGTTTTATTTATGTTTCATTAAATTATCGTCTGATGGCGGGTCCAAATGAGTCCGCATGTGGGCCGTTTACCCCGTTACTATGCCGTTGGATAAAGAGTACTCCAAAGAGTACAGGGCAATAAGTTTCACTTCTAATCCAATGGAAATGTTAGAAGTGTAATACAATTACCGTCGGATGAACATTATTGGGTTTTTAATTACGTGCGTCTGCAGGGAAGCGGGGCCAATTTCTCTGAGAAATTTCAGAGCGGCTGTTTTCGGGGAGAGCGATATCAGAATTAACTGACCTTCTAAATATTAAGCATGTACGTTGTTTCGTCTCGTAATTTTAGAACATGTTGCCGTAGTGATGGTATTTTTTCGAAAGTGGCTTTGCACCGATCCCTTTTTAATTCTTTATGATTTTCTGACATTGGCTTGGAGAGTCTGGAAGTCCAGTTTTGATGATGGAGTAACATGGAAATTAAATGATAATTAAACATGATGTTTTCTGATTTCTTTAGAATTTTAATTATCCGAAGTGACAGCACCATTCATCGATTTTCATCTGCCAAATTACTTCGGCTACGAATCTATTTCATGTAGTATGATTAGTGATGACAGATGGAACGTCGACTTTGTTTGCGCCATCCTGTTTGCTTCGCCGGTGTTTTTTGCTGGAATAACTCTAAAATATCATCATATATATATACATATATTTATCTCGTAAGATCTCGTCAGATTTTTATTATTTTGTTGTCTTTAAATAAGATGGTGACATTTTAAAATTCCGTATTCTGTATTTTGCGGTTGAATCAAGATGTAATACTGAATTCATCCAATTATTTTATTTAGGTAAAAAAAAAAATTATTAGAAAAATCACCAAAAATTCTTTATTTGTGTAGAGTTTTTAGAGATTGGAGAACATAGATTTTTTTTATTCAAAACATCAGAATAAATTAAAAATGTACACCCGTAGGGAGAAAAAGTATACACTATCTATTGACCCTGCAAAAAAGTATTGTAGATAAAAGTGACTGGTACATAACGATTAGAAATACAGTCTATTTTTAAATAATGTACATAAAATGTAAAAGGGGACCAACTACATATTAAAACGAAATCAAACCTTTTTTTCAATACCACTACTTAATTCTGATAGAAAAAAATAATTCTACTCCCTTCAAGTAGTCCATAAAAATTTTCATATAATTCGCACAAAAAGTTCCCGAAAAATTAATTATTTTTAAATGAGCCTATTTTAGAGGCTCTAAATCTACACTGTTGTTCTAGAGAGTCCCCTTCTAGATTGTAACATCTTAGGTGCCACTCAAGCAGTCATTAGTGACTGCTAGATTACAGGAAAATATACAAGTTTCGAATTGCCCATTCACTTATACCTTAGGCAGCCCTTAAATCTCATTTTTCCGTTTTTAAGCATAATTTGAAAAATACTTTGAAAAAAAATTGAATTTTGGATTTCCATAAAGTAAGACTTATCTAAATCCAACAAAATAATTATAAATGGCAATTCATTTTTTTTCGAATATTAATTTCATAATTAATATCATAAAACTATATAAGTAAAAAATTCCACTTATTTGTGTGGGGTTTTTTCCTTATTATTGCTAAACAAAAAATTAGCATATTTGTAGTATAATAGCATAAGATATTAATAAAAATATAAAAATGCAATTTAACACTAGTAGCATTAGGTTTTGAATGTTTATATATTATATATGTAATCCTGCAGAAAAATTTATATATATAATTAAAAAATATAAATATTTACAATAATTCAGTGAAAGTTCCTTTCTTCTGCAATAATTTATTGAGGAGTTAGCAGGGTGTGTTTACTTTTTTCCTGCAATTTTACAGTAACTTTTGTGTTAGATTACCTCTTTCTTTATCGAATTCCAAGCCTATTCTGAAAGTATTCCGGTGTTAATCGATAAACTAAAACATTTAATGCACCTAAATAATTAATGGAAGATTCCCGAGGAGAATGCAGATTTATATTACTTAAATAATAAAAATTTATGACTCTAAATATTTATTATAAAACTGATTCTTTTAGATTTTTAATAGCATCGCAATTTAGACTTGACACTTCCAATTTCAGAAAAAAATATAACTGACCCGCAATCAAATTATCAAATATATAAAAATAGATCATATTTAGTATACATATACTAGGGAAAAATAATAGTACCGTATTTACTCGTGTATAGAGCGATCGCGTGTATAACGCGCACCCCTACTATACAAGTAAAAATGCGATTTACAAGTAATAATCTCGTATATAACGCGCACCATAAATTTGATACGCTAATGAAGAATGACCAAATGAATTTCAGTAAAAAAAAGTCGAAACAAACATTACACAAGACCAGAAAACAAGACGAAAACGCATTTTTAGAATGCGGGATGTAAGAGAATAAAGGGAATTAGGAATGAGTGACGGAAAAGAGAATTGCTAATTAGCGTTTAGCTAATGTCACTAGCTCCTTTGTATAAAAAACTGCAAGGAGTGAAATGAGTATGCAGTAATACTTCAATAAAGTAACATTTTTTTCAGTTTTAATATCTTCTTTGAATAATTTCTTGTTTCAGATATATATCGTTCTACAACATCCAACAGTAAAAATATATATATATATTCCGTGTATAAGGCGTCTTAGGAACCTAAGAGTTTTTCCCTAATTTTTTGAAAATATACACGAGTAAATACGATATTTGAGAAATAAGGAACTACAGATATTACGATTTACAGTCAGTTACAATCTCTTTGAGAAACAATCAAGTGTTTGTCGTGCAAGAGGCCTGTAGTGCACCCTATAACATGAACTGCAAATTCTATCATTTGTCTTGAGAACTATACATTCTTCACCCCTGGCGGGAAAATAGTATCCTTTGAGTTGGGACTATAGAAGTCAACGTCACATCTTTCAAACAAAATGATTCGTGCATGATTGTACAGTCCAAGAAAAGTTTTTATAATGCAGCCCAACTTACATTAGGGGCTGAAAGTGTTAGTGCACAATTACGATCGAAAATCTGCTCCTGCAATAGTCTATTTTAGGAGCTTTTGGTGATGTTCAAGATATACATGTGAGTTTCTGAATCGAAATTGATTCTTTTCTTTTTCTATCAAACGCCAAAGAAGATATAATTTTAGAGTTCGTGTGTTTGAAAATTCAGGAATATCAAAGAGAGGAGTTACTATAAAAAATGAATAGAAATTGGTGCATGTGGATCAGTTAAATCGAAATACATAGTTGTTAAAGATGTCAAATTTATACAAATTTCGATTTGGCACATCAAAGTGAATGACTCTTCACAATTTAAAACATTAGATTTAAAACGTTTAATAGGTTATTTTTAGTAAGCTATACAACTGAATCCAGTAGGCCACCAATGTTTAGTGCATATGGAGTGATGAAAAGCCAACTGATTTTTTGATTCTTCAACTTCACTTTCCCTTAGATATTCAAATAGCGTCTTTAACTGATTAACTAGACATGAGAAGTTTTTACCATTATCTGAATATACATCTGACGGTATATCTCTAAGTGCAGTGCATCATTTCAAAGATACTAGCAAGGGTTAGGTAGACAAATCTGATACCAGTTCAAGATGTACCACCTTAATGCACATACATACGAATGCTGCTATATTAGAGATTATATTGTTGCTATTTTTTTGGAATATTCGGCTTAGTTAAACATGGTCCAGCGAAATTTTAACCCCTACTTGGAAAAATGTCTGATCGCGGTGATTCTTTTAACGAGAAGATTTCCCATCATCAGTTGGAGAGCCAGTGTCTTAAAGTCTTTGTGCGCAAGTACATACTTGTAGAACTCTTGTTATACATTAGGATGATTGTTCACAAACCAATATGCTTGACAAAATAGAAAATACTAGCTACATATCTGCATGTAGATGTTGCTCGTGGACCTATTCTCTCAATAACTTTGTAACAACGTGAGTTTTTTCGAAGTAGCATAGGTTACTTTTGAACTATCAAAATTTTGCAACTGATGTTGTGATGAACGATTAACTAGTCTAATTATATCACTCGAATCTAAAAACACATTTTTTTAAATAATAATTTGCTGTTTCTGGGTAAGGGTTTCCTTGCTTTTTAGAATTTAAACGCTGTGTAGAAATCGGAACATTGAACTAATTTTACGATAGAATAAATATATTTAGAAATTTCTTCTGCACACAAAATTTACGGATATGGCGTAGTATTATGCTTAGTAACATAAATGAATCTAAGACACAACTCAGTGACTGTTGATAGCTTTGAAAACCTAGAGAACTTAAGAATGAATTCTGGAGGCGAACTTAAGTTATGTTACTGACAAAATCAGTTGCTTAATTTAACTTAGATATCTTATTCAAAATTTTCGGTTTTTTTTTTCTTTTTTTCTTTTTTTTCCTTTACGATTTTTGTGTAGTTAACATTTTTCTATTAATTCTTTCGAGCGATTATATTAAGTTTTCATGCTTTTGTTTTCTAAGAAGTCTAATAAATTATCAAAGCTCGGAACTTCAAATGTGTTTGTTCACACTTTGAATATCATTCTCGTTTCCTTAACGAGTATTTCGTAAATTATATGTGTACAAAATGTCAGAAAGATTGTTTTTTCAAAATGTAATTCTTTAAGGACCTGATATTTTTGTTTATGACATCTAATATGCATCTTCCTTCCTTAGATGACTCATGTCAACTTTTTCGAAATCTGATACAGCCATTAATTGCCTATTTACGATAATTCGTTTATTCTCAAACGATTTTCTAACGATTTAAACAATGAAACAAATGTATCAACTGGTGTTTCTAGTAGTTTCGTCTAATTTCTTGCAAATAATGTAATTTCTGAACTTTGGTCAGTTCTTTATTACTCATAACACTATTGTTAAATTTTGTTTTGAAGAGATTCGAATCTTTATTTTGTAAGTTTAATTGATTTCATGCTATTTTTCAAAGAATATTATTTCGAGAACGTCCATAAAACCAAATTTTTAAACTATTAGTCAATTAGTAAATAAATTAAAATTGCGTGGGTGGGAGGATTAAATTATTCGGTGGGCTTGCTCCCTAAGGTTTCATATAAGTTGGCGCCACTGAATATAACTTATTGGAGCTTGGACTACTTTAACCTATTACGATATAAAATAAATAGTATTAGATACACGCCAAAATGCGTAAAAAGGGATCAGAAATAAACCCTTTTTTATTTTTATTTATTTTTTTATTTTTTTCAAATGAGTCTTCGTTTGATGATTAACTTTTGTATCTTTAAGTGGTTGGAACTTTAGACGATATTATGAAATTTCGTAATCCTTAACGGAAATTGATTGCAATTGATTTTGGCGTTCAATCTGATTACGATCAATTGGAAGTGCAGCGTATCCACCATGCCAGGCTATCCGCTTGTTTAACTCCAGTCACAAAATTTGATTTTAAATAGCTTTTAGTAGTTTTCAACCTCCTCAGCCCTGATGTCACCAATAGGAGACACTAAATTTACGGATATTTCGTAGCACTACGCTTAGTACTATAAATGAATCTAAGACACCACTTTGTGACTGTGGATAACTTTGAAAGCTTAGAGAACTTAAGAATTAGGAAAGCAAACTTACTTACGTTGTGTTACTGACAGATTGGTTGTATGGATTTTAGTGGCACAACAACCCCTGAGAGATATGCTGCGCCCTGTTAATGACAGAATCAATTGCCTAATTTAAATTAGATATCTTATTTAAAGTTTTCGTTTTTTTTTTTCTTCACGAAGGATTTTTGATGTAGTTAACATTTTTCTATTAATTCTTTCGAGCGATTCTATTAATATTTTCATGCTTTTAAATTAATGTAAATGCTTCTAAAAATATTAAAATTACTTTTAAACTTTTATATTAAATACATACATATCTTAAAAAACGACACATGGATTGATAAATATTGAGCAATATTATACAGTAATTTTAAACTGGTTTTTGTTGTATCCCGTAATATTTGTGTGAGGACTGAAGAAGTTAAATGTTAACATCTAACATGCAAAAAAAAAAAAAAAAAAAAAAAAAAAAAAAAAAATCACGCAGCTAAATTTTTTATTCCTATTCCAGAAACTAACTGCTAAAACACAACCCTTTTCAGCCTTTTTTAGACAGAACCTAGTTCTATCCGCCTTCCCCACAAAAAGTTACAAGTGCACAGTTATCCCTGTTATCTTTAGACGTTCTTACACAGTTCTCGTTCTTACCCAGTTCACTGGCGAAAATTAAAACTACATTGTTTCAATCTGATAATTTCACCTTCGAATTTATATTTTAATATCCCGGATTCAAGAGATATTTTCTAGGAAGTTTTATTTAACTTTTCTAATTAAATTCTTATGAAACAAAATAGCGATTAATTGATTTTGATATTCATATTTTGTGTATTAAGTAAACATTTTAAAGTAAGCTCTAAGTAAGTTTTGGCAGATAAAATATTTCTTAATTAAGTTTTATAACTTAATAGATATTTAATGATGTTCATTAACTCTTAATCTAAGTATAAATATCTAAAGTTTTACAGTCTGTGACTAGTTTAAAATAAACATATTTTAATTTGACAGGGCTAATTAAAATTATAGTTTAAAAAAATAAAGAAATATTTATAAATATTTGTTTGATTAAATTACAAGATTGCTGCTTAACTATTGAAAAATAGAAGGTTTTAAAAGTTAAATCTCTTACATTGACATAGCTGCTAACATCTTCCACTTTTTCAGCCTGAAAATTTTTTATAGTAAATTTCACCATTGCGAATCGCCGAAATCAGCCGATTAAATAAGGCAAAAATTTCTATTAAATTTTTCCGGGCTGAAAAATCGGAAGAGTTGGCAGCTATGCATTGATTTTCATTTGGCAAGATGAAATTTAACAGCATATGAAATCAATTTAACTACAAATAAGGAAAAATAGGTTCAGAAATACATTCTTAAGAAATTATTCAGAAGAAAAATGTACGAACGGGAAAATATTAATTGTTTTATTTATGTGTTTATTGAATTTTTGAAGAATTTTTCGCATTAGACAATTTGACTATTCTGAAATAACAACTTCAAATAATATTTTTTATGTCTTAAAAATACGGAAAAAAATCCAAAAATACAAAAAAGGGATAAATCTCTACTATTTTAAGATGAGATATTTATTTTGATAAAAATACAGAAAGAAATATTATTCTCTAAACTATAAATCTCTAAAGACTTCTTAATTCTCCAAAATTGTTTCAAAAGCATAAGATCAAGCATTATGTTAAAATGACATTTTGATTGTTATTTCGAATTAATTGTATTTATGAATTGCTTGAATTGCAATCACATAAAATATGCCTTTTTTTCTTGTTCTAGCAGGAGCAATGTGTGTACCATGTTAGGATCCCACACAAATTCATATCATCATCTTTTCTTTGCAGTTTACAAATGTTTAAAGCAATCACTTTAAACAGCAAAGACATTTTATGACTTTAATCTTTAATTTGCTATTAATTACATTTATTAATAAGATTTTACTTATAAATTTATTTTCACTATGTTTTGCACTCTCTTCAAACGACAGACACAAAATAACTCAAGTTGACCCGAAATCTACTCACCTCGTGGTTTAAAAGTCAGCTTCTTGCTCGAGTTGAAACAACTCGAATGAGTGAGTTGTTTTTAAGCAACTAAAATTACGATAAGTTATTCAACCAAGATATTTAAATATCTTGGTTGAATAACTTATCAAAATTTTAGTTGCTTAAAAACAACTCATTCATCGTGACGTTTTACTCATCAAGATGAGTAAAACGTTTAAAAAGCAACTCATTTATTATTCATATATTGTCCAATAATCTCTTTCCTGAAAAACCATATCCTCTGTTTCGTTTTCAGAGTGCATTATGCATCAGAATGCTTGTGTTTTTATCCAACTTATTTCCGAAGTGTAATGGCAAATTGCACGAAAATTTTCTAACTTTTAGTAACACTTTATGTCGCCCATTTACTAGAAAAGTGACACATCTTGCAAAAATTCATTTTGCGCTTTATTCCACTAATAGGTTCTGTCTGTGTGTGGTTGCTGCACAAACAGATTTATTACTGGAGTTATACGAAAAATCTTTTTATTACTCTATTTAGGAACATAAAAGAGGGGTGGATTGTGTGGAATGGTAAAATAAACTAATCCTCCAAAACTCAACTTTTATCTTCATTCTTAATGTTTAATGATTTCATGCATGTTTTTGTTATTATACGCAGAAAAAAATTGCTGGAATTTCATCTTATAGTCAAATTCTATTAATTTTCTTTCTCAAGTGAAATTAAGTTTTGTCGAAATGCGTCACAGTTCTTGTGGATGAGCGATATGTCATTGCTGTTTACTTAATGCATCATTATAATAATTGTATATTGATTTTCGCTTATCTCAAAACAACTGAAAGTATCGCGTAAATAGATGATTTTAATCGTAAACCACCATGATTAGTGCCAAACTGCCATTTGATAGTTTCAAAAGTCTGAAAGAAAGTAAACTACCTTTTAAAGTAGAGGAGGATAATGGAACGATCAATTTCTTTTAATGCATCGTCCATAATGTTTTGCGGATCATTAAACCTTACTCTCATTTTTCAAGATAGAATTTCAATACATGATAAACATAATAAAATTGGTTTTTCATAGCTGAACTAAATAAATTATTGATTCATGCATTAGTAAACATTCGGTATTTTCAAAATCAGTTACGAAAATTATATAAATAATTTTATGGTAGTTATTTTTTGGTGATGAGATTTATTTTGTTCTTTACAGCATCATGTACTTGTTAATTTTTCATCTTTTTTAGATATTTATTTTAACTCATAAATCAAAACTGAAATAATCCTTTTCATGTCCAAAAGTTAATAATATAGTTTAAAAATATTTTTTCCTTTTAATTGATTGTTCAAGTATTTTTTTTTCTATTAGTGCTTTTAATTAGAATAATAATAAGCGACATGTAGCTGGTGTGCTTCGGTACATTCATCGCCCCGAGCCGAACAATTCTAGTATTTCATTGCATTTAATTAGTGTAATTCGTCGTTTAAATGTGTTCGGTATCAATTGGCATTTTTTCCGCATTCCAGTAGCCGGATATTCGGGGCGAAGGAAAAGTTGTGGACGAAATTTGACTGATTAATCTAACAATTTCAATTTCGTTAATTTCTGTAATTTTGATTTTAAATGCGCCCTGTGTCAATTTCTCTTTTTTTTTACATTTCTATAGAGAGTCTGATATTCCGGTCAAGAGAAAGGGGCCGCGGAAGAAATTTGGTTAACTGTTATAAAATATTAACTACTACAAAATAATCGAATTAGAATCATAATAAACTAATTCCTTAAAACAAATCATGCAAAATTTTATTTAGAACGTGCATAAAATCTGTTTTATGTACTCTGACAATAAACCACTTTTTTTTCGCCTACTTTTTCATACATGTCATCTGTTTACGTAATCGGTTTACAGTGGGAGTGGGTAAAACATATTTTGTGCACTCTTTTAAAAGGACTATCTCATTATTTTCAAAATGGACTTGGTCTACAATGGTTGTGATATCAATCATAACTGCTAAAAAAGTAAAGGCATTTGAGTCGTTTTAATAATTTCATTTTATTCATTAAGTTATATATTTTATTTATTTTTTCCCTTAATTAAGAAAAGATAGTTTGTTATAAAAGTATAAGACCAACACATATTTTACTATTTAGATAATTAAAGAAATATTTCTATCACAATAAAGAATATTCTATGTTGGTACATATAATTTTTGGTAAAATGCGCAAATTTCACAAACAAAATTAATTCGAAACATATATATATATACATATAAATATATACACTGACGGAAAAAAAAATCCCAACACCCAGAAAACCTAACTGTAGGGTAATGAAATTTAGACAGTGGATTTGTCTAGTTAACGTGTTTAATTGATTAGTTTTTTCAAGATCACAGGGTAATTTAAGCTCAATAAAATGCATTTCAAATGTTAAATGCTGTTACATTATTAGCCACTATAACCCCCAAAATTTTGAATGCAAATCTGAACACTATCATGCATTGTGTGATACAGGTGCCGAATGTCACTTTGTGGTATGGTGTTCCATGCTTTTTGTATTTGTTGTGTCAATACTGTTTCGGTCAGGGCTGGCTGGGGATGATGCTGAAGTTGTCGGCCAATGATATCCCCTACGTGCTCAATGGAAAATACAACTGGCGATCTCTCTGGCCATGGTAACATATCGACACTCTATAAATAACATTGCATTACAACAGCGGTATAAGGGCGGGTGTTATTCTGTTGGAACAGCCCCTTAATAGCTGTTCATGAATGACAGCACTGCAGATTAAATTACGAGACTGACGTACAAATTTGCAGTAAATGTGTTTGGGATAACCACGAGAGTACTTCTGGTGCCAAAGGAAATTGCTCCTCAGACCAAGACTCCTGATTGTTGGTCCAGTGTGATTAGGCCGCAGACAGTTTGGTTACAGGCGTTCCCCTGGCCTCTTTCTCACCAGCACACGGACATCATTGGCACCAAGGCAGAAACTTCTTTCATCAGAAAACAAAACATATCTCCACTCCATCCTCCAATTAGCTCTAGTTTGACACCATTAGCGTAGCAAACGGCAATGACTTGGAGTCAGTGCAACGCACGAAACAGGGCGCTTTGCTTGGAGCTGTCCTTGAAGTAACCGATTTCTGACAGTTCGTTGTGTCACTGTGGTACGAACTGCAGCTCGAATTTCTGTCGCAGGCGCAGTACGATGCACTTCAGCCGTAAGCCGAATACGACGGTCTTCCATCTCAGTAGTGCCACGTGGTCACCTGGAACCTGGTTATCTTGAGGCACTACCTTCCCTTGATGGAGGCACTACCTGCCTCCAACAATCATGCACAGACGATGCATTCCATCCATGTCTTTCTGCAAAATCGCTGAAAGAAAATCCACTTTCTGGCAGCCCTATTATACGACCTCTTTCCAACTCGGGGAGCTGATAATAATAGCTTCTTCATCTTCTTAAAGGTATTCTTCGTAAAATTTTCAAGATAAATAATGCTCACGAATTTTACAGCATTTAAAGCATTTAAAGTAAACCGGACATGAAAGTTGTGAGTGGCGCTACCAGCGCCACACTTATGCGCGAGCCTGAAATTTGAATCAATATCATCTTTTAGATGTATAAACACGCCTACAAAATTTCGTTTATCTAACACAAGTCTTTATTGGTGTTGGGATTTTTTTTTCCGTCAGTATATTTTTAACAAAAATGAGTCAAAAAAAACTTTTACAAAATTATTTAACCATCTATAGGAAAGACAGTTTCGTCAAATTTAGTAAGATTTTTCTGCACCATTTCTCCAAACAATATTAAACACATAATTTGGTATAGAGTTAATTATTTTTTTCAAAGAACATCCTTTTTCTCCATAATGGCGTTTTATAATTCATACACTGTAAAAAAAAATCTGTGAAGGTACTAAACATTTTCTAGGAAACTGGGATTCCAAGAATTTTTCATGTAATGATAAAATGAAAAATTCATGTAATGGATTCTGAAACTTGAATTTTTGATGTTACCGTTACAGGAAAAGTTCTTGGAATCCCAGTTTCCTAGAAAAGGTTTAGTACCTTTGCAGATTTTTTTTTACAGTGTACGTTGAATAATAGAGTTTGTTATTTCCTTACACACGGAGAGATAAAAAAAACATAGAAGTTTACTATGGTGTTTATTCAGGGCTTGGGCTTATACAAGTTATAACATCAATCTTTTTATCGTTTAAGACTATATTTTGCTATTTTGTATGAATGACTGGTAGCATTATCTTCTTGAAACTTCCATTTTGAACCATCTAAAATTAGTTCAAAGGATATTAGACTTCGAAATAGCATCCGAGCTGTTTCATAATACATTGACATCACACATGACGTCATTTTATTGCCATCAAATTGCTGTCCGAGTTCATTTTTCCTTCAACTTTTTGGAGGTCGGATTTTCCTGCTTATGAAAATACACACTTCGCTATAACGGAATGCTCCCCATTTGCCTACTGAAGAACTCGCAAGATCTTTTCCTTAAAACATACCAGTAGTAAATGTTGCGTCTGGAAAATCAAAATTTGATTTTTTCTCGCCTGAAAACAATATATTTCTCTAACCAGAGTTCCTTGGACATGACATTTTTTGCCCATTTAAGACGAGCTACTTTGTAATATCTAAGCAGTAGTTGTTTTCTTTATAATTTGCGAAAAATAACACCTGCGTTGGAATTTAAACTTCACCACACGATTGCTTCTGATACTTTTTTAGTTACCTGTTTTGCTATTTTATGAATAAACTGGAATTCTTTCCATCTCAGCTTGGCAATTTGCCTTCATGAACTTTTAAGCTCTTTTTAGTAGTACCAGATCATTTATGCATTCCATACTACTGTTTTTTCCTTGTAACACTATAAAGTGAATGTAAAGTTTTCTGAAAATTCGTGCATTAGCTTTTGAGATACAGCTATTGTGGAAATTGTAAATAATGCAGCATGGAAGTACCACTTGTTAAGTGGTATACGTCAAACAATTACCAATTCTAATTTATATCAATGTTTAACAGAATCTAAAGTTTTTGGAAAACCCATGCTTCAGCTCTTGAGACACTGTGCCTAGATAATTTTTGTCACACACAGACTCTCAGAAAGACAAACAAGGTAACAAACATGATTATAGACAGGCATTTTCTGAAGATCGTCAAATTGTATTCAGATCTTTCTAAAAAGGAATAAATTAATCACATACTGGGTGTCGAAAATTTTCACACTTCTAATCTATTAGTAAAGAAAGTAATTTAAAGTAAAAAAAAGCAAAAAAAAGGTAAAGAAAATTTATGAAAAAGGAAAATATATTATGGTTTTCACCTATACACTGTTACTCTAGAAGATATGTTTATTCTTTGTTTATTTAAAAAAAAAAACAGTAATTTTTAACAGCACAGACTATCCCCTCCCCCCCCCCAAGGAAATAAAATCCTTTATTTTACATACCACGTCGATGTTATCAGTTTGTATATCGGATTTCATTTATCACAAAACGAATGAAAAAAAACATACATGTAGAAAAGAACTTACATGGAAACAAGATTTTTTCAGGTATAACGATTTTTTGATAGTTCCAGAAAGTTATAGAACATGATGAATAAACATATCTCTAAAGTTATCTGAGGATATCCGATAAATAAATTTATTTTCGTACATCGATATTAACGCATTTGCGGAACATTAAACCACACGATACTTTTTAAAAGCAACATTTACATGCTTGATAAACTGAATAAAATGTTATATTACCTGAGATTGACTTAGTAATTTATTTATTTAGTAACACGTTGTTACATGTTGCAGAAAATATGTAGTTTCCTCATAAATTGAATCAAGGAGTTTGTTAAGAGATTGATTTAATAATTTATTGGGTTTTGTTGTGTTATATATAGATATTTACAAAAAATATTTTACTTAGTGAAATAATTTATCATCAGGCCGTGTGTTCAATAAAAAGTTTTATCTAATTAATAAAACATACAGTTCAATTTAATGAATTATTTATTATAGCTAATAAATTTTAACCCTTTCAGGTTCATTTTTTTCCATTTTAAGAACAAAATTAATTTTATTTTAATAACGTTACCGTTGCTACTTAAATAGATTTACTGAAATTTAACGTCTGCCTGATTTTCTTAAATCTAACGACAGTATTTATTTTGTGTGCTATACAATTTAGATTTATATGATAATAGCCTAAGGAAAAGTGTTTTTCAAGGCATTTGGAAAATAAACTATTGCAACAGGATTTAAGAGGGTAAAATATATTTCTAATGTTTCTTTCATTTTATCACACACGATAGGTTTAGAAAAGTAACTCCAAAAGAGTAAATAAAAAGCAAATAAAGCAAATAGCAAATTCAAAGAGTGCGATATATGTATAAAATAAATGAATCAGCAAAGATGCAAAGAGTAAACTATTATTGTTATTAATAATGTTATTACCAAATGTCCAAATATAAATAAAGTCATAGGAAGAAAGGCATAGCCATATATTGTCCTTTATATATGTAGAAATAACCATGTAATTGTAAAGACAAAAAAAAAATACTCTATCAAAAGACATGTACTATTAACAGTACACCATACCCGAAAGTGTTAAGTATTAATTTCATATTTGAAAAAGATATTGAGGCATGAGAAACTGCTTCACTATTTTTTTATCTTCGGGTAATAAGGAATTACAATTAAAAAAAAAGAAAAAAAAAGCGTTTCACAAATTTAAAACATAATTTCATTAACCGAACTTTATACAGTAATGCGAGGGAAATACCATAAGGAGATCACAAACCGATGTGAGTTGTTGTAAATTAGTAATAAATTGTTCCCAAAAATGAAAATAGATGACAGGACTATCCTACTCTAAGATGTTAATTTCGAATTTACGGCACAACAGTCGTACAAGATCAGCAGGGCCGTACAAATGTTTGTGACGAAGAACAAATTGGTCGTCCTGTTAAGATTGCTACAGAAGAAACGGGGCGCAATGTTGAAGAAAAGGTTAGAGCTGACAGGCGAACAAGTGTTTACATTGTTTAACCACAGCCGACTGATAAATTTGTCAAATGTGATGTACTTAGTAAATGGCTGAGAGTGCATTCTCGAAATATTTATGCAGCAAATGTTGAAAAACACATAAAGAGATAAGCAACATGTTTTAATGCAGATAACGATTATGTAGAGAAATAAATATGCTTTTGAAGTATGTTAGTTGGTTTTCCCTTTTTGGTTTTATTAATTTTTGTAACCTACTTACTTATGTACTTTATTGATAGAAAACTTTAGGGATCATAATTGTGTTATGTTTACTTTATTTGGCAATAAAATTTATACATTTACAATGATTAATTTTCTATAAACTATAGTAAAACAACATTATAGAAATTAAACACAGGGCACTTCCAGACAACTGAATTTCAACAAAGATAAATACTATTGAAAGGCAAAAACAAACAAATAAATAGGTGGCTAGAAAAATTCCAGAAAAAGAGGTGCTCTTATTTAGAACAAAAAAGCAAAATTGGGCAGTTAATACACTACTTAAAATGGTGATGTGCCTAAAATGCTATAAAAAATTAAAAAAAGATTAAATACTAAAAGCGATTTACACTTTAAAGGTATATATATTCAAGTTTGAAACATCCGTTGACTTAATTTTAATAAATTCAGATGTTACTGAGTAATGTGAGTTGAAAATTTATATGAGTTCAACTGAGTTTTTATCTAAGAATTTAACCTATTGAATAGACTATTTCAATGTGGTTAATTTATCATTTGATAAATTTTACAATATGCAACACTATAATTTTAAAGTCAAAAGATATTTCGGGTTAACCGAGAAAAAGGTATTTTTCAATAATAATAATAATAAAAAATAAATAAAAAATTAAGAAAATGTACAAGACATTTAATTATGACTCATTATTTACAATAGTAAAATTTAATGATAATTACAACATTTAATAGCTTTCCTTTTTTTCTTTGCTTAATATTTGTCACTAAAAACATCATTATCAAAATGTATATCCGCATACTTTCATCTCAAACCAAGTGGAAGAATTACTTAACCAATTCACCGTTTATCCCGAGATAAATCAGGGATAAAAGCACTGTTTCCCATGTTTAACAACAATTGGTACTTACAAAAGTACAAAATGACGAAATTCTCTTTTAAATTCTAAGGCAGTCACGAACAATATTTTATTTTATTGGAACTTTCTTAATTTCTTTATTGATAGGTATGCCAACCACACATTTTTAAAGGTAAATAATTTATTTAAAAAACGTATTAATCCTCTAGTGCATGTTATTTTTTTAATTTCTTCTTTAAAAATATATATATGATTCCTTAATGGGCATACATGATATATATTATTCTTGTATTTTTCAATATTTTAGATTTTTTTAAATGGTTGTCTAATTACAACACCGTGAATTACTTGCATGTATGTAATATTTGTTGCGAAAAACCTTGCTGAAAATTATTTAGAAAAAAACTTTTGAAATTATATTTTTCTCGAAAAATATTTTTTAGTGATATTTTGTAATTTATTTTATTTTTTGTTGAAAATCTTTCTATAGCTAGAAAATTGGAAGGATTCGAAAGTTCCTTTTTATTTGAAACTGATAAACAAATATCATCTATTGTATTATTATTTTTTAACCATGAACTGGAACAAAGCTTAAATAATTGTTTATTTGAATATACTGTAACGAAAGCAATAAAATACTTTGAAATCATTGATATCATTAAGTAAAATACTGTTAAAATTATTGATAATTTGATTCTATTTTCTAACTAGTTATTTCCTCAGTGCATCATTATTCTAAGTGTACATCGATGTTTATTACTTCAAAATGATGGAAATATGTATATAAAAGAAAATATTTTATGGAAATTTAATTCGTCAATGGCTAATTAAAGCTTGATAATTAAAAAAAATCGCAAAAAAAATGAATTTTTCTTTAGAAGAATGTAAATAATATTGGAAGAATACATTTATTTAGTAGCTTCAACTTGAACCGCTTTGAGAGTCATAAAACTGCATACTAATTTTTTAAGAAAAAAATATACATGATTTATAAACTATTATGATGAGTTTTTATTGATTTATTTTATATGTAATTTTATTCAGTCATTGGGAAACATCAAGGATTGTTAGCGAAATTCAATCGAAAATATAAATTATTATGATTTATTTTTTATATTTCGTTATTTAGCATTATTTCTTTTAATAGTAAAATTTAATTGAAATATTTTTAATGATATTTGAAAATAATTTGTTGATAGTGTTTCAGCTAAAGGATAAATATTATTTTTACATTATTTTTTAATCAGATATACTTTAGTTCTTTTTGTAACATTTTGTTTAGTATACATATTTTAATCCTGTTTAAATATTGACGAGCAGTATTTCCAAAGAAAGTTAAATTTAATAAAATCATATATATATATATATATATATATATATATATATATATATATATATATATATATATTATTTCTTGCATTCTCCTTCTTTCTTTTGCATTTCTTTTCGATCGTCATTATCATAAATTCATATTGATTTATTTTTACCTCAAAAAAAACTGAAACAATCGTGTAAAGAAGCGATTTATTTACAAGCCTCAATTGTTAATGCTGAACTGCCATTTGATTGTTTCAGATGTATGGAGGGAAGAAAATTGCTTCTAAAGGTAAGCAAGGGGCTGGAATTCGATACGAGTATTTTGTTACATTGATCTTAGTAGTTTTATGGATCATTAAACCTTCTCATTTTTAAAGATAAAATTCACATGCTTCATAAATTGAATAAAGAAGTTTTACAGAGATTGAGAATAATTTATTGATTCGAGTATATTTAAATATGTATTTTGGTGATATTTTTTCAACTAGAAGTATTCAACAGTGTTAAATTGTTTTTTAATAGTTATAATATTGATATAAAAAGTGTAATAATTATTAAAATAAAAATAACATGATAATTTTAGTATTTTCTTCTGTTATTAATTATAGTATAAATTGTTTAATAGTTATAATGCTGAAAAATTGCAAAAGCATTTTGCGATTTCTCCTAAATTTTTCTAATAATTTAGGCTAGCATTTGCAAGCTTAGTATTATATTAAAAATACAATGTATTAAAGTATAATATTATAGTATTAACTTATATTTATATATGTTATAAACCAAACCCGATTTTAGGCCAAACTAGCTTGGCCTAGGCCAAACCGGTCTATCATCTTAACGCCCATCGGATAAACTAGTTTTTCCTAGGCCATACCGGTCTGGGTACACGACATTTCGGTCCCGCCATTTCGGTCCCGCCATTTCGGTCCCGCCGTTTCGGTCCCGAGACATTTCGGTCCCTGGACATTTCGGTCCCGAGACATTTCGGTCCCTGGACATTTCGGTCCCGAGACATTTCGGTCCCGAGACATTTCGGTCCTTGGACATTTCGGTCCCGAGACATTTCGGTCCCTTGCCATTTCGGTCCCTGGCCATTTCGGTCCTTAATCATTTTGGTCTCTTGCCATTTCGGTCCATTACTATTTCTTTACCGGCCACTTTATAACTTGGTTTCTGATTGATGAAGGCCCACTAAACGCTGTAAGCTCAACATTGTTCGGGCCTTTTTTAATATTTTTATTCTCCTGCCCCCCTTCCCTCAAATTTTATACAAAGCAGAATATAATAGTCCAATAAGTTTAATCTATTGTAACTCGTGATAATAAAATCACAGCGAGTTGTAAATTTGATTAAACAATGTTATATAATTTTACACTGTCTTTATTATTACTATTTAACAGAATAAATATTTTAAGTTATATCATATATTTTTTGTATTAGGTATTTTATCTATACTGTAAACTATTATTTTTATTGATTAACTTTTATTTTTATTGATTGTTTTCGCACACTTTCTTAGAATCTTTAAATTAGTTATTTCGTAACTAGGCGTGCTATAAAAAATTTTTGTTAAAAAAATAAAAATGCTCCAACGACATTTTTTTATGTAATAATTATTGGTTGCATTTGTTTTTTTTTTTTTTTTTTTTTAACAGTTTTCTTACTTTATGAAGACAATTTTTGTGAGTTAATTTTATTGAAAGTGGGCCTATTTCTTTGTAATAAAATGATTATTTTTAAATTTTATATAATAATGTAACTATTATTTTAAATAATTTTATTTTCGATTTTTAACTGACAAAACTAAGCTTTTTTAATTTATCGTTTATTTATTTATTTCCATTACCTTTTCGCTCCCACTTTCACAGAAAAAAATTGACAATTTTTATTTTAATTTTATTATTAATTGAATAAATAGTTTTAAATTTCAGTAACTTTAAATATAAAATAAATAAACAGGTAAACGATAAGCTTCAGTTTATAACTACTACAAAACACAATGATAAATTGAATATAAAACAGATTATTTATTGAGTTTATGTAAAGTAAAATTCGAAATGCATATTAATAATTTTATCAATTTAATTATATAAAGATTCATTAAATTAAAAATACATAAATTTAATAAAATATTAATTTGATTTTCATTTTAAAATCACTAACTGTTTTGAGATTTAATTTATAGCAATTACTCATCACCATAAGTTATTATTCAAAAATTTTTATTTATTTCAAAAAAGGAAATTATTATTATTATTATTATTATTTTGAAAAATCAATTAGTAACGTAACGTAATAATTAATTAAACATAATAATGCAATACTGTAACAATGCGTAAAAATATTTCTTAACAGGTTTAGGTAACATTATTATCCAGATGCAGATTTAAATTTTTTGAAACAAAGTTATAGTTTACAGTTCGCAAAAATCAATCATATATTAATTATTATATTTAAAGAGTAAGAAAAATATGATAAACTAACCAATAAATGAATAAATAACATATTTATTTTGAGAATCCTTATCATTTTTATACATCCTAATGAAGTTAATAACATTATAGTAGCTGAAATTTAAAAAATATGTTTTTTTTCATTTTTGCTATAACTTCTATATAGTTCTTGTACTAGATTTTAACCAAGTAATTGATAAATAAGTCACTTAAACAATTAATAGTTAAAATAATTTTGAATCCTTATTAATAAATATGTTTGATAAAAATAATTTAATTTTTGAGAATTTTTTAATTTAACAACATAATTATTAATGCTTTCAAATTTTCTAAGATGATGTTAATCATTTAATAAAATAATGTATAACATTAAGTAAATAACAAATCAAAACCGTGTGCCGAGAATTTTTAAACACTTTTTTTTTATGTTGGTGTTCCTATAAAATTGGAAATGTATGCATATAAGTATCAGCTAAGTACTACGATTAACCTCTTTTAAGCAAAAATTCTGCATGTCAATCAATTGTCAACGCCCATCTGAACAAATAGTCATCTTTATACAAGATAGCTAGAAGAGCTAGGTAGTTAGCTTTATTCTACGTATCTTGATCTTTATACACTTGTCAGATGAAACCCTTATTCTTTACAATGCCCTTTATACTCTGGAGTTCAAATGCGGACGGACCTCCCACATAATCGCTGGCATTTTTTAGAAGAAATATGAATGTTTTGAAAAGAACAGCATTTCTCGGTGTTTTTTATTCCTCTTGCTGTTATCTTCATTTCAAACGCTTTTAGTATAAACCAGTATAAAAAGTAGAATGGAATATTTTTTATCTTTATTATTACAGCTTATAAATGACATTGAAATATTCAAAACTTATAACATAACTAAATAAGATTGTTAAATAAGATATTTACCACCTAGACATAATATTTTAAGTTACCTTTTTTAATTTAATTTACTTTGACAGAAGGCTTTTTTTTCATATTTTTTATGAGGGTTTTTATATTTTAATGTTAAAAATAATCATTTTATATAATAATATCAGCTTTAAATGAAATGAAAAATTTCAATACGCATTACATTAATAATTTTGTAATTAGTTTCCTTAAGCTGGTTTTAGAAAATTTAACAGATGTGTTGTATAAATGTGATATATGCATAAAAGTATGGCAATATAATTTTTTTGCTGTTGCCGTTATTTTGGAAAACATTAATAAAAACAGGGAAGCGTCAATATAATAAACATTCTAGATTGTAATAATAACAATAAAAAAAGAACTGTTGTCATGAAAAAATAATTGCTAATAATTCAAGATGTAATTCATTTTTCTAAAATGTAAAAAAAAAAAAAAAAAAAAAAAAGAAAAAGGTTACAAATCATTTTAATAATTATTTCTGCTCGTGTCATATATTTATGTAATAAAATAATTGCAATGCTAACTACCTCCACGTGTTGCAATCTGGAAACTCTTTTCTTAATTTAAAAACGGAAAAGTTTAAAAGGAAAATAAATGCTAGTAACCAAACACAATATATAAAAAAATGCCATAAACAAAAAGAGGATTCAATGATAATTTTGGCACAGGGGGTAAAATACCACCAGATGCAGATGTTTTTTATTTATTTCAACATTTTTGCTCCTATGCGGGAAGTGGAGGAGGTGCAAAATAATGAAACACTTATAATTCTGAAAATTGGCTTCAGCGATGAAATCCTATAATATGCTAAGTGTCAGAATATAAATTCCATATAACAATAACTCTTTCTTTTCTCCTGGCAATTTAAAAACCTTTATCTCCCTGGAGAGGAAACATGCATCTCAGAAATTAAAATTTTACAACTATTATGGGGTGTGTTAATATCATAAGTTAATTGGGTTCTTTTATAAATTTAGTTATCAGTTTCCAAGTTAACTTCCCCGTTTCCTCTTTCAAGAATTCAAAACATTCTGGAAATTTTAAAAAATGCCATTCATCTGTGAATTTTTTTCAGAAATCTCCATCGATTTCTAAATAATTGATCAAGTTTTGGGGTACTTGTTACTTCTAATTAATCGCATTACACTAAAATTTTATGCGACTTTCAGTTAAAAAATCAGTGTTGAATTCAGGCACTTTTCTCCGGGAGGGACTTCTGTGGCTCCGGGGGGGTGGGGGATTACACTTTTTTACCACTGAAAACACAAAATTTCAAATTTCCCGGAGGGGGGGGGTAATTGATAGCTCCGGGGGGAATGACCTGCCCCTGAATTCAACACTCTAAAATGTTCCTTATAAAATTATGTCAGATATTTCCCGTGCACAAAATTTCAGCTTGCTGAAGAAGGGATCGAAAAGTCCAGGGACCGAAATGTCTCGGGACCGAAATGACCATGGACCGAAATGTCTCGGGACCGAAATGTCTCGGGACCGAAACGTCTCGGGACCGAAATGGCCAGGGACCGAAATGTCTTGGGACCGAAACGTCTCGGGACCGAAATGTCTTGGGACCGAAACGTCTCGGGACCGAAATGTCTCGGGACCGAAACGGCGGGACCGAAACGTCGGGACCGAAATGGCGGGACCGAAACGTCCTGCTTCCTACCGGTCTATCCTAACGCCCATCGGATAAACTAGTTTTTCCTAGGCCAAACCGGTTTGTCCTAACGCCGATCGGATAATCTAGTTTTTCCTAGGCCAAACTAGTCTATCCTAAGGCCCATAGGACAAACTAGATTTTCCTAGGCCAAACTAGTTTGGCCTAACTGTTATAGGATAAACTAGTTTAGACTGCTGTTTATTGGGCTGAACTAGTTTATCCTAGGCCAATTCAATTTGGCGTGATTTTATTGCATTCAATGACAGCCTTAACGCCAACATTCTTGTATGTCTTAGGCTGATCTAGTTTATCCTAGGCCAATGTAGTTTTACGTGTTTTTAGCACACGGGCGTGAAAGCTAGAGAAATAATGGGCTCACAGGTTCAATATATGCATGTACGCATGTATGTACGCATGTATGTACGTATGTACGTAACGCGATAACTCTTGATAGAAATAATGCAATTTGACGTGTTTTTATCTCATCAGACTTCCAAAGCCTGATAACTAATGTGCCCGAGGTTCTGTATCTATGTATGTTCGTAAGTACGTAACGCAATAATTCTTGATAGAAATACTCGATTAGCATCAAACTTTCAATATAGGTTTATTCTTATGATGAGCTTTTCGGATTAATTGTGGGAGGTCATTGGAGAAGAATAAGGGGGGGGGGTAACGAGAGGCTGATTCGCCCTTCCCTTAATTCAAATAAATGGGTTTCCATGCATTATTAGCATATTTTATTCAAATTTTAGATATAGGAGCATTCTCTTGAGGCGCCTCCATGATTAGTTGTGGGTGTTCATTGTTTAAGTGTAAAGGGAGGGGGGATAGGGGTAACGCTCCATAATTTATGTAAATGCTTTTTTCACGCAGAATTTACTGATTTGATTCAAGTTTTAGAAATAAATTCATTCTAGCAAAGCGCTTCCCTAATTAATTTTGGGGGTTAATTCAATAAGAACAACGGGAAGAATGGGGGGATCCCGCTTAATTTTAGCAAATGGGTTTTTAATGCAGAATTAACCGATTTGCTCCAAATCGTGCATTTGTTCATTTTGATGAAACGCTTCACTGATTAATTTTGGTGGTTCTTCGGTTAAATATAAGGGTGAAACTTACAATTTATTTCCTTTCTTAAACTAGTTAAATTGGTTATAATACAGAATTATCCAATTTGCTTAAAATTTTGGACACGAATTCATTTGATCAGGCACTTTTTTAATTAATTTGGGTTTTTTCTTTTGGTTAAGTATAATAGTGTAGTGGACGTTTTATCGCCTTCCTTAAATTAGATAAATGGGTTTTTATGCAGATTTATCCGATTTGCCGTAAATTTTGAATATAGTTGTTTTCTTTATAAGGCGAATCCTTGAATTGTTTTCAGGGTTTAATTATTAAGTATAAAGGGAGGAAAGGAGGATTACCCTCCTTAAATCAGGTGAATGGTTTTTTGAGCAGAAGTATCTGATTTGGTTCAAATTTTGGATAATTGTTTAATTTTATAAAGCGTATCTGTGATTAGTTTGGGGAGTTCAATGGTTAAGTATAATTGGGGGAAATGGGAAAAAGTAATCCAACTTACTTTATTTTTCGAGGGTGTTATTCTTTAAAAAAATAAGGCTGTAATACACAATATTGTAAAAAGCCTGTGAATGCAAAGCCATCAGTTTAATTGGGGAGTATTCTTTTTAATATTGATCCTGACTACTGCTCCATAGCTAACCTTATTCAAAGCGGTTTTTTCACCCTTCTTATATAATGTGTTTTATTCGAAAGGTTGTAGAATACTGTCGGAGGTAGTGCACGGGCCGGAATTTCGAGTCCCGGGCCCCACCCTTCCCGAAGGAAAGTTGTTTTGCCGTGACCCAGTGTAAATTTTAAAAATTCAGCCCGAGCCCTGCCTGTACAAAAATCAGTGAAAAGATACTCAGTCAGGCTGGATCTGGCCCTACTCAATTTCTGCAAAAAATTCAGATTTTACTTAACATACAATTAGGATTCCTTTAAAAAATGCTGCATACATATTTATTGGATAAATTTACAATGCACTTTTAAATTACGATGTGTTCACAGAATGGTAAATACGCAATGTATTATTGATGATTTAGATTCTTAAACTTTTAAATATTCAAATAGAGAAGTATTAAAAAATTAATGTAGTTTGGAACAAAAGAAAAAAAAGAAGAGTTAAAAATATCATAAGTATTGAATCTGTTCAGTAAAAAGTAGATTTGTGAATACGTTTCTCTGTCATTTCTTAAGGCTTTTCTCAAATCCAAAAGAGCTACTTCCTATAACATTTAAGAACTAATTCATTTTCGGAAATGCATAAGATTAACAGGCATTCTCACTCAGAAAATATGTAATCGAATGGCGTTAACCTTTTTTTTCATAAAAGCGATGTACCTTTGAGAAAATAGTATTAAAGCTACGTTTTAAATCGAATTTCCGCTTACGACTTGACGGAAAAGAAAAACTTGACGCCGTGACAAGAATAGCTTATATGTCGATAGGTAATTAATTTCTCAAAAATGGAAAACGCTGTTCGATTGCAAATTATGTTCAGCTCCGATCTGATTCGAATAGGCAATAATAATAATAATATTAATAATAAATGCAAGTCTGATCTCAGTTGGCACGAGTCTGCAGAAAAAAAAAATAAGCAAACACCATGTCCAATGTATCATGTCTCTACCGTGGACATGTTAAATTTCTGTATTGATGTCATAAACAATGACTCTTTACACACATTTATACTTATTCTTGTGAAAGACGTGTTTTTTACCGGCCAAACCTGATTTCAAGCCAAATTAAATTAGCCTTGGCCAAACTATTTTATCCTAACGCCAAATGGATAAACTAGTTTTTCCTACGTCAAACCTGTTTATCTAAATGTCCATAGGATAAACTAGTTTTTTCTAGGTAAAAGGGTAATCTTTCATTTTCCCCTTCATACTTAACCATTAAACCCCAAAACTATTCAGGGAATCGCCTTATCAGAAAGAAACTATATGCAAAATTTGAAACAAATTCCTCAATTCTGCGTCAAAAACCATTTATCTAAATTATGTTGTGTTACCTACATTGCCCTTTCTTTTAAACTTAAACAATAAACATCCACAACTAATCACAGAGGCGCCTTGTCACAATGAGACTATATCTAAAATTTTAAAGGAAAACTGATAATTCTGCATGATGAATCCATTTCTCTAAATTAATGGTGGAGGATTAGCCTCCCGTTTGTCCCCCTTTATTCTTATCCAATGAATTCCCAAAATTAACCAGAAAAGTACCTTATCAGAATGAACCTACATTGAAAATTTGAAGCAAATCGGATATCTCTATCAAGAGTTATCGCGTTACGTACATATGTACGCACATACGTACATACATGTGTACATACATGCGTACATGCGTATACAGAACCTGTGAGTCCATTATTTCTCTGGCTTTCACGCCCGTGAGCTAAAAACACTTAAAAATAGATTGGCCTAGGATAAACTAGATCAGCCTAGGACAAACAAGAATGTTGGCGTTGAGCGGTCATTGAATTCAATAAAATCACGCCAAATTGAATTGGCCTAGGATAAACTAGTTCAGCCCAATAAACAGCAGTCTAAACTAGTTTATCCTATAACAGTTAGGCCAAACTAGTTTAGCCTAGGAAAATCTAATTTGTCCTATGGGCCTTAGGATAGACTAGTTTGGCCTAGGAAAAACTAGTTTATCCGATGGACGTTAGGACAAACCGGTTTGGCCTAGGAAAAACTAGTTTATCCGATGGGCGTTAGGATAGACCGGTTTGCCCTAGGAAAAAGTAGTTTATCCGATGGGCGTTAGGATAGACCGGTTTGGCCTAGGCCAATCTAGTTTGGCCTAAAATCGGGTTTGGCCTGTAACATATATAAGTTAATTTCGATTGTATTAAAAATACAATACAATCGAAACTGAGATTTTAAAATTCAGTATGGAGATAATATGATATCAACTGACTTTCTGAGAGTTCTCAGCTTTCTGATAATATTAGAAATAATAACAGGGTGTATTTCCAGCTGAGATTTGTAGGGAGTGGGTAGCTGGAAAATTTTTTACGGTTTCATAAATATTAAAAAAGCGAACATTGTGACTAAGTCAGGGTGAGGGGAAAACTGTTGAGCATATCTTCTGGAGAGAATTTTGTAGCTATCGGTGTATGCCTTAGTACTAAACGCTGTTAAGGGGGAGTAGGACTTTAATTTTTCTTGTGTATTTTACCCAGAACAGGGAATTGATTTAAACTACAAAAAATGTTTTGCTTAGTGCATTTTAGTTGTTTTAAGCGAATTTTTTAGTTAAAATAAAAAATCGCATTTATTGCTCAGATAAAATAATATTGTTAACACTCTTAGCGATTTTTAACAAAATTTTATCCATTTCATTTGAGTCTTTCTAAATTCTTGTACTTTCAGTTTTTAATTCCAACAAAATTTTGTTGTTTTTGCAAAATGTAAATTAGTGTGCATTAGCCATAACTCTCTCACTTAATTTTATGTAATTGACTTATAAAGCTCTGAAGGATTAACATAATTTTTGGATAGTAAAAACTTTTAGAATTGAGTCGGATTAATGACGTTATTATTATGCACTTAGGATGACATTTGTAAACGGAAAATTTGAAAAAAAAAATCAACACTACTTTTTGTTTATTCAACAAAATTTCCATTGGCACATATTTAAACGAAAAGATTTGATGGACCTAACAGAATTTTGTTGATTCAATAAAACTTCTTTCTGGGTATACTTGATTTTACAAAGATATTCTCAAAGTTGATTCGGAGGGTTAGGGAGGGGGTACAAAATCTTTCTTTTTTTCCCTTTTCTTTTCTTCCGAAAACAAAGTTTTTAATTTTATTATTTAGACGATAACTAATATATTTTAAATTAGGATCTCTTAGATTTTTAAATAGCTAATAGCAGGTTTTATTACGCTGCTTGCAGTTGTTATGGCTATAGTTAAGAAGGGTGAAGGAATTGTTATTTCTAGCATTTAATAGGTTGCTTGATTTTATGTGTTAATTTATAAATTTTTAAAGCTATTCACATCATTTTTCTTTTCAACAACGTTATAGCAATACAACAGCTATATTAATAAAAAATTAAAGCAAAGCAACAAAAGATTTTTTTTTATTTTCTCAAATCCACAGTCTAAAAAGAATTGGAAGGGAATTGTCAAGGTCAATTTTGAAGCAACCATATTGATGTTCAGTTTGTTTCAAAATTAACCTTTTTAAACATTAAAGAGACTGATTATCTAACAAATTCAAAATTGACTTTGTTGTTCGATTTCCCGCACAGAATTTCAAGTTAGATACCTCGAAATTCATGTTTTGTGCGAAATTAATATGACCAGAATAAATTATATTTTAATTTCAAGTGAGGCATGCAACGCATTTCATCTGTTTTTTTCTCATGGTGCTTTATTTATCATATTTAAATCTGTATATCAAGTACAAAATATGAATGAGAAACAGTGGAGATGCGAAAATCCGCTCAGGTTACTTCTGAAATTAGGCGATATGTGCCAGCACTAAGCAGACGAGTATTGTCTGGACGTCGGACATCATATTACAGCCCAGAGACAATAAAAACAGTATAATCATCATTTTTTCTTTTGTATCGAACTGAAAAACTTTAATATCTCAGACTGTTTTGTTGTCGCGCTGCTGTAAGCAGTTTCTTTTTCAGGCCAAGCCAACTATTACGGATGGCTAAAATATTCATCACCTAAATTGTGAAAGCGAAACCGCTTCGCAAATATGATTTTAAATATGTATTAATAATCTAACTTTCTTTTTAAGTCTTTTTTCTAAGAGTGTACTGTGTTATTAAATTTAATCAAGATTGTGAAGCTTGTGTCACTGTGTACGTTCCTTGTGTCGCTGAATTATCCGATACCGCAATTACTCATTCGGATATATAGCAACCACTGCTCCCGAGAGGTAAGTGAGAATTTTCATTACCTCTTTTGAATGATTATATATAAAAGGGAGACTGCTGGTAAATCAGATTGCATCACTAATTATATAAATATAGTCTCTGAATACATGTATCTTTCACTTGTAAACCCCCGATACATTTCGGTTAGATAAGACAATATTTTCTATCTGAAAATAGCTGTTCTTTGGCCATTCATTTGACCTAGCTTAGTTTATAGCGACAGAAAAGTAAAAAGTTTTCATCAAATTGGTTAGAAAAAAAGAAATAGGTTAAGAGGTAGTTAGAAAATTTCAATTTGCGTATAAATAAAATCACAGCTTCAGCGAGCAAGAAAAATATTTGAATACATGTAATTTGCGATAGTTACTTAAGTTGTCTATATTGAAATCAAGAAAAGCTTCTTTATATGAACCAATTTTGCTTTATATTTCTGATTAATTATGTAAGAAAATTTTGCAGAAAATATAATAAGTATCACAAATTATTCATTTTAGGATTTAAGTATAGCTTTATTTTTGAAACTGAAGTATAGATTGCCGCCGGCCGAACGCAATTTGAACGCAATGTCAGCGATAAGTTGATTTGACTGAGTTGACCGCTTCCGTGAGTGCCCTCTTTCCGTCCGACCTGTATGCCCGAGACTCTAAAATACATGTAAGAAAATAAAAAAAACGGTATCGGAAAAATTTAAAAGGAAAATTAGACAAATTAAAAACACCGTAAAGAAGGAAGGACGGTCTCGGCGCTCTGAAACTACTAAACGACCGTTGCTACTTCGAACTTATTATTAGTATAACATTATGTTATATATAAACAAAAAAATAATATTTCATTTCAGAAGACTGTAAAAGTACATATTTTGAAAAATATATTAACAGCTTTTTCCTCTTGTTATTAATGACAAAAAACACAATATGATTTATTTAATTCGATTATGAATAAAAATGCTACCAATGAAAATTAATTTCACAATTCTTGTTTTAAAAGAAATAAATAAAAATGAAGCATCTTTTGCTTCGAAATGAAACATCTTCAGTACCTTTTCTCGTATCTAAAAATGAAAATTGCAATCTTCATGATAAAGTATTTCACTGACAGAGATTTCATCAATCAACCAGTATGATGTTTCCTGTGAGTTATGGAGGTAGAGCATCATGCATAATTCATATATATTTTTTAAATGGAATAATTTTTGTAAATAAAAAACAAAAATAAATAAAATATTGCAACATTTACGAAATGTTTACCAGTTAATACAAGAAAAATTCGTATTAAGAAAGAGTTTGAATATGGGATACAAAATGATAAAAAAACAGCAACACAATTATGTTTTTTTTTTCATTAGTTACATTCAGATAATAAGATAAAGATATATTTCTGCGCCATGCACTATTTTTAAAATGTTTAACAAATTTTATTGAATAATTTTAATTCTCATCAATTTTATTTGTCGTAATTGCATCTTATTAAATGTAATTAAATCTTCTAAAATCTACTGTGAAGTAATCTCCTGGAATATGAAATGTATCTTTTATCATTTTTTCGTAAAACATTTGTAATTATCATGATGCATTTCTATGTAATATTAGTATACATACATGTAATATTAGTTGCCTACAGTTTTGAAAAATATTTTTTTCATCAGAAACCTTAAACATGATTTCGCTATTTAAAGAAACGTTGATAAAATATTTTACAAAATATGTCCCTTTTTGTTTTATTTTATAATACACAATTTTATTAACCCGTAAAATCGGATTTTCGAATGCTATTAATTATTAAATAAATTTGTCAGCTGCTTAACAAGAATTGCAAAATATTTTTAGTTCTAACATGAATGTTAAATCTGTTGTTATATTATGTATTCTAAAAAATATCCATTTTAAACAAGAAAGTCGCTTACGCTATTTCAACCATTTTTAAACTAATTTTTATAAGGTTTTAATTTTGGTTGTTTTATTAGCAAATTTTAAGCAGAACTACCACAGGGTGTTATTAATTTATTGAAGACCTGTTTTAGTACTCAATAATTTAAAAACTAGAAGTAAAATACATATAATTCAAAACTTTAAAAGGTATTATTTAAAATCGGTAGAATTAGTGTTAACTGAAAATTATAACAAAAAACTATATTCAAGCCAGAGACAACAAGAAAACAAGATCCTGCACAATAAAAACTTTTCGGTTATGTTCGAATAACTTGAAACAGAAAAAATTTTATTTTAAATATACACCTCTGTATATCAGGTAAATTATATTATTTTCTGTTGTTTCTGGTTATACAAAATGCTTTTCAAAAGTATGTGCATTTCGAAAGAGTTAAATGAGTATTTAAGTTTGTGGTAATATTAAAGGATTTGTATGAATTAATGTTTTGAAAAAATATAAGAATTTCTAATTAATTAATTTATGTGTAGATATGTGTTCTTAATTCAAAAATGTTTAATAATTTGAAATTCTTATTTAATAAATTTGTTGAAACAAATTTGAGTCATTAAGCACAATTTGGATAATAGAAACTTTCTTGTCCATAAAAAACATTTTTTTAATCTAATTTGTGACATGTTTTCAGAAAAAAAGCAACATTCTTAAAAAAGTTAATGTAACAAAAACAACAAAAATGCGTCTGTAAAAAACTCTATATTTACATGCAATGGATAGAGATGACATAATTTTTAAAAACATAATGTTGTATTTTCTGACTCAGCGAACAGGAACGACAAAAGAGAAATAAAAAAATATAATGTCGAAAAAAGATTGAACATAATTCATGCCATTTTTTATACACCGTAAAAAAATCGCGTGGAAAAGATTAAATAGATAACAAGTTTTTTTCTGAGCATTTTGAAATGTTATTTAGTAATTAAATGTCTTATATACTTAGATATATGTATACATATATATGACCTGGTTTTTCTGAATTATCTATGTATAAAATTGTCTACATACTATGTATAATGTAAATATATATATATATTGAAGATGTAAATAAAATAATTGAAATTTCCCGGTATACTTTTTTTTTTCATTTCAAAACTTGAGAAAAATTTGAGGAAAAATTTCTTATTCTTTTAATTTTACTTTGAAACCGGGGTCTTGTTTTACATTTTTTGCGGAAGCGATGTACTAATTTTAGAAACTTTAATGACTCAATTTTAATCCTATTTTTAACCTATATATCAAATTAAAATACAGATAGACAACATACTAGGAACACAAATTAATTTTAAATGCAGAGAGCGAACATTCTAAAATTAATTCTTCAATTAAAGTTTTAAACATTGAAACGTTCTCAGGTTTTTAAAAACTACGAAATTTCTGTATGTTACTTGCATTTAAAGTCAATTGATGCTTATCATTACTTTGTCTATTTCTAATTTAATAAATTGCCATAAAGTTAAGTTCATTCATTTTAATATATTAAATAACTACCTGAAGAAAATTTTATTATTGTGTTGTTTCTGCACAATATAAGATTGCTATTTTTAAATAACTCATATTAGTTTAAAGTGTTGAGACTTTTATTACAATATTTGTTAATAATTTAAATGCAAGCTAATGGCAATTAAATGTAATGCTTAAAGGTATTACATCAAATCTGTATATCATTTTACTTTCTTTGTCTGTTGTAATATTTAATGATAATTTGTAAATCATCTGTTGAAATCACAAACAGATTTAATAAAACATAAATTAAAATATCAGGAAATTAAAAAAAATAACCGCTTTTATACTTTCAAACAACAACAACAAAAAAAAATTCTATTTTACAGTGTGTATGTATATCTCTCTCCCCGTTTTCCTGCACTCAAGATTTTGAAAATGGGTTTAAACTGTCGCTAAATTAAATAAGTTTTTTCAAATTCATATAATGTTTCTTACGCAAATGGGGCTTAGGATATTATTATTTAGGGAGTACGCTTTAGGGATATATATACATGTGTGTGTGTGTATAATATATATGTATATTGTTATTCAATTGTAAATATATGAAATTCTAACACATAATATTTTGTGTATGATAATTATTTGAAATGAATTATAATCCTGCTTGTCATATAAAAACTTAAGAAAATTATTGTATAATTTCTTCCAAAAGTTAAAGAACGCTGACCAGTTTTTTTTTTTTTTTTTTTTTTTTTTTTTTTTTTTTTTTTTTTTTCAATTGTACACTGTTTGTCGAATATCTTCTAAATGTGATACTGCAATTTACTTAAAAAATAAAAACTGTTATTAACAAGTATTTAAGAGATGATTTCTGCTTAACCCGTATTTTTTCTATACTGTTGGTAAATGGGTCATTTTATTATGGGCTGAATGGATATAAGGTATCGTACATATATCACTAATTAAATTTAAATTCATTTTTTCATTATGGCTTAAACAAGTTGCTTTAAACTGATCTTATGGTTATATTTATAATTTTTAACTGAATATAGACAATGTGTCACATTTGCACTCATTTTTAAATCTTTGTAATCTTTGTAACCCTTTGCATTCGTATTTTAAATTTGATTGGATTTCCTTTATCTTTGTATAATTTGTATTTGGCTCCATTGAAAAAGAAATATATCTTATTTAATTAGAGCATTTTTGACATTATTTTACTAAAAATAACTTCTTTTGAAAAAGTGGTGACGACAGTAGTAGTCGGGCCACTACTGGGTACAAAGCGTTCCCACCTGTCAATCAAAAGGGGGCGTGTCCACCTGTCAAAAGGGGCGTGTCTACCTGTCAATCAAAAGGGACGTGGTCGAAAGTGACGTCACGAGTGGAGTTGAGTTGCTTTCCTGCTGGATGTTTCGGTTTCGGTTTTCGTCTGCTATAAGACGCGGTTTTTGGTTTCTGTTTCGATGTTCGTCTGCTACAAGACAGGGAGTTAAAAGTTGAGTTGTCTTTTGGGATTTGATTTTCGTCTGCTATAAGACGGGGATTTTAGTTTCGGTTTTCGTCTGCTACAAGCCATGGGGTTATAGGTTGAGTTGTTTATTTGGTTTTGTTTTTAAGAGTTTCTTTTTTGAAAATGGCAACTTCTAAAGTTGGACTTGTAAAATTTTTGATAGTTTGCAGACCAAGTGTTCTATGACGTCATAGTTTCATGTCAGAAATCGTACGTTCATGCCTGGACGGTGAATCACGTGGTCAATGACGTCACGCATGTCTTTTGAAACAGATTCATTCGTGTCAGCACTTGAACGCTGACCCACGTGATTATGACGTCATGCTTTCATGCCAGAACACAAGAAATACCTTTGTTTTGTGAAGTTGAGTTGTTTAAATGATCATTAACTGTAACCGATAATGAAAAAGTTTGTTATGCAGCCAATGGCAACAGTTGCATTCGTCAGTTGCTTTGATTTTTCTTGTGAATGTTGGTTTATTTTTTCTTGTGAAAAATTATGGATAATCGAAAGCCGGACCCTTGGATGTCTTGGAATGGGTGAGTACTTGTCCTAATTACTTTTTAATTAACTGTAAATAAATTGCAAATTCATTTATATATAAACTGCATTTTTTTTATTTGCTTTTACTTTAAGTAGTATTTTTCCACGTGTACATGTATATTAATTTATTTTAAAATATGTTTTTCTTTTTTATTATTTTCTTAAATAATAATAATAATAATAATAATAATAATGATATTTTTAATCATGTGTTTTATGTATATTAATCTAAAATACAAATTTCTTTAACTAATACTTGTTCCTCTTTTTAATTTTCAAGTAATAAGATTTTTCTGACGCCGTGTGTAATTCTAGTATTTTTCCGAATTTTTTATAATGAATTTCATTTATGTATATTGTTATTTTTTATGAAGATGTTATGATTTATCAAGTATAAGTGGTCATATAAATTGAATAGGTTTTCCTTTTTATTATTTTCTTAATAATAATAATTTTAATCGCGTGTTTTATATATAATAATCTAAATTGATATTTTCTTTAAATAATGTAAACTGAAATTTTCTTTAAATAATATTCTTTTCCGATTTCATAAATAATATGATTTTTGTTCACGTATTTTACAGTAATCTTAAATGCAGCTTCCTGTTAAAGAATATTTTCCCCTCTTTTATTATTTTTCAAATAATTTGTAGTTTTTTCTTTAACGTTTCATACATTTTCTTTTAAATTAAGATGGCTTATTTTAATCATTTATTTTAGAATAAACCTGGGCCTTCCACTGTGCAAGATCCGTTTTTCATAGAGAATTCCTTTGACGATGAAACTGTAAGGATGATATATATTTTTATGACATTTTACCATACTTAAACTATGTATCATATTTACGTTTTTTTTCTTTTATTTATTTATTTATATTTTTTAGTTTCCTCGTGCATTCTCACAAGTGTGTTTTAAAGATGATTATCCAGTTTGTTCTCATGATGACGATGATGATTTTGTAAGATTCTTCATACATTTTCTGAATATGATATTCAGTTTTTATGCTGTTTTCGTATTATTTATTTATTTATTTTCAGTTTCCATCTGCGTATTCACAAGTGCACAATTCCAGTCCCCCTGATGATAACAATCTTTATCTATCAGAGAATGAAGTACGTTTGTATACATATATATTTATTATATCTGAACATGATATGCAGTTTTAATGTTGTTTTTGTATTATTTATTTATTTATTTTCAGTTTACCCCTGCGTATTCGCAATTGCATATTTCGAGTCCCCCTGGTGATAACAGTCTTTATCAATCGGAGAATGAAGTACGTTTGCATACATATATATTTATTATTATGTTTCGTATAAAACAAGCTTATTGATTTTTATAAGTTTTCTTTTTTAGCTATTCAGACCAACTTTTGAAAATAATTTGAAAAATATTAAACAGTCTGGTTCTGGATTTAAATTATTTTGCTAAATATTTAAAGAAAACTTAGATATGTTTTTAAAACTTTTTTAACATGTCTGTTGCATTTATGCTAGATTTTCTTTTTTATTTATTTTTTCTTTAGTTGGAAGATGCAATTATTTTGGAAGAGAGGTGTCGGAAGGTTAATAGAAAATATCAAGGGGAAGAAATTACCTATCGTGGAAAAGTGGATATTGATAGATTGCCTATACATTTGCAAGAAACTCCCTTAGTCGCAGCAGTAGAGTGTGTGCGACAACTTTTTACCAGTTTATTAGAACGTTGCACGCAAGCCCTATACCCAACTGATCTCATACGTATCTGCATCCAAACAGACGAATTGGACAAGCCGATCTCCACAACATTGATGCCGGTTGCCAATTTGACAGTGGAAAAAATTTTAGCAGCTATTATGAAAGTACTGCAATCGAAGCAAGAAATTAAACTTGACGCAGGTTTTATTGCAGACATCATCACAATTACTCGAGACAGAGGTGCAGGAAGACAAAGAGTTATAAATATAGAAGTAGACCGTCTAAGAAAGAAAAGCATTTTTCCAATCCCGAGTGATAATGATGGACTGTGCTGCGCTAAAGCTATTGTTTATGCAGAAGCCTACGTCAAAGATAGTCGAAAAACTCTCAACAGTCTTAAAAAAACTGATCGACCGGCGCTAATAAATGCAGCCCTAGCCTTGCACGAGGTTGCAAACGTTCCTTTAGGTCCGTGTACCTATGAAGAGATCGCCATTTTCGAAGACTATTTAGACTTACAGATAGTGGTCATATCCGCACAGAACTTAAACAAAGTAAGTTTTTTCTTCCTTTTTTCTTTTTCAATCCTTTTAGTTACGTACATATTTTCCGTTAGAGTTTTATTTTTTCGAAAAAAAAAATCGGTAAATGTTTTTTTTTCTTCTTCTAGGTATCATATAAAGGCCCCACAGGATCTCCCAAAAGAACAAGAATAAATCTTTGGCTTCATGACGGCCATTTTGACGTCATTAAAAATCTACATCAGTTTTATGGAGCACATTTTTATTGCGAGTTCTGTGAGAAACCTTATCAGACCGAAGGGGAACATCACTGTCCATTTACATGCCCCATATGTCAGAAAAGTGATTGTGTTCAGACTGAAGGAGCAATTCGCTGCAATGATTGCGGTAGACTTTGCCGCTCTAAAAAGTGTTTTGAAACACATAAAGCCAAAACCGGTAAACAGACATTGTCATTGTGTGATAAGGTGAGTTTTATTTTATTCGATTCTGTTAAAAGTATCAAATATTATTTTAAAATTATATTATATTAAAACTTATAATTTTGCATGTATAATATATTTACGAAACTGTATATTGTTTTAGATTTACCAATGTAGAGCCTGCTGCAAGGTGATTTTGCGCAGACAGTGTCCACGAGAACTGCATCGATGCGGGACAACCAAATGCCCATCGTGTGATAAATATGTGGAAGCAAATAAGCATCTATGTTATCTCAGAGTTGAAACTACAAAGACTAAATCAGACAAATTAATATTTTTTGACTTTGAAACAGACCAGGCAAAGGGGGAACATATAGTCAATTTTGCATTGGCACAGTATTCAAATGGTGCGGAAGCAGTCTTTAAAGGTTATTCTGCGTGCAATGACTTTTGCAGCTGGCTGTTTTCTCCCAAGCACAAGGGATATACTGCAATAGCACATAATATGAAAGGGTAAGAGATGTAATATTTTAAAACTATGTTTTTCCTAATTTTATTTATTTATTTATTTATTTATTTATTTATTTATTATTTATTTATTATTTATTTATTTATTTAATTTTTTTTTGTAGTTTCGATGGACTATTTTTATTAGGATGGCTATTGGAGCAAGGTCTCGCGCCAGAAATTATTCCGTGTGGATCGAAAGTTATGACTATCGTCCATAAAACATTAAGTATTAGAATCATCGATTCTTTCAACTTTCTGCCCATGGCATTAGCAAGAATGCCATCTTGTTTCGGATTTGAGGAACTGAAAAAAGGCTATTTCCCTCATCTCTTTAACATAAGGGAAAATCAAGAGTATGTTGGACCTCTTCCTAAAGCCATCTATTATTGTCCGGATGCAATGTCAAATACAGAGAGGACTTCATTTTTAAACTGGCATAAAGAGCATCAAAATGATCATTTTATATTTCAGGAGGAAATATTAGCCTACTGCAGGTATGTAATTTTTAATTCTCTGAAAATTATATTTAAAGAATTTTTTTTTTCAATTGATATTGTAAACATTTATTATTTTTATATTCAGATCTGATGTTGATATTTTACGAAGATGCTGCTTAGAATTCCGCCATCAATTTCTGGAAATGGGCGATGTGGATACTTTTTGGTAAATATAATTTTTAAGTTTTAGTTTTCAATACTTTATTCAAACAATTATTTTTTCGAATTAGGAAGTTTATTTTTATTTTATTTATTTTTTATTTTAGCTATATAACAATAGCATCAGTGAGTATGGCTTTGTTTCGAACAAGACACATAAAAGATAACACCATCGCTATGGTTCCAGTGCATGGTTATGTTAATTCGACAAATTACAGTGCGGATTCGATCCGTTGGTTGGATTATATTATGTACGATAAGGACTTGTTTATAAACCATGCTTTAAACGGATTGGGCGAAAAGAAGATTGCCGGTATTCCTGTAGATGGCTTTTGCGGTGGTACAAACACAATTTATCAATATCATGTAAGTTCAATTACTTTAAAAAAATAATAATCTATTACTTATATATTTTATAATATTTCAATTTATTTATTTTTTATTTATTTATTTTTCAGGGATGTTTTTTCCACGGATGTTCCACCTGTTTTGACAAAGATATTAGAAATCCACTGCATGACATTTCCATGGATACTTTGTTTGCCAAAACAGTAGAAACGACTGCAAAGCTATGTGTTATGGGTTTTACAGTCATCGAAATATGGGAACATGAGTTTCTGAAACAGAAAAAAGAAGATCCCGAATTGCAAACATTTTTGGAAACCCATGAACTCGTGGATAGGCTAAACCCAAGGGATGCATTTTTTGGAGGTCGAACTAATGCGGTTCGCCTTTATTATGAGGGCAATGTAAAATATGTAGATTTTACTTCTCTTTATCCATGGGTTAGTACTTTGAATATCTATTTATTTTAGTTGAAATTCTGTTGATATCTTTCATATGGTACATAAATTTGTCTTTTTTTTTTCTATAGGTTAACAAATACTGTAGATACCCGATAGGTCACCCTACAGTAATCACAAAAGGCTTTGGAGATCTAGAAGAGTATTTCGGTATCATAAAATGCAAAGTATTACCACCTAGATGGTTATTCTTACCCGTTTTGCCTTACAGGTGCAAAGAAAAATTGATGTTCCCTTTATGTCGCTTATGCGCTGCCACTATGGCGCAAATAGAATGTAAACATGAGGAAGAAGACCGTTCGTTTATAGGCACGTGGATTTCTGAAGAATTGAAGTTGGCAATTAAAAAAGGATATAAGATTGTAAAAGTAAGATTTGTTTTTCTTAAGCTGTATTCAATTTTTTTCTGGGGAATAAAAAGAATTTAAATATATGTATATATATATATATATATATATATATATTTTTACTTTAGATTTATGAAGTGTATCATTTCGACAAATCATCTGATAGCTTATTTCGGGATTATATTGATATGCTGCTGAAAATAAAACAAGAGAGCAGTGGGTGGCCCAAAAATTGCGACACTTCAGAAAAAAAAGAAGCATATATAAAGGAATATTTTGAACGAGAAGGAGTTAAGTTAGACGCAGATTTAATTTCTAAAAATCCTGGAAGAAGACAAGTGGCCAAATTGGCATTAAACAGTTTATGGGGGCGGTACGTTCTTTAAAAATCCACATTCTTTACTTATAGTTATTCACTAAAATTTGTCAAATAATTTACAATTTATTTATTTATTTTTGTTTATTTTAGATTCGGAATGAATTTAAACAAACCTCAACTGACCTATGTGAATTCCGTTCCAGCCTTCAATAAGACTTTACAATATGCAACTAAAAATGTAAGATATTTTTTCTTTACTTTAAACTTGCTCCAGTTGTTTGTGATACCGTTTTACTCTACTATTCTATTTTTTCAGGTTAAAGATGTTTATTTCCCCACGAGTGAAACGGCAGCCGTGTGTTGGGAGACCACAGATAATTTTACACCCCAGGATGTATCCACTAATGTTTTCATAGCTGCTTTTACAACTGCCTGGGCTCGAATCAAAATATATTCAGAGATGGACAAATTGGGACAGGCCGTTTTATATCACGATACAGATAGTATTATATATGCTAGTAACGGAGAAAATGACCCGCCTCTAGGAAATTTCTTGGGAGAGTTCACGGATGAACTGGAAGGAGACACTATTACAACATTTGTTTCCGGTAATTATATTTTTTAAATATTTTAATAATACTATTTATAATTAAATTATGTCTGTACTGTAGATTTATACGTTTTATTTATTTATTTATTTATTTTCAGGTGGTCCCAAAAACTATGCCTATGAAACAATGAGTGGAAAAACTTGTTGTAAAGTCAGAGGGTTTACACTAAATTTCAGAAATAGTCAGTCGCTCAACTTTGAGAGTATCAAAAGACTAGTGTGTGAGATAGATACCTGCACAACCATACCCCTTCTTAACCCAGCAAAAATAACCAGGGAAGCAAAGCGACGGAAAGTAATCAATAAACAAGAAAGAAAACTTTACAGGTTGGTTTACAACAAGCGTGTCATACAACCTGATTTGACCACCCTGCCGTATGGGTATTAAACTAAAATTCAGTAGGAAGTATAGTTCTTTTGCAGTAGATAATATGTAAATAATAACTTAAAGAAAAAATAAAATGTATTTATTTTTCTTTTTAAATAGTCTTTGTTTTGATTTTTAATTTTCTTTTCTCTTCTTTCTTTCTTTTTTTCAGGAAAAGGCGAAAGATACAAATATTTAGAGAGAATGCATATTTTTAGAAAAATGTATTTAAAGATCAAGAAATAAATTTAGTAAAAAAGAAAAAATATATTATATATATATGAAACGATATTTAGTTTACAAGAAAAAAAATCTAACAAAAACTATATTTTATTTTCCAGAAAAGAAAGAAAGAAAAAATTATGTATAAGCATAAACGGGTGATTTTAAGAAAAGTTTATGTATATATATATATATATATATATATATATATATATTTATGTAAGAAAAAAAATAGAAATGCACAATTACAGATATTTAAAACCAATTTATTTTTTCATACAGTACATTAAAGTTGCAATCATCGTTTTTTTTTTTTTTTTTTTTTTTTTTTTTTTTTTTTTTTTACATTTTTAGCCAAGGTACTGGTGATATTGGTAAAGTGACATGGTAAAATGATGATTTTCGTTTTCTATGATGGGGTTCAGGTCTTGCAAAAATAGTTTTCGGTTCATTCTTCAAATACTTGTTTTTTATAAATTCTTGAGGGAAGCTAATTTTCTTTAAAAGTTCTTGAAATTGGTCAAAAGCAACAGGTTTTTGACTTCTGTCTCTTAGTAAAAATCCGACTAGTTGAACAAAATCTGATCCGTTAATTACAGTATCATCGATTTTCAACTCTCTGCTTTCTGAACAGGAAATTTTATTTTGTTTTAAAAATTTCATTATTTTAACAGCAGTTTTCTTTTGTTTAATAGGGACAGAACTTAGAATTTCGTTTTCTATATCAGGAGATTTTTCAAAGGATTTCTGGGGCAGTTGTTCTTCCGGGGGTTTGACTGCATTCATATCTGGGAATAATACAAACTTTTGCAAAATCTGTGTATAAAGCTTAGCTTTTTCATCATCCTCTATTTTTCTTTTCAAAATAGTCTGAATCTGTCTGTCTAAATCACTTAAATGCTTTCCGAAAACTCTTGATCACTGTCAGCTGGAACAAGTCTGAATTTACGAGCGAGCTCCATTGATCAACGTACTGAGCACTGATACTGCAGCGGGAATAAGTATAGACAAAAATCCTTCTCCTTTTTGAACGAGAAGTCGTCTTTTCTTAAATAAAGGTACTTTCTTGTCTCCCAGACGACGCAATGTTCTTTTATAAGCTATTAATCTATTTTTTTGACGTTTAGAGACAGGTATGTTGCCCTTTAAAAGATTTAAGGCGCATTTACAGACACCTTTTATAATACTATTAGGACACTTTTTAAGAAAGGCTGCTTTTTGCTTCGTCTTGCTTAACAATTTCAGATGTTCCACGGTCGACATCCTGAGTTCAAATGATGGTCGATGAAATAATTCTCTATTTTATATGTTTACCGTAGGTAAAAGCTTTCGTTAAAGCACAGTGTTTAAAACAGGGTTTGTGACTTGGGCAGTTTACCTCTGAAACATTTAATAGATTAATATTGGGGCACTTAAAGTCATTCAGATTCAAAATCTTTCGTCCAGACATCCGTTCTAAAAACTTTGTTTTTTCTAATCCTTTCGTGTAAACATTCTTATGAGATAAAAATAATGATGAAAGTATAAGTTCTAATGCTGAATAAGGCAAATCACCACTATTCCATTGCAAACCATGACGGTACCGAGTCAACCAGTTAAATATTTTTCTTTTTCCGATGGGTAACTGGTCCCAAGGATGCGGTGGAAGAAAGCTCCAATGGGCATGATATTCATTATCAATTTCAAAAAATGCAAGTTCTTTGATAATAAATTCACTCGAATTAATTTGAAAACCTTCGAATTCAACAACGACTGAAGTCATGTTTGCTGGTTGACGTTCACTGGACAAATAATTTATCGAAGTTCATACACGTAATGTATATCGCCAGGAAAAATTTTTGTGCGCATGCGCAAGCTTTCAAAAGAATCGGGCCTTAAATCAATGAATAAGAAGCTAAACGGTAATGCAGTAGCGTCATTAAAAATTTCTTGAAAAGCCTTAGATTTACCAGGATACATTTGTCTGGATAGATGCATTATTTGACTTTTATCTCGAGGATTTTTGTATAGTACCATGTAATGAGAGTTTAAATTAATATTTCGCATTTCTTTACCGTGATGAAACAAGTTTTGAGTTATAAAGATGATTGAGAGATTTCGGTGATGACTGCCTTTCGTGAAAAGTTTGCTCAGTCGTACATCAGAAGATAATTCTGACATCAAATCATCAATGATAATTAAAGCATCTTATAGAGAGTTAAGATTCGACGGTAAACCTTCTTCAAATTGTACATGTTTCATTGAATTGAAAAGGGGTTGATAGCTTCCATAACAGTATATTATGCGTGCGGGCATGGGCTGAAAATATTTGTAATCAATTAATTTTTTAACAAAAAAGCTTTTACCCGAACCTGTCGGCCCGCTGATAAGGACAGTAGAAGGATGTACTAACTTGAGTAATGCTTTAAATGACAATAATGAGTAAAAGCTTATATTTTTATAGTTTTTTTACTATTTTGACGAATTATTGTTTAGTAAACATAAATAATAAAACTTCTACGATTTTAATGGAAAAAAATCTTAAGCATGCATATTTTTTCTAAAAAAACAAATGAATATGATTTTGTTTATGTAATCCACTAACCTGGATGAGTTTTAAGAAACATTGAATACACTTAAAATAAGAGAAATAATTTTTATTTTTTAAAAATCATGTTTACACCATATCTTTTTTTGACAAATTGATACATTCGAAAATCATTCTTCTTCCTGGATAATACATTGCTAATCGATTTCATACAAAGGCCTTGACATCGTTTTACAAGAAAGTAAATACAATATTGTCCACAGACATTTGACGCTAAACTTTGATGCATTGCCTTGTTCTAACGAATTCGGTGATACTTCTTAGCAAATTTTGCTATGTCTTCTCCATAGGTTTCGGGAGAAAGTCCGTAAGAATAAAAAAAGTCCAGAGTTTTCTTATCTTGAACGTAAATTGCTATCCAATGGGATTCTTTTTCGTCATGTTTATCGGTATTGATCACTAAGGCACAGGGAAAGTTTTGAATATCAGGTATTTTGTCAGAAGGAAAAACGCCTGCAAAATATCTCGCCGAAACAGGATCACGAGATAAAATTCTATGAATTTGTGTTGAATTCATTAGTTTCCAAAATCATACAGAATATTGCGAGATTTGTTGATTTCGATTAAATTTTCAAATTCAGCATAAACTAGTAAAGAGACTGTTTGTGCCAAAATCGTTCCGAACTTGATTTCTAATCTTAAATTACTATGACGGATAAGATTAAGATGAGATCCGTCACATAAATCAGGTGACAGATCAAAACAAAATAATGAATATCCCTGTGAAAATTCTGATCTCGAAAGGTACAAACCTTTGTTTTCTGCATTCGAAAATAAATTCTCATAAGCTCGAATAAATAAATTGTTTTCAAAGTCAGGTTGTAGTGGATTGTGAGGAACGGGGTGACCGTCCACATAGACGCCTATGAAATTAATATTGTAATGCTTGAACTCAAAGGGGGACTTTTTATAGTTGCCGTTGAATGCGTCATTATCCACACAGGCGATCACGATGCGATTGGGCATCTGACCTGTGAAAATATTATCTTGAACAAAACTCATATTGCCGGTAGGAATGGAATATGATTTGCAAAGCACTCTGTTAATAGGGTATTTGGCGGATGTTTTTTCTAAGCTTTTAGCATGTCCTAAAACAACGCCAGGACTTACTCGTACTTTACGAACAAATAAGGAAGCGTGTTCCAGGAAAACTTTAAACTCCCCTTCACCTGCTAACAAACAAAACTCTGGTTTACTACGAATCAGTTTAATTTTCACATCAACCATATTAAGGAGGAGTCTTTGCTGGTGAAACATATCCAGATGCAATCGACCAATCATATCAACCGAAGCACTGTGTTTAGTCATTTCGGCTCGTTTACTAAATCCTTCATTGGGATTTACATCTGCTGGATCCACAACATTCATACGACCAGGAGTATCTTTAAAAAATGATTCTGAGGAAAGTTGAGAAGTTTTTTCATCGTACCCGTGATTCAGTAATTTCTCTATCATGGCTCTGTATGGGTAAGTATTATTGCTTGAAGAAACGAGTCTATCGTTCAGACTAATATCCACTTGGGAAAACATAGAATGCAAAAAAAGATTGACGGGTCCCACTTTACATTTATCCGGAATGGTTTTGCCATCCTTTTTTAAAATCTTTACTTTGACATATAACTGAGTTTGGGATAAATCAAGGTAGTCCTCTCCGCTTCCAGAAACTTTAAATTCCACAAGCCCTCCATCAGAAACATTGGAAAGTGGGTGAAATTCAATCCATTGGCCTCTTTCAATAACTGTTTGAGTAGGAGGTAGATGAAATAATTCTAATTCCGATTTAGCACATTCGGGAGAGTCCTTTAAAAGAAAAGCCATAGTATAATGTGTAGATTAACAGTCAAAAATATCACGTCCTTGCACCTTCCGTGCTTTCGATGAAATGATGCGTTTCGCAGGTTTTCGCTTTCTTTTAAGCTTTCCATGGCCAATCATTTGATCCGCTTTTTCAACTGCTTTTCTAGCTAATTTCTTTCCGACTTCTTTTGATCGTGTTTTGAGAGAAGATTTAAAATTTTCACCTGATAACACGTCATTCGCAACCATAGTGCCTGTTCGTAATGCTTCTTTTCCAATAGTTTTGGCACCACTTATCAAAAATGGCATCGCACTGCGAAACAATTTAGCAAAAAATCCGCCTATACCGTATCCTCTCTGCAAAACTGTTCCTCTATAGTAAGGCAACCCATCTCCTGTTTGCCCTGCATAATAATCTTCGAACTTTTGTGTACAACATGTATAAGGCACCAACATTTTGTTGATCTTTCTTTATCGCAATCAAGAAGGAAAATGAGACTAATTTAAACGTAAGGCTCTTTTATATGATTTGTCGTAAACGAAAATGCAACGTTACAAAAACTTTACCTCTTTCAAAAGGCACTAAATCTCCAGAATGAAGTCTAATATCTATTTGTATCGTTTGGAAATGTTGACGGATAACTGGTACGTACAATGGTCTCGAATAATGAGAATTAATAATTTCGCCATCGCTTCCTTCGACAGACACAATTTTTAAAAGAGGGGCTTGAACATCCCCTACTATTTGAGGCTCGACGAGATCACAATATACATACATCACGGGAAACGATGACTTTGGGTCCGCCACAAAAGGACTTTGTTGCAATCCTGTAAATTCCCCGGGTTCAAACCCTAAAAGTTCTGCTAGATCTTCATGAAAAACTACTTTCGATTTTTTATCTGTCTTGATTGTAACTCTTTTCGTAACAGGGTGAAAATGGAATTCAGTTTTATTTTTATGTGATGGTATCGTCATACTTTTAATGAGATCAGGTATGGTTTCATAACATCCAGGAGGAACTCTCCTGCCTTCCAATTTTCCATCCCCTAAATCAAAACCAAACAAATTATTATCCTTTCTAACATTATACCATGTATGCGGATAAATGAAATCGACCAAAGCCATTTCCCATTCACCCTTTAAATTCAAAGGAGTGGGCAGTTGAGTTGTAAATTGCGATATTTTATTATTTGGGAAAAAGCTCACAGAGCTATCGCTGATGAGTGTGATGTAGAATGACATATTTTAATGAAATGAACGGTAAGTATGATGAGTACTCTATTTATATCATTCGGACATCTTCAACCCATGCATTAAATTTTTCGGGATATCCCAGAAATTTCACAAAATATTTTATTTTCCCCCCTTGTTTTCTTTTTTTCAACACTTTTTCCACGGGGTAAAAACCTGAATCCGAAACTTTTTGTAGTTCTTGCTTGTAAAAAGTTCCTTTAATGATTTCTCCTGCTAGATCTTTTAATTTATAGACAACAGGTACTCGATTTATGATTTTATAAATCGTAAAAATTTCTCTTGTCCAATTTTGTTCATATCCTTTCTCAAAACGTAGTTTCTCCTTACTTATACGAACGGTATCGTTTAATTTCAGGTCAGATTTGATTGGAGATATTTTGTTGTTTGCATACAATGTTTTCCAAACCTGACTTTGGTTATCGAAGTTTACTGATGCTGGCTCCATTTTAATACTACGATGCCATGTGTGGTTATAACTGTGTACTAATTTATCGATTACATCAATATATCTCTTTGTATTCTTTTCAGTAAAATATTTCCACATTTTCGTTTTAAGTGTACGATTAAAGCGTTCTACTACAGAAGCTTTTGTGGAGTTATTGGTTGTGAAAAAGTGAACCTTCTGTTTTTTAAAGAAATCTTGTACAAGCTTATTTGTGAACTCCTTCCCATCGTCGCACTGCAGAGTTTGCGGTTTACGTTCCGAAAATATTTTTTCGAAAGCTCGTTTAATGCCTGGAGCTTTTTTATCTTTTAATGGAATGACCCATGCATATTTCGGCAAAATATCAATACATGTCAGTAAATACTTATAGTTATTATTAAAAGAAGACAGAGACTGCATGTCTACTAAATCAGATTGAAACTGCTCGTTTAAGCCACCAACTATGACACGATTTCTCGGGAATTTGTGTCTCAAAGGCTTGTGCAAAGTATAAGATTCTGTCGTTTGAAGCCATTTTTTTATTTGTTGTGTTTTGACGCGACCTTTTAAAGCACGTCGTAAAGCACTGATACCACCAAAACTTGCCGGTACCTCCGGATCCCGATACATCTGAGTCAAAATTTCCATTGCAACAATGATTATGATCTACACGAAAGTTAACATTCATTTATATTTTCAGCTAAAAAATTTTCACGATGTTTACATCACCAAAGTTTTACTTAAAATGAAAGCATTATAAGAAAACTTTTAAATATATACAATTATATTTTGGAAGAATTTATAAAAATTTAAGTTTTAATCTAAAAAATTGACCAAAAAAAAAAGGAGAGAGAGAGAGAGAAAGAGTATAAAATATATGAACGTGTATACTCTTTCTCTGTCTCTCTCATAAAGAAAAATTATAAACAAAACAATATAAAACACACGAAGCAAAATAAACTATGCAAATATACATTTATTCAGATTTAAAAATTTACAAATATAATTACAATGAAATCATTAATTGCTCAAACTCATTTTGTTCTTCTGAAACATACATTTTTTCAATACTTTTAAACAATCCTTTTACATCAACAGCATCGAAAAATTCTTGTTGACCTATTACAAAATTAAAATCAACATTTAAGTTTTTCAGCACAATATCTTTAGCTACATCACTGAAGTTTGTTTGAAATAATGCTAGATCAAAGTATTCAGCAAATTTGTCGGTTCTACTTTTTGACATGCAATCGTGCATGAACTCTACTTTATAATTGTCTCTACATCCACAACAGTTTATAAGTTCAGTAATTTTAAGGGTAACAGAATCACACAAGCACTTACCCAAAGATTCAATCAGTTGAAGAAATCCGTCACAAGATGAATCAGGTTTAAAATCCAGATTTGGGTTATTTATTTCTTTAGTGATGTTATGAAACAAAGTGTACGTTATTAGATCACTTTTCACACATTCAGTTATAATGTCCTTGTTAAAAGCGAGTTTACCGAACTCGCATCCTCTCAGCACAACATGTTCCGGCACAAACTGCATACTCAGGTTTTTCCTCTGAAACATTCTTTGTAAAACAAACAGTTGAAAGCCGTCTTCCATTTGTTTGGACACAGATAAGTCTCTCTCAATCACATAAACTTTATCAGATGATCTGTGGTTTAACATACTGCTTACTTCACCACAGAATGAAAGCCACACTTTAGGAGAAAGGGAAATTCCATCTTTCGTAGGGTGATAAAAACCATCTTCATCACAAACATATCTTCTCACATGAACTCGTGTTTGTCCAAGAAAATTAGACACTTTAACGAAAATTTCACCTCCTAGATGGATCATATCTTTAGGCAAAGCGTCCAGAGCGTAGGCACCATCCTCGAACGGAATTACACGAACATTCTCGATTAAAGTCTTTCTAGCACCACTCTTTTCATTTTTAACTGCTAAGTCCTTAGCCGCTTTCTTTCGCATTCTAGATTCCAAATTACAGATATCAGTACTAAACCTTTTCATTTTAAAACTTTTGTTAAAGATCTGCACAAATACTTTTAAAAAAATCCGCAATTCACCAAACGATGCTACACTCACAAGAAAAATCAAAGCAACTGACGAATGCAACTGTTGCCATTGGTTGCATAACAAACTTTTTCATTATCGGTTACAGTTAATGATCATTTAAACAACTCAACTTTACATTTGGTTGCAGGTAAGCGAGGTTTTGATTTAAAAAACAACTCAACTTCACAAAACAAAGGTATTTCTTGTGTTCTGGCATGAAAGCATGACGTCATAATCACGTGGGTCAGCGTTCAAGTGCTGACACGAATGAATCTGTTTCAACAGACATGCGTGACGTCATTGACCACGTGATTCACCGTCCAGACATGAACGTACGATTTCTGACATGAAACTATGACGTCATAGAACACGTGGTCTGCAAACTATCAAAAATTTTACAAGTCCAACTTTAGAAGTTGCCATTTTCAAAAAAGAAACTCTTAAAAACAAAACCAAATAAACAACTCAACCTTTAACCCCATGGCTTGTAGCAGACGAAAACCGAAACCGAAACATCCAGCAGGAAAACAACTCAACTCCACTCGTGACGTCACTTTCGACCACGCCCCTTTTGATTGACAGGTAGACACGCCCCTTTTGGCAGGTGGACACGCCCCTGCTACGCCCCTTTTTGATTGACAGGTGGGAACGCCTTGTACCCAGTAGTGGCCCGACTACTACTGACGACCTTATCAAATTTGTGTAAGAGTCACTGAAGACGAAAGTTTATAAAATATATCTATATCTGCTTAACTGTATTGCTTACAAATACTGTAACAACTTACAAATATATGAGATGAGAACCGTCAAAATTCGACGGTAAAAATCGGTTTTAAAATGATCTTATTGATTCATTCTTCGTTCAATTTCATTTCGTCTAAAAAGTATCCATTGTTCTAAGCTAATTAATTTTTATGGAAAAAGGGAGAAAATATTTTTCAATAATATTTGGACAGTTCGCAGATGAAAGAGAATTTTAATGCTTTTTACTGATAATTTTTCTTCATGGTTTCCTCGTTCCCTTTCCATATTCGGGATGGGTTAGCCATTTTCACAAACAAGAAACTTGTCCAGTTAGAAAATAACATCATACCAAATGGATCTTTAAAAAATAATGAAATATAATTCTTATCATAATCTGATTCAAAAGATAGCTTAGGTAGTTTCACATGATATAAACTTTGTGTTCTACATAAACTCAGTGTCCGTCTATCTGGTTGGTAAATTTCAGTTTAGTAGCAAAATGCTGCAATCCATGGATGATATAATCTTATTTTTTTTCTTTGCCGCAATTTTTTAAGTTCGTTGAAAGAGATTTAAAAAATAATTCCGGCTTGAATATAATTTAAAGTCACTAAATTGAGAATGAGTTTTCAAATAAATTTTATCCTAAAATTAATTACATTCCTGTTTTATAATGCAACAATTAAAATTGTATAATATTTAGATTTAGAAGTAATGTAAATACGATAAAAGTGAAAGCGGTAGTGATGTCCATTCACACCATCATAATGCATTTCTAAAAAAATTATATTGGGTTTTCATTGCTATTCAAATCTAAACTACTATTTTTTGACTACAAGAGAGAATTCCACAGTTTACACAATAAAAGTCCACAATGAAAGAAATCAAAACTTGTTGATAGTAAAAACTGTTAAATTAAATAATGATAAATCTACGAAAATTAACTTTATAGAATAAAAACCGCACATCATTTTTTTAAAACTTTAAAACAATTTTTTATTAATCTTAAGATTAATGAATAACCCTTACACCCTTAAGGGTGTATTTCAATTCAAACTGCTTGTTTTCCGATTTATTTTTGAATTCACTTTTGCTCTCAAACACATGAAACTCGCAGATTCTCTTATTTAGAAAGTACACAAGGTGCCGTGAAGATCAATTCTTTGATAAGTGCACATAATATTGCAAAAAAGCAATCAAAAACGGCAATTTGAATCAATTTTTCCGAAGTCGGAGATCTGAGAACGAAAAAAAGGGTATTCCTGAGAAGTTAATTGCTTATAAATCAAATTCTAATGAATTGATCGTAAAAAGACATCATACGGCCCCTTATACTTCCTTTCAAAAATCCCCTCCGCAAATTTCATGTTTCTACTTTCAAAAATATGGCTGAAATTGTATCGGAAAATTTCGAGCTGCTGAAGGTGGAAAAGCGTTTTTTCAAATACACCCTTTAATTTTCATGAAATTCTTTACTTTTCTAAATTCATTATAAAAAATGAATACATCTTACCTAAAATTATTCTTTTTTTAAGTGAGAGAGAACATCAAGATGAAATAATCAATAAAATCTCCAGTTATAATTTTTTACAGTTAAGGAATGAAAAATCGGTGAAAATTACGTCATTTTGTCACCATCAGAGCATTTTTCCTCTTTAAATATGTCAAGGTAAAAGTACACTTTAAGCGAAGCATGTAGTCATTTACACCGAAACAAACTTTTTACATGTACTTCATGCACATATTTTGCTGAAGGATCATGTATTAAAATGAAAACACATTTTATATTTCATTGTATTGAAGAAAATGGCATCAATAGAATTAAAATGCATAAAGAAAAAATAAGCCAATAAGCCTAAAAAGCATTATTCTCGTGATGTCACAGTAAATCTGAAATTTTATTCCTTTATCAAAATTAAATAAACGTGTATAAAAGTTTTTTACCGATATTTAACTCGCAAATTAAAAAATATATTCAAATTGCCGCATGTTTGATTATTTTTCATTATTTTTTCCTGTGCATCAATGAAAATATTCCAGCTGCCACTGTTTTAAAGAAATTTCATAAAAATCTTTTAAAATTAAAAATAAAATATAAAAGTGGAAATAAATTAAAAAATAGCTAAAATGGGCACATCTACATATAAGCAGTTTTCATTTAAACAGATAACTATCAAAATAATTCCAGTAGGAAGCTCAGGGCTGATGACTAATAAAACAGTCTGCTCTTTTTAATAAACAGGATGATTCAAAATAACGTTGACAAAATGATATGACAAATAAGGCATACGACAAGTATAAAAAATCACAAAGGAACATAGGGCCGCAAACCACTCATCGAGTCACAAATGCAAAGTGTTTCATCCTAACTCAATGAGGGTTGACGGTAATAAGTTTCAGAAAACTGGAGTATCTTCTTCTATAATAATAAAGAGACAAGTACGTTTGTGTGTCAGCGCTGTTCCAAAGAGACCGCTGTACGTAGAGTTACAAAATTTGGAGGGAAGGTACCTCTATACACGTAGTTTTGCACCTCGAAGCCCGATTTTCGATTTTTTGATCCTAATTTTTTTATTTAATTTTTTAGCGATTTTTAGCGATTTTTATGCGATTTTCCCAGTTAAATGAAACGAATACGGTTTCGTTCTTTTCACTCAATATTTAATTTTTTTCTCTTTTTAATAAAGTTTATTTGGAATTCCTACATCGATTTTTAATTTTTTAATGATTTTTTTAATGCGATTTTTAGTTTTTTCACATTTTGCGGCTGTTTTTTGATATTGACAAAAGGAAAATTGTTTTGAACTTTTATTGTAATGCACAAATTTTATTTGCTACGATTTTAGATTTCGACGATTTTTAATTCGATTTTGAATGCGATTCTTAACGATTTTGCGAGATTTTTTGCTTTTAGTACCTATTTTTTTGCATAGTTTTTCTATCAAAAACTTGAACCATTGAGAATGTAATAGGTAGAATTTTTTTGCGAAATCTACCTAAAATGTTAAAAGTGTAGGTACCACTATTTTTAATAGAAATTTCATCAATTATCTTAAATTCCTGCTTAGGAATGCCACCCCGTCGAGTAATATATCTCCTGATAGGTTTTTTAATAGAATTTCGTTTAGATATGGTATTGATAAGAATAAAGTGCGCTCCCTAGTGGTGGAATATGGAACCAACAGACAGCGATTTTGTTAAAATTCGGAAATATTACAATATGATTTGTTTTAAACTGTAAGATTGTTTATCATACATGATAAAAAATTTTTGGCACATTTTGGGCGATTGCAACAAAATAGCAAATATATGCGGCAAACCCGGCTATTGTTACTTATTTATTAATTCACTGTTTGTTTATTTTTATTTTATTTTTTTAAATGATATTAATCGTTTTACTCTATAATTATTAACAAAGCTTTTTTATTTATGATTGTTCCCTTTTAAAATAATAGAAATTAATTAAAAAATATGCACATGACTGGTTTTCGCCAAATTGGCGCCAGAAAAATAGCACGCCAATGTAGCGCCTATATGACATCTGTGACTGTTTCTTGCCAATTTTTTGCCATTCGGAAACCTATTTCGATTTCGAACTTTTTGCCTAATATAGTTATTTTTCGATTGCACTGTTTTAGCATTTAATAGGATTTTCGGCGTTCCATGTCAACATTTTGTTATTCATGAATAAGTTCTGATAACATCCCCCCCTCTTTATATTAGTTTTTTAGGCATTAATTTCTAAATATTTAGCGATTTTTAATGAAATTTTCAATGTAATTTTTAGCCATTCTTCAAGTTTCGTAGCGATTCTTTGACATTCGGAAATTGATTTCGATTTCAAACATTTTGTTTAATATAGTTAATTTTTGATTGCAATATTTTACCTTTTAACACTAAATTTTTTACCCTAGAGAATTTTTAATATTTTGCGATTTTTAATACTATTTTCAGTGCAATTTTTGGGATTTCACATTTTTTGACATTTTTCAAAGGAATTCGATTTCAAAACTCTAGCCGAACGGGAATTTGGTTTCAAACTTTTGGTCTTTATGGTAACTGTTTTGCTCTCCTATTTTGATCTCCATTGATTTTTAAGCAATGTTTTAGCTTTTTTTGTTTGCTTGAGTTCCCGGCAGTTTTTTTTTTAATACGGAAAAAGAATTCGGTTTTAAACTTCTTTCTAATATGAAAATTTTCTCCTGTGCGATTTTTGCTGCATTGAAGGTTTTTATTGTGATTTTTACTTACCCATCATACGTAGTATAGGGTAAGTCTTGCAATCGTTTTGAAAATCGAAAATTTTTTTTGACGGATTTACACGTTTTAGATAGTGGAGATTCCGAAAAATATATTTTTAGAAAAAAAATTTTGCCGTCCGTCTGTCTGTCTGTCCGTCTGTCTGTCTGTCTGTCTGTCAGTCTGTCTTTCTGTAAACGCTCTATCTCCCGAACAAATTGAGATAGAGACTTGAAATTTTGTATGTAGTTAGTATGTAAGAATGGGACGAAGCCTATTTCATATAAGCAACCTCGATTATCCGGAACTGTTTTTTTCGGACTCTCGAAAAATTCGTTCTGATGAAAGGGATATAAAAATTTTCGAATGTTTTTGTTCTAAGGAATAGACGTAAAAGGCAATAAAATAACACACATTTTGCATATAGAACGAAGTCGATCGGATTATTAGTTACAGAGATATTTGTAATCCTGTTTTCTACACTCTACCATTTTTCATGACCCTGTATTTCATTCAAATTTCAATTCAAAGATATATTTCAATTGGAAATGAGAAGCTTAATCCGACGCAGTCTATTGTTAGTTAGCAGAGTTATTATTTTTGGAGTTATAAGGACGGTTCCTTTACGCAGTTCGTTACTACTTGAGTAGTTTGGCGTTTTTTATAATTTGTCAAAATTGGTAATCATCAGTTCTTTAATATAGCATTACTACGTATATTAACAACGTTTAAATTTTGTTTATGAATTGCAATGCATTGTATAAATAGTTTTCACATGTTTTATTTTCATATACATATCTATGATGGGTAAGTATTACGGTGGCCCCCAACGACTAGTTTTAAATTTTTTACTCGCATTTCACTGCTTGCCATTTTATTACACTAATTAGATTCAAAACTTTTATCCAAATAGAGCAAATTTTTAGTTCCGCGATTTTTAAAATTTTTGCCATTTTTAATGCAATGTTTATGTTTCTTTGCGATCCGCTTCGATTTTTTAGACGTTCAATTTTCGACCGAATGTAGTAAATTCTGTCCTCTTTTCCTCTAAGTTTATTCAAATTTGGAAATACACTTTTTGAATGTTGTTTTATATTGTTATAAACTTTTTAATACTTTCGTAATTTTGTTAGATTTTTCCACATTAAAAAGCATTTGGTTTCAATTTTCTATCCCTTTTCTTTTCGATGAACGTTAAACGAAATTCGTGCAACAATTTTCAAGTATTTCGATATATTTATTTTTACTTTAATTTTTTTTTTTTCACAATTCTTGCTGTTTTTTGACAAACCCGAGCAACGCCGTGTAGATTAGCTAGTATTATAATAAAACATTTAACAGACATTCTCACCTTCGTTTTTAATGTGGTAAAACCAAACAGAAGTGGTAGAAATCTGCATTACGCGTATCCGCAATGCACTTAACATCGCACATTTTGGGCTGTAATAATCAAATTCGGTACTCTATCGAATGTCACTGCATTACTATCATCAATTGTTTGAGAAAAATGTTTTTTCCAGTTCTTTTCGTAACGTTATCGCATTTCACACAATAAGGTACATATCGTTGCATTTTCAATACAATGTTTTTATTTTCCTCGAAATTATTACATTCAAACCGGGTGTAGCTAAAATGAAACACCATTTACTTGCGATCCTATGTTCCTATGCGAATTTTTATTATTGTTTTATGCTTGGTTTGTCATACCATTTTGTCAACAATTATCATTTCATTGCATTACTATCATCGATTGCTTGAGCAATCCTTTTTTCCTGATATTTTCGTAGCTTTATCACATTTACAGTTATTGAATTTATAGTTAAAATATAATTATGAAGACCTAAATGGTATTAATAGTTTATCGAAAATTAAAAGTAAAACGGATGACTATGAATTCGTAAAACTTGAAAAAAAAAATTAAATAACATACAGACATTAAATGGCTGCTAATGACAATTATTTTATAATTATATCTTCCACTAATCTTTTTAAAAATAAATTCCTTTACATATTTTCAAAACTTTTCAAGAGAAATAAACTACAAAATTTATTTTTGAAAAATAATGGTTTGAAAAGAATGTAGAAATAGTTTAAGTTAGTTTAAGTTATAGTATAATATATAGTATAGTATAGTATAATATATAAAATAGTTTAAGTTATAAACCTAGTATAGCGCCATGTAGGTTAATACATATCACAGCTACACAGATCGAAAATAAATTAAATAATGGTCGAACATACTTAAACACAACTTCACATAAATTTTAATGAACTATCAAGGAAGAAAAGAAAATACATTTTTTTGAAATTAACACGCGACGCGTTTTCCCGAGGAACAAGGTTAATTTTTTTAGTATCACGTTCGCGGCGTCACAGTCTCTTACTCCTTGCACAGAGTCCTTCGGAGCTGCGCGTGTAGCGCCATCTGTAGAAGAATTTTGAACAATGTTCTGGATCGAAGAGGCACCTCAGTACCCCCTTCCTAGTGCAAACGATACTCTTAATTTTCCACCAAACGATCTGGAAATCTGACAGTTCTGCCGGATCGTGTGACGTGAGGTGGTTTTGTTTTGTCAGAAGTCGAGATTGTTCCGGGAGTCGAAGCAGTTGTTTTAAGGGTTGAGGCTGTTTCAGGAGTCGAGGAAGATTGCGAATCGTTCACCAAAAAGACTGGCTTCAGTCTGTCCAGTGATATGTTTACTATTTTACCTTTTATGGCCACTTTAAAAAGTTTATCGTTGCGCTCAACGACTTCAAAAGGTCCATCATATGGTGGTTGTAAAGCTGGCCGAATACCTTCTTGGCGCACAAATACGTGCGTACATGTTTTAAACTCTTGAGACACAAATGTTTTTGTGCTATTATGGGACTTAGTTGGTTGTGGTTTGAAATCTTTGAAAGTATTTCTTAATCGCTGTACTAATTCTTCAGGACTTTTAATGGTGGATTTGTCGTCAAAGAAATCACCTGGAAGTCTAAGAGTAGATCCAAAAACAAGTTCTGCTGGTGAAACATTTATATCAGCTTTTAGTGCAGCACGAAACCCTAGGAACACTATTGGAAGTATTCCAGTCCATTTTTCAGTTCGTCTGGCTTTTAGTGCACATTTTAGAGGTCTGTGCCAATTCTCAATAATTCCATTACTCTGAGGGTGGTATGAAGACGATCGGTACTTTCTAGAACCTAACAGTCTGGCTAACTGCTGGAAAAGTTCAGATTCGAACTGGCATCCCTGGTCAGTGGTGATTTTCTCAGGACAACCAAACCGAGCAATCCATTCAGAGAGTAGTGCGCGTGCCACTGATTCTGCTGTGATGTCACTAAGTGGATATGCCTCTGGCCAACGCGTTGCTCTATCAATTACAGTTAAACAATACCTTTTACCATTTGATTCCGGTAAAGGTCCAATTAAATTTAAATGTATATGTGCAAATCTATCTGTTGGAAGATCAAATTTTCCTAACTCTGTTTTTGTATGTTTGGCAATTTTGGAACGCTGGCAATCTAAACACTCACGAGCCCAAGTTCGACAATCTTTAGCTAGGGAAGGCCAGATAAATCGTTGTCGCAATAAATTTACACTACCTTTAGTTCCAAGATGGGAAAGTGCATGTAAATTCAAAAATGCCTGTTTTCTAAAAGTTGGAGTTAAATATGGACGTGCTTTGCCACTAGAAATGTCACAATAATTTTCTGCTGTGGAATTTGGAAGGGTAATTAATTTGACTACTAAACTGGATCGACCACTTTGCATAATTTCTCTAAGTTCTGAATTTTCTTTTTGCTCCATACTTAATTTATTGTAATCTAATGGAGTGGGCATTTGTATTTCGTTTATTCGGGAAAGTGCATCGGCTGAATCATTTTGGTTTCCTTTTAAAAATACTATATCAGTAGTGAATTCAGATATAAAAGATAACCACCGACTTTGTCTGTTAGTATAATTATCTGTTCTTTTTTTAAAGGCACAAACAATAGGCTTGTGATCGGTAAAGATTGTATACTGACGGGCTTCCAAAAAGTGTCTAAAATGCTTCACAGATTCATAAATTGCTAACAATTCTCTATCAAAGGTAGAATACTTTAATTGTGTTTCATTTAGACGTTTGGAAAAAAATGAGAGTGGTTTAAGTCCCTCCTCTGTTTCTAAACTTAGTGTAGCACCAATAGCAAAATCACTAGCATCAGAATGAATTGCTAATTGACCATCGTGGCTAGGAAATGCAAGAGTTGCATCCGTTAATGCCTCTCTTGAAGTTTCAAAAGAATTTATTGCATTTTCAGACCAATCGATAGGGGTTGAATCTTTCTTTTTAGCTCCACGCAACAAATCTGTTAAGGGTGCAAGGATAGTTGCAGCATTGCGACAAAAACGTCGAAAGTAATTGAATAATCCAATATATGTACGAAGTTCAGAAAGAGTTTTTGGTCGTGGATATTGTTTAATAATTTCAACTTTAGATTGTAATGGTCGAATCCCAGCAAAAGAAATTTCGTGTCCTAAAAATGATACACTGTTTTGTTTAAAAACATTTTTGGACATATTTATGTTAAGTCCGTATTTAGAGAGTCTGCTTAGAACAGCTCGTACATGGTCTATATGTTCAGACTCAGTTTCGGAAAAAATTAGAATGTCATCCAAATAAGCTATAGCAAATGGAAGATCATAGAGAACTTCATTAATAAATCTTTGCAATGTGTTTGCTGCACATTTAAGTCCAAAGTTTAGATATGGAAATTCGAAGCTTCCAAAAGGAGTTATTACCGCTGTTTTAGGAATATCTTTTTCATGCACTGGAATATGAAAATAAGCACGGACTATATCTAATTTTGAAAAAAATTTCTTTCCATGTAGAATATTAGTAAGGTCATGGATGTGGGGTATTGGATAACGGTCAGGAAGAGTTACTGAATTTAGACGTCGATAATCACCGCAAACTCTGTAAGAACCATCCGGTTTTGGTACGACGTGAATAGGGGATGTCCAAGGAGATTTTGAAGGACGACATATACCTTCATCCATAAGATATTGAAATTCTTTTTGTACTTCCTTTAAAATTTTTGGATGCAATGGGCGAGGTTTGGAATAAAGTGGTGGCCCCGTAGTTTCGATATGATGAACTGTATCATGGCATGTTGGTTTTTTAAAATTTGGTATGGGATTTAAGAGCTCTGGGAATTCCTCAAATATAGTTTTAAAAGACATGTCTTCTGAAATTAGTTTAATTTGAGACTATTTAGTGAAAGTAAGCTCACCCTTAGTGGACAATCCTGTTACTGAGTCAATTAATCGAAATTTGTGTAAATCTACAAGCAAAGCAAAATTTCTTAAAAAGTCTGCTCCAATTATAGGGCAAGAGACATTTGCAATAACAAATGACCAGCGAAAATTCATTCTCAAGCCGATGTTTAGTTCAAGCTGTTTGTTACCATAAACAGGAATTTGGAATTATTTGCAGCATAAAGATAATTAGAAGGACTTTTTTTGTTTACTTGCTTTGGTACAGGGATACAAGAAATGTCACTACCACTATCAATTAGAAATTTGAACCCTGAATTTTTATCAAAAACATGCAACCTACATTGTTCTAATGCTGCTACGCCAACTGTATTTTCGCTTGTTGACCTAGAAGCAGCTATTAGTTTTTTTTAATTTCTTGAAAAGAACAAGGTTCGCGGTACTTCCGAGCATCACTACCAAATTTCTGGTGGTAATAACACAAGTCTGATTCGTCTTGTTTACGATTCGGTTTTTGAAACTCTCTACTTTTACTGTATCGTCTTTCCCTGTAATGCGATCGGCCGCGAGACATCGATCGCCTAAGCACATTTTTGGATAACTCTGAAACCTGCAGTGTCAATTGCTCGATTTGTGTTTGAAGATTTAAGATCGTATTTTGGTCGTTCCGCGGCGATTCGGTGGATTTGAAAACTGCATACACTGCCAATTCAGATTTAATTTCATTAATTTTGTCAGCTAGGGTTGCTAATTCCTGTACTCCGGCGCTTGAAACCGACAAAATTGCTTGCGTATGCGTCGGCAAACGTTCTAGCCAAATAGTTTTCAAAAATTCTTCCGTAACAGAATTTTGTGCTAATTCTTTCATTTGCCGCAGCAAAACGGAAGGTTTCTTATCACCTAACACAAGTTCAGAGAGTAATTTACGTATCTGTTGCGATTGCGAATCTGAAAACTCCTGAATTAATCTCTCTTTCAAAGCGTTATATTTGTCATTTGGAGGCGGCGTAAGAAGTAAATCAGATACCGCACTTAATGTATCTGTGTCTATAGCAGATAATAAATAATTATATTTTGTAGCGTCATTCGTTACCTGCCCAACGGCAAAATTTGCCTCAACTTGTACAAACCATACAGAAATATTACTTTTCCATAAGGGAGGAATTTTAACAGCTAACCTAGCAAGCGTTGCTGTCGGATTATCGGAAATAATATCATCAGGCATTGTGACCGCAGAATTAAAAAAATATTGATAGAGCAATAAATAAATAAATATACAATTTAGTAAAATTTTAAATAAGAAAGTTTGGGCTCGAAAATTTTTCAAGTAAAATAACTGGTAAATATAACATTTGGGCCAGAGAATACCACACAGGAACATAGAAAATGGCACATACTGTTTATTTCCATCGCTGTCATCGTCCAGGAACGAAATATCAGAAGGCGTTTTTCAAAAAAGTCCAGTCACCATTTTATAGTGCCATGTAGGTTAATACATATCACAGCTACACAGATCGAAAATAAATTAAATAATGGTCGAACATACTTAAACACAACTTCACATAAATTTTAATGAACTATCAAGGAAGAAAAGAAAATACATTTTTTCGAAATTAACACGCGACGCGTTTTCCCCGAGGAACAAGGTTAATTTTTTTAGTATCACGTTCGCGGCGTCACAGTCTCTTACTTCTTGCACAGAGTCCTTCGGAGCTGCGCGTGTAGCGCCATCTGTAGAAGAATTTTCAACAATGTTCTGGATCGAAGAGGCACCTCACCTAGTTTAGAAATTGAGACAAAGGAATTAATAAGTGCTAAATTTGTAAGAAAGGATTGAGTTAATGACATTTTTTACTCGCCATTTGCTGAAAATATTGCAATTACTACTCAGAATGAAAGAATAATTATTTTCGACAATCAACATTAAATAGATGCTATCATTCAGCATTTCTATTTTCTCTTTCAAATGTGAACTAAGTTCGTTTACAGTTTTTACTAATGTGGCAAAATTAATCATTATTAAAATTATTATGCTTCTACTATACTGTTTTATTATTAAAGTAAAACGTACGACTTAAAATTAGTGTAAACCGATTATATACGATTTAATAATAGCTTTTATCAATACTGATTATTGATGGGAATTTTTAGATATTAGTCAGCTTTTATACAAGCTGGATTAGTTCCAAATGATACATACGGCCGTCAAATTCCGTAATATCATGAAGTACCTGCCAGTTTAAAACAGAATGTTGTGTGAAACTAACAAGTGAGCTTGGTCGAAACACTCACTTCAAAATCGGTTTATACATACAAGTGCTGACACAAATGCACCATTTATTTTTACAAGGTGAAAACCGTCGAATTTCGATGAAAGTAAATATTTAAGAAGGAGCTGTTTCACTGATTTATAATAAACCTACAAAATTAGCTACGGTAAAAAATTCATCTTACAATTGTCAGTCTAACACTCAAACAAATATTATTTAAAGCTAAAATTACGAAAAAAGAAATACTATTTCTATAAAAATCGGTTGTCCAAATTATTAAAATTAAACTTTAATCGCACATGTAAAAATATATTAAAACAAAATGTAATAAAGATCAGTTTTTAAAATGAAGTTATTAAGGCTTTTATGTTTGGTATAAATGCGTATGAAAAACAAATAAAAAATTAAAATTGACAAGATCTTAACATTTCACGTGAAATCTAACCCGTCATAATTTTCATCTTCTCAAAATTTACATGCGCACATTTCAATTTTTATCAATTTTAAGAGAAAATGGAGCATTTTTGTTGCCACAATTACAAAATTCGTACTAAAAGATATAAAAAAATAATATGTCAAGAATAAATGGAGATACAGCTTTGAAACAAATTGCATTTAAAAGTAAAATTTTTTCTCTATACTATGGTATAAAAATTTAAAATGTGCGCTATTTAGAAATATAAAATTTGCAGTACCGAAAATTGCAAAACCGAATTGCATGTAAAAATGTTGCCATTCGTAAAATGACGTATGCGTTGCGCACAGATACGTTTGGCCTTTATAATATACAGTCACCGCCAAAAAAATCTTGACACTTTCGATTTTTGATGTTTTGTTAAATATCTAGAAACATACACAAGGAATCATTCTGAAACTACTGGTGTGTAAACAAAATAGTACACGTCATATATTTTGACAAAGATTTTTCCCCGAAATCGAGCAGGGGACCGTCAATAAATTGAAAAAGAACGAAGATCTTTTGTATCACCCTGTCAAAACTAATGAAGCAAAACAGTTTAAACTGCAGATAGTGATTAAGTGTCTTATTGTGACACGTTGTGTCGATTTGTATGAATATAGCTTGAAAACTCGTAGAAAAATTAAAGTTTTTATAAAAACGGTCCAAAATTTTTCCAAGTTTTTTGCTTATAATTTTCAGAGCTCTTCATAAAACACAATAATCTTTTCAGAAAATATGACAAACAACATTGCACACAACACCCTGTAATCAGAATTAAAAAATAATAATAAATGTATGAAAAATGAATGGGTTTACTAAATAATTTTTTACTGCGCATGCGTCAACGCTATTAAAATTTCATTTGCATATTATGTTAGTTAGATGTATAGAGCAACTTTTGTGAAAGTCTCAAAAACATAGCTTAAAAACTCTAAAAATTATCGTCAATAAAATATGGTCAAAATCCGTTATTTCCAAAATAAAGCAAAAAGATAAGGAGTTGTATACAAATATAGTAGTATGTGCAATACTGTGTAGGTACTAAGCAATGGAATATGGATACAGCCCCTCATCTTTTTGCTTCATTTTGGGAATAATGGTTTTTGACAATATTCTATTAACGATAATTTTCAGAGTTTTCAAGCTATGTTTTTGAGACTTTCACAAAAGTTTCTCTATACATTTAACTAACATAATATGCAAATGAAATTTTAATAGCGTTGACGCATGCGCAGTAAAAAAATATTTAGTAAACCCATTCATTTTTCATACATTTATTATTATTTTTTAATTCTGATTACAGGGTGTTGTGTGCAATGTTGTTTGTCATATTTTCTGAAAAGATTATTGTGTTTTATGAAGAGCTCTGAAAATTATAAGCAAAAAACTTGGAAAAATTTTGGACCGTGTTTATAAAAACTTTAATTTCTCTACGAGTTTTCAAGCTATATTCATAAAAATCGACACAACTTATCACAATAAGCCACTTAATCATTATCTGCAGTTTAAACTGTTTTGCTTCATTAGTTTTGACAGGGTGATCCAAAAGATCTTCGTTCTTTTTCAATTTATTGACGGTCCCCTGTCAGATTTCGGGGAAAAATCTTTGTCAAAATATATGACGTGTACTATTTTGTTTACACACCAGGAGTTTCAGAATAATTCCTTGTGAATATTTCTAGATATTTAACAAAACATCAAAAATCGAAAGTGTCAAGATTTTTTTGGCGGTGACTGTAGATATAGGTCACCCACATTTGAAATTTAAACTGCTATATCTCAGCCTTTTTTAAGATAAAGATAAAAAATGTTCATGTATCCATGTAACAAGAATAAACACTTCAGGAAAAACCCTTTTTTTATTTCTAATGTTTTTGCACATCATAATAAATTTATTTTTTTTTTTTACAATTTTAAATCGCCACTATTTTGCAAGAACTTAGCGGATAAAGGTGGCAGTAAACTCGGCCAGAACACTGGTATGTACTACGTACACACCAAGTTGCATCCAAATAAGTTCATAAATACGATAGTTACAGCATGACAAAGATCATATTTATCTATCTATCTGAATATATACATATTAGCATTTAAACGGAGTGTATAGTGTATTTTTGGGTCATGATCGCATCGGTGAAAATGTACTAAAATTTTCCAAAAGTGCTTACCTCCGGACCTCTGCAATAGGTAGATTTTTACTTTTAATAAGAAAAAATTACCTAAAAATAGAATAGAAAATTTGTTCTTGTCTTTATTATTTCTCGTACTGATCTTAATGTAAATAGATACTTGTAAATGGATAAATTTACAATATCATATTTTGTATTGAAAATTTTTACGCTTTATAAAGTTACACTTACTTACCACTACTTTAGTTATCAATCCTTAAATATTAAGTGGTGGGTACATTTATCCCTGAGGTAATGGGACACCACCTACAATTTAAAGGAAAAACAATTAAAAAATATGTAGCATTATTTTATAAACTGATGCGAAAATTATCTTCATTAAAATTTATCTTTAATAAAATAAATGGATAATTTCAAATTAGACTGTTTCGAAATTTTTCGTTAAGCCTTCAAAGATAAAATATTTCAAATTAGTTCAAATTATTAAAGTAAATTATTTAAAATTAAAGTAAATTACTTAAAAAAGGTGTTTCACTTGCCCAAATCAATCCTATTTCAAATAATTTTCTGAAAAGCTTTCGAATCATTTTTATAGGATATTAATCACTTCACCAAAGTATATGTTTGAGGACGCTATTAATTCTCAAGTATAGTTTTCATGTTCAACAAAAATTTCTACAGACAAACATAATAGCAAAATTATTACATTTTATTATTATAATCAATATCATTTAGTTATAATTGTATGCATATACTTCATTACGCTGATGAACGGACTAAATTGAAAATTCTAAATTTCAAGTCTGAAAAGCTGATTAAAACACTCTAAACATTGTTTTCAAGCGCTCCTGAAATCCATTGGCAACAAAAGAACATTTGATTTTATAACGTGTTTTTAAATTTTTAAAATTTATTAATAGCGTAAGTTTCTTAATCCAAAGTATGCTTTTTGTAACCATGAACAATTTATAAAAACTTTCATTTTCGTTTAAACTTTTACTATTTTTTGTAGATTGATAAACATTTGTCATATTTACAGAAAGAAAAACTATTTTTGTAATGCATTTGATACAGATAAAAATCTATATTCCTTACCACGTAAATACAATTTTAGATACAATAAATCATGTTTTATAAAAATCTGTATCGTCCAGAAATATTAATAGGTTTGGTTTGGTTTCGTTTATTTTTGTCGTCCAATTATCTACACTAGGGATGTAGGACCATGGGGAGAGTGCTCTTCGTGGGGGTCTTTCTATGGGAACCTAACTTGTATTTAAGCAAGGCTCGAAGAAAACCACGAAAACTCCCAATGGTTAGGCAGACAACCACGATTGGGTTCGAACCCAGCACCTGCCGTCTACCAGTCGAGAGGTCAGAACCTCTCGGCCACTGGTGGGACGAAGTATTAATAGAGATTGTAATTTTTTCAGGGAATAATCATTCTTCACAATTTTGATTTGTTTAAATAACTTTATTTCATTTTCAACCCCATATTGAATATACTGATACAAATAAGAAAACGCTTAAATATAATTTATTTTGAACTTTTATTTTTTAAACGTTCTTAAAATTAAATTTCTTTCGTTACCACTAATGCGTAATTTTTAACGTCAAAGGGAAAATTAAATATTCCTTTATTATAAAAGTTGTCTTTTTATAATTTGAGCTTTTTTTTCCACCTACTTTCAAAAAATTCAAATTAACTGTTTTTATATAAACTATAAAGCGTCGATTTTTCAATTTACTATTTTAGAAAATTATTTATAATTCAAGCGTCATTTTTTCTCTAAAAAAGAATAAAAAATCTTTAGGGAATAATAGAATTTTAACTTGGATATTTCATTACTTTAACGTGTTTACGCCACGCCGAGCTGTTCATATTAAATTAGAATATTCTTCAATGTCTTCAATATGTTTCTTATTTATTTTTTTATTTTTAGGAAAACAGTTTTTCAGATTAAAATGATTTTCTTGAAGATTTGTATCTTGATAAAAGTAGTTTGCAAAGGTTTTTCAAATGTAAATTTGTGTAATAATTATTTACAGTTTTTCTAACTCATTCATCGTTCAATCTTTTTGGATTAAAATATATATGGATACAAATAAACATTAGTATGCTTTTAATAAAATTAACTTAAGCACATTGGAGACTGTGGGCGTTAAAAAAGCATGCATTTTTTATTTTCATCATTTATGAAATAATGATGAGATATGAAATACTTTCTATGTATACATTTTACCATAGGAATACTAAACACATTTAAAAAAATCCAATTTTATTATGATTTCTTAGTATTTTAAAATTTTTAAAATACCTAAGCACCTTAATGTTTCAACTTTTCTCTCGATTTTATAAGGTACCCCGGGGTAATAACGCCAGGCGGGGTAATAACGCCAAGTGCTTATATTTTGCATAATTATGAAATAATCAGGAAAATGACACCATTGTGCTCTGTGCAGAAGGGTTTTGAGTCATATAAATCGCAAAAAACAGCTTCAAGTTAATTTGTTTCATTTTTAGGTCTTATTGTTTTTACAAGCAACTAAAATTAACGCTTGATCTAAAATTTGCGAGTTAAGGTTTTTGATCTGAAGACTATATTTTTTATCCAGAAATACTTTGTTTATTACATAAATTTATAGTGTATTTCATGTACTTTCCAATTGTTGTAGAATATTTTGGATATCTTCTCGGGATAATTTGTAGTTTAGGATTTACTGCGCAATAAGTATCCCGGGGTAATAACGCCAATCCTTGGCATTAATACCCCGGTTGATTCCCTACAGTGACCTAGCTACATCCTAAATACTGATTCAAATAAACACAGTTAAAACTGTGCAATGTTTCTAATAATTCTATTTAAGCGGTCCTTTTTAAGCAAAAAGAAGCTCACGGTCTGATATTCTTTTGCCTCATCCTCCCCCCCACACCGCACCTTTATTTTTCTTACACTTTCACAAAAAAATGAACATTTTCAATAGCTTGGAATGCAATTTGTCAATTTCTAAGTTTGTAGAGTTTGTATTTTTAGAATTGGGCAATCTACATGCAATTATTCCATCTTATTTCATAGTTTTGTTTGCATGGCGTTATTACCCATATAGGTGGGTAATAACGCCAAATAGCATTGGTCAGGAAAAAACAACATTACATTTTATGAATACATATCTGTTAAATTATTTTATTTTATATAGATAGTCAATGAGTTGCTGTATCAGATCCTATATTTGTTTGAAAAATACAATCTAAAACTAAGCCGTAAAAATTGGTAGAACCTTAACGTGGCGTTATTACCCCAGGGTACCTTATTTTAATCTCTTAAAACTCTATGACAAACAAATATATGCATCGATTTTTTAAAAGCTTGAGTTATTAAGATTTTAAGATTTTTTTACTGTTTTAAATCGATGTCTACTTTCATCAAAATTTTCCCTTTTAATAAAACAAATTTAATTATTTTATTTTAGTCAAATTTTAAAATGTATTTTTCTTTCAAAGCAATATTAATATTATTAAAAGATTGAATAAAATAAACTAAGACAGAGTTGAATACATATAAAAATTTAACATCTATACATAAAATATAAAAATACTAATAAACACTTAAAAATACAAAAGTAAACATTTCTGCAAACTAATCGACATCATTAGTACATATCTCCATTGAAAAAAAAAAGGGGGGGGAACAAATTAAGAACAGTTACAGTTAGGTCTTTTAGAAATGAATAATATTCACTAGGAATAGAGCGAGCCTCATTTAGAATCGGTGATCGCAAATATGAGAACCATCCTGCGAGGTTTAATCAACTATGATAACTGCTACAACCCGATTTTAAAATACTGGCCTTCGCAAATTTCGGGGTGCGTTTCGTTTAATAAAAATGTTGGACAATTTTAGACTTTAAATTACCAGTTTTCAGAGGACCTCTATGTTCCTTCAGGGGAATTTCAAAAGATCTCTCTGTTTCAAACATACATACACTTTCACAATCTCCACAGGGAATGACATAGAAAATACCAGGAAATTTAGACTTATAGTATTGATATTTATAATTATTAAAAAAAGAACTAACTATATTAATTGGCTTAAAACAAAACCATCATCGAATGGTCTTAAAACGTCTAAAATTTTATCCGAAATATCCTCATAATAAGAGATGCTAATGAAAGAATTTGGTTTAGTGATAATCTAGTAAAGTAATTTGCAGAAAAAATATGCTGTGTTTTAAAAAATATTTTTTTCTTTATATTTTAAAAATCGATAAATATAGTTTCCACGATTTCTTATCTATTAGAAATACTTTATGCATTTCATAAGGAAAATAAAATCTTTTGAATGTTTGCTATGTAAGACTGGGCGCTTCTGAATTTTGGGCAAAACTAAGCGCTTTTTTTTCTTTTGAAAAAAAAAAAATATATCAAAATAGTTACAATGGATATTACTTTTTGCAATTAAATTATACCTTTCTAAGTTTATTATTAAAACACTTATCCCATTTATATGTGATCATCGACATTGCTATATCATATAGACAATGAGATTAAATAACGACTAGTGGTTATAACAATCGTTAACAAGACCATAATGATACAGAATGCTCGATTGTATAGTATAGTAATTTTGATTTCTGAGATTCTGAATGTTCATAAAATCAATATTAATCAATGCTTTCATTGTTATGTAACAAGCTTAAGATAACAACCAGCATTGAATTAAACGTAATATTTGAATGAATTTCAATGTACAGTGATAAAATTTTTAGATCTTTATATGGCAGTATCATACAAAACAACAATTGCAAAAAACTAATTCCTTTACTCAAAGTATGTTTGTGGTGTTTAATAAAATATTTTAATCAAGAACAAAATTATGTATTTGATGAAACGTTAATTACAAAAATGCTTTTTTAAAATTAGAAAAAATATTTTTTTTTTCAAAAGTAATTTATGTTTACAAAGGAAAAATATTTTTATATTTTAAATATTTTCTTTAAAATAAGCAAAACTTTTTTACTATTATTATTATCCATTTTGGAATGCGAAAAGTTTTAATCTAGCAGGGCTCCCAAAATGGTCCGTGAACTGGACACCAATATTACATAACAGAAATATTGATATATTTCTACAGAATTTATACTAAAAATAATCTCCGAGGCTATTTTCTGTGCAATTTCCAAAAAAAATCTGAAAAGGAATCGTTTGTAAGAAAATATTGATGTTTATTTGGCGGACCATTTGGGACCATTGATCAAGTGATATAATTTTTAGATGCAAAAATTTCCATAATACTAAAAAGAAAGTTTCCATATAACCAGAAGTGAGTAATAATCCATTAAAATTTTAGGAACTATTTTTTGTAATCTGATGTATTATTTTAAAAGTAACCGTTTTCAAGAAAAAAAAAAAAAAAAAAAAAAAAAAATCCTATATGTTATATAGGTCATATAATTGACATAACGTTGATTTCTTGTTAAGGAATCATGAAATCTTTGAGCTATTTTTCTTCCCCTTTTTATGTTCAGTGACACGAAAGTCCATTAAACCAATTTTGAACGTACTTTATTCGATGTATGTTAATCATACATGCATTTTTCTGATATAAAAATACAAAATCCTTTATAAAGCGCACTGCAAATACTAATTGAAATTACTTCTCCATCCCGAATATAATTAACTGATAATTAGTTGCGCATTTACAGACATGATACAGATTTTTAACATATTTTTCATAGTCAAAAGAAATTTTCAGGCAAATTAAAAAATAAAAAATCTTAAGCATAATCCACTATTAAATTACTCACGGTAATATATCCGATAACTATGTCCAGTTTTAGAATACATTTTTATGATTTGACATAATCTGACATACAAATAGAGATTTTTTTAATCCGATTATTTAAAGTAAATTACATTTATAAACATTGTGCGTTGCTAAGTTTTCTGCATACTGGAAAGAAATCTGGAATCCACCACATTACATAAATATAACCTACAATTTTATAGTTGTTGTAATAAAAAGTATAGGAATCTCTCAAATTAGACGACTAAAATTGTTAAATGAACTTATATATTGAATAGCTGTATTTTCAAGAACTTCACAAAATAGTTACATTAAAAATAAATCTAACAATTATTGGCATGAACATTTTAACTATCGTTATTTGAAACTAAAATTACAAAAAATTGTTTTTTTTTAACTGCAACTTGCAAAAGAATGTGCCCGGTGTTAATAATGTAGTCCGATTAAATCCTATGGTTAACTTTGTACGTTTTTTGATTTTACAATAATCAAAACATCGCAAAAATAGCCACTACAGTGCACCTAGTTACTGAATATGAAAAAATGCACCCGAAACACTTTGGTATAAGTCAGAAACTTTCTTGCCCCAGATCAATTCCTATATCCTGCCTTTTTTTTAATGTAATGTCAAAGCCCTTGGTGAAGAAAAACCAGTTACGAGATTACATGCAAGACCTGGCAATTTAATGTCTATATAATAGATAAATATTCACATTGACACTCTGTTCTATATTTTTGACCGTTTATTATGTTTGATGTGGTCCTCGATTAACATAAGTAATGTGCGAATTAATCCTGAAGTACGCGAGTGCCATATTTTTACGTTGAAGGCCCAGCAGGTATATTTTGCTAATCTAATACCTATATAGACCATGCAATTCCAATTTATATATGCAAAGGAGATTTTTGAAATAAAACATATATATATATATATGTAAAACGTATATACACTGCTCAAAACAATTAAAGTATATTTGAAGTTTTATACAAAATAAAGATAGAAACGAAATTCTTTTTAACGAAAATAGAAGAAGAGAATCACAAATACAAATTTTTCTGGTTTTCAAACTGTGGAGTATGCAAATTTTGAGTTCGACGTCAAAAACGTCGTTTCAACTGGATAAAAGAGAATGAAGACAAGGATGATCGGCATTCAGTGATAGCTTTGTTTCGATGAGTACGATGTCTCAGCGAAGTCATTTGACAGATTCAGAAGCTTGGAGAATTGTTGGTAGGTCAGAAGGGGGCCAAACTCAAGCCGAAGTAGCGCAAGCCATTGGAGTGTCACAAAGTCTCATTTCCAGGATCTGGAACCGTTTTTTGGAGAGTGGATATGCAGTCCGAAGAACAGAGCAAGGTCGTAGACGGGCAACAGCGCCCAATGAAGATCGGTATTTAGCGTTAACAGCTCGGAGACACCGAAACATGAACGCTACTCTTCTCCAACAACACCTTCGCTCGGCTACAGGCACCACGATTTCAACTCAGACTGTCCGAAACCGGCTCCAAGCGGTAGGTCTGTATGCTCGCCGAACGATGGTATGTGTTAGATTAACATAAAGGCATCGTCGCGACCGCAGGGAGTGGGAAACTGAGCATGTCAACTGGAGTAGAAATGAATGGAGGAATATTCTGTTTTCTGACGAGTTCCGTTTTTCTGTGCATCCGGATAATAGACGTATTTTCATCTGGAGGGACCGTGGCAGTAGGAATAATCCTGCGTTCGTGCACGAAAGTGTCAGATTTGGCGGTGGAGGAGTGTTGGTGTCTGGTGGCATCTCCATTGACGGGCGCACTGACCTCTACATCATTCGAGATGTAGCTCTGACTGGTCGCCGATATAGGGATGTGATCCTCAGACCTATTGTAGTCCCTTACGCTGTAGCAATCGCAGATAACTTCATTTTAATGGACGATAACTGCAGGCCACATCGTGCAAACCTGGTGGAGGATTTTCTTTTCGAGGAAAGAATCGTTCGAATGGAATGGCCAGCGTGTTCTCCAGACATGAATCCAATCGAGCACGTTTGGGACGCTCTAGGAAGACGAGTTTCTGGCCGCCAACAACCCCCACAAACTCTCCAAGAACTGGAAAGAGCTCTTCTGGAAGAGTGGGGCAGAATACCCCAACTCGTCATTAATAGCCTCATTCAGTCCATGCCTCAAAGGTATTCAACGTTGCTGGCCGCCCGTGGAAACCATACCCCCTACTGAAAATGATTTTCTTTGAAGAAAAACCCTTTTTTTATTCTTTTTTTCTCATATGCACAAATTGCGTTTTTTTCCTTTTGTACACAAATGCGCAATAAAATGCATTTTTTTCTGCCAAACATGTGTAATTTATTCTCATATAACCTACTATGTCTGTCGACCATGTATCAATCAGCTAAAAAGTTTCCCAGATAAAAAATCCACCTAAAACTGCAATATCCTTTAATTGTTTTGAGCAGTGTATTAAAAAAGAATCATCCCTGGCATCTGTGGGACGCCACGTGATCACTGGAGGTCGAAACCAAATTTGTGTTTCATAATTATTCCTCACTCTGGCAACGTGGTGTTGATTATGTTAACACATTCTCACATGGCGTACTACTATTTACACGTTTTGTCTTTCAACATTACTTGTTCTGAAGAAATACTTTTCTTTAGTTATACACGTATTGACTATGCATTTTTTACTTCGACTTAATAAATGTTTAAACATTTAGTACTGCTTGGTTCGTACGCATCGTGAGATTCAAGGTTTTTACAGGCTTTTGTACCATTCAGGCTTTAGTATCATAAATTTCGTGAAGTTTGATCGCTGTATCTGAAAATAGAGTTTTTTCATTAAGTAAGGCAAATATTACTTTTAGGAAATTCTCATAAAAGGTGCTTGAAAGTCCCTGAATCATACGAACCTTGTAATAATAGTTATTAAATGCTATTTGTTTAATCGCTTTGGTGTAACACAGTGAAAAAATTCTGTTATTTCTGTTTCATATGGAGGCCACATTGAACTGCACTGAACAGGTATGAAACATGGAGAGTGGTTTTTTTTAATTATGTGAAGATTCCACATTTCCATCTTATTTTGTTCATGTGCTGTGATCGGTTAAAACTGCACCATGACTTTTTGGGCACATTATTATGTTCTATTATATGTTTATTTATCTGCAATCTTTTTCTTGCCATAGAAAATACACATTGAAATTAATGCATTGAGTAATTTATAGTACTAATGCTACTACTTAATATATATGTATATATATATATACTTTATTATTATTATTTATTTATACTTGTATATATAACAAAATAATTAAGAAGAAAAAACAAAATACCGCTGAAAAAGCATTTTAAATGTTATCACTACCTATTTCAAAATTTGTTTTTCAAGTAGATAGCGAAGCTTTCATTTGAAAACAAATTTATTCTTCCTAACATTTGTTGTCACATGCATAAAACATTGCATAAATATTATACATGTACAAAATAGAACATATTTTAAAAGAATGAGCTACATTTTATCCATCGGACTTTTTAAGCTTTTTTTTTTTCGAATTCCAAGTATATATAGATATTACAATGCATTGCTGCGTTAAATATAAAATCTTTTGCATCTATAAATGCACAAGGAATAAAACTTTAGGCGTAAATATGGATATGCCAATTTTATATAGAAAAGCTTTTTAAAATATCTTATACGTTTTTATCTAATGTTTTGAAACTTGGAGTGCAACAGTAGCCTATATTTGTTATTCTAAACAATTCACACATTCAAAGACACATTTTATCATACACGAAGATTTTATAAGATAGTAGATGTAATTTGCATTGTGAAAATAGGTTTTTTTAGAGTGAATGTGAAAATAGGAAAATGATGAAAGTTATACATACTTAAAAGTTAGATGTTTACATTTCTTTAATTTTTTCTCAACGACTTTTATCGTTTTTCCTTCTTCAAAAAGTATTTTAGCTGTTTTTCTTTTACAAAAGACCTACATTCTTTATTCAATTCCATACTTATTGTTAACTTTTTGATTCAAATGCTTATGAAAGATTCCCCTCTCGACTGAACGTTATGAAATGACAGTAAGCTTCTCAGCTGTCATACGGCAATGTCAATTTAAATTTCTTCGATCAAGTCTGTTATCGTTTTTTTCTTTTATTCATAAATACACTGCTAAAAATTGCGACAGTGAATATATTTCTTTCATTATATAATGGAATTTATAATTGTTTCATAATATACATGATTTGATAAAATTTAATTAGAATGTACAATTGTTTTAATATCATTTTTGTATTGGATATTAGTAATTGTAAAACCCTTACTAGCCAACCAATTAAGAAAGCCTTTAGAATGCATGCGATGAGTAAAATGTAAGCCACCACGTCGCTCTAAATACCCTGATTTTTTTAACCCGATTGACCGTTATATTAAATAAATTAGATCTCATTTTTAAATATTCTGAGTAGTATATACGATGATAGGACACATTTTTTTAAACAGTCTCATCACATTCCTGCATTTTCAGCACGTTGCAGAGTTCCTTAAAGTATAAATTTTTTAATACAATTACGCAATTGTATATTACATTAATTCAATATAAAGTACACTATTTAATATTCAGCATTTTTTGGAATCCATTTTTAAGATTTTACATAATCTGACATGTAAATGAAGATACATTTTATATTCAAATATTTAGACTAAACCTCATCTATAATCATTGGGCATTGCAAGGTTTTCTATTTACTAAAAAATTTGCACATCTACTGCATTACATAAATACATCCAACAATTTTATAGTTGTAATAAAAAGGTTAGGAATCTCTCAAATTAGGCGAATGGAAATGTTAAATGAGCTCTTATACGAAAAACTTCAGTATTTTCAGAAAATTTCAAAAATACTTATATTAAAAATAAATCTAACAGTGGTTGGCAGGAATCTTTAAATATGTATTATTTAAAAATAAAGCTACCAAACGGATATATATATTTTTTCTTCAGCTTTCAAATTATAGAAAAACTTTTTTCTTACAAGTAATGAGTAACACGTAATCAAGATATGTAATTATATCTTTAGCATCTTAGGCTCTGATCTTTAATATTAATTGAAATATTTTCATAAATTGCGGTAGTTTGGCAATCACAATTTTATTTAAATGAAATCTAAATACTACTTCATTTACAATGTCACAAACCTTACTTGCGTACTTTCATATCGTATTCACTATTTTAAAATTTTTTTCCCACGCAACAGAGTAATAATACGGATAGTTCCAAACGGCAACTTTGAATATGAACATTCGCACACATGATTTGATGTTCTAATCTCACTATCTTCAAAATGTTGAAATTTATTCTTTTAAGTGAAATTAAAGTAAAACATACAGTTTTATTAAAGAAAAGGCTCGTTTCCACCATACTTTTAAACGTCACTCTTACTGAGGCATTTTGCCTGACTCTGGGATTAATACCTCAATCTTAATATCAGAGGTATCAAAAAGTGTTTGATTGGAATCAGATTTAGAAACTAAGAAGGTGTATCACTCTATCACTAAATGCTAATAACATAATGTTTTTAGCACCAACATAAGTTAAAAATTGAAGTTATTTAAATATACACCGTGTCAGAAAAAGGTCTCATTTTACGATATCGTGTGTCTTTACAATTACCATGGCCTTTGATTCATAGAAAAAAATAATGCAGGCCAAGGGACATTAATAAGGCAAATGTGAGAAACTGGCGAACGATACAAATAAATGCAACGTTTGCCTACGTATACACAAAAAAGCTATAAAAATTGGCTAATTTAAAATACACATACCATTTAAATAATGCATTATCAACGTTTATTCAAACATTTGGCACATTAAATATGAATTTTCAAGTACATACAACCGAAATAAATTTAATTAAACATTTAAAAATTGATATAAAAGTTCAAAAATCAGCATTTTTGGAAAACCTTAAGCCAATTTGCGGATAATATAGAAATTCTCCTACCTCAAATCTCAAATTTTTGTGCTTGAACATGGTTTTCTGCATTAAGCATCATCAAAAATAATAATAAGTAAAAGGTTTTTTTTTCTGACCACATTATTTTACAGTTCTGTTTACACACCTGGAATTTCAGGATAATTCTTCACGTACATTCTTATATGTTTAACAAAATGTCTAAAATCGTATGTGACCTGTCATCACTGCCCACATACATAGTGTATGTATTTCCACCCAAATATTAAAATAATAATAATAACAATTAATTATTAAACTATAAAGTGTGAAAAGCATTTACTTGAACCGATTCCACAATATTTATAATGTGATATTTCATGTGATATAATATATATAATGTGATATTTCAAACTTTTTTCATAGCCTCTGAAAAAAAAATCTTTATTTTTTTTTATTTCTTTTCTTTTTTTCTTTTTTTTTTAAGTTTTTGAAAATCTTGTCTGACCGACATTAGCTACTGAACTATATTATGCTGGCTGATTTCAGAATACCCGGAACTGCTATGTCGCGCTTCTCTCGAAGATTTTATATGTATATTAAGTGGTTACTTATGGTGTGGCAAAACTAATAAGATATATTGCCTATTTCATATTTTATAAAAAAAATAAATTATATAAACATTTGTTTTTATTCTTCTGGAAGATATGATACAATATTTTTTAGAATTTTATATTCTACATTTAATCATAGTTATTTTTTATGTTTACTAATTAAATGAAAATTATTTCCTTATGCCCATTGTAATTTTTAAAAATCACACAATATTATTCTAAAAGTCTAGTTCTAGAAAAGTCTTTTTTTTTTTCGTCATTCATTTCGCTGAATAGAATTGTGATTATTTCTCAAGAAAAAAAGTTGCAAATAATAAAAAGTAAGGAAAAAGTAGATTTACTTAAATTTAAGACTTCGTTATAAAACCCGATAGTGCTAAAAAAATAAATTGAATGCAACTCGGACAATCTTTTCAAAAAACTTGAAGCTTGTTATGTCGCATTTATTTGAAACATTATTTAAGTTTAGTTATAAATTTGTGTTTTATGGAATCTTATTATAAAGTTGGAGATATATTATTCTGAAGCTACAGGGATTCATATATATATATATATATACATACATACATACACATATATATATAGACTGATATTATTAATTATGATTATAATTATTCCGGAGGATATGAGGTACAATTTTCCCACGAATTACATAATATGTAAAACATAATAATTTAAATAAAAATATACGAACCGTACAAATGTAGGTACTCATATAATTTTTAAAAAATCCATGTAATTTATATTATATATAAACTTATTTAACTTAATCCACAATATTTTTCTTTCATTAAAAATCACTTATTTACAAAAAGAAAAATATCCTATTTCTGCAACAAAATTAATGTAAATACGAATTTAAGGAATTTAATAAAAAAGAAGTTAAAATTTTGTGTTTGTTTTCGAAGCATTTTACTAATATGTACAAATATGTTATAAAAATGTAAACAACCTAGATAAATAGCTAAAATGCAATATTTGCTCTATGAAAGATGTATTACTCTGATTTCACTATTTCAATTACGCGCTATTCTTGAAAAAACATCATTTCAAAAGCTATTGACGTGCTCTGCCATCCACACAAGATAACTTTACAGAATTTCCATATTTATGCGTAAATGCTATTATACTAAACATTTGCATTCATCGTGTGCTAACATTCACCAGCATGGTTTACTCCTGTTAGCTAAAACAGCAAGGCGTCCAAGGTGTGTCGCCGAAGCTATGTGTTCCTGCAATTATCGTATTAAGTTGGGTTCTATTGCAATATTGGGAGTGGGTGAAACGCACTGTACGATGTCCAACATTATACAAAGAACAATTTTCAAATATCGCTTACAAACCTAGTCACTCCCTTTATAATTCACTCAGTAAAATTTGTAAAACCATGATTTTAAAGTTTTTTTTAATTATATTTTTCCGGCTGTGTACATTTTTTTTGGGCAAATTAAATAGGTAATATGTTTTTGTGCGAGCAGTTTAGTGCAAATTGAAACATTTTGAAGCAATTTCTAAAAATGAAAAAAATTACGGAAATACGTAAACCATTAAAAATAACAGTAGAATCTTTTTCAAATTTTTTATTTCATAGCCACTTCTTTCACTCATGTCTTCATTTTTATATATTGTTTGATAGCTTCATTCAACAACTAGTCCGATGTGGGAATCCCAAAAGTTTCTTCTATCTTATGCATGTTAATACTTCCTGATAAATGCAGCATGGCAGTGCCATATCAGTTAGGATGGTTTAAACCAAAATCTTGTCTGCAACAACTTATGTCAACTTATAGATGAATCTGCAGTTTGATGAAAATCCGCGTATTAGATTTTGTTATAGAGCCATTGTAAAGCCTTAAAAAATGCATAACCATGACACATGTTAAGTGATGTACACAAAAACTAATCACTATCATTTTTTTATCAGATAAAAATTCAATGAATCTGAAATTTGATGAAAATTCACGCATCAGTTCTTGAGATACATTTGTTGCGAAATTGTGAAAATAAGCAGCATATCAGCGTCATATGTAGGGTGATTTACACTAAAAACTAAACCACACTAATCTATATCAGGGACTAACTGAATTTGAAGTTTTAAAATTTCGTGCATTAGTTCTTGTGTCAGAAATATTGCAATAATCACGAATAATTCAGCATGGCAGAGCCACCTGTTCTGGGATTTGCTCCAAAACATAATCTGCACCACATTATATCAAGTATTAATATAGATTTCTTTTTTCAAAATCCATGCATTAGTTCTTGAAAAAAGACTATTGTGGTAATTATAAATAAGCGCCTTCTCTTGCGCGATATGTACCAAAAACTAATGAGATCTACTTTATATCAATGTCTTACAGAGACTAAAGGTTTGCGAAATTGCGTCATTAGTTCTTGAGACGGAGCTATTGCAATAATCACGAAAAATGCACAATGGCATTGCCAACTGTTGAGCAATTTGCAGCAAAACGTAATCATATTCATGCTATATCAAATAATAACTAAATCTGAAGTTTTATGAAGTTTCATGCACTAGTTATTGAGATATGGCAACTGTGAAAATAGTGAATAATGCAGCATAGCAGCACCACCTTTTGTGCGATATACACCAAAAACTAATCAGATCTAGTTTACATTAAGGTCTAACAGAATCTAAAGTTTTATGAAATTCCGTGCATTAGTTCTTGAGATAGGGCTATAGCAATAATCACGAATAATTCACCATCGCAGCGCCAACTTTTGATCCATTTGCATCAAAAGGTAATCTGCTCCATGCTATATCAACTAATATCTAAATCTGAAGTTTTATGAAGTATCGTACACTAGTTCTTCAGATATGGCTACTGTGGAAATAGGGAATAATGCTGCATAGCAATATCATCTGTTGTGCGATATACACTAAAAACTAATCAGATCTAGTTTATATTAAGGTCTAACAAAATCTAAAGTTCCATGAAATTCTGTGCATCAGTTCTTGAGATAGAGCGAGGATACAATTTTTGTAACAAACAGACAGACTGACATAAAAAAAAAATGTTTTTCGAGGTCTCTGAGCCTTAAACTGTGTAAATGCGCCGAAAACCAGATCTTAAATTTTTTTCACGAATTCAATACTTTCTTCTTGTATAGATAGAAAAAAGTAAAAATAAACTATTAAATGATAAGGAATAACACTATTGACCGAAACACAAGTTCGAATATATATATATATATATATATATATATATATATATATATGGCACGGAAATTAGTTCTTGATAAACTAAAAAGTCATATTTCTCTATTTAGCTATCAGAAACGATTTTATAACGGTTATTTAAGAGCAATTATTGTAGAGTGCCCCGTTGTTGAAAAATAACAACGAAAATCTTTAAACGCGTTTCTTTTCTTTTTTTCGTTTTTTTTTTTTTTTTTTCGCTATTCCACATACATTTATGTAACGAATAGTTTTGTATACAATTTACTTTTTTTTCGCTATTCTACATACATTTAAATAACGAATATTTTGATATAATTTTTTTTTTCGCTATGCCACATATATTTAAATAACGAATATTTTGGTATAAAATTTCTTTTTCTTGTTTTATTTTAATTTTAAAGGTAACATTTCATTTTAAAAAAAGAGTTACGTATTTCTCGAGAGAATATATTTTTTCAGTTTATTTTAAGATGAGCTTGTGATAAATTAATATATCCCACGCTTGGCCTTTTCATTCGAATTTCTTCTGACGAAAAACTGCTACATTTTCATTTTTTGATGTATGAACTTCAATTTCCATATTTCTAATTTAATATTTGACTATTCATTTTATGGAGGGTGTCAGAAGAACTCGCCTTTATATAATGAATTATCAATTATTTTTTATACAAATAATTTCTGTAACCCTAGAAAACATGCTTTTTTTCGCTAATTCTTACCGGAAATCTGAAAAAAGAAGAAAATGCCGTTTCAAATTCCCTGCATGCATGCGAATTGGCTGTTTAATACCAATGTCCTAATTTATTTTTAAAATTAAAAACCGAAAATTCAATAAATTCTAATTTATTTAAAACGAAACAAACAGAAAATGATGTTTTCGATTTTGATAAAAAAGTAATTTTGTCATTCATTTAAACATATTCGCAATTACTTTTTAACACTTTCCAACAAAGTTTGTCTGACCGTCTATCTATCTTGCCGCATGACCGTCTGGCCGTACTCTAACTCGAGCAAATATTCTCCAATTGCCATGGAAGTTTTTGACGTTATTGACGTTTACTCTAGCGCGAACCCTATTGAAAATGAAGTTTCTTCAAGGATTAGTCAATCTATAGGGACAGTCAAAAAATTTTCCCATTCCATTACTGTCTATTGGAGAAAAATCGTTTCAAATTAATTTTAAAAAACTTAGACCCTGTCAAACATATTCAAATGTATATGCATCTATGCAGTGCACTATAATATACATTTTTCAAAATATTCTGTGAAAAGAATAGTTATTATTCATTTACAGGGCCACACAAAAGAATTTCTTTGCATAACAATAAAGGAGACAGGGGTATTATTCATGACATATATTAATTATGTTTAAAGATTTCAGGTTTAATCAAATTGATATACGTTGCTGAGGCTAATATTAGTTATTCCCTGCTCAAAGTGATGTGAATAGCATTTACAGGGACACACAATGCATTTTTATTAATTATGAAATGCGCTTATCAGTTTTACTAAATGTATGCATATTATATGGTTTGAATAAAGTCTAATAGTTACAAAATTTAGATTTACAGGGTTACACAAAAGATTTCGGAAAATTTTCTGAATATAATTGTACTTTAAATTAAAGGTTGTTTTTTAATTAAGTCACACATTTTTTTACGTTGAACTGCATTCAGTTTATTAAAAAGTGTTTGTAGAAAATAGATTAATTGATATACAGGTCATGCAAAGAATTAGATACACAGTTGCATTTGGATCATAATTTCTGGAAATGTGATTTAAGTAGTTTGAAGAGCAGTTTCGTTTGAACTAATTTATATTCTGAACACTGGCGTGTAATAAATGTACTAGGTAAACAACAGGGCTGATCAAAAGTATTCAAGTATGTTTCCATCTAATAGCATAATTTGCAGAAAGGAAAATTTGAACTAAATATGATTTTCTTGCTAGACTAAATTTCCCTATTATTTAGTATACATATCAATCGACAGATCAAATAAAGTCTGTTCAAAAGTATTAGAAAACATATTTGGCTATGGACAGTAATACCTTATTTCCTTGGATAGCGAAGTTTTGTTAAAGATTCAGAAAGTGTTGGAAAGTGTTTCATAATCTATGCTAACGCATGATTTTTCTTACTCGCTTAAAGTTTAAAAATATATTATTAACAAACACATCAACTTCATACATAACACTTCAATCAATTAAAAAAAATCGATTTTTTTTTTTTATAAAAAGCAAACACTTTTTCTCGAATTTAGTTAAAGATATTAATATGTTTCATCATTCGTATTTTTCATACTAACAATTAAATTTTGTCTTATAAATTGTATGTTACATTTTGTAATAAAATTTATTAACTTGTATCATATACGTGATTAAACGATAGCGGAATTTAAAATTAGGGTATTGGTAAGGCTTGTTAATTTCTTGTTGAGGAAAAATTGGAAAACTTAATTGTAGGAACATTTTCTCGTTGTGAGGTAATGTTTGATGTTTAATTCGTATTTTAAGAAATTCGTATTTTAAGGCATGGACTCGATATTTACAAGTGAGATTTTTAGATATTGTAGTGATATACTTTGCAATTAAGTGACCTTGAATTAATAAATTTTATCTGCTTAACACTCTGCAGCTTGGTTTATAATAAAAGTATTAAGTATTCAGTAAAAATAATAAAGCGAATTTTACCTTAATGACTTGATCGAAAGTTTTTCGTGTCTGAAGACCAAATTCTAATTTTTCGGCCAATACAGCCATCTGGCATAGGCAAAATAAGGGTTATTCCATTTTTATAGTCAACTAGATAGTATGTAAGCCTGCGCATTTCGCTTAAGTGAAGCTGGATTCAGCTTCAAACTCTGAACCATTTTATTGGACCACTTGCGAGTCCACGTGACGTAAACCCTGCCTAAATTAGCATTGAGTAAATTGTTTTATGTTCGGTGCATATGGCTCGGCACATGGTCATTGTTTTGGTTCAAGGTTTGCATGATTGGTCAGAAAAACATGAGCAAGGTATCAGAGTTTTCTGGCAGAAGACTTCACACATTAATCTCAAATAGATGAGCCTATAGATCTAGTTGGCCATGTTCCATTCTTTGGACTGTTCTTTATTAGTTACAGCGATCATACAGGCCATGTTCAAAGCACATAATAAAAAATATAATGATTTTACGTATGTTTCAGATGTGGCACACGGTGTAAGGAAGGATTAAACTCGCTTCGTACCATGTGCTGGCTGGCGTGTGGTTAAGATGCTAGACTCGCACCATGTGAACCCGCGTTCAAATGTAAGCAAATTCATTGACTTTTTTTCTGTCTTAGGACGGAAAGAAAAAAGAACGAAAATTTCTTCGATTCACGGATATATACCAGCGGCAGTACAGTCAAGGAATATTTCCGTGGGTAGAAAAACGCATTCCTGGGAGTATAAGTAAATTTCTAACTGTTCACATTTCGTTTAAAAAAGGAAGAAAATCCCTAAAACAACCTTTAATTGCAAAGCGCCAGAATTTAAATGTAAGCACATTGCTTATGTATTATCATATATCTACTAAAATATATTCAAGTCATCTTCGAAAATAATACCGTTATTAGTCTTAATAGTAGCATCAAATGAATTAGGAAAGTCACTGCTTTGAAATAATGCTTTTAAAATGCAAGTATCTCAAGTTTTTTTTTTCCCTTTTGGTTTATGAAATAGCATTAATTTTTCTATTTTGTCGTATTTTATACCAAAAATTTAATTCTATATTTACACCTGCGTATCTATAGAATACAGGTAATTCTTTTTAGTAATTTTTGTGATCATTTTTTATTGTTAAATGTTAACATTTGCTATTAAAAATGTTTAGGTATTTAGTCATATCGCTCAAATGTTCACGATGAAAGAAAGTATGTATATATACATATAATTACATTTCCTTTAAGAAACATTTACACTGTATGAGCCATCTCTCCCCCTTCTCATCCAAAAAATAAAGAATAAAAAACTTTTTTATCAGCTATATGTAATGTTTACTAAGTTACCCAGATAAAGTAAAATGGCTAGCATAAATAACGGCTATTTCTTATTTTATTTCATTTCCACTTGAGAAATTTCATTTTCACTTTCGAATAAATATAGACTTCAATTTCCTTCCACCGAATCCACTATTATGTTTACAGTAATTTATTTGGATTTCATTTTATGTTTTTCCGCATAATAAATCACTATCTTTTCCTTATTTAAAAGTGCATTGATTCCTAGTTTAGAACTACATTAAATTTGACCAATTTATCACCAGTTACATTACAGTCAAGGAAAAGTAAATAAAATTCATTTACCCTGACTAACTATTTTTAGATGGTTAAATAAACTGTAATAAAAATGCTAAAGACATATATAACTGTAAATTATTGCATTTTTAATTATAATTTGAAATTTATAATCACTAATAATAAATTGGTAGTAAACAGTTTTGACTTAATTCAATCCATTTAAATTAAATAGTTCTCTATGTATATTTGATGAATCGAAGATGCATTTCAAAGCTTTTTGAAATATCATCTATACTAATAAAATAACAAATCGCTCTGTCTGCGTGTGTGTGTGTGTGTGTGTGTGTGTGTGTGTGTCTGCGATGGCTAGCAAAATCTATGGGACGTACGAAGCTCAAAATTTTTATGAGAGTAGTCCAATATCTCTCCTGATGCACCTGAGCTTCAGAATTTCGAAATTCTATTTATTAACTGAGTAATTAATTAAATTCCAAAGATCACTCTCATAAAAAATCGCCTTTTTTCTTCTTTTTTTCCCTTCATTTAGTTATGGTTGGTTGGTTGCATAAAATTTTGGCATAAATAATTAAAAAAGCTGGAACCGACCTTTAAAATTTATAGACTGGCAAGCTGTCAGTTTAAAAGATGATTTTTTATCACAGCGGTTGTAAACCATGGAGGAAAAAGATAGGTGGTGGTGAAGTAAACCGAAAAAAGGGTTGCAATATTAAACCATTTATCGCTCAAATTTTAATGTCCCAAACAAAAGCATGTAGAAGAGATTTTGTATTAATAAGACGAATTGAAAGAAATGAATTACAGCTGAAGCGTATTTTGCGAAGAAATAGTAATTTTTTAAAATGGTCTTTTTTCCATTATATTATTTATTTTTAAAAAAATGTTTGCTTTTAAAATAATTGGAATTGATAAATTCGAAATAATTAAATATCAAAATAAAATAAAAAAGAATATTGAAAACATTTGATTTGAACTAAAAATTGTATTACTAAAAGTTTTCTTTTTTTTCAGAACTTTTTAATACTTTATAACGTAGATGAAAAAATGTTTTTAATTTAACAACATATTAATAACTCTATGTCAATATATAAAATATATTTATGAAAACAATCTTTTAAAATCATGCGCGAAAACTTAAATAACAAATATTAATCTAAAATCTAGATTTCAGAGTGCAGACGATTTTAAGACATTAACGAAAGAATGTTAACTTTTCAAGCAAAATCTTAAATGATGCTTCTATATTGGTATTTCAAAGTGACGGCTAGGTTACATTTATGTTATATTTAAGTTACGGTAGGGTAATGTTAAGTCGCAGTTAGGTTACAGACAGATTATGGTTATGGTACAAAAGTTTACGGTTAGGAATTTGTCCACAGTGTATACATTACGCATGCTTTGATTAAAAATATACACTTTTGTTAAATGGTTCTGAAATTATAATACTATATACCAATCTTTTATCATCGCGTATCGATTTCATTCACGGTATAGACGGAATTAAGAGTGATATAATTAGTTTGAAATTCAAAATATTTCACTTGGGATTTCTATGCGAAAAAAATAATTAGTTACGTGATTTAACAGTGATTTTTACGGGTAAATATCAACACTTTAACACGAAACTAACGCAATCGTTGGATACATGTTCCCTCCCGTGTTTCTCATTGCTCATTTTAAGTATTTTTAGAGCTCAATATTAGTTGTTCTTTTTAAAACCGATTTTTCACAAAGTCAGCTGCGACGTATTTCAGACAATGTATTTCTGCATGCTTCCAGTTAATGATAAAATCATACAAATTTCAAGTTCGTTTAATATTGTTAATACGGACCCGGGCAACGCCGGGCGGGTCAGCTAGTAATATATAAAGGATGTACGCGTTTAGCTGCTGACCATAAAAGTGATGTTCACGGTGGCCTCTAAAATTCTGGATCCCGAAATCTTGCCTCTTGAAAAGCCTACTATCATATTCACACACCCCCCCCCGCCTTTTTTTATACTTACGGGATGCTTACACTTACTTTACTTTTCAAATTACGAGATAAAATAGCAATTTTTTACCCATTTCTGTCCGAAAAATGTCCCCCACACAGTATTTTGATTATTGTTACTGCTATATACATGGTACAATACATATTACATTATACGTTTCAAAATACTAATTTCATAAAATTTCTAAAATAATATTTCAATGTTAAAAAATAAATATATCTAAAAATATATTAACTTCTTTTCTAAAAATCGATATGTCCTTATTCCGGGACTCTACTTTAAGCATAGAGGGGTCGAAAGCGATGAAGAATTTAACGTACTGCAAGATCACGGAAACTGCTATGAATAGAAGTATCGAAGCGCTAATCACAGTTCAAAGGATATGTGAAGAGGACATGGAGCCAACAAAATAAAATTGGTCATTTAAAAAAAAGTGTATAAATTTCATAGGAAAATTACTATCTGCTTAGAAGAACGTTGTATTTTCAAAATACATTTTCGTCAATTGCATAAAATACAACTTTTGTTAAAGAAATGCAAAAAGGGCAAATACAATTGACATTGATGTCTCTGTAGTTACTTCAGAAGAAATCATTTATTGTTTTTTAAATTTTTTTTCAACATGGAAATATCAATTAAAAATGTGTATGTTTAGTTTTTTTTCTTTTTCTTATATGGCCTGAAATTAATCGCATTTTTAGAGAGCTAGTTGTCGGCATTCTGTCTATTTAGCGCCCTTCTTAGTAGACTGAAAACAAAGAATAAAATTTTCTGTATTACCAGATGGTCGAAAAAAAGCTGAAACGTTTAATGAACGTTAAAAGATGCATTTTACAGTAATTATAAGTTTGAATTAAATATATATTAAATTAACATATAAATAAATGTTTTAATATCTTGCTTTTGTTTTTTGAAATACAAAAAAATATTATTAAACATCTTATTTGAATCAACACTTTGGTTAATTTTGACGTTGCTCGAGTTAGGGATCAATTTTATTTCTAAAGGTTGCAATATTTATACAGTAAATTAAATAAACAGTTGTATATTTCAGGTTATATGATTAATGAAACTTATCAATATCTTTTAAGTATATATAAATAAATAATTTAAAACACCAAATCAATAATTAATTATTAATTATAATATAAATGAATAAATAATTATATATATATATGGGTGATTCTCAAAATAGGGGACAATTTATGCTTTTCGGCATACAAAAAAAAATTGGGAGGTTTTCTGTCATGTTTTTATATTTAGATATATTTGTCTTAATATTATTCATTACTTGCACTCAAGAATTACTCATTTTTTAGTTAAAAACACATTAAAATAACAGAATAAATGTTCAAAATGTCATTAGCATGGATGTCCACAGCAGCTGTGCCTTGTGTATACTAGCATTTTTCAAGAGATAATATCATGTTTATAAAATAAAACAAATGTTATTCTTTCTTTAAATTAATCAAGGAGAGGATTTATACAATAAATTTCTTTTTAAAAATAAAATTATACTATATAAAAAAAAGAATTAAAGTTTGTCCCCCATATTCTATTTTCAAAACAAGGTCATACTATAACAGCTGGTTATTAATCAAAATTTCATTTTCACATATGACAATAGTTTGAAAATATAAAGTTTCTCCATGGCAACAAGTAGCCATTTTATCCCAGCCTGAAATAGAAGCATGTATTGTATTTGAAGAATATAAGTTGAATATTAGAGGCGTACATCAATTGTATGTCATTAGAATGGATAATAATTTTCATGTTTATTTTGTAGTTAAAATTTTTATTTTATTTATTTGCATAGAACTTTTGTGTTTTAAAAAGCCCCAGAAAGGACTATTGCATTGTGATTATATTATGGCTCATAATCTTATTTAAATTAAAATTTGTCATTAGCATGGACAAATATCAGCGTCATTAGCATGGTCTTTCTGGCCATGCTAAAGACTCCTATGTGCATAAATGTAACCTGTGCTTATATTGTATCCTTTATAAAGTTTAATTTTACATATAAATTTAGGTATTACATTTATTATCCCTAAAATATGCATTAAATCTGTCAGAAAATCACTAAGACAGCTTCTTACATTGTTAGTGTCAGAATGTTGCTCATGTAAACAAAGTTTGTTCTTTGGTAATGTTTTTATTTTCCTTATATGTATATATGTAAAAATGGAAACCATTTGCTGAAAAGGAAGGCTAATAAATATAGAAAAAATTATTTAAACAGGAAGAAAATAAAAATTTCTTAATATATTTATTCCATGCAATTTGTTTTATCAAGCATGGCTCAAAAAATACTAATTATTTTTTTTAAAGTTAATTTTTAAATATTTAGCTCTGCTGACTACATGTAAAGTATACCTAATACTATCTTAACAACACCTTTTTTTTCAGAAATTTTGCTAACAGTAATTTTTTTAAGATTTCATTTTTGAAATTGCCCCCGTATGGATGGTAATTGAGTTGTTTTTAAAAAGTTTTACTCTTCTTAACTTAAATTACTTGTTAAAATTACTCATCTTGATTGTTTAAAAATTGTTTAAAACAACTCGCGCACTCGAATTTATTCAATTATTTATGAAAAGCTGTCTTTTAAATTTTGAGATGAGTGGATTTTAGCTCAATCTGAGTATTTTGTGGCTAAGGTTTTAAGGGAGTTCTATAGATTCGCTTAGCTTTCTTTTTTAAATAGGAGTACATAGTATGAGGATCCTCGAAGCCAAGGGGTATAAGTGTCAAAATTGAAAAAAAATGAATAAGTTATTTAGAAAGTTCCTGGAAATGTGCTTTCCGCTTTTTAGATAAAGAAATATAAGTGATTTTCTCATTATGTGTCGCATTGTAGAGATAAACCACTTCTTTTGCCGAATAATAATCAATACTGATTAATTATAAATTTAAAGAAAATTTTACTCTCTTTTTTTATTACAATTCTCGAAAAAAGGTTTTAGGGACCACAACGAAGCTCCACTTTCCATTTTCGATGCAGTTATTAATGTTCAGTTATATATGTTATTAATGTTCAAATTTCTTACACTCTTTTTTTCATATGATTTGTTTTATGACAATACTTTATTCTATTGTAGAATGATTTTCTATGTATTTTTTTCTTTAATATCTTTTTACAATCTGTATTTTGAAATTCGTAAGATTAATATTTAAACTTTTTTGCCGTTTTTAATCACTTTCTTACACTTTTTTTTTTTTCATATGATTTGTTTTATGACAATACTTTATTCTATTGTAGAATGATTTTCTATGTATTTTTTTCTTTCATATCTTTTTACAATCTGTATTTTGAAATTTGTAAAATTAATATTTAAACTTTATTGCAGTTTTTAATCACTTGAGGAGCAGTAGGATGTATTATATACCATCTGATTTGAATCAAGATTGCCAACAGAAACATTAAATTAAATTTTGTAATTCCAAATTTGGAGAAAAAAGTTTCAAAATTGATTTTTTCATTTTAAAATATTTTTTCAAATATTCCGGGGTGAATTCCATAATACACAGAGACACTTGCTTGCCTCTCAAAGGTTCATATTCCTGCTATAAAATTTTAATGCATGTTATACTCTTTATATATATATATATATATATATATATATATATATATATATAATACACAACTATAGTGACGTTCATGGCACATTTGGTACAAAAAAGTAAATATCTCATTGTGTGTTTTGGGCCAGATATGGCACACATACCTTAGAAATCCATATTAAAATATATATATGAAGCCGGATTTTTTTTTTTAATTTTATTTTTTTCCTATTTTTCGTGACTACCTAAAGTAGTAAAAATATTTTTTTTCAATAAAAAAAAAGAAAAAATCGTGCAATGAAGGGTTAACCCCTTCGCGACGGGAGCCTTTTACGAAATTTTTAATGTTTTGTCACCAGGCTTAAAAAACAGAAATTTGTTTTTTCTGAAATCGAGAAAATGCTTCGAATGAATAAGGCGAATTTTACAGTATAATTTTACCGGTGGGAATAAACGATGATTAAGCCTTTTTGCGGCACATATGCGTGTCGCTCGTCCCCAAAGGATTAATGTTCAAATTTAAGTTCAGTTACCTTAAAAATCAATATACTCGAAATCGAATTTTTCTCACTTGTATCCCCTTGGCTTCTCAATGCAGTATCGTCGAAAATTTTGTAGTAAACAGTTAATCAACTGCATGGTGATTCCATTTAGTGATGCGTGAAATCATTCGATAAACACAGACGTCTTTGACGGTCGTTAATGCAAGCCGTGAAGGGTACGAATAGGCAATGAATGATTTCACATAAGAGTTTCTCCATGAAATAACTGAAGCATTTGCATAACTTTTAATCTTTATTATTGACACACCAACTAAAACAGTTAATGTTAGAGCTAAATCTTAATATTAGAACACACTTACTCTCTCTGTGACAATCATAGTGGCTATTATAAAAATTCAGAAAGAAGAAATCTGTAGTCACAGGGGAATTTCCTATCAAAATGATATATTAACAAGTTGAAAAATCGCCTAAATTCAGAGTTTTGTCTGAAAGCTACTGCTTTTTGCCCCAAATCAAAAGTATACGAATAATAACATCGAACGCGTCTGAATGGAAAGAAACAAGAACAACACGCGATAAAAATATACACGCGACAAATAATTGATAAAAATAATCATATACATATTATTCAGTAGTCAGGATATTTGGATAAAAATGCGCAATACAAAGACTTAAAATTAAATATTATCAAACATTTTACACTTGAATATACACCCAACTTATTCAACGGTGTAAAATTAAAAATTATGCTACATTGAGAAATAATTAAGTCTGCAAACAAAAAAGTAAAAGAATGCAAGAGTGAAAATAGGCTGATTTTTCATCGAATCAGTTTTTCAAAAATAAGTTACACGTACAAACCTGAATCAAACAAACAAAATATTATGTTTATTACATTAATACAAAATAATTAAAGCACTTTTACGTCAGTTTGGCGATTTAAATAAATTATCAATTATTGATACATTATCATAATTCACAATGCGTGAATTTTACTTAATGGTGTCCAGGTCAAAAAAGACCTTCATATTTTCTATAAAAATATTATTGTAATACAAACTTCCCTTTTTTATTTTATTTATATTTATATATATTTATTTATTTATTTATTTATTTATTTATTTATTTTTATTTATTTATTTATTTATTTAGCCTATAATGACATTTAAATCGTGTTTCTATCTTAATTGGAAGAGGAAATATTATATTTATGTTTTGGTTTGTTTTCAAAATCTAGTTTTTAAGCAATGATTGTCATGGAAATGACTTCTTGTGAAAATGCGTTTTAGGTAGCTTTCATTACAAAAGTAAAAAGCTACATATTGCAGCCGTCCGGAGGTAAGCACTTCAGGAAAATTTTGGTATATTTTCACCGATCATAACCCCCCCCCCTTACCTACCCCAAAACCACCCTCCGTTCAAATGTTGACAAATATATATATATATATATATATATATATATATATATATTTATATATTTAATAAATTTGTCATGCTTTAACTAACGTATTTATGAGCCGATTTGAATGAAATTTGTTATGTACATAGTACATACAAATATCTCTACCAAGTTCGTTGGCTAGCATCATCCGCCATCTTGTTTCAAAATGGCGGCCATTTAAATTTTAAAAAGAATTAAAAATTTAAAAATTAAATGCGAAAAAAGTAAAAGTTAAAAAATATTTTTTTTTTTTATGTTAGATCTTAAAACAACGATTCCAGAACACTTTTTATTTTGTATATATCTTAAAAAATGATTGAGTTATCGCACTTTGAATTTTTCTTATGGCTGACATTTTGAAACGATCTTCTAATTTTTGTCACTTGATAACACGCGTATTTATGAATCGATTGGGATGTAACTTGGTGTGTACATAGTAAGTAATGAGGCCTGGACCTAGTTCGTTAGCCAGTTCCATTCGCCATGTTGTTTCAAAATGGCGGCCACTTATTTTTTTAATTAAAATTTAAAATTAGGTACAAAAAAGTGAGAAATTGAAAAAGATTTTTCTTGATACAAAGATTCCAGAGCATTTTTTTATTTCGTCTGTATCTTAAAAATGGCTGAGTTATAGCACTTTTAATTTCTAGTGTTGCTCAATTTTAAAATGATTTGATTTTCGCCACGAGATAACACGCATATTTATAAACCGACTTGGTTGAAACTTGGTGGGTACATAGTACATACCGATGTCTGAACTGGTTATTTGGACAGTTCCATCCGCAATCTTGTTTGAAAATGGCGGTATATTATTTTTTTTTAATTTCAATTTTAAATTTAGGTGCAAAAAAGCAAGAAACTGAAAAAGATTTTTCTTTTGTGTGTTTGACCTTGATATTTTTTGTTTCATCTATATCTTGAAAAATGTCTGAGATATAGCACTTTCAATTTCCAGTGTGGTTGACATTTTTAAACTGTAGAAATATATAGAAAACTGATTTGGATATAACTCCGTGTGTACATAATACATACCAATGTCTTGACCGAGTTCACTTGCCAACTTCATCCACCATCTTGTCTCAAAATGGCGGCCGTTTAAGTTTATAAAAAATCTTTTAAATGTATACTGATGTACAAACAAAAAATTACAAATTGAAAAAAAAGGTTCTTTCTAAAGTATTTATCTTCATAATAAATCTTAAAGTTTTTTTTTTTTTTTTTTTTTTTTGCTGCTTTGTGTTTATTTTAAAAAGCGCTTGAGACATAGCATTTTGAATTTCTAATGTGGGAGGCATTTTTTTTTAAAATAAATTTGCCCGCGACAGCAGTCGTATATATTAATCGATTTCGAATTGTGTGTACATGTGAACATGAATTAAGATTTCAACCAAGCTCATTGGTTTGTTTTATCCACCATGCTGTTTTAAATGGCATTCGCTTCATGCTATCGTAAAATTTGGCGACTCTCTAAATCGCTGAAAATAAAACCAGGTTGAATAAAAGACTAATTTCAAAAAAATCCTATTAATGTTCAGTATCGACAAAAACAAGTATTCAGTCTTATAAAATCGTGTTCCACTAATTTGGGCTTCCTATGTTTGAATAATATAACTTAATTTAAAATAAATAAATACATAAATGATACTACCTTTTCCTCCTGGCATTGCCGGAAGGACTTTTTCTTTATGAGTTTTTTCATAATTGTTCAGATTTAAATTTTTATAAGTCAAGAACCGTTAAAGATAAACCCTACAAACTTGGAGTGTGTCATTTTTGATTATTTTACTTTAATTTGGATTCAGCAAATTTGAAAAAATATTTACTTTTGAAAAATAAATTAATTAATAACATCATTATTTTTTAGATCTGGTACACCTATTTAATTAAACTCCTAATTGTTTCCTAAAAAATCTGTGAATGGTTAAGAAACTGTAAATATAGAAGTTAACTCTGACAGGCTTGAACTTTCCCAATTTTAGAATTTTCTGGAAATGCAGTTGTGACAGATCAGTTCCGTTTTAACTTTTTAAATACGGGATCGAAAATTGGAAAATCAATTGCACTCAAGCTCTGATTTTTTTAATTTCGTTTTAAACGAGAAATTTTGATTTTTATTAAAATAGATAATAATAACGAAGTACTTCATATATTTTGTCACTCAATTTGCCATTTCTGGAAATATTTAACACGTTCGCTGCCGCTTACGTGAAGATGTGATGATAGTCAATGCCGCACTGTGGAAGTGGGTTTTTCACAGAAGCCGATTTGCTTTTTTAACCAACTTCCAAAAATGAGAGGAGGTTATCAATTCAACGTGTATGTATTTTTTTTTATGTATGTTCACCGATTACTCCGAAACTATCCAACCAATTAACTTGATTTTGATGTTAAATGAGAGAGCTTGCTCTCGAATTGGTACCACTTCCGTTTCATAGAAATTGGTTCTGTACTTTTTTAGTAATTCGGCAAAAACTAATAAAATTAGCGATTTCTCGCATATCAGTAGTAATATGGATGTCGAATAAATGTACCGATGCCAGGGTGGCCGAGCGGCCTAAGGCGCTTGATTTAAGATCTGGTTTTCGAAAGGCAGCGTGGGTTCGAACCCCACTCCTGACGTACGTGTATACAATAATCTTTTCCGTACTATGATTTTTAAATATATATTTAAAACGTTAAATACTAATTATGCAATTAGGAGTATTTTGTATTTAACCGATACCACAGAGTATCAGAGATTTTTTATTAACTCAATACTTTATCAGTGAAAGAGTATTCAAAAAGGAGAATAGACTTGCAAAAAGTACATGACATTGAATAAGTTCGCTGAAGAGAATGAAGTCCGGACAGCCGAGCGGTCTAATGCACCAGATTTAATCTCTGGTTTTGAAAGAGAGTGTCGGTTCGAGCCTCACTCCTGACGTATGTGTATAGTATACAAAAAAAATTTTTCTGTGTTATATATATATTTTTAAGTGACTTCAAAAAGGAGAGGATGTTATCAATTCGGCGCGAATGTATTTTTTTTCTATGTATGTTCACCGATTACTCCGAAACTATCCAACCGATTAATTTGTATTTTGTGTTAAATGAAAGAGGCTACTCTTCCATTGGTACTTCTTCCATTTCATTGAAATTGGTTCAGTACTTTTTTAGTAATTAAGTAAAAGTAAGCTCGCCGAATGGAGTGCAGTCAGGTGGCTGAGGGTGTAAGACAGTAGATTTGATTTCTGGTTCTGAAAGAGATTGTGGGTTCGAACCCCACTCCTGACATACGTGTATGGTTTACATTGATTTTTCCCGTATTATAATTTTTATTAACTAACTTAAAAAAATCGTTAACTTTTAACTAAAAAGAGAAAAATAAACTTTTCTACCAAAAATTGAACCGACTTCAAAAACTACTGCAAAGTGAAAAATAATTTTTTTACAGAATAGTATTAAGAAATTAAATTAAGAGCGTAGTATTTATCATGCGTATTATTGTATTTATGTAGATTAATTTGATTTTTTGAAGTCGGTGCCAACCAAGGCAAGTTCAAAATTAAAATTAATTATCCAATGCAAATCTTAAAAGAATAAAGTTAATTTTTTAACTAAATATTAAATCGTAAAAAAACTCGTAAATAATTGGATGCGTGTCTATTGGAAATTTAACTTGGCTTGGCTGGCACCGACTTCAAAAAATCAAATAAATCTACATAAATATAATAATACGCATGATAAATACTACGCTCTTAATTTAATTTCTTAATACTATTCTGTAAAAAAAATTTTTTTCACTTTGCAGTAGCTTTTGAAGTCGGTTCTATTTTTGGTAGAAAAGTTTATATAACAAAGAATCAGCGAAAGATTTTCACACGCCAGCGTGTGACTGGCTATTGGACATCCCCCCCCCCCACATCATGCGCTAGCGCGTGATTGTTGCCTTATTATTGGCGCCATATCACGCGCTTTCGAGTGAGCGGCAGCGAATGTGTTAAAACAAATACATGTTTAATATTTATATAAACAAATTACCAAAGTGTCATAAGATAAGTGTAAGAAAGATTACAGAATTAAAAAAAAACTGCAAATAAAATACACAATTACAATTTGAAATATTACAAATTGGAAATGTAGGTACTTCTACTTAAATGTATTGCATTAAAATTGCATTACAATTATGCAAAAGATTATGTTGCTAGACACATATTATAACCCAGTATTAAGCTTTATCTAGAAAGTTTATTTTTCTTTCTTTCAAGGTATATATTTTTCCTTTCACATACGAAATAAATATAGAAAATTTAATTACAGATTTGTTTATTGTCCTGGGATTTCTTAAAATGTGCTTTTGTAATTTTTTCTAAGCACGTTTCATTCTTAATGGTTTTTATCTTCACATTATCTTAAACCACTATACATATCGTAATTATTCGAAAAATATAAATTAAACTATGTTTGTATGGTTGACTAATACTTATTGTATTTCATGAAAGTTTAGAAGATTAAACGAATGTATATGCTTGTGATATTTTTAAAAATATTTTTATATATCTATATTTATAATGAAATATATTGAAATAATTTTATTTTTGCGCTAAATTCTAGTCGCATCATTTTCATTGGAAAAAAAGTCTTTTTATTTAAAAAAAAAAAAAAATGAAATTTTGAGATAATTTATTCAAGATTCTAAAACATGACACTGAGAAGTTAAAAACATAAATTACATTAAGTGTAATAAATATAAGCGGGAAAAATGGGTAATTTTTTACAATGAGTAGAATAATTTGTAAACAGTAATATTAAATCAAAAAGTCCTATTTCTTTATCATTATGCTACGGGTAAATCTAAAACAAACTGAAATAAATTTCGCAGAAAACTGTAAAGTTTAATTAAAATTTGTTTATTTTTTATCTTTTATTCTGTTTCAAGTGTTCAGGTTAAATATTTACAAATTACTGGATCAAAATTGCATTTTTGGAATCTCCTGAAAAGCAATACAAAAATACCTATTTATCGACATCGACATAAGGAATAATCGACTTTTTTTTTCAAGAAAACTGAATTTATGCTATTGTAATGATATAAGTGGCTTAATATCTACTTTAAATTGTCTGTATAACTCGGAACAATGGCGATTGTTCATCGATTGTTCGAAAACCCGCTTGAAGGCTGTGCTTCTTCATAATAGAAATGCCACCATTATAAACTGTTCCAATAGCATATTCTTGCATAATGAGAGTCTTACGAAAATAGGAAAATACTGCTTTTTGAAATTGATTACTTACATCATGATTGGAGTATATGTGCGGATTTTAAAGTAATTGCAACTCTTATTGGTATGCAACAAGATTATACAAAATAGTGATGTTTCCTGTGTGAGTGGGATGGGAGAGAAAAGCATGAGCATTATATCAAAAAGAAGTAGCCAGTGTGCAAAAAATATATGGCAGGGGAAAACAAACATCCAAAACGTTTTTCTAATCGATAAAAAGAATGTTATTCTTCCACCTACACACATAAAGTTGGGATTGATGAAGAATTTTGTTAAAGCTATGAATAAAGAAAGTCGTGGATTTCAATATCTACAAGAACAATTTCCATCGCTAAGCTAAGAAAAAATTACGGAGGGTATTTTTATTGGCCCACAAATTAGACACCTTATAAGGTACAAAAAAATTGATATTATATTAAGTGATTTGGAAAAAACAGCATTGATCGATTTTTCAAATGTTCTGACACATTTCTTAAGAAATCATCGAAGTTCTAACAAGGAAACATCAACTAAAGACATGTTAAAAAATTACAAAGATTTAGGATGTTCAATGTCATTGATAATTCACTTTTTAGCATTTCATTTAAATTCCCCCTCGCCCCCCCCCCCTCGAAAATATGGGAACTGTGAGCGACAAGCATGAAGAGCGCATCCACCAGGATATTTCTGCAATGGAAAACCGATATCAAAGCAGGTGGTCCCCTAATATGCTCGCAGATTACTGTTGGAACTTTATTAGGGAAGCTAGTGATTTTGTCGATAAGAGAGCATCTACAGACATTTATCGCTACACAAAGTGTGAAATTTCTTAATAATATATTTTTTTTACGAAACTTCTACATTTTTCTGAAACTTTATAAACAATGCATATTTTCAGTGTTTTAAATAATAATTTTAAATTTTATAAGTGTTTATTTAAAAGTTTGCCATTACTGAAATACCAAATAATAAATTTCATAAGGAATATATGTTGAATAAATACTAAAAAATTCAGATTTTCAGGATTTTGAATTTTTTTTTTAATCTGTGGGTGATGGAAAGGTTTTAATGGCATATTCTTTTACAGCACCACGTAAAATATAAAAGTCACCACATACTTAGAAACACAAACCTTGTTTATCAGTGTCATTAAAAAAAACCTACTAAAAATCGTATAAAATTTAAATTGTAAAAACCTAATTAAAAATTCGAAAATCGGTTTTCGAGATGCAATACTTCATATATAGAGGTTACTTACTTTCAAAATTTGAGACATGTAGCGGTCTTTTAAGAACATCATCGAAAGACTCACATAATTCTCTCTTTATAATTATAGAATATATACTTAAACATTATAGCTTTCTTAGTAAAAATAGAAATAATTACTATACAGACACTAAACAGATATAAAGAGACCATAATGTGGCAAAAATAATTCATTATATATTTATCCTTTTATATCCAACGTTTTCAGTCACATAAATTATTCATGATTGTTTGCCATAAACATACATCTACGAAAAAATGATCTATTTTTAAAAATGAAATGTTTAAAGAAACATTTGTATCGCATTGAATTTGTTAAAATATAAAATTCGTTTCATGCGAATGTAATGGAATGGAAGGAAAACAATATTTTTTTTCCTCGGACTAAATATTGTGAAAAGATCATAGATATAATCTGCCTGAAGGGAATGGCCTAAGGAAAAAAAAACCCTATGCAAATAGAATATTTCGTTTGAAATTGCATTTACAGTTTTATTTTACATTCAACGGTTTTAGATAAAGAGCATCTGTCAAATAAATAGTTTATATATTTTCAGTGAAATATGATGTTGAATATTTTTAAAAGATAAATTGAATTATCATTTATATATCGAAGGAAAATTGTAAAATAAATGCAATATTTATTTTTAATTATTGATGTAAAATGGCGTATGTAAGAACAGCAGTATATTTATTCGTCAATATTTTATTTATTATGCATTATCCCGGAATTACTAGAGATCTTTTTCATGCAATGAGAATCTTTGCAATGATTCAGTCTCCATTGAGGTAACTAAAATTTGGAAAAGAAAGGAATCTCTGCAAGATAAGAAATAATAGTAAAACTTAATTCACGTTCAAAAATATAATTTTTATGTTTGCACTTGTTTTTCATTGTACGTTTGGTCTCGTGATTTTATTTACTATTTTCTTCTATTTAATTTATTTTTCTCTTTTTACGAAAATATTTGTATCAGCAAAGGTCTTGAAAATGTCAGCGTTTAAATGATCAAACATTTCTCGATGTGAATAAGAGTATTTATGCGCTATAAGTGCTTTAAATGCATTTTTTAAATAATTTTTAACGGTTTTAGCTTAGCTTGAATATTTATTACATTAAAATATTTTAAAAAATACTCGTTTTAATTTTACACAGCAGTACCCCGACTTACATCAATATCCATTTGCATCGATTGACCTGCAATAGGTTTTACTTATTTATAACGCAATTTTAGCTTTTTTTCCAGACTTATAGAAAAATTTACTATCTCTCCTGCAGTCAAAGTCAATTAAATTCATGGGGTAAAATTTAGCAAAAAAGAGACAGGTTACTCTTTTCCTTCAAAAAGAGTGGCAGAAATTTTTTGAAAATCGACTCAATATCTTTACTATATTTGATGAAAATGTCGAAAATTGAATAGAACTCAAGTTACAAATAGGTGAAGAATTTGTTGAATTCATAAATTCCCGCGATATGTAATTAACTTTAAACGAACTTATCGAATTAAAGAAATACAGTACTGTCGAAGAAATAGAAGAATATTTTGAGCTAGGAGGAAGGGGGACGTGGAGAGATTATGACAACTGCCAACATACAGAACGACTAAAAGTTACTGAAGCTGCAATGATTAGAATATTGCTTCATTAAAGCAAACTGCAACAATGACTTGAAAAAACTCAGAACTTTAACTATTCAGTTACAAAGAGTTTCTATGAGAAAAAAATAATAGTTTAAAAAACCAAAAACGCGTTTTTATAGCAGGTCGAACTAAAAAGTTTAAAATAATTTTTAATTATTGAGAAGTTATCCAACAGTGATAGAAAGGTCATGCTAAAAATAATAGAAAAATCGCGGGATGCTTCGTTTTGTATTTGATACTAAGTGAAGTTTTAGAAATATCTAGTAAGGAAATATCGCTAACAACTTACATTGAGTACCCCACGCTTTTTGTATTAATATTTCCATGGCATTTTTATCACTGTTGGATAACTTCTCGATAATTAAAAATTATTCTAAATTTTTTAGTTCGATCTGCTATAAAAGCGTGTGAAGGATTCGGAGTCGACCATTTTTTTCACAGACACCGCAGTCCTGGTTTTCGCACGTGTTTCAGTGATTGTCATGTATCTAGGATGTCAGGTGACTGTTAATTTTTCAAATTGCTTTTAATCCGTTTATCTGGCGTTTCTTATTTTGATTATTTTAAGCGGATGCTTTTCAAATTGTTGAATTGTCATCTGTTCTCAATAAGTGTGCAAAGTTTCAATTTAATCTGATATCTTAAAGCTGGTGAAAATATCGGTCAAAGATTTCATTAGATACGTACAGGTGAAGCTAATAAAAGCGTGTTAAAAGAGAAAAAAAACAAATATAGCTAGAAACTGCATTCTTTACATACTCAAAGACGCCTTTTTTCTAAGACAATTTTTTTCTTAAACTTTTTTGCTCATCTAAATATACCTCGACTTATCTCGCCAGTTTTGTAATGAAATTCTAACTGAATCGGGGTATTACTGTTTAAAAAAATTCGTTTCTTATATTTGTCTGGATGGCTATTTATAATAAAAGATAGTTTAAAAAACATTTGTATGGAAATTTTCTACATAATCGCTTTAAATTTAAGTATTAAAGAAAGTATTTTAGTCGTTTTTATACAAAAGATAAGAAAAAGGTTTTTAATTTGTCATAAAAGCTTAAAAATTAAAAAGTTAAATTTGTTCGACTATTAAATATCATCTATTTATACATATAAAAATAGGTGGCTAAGCCCCCTGCAAGTTGCTTTTGTCTATCCCCATGTTGACAACGCAAATAATAAAAACACGCTATTTTTTCAATTTTTTAAAAGATTGCAAGAATTTGAACTAGAATTTAAAAAAAAAAAGAATGAAAAAAAGTGTTCAACTCCCCGCAATGAGGTTTCTATTAATTCTCTTTTTATTGCGAAAGTTTAACGTCGAAATCAGTTGCTGTTAAACATCTTTTGATATTTTCACTTTTGATAAAATAAGATCAGTTAATCAGATAAAATACACAGAGTCATAATTTAATGGTATTTTATCAACTGTTCTAAAAGAAAAAAAAAATAGTAAGACATTTTAAATGTGTTGTTTGAAATCTGGTGTAATTTTCCTTAATTTTTTTTCCTCATTTTAAAATTAACGTGAAAACACTTTTGTTGATTGTAAGGAAATATTATATGTGCCATCTTAGAACTCGCAACAAAACCACACCATTTTTTTCTACTAAATGACATTGATGAAAATTATAATCAGATATCTGACGGTCCACAACCTCTCCTCCCTTTGGACTTTCTCGTCCGAATGAAACTGATATTCACAAATGCCTTTCGTGAAGGGAGCCAAATCAGAAGAAAAAGTCAGTAACAAGTTTGTATCTTGATAGATGGGGAGAACAGATCATTCTTATTATTTTATAGATAAAAATTAAAAAATTATCTCTTTTTACCGATAACTAGGCAATATTTATAAAACAAAAATCTCTTATAGGGAATAATTTTAAAACAAATGTTTTCAAAATATAATTACATTACTAAATAAAACTTTATATAGTTGCATACAAAAATTAGTCTTTTAGAAACTTCTTACGGAATTTTACATTCTTTAACACTTTTTATTTTAAATGAAAATGACAATTCAAAATATTAATATTTCTACGGGCTCATTTTAGCGGTTCGAGGACTCTGCGACAATGTTGTCATGTCGCCGCGTTTGCATTGCAGGAGAACACACAACAAAAAGCTCTTATAGGGAATAATTTTAAAACAAATGTTTTCAAAATATAATTACATTACTAAATAAAACTTTATATAGTTGGATACAAAAATTACTCTTTTAGAAACTTCTTACGGAATTTTACATTCTTTAACACTTTTTATTTTAAATGAAAATGACAACTCAAAATATTAATATTTCTACGGGCTCATTTTAGCGGTTCGAGGACTTTGCGACAATGTTGCCATGTTAGTCCAGTCATTATAGTAAGTTCACCTCGGAATTCGAGATACCAAGCTGTAAGTCTGTAAATACTTGTATATTGACACCCTAAAAGTTGTCTCAAAACCTACATATGGTAGGGTGTACGCAACTATTCAATTCCAAGGTCAAAGGTCACATAAATCGGTTTTTTGCGCTTTTTTTGTAAATATCTCATTTCCTATAGGTTTTTTGCTATTTGTGCTTATTATCAATATTGTAGAATACAAAATTCTCTACAAATTTTGTTTGAAAACATTTTTCATACGTCGAACCGTTTTCGAGATAGAGGGCGGAGAGCGCGCGGTCAGAGCATCACTTCAGGTCAAACGGTGCCTCCAGTCGAAAACGCGCCATATATCATTTTTTTCCTAACCTAACCACTTTTTATTCAGTATTAATTTATTTAACAACACTTACCTGTCCATGTAATTGCAGAATTGTTAATGAAAATATAGGAATTATATTTGAATTTTAACCTAATTAATGTAATATTAATAACTTCTTACATGATGGGAAAAAAACAAATAAATTATGAATTAATCGTTTTATTAAAAAATACTATTCAATACATTTATTTTTATTAAAAGTAAAAAAATGGAATAAAGGGTACAAAAAATATATTTTATGTTTTTAATCATCTTCTTCCTCTTCATCGTCGTCTATCGGCTGCTGGTAAATTTCAAACTGGTCTTCATTATCGTCTTCAACGACATTTGTCTCAAGTTGTTCCATGATTTCGGGGTCAAAGGTTTCATCTTCGTTAATGTCGCTCTGATATGGTTCTGCATTGAGACAAGCTCCCCCATCACATTGACCACAAGCTAAAGAGCATTGCAAGCCCACTTTCCTGCATCCGCATCGCGAACCACAACCACTCTTGCAGTTGCAGAAAATTGTATTTAGCAAATCTTCTGGAGCAGGTGGTAAAATTGTCATGATAGGCTCCAGAAAATCGCTTTTCATTGCCCAACCCCATTCCTGGGGTTCCAAATCATGCCCTAACCAAGTTTGAACTTGATAATATACACGTTTGAAATATTGATGAGAAGCTGCACTTGTTGGTGGAAGAATTGAAAGCTGCACAGGTTTATTAAGTTTTGTAGACTTGACATAATTCATATAACGAAGATGATCGAGACTTTTCACAGATTTCGGATTCATTATAGACTGCCAATAAGAGTTGAGTTCCACTCTCTAAAATGTCTGGGTCGAACAATTTTCTTCCTCAAATGCTGCAGCTAGTTCATCCAAATTCGTCAGTTTCTCAAAAACTTTTAAAAATGATTTTTTTTTCCTTTTTAAAAAGCGCAGAAGTAAATATGCAGAAATAAAATATGTATTTTGGAATGAGGATAATTATCAAAACTTTTAGTCGAGTATATCTCCGTTTTTACATTTCCTTTCCCAACTTTTTTAAAGAAAATTTCTTGTTCGTAAGACAGTGTACGCCCAATTAAAATGACAAGTAAATCAGTATCTTGTCCTATTATAACTGCAGTTTTTTCAGACTTCGATTCTTCAAGTGCAGTTTCAACAATAAGAACATCCGCATCATCCCTGGCTTGTTTAGTAGTAATATTTGCAGCTTGTAATTTTTCAGTTAAGGTATTAATGAGCATATCTTTGTTATTTCGATTTGATAAGAATTTTTCTTGAGTAACTGGTACAACCATTGTTTCATCCAAACAGACTTTATACGTTTTTGAAAGTGCAGCAGTTCTTCTCTGCTGCTCCATAGCTTTTACGTTCTTACTGTATTCTGAATATCCGTCAAATACAACAATTATTTTGGAACTGTAATGCCTTTTTAAATAATAAATGCATTTATCAAAAATAAAATTATACGACTTTTCACCAATACTCCGAAATCCTCCGCACGTTCTTCTGTTTTTTGATAACATTATCTTTGAACTCAAGAGTACTCACATTTTTTATCTTCCGCCTGTATTTTTCTCTTTTCTTTTTCTCTGCAGCCTTATCCGCAACTTCAACACAACATAAACATTGATTCTTAAAATCAAACACTGCACCTCGTTTTTTTCGGAGTACTAAAGAAGAAGTTATAGTTTCTCCTTCTTCTTGTTTCCGTTTTGCTGCTTGGATACAGTTTTTACTAATGTAAACACTTCGGCACTTTTCATGCACTTTAACAGAGGTTACTGATTTTAAATAATCAATTTTTCCGTCGTTTCGTTCGACTCTTGTAGTTCGTAGAGTTTTCATACCGCGCACTACTTCAATAAGCGATTCACCTCCCGAATCTGACTTATTACATAGAAAACACAAATCAGCCATATTTCTTGAAATTGTACGTCCGTAGTTACCAAGAACAGTTACCTAAAATAAAAAGAAGACGTTCGTAACTATACTATACAATGCATAAATAAAAAGATAAAATATAATATAATAGTTAATAAAAATTGATAAATATTTATAATCATTGATTTATCGATAGTTCATCAACTATATATGGAGCGTTTTCGACCGGAGGCACCGTTTGACCTGAAGTGATGCTGTGACCGCACGCTCTCCGCCCTCTATCTCGAAAATGGTTCGACGTATGAAAAATGTTTTCAAACAAAATTTGTAGAGAATTTTGTATTCTACAATATTGATAATAAATACAAATAGCAAAAAACCTATAGGAAATGAGATATTTACAAAAAAAGCACAAAAAACCGATTTTAGTGACCTTTGACCTTGGAATTTAATAGTTGCGTAGACCCTACCATATGTAGGTTTTGAGACAACTTTTAGGGTGTCAATATATAAGTATTTGCAGACTTACAGCTGGGTATCTCGAATTCCGAGATTCTTACCTAATTTAAGCTTAAATGACTGGACTATGTCGCCGCGTTTGCATTGCAGGAGAACACATGTGCGACGGTGAATTGGGCGTGTTCCCCAACAATCAAATGGCGAAAAAACATCTCTGCCCTTTTTTGCTTGATTCCATTTCCAATGCTGGAAAAACAAACTTTTCACTAAGCTCATCTACAAATAAATAAATTCAATAAAAATAAAAAAAGGCGTACCTGTCGACTGTCATAATGAATTTTCAAGACATAAGTATCGATACGTTACAGCAATGTAATTTCTGTCTTTTGTGAAGTTTGTATTTTATGGTAGGTGTTCTGTTTCCCTTTGACTCACACTTATGAAAGAACAACTCTATTTCAGTTTCATTGAAACGCAGCATTTTTTCATTCGGAGTTTTATTTCACTACTGTAAGAGGAAAGAGATTGAAATTTACATATATATTTGAAATCATGAGCCCAATATGTATTATGGTCGGGTTTTAGAAAGATCAAGAGGAAGTTATTTAATTTATGTGTATGATTGCAGATATGTGAATTTCTTTAAGTTCTCACAATCTTCGAGTTCTCTTGGGAATTTCTTTGAAACATTAAATTATTTTAAGGAAAAGAAACTTATCTTGCATAATATGACAATGAACGAAAACTTTTCTGCATAAAAAAATTATCTGAAATGTTTAAATATATATGATATAAAAGTTTAAAGCGATGATATGAATTCAATGGAAATTTAATTAACTCGCTATTACAAGATAGGTACTTGAGAATACACCTATCAGAGTTAAGAACTATGCAACCAGAGTTTTTTTTAAAAATGCATACATAGAGTATGGAAAGATTATATTCTTCTTACGGAGATGATGTAAAATCGCAATCCTTAAAAGATATTCTATCAGAAAGACAATCTATCAACTGAAATTTCCGTGCCATGTTTTAAAATATTCGACAAATAAGTAAACAAAATGTATTCATTTAGATTTTTTTGACAAAATTCTGTTACGACGAAAGAAAATTTTTCTCTAATGACTCTCCAATTCTTTGATATGTCTGCCTCAAATATTTCGAGGCCGGTATATACATATTATAAATACATAAAATGCTGCTTTAAATCATTCATTCAACATTCAATCGCCGTATCACCAACCGAGTGGCATACGATGTTAAGGCAAAGAATGAAATTCCTTGGATATTTCCCACTTAATTTACACATAGACGAAGACATATTATTCCAGACATAGACGTCAGAGGAAATCTCCAATCTATATTTCTTACTACCTTAAGATTTCGTTATGATAAACTCAATGATGTCATCGGAATGAAATTTCACCTACTAAAAGACATTTAAGAACAAAGTGATACGGTTCCACTTAACACATGAAAAAATTTAAAAATCTGTCTCTCGAGTCAGAGTAATTGCATTATATCTTAAAGTGTTTATGGCCACAGTATTTTACAATAACGTTCCATGTTGCCAATTCATTTGCTAGAAAATACATTTTTAACCAATGCAAAATTAATGTAGGAGGAAAAAAGAAAATTCTATCAGTCACTAAAAATAACAGTGACGTAATCCGGTTATGACGTCTCTAGCAGGGAATCGTAACTAATCGAATGGTTTTAGAACGTAAATAAAAAGGGATTATGAAACAGATTAATAATAAAATGCTATGGAGCTTTAGGGAAAGTGTTGCTTTAACAGATTAATGTTTTTAAAAATAAAATAAAATAAAGTAAGCGTAGATTAAATGTGTCGAATTAAAATGTAATAAATGTGCTAAGACATTATTAATGCTAGGGAAACTTTAGATATTATAAGAATTTGGAAATAATAAGGGCGTTTTTTTTATTATTCCATATATATGTACTGCAAACGTATATTAGAATGATTAAGATAAAAAATATTTGAATTGCGTTACCTTGTCTATAAACAATAAGGGAGGAGGGTATAATATAATAATGTTGGAAGCGGTTGGCTATAAAAAAAAAAGTCATGTTGCCTCAATAAATGGTATGACGTAGAAAGTCGGATTTATTGAATAAATGGAAATTTTTGTAACGTAGTTCTAATTTTACGTTATTCGCATGAGTTTTCGTAAATCAAGAAGTATGTTATAAAAATACCATTCAATGACTATGGTAGATGTATTTGTAGAGGAATGTATTTATTGCCATTTATTTAAATGCATTCATTTCTTTTTTGTTCACTAAAAAGAAAAAAATATATAAAATATAGGACCGAAAATCTTTAAAATAAAAGTATTATAATTGAAAAAAAACTAAATTAGGTTAACGCGTGAAATCTAAGAGAAAAATTATATGGCAAAATATTATCTTTTATTCTTTAAGGTGCCGAAGAAAAAATATCTAATCATTAATTAAAATATGAAATTTGAACAAATATTAAGCGAGAAAAATTAAACAAAGGATTATTACGAGTTTCAATACTAATGTTTAAACAATTTTGAGATCATTTATTATCTATGTATATCAAAGCATTAACATTAAAGCAACATTAGCTAACATTAAAAGCAAAAAAAATATTTTTGTGTAACAAAGACAAATTAATTTCTTATTTTTAAAATAAATCTTAATTAAGTTACTTTTCTAAAAGAACACTTTCATTATGTTTTATTTCAAAAAAGTTATTAAATAAAGCATAATGTAAATTATATCAGAATTAAATAGGTGCGTAAAAAATAATGTGAATAAATTGTACAGTATAACGGGTAAAGTTCTAATGACAAGAAGAATTGAAAAATACATTTAAATACTAGATAAATCGATATGAGGCTAAAAAATTGTTTAAAAGATCTAATTTAAAATTTTATTTCACCATATTAGGAAAATATTAAAATATCTGAAAAAGTATGAATATTTTTTTGTGTCAAGTGAATTTATAAAAGAAATTTTAGTATATGAAAAAGTACACCACTATTATAAATGCTTAGCAAACATACGGATTGCACGGTTTTGCGAAATGAAATAATGAGAATAACGAAGTGAGTGAGTACCTTTCTTGGACAATTTTACTAATAATGTTTTACTTACTCATTTCGAACGGAGATTTATGCTTCTTACAAGCGTTACAATTCATATAATTTATCATTTAACATATTACAAAAAAATGAGTAGTTTCTTGAATATTACTGTGCACTAAAATTCAGACACGTAAGTGTATGAAATGGAATACTCAATTTTAAAAACGTTTTAAAATGTCTTAATTTTTTCAGACAATTTTTGCGCCTCAATTTACACACCTTACAGTCTAAATAAACGAATCGGCGCTCAGTCGTTACTACTTGAAAATTCTGGTCGGCGCTCACGCATAAACACACTATAATATGATTCGCTAGGTACTGGTATCAGACGATTCGATCCTATAATTGCGAACAATGCCACACTCTTTCTTTGTCCACACAATTTTAAAGAGTGTTCCTTTGTTTTATTATCCAGCAACCATCGATATAACTTATATCGGGTTCTTTATGAAAAATCTTGTTAAAAATTCTAACTCATCCAAATAAAATTAACTAACAATTTATTTACACATGCTTTACGTGTAACAAAACAATATTTATAATTAAAAACTCAGATATAAATTATCAAATTCCACATTAAATTAAATGCAAGAAATATCTTCTGTGTACTTGGTTACTTAATAAAATAATCCATTTCTTTCTCACACTACGTTCATCAAAATATATTTATCGGGAATCACTTCGTTACATTCGTCGGATCTATACTCCAGGGGCCTCACACAATTTAATGCACTCTTTGTCCATAAAATTTACTCATTGAAAAAAGACCACATCTTTCACATTTGCACTCCAAACTGATTTTTTCCGCTGTCCAACTCATCTCCAAAACAGCCTGTATGGAAATTCTTTTCTGCCAGCAAGGGCCATCTCTCTTCATCGTCTCAAACTGTCACTTCTCCCTGACATCCATTATCTTTCTACATACCGGTGGTATAATTTTCTTTGCCATATCTCAGGTATTCGTTTCGAATGACAAGGGTAACTTCAATCTATCGATACTGCACATTTCTTTCATACAGTACTATCTAACTAACAGTAGCTCGGAATAACATCTAGATAAGGAAATAAGTTACCTAAAAACTCCAAGCTAGACTGAAAGTGGCATAAATACTATTTATAAATAAAAACTTATTACTGTCATATAACCGTAATCTTAAGATAGTATCTGCTTATCAGAACCTCACAGTCCCTGTAAAAGTTCTGTCTTCAGCATAGGTCACAATAAGCGCCGTGTAATACACCTCAATATATATAAATTTCACTAGTTAATAAAAGTATAATATAATTCAAATATCAGCAAACGACTTTTCCTCGTAGATTTTTTTAAATAATATTATGTTTGTAAATGAGCCTTAAATGCCATGCACTTCATTTCAGGACAAAAACACGGGTTAGTGATACTCAATAACAAATATCAATTTACTGGCTATCAGATTATATTTACTTATATTTACGTGAGTTAGAGCACGGAAAGATAGGCGGTAAATAGGCATATTGAAGCCATAAACACTTTTCAACTTTGTTGAGAAATGTTATAAAGGAAGCGAATCATACTTTGTTATTTACCTATGTAATTTTTAATTGGTTACTATTTTGTGTATATTTTTAAACTTCTAACATATCCTGTATATTTTTTCTGCATTTAATAAGAATATTGACAAAGATATATACATGCTTTAAAAAACTATAGTTGATTAAAAATGAAAAGTTTTTTCAACCATAAAAACAGAAAGAAAAAGGAAACGGAAGTAAGTTCTATACCAACAAAAAAGTTTGATAACTCTTTTCATTTTACTTAGTCCTTTATTCTTTAGAAAAGAGATAAAGTTTTTCAAACTTTATAACTCATTAGAAACAAATTGGCTGTAACCGTAAATTTCCTCTGGAAGAAAACAACTTTCTCATTTGAGGAACTAAGCCTTGCTTTTCAAATTGTAAATAATGTTAATTGATGTTTTCAAACGTAATTCTTATTTATTTAGTTCTGAGTAATTTTGGGAGACTTATTTGTCACATTAGTTTGATTATAAGATCACTAGGAGTTAATCTGTTTGAACATATTTCGAATATTCCTGATAGAACAATACATAGATTAAAAAAACTTGCGAGGATAGTCTACAAATAAGCAAAGGATATGTTTAGTAGTAAACATCTACGTCAACAGATCTACCTTTTGCGTTTTCCTATTATCCATTACAGAAGGAAGCAACAAGGTTAACCCCTTGGGGGCGAGTGACAAGTATACGTGACGCAAAATAGCTTAAGAATCCTTGTTTATCCCCAGCGGTAAAATTTTATTATAAAATTTGTTTTGTAAAATTTCATTTTTTTTCATTTTAAAAAGGCACAAATTTTAGTTTTTTAAAACCGGTAAGAAAACATTAAACATTTCGTAGAAGGCTCCCGTCGCGAAGGGGTTAAGGTCAGCTGATAAAAAGGCCTTTGTATCCATAAGCTCATTCATATTATGAGTATTAGTTGCTGGAGTACTAAAGCTATTTATGTGACCAGATGTCTTTCATATATGTCAACTGCTGGTACTGACTGCAATTCATAAAATATATCGCAAGACTATTATGGAACTCAACTTGTACAGAATACCTTTGAGAGCCACAATATTTCTCACATGAGTTTTTCCATATGATCACAGGGTGTTAATATTATTGATCATACCTGTAGACCGCATATTTGAGCTGGTGTAGTGTATGAATTAAATCTCATCCAAAGATAGTCTACAAATAAGGAAAAGACATGTTTCTGTATAGAAATCTACGTGAACATACACAGGGCTTTGAATACATAACGTTATCATTTTAAGGTAGAAGGGGATCTTGTACTTGATATTGTTAGATACCTCTAGTTGGATAAGAGGGAGTTCTTTTTTGATATCGTTATCATTTTTTATCCAACACATTTTTCTTTTTTAGTATCATTTCCTTTACATTCAAATAGTCCGTTACATTTCATTAATTACTATCAATGTATGATTTTATGAAAAGACAAAGCTATTATTAAAGTAATTCATTTTTGAATGCTGTTTACCTACTGATTAAATGTTCTAAATGACAGCACAATCCTACATTTAAAACTTATCGACTAAATGTGTGCCATAATCAGTTTGTTTCCATTATTTCGGGCCTCTTATATTATCGTAGATATGTTTTTCTAAAAAACTCAATTCATTAAACGGGAGTAATAATTATTTTTGTGATGCTCCATAACTTTGTCGCTTGAAACAAAAAAAAAATGGTAAATAGGAATTAACCTAGAAATTGCCGAGTATTTTATTCTTATCGGTGAATTACTTCTTTGGGAAAATGAATGCAGCCTACTTTATTACTTTTACGGTATACGATAGTTTAATCTATTAACATGAGATTTTTTTTAACATCCTAGACTAATATGTCATAATCAATCATTTTTTCCCTTGATTCTTGACAATATTAATTTAGGACACTTTTTTGTAGGAAAATCTAATTTCTGAACTAGAAGACAGAGTTTTCTAATTTGTCTTTCCCGATTTGAAATAGTTTTACTTGAGGAGTACTGTGCAAAATAATAAATAATACATAGATATAGATGAAAATTGAGAAAAAAAGTAACATTTTTTTTTCATATATTATTCATAGAAATGATGTTATTGTCCTTAACAAACATTTATTAACAACTTTCATTTTATTAATAAGCCATTTGGTTAAATTTAGATGAATATGTATCATGCTATGTATAACTTATAACAATTTTTTCATAACTGTTACATTTTTACCTAAATGATTTTCCATTGTGTTGTCACAAACTTTTGAATAATAATGTATTTTCTACAGTATTTAAACACTTTAAATTTGTTTGAAAATATCTTATTTTCTTTAATATATATTTTTTGTGGGGAGAGGTTGTGTCATTCGTACTTCTTTAGATTTAAATATTCACATAGGTAATTTTACTTTAAAATGTTTTGTGCATTGAATAATTTATAAATTTCAAAACATAAAGTCAAACTTGTTGAAAAGTTTCTTAAAGGTAATTAAATAACTGTTGTTTAAGAATGATTTTCAGACTTAAAAATATTCTTCTATTTTATGATTTATGTGTCAGCACTAAGCTAAAATAATTCAGTACCAATAAATATTAGATCATGAATTTCATTTTTCAAATTCTCAATTCCCTTTGATAAACAAAAAATGAAGAGATGTTAGGAAAACGGTCTAGATTATTACGAAATTTATATGGGGATATTTGTTCATGAATTATAAAGATATATTTTATTATTCAGACAGGCTGCAAAATATTTTACCTGTTTAAGATTAGCGATTACAAATTTTACGCTAATCCTAAAAAACAACACATATAAGCACGCGAATTGTTTATATCTCGAACAATATTTATTTACTCTTGCTCGAAAACTCTTGAATCAACAACTTCAACTCATTAAATAATTTTTTTCCGTTTCCACAACATTTAATTTTCGAAATTTACCAATCGAAATTCATCAAAATTTACCAATATTTCGAAATTTTCATTATGCAACTCTTCGTTTATTTTGATTAAGAAAAAAAAAAAAAAAAAAAAAAAAAAAACGAATCAGAATTTATGTTGTTGATAAATTTAAAATAAAATGAGATAAATGTCATGTTAGGATCGATTTGAAAAGTCAATTTCAATCTTCCAAGGATAGCAGAATCTTTTCTTTAACGGACGAAAAGATAATATTTTCCTTGAAGAAAATTGAATGCCAAACGATTTCGAAGGAACACGGAAGAAGAACACAGTTTTCTTAACCAGGAGCTTGGATTAATGATATCATGTGTTTCCGTCGTCGAGTTCATCAAACGATATAACTTAAAGCATTATTTCTCGTATGTCTGAATTATCTATATCATTAGAAAAATCAGAAGTAGTAGGCTGTGATGGAACTGTGACTAATTTTGGATAAAAAAACGGTATGATCCACCGATTAGAAAATCATATTGGACGACCTCTACAGTGGAGCATATGCCTCCTGCATTTCAATAAGCTTCTTTGTCGCCACTTTTTCAGCATGTTATTGGTCATATTGCTGGTACTAAATCTCTTAGTGGACCAATCGCGCAACAACTCAGTTGCTGTAAGAAACTCCCCGTGGTAAATTATGAACTCACAGATTGTTAGATACCTGATATAGATACCTGATATAGACAGAAAAGTGTCAAGCAAAGACTAACAGTGTTTGTTAAACATTTCAAATGCGGTCATTTTGGGACTCTTTCCAGAAGACTTGGCAAATCGAGGCCCTGATTTTTTGATCAATTCCAGATGAATAACTGCAGCCAACCGAATCCTTAGATTATATATAAATTCATCAATTCATTCGAAATGAAAAAAAAATACTTGGTTTCATCTTAAAAACATACATACCTGTATGGTTTGCTATAATAAAGAGAAGATACTTTACTGACGGACCGAAACATATCTTTCAAGTAATCCAAACATCACGCTATTTAACCGATGAATTAATCCAATTGTCGATCCAGTAATAGAATGAAATGCGTTCTTTGCGCACCCAGAGAGTGTTCTGATGGCAATGATTGTCGATGAAAAAGAGCATATTCGGGAGCCCAGTTACAGAAGGATTTTAAAAGCAGGCCAATCCGTCCAAAAGAAATAGACTGTCAGAAACTTCGTACCACCAAACCTTCGTTGGCCCTCATATTTAATTTGCATTTTTTACAGTATTTATGAGCATTGCGTAGAGAATTCGGATTATATTAGTATGCCTCAGGATACAAGCTACTCATTTATACTATCACAGCGCCTTTTTTTTGACACCATGAGTTTATCTAAAACCAAAAAAAAAAGTCATATTATGCATATCAGTCAAAATTGTATACAATTTTTAAAATGTCAATTAAATTGCATAGATCTGAACGTTGGTAGTTTTTTTGCTACATAAGACAGCCCAATTCACGATATAGCACAACTGTGTACAGAATTTATTGAAATGCTTTGCAATTTTTTCAGTCAAGAAAATGTTCAATTTAAATATATTTCTTAATAAATTACTATTCTATTAATTTTTTTTAATTCATATTTGAAGGACGAGGAATTTTCATTAAAACATAACATTAAAACTAACCATGTTGCATCTTCTAATGGTAAGTACTTGTATAAACATGCATAAATCGTTGCAACCTGTTTTATTTTGAGACAACATAATAACATGTATACGACATCTACCTATTGTATGTGTAGCAGAATAAAATGGGTATATTTTATAAGTGCAATGTACAGTAAAAAGTTCAATTTTAATTTTAATTTTTTAGATTTTTTTAAAATTTTGATACAGTAAAATAAGTATAACGTACTATGTTAATCATCCTTAAATATGAATACATTACATTAAAAAACAATACAGCACATTTGTATAAAAAAGAAAAGATACATTAAAAATCCATTATAAGAAATATTCTTTTAAAACAGAAACATGAAGGTATATTTTTCAAAAGAAAACTATATTAAACAATACATTACAAAGAAATTCTTTGAGTTATTCGTAGAAAAATTGTCTATTCAGTTTCTTATAGATAAAGCTATTGAAAAGCATAAAAGAAAATCGAAACAAAAGATAGTGATAGTAAAAATTCTGTCTTTTAAATTGGAAAAAAAATATTGATTGAGAAAAATTGAGATTCATGTGGTATGTGAAAGTACAAAGGGAAAGAAACTTACATTTCATATAGTGCCTGGGGATATTAGTTTAAAATAATTGAACTCTGTGCATTTACCAATTCAAACTAAAGAAAACAATTTTTATACAAATGTATAGGCAAAATTATTATTTATAGTCCCTTATCTGATTTTTTTATTACTGTTATTCGAAAATAAATACAAATATAAAAAGACAAAAAATTACAAAATAAACTTTTTTACAATGCTAATCTGCATCAATTTGTAACTAATTCATTGCTACAGCTATTAATATATGCAATCAATACATTTATTATTAGTCATCATGAGATACTGCTTTGTTTTACCTTTTATTTTTAAATCAAAAATATCTTCTATACTAACGAAAATAAAAGTATACGGAAGAATTAAAAGCCTGATCTGTTTGACCGAATTAAAAAAATAAAAAGAATATTTCCCAGTTAAACTGATGGCATTGAGCTCACAGGCTACACATACTAATTGTACATTACAGCCTTATATTTTCAAGGGTTAATTCCGTTCGAAAAAAAATTAAAGGAGGGGAAACAGCTCCCCTCTTTCCCCTTTTTATACATAATCATTGAACCCCTTAAAGTAATCAGGGACATGCTTTGTTATATAAAAAATCTATATCCAAAATTCAGAGCAAATCTGAAAATTCTTAATAAAAACCTATTTATATAATTTAAGAGGAGTTATCCCTCTTTTTTATACTTAACCATTAAACTTCGAAAACTATTCAGAGATTTGAACGAAATCTTATAATTATGCATGAAAAACCCATTTATATAAATTAAAGGGAGGGGCACGAGCCCCCTGTTCCCCCTCTTATACATATCGCATGAACACCAAAAACTAATCAGGGAAGCACCTTATTAGGATTACCTATATACAAAATTTCAAGTGGATCGAATATTTTTATCATGAGTTATCCCGTTATGCACGTACGCACGAACGAACGAACGTATGTACATACATACAGAACGGGCGGGTACATAAACTCTCAGGCTACGATAGCCTGTGAGCTAAAAACTATAAATACTAACTATAAAAAACTATAGGATGTCAAACTATAAAGCCATTTAGAAATTGAAGAATTTGATGGGCGTCCAACACGTTGTGCGTCATCGATGTCTTTTCTCGTTGAGTACTTTGTCCCACTTAAACATGTGAGACATGGACAAAGAACTGTTCCCCCAGCTTATTGTAACATGGAGAGTTTCTCAGTCTCAATTTCTTTAATTTTACCCTTTTTTTCTTTTGTTAAATCGTTGCTTGGTAGTTTTCTGGAATTTGAAACAGAGCTGCTGCAAACCGAATGCATTCGTTACTATGTATTTTCTCAGGTATTCTCACTAATATGAATATACCGTATCATTATTTTAAATTCAACTTGTTACTCATTATTGCGCCAATGCACTTCAAAACTAAATGAAACGAACTTTAAAAGTTACCTTAATTTCAGGCTTCATGCGGAGGCGGAATGCATGGTAGATGAGAGTTTGTGTTCTGAATTTAGCTTCGAAATGAGATTTTCATTTAGTCATTTCGTTACTCAGAGGAAAGATAGGAGATGTGTGTATTTCGTTATTTCAGCATAGTATCATTCCCTGAATATATAAGTGTGAAATTGGAAGGAAGTTTTTGAAGTCAGGTGGTCAATTGCAGAAAAATGCCTTTAGAAGAAGGATTGCTTTGAGATAGTCTTTTCTTTCAGGGATTCTACTTTTTATGTTACAGTTATGAAGCGTTTTATCTATTTTTAACGACATATGTTTATTATTTAAAATTTTAACTAGACTAATTTTGCATTAATTATGCATTTAATCAATTAATATGTATCATATTTTTTTCTGTAAAAAGATCGAAAGCTTATAGTAGAATGTAATATTCGTTATAGCTGCATTTAAGGAATGGTAAAGTATTTCAAAGAAGATTTATATTTCATGATATAAAAGCATTAGATTATAATTTGAACTTCAAAACACTTATTGAAAATTGAAAACTATTATTCGATATTACTATTGCCATCAGTGCGAATTTAACGATTCCATGTATTACAATGAGTTAATGAATGTGTTTTTGCGTGTTGTTTTTGCGTTTTGTAATGAATGAAATTTTTGCGATGTTGAGTGCAGGAAAATACATTTAGATGTTTTTGTGATCTGGATTAATGCTAGTTTCCTTTGTACAAAGGTTCGTTCGCAATTTTTGCTGGTTTCAATAATCAGGAGACATCTCTATTTAGAAATGTATTTACTATATTTAATATATACAGTAATATACTAGTTGAGACGGAATCGCAAGAATCTACAAAAAAAATTCCCTTTTAGACAGATTTATTTTACTTGGCGTATTGGCGACGTTTTGCTGGTTTTCCTGCATTTTCATAAAAATAATTATAAAAATAATCTGAATTAGAATTTTCTGCCCATGTTTATTTCTACATTACCCTGTTTATTTCATGCCGCTTTATTAGATATACATCTTGAAATAATGTCTGTTTAAAATATTTTTCTCTACAGTAGATTAAATTTGTTTTTGAGAAATTGAAAAATATGGGTAAATCACTCAGAGGGCCAAAATCTGTAATTGTACAATAGATCTCAAAGAAAAGTATCAATATTTGTGATCCTTTATTTAAATGATTATCCCGAATTTTTTTTCTAAGACTTTAAATTTTTTTAAGTTTATTTTTGGGAAATGAAGATCCATTGAATAGTATTTTTATAAAAAAAAAAGTTTATAATTAAGGATTTTACATTTAATTTACTAGCCAATTCATAACTATAGTACGTACGAGTACAGCTGAAGTACAATTCATATTAGTTTATTCATAAATATTTTATTAAGTTTCAAGACGAATGTTAGATTGCTCAGATGGCCTGACGACTTCAAGAAGGCGGATAGACGAAATCAGAATAATGACCTGTATAAACTGAATGACAAAAGCACTAGACAGGAAAAATTGGAAAAATCTGGAGGAGATCTGCATCAGGAAGTGGATCAAAAACATCTTATGATGCTGATGATAATATTGATAAATATATATATATATATATATAGTAAGAGCATTTATTGATGCATTGTTTGTATAATAAATATATTTTGTACAATTTTTTATTTCATTTAAAAATCCTTTACTATTAAAAGAATTCATGCTGAAATAAAATATTGAATAAAATTAAATAAAAACATTTGCTTGATTAAATGCATTATTTCGCAATAGTTAAATACGAATAAAGAAAATAAATGTATTTTCATCTTAGCGGTAGAATACTTTCGTTAATGAAGGAAATAAAACCCAATCGCTGAATGTAATTTATAAACGAAAAAAATGTTTCATTCAAATGTATGTTTCTTTGTTTTTCTGTTAAAGGAAATTACCAAACCCTTTCAGGGTTTACAGCTCGTTACTTTCAAATTATCCGGAAATAAAAGTTTCCATTCAAAGAAAACTATTTTTTTTTGTTTCGAAAATATTATATATTTGTCTATATGTAACATTTTTCTATATACACGAAGTATATTACATTGTTTTTGTAGTTGGTGTAAGACAGGTATAAGTTACAGAATACAGAAACAGAATGTCACATTCAACTTTAAAAATAATTGTATAGCAACAGAAATTATCACTTAAGAAAAAATTGCTTGTAATGACGTTTTATCCTGCAACATATGCAAAATTTGGATCAGTTTGCTTAAAGAATCATAAAAACAAGTAGTATTTAATTTTTCTCAATGTCTATTCTATATTTTCAGCATCTAAAATTTAACTTTCAGTTTCACTCTTTATTGATATCAAATATGTGGCATTTGAAAAATAAAACACTGATAACAGAATTTTTGTATTATCTAACAAAGGCAGTGTTTACATTTGAAAGTGCTAAGAATTAAATATCTTTTGAATTTTTTTGTCATCATTCTTAGTAGTTTACATATAAAGTAATTTTAAGTTTATATGTAGCTATATCTTTAAATAATAATGACGATTAAAATACATTCAATATCTAAATTTCCTTGAATGCACACCAAATTAAATTTCGAATAAAGCATTAATTTACTTTTTTAAAAGTAATAATTTTTCTTTGTAACATTAAATTAATATATGTAAAACATGTTAGTCGGCTTTAAAATATATATATCAATGCTTTTTAAAAAGTGTATTGCATCAATTAACACACATATGTATTTTGAGAATTTGTTGCGTTATTTTTAAAACGGAAAATAAAAAAACTCAAAAGTATTAAATCATTAGAATAATTTGTTTATTATTACGAGATTATTAAATGAAGAATAGAAGAAAATAAAAAATAGCCAATTTGATATTTATATATAGTATTTAGAATGTAAAATGTTTATGAAACTGAATTACTTTAAACTGATGTAGTGTAGATAAAATCCAATGAAATAATGTGCTTTTTTTATGTACACTTTTTTCCATTTGTTTATAATAATTGTTATTTCAATAATATTGGATTTTTAAATTCTTTATGCAAAAAATAGTAATCATTTTCTTCTATCTTATTTGTTTTTCAAATTATATATACTTTAATTTGAAATGAAAGCAATCACTCACCAAAGAGTAATTATTTGATCATTTAAGATAAGTACTTAGTTAGAAAAGTTGAACAAACATTTTTGCAAATTAAAACATCCCTGTTGACTTGGCCTATAGGCGGAGGTAGATTTTGAAGAGTGCACATTTCAACAACAAAAAATAAAATATGATTAGTGATAAAGACAGTGTAAAAAAAAATCCGTTTTTTATAATCATTTGAAATTTGAACTCTCTGAACACAGTTCAATTTGTGCTATTTAACCATTCCCAATTTTTCAGATTTTGAGCTCAAAATTTAAGTTTGAGTCTAAGCTTAAGAAAACATTTAATGAGGTGCAAAAAATACCGGCAAAAGATAGTTGTTCGTTACTCCAAAGTCTAAAGCGCCCTCTATCAGCATTTTTTAAAATTTATCTTTATAATTTAATTTCAAGAAAATGCCGACATCAAGAATGATTTTAGTGAAAACCGCAAATCAATCGACCGATTTTTCCGTTTTTTATGTTTATTTGAAATTTTGGTCCCTAAACTTTAATGGCGTCTATCTCCTTTGCAAAAAGTTTGCGACCCTTGGTCTCCTATTTAATATTGTTTGTTTTGATGTGTACTATCACTCCGCTTTTATTGTAAACAAAATTTAGAATCACCCTGTATATATATATATATATATATATATATATATATATATATATATATATATATATATATATGCATATTTAGGAATTAGATTTTATGATATTTTGAAATTTCAAATAATATGTTTAACCCATCAGTGCCTAGCTTCCCTTTTTAGGAACGCTTATAAAAAGGCAATAAGGCACTTTTCACACCAGTAAATAGAAAGATAAATAAACATTATTTTTCACGAGACAAATTCCTCAATAAGTTAAGATAAAAGTTACTCTTCTTTGAAAGGTGGTGGGAAACCCAAAATTTCATTTTTAATGAAGAAAATAATTTAAGCATTAATGGGTTAATAATTTTAAAACCCGAATGAAATCGCTTTTTGAGAATTGGGCATTTTTAAAATAAATATTTTCCGATCCACAATGGAAATTTTTTTTTACAAAGATGGAAATTATTATTTTTTAATTATTATTTATTTTTATGAAATAAATTAAATAGTAGCATAACAAAACTCGCAAAATGTTTGATGCTCAGAATCGGGAACATGCATATTTTTATAAGTAAATTTAAATAATTAATTTTAAAGTGGAATAATATTATTCACCATTTTTTAAAAAATAATTTTTTCCGTTTATCCCATGTGACAATGGCCGTGTACCCTGGTACCTTTGTATTTCTTTCCGGTCCGATTTCAGGATGTTATTTATCAAAAGAAAATAAAATGAATATATATCAATATTATTTGCAGTTTTGATTGTCTATTATAACTTTTAAATATTTTTTTTTCTATTTTGGGACATTAAAAATTTTTATACCTTTGATCAATGACCAGGGTACCCGGATGCTCATGCTAATTTTCTGCGAGAAAATTCAGAAATTGATAGATTATTTAGATCATCAATAAATTTCATATTAATTTGAAAATAAAAGTTAGACATATTTTTTTAAGGTAAACAATATTTCATTTACTTGAAATTTAATGGACAAGTTTTACAATAGCAGACGTTTTATATCACATACTATATTTCTCTAATTTTACATGCTTTTTGGGTTTTTCTGAACCTTTTTGTGACTGTAACAAAGACATCTAGTATATATCTTTCCAATTTTATCTCTTTTTAAGCACTTTTTATCTGGGTTTTGAATGTTTCGCATCTTCTAATATGGATAAAGATTTTTTTCTGTACACATTCAATTTCAAATTTGGTCGAAAAATGTCTCATAAGCCTGCATATTTTGCGATTTACCTTGCTGGAATCTCAAGGTCTCAAGTAATTCCAACAAAACAGGTGATGATTGTCAGTTTATGGCTAATTAAATTATTATTTGCAGTATTTGTAGTGTAACAAGCAACTGTAGCCGTATTCACAATCCTGAAAAATAATGTAAGAGGAAATGTGATCGTACGCTTATGTGTTTTATATCGCCGCAGGTATTTATACATTATATTCACTCCATATTCCATTTCATATTAAAACTGAACCATTTCGGTTTATTTCCAGTCTTGCGATGGTTTTTATCATGATAAATAGAATTTTTAATAAATCATTTAGAGAAACATTATCTTTAATTTCTTTGATTTTGCCTTGATAGGATCTTAGGTAATACTTTTGATTGATATTCATCAGAATCTACTTTAAAAACAAACCCAGTAAAAATTCCGAATTCTACGTCTATTATTCCTATCCCCGACTTCTCCAAAAATTAATTTATGCAATGTTTAATACTAGATGACTTTTCCACTTTCAACGAAAGTTCTAACTCCTTATAATCAATCAGTTTCGACATCGACATACTTGAAAAGGAAAAGAAAATAATAAACTCACTTCATAATTAGATGTCCAGCTTTTCACACTTAAATAGCGCCTTCATCACGGCATTTGAAAGCTTCCAAATTAGTTTTTAGGGCCTAACATTCCAATCCCAGTTCTGAGCACCACTTGTAGAAATGCAGTTCTTGAAATATCATATTAAATGAGACTGACACATTTTTTAAAAACTTGATCCTTATAGCAATAACTTTTAAAGTAAATTATATTTACAAAATATATACAGCTATTTACACGACTTAAAAATTTAATACCAATCTTTACATCTATTACCGTCTACTCCTCTTTCTCTCCGAACGCAATACTAAAACATTCCAAAACCAGCTCTATTCTGCTCACTTCGGCGGGTTCTTTGTTAGATCTTCGGACGTTGTGTCTGCCATCACTACCAAAACTGTTTCGAATTCGATTGATGGAAAAATAGAATTTTTTTCCAGTTTTAAATTTACCAGACTTTATGTTTTTTGGAAAACGCCAGTCGGGTATGTTTGTAATTTTTTTAACTCTGAAAATTTTTTAACACCGACTCTTCCATAAAGTTATGCATCACGTCAGCATGTTGACACGGTATACGGACTTATTTCAGCAGTATTTTCATTCCGTAAATCGCAGTATATTGCAGCGGAATTTTTATGTGGATTATCAATGGTTTTTCTTCTGATAATTCTGTCCACAGGAATAGTAATTTTCCGGGATCTCCCGGACCTCTGAAAGCCCTGAAAGCCACGGTTATCTTTATATAATTTGTAAATATCGTTTACGATCGGTTTTATCGATCGATAGCTTTGCCGCAATATCTCGAGAATATTGGCATTTTAGCGACAAACTAATGACTTTATGAACAATAACTGTTGAACTTTTCAATTTTGAATTCAGACTATGCTATACACGTTGATTCATTCATAAACACAACCAAAAACAGTTTACCGATAGAAAAGAACTAAAGAATGATAAGTGGCCGGAAACTTTTGCACACGCGAACTTCAAATTTTATCCCTTTGATGAAGCATCTTCAGTATGCAATCAAAATGATCACGTGGTCAGAGGTCATTCACATATTCCTAACTTTTGAAGCAATTGTGCTTCTTCTTTGCTGAAACCTTTTGGTAAATAAATCGAAGAAACTAACTGGCCGAAAACTTTTGACCGCCACTGTATATATGCTCTAAAGAACAGATCTTTTATTTTCCACGCAATCGCTAACTTAAAATTTACATCTTTGACGTTATTTATGAAGCGCGTAATCATTCTACCATGCGTATATATTATTACCGTAGTTTTTGAAATTAGTACACATTTGTTTAATGTATGAATTAAATAATATTTCTGTAAAATGAGAAAATATCTGTGAGTTTCAACTAGATTTTTGTTAAAACTATTTTTTTAAGATTCCCGATCATTACCATACACACTGTTAAAAATAAATCTGTGAATTCCAGGTGAAACTACCGGCAGCAATGTAGCCGAACTTTTACCGTTCCGTTAGTAGATTTTCCGTTGTGGGAAATACAAGAAGGGAAAACTCCGGTGTAAGAATCAGTAACTTTCCGTTACAAAGTTGGATTTATAATAGTAATAATTTAATATAATTTTTAAAAATGATTTACCGATTAATCTTCAAAGAATTCGAAATCACCGAGGGATTCTAAGCTGCTAGGTTATTTTACTTAATTGTTATTTTGGATAATTTAGTTCACGCCGTCCTCAGGATCGAACTTGGGACCTTCAGGTTGCGGAACCAAATCTTACGAACTGAGCCAAAGTTGCTGATGCTAAACGGTACAAAGTATGTCTTTTTTGAGTTAGTGGGAAAATCTGCTGTGCTTTTTAAAGATTTCCTTTCAAATATATTCCTTAGAATGTTTGTAAACGGATTATTTTAGACTGATGCATAATACTTATTATTTTTTAAAATCATTTTTAATTTTTTAAATAGTTTAAATTAAAAAAAAAGTCACTGTTTAAGACCACTGTTTTTTTTTTAATAAATTTTTTTTTACAAATGTATATATATATATATATATATATATATATAGAGAGAGAGAGAGAGAGAGAGAGAAAGAGAGAGATTTTTTTTAAATTGTCGCACACTATTTATTTCTTTATTTATTTATTTTTCGGCTAATAAATTAAAAGATTTTTAATAAGAAAAAAAGATAAAAATAAACAGAAAAAATGTAATTTTTTATGTTTCATTATTCCATGGCGCCAATGGGACTCGAACCCACAATCTGCGCTCGCAGGCGATTAGCCGTGTGGTGCCTTGACCACTCGGCCATGGAGCTCCCCACACAACGGAGTGACTTCGTTTTTTGTTTTTATTTCCATCCGTTTCGTTATTTTCAGGAAATATGATGGAATTTTGTGATTTGTAACGGAAAATACCCTTTTGTTGTTAAAAGGGAGTTTTTCTGTGAAATTCAGGAAAATAATGTTCGTGAATTTCAGAATTTTTTTAACAGTGCACTCGTATAGACGAATATTACATAATTTACAAAAATGTACAGTATTCACGCACGCAAAAATGTTAGGTTACCCAAGTAAAGTCATTCGAAGTCATCGAACATTTCGAAAAATTGTTCCTTTTGTTCCTTTATCTTGAACATTACGGTGCAGATGTTTTCAAGTGAGTGAAGAGTTCCATTAATGGCATTAAATTCTGAATCATCATTTCATTCAATTGAGATGTTTTCTTTTTCGGGTGTCTCAGACAGAAATTTTTTTTGCGAATTTCTAGTTTCCAATTATTTTGGTATATCGCAGCAATGTATTTTCCACACTATGCTTCAAGTAAAAATCTTTCAATCCTTTGTCATGTTGCTTTACTGCAACAATTTACATTAGAGTATGGAGTTCATCAAAATGGCCTCTGAAATACATTATTTATTATTCTAGTGAACAAAACAATTTTGTTATTTAATGGTTTTAATTTTTTTTCTTCAGGAAAGTTATAACAGATATAAAAATTTAGGATTATATCAAGTACTTGACGCTTAAAACATAAGATTTTTCAAAAAGTGGAGTTAACCGATATGTGCACTGAACAGCTCATATATCTTTCTCTTTCTCTCTCTCTCTCTCTGTCTCTCTCTCTCTCTTTCTCTATCTCTATCTATGTATCTATCTATATTATATATATATATACACTATATTGCCATTGATTATTGGACACTTGCGATTTTAGACATTTTACTAAATATCTAGAAAAATACATGAGGAATCATTACGAAACTCTTAGTGTATAAATATAATTGTATACGCCATACATCGCCGTGAAGATTTTTTACCGAAACTCCATAGGGGACCGTCAACAAATTAAAAAAGAATGAATATCTTTTGAATAACCATGTCAAAACTAATGTAGCAAAAGTGCTCAAACTCTAGATTATGATTGAATGCCTTATTGTAATACACTGTGTTCATTTTTATGCAAATAGCATGCATACTCGCAGAGTAATTAAGGTTTTTATAAAAATGGTCCCACATTTTTCCAAGTTTTTTCCTTATAATTTTCAGAGTTCTTAATATAAAATGATATTTTTTTCAGAAAATATGACAAAAAACATTGCACACAGTACCCTGTAATCAGAATTAAAAAATAATGAAAATTGTATACAAAATGAGTTGGTTTACTAAATAATTTTTTACTGCGCATGCGTCAACGATATCAAAATTTCATTTGCATATTATGTTATCTAAATGTATAGAGCAACTTTTGTGAAAGTCACAAAATCATAACTTGAAAATTCTGAAAGTAATCGTCCATAGAAAAAGGACAAAATCCGTTATTCTCAAAATGAAGCAAAAACAAGAGGGGTTGTATCCATACTTTCACTGATTAGTGTCAATAAAGAATACACAATACGGAATATACTACTACATTTGGATAAAATCCCTCATTTTTTTTTGCTTCATTTTGGAAACAACGGATTTTGTCATTTTTCTATAGACGATTACTTTCAGAATTTTCAAGCTATAATTTTGAGACTTTTACAAAAGTTGCTCTATAAATTTAGCTAATATAATATGCAAATGAAATTGTGATATCTTTGACGCATGCGCAGTAAAAAATTATTTAGTAAACCTACTCATTTTTCATACAATTTTTATTATTTTTTAATTCTGATTACAGGGTACTGTGTGCAATGTTGTTTGTCATATTTTCTGAAAAAAATATTATTTTATATTAAGAACTCTGAAAATTATAAGGGAAAAACTTAGAAAAATTTGGGGCCATTTTTATAAAAACCTTAATTACTCTGCGAGTATGCATGCTATTTGCATAAAAATAAACACAGTGTATTACAATAAGGCATTCAATCGTAATCTAGAGTTTGAGCGCTTTTGCTACATTAGTTTTGACAGGGTTATTCAAAAGATATTCATTCTTTTTTAATTTGTTGACGGTTCCCTATGGAGTTCCGGTAAAAAATCTTCACGGAGATGTATGACGTATACTATTATATTTATACACTAAGAGTTTCGAGATGATTCCTCATGTATTTTTCTAGATATTTAGTAAAATGTCTAAAATCGCAAGTGTCCCATAATCAATGGCAATATAGTGTATACATATATATTCATTGAAAATATTGTTATATAGTTCAAACAAAGACAATAGAAGCATCAAACAACATAAAATATTAGCTTTTAAAATAAAAAAAACCACTTTTTTATATAACATTTAACTTTATTCATCAAACTGCAGCTAGACTTTTCAAATGTTAAATAATTAAATGTTTTAAAAGAATATTTTTTTAAAGTTTGTTCTTTGTCGATTTCAAAAATTAGCTTTCTAAACACAGATTTCATAGAACTCAACTAAAAATATATTTCAAGAAAAGTAACTATACATAAATATATATATATATATACAGCTATGTTTCTGAAAACCTCTTTTTAAATACAGGGATTACAAAAATATCAACAAGACGTCTCTCGAAATTTGGTCATCATTTTTAAAAGCATTTTTCTGAGGAAGAAAATGGAATTTTCAATACTCAGGAGAAAATGATACTTATTTTCTGGAACCTTTTGTATTTGAAATACATTCTTCCTTTTAGAAGAATAAGAATCTATGGAATTTCCAACACTAATTATTTAGCATGATTGTTTTTGAAGATATCAAATATTTGGGATATCATATGGAATAAAATTAAAGGGAATATATATATATATATATATTGATTGTTCGATTCATTTACAGACATTACGAAAACTGTCTGTAGACTTTTTTCTGCTTCTGTATTTCTGTTTCATTTCACTTGAACAATTTATTTTCTATGTGACTGTCAAAAATAAATAAATTTATATTTTTTAATATGTTGAAAAAAAGATGTTTAACGAACGTTTTCTATTTTGGATAAATAATATTCACTTTACAAAAAGAGTAAACAGGAGCTTATTATTATTTTATTAGTTTTAAAAGCACATATAATGCAGAAACCATGCAAAATGAACATACTAAAATAAACAGTACACTGGTTTATAAATTCTGTGAACCGTTAATTATTTTTATATATTTTTAAATACATATTTTACATTGACATTATATAAACTAAGCTTTTATACATTCTTTTCAAGCAATCAAAGTTCGTGACAATCTCTTTTGTTAATTAATGACTCTCGTCTCTTTTGTTAATTAATGACTTAATATTTCAAATATTGGTTTCCAGCTTATTAAAACAATGTCTGAATTGAAACGAACATTCATCTTGAATCTTCAAGGATCGTCCGATAGCTCCAATTTTGCTGTTAAATTTTGTGAACTGTTTGATTTTTTTTCCTTTTTCCGTTCTTTCATGCGTCCGTTAGAGAATCGGATTAAGACCATGGAAAGAACGCGTGTGTCGCGCTCAGCGAAGTTTGGCGATCAGGAAGGGGAGGCTCAGATAAGCCAGAATAAAGGGGAAAAAATCAAACTGTCGTCTCCAAACACATTATATGCTCGCCACACACGATTTTTGACATGCGTCAAAAATCGTGCAACATGACGCAGTCAAACCGGTTTTTTCTTTGTTATCAGGGTGAAATTGTCGCATGTCGGACGATTTTCGTTCAATGTTTTACTAGTGTGTGGCGGGCCTAACAGCAAAATTACACAAAATAAAGACACCGAAAAAAAAAACATTATCTGTGGGCGTCCGCATTCCGAATCTCGACAGACTATATAAGCAATGTTAATCTTGCGAATCCTTAATTTAAATATTTGGCTCATTTAATGGTCGGATCACTTCAGTTTTATTGATGAAAAATGCATGTATTTTTAGAAAATTGTAATTAAATAATTATGAAATTAATAAAATAATGGTGTATGATATAATATTTACCTACGAGGATTAGTGAAGAACAAAAAAGTTTTACTATGCTATTTATGGATAGAGTTTTCCTTCCCCACAACAAATATATCTTGGATATAAATAAATAGGTTGATTTTATTTCTCCGCGTAACAACCAATGAATTTCTCCTTTTGAAAGAGTTTTAATACCTATTGAGAAAAAAAGCAAAAACAGACTTCACTTTTACATTAGCTCCGAATGGGCTGCATTTTAGGTTCTTTTTCTGCGCCGGAAATAGGTAAAACTACCTTTAGAGCGGATGAACAAAGTTAGTTATAGGCGATAACGTAATGTTTTTATCGATTTTCTCGATTGTATGGCTGCCTGTATAATTTTCGATTGAGTACATTTTTCTCGGTGTCTCCAGTTTAAAATTTCTTTTATACCATATCCGATTCAATTTTATTATGAGTCGTCTGAGAGCGAATTGGAATGAGCAGATGTTAATAAAGACTAGGCAAATTCGCATGCTAGTGGGCCCTTCCTTATATCATGATATCTAATTTCTATGTATTTTTTTAATTTGAAAATTGAACTAGGTCCAAGCTCTATATGTAATCGTATAGCAAACGCGGTGTTCATGGAATCTAAGTTTATAAAAATGCCCTCCTCGTGAGCACAAATTGGGGGCACGGCGAATGCATAACATGAGTATGTGAAATACAGGCTTTTTCAACAATGTGTCACATGAGAGATTAAGAAGTTTGAGAAAGTAGACCCTGTGGGGATATCGTAAGAAAGGGTTAACAGAGATGCATAACTTCAATAAACAGCCATAGGCCTTTCTTGCTCTATGTCACGCAAGGCGTCTTGATAAAAAATTACAAAAAGGCCCTCTTGTGGGGTCATAGTGGGAGAGGGGAAGGCAGAACGAGAGCTTGGTTACTAAAATTGTGGGGAGGGTATAGAAAGAGAAAACGGCTTGAGTGCAAAGTTTAATATTTTGTCGATTTTTAGCGTTCTGTTTATTTTTCGTTGCAATTTTTCCGCATTAGTGAAAGGAAAACAGTTTTTTTCTTTTAACCCAATTTATTAATTTTAGTTTTCTTTTTAATAACACTTATTCCGAAGTCGTTCAGGAATTTTTGGATTTTTTAACGAATTTTTTTAATGCAAAATTTATGATTTTTTTCACTACTTACGACTAATTTTTCACATTGTAAAAAGAAAATTGTTTCAAACTCTTAGCCCAATTTATTAAATTTTTTCTAATACGATTTTCGAATTTCATTGATTTTTAAATCAATATAACTATAGTAACTATACATAAATATATATATATATATATATATACAGCTATGTTTCTGAAAACCTCTTTTTAAATACAGGGATTACAAAAATATCAACAAGACGTCTCTCGAAATTTGGTCATCATTTTTAAAAGCATTTTTCTGAGGAAGAAAATGGAATTTTCAATACTCAGGAGAAAATGATACTTATTTTCTGGAACCTTTTGTATTTGAAATACATTCTTCCTTTTAGGAGAATAAGAATCTATCTAATTTCCAACACTAATTATTTAGCATGATTGTTTTTGAAGATATCAAATATTTGGGATATCATATGGAATTATTGATTGTTCGATTCATTTACAGACATTACGAAAACTGTCTGTAGACTTTTTTCTGCTTCTGTATTTCTGTTTCATTTCACTTGAACAATTTATTTTCTATGTGACTGTCAAAAATAAATAAATTTATATTTTTTAATATGTTGAAAAAAAGATGTTTAACGAACGTTTTCTATTTTGGATAAATAATATTCACTTTACAAAAAGAGTAAACAGGAGCTTATTATTATTTTATTAGTTTTAAAAGCACATATAATGCAGAAACCATGCAAAATGAACATACTAAAATAAACAGTACACTGGTTTATAAATTCTGTGAACCGTTAATTATTTTTATATATTTTTAAATACATATTTTACATTGACATTATATAAACTAAGCTTTTATACATTCTTTTCAAGCAATCAAAGTTCGTGACAATCTCTTTTGTTAATTAATGACTCTCGTCTCTTTTGTTAATTAATGACTTAATATTTCAAATATTGGTTTCCAGCTTATTAAAACAATATCTGAGTTGAAACGAACATTCATCTTGAATCTTCAAGGGTCGTCCGATAGCTCCAATTTTGCTGTTAAATTTTGTTAACAGTTTGATTTTTTTCCCTTTTTCCGTTCTTTCATGCGTCCGTTAGAGAATCGGATTAAGACCATGGAAGGAACGCGTGTGTCGCGCTCAGCGAAGTTTGGCGATCAGGAAGGTGAGGCTCAGATAAGCCAGAATAAAGGGGAAAAAATCAAACTGTCGTCTCCAAACACATTATAGGCTCGCCACACACTACAGAGACATGCGTCAAAAATCGTGCAACATGACGCAGTCAAACCGGTTTTTTCTTTGTTATCAGGGTGAAATTGTCGCATGTCGCACGATTTTCGTTCAATGTTTTACTAGTGTGTGGCGGGCCTAACAGCAAAATTACACAAAATAAAGACACCGAAAAAAAAACATTATCTGTGGGCGTCCGCATTCCGAATCTCGACAGACTATATAAGCAATGTTAATCTTGCGAATTCTTAATTTAAATATTTGGCTCATTTAATGGTCGGATCACTTCAGTTTTATTGATGAAAAACGCATGTATTTTTAGAAAATTGTAATTAAATAATTATGAAATTAATAAAATAATGGTGTATGATATAATATTTACCTACGAGGATTAGTGAAGAACAAAAAAGTTTTACTATGCTATTTATGGATAGAGTTTTCCTTCCCCACAACAAATATATCTTGGATATAAATAAATAGGTTGATTTTATTTCTCCGCGTAACAACCAATGAATTTCTCCTTTTGAAAGAGTTTTAATACCTATTGAGAAAAAAAGCAAAAACAGACTTCACTTTTACATTAGCTCCGAATGGGCTGCATTTTAGGTTCTTTTTCTGCGCCGGAAATAGGTAAAACTACCTTTAGAGCGGATGAACAAAGTTAGTTATAGGCGATAACGTAATGTTTTTATCGATTTTCTCGATTGTATGGCTGCCTGTATAATTTTCGATTGAGTACATTTTTCTCGGTGTCTCCAGTTTAAAATTTCTTTTATACCATATCCGATTCAATTTTATTATGAGTCGTCTGAGAGCGAATTGGAATGAGCAGATGTTAATAAAGACTAGGCAAATTCGCATGCTAGTGGGCCCTTCCTTATATCATGATATCTAATTTCTATGTATTTTTTTAATTTGAAAATTGAACTAGGTCCAAGCTCTATATGTAATCGTATAGCAAACGCGGTGTTCATGGAATCTAAGTTTATAAAAATGCCCTCCTCGTGAGCACAAATTGGGGGCACGGCGAATGCATAACATGAGTATGTGAAATACAGGCTTTTTCAACAATGTGTCACATGAGAGATTAAGAAGTTTGAGAAAGTAGACCCTGTGGGGATATCGTAAGAAAGGGTTAACAGAGATGCATAACTTCAATAAACAGCCATAGGCCTTTCTTGCTCTATGTCACGCAAGGCGTCTTGATAAAAAATTACAAAAAGGCCCTCTTGTGGGGTCATAGTGGGAGAGGGGAAGGCAGAACGAGAGCTTGGTTACTAAAATTGTGGGGAGGGTATAGAAAGAGAAAACGGCTTGAGTGCAAAGTTTAATATTTTGTCGATTTTTAGCGTTCTGTTTATTTTTCGTTGCAATTTTTCCGCATTAGTGAAAGGAAAACAGTTTTTTTCTTTTAACCCAATTTATTAATTTTAGTTTTCTTTTTAATAACACTTATTCCGAAGTCGTTCAGGAATTTTTGGATTTTTTAACGAATTTTTTTAATGCAAAATTTATGATTTTTTTCACTACTTACGACTAATTTTTCACATTGTAAAAAGAAAATTGTTTCAAACTCTTAGCCCAATTTATTAAATTTTTTCTAATACGATTTTCGAATTTCATTGATTTTTAAATCAATATAACTATAGTAACTATACATAAATATATATATATATATATATATACAGCTATGTTTCTGAAAACCTCTTTTTAAATACAGGGATTACAAAAATATCAACAAGACGTCTCTCGAAATTTGGTCATCATTTTTAAAAGCATTTTTCTGAGGAAGAAAATGGAATTTTCAATACTCAGGAGAAAATGATACTTATTTTCTGGAACCTTTTGTATTTGAAATACATTCTTCCTTTTAGGAGAATAAGAATCTATCTAATTTCCAACACTAATTATTTAGCATGATTGTTTTTGAAGATATCAAATATTTGGGATATCATATGGAATTATTGATTGTTCGATTCATTTACAGACATTACGAAAACTGTCTGTAGACTTTTTTCTGCTTCTGTATTTCTGTTTCATTTCACTTGAACAATTTATTTTCTATGTGACTGTCAAAAATAAATAAATTTATATTTTTTAATATGTTGAAAAAAAGATGTTTAACGAACGTTTTCTATTTTGGATAAATAATATTCACTTTACAAAAAGAGTAAACAGGAGCTTATTATTATTTTATTAGTTTTAAAAGCACATATAATGCAGAAACCATGCAAAATGAACATACTAAAATAAACAGTACACTGGTTTATAAATTCTGTGAACCGTTAATTATTTTTATATATTTTTAAATACATATTTTACATTGACATTATATAAACTAAGCTTTTATACATTCTTTTCAAGCAATCAAAGTTCGTGACAATCTCTTTTGTTAATTAATGACTCTCGTCTCTTTTGTTAATTAATGACTTAATATTTCAAATATTGGTTTCCAGCTTATTAAAACAATATCTGAGTTGAAACGAACATTCATCTTGAATCTTCAAGGGTCGTCCGATAGCTCCAATTTTGCTGTTAAATTTTGTTAACTGTTTGATTTTTTTTCCTTTTTCCGTTCTTTCATGCGTCCGTTAGAGAATCGGATTAAGACCATGGAAGGAACGCGTGTGTCGCGCTCAGCGAAGTTTGGCGATCAGGAAGGTGAGGCTCAGATAAGCCAGAATAAAGGGGAAAAAATCAAACTGTCGTCTCCAAACACATTATAGGCTCGCCACACACTACAGAGACATGCGTCAAAAATCGTGCAACATGACGCAGTCAAACCGGTTTTTTCTTTGTTATCAGGGTGAAATTGTCGCATGTCGCACGATTTTCGTTCAATGTTTTACTAGTGTGTGGCGGGCCTAACAGCAAAATTACACAAAATAAAGACACCGAAAAAAAAACATTATCTGTGGGCGTCCGCATTCCGAATCTCGACAGACTATATAAGCAATGTTAATCTTGCGAATTCTTAATTTAAATATTTGGCTCATTTAATGGTCGGATCACTTCAGTTTTATTGATGAAAAACGCATGTATTTTTAGAAAATTGTAATTAAATAATTATGAAATTAATAAAATAATGGTGTATGATATAATATTTACCTACGAGGATTAGTGAAGAACAAAAAAGTTTTACTATGCTATTTATGGATAGAGTTTTCCTTCCCCACAACAAATATATCTTGGATATAAATAAATAGGTTGATTTTATTTCTCCGCGTAACAACCAATGAATTTCTCCTTTTGAAAGAGTTTTAATACCTATTGAGAAAAAAAGCAAAAACAGACTTCACTTTTACATTAGCTCCGAATGGGCTGCATTTTAGGTTCTTTTTCTGCGCCGGAAATAGGTAAAACTACCTTTAGAGCGGATGAACAAAGTTAGTGATAGGCAATAACGTAATGTTTTTATCGATTTTCTCGATTGTATGGCCGCCTGTATAATTTTCGATTGAGTACATTTTTCTTGGTGTCTCCAGTTTAAAATTTCTTTTATACCATATCCGATTCAATTTTATTATGAGTCGTCTGAGAGCGAATTGGAATGAGCAGATGTTAATAAAGACTAGGCAAATTCGCATGCTAGTGGGCCCTTCCTTATATCATGATATCTAATTTCTATGTATTTTTTTAATTTGAAAATTGAACTAGGTCGAAGCTCTATATGTAATCGTATAGCAAACGCGGTGTTCATGGAATCTAAGTTTATAAAAATGCCCTCCTCGTGAGCACAAATTGGGGGCACGGCGAATGCATAACATGAGTATGTGAAATACAGGCTTTTCCAACAATGTGTCACATGAGAGATTAAGAAGTTTGAGAAAGTAGATCCTGTGGGGGTATCGTAAGAAAGGGTTAACAGAGATGCATAACTTCAATAAACAGCCATAGGCCTTTCTTGCTCTATGTCACGCAAGGCGTCTTGATAAAAAATTACAAAAAGGCCCTCTTGTGGGGTCATAGTGGGAGAGGGGAAGGCAGAACGAGAGCTTGGTTACTAAAATTGTGGGAGAGTATAGAAAGAGAAAACGGCTTGAGTGCAAAGTTTAATATTTTGTCGATTTTTAGCGTTCTGTTTATTTTTCGTTGCAATTTTTCCGCATTAGTGAAAGGAAAACAGTTTTTTTCTTTTAACCCAATTTATTAATTTTAGTTTTCTTTTTAATAACACTTATTCCGAAGTCGTTCAGGAATTTTTGGATTTTTTAACGAATTTTTTTAATGCAAAATTTATGATTTTTTTCACTACTTACGACTAATTTTTCACATTGTAAAAAGAAAATTGTTTCAAACTCTTAGCCTAATTTATTAAATTTTTTCCAATACGATTTTCGAATTTCATTGATTTTTAAATCGATTTTCAGCATGAGTTTCGAAGTAATTTGTAACGTTTTTTTCGAGTTTTTGTGCTTTTGATTTTTTTTTTTTTTTTTGTCATAATTACAGGAGGTTTTGATGCATCATGGTCTGATCTATTTATAGATTTCTTGCAAAAAATGTAAAAAAACATAAAATTAATGAATCAGAAATAAAGGTATCATTTAAAAGATTCGCAGTAATATATAATAATAAAGAGAGAAGTTTGAGAGTTTGCCAGCGCTGGTCTGAAGAGACCGCTGCACTTAGAGTTACAAAATTTAGAGTGAAGGTACCTCTGTATATGAATTTTTATTACCTCGAAGTCCGATTTTTGATTCTTTGATTAGATTTTTTTAAATTTAATTAGCCGAATTTAGCATTCTTTTTATGTTTTGTTGCGATTTTACCGCATTAGTGAAAGGAATACGGTTTCATTCTTTTAACCTAACATAGTAAATTTAGTTCTCTTTTTAATAACGCTTATTCGGAGTTCGTGCAGGGATTTTTGAATTTTTGAACGAACTTTTTGATGCGATATTTATGATTTTTTTTTTTTTACATCTGACGGCTATTTTTTAAAACTGATAAAAAGAAAATAGTTTCAAACTTTTAGCCTAATTTATTAAATTTTCTCTGTTACGATTATTGAATTCCATCGATTTTAAAGCGATTTTCAGTACGATTTTCGAAGTAATTTTTAACGATTTTTCTAGTATTTGTGCTTTTAGAATTTTTTTAGTCAATATTATACGGAGTTTTGATGCATCGTGGTATGATGCATTTTTAAATTCCATGCAAAAAATGCAAAAAACATAAAATCAATGAATCAGAAATAAAGGAATTATTTAGAATATTCACAGTAATCTATGATAATAGAGAAGTTGTGAGTATGTCAGCGCTGTTCTGATGAGACGGCTGCACATAGTGTTACAAAATTTGAAGGTAAGGTACCTCTGTATATAAAATTTTGCAACTCGAATCCCGATTTTCGATTATTCGAGTAAATTTTTTAAATTTAATTTTTTAGTAGATTTTTAGCGTTTTTGTATGTTTTGTTGTGATTTTCCATATTACTGAAATGAATAGTGTTCAATTCTTTTAACCCAATATAGTAAATTTACTTCTCTTTTTAACCCTTTATCTACAGCGTTATGTATTCATGAAAATTTTACATTCAAAAGCATTTTACGCAAATTATTTAAAATAAATTAAACGATTTACATAATCATTTATTAATATTTGAAGTATTTTAGAATTGAAGCATTTAGAAGGATTTGTTAAATTTGAATTTACAGGGATTTTGTTTAATTCCTATATCCTCACTCATATCTTTTATTTTTAATTATTTTTTTAGTATTTTATAGAATATACAAATATGAAGTACTTACAACACAAACATAGAAATATTTCCGCATTGAAAAATCTTCTCCCTCCACCCCCAGCGCCAAGAAAGCTCAAAAGATGCATTAGCAAAATAAATCATCCTTTTAAAAATATATTTGTTTGGCGTAAGCAATAATGCTTTTGGAACAAGATACAGTAATGTATCTGTAACACATTCTAAACAGTATTACAACTAACTGACGTATTGAAATTTTTTTACAATAAGTTATTTTAATGGTAACTATAAGTACCGTCGGTAGATAAAGGTTTAATAACGCTTATTCGGAATTCGTACAGTAATTTTTAAAATTTTAACGAAATTTTTAATGCAATCTGTAGTATGTTTTTGCATTTTGTGGCTATTTTTTGACACTGATAAAAGGAAAAATGCCTAATTTATTAAATTTTGTTTGCTACGATTTTTGACTTTTTTTGACATTTTTAATGCGATTTTCAGTGTAATTTTTGAAGTAATTTTTAACGATTTTTCGAGTTTTTGTGCTTTTAGAATTGATTTTCTTTCTTTTTTGTCAATATTATAGGTTTTGTTTTAAATACATAATGGTCACCACGGATCGGGGCAGCCCCTGGCGGGTCAGCTAGTTAATTTATAAAGATGGTAGCAAATTTTGTTTTAGAAAATTAAATTACATTCTGTAAATATAAATACCTTCCTATATTATTAACGTTTCTCATCTTTATGAAACATTATTGAAAACAGCAATTGCTTACACTTTATTCGGAATCCATAAAATAAGTAATTTCTGAATTCTATCCAGCTTAAATTATAATTGAAATTTTGAAAACTGCTTAAAATCCATTAGTTATTATGTCGAAAGAACAAAGTATTTACTATACCTTTCTTCTTTCAAGAACGCGCAATTGTACATAAATTGATTATCTGTTTTCTAAACAATTTAAATAATACGGACCAGTTTAGAAAGTATGTATCGGTTAAAAAAAACCGTTCAGTTTTACACTTAAAAAAAAAAAAAAAAAAAAAAAAAAAAAAAAAAAAAAAAAAAAAAAAAAAGTTAAATTATTGGCAGTTTTTGCCGTAAAAATTGCAGTAAAATTAGATGTAATTTTCTTATTACATCTAATTTTCCTTCATTTTTACCGATTTTTTACGGTGTACAAATGCTCAGTTTAATTAACAAATAAATTATCTCACCAGTGAATACTTAAAATATTTAAAATTCTCGTAAAAATCCATGCTACTTATTTGTGTCATTTATCCACTGTTGAATACAATTTTATTTCCGATTCATATATAAGCAAGACTTATTTAAAAGGTGTACATAGGAATGTACATTCAACACAAAAATAAAAATAAAATATTTTTAAATTATTTTTAATGATTAAAAAAAGACAAGATTTTTTTCTTAATACTTAAAAATGATATGGCCTACCACTAAATTAATAGTTCAGGACGAAATGTAGCAGCTCCAGTCCCAAATCTATCAGATCTGCAACGTTAAAATTTTAATCTATTTCATTACATATTTTTCAGCAGTTTTACATATATTTTCATTTAGTAAATCAGATGTGATTACTTTCATAGAAATCCACTTACAGAAGGTTGACTGGAATTCCTGCAAATTTTACCTATAATACCACTAATTACGTATCACTTCAATAAACTCTTAAACACAGTTGTATATACTCATGAGTGTATAAATATTTTTTGAGTTTCAATACACTTGAATGTCTAAGCTGCAACATAAATAGTGAATGTAAAATTTGAACCACGAATCCGTATTTGCGCTTCCTTCAAAAATTTGTCCTACGTTTAACCTCCTTAGTCCTGCTCTCAATTATAGAAGACTCTAAAGGAACACCTAATTTTCCTTCCTGTCTTGTAAAATTGTTAAAATTATTTCTAGACATCTTTATTAAGTGGGCGTATATATCAAGCATCGATATATAGATTGCTACTTCTTCTGAAATGTTTTATAAGAATCTTAAACTTGTATTTGTGATTCCCACGTAATATTTCTTTTAGGACTCAGGAGGTAGATTTGTTCTTAGTTTAGTTCAACATGCTTTCAAAAAGGCCATCTAATCCCACAGAACTCATCAGTAAGTTTAAACCGAATGGAATCATTAGAAAATAATCGCCTCTAAAGATTCGTTCAATAAAAATGCCAAGCAAAAGAAATATAAAAGTAAAGTTCCTTTCAAGAATGGTTTTATTCTTCTTTAAAAGAACTACAGTTTCTGTGCTTATTATCTTATTATTTAAGTAGTTTGGCTTATGCAGCAAATGAGGCGTTTGCTGCAAGGCAGTGCAGTCATTTTTTATCAATTATTTAAACACGATCACTTTTAAATAAAAAAAGTAAACTACTGCATATTGCATGTGCTCTCGAAATGGTTACATTAGTTAAGAAAACTTTAAAAATATTTTTTAACTGTATTACATATGTTCTACGACAGTTTCTTTTTCATATTTCTGATTTGTTATCTTATTTATTCCTTATTTTGCACTACGTGTAGTACAGTGTGACTTTATCACTCATGCAATTTACCGCTTTATGTTTTAACTTCAGTGTGATTGGTCTTGATATCCGATGAATTTTTCATGATATTAATTCAAACTAAGCTTCTGGTAGACGTTATCTATTTAGTAATCTAATTAATTCAATTTTTCTAAGCATGTGCATCAACTCATCATTAGAGGATGAGATATTATAAAAATGATTATGATGTTGACACTTACGATTTCATTCTCTAATTAGTTTTACTTTCTGTTTTTTTTTCACGGCAATTCTGCAATTTAATTATTTAATTATTTTAAAAAAAATAACAGTTTTGGTATTCGAAGCAAAAAAATGAATTTTTCAGAAAATAAAATGTTTTAAAAGTACATTCTATAGAACTACATTCTGTATTTAAGTAAAACACATCTACTTGAAAAACTCTCTAAAACCAAATTATATGTAGTTTTAATGAGAACGGGTAAAATAATAAATTTCTCATAAGTTGAGTTTAACTGGAGAAATTAAATAAAATGTCTTCAAATGAATTTTAATAATTGCGCTATGAAATTGTACAACAATCTATGAAATTTAAAAATTGTCAAAAACTTTCGTATTTTTGAAATTTTGTGCATAGTTTCAAATGAAATCAAAATTTAAAGTTATAAATAGTAATTTTTATTAAAATATTTTTTATTTTTCTTAAATAGATGTTAGGAAAAAAAGTTTAAAAGTTGCATTTACTACGACAATTATTTCATCAAATAATAAACCTTTAAAAAGCAAAATTTCTTATTTTATAACTTACTGTGTAACATTTTACATATTATATAACTGAATTTTCAGTTATCCTAGCTTGATATTTCCGAACACGTATTAAGTTTTCTAGACGAGATTTTATCACTTGAACTCGAGAATAACAGAGAATGAAACGTATTTGAAAATCTATCCTATAAGATGTCGACATAAATATGACATGTAGTACCAAACGAAAGCATTTGAAGTTAAATTATTGACACGAAAATATTTATATATCAAAATTTGATATCTACGTATCATACATGGAAATTGACAGAACGGTATTTTCATACAGTTTAAAATTGTACACGTTTGGAATGTTTGACTTGATTTATAGAAAATAATATTAAACTAGTTGAATTTCTTAAAACAATTTGTTTTAGTGTATGAAATTTATAGATGATTAAGAAGGATTTTAATAACATTTTTGGATACTGTTACAGATATAAAAAATAAGCCTGTGCATTTACTATCCATGAAGAACCTGAGCCTACGGTGAATGATCCTGTTTAATTGACTTTGGTGCTGACTGTGGTGCTATACAGTAATTGTCCTTTCATGTGGTCAGTCTAACGTGAGACGCAGTGTTTGTTCTCTTGTAAGCTTGATACTCATGTAACGACCCTGACGAAAATAAAAGTTGAATGAACATGCGCTACAACCAGGACTGCTGAACACCACACTACTGAGAATATATTTTAACTAGTTAGCATTATTTAATCAGGATATAATAAGCTCTGCTATAAACATATTTGAACAGCAAATTTAATTCTCGGTAATATTTCGTCTAGAAGGATATTTTAATTGTGAACTAATTTGTGTGTTAATTAACAATAGAAAATTTATAGAATAATAATAAAAAAAGTTTTTCCGAAATTTTGGATTAGTGAGATTTTACATTCTGCGAACAAAAGTACTTGAAGTTGAATAAATGACACGAAAAAGTTTATATATCAGTATACAGTATTATTTTCCAAAGATTATAAAGAGTAAATCTTATAACAATGTAGCTTGTCTATACCGTAAATGAAAATAAAAGTATTGCATCAAAGAATAAAAGTCAGTTCAACTACTTCACTCAGACATAACATCTGTCAACAAATTAGTATTTCTCCAGTCACCAGCTTTATTGATTTTACTGTAACAAACCTTTTATAAATAGAAAACTTAACATGAAGAGATTTTACCAGAAAAGAAAAACACGACATTGGGCAATATTTACCATATAAAAAAATGCAATAAAGAATAATTTTGAACTGACGATCAGCTAAGAAAATAAAAATTACCTTTAATTTGTTATTGCTATACATAATCTCTTATTAAATTAATTCAAAGTAAATTCATATTCTGTGGTATTTTACAATTCACATTCATGGACTTTGATAGCACATCTCCCCCAGAACAATAAAAAAATTGTTTTTATTTTTATTTTTTTTTATTTGATAGCTTACAAAATATTCTACATACATTTTTTTTCATCGGATAAATTTCAGCATAGCAGCGTCACATGTTAGGTGACTGACATTAAAACGTAAACAGAATCAAACTCTGATCAGGAAATAAATGAATCTCATGTTTCATGAAAATCCGTGCATTAATTCTTATAACTGAAAATTCAGCATAGTAGTCACGCTTGTTTGAGCGATTTACATTGTCATATAAATAGCATTATTCATGCCAAAAACTAACCATTTGAGTTTGATAACTATCTATTCATTAGTTTTTGATATAGACTTGTTGCGGATATCGTAAAAATATAGAATTACAGCACCACTTGTGGAACGATATCCACCAAAAACTTATTAGTATGGATTTATATCATTGACAAACTGAATATAAAGATAATTTTCTAGTGAAATTTAAAAGTTATAAAAGTGTAAAAGATAGTAAAAAATTATCGTCACGGGTGTACATTTTGAAGCATAAAAATAGATTCCAAAAAAATATGATGAAAATATTGTTGTCTAATACTTTTAGTGAGTTTTTAACTCAAATTCTAACGTTAGATATCACGAGAATAGTTTTCGAATAACGCAGCTTAACTATGTAAAAAAATGTTTTATGAAAAAAAGAACTCCAATATTGCTTTATATTAAAATATTATTTCATACACATTTTTTTATTTCACAATTCTGAAAAATTGTTGACTCAAACAGACAACGAAGCACGCGGTGTTGTAAGTATGAATGCTGTAATGAACAGTATTTTATGCTTCAAAAAACATCTTTAAAAGGAAACCGTAATTAAAATATGCCGCGAAATAGAGTAAAAAGGGAAAAGAAAATCTATATACTGAAGTTTATACCTAAAACATAACTTAAAAAAAACAATATTGCTTTGATATATATCATTTTCTAAAAGATATTTAATTTTGAAATTATCTCAACTGTGTTTTAAACTTCAATTTGTAAGTTAAATTTTCCTTCATTTGTAGAGGTTTAACTTACGACCATTTTTGAAGATTTATTGTTAAAAGAAATAGGATTTATCAAAAAATAGAATATAGTTCTATTAATTTAAATATTGAATAGATACACTATATGGCAATAGATGACCAGCCACTAGCGATTTTAGACATTTTGTTAAATATTTAGAAAAATACACTAAGAATTATCCTGAAACTCTAAGTCTGTAATTATAATAATTATCATAATAGTATGTAATTATAATACAGGTCATACATTTCCGAGAAGATTTTTTCCTGAAACTCTATAGGGGACCTCCAACAAATTGAAAAATAACGTATATCTTTTGGATAATCTTGTCAAAATTAATGTAGCAATAGCGTTAAAACTGTAGATTACGATTAAATGGCTTGTTTAAATAAACTGTGTTCTTTTTTCTGTGGATAGTATGCGTACTTGTAGAGAAATTAAGGTTTTTATACAAACAGTCCCAAATTTTTCCATGTTTTTTTGCTTTTAATTTGCAGAGTTCTAATGTAAAATAGTGTTTCTATCCGAAAATATGACATACAAAATATGGAAAATAACATTATACATAATACCCTGAAATCAGAATTAAAATAAATAATAAAAATTATATGAAAAATGAGCAGGTTTACTAAATAATTTTCACTGCGCATGCGTCAACACTGTTAACATTTCATTTTCATAATGTGTTTCCTTGAAGTAAAGCAACTTTTGTGAACGGCTCAAAAATATAGCTTGAAAATTCAGAAAGGGATCGTCGACAGAATAAGATCAAAATTCGTTACTCCCAAAATAAAGCAAAAAAGATGAGGGGCTATATCCTTAGATCCATTGATTAGCGTCAAATGGAATACAAAATATGGCACGTGCTATTATATTTGGATAAATTTGGACATTAGCCTTTTTGCTTTTTGCATGTGACTTTTTAAATAATAATCCTAAAGTACACATTTAATGCGACTTCCATAATTATATTCAATATTTTTTACAAAATTTCGAATATCTATTATTTAAAAGGAATATATCCGATTTGATTCAATGTACGCCATTTTTATTAATCAACATTTCACTGGAACTAAAATAGCACTGTTTTTTAAAGTTATTAACAATCAAAGAGACATAGAAAAAATCCCAGTTGATACAGTAAATTACACATGAACTTGAAACAATTTTCTCTAGGCTCAGTAAAGGTGTTCCAGACTGCAACACATTTATAACAGTTAAGATGCGTTTGGCAGCCTACTGAATTACCTTTCGGAAAGAAGACGCTAGATTAATTATTTGTATCCTTGATGAAAGTAAATGATAAAATTGTAATTAGCTGTAACTTGTATTAGAAACATTGTCGATTTTTTTTTTTTTTTTTGTTAAACTGCTGACAAATCTATAAAAAAATCAATTTTTATTAAAAATTGTTAATTTAAAAAGACTTCACGCGATATGTCCCAAGACTATCATTTTTGTTTTGAAATTTTAATATATGCATAATAATAAATTCCTTAATGATGAAATATTACCTTTTTGCGGCTAATCAGTGAGTATTAAAACGATATTTTCTGAATTTAAAAATATCTAATCTGATTATAGATTTTTAAACTACTATTTATGACACATATTTTATTAATTACGTAACGCTATTTTTGTATTTTAAGCTCGCTCAAATATACATTCTTATACATTACAAAATTTTTATTTTTTTCCCTATAGTTAACATTATTCTATATTAATTTAAGTTTTAATAATATTCTATATTATTATTCCGGATTATTAAATTACAACTCTATATTTAAATTAACCTTTTAATATGTATATGAAAGGTATGAAACATTATTCCACCTAAGAATGTCCACTTCAAATTACATAAATCTAAAAAAATAGCACTAATTAATTATATTCTTTAAATAAGACTCTTTATTGTTTTTAATCATAGTAAAATTCATTTTGATTTCCCGTATTTATTAACCGCTTTTAAAAAATCTTTTATTGTCACTGCTGAAAAAAAGAAAAATCGATAATTTATAAAATAATCCGCTCTAAAACATACTATTTATTTAAAATTATTCTTTTATTAAATATCAAAATGTCTAATATAATATTTTAGTCCAAGAGTCGACAGCACAAAAACCTATGTTATCGAGCACAAGAAAAAAAAAACTTTATTTTATGGAATAGTAGTAATGGGAGAATCTAATGAACCAGATCGGCCGGAAGTGAGGTGGTGCATAAGCCAAAAAATCAATATATCTAGTGGTTTACTCGTAGGCTTATATCATTGTGTTTGTCGTACATTCAAAGGTTTGAAAACATGGAAAACATGCAGCAAGAAAACACGATGATAAACCAACGAGTGATCCACTAGTGTTATTATTTTTTAGCTTATGCATCACTTCATTTCCAGCAGACATGGATTATTAAATTCCCCTATTACTACTCTTCCTTAAAATAATTTCTTTTTTGTGTTCAATAAAATAGATTTTTTTGCTGTCGGTTGTCTTACGGTTGAAGTATTTTAGTGTTCTACAAAATTTTTCTATATCAATAAACTTATTTTTTCTTTTTTCGTTAAATTTATCGTCTGATTACTAAAAATCTATTCTTTGTAGCAGTGTAGATCACACATATTTTCTTTATTTATGCGTTGTATACTTAGGTCGAGATTTTTGAAAGTTCCAAAGTGAAATTTTCTCTCCATGGAAATTTATGTGCTTCCAAAATAATACAGTCGAAAAAAAAAATTCCTGTCGGCTTGGCCTATAGTCGAAAGTAGATTTGGAAGAGAACAAAAAATAAAATATGATGAACCAAGTTTTTTTAAGTTTTTTTCTGTAAGAAATGGTTTTATCAGAATCATTTAAAGCGAAATTCGGCTCAAATACACATATTTTGAAATATAGTCTGACTTTATTTAAAAAAATCGACCAATACGGTCCATTGTTATAGTTCCTAAATAACAAAAAACTGCCAATTGAATGCGTTTGAAAGCAAAATTGAGTTTAAAAATGAGTCATAAAATAATTTAATAAAAAATTTAATAAAAAAAATTAAAAAAATAATTAATTAAATTAATTAATTAATCAATTAAATTAATTAAATAATTGAATAAGTAAAATAAAAATTTTTATTAAAATTTTTATGTAAAAGGTGAATTTTTTAAAATCTGGTGATTTAAAAAATCTATTGGATTTATTAAAATTTTTATCAGAGTCATAAAGTAACTAATTCGTTGTTAAAGCATCCTCAATTCTTTAATCATGATCGCTTCGGGAAATTTTGGGCGAAGTACCCAATTTGACAGATTTTTTAAAAATATATTCAGATTTCATTAAAAACGTGACCGATAAGACACGTTATACAGCTCCTAAATAAGCGAACCTCTCAATTGTATGTGTTTGAGTGCAAAACTGACTTTAAAAATGAGTCAGAAAAAGCGCAATTTGTTATTTGAATACTTCCTCAATTTTTTAATTACGATCAATTCTAAAAATTCTGTTCGAAATAGCCTTTTTGGCTGTCTATTTTTAAATATATTCTGTCTTTATCAAAAAACTGGCCATTAAGTCACATTATGCAGTTCCTAGATAAGAGGACCTGTAAAGAGGACCGTTAGAGATGAAAAATGGATTTAAAAATGATTCAGAAAAAACGTCGTTTGTTATTCGAATACTTCTTCAATTTTCAATCACGATCAGTTCGAGAAATTCTGTTCAAAATAGCGTTTTTGGAAGCCTTCTTTGAAATTTATCCCGCCTTTATAAAAAAAAAACTGGCTAATACGTCAAATTATATAGTTTCTAAATAACAGGATCTGCCATTTGGATGCGTTTGAAATCCAAATTGAATTAAAAAATGATTCAGTATATAAGCAGTTTATATTTTAGGTTTATTCTTCAATCCCTGATTTTGAATTCCTATTTGCTAAAAAAATTGGTCCTATGAAAATCTTGTCAAAAAAAAGTTGTAGATATTCATGAGAAGATGTAAAATAAATTTAAGTAGATTTAATAGTTTTAGAATTGACGAAGTTATAGATTTTTGTCTTTTTTCACTCCCTTTTTTGTTTTCGTTTTTAATTTTTTTTAAAATTAAGAAATAGTCCTATCAAAAACTTGTAAATACAAAAGTTTTAGATAACTTTGAGAAAATTTATAAAAAAATATTAGTTGGATTTGATTTTTTAAGAATTGACGGAGTTATGAATTTTTTTTCTCTCCAAAACCCAGTTTTTTTCGCCCCGTGAGTCTATCTTTAACTCTATCAAAAATCTGTCATGCATAAACTTTTAGCCCATTTCCTAGAAGTAATATAAACTTTAAACTAACTCGATATCTATTTTGGTTCAGAAGTCATAATGTTTTTTTGGTTTTCACAAAAATCTTCTCTATTTCCACCCCCTTGGTCCGATTTTGCCCATTAACAATTCAACCGAGATTTTATGTATCAGTTTGGAGGAGATTGGAGCAGAATTATAGAATTTATCGTGCCCAGAAGAAAGTGATATATATATATATATAAAAACTTTTAATATCGGTAGTTTTGAGGTCTAGAGGCCATAATCGAAATTCCCACATTTACATCCGTTTTATACGCTGAGAGCAGATATCACAGAAAACAAAATTAAAGGACATTTTCTTTGGATGTTTCTTATGCATTTTTTTTTTATTTTATGCATACATATTTTTAAAGAGTTATAAACAGTTAATTACCTCCAAAACATCTCCATCTTGGTTAATAATGCATATGAAATCTACTATTCAACATTTTCCTCAAAAAAAAAAAAAAAAAAAAAAAAAAAAAACTATAATGTAAAATTAATGTGCCGTTGGATTATATCATAGAAAATTTGTCATAGGATTTACATAAATTATAAATAAATCATTTTTCAATAATGTAGAAATGGACATAATTCAAACTAGAATAAAATAAAAATACAGAATATTATTTACTAAAACTAATTAGTATTAATTTATATGTTGTTAAAGTAATATTATTTTGAATGTAACTTAACATGAATTATACAGGGTGTATCTAAACTCTTGGGCGAAACTTTAAGGGATGATAGTACACATCAAGACAAACAATATTGAATAGGAGACTAAGGGTCCCAAACGTCTTCTGAAGAAGATAGCCGCCATGAAAGTTTAGGGTCCAAAATTTCAAATAAGCTTAAAAAACGGAAAAATGCGTCGATTAATTTGCGGTTTTAGCTAAAATTATTCTTTGCATCAGTATTTTCTTGAAAATAAATTATAAAGACAAATTTAAAAAATGCCGATAGAGGGCGCTTTAGATTTGGAGTACCAAAAAGTTATTTTTTACCCTTATTTTTTGCATCTCATTATATGTTTTGGGAAGCTTAGACTCAAACTTAAATTTTGAGGTCAAAATCAGATTAGATGGGTGTGGTTAAGTAGCGCAAACTGAAATGTGTTCAGAAGTTCAAATTTCTAATTATTATAAAAAGCGGAAAAATTAGTCGATTCATTTGCGGTTTTCGCTAAAACAACTCGTTAAATACGTATTTTCTTGAAAATAAATTATAACGATAAATTTCAAAAAATAATTATAGAGGGCGCTTTAGACTTTGGAGTAACGAACAGCTCTTTTTACGGTTATTTTTTGCATCTCGTTAAATTTTTTAGAAGCTTAGGCATAAACTTAAATTTTGAGCTCAAAATCTAAATCACTGGAAGTGGTTAAGTAGCGCAAATTGAACTGTGTTCTACGAAGGGTGGAGGTTCAAATTTCAAATGATTATAAAAAAGGGAAAAATTGGTCGATTCGTTAGCGGTTTTCTCTAAAACTATTGATTATGTCAGCATTTTCTAGAAAATAAATTTCAAAAATAAATTTCAAAAAATTTCGTAAGAGAGCGTTTTAAAATTAAAAGCAACGAACAGCTATTTTTAACCGTTATTTTTTATTTCTAATTAAATGCTTGCAAAAACTTAGACTTAAATTTTGAGCTCAAATTCTGAATCTTTAGGAGGGGTTAAGAAGCGCAAATCGAACTGCGTTCAGGAGTTGAAAATTACCCCTCCCCCTCGAACACAGGTCAGTTTTGCGCTACTTAATTACTCCCAATAATTCTGATTTTGAGCTCAAAATTTAAGTCTAAGCTTTTGCAAGCATTTCATGAGATTGAAAAAATAACGGTTAAAAATAATTGTACGTTACTTTAAAATCTAAGGCGCCCTCTATTGGTAGTTTTTGAAATTTACCTTTAAAATTTATTTTTAAGAAAATAATTACATAAAGAGTAGTTTTAGTGAAAACTGCAAAGGAATCGATCATTTATGCCATTTTTTATAATTATTTCAAATTTGAACCGCTAAACACGGTTCAGTTTGTTGTATTTAACTCTCCCAACTAATCAGATTTTGAGCTCAAAATTTAAGTTTAAGTCTAAACTTCGGAAAACTTTTAATGAGAAGCAAAAAATAACGGCAAAAAAAAGTTGTTCGTTACTCCAAAGTCTAAAGCGCCCTCTATTGGCATTTTTTAAACTATCTTGAAAATTTATTTTTAAGAAAATACTGACAAAAATAATAGTTTTTGTGAAAGCCGCAAAACAATCGACCAATTTTTCCGTATTTCATGTTTTTTGAATATTTGGACCCTACGCTTTAATGGCGCCTATCCACTTCGGAAAACGTTTGGGAATCTTTAATTTCCTATTTAGTATTGTTTATCTTGATGAGTACTATCACCCGTTAAAGTTTCGCCCAAGAGTTGTATATACAGGGATACAGCCTGTATATACAATGTCCCTTTTCTTGGTAATACTTACAACACCAGATTTAGAGGTGTATTTTGATTCTAATAATGATTAAATTTATATTTTTTTTTTGTGTTTTTTATGTTATATTAAAAATATTTTTGTCAGTATATTTAAAATCCAAATAATCCAAAACTTCTTTTAAATTATCTTGTTTCAGGTTTAATTGATATAATGTGCATTCGTAAAATTGCGTAACTTTATTATTAGTTAGTTGAGTATTAATAATTAAATAAATAAAATTATGCAAAGGGCATTTTGTTATTTTTACTATTCAATCAATATTGATACAAATAAAATGAAAACAATATTAAAGTAATATAAAGGTTTTGCGGTTATAAGCATTCGTAAAATTTAATAATGTCATCATAAGTTGATATTATTCTTAATAATGTTTTTTTTAAATTGATTAATTCATGTTATTTTCACTACATTCTTATTATACCGTTTTATTAAAACATTTTCCAGGAAACTTTTTACTAATTTGATATGAGTTACTTTCCTATATTTTTTTGAAAACTTTTATACATATATTAGCATATTTTTTATATATATACACTGTCATTTGGCATTGATTTTTAGATCACTAATATATTTTTATTTTCAAAATTAATTTTATTAGTCAAATAAAAAGCTTTTAACGTATTTTCGATTAAACAAATTCGTTAAAAAAAATTACATATGCGTAATTAGATTTACAGACCTGTACTCAATTTTGTTTCTGCGTAAAAATACAATGAAATATTTTTCTTTCTTTGCTATTTCATTAATGATGATCATTGAATATAAATTTGATTTACTGTACCGTAAATGCGTAGCATGAAACAGCTATTACAGTAAAGACAAGTTAGTCATTTCTATTTTTTTAATTTTTATTTAATTGTATTATATAATTATGCATATTGTAGATTTTTTATCATAAAGATTAAATTAATGTTTTAAAAAAGACAAAAAAATTTTCTTAGAAAAATATGTGTATGTAATGTGTATGAAAATGTATTTTTTTCCTACGATTTTCCGCTAGTTAGAACTAATTTTGTGTTTTTTGAGATAATTTCATTTTACTACGCAAAAAAGTCATGATTAAAACGAAACTTAAGATTTGCTCAAATCATGAAGAATTTGGGTCATTCTCTGATAAAGGGAAAATTCTATGTCCTTGGCTTAAAGATGTGAATTAATCAAGTCAGCTATGAATGTTTGCATTTTTGTTAACATTTCTGTTTGAATACTACATTGTGCACTAGTTTAAATATGAAAAATAAAATAATTTCAATGCCTAAAAAAGCTGTAAAGATGCAAATGTCATTACCATGGCTTGTCCCAAAATTAAAATTTTTGAATTCAAACTCTTATTGTTAATATTTGCAAAGCTTTAGAACAAATGTAATGATTATATGGGTATATTTGTTGTTCCTACTTTTTATGCATTTAACACTTTACACAAAACAGAAAGCATCTTTATTGATAATACTTATTTAAAGTTTGTCCCTAGCATTAACTGCCATTACCATGCCCCACAGTAATTCTTCTTTTAATTTTCCCCTGTATGTTATTTTTATATGGAAATTCTCTTAGAATGTACAGTTCCACATCTTCTTACGAGTTGTAGCTTCTCTTTTTAATTAATTATGCAAGAACGATTTCAATTTATGGATTTTGTTCCAAAATTATAGTCTGTGTACTTAACATGTGTCATTACCAAGCTCCTTATTGTTGAAATGCTTCTTCGGTAATTTAACTTTACAGAATCAATTACAAAGACAGTTTGAGACTGCTTTCAGAATAAATAGTCCATAACTTTTTAATTGTTATAGTTTAGTTCTAAAATAGGGTTAACGTTAAAAATGTCATTACCATGTTCATTATCATGGGGTATTATATTTATGATTTCAAGGTCATATTAATGACAATTTTAAACATTTTTAAAAAGTCATTCCTATTCCTTAGCAAAAATTCCCGTTTATGTCTGGTGTAATTTGAGTTTGAAATCAAGAGTTAAAATAATCAATCCACCGAAGCCAAAATTATTACTATAACATATAGTAAAGGTTATTTTCCTATAAATTATCTCTTTGTTACACGACATTTATTTAAATCTTGCGTTATTCTGCTAGTTTCTCTACTTATTCAAATAGTATATGCTTTGTTTATCTTAATTCAATTTAACATTAATCTCTCAAGACGCATCTCTCACAAAGGAAACAAAGCATGTGTAGTAAGTGAAAAATTTAATCGAAATACTTTCGAAATATTTTTAATAGAATATTCATATATTTACACAAGGAAACACTGGAATAAATTACTATTCGAAATATGCAAGAAAAATTTCGGTTCATTTTTTATTATTATTATCATATATTTACAACGATTTATCACCAAATGCACTTAAATATAAAAAATGTTATAAATAAGAAATAATTAGGGTTTTTAGTGATAGAATTGAATAAAATTATTTTTTATAAAAATTTATTTTTATTTTTATTTATTTATATACATATTTACGTGTACTGCAAAAACGGGCAACATTTTCTTTTCAAACCTTTACAATTACAAATTTATGTTATTACAAAAACGTAAATATACTTTTTTATTTTTTAATTTCTTTACAAATTTACATATGACGGCTAAAAGTAATTTATAGTACTGGTTATGTAAAATAAATTATTATTTTCAATACAAAGAATCGATATCAAGATTGATATAGAGATTTTTTTTATATCAAGATTTTTTTCTCAAGAATATTTTATAAAATATCTTTCCACAATACAGCTGTACAAAAGTTACGTACTATAAATAATGACAACTTGAGAAATCAAACGATTGCCTAAAAGAATCTTCTTAACTTCCATAAATTATTAAAAAACAGCAGCTTGAAATGCTATTATACTTCAAATAATTTTAATGTTAAAAAAAAAAAAACTTAACAATATAATATTAAAAAATTAGTTTTTAAGCAAATAAAATGTGCTGTGTATATTTTAATGTGCGATTTTGAAAGTCAAATAATGTAAAAAAAGTCAAAAAACACATTTTTTAAATAACTAAGTATAATACATATTAAAAATACGTCAAAAAATAAGCTAAAAGTTTTTAAACGAAAAATAATATTTCAATTTTTTTGAATGAAGAACTTACTGGATATGAACCATTTTATCCCACATCTACCTTACAATGCATTTTTTTTTTTCGCAAATAAATTTTCAGACTTATTTCTTTCGGAAAAAACAGAAAAGAAATCACAAGTGGCTGCCAATACTAATTCTCCAATATTTTGCGCTTGAGGAAAAACACTGATATTTTATCCTTAGCGATCATTTGTAAAAGTTCTTATTCTAAAATATTCGATTTTCATTTTTTGTGAATTCACTTGCATCGGTGGTTTGTTCTTACCTATTCTAGAATGAATGGACGTATATTTTTAAGGAACATTGTTTGACTGAAATTATACAGTTTATAAATGTGATATATTTTGTATCCCTCTTGAAATTTATGTGATGAATTTTTGGTGAAATTCTGACATGTAGTTTGCGAAAAGAAATTAAATATTCTGGATTACCACTTATATATTTTATAAAACATACAAGACATTTTTAATTAATTATTTGTTACTTTTTAATTTATTTTTTTTTATTTGAAAAATAAAACTCCAATATTTAAAAACATTTAGAATTATACGTTTTTCTTTACAGGAAATTGTATAACATGGTGTATTTTTTAAATATATATATATTGATATGCAAAAAAACTATAAGCCCAAGTAAATCATAGCAATGTTAAGTTTCTTCACTAAAAATTATTTTAGAATGAATCATTATGAACATTAACTTTAAGAATTTTGTTCTTTATCTTGAAATCTAATTGTTCTCTTATATTTAAAAAATTCACCGGTATTTGTAACGCCCTTTCTTTCGAATTAATATAACCATTTTTTTTTTCTTTTAGGGTAATGTATCACTGAAAGTTTAGCCAATTTTTATCATATAATATTGTTATTAAAATTTTAAATTTTGCTCTTCTTTTAGTATGATTTAAATTTGAGAAAGATTTCTGTGTTAATAAATAATTTATTGATTGTTAACTTTAGATTAGATAGATGTAATAGCAAATCCTTCGATTGTTGAAAACATCGATAGCTCATATTGTGGTTACTATTCAGAGATAAAAACACAAAAATTTTACTATCAATTAAAGGGATATTTTTTAAAGCGACAGTGTATCAATAAATAGATAAATATTCGCTGTCTGTTTGAAGAAAAAAAACTCTTTTGACATGGAATAATATCTTAAATATATTTTTTTAAAGTACAAACCATAGATTCCGTATGAATATATAAATTAACATGAAAATTGGAAAGATAAGAAATCATATGTGACGCATACAAATTTATAGGTCATATACAGGACTATAAAAAGTAGACAAAAAGTGGTATTTTTCTGACTACCGATAGTAATGATCTAAATGTGACGAAAAGTTTTACATAATGTATGCTAACAGCAGGATTTTTTGCCCTTCTTTCTTGCTTATTTGATTACCTATTTTTTATATAGACAACGATAAATCCGTTTTCCGGTATTGACATTATAAAATATGATGCAGACTTTTCCCAAATGTTGAGAAATAATTTTAGAAAGAAACATGAATTTTTCTTCCCAACATGGATCATAATTCAAAATTATACGCGTAATTTATTCCTTTTACAATAAATTAATTGTCTGTCAATAAAGTTTGAAATGAGGTCCTTTTTCATGAAATATATATCTGTAAAACAGGTTAATTATTAGCACAGCTAAATTTTATTGATTAGGCATTTTCATTTATGTATTTGCTTTAAGATGCATCATATTGTAGTATTTTGAAGTGTGTATAGATTCTGATGTTATAAAATGCTGCGCAAAACAATTCTAAATATTGATTTGAATTATTGTTAATACATTGTAAAACAATTGTGGAAACGTTACTGCATAGAATTGGTGTAAAAATGGCGGCAAATGCTGCCTCCAATTTCATGGAGTAATTGTTTTCACATATGCAATGGTGTAATTTAAACATATATTACTGGTATAACATGACAATGTTACACCGGTTTTAACGGTTTAAATACTCCATAAAATTAAAGGCAGCAATGCGGCCACCAATTTTACGTAGTAACGTTTTCACAAATGTTTCTCAGTGTAGCTAAAATTAGGTTTTGAATTTAAATTATATTTATTATCCGAACTACATTAAAATTTGCAAAGAGATGCTTCTAGAATTAAAAAAAAATCTCATACACACGGTTTCACGAAAAGAAATGACATAATGTCTCTTTTAGATTGAAATAGCTGGATTTGCGTTTTTAAATGCATTTCACGTGTTTTTTAATTGTGTTTTTTAAATATAATATATTACAGTGCATAAAAAACTTTAAGGACAGAAATAAGTAAATTTTGAAACAGATAAAAATTAATTTACTATAATGAATAGCATAAAGTTGAAAAGCTAATAAATAAATTAACAAAATTCATTCAAGTATTTTATTAGAAAAATAAAGTAATTTTATAAAACACACTATTTCTGCTGCGTAAAAATTTTAAGGAGAGAAAAAAAGACATTGAAAAGGAAAAAAATACTTAATATACTACGCATCCGCCAATAAATTAATGACAATCTTTCATGGTAATTATTACTTTTTGCCATAATTCGAGACTGCTGATGTACCATTCATTATAAACTGTAGATCGGAGTCCTGAAGTTGAGGAAAAATGTCTTTAATTTTTTTATAAACTCGATTTGAAAAGTCTCTCCCATAAGTTTACGATAGACATTCCATCAGTAGTTCTGCATGGCCGTTGCAAAATGTTTGTCAATATTTTTGTTTTAGAATCAGAACATTATCTCACGATTTGTGTGGATAATCACGTTATCTTGGTGATAATTTTCTTTTTCTCCAACCAGTTTATTGCAACGGAGGAATGAGGGTCAGAAAATGTTTTTAAATTGTTGTTTGTATTAGTTTTTCCTGAAATAAGTGCAAGTAACTACACGTCGGTGAACAAAAATATATCATAATGTATCTGCACCTAACTGACGTTTTAAATTTTTTTTTCTTAAATTATGCTAATAACTTTTCCAGCCATCAGGTTCCAAGTTCTCGTTTTTTTATTAGAGAAAGTAACCTACACATTTTTTTTTGTACCACTTTACACGGTTTAATGTGGAACTGAATATTAATTATACAAACATTTCTATTAAAAATAGTGGTATCCGTAAAGATTTATCGCAGCAAAAATAGCTGTTGTTTACATAATTATAATTTTTATTACATAAAAAGCTGACAGATTAATTTCGTCCAATATTTTATTAGTAAGGTACCCTGGGGTAATAACGCCACGTTAAGGTTCTACCAATTTTCACGGCTCAGTTTTAGTTTGTATTTTTCAAACAAATATATGATTCTATACAGCAACTCACTGACTATCTATATAAAAAAAATAATTTAACAGATATGTATTCATAAAATATAATGGCGTGATTTCTTGACCAATGCTATTTGGCGTTATTATCCACCTATATGGGTAATAACGCCATGCAAACAAAACTATGAAATAAGATGGAATAAGTGCATGTAGATTGCCCAATTCTAAAAAAACAAACTCTACAAACTTAGAAATTGACAAATTGCATTTTAAGCTATTGAAAATGTTCAATTTTTTGTGAAAGTGTAAGAAAAATAAAGGTGTGGTGTGGGGGGGAGGATGAGGCAAAAGAATATCAGACCGTGAGCTTCTTTTTGCTTAAAAAGGACCTCTTAAATAGAATTATTAGAAACATTGCACAGTTCTAACTGTGTTTATTTGAATCAGTATTTAGGATGTAGTTCGGCCACTGTAGGGAATCAACCGGGGTATTAATGCCAAGGATTGGCGTTATTACCCCGTTATAGTTATTGCGCTGTACATTTTAAATTACAAAGTATCGCGAGAAGATATTCAAAATCTTCAACAACATTTTGAAAGTCCATGAAATATACTACAAATTTATGTAATTAACAAAGTATTTCCGGATAAAAAAAATAGTCTTCACATCACAAAACGTATCTCGCAAATTTAAGATCAAGCGTTAATTTTAGTTGCTTGTCAAAACAATAAGACCTAAAAATGAAACAAATTAACTGGAAGCTGTTTTTTTGGGATTTATATGACTCAAAACCCTTCTGCGCAGAGCACATGGGTGTCATTTACCAGATTATTTCATAATTATGCAAAATATTAGCACTTGGCGTTATTACTTCGCCTCGCGTTATTACCCCAGGGTACCTTATTTCTACTTTATGATCAACATTAAATTAACGTTTAAATTATCACATTTTAAATTTATCAACATTTCTATATTTTTTAGGAAAGCCACTGGAGATTATTTTTTAATTCAATGTCACATGATTTTCTAAAACATTAGCCTTTCACACACTCTATGATAATAAGTAGAAGAAAAATATACTGAAAAATTTATTCATATTTTACATTAATGGTAATTAAAATGGACACTACTGCCAGCAATTAATTTTTCCCATTATTAAATTATCTACACTCACTGTATATAGAGTACATAAAAATATATAGATGATAATTCTAGTGCATTAATCTGTGTGGTCCATACATGTTAATTTTTAATAAGAAGTTTTCTGAAATTGTTATTTTCGCATAGTAATTACTAGTGATTTTTTATAAAAGTCTCACAACAATACCCACCTAATTTCTATTTCTCGCAACTATTTAGAGTAAATTATAAAATACCTGAATTATTAATCTGTAAACAATTTTTTTTTTGTATCGTTCTCTTTTCATCAATGAAAAAAAAAACACGTATATACTTCAGAAAAGAAAATACAACATTTGAAAAAGCAAAAAGATTAAATGTCAGCTTTATGGAAACCGAATTAAGATATTCATTAAAATAACTATAAAAAAATCATCCGCTTCATTTACATGTTTTTAAAATGACCTTAAAAATTCGATGTCTGAAAATGGTTTCTTTATTGTTACTGAGAAATTAAAAGGCAATGGTTATCAATTCTTTAGAATATTTTGGAGAGCAAGAAATATTTTTATTTTATTTGTTCCTTTAAAAGAATGAAACGCTTTACATAAGTGTGGTAGTTTTTAAATTATTACATAAGAGGCAGTTTGTGAGGTCTAGTTTGAAGTATTAAATCTTATGAAGAATATAAAGAAAACATTAATAAAAATAATTTTGGAAAGAAACAGTGATATGTCGTTAGTTGTACATAATTGAACTAAAAAATTTCAAATCGAGCGCTCATTTTCAAAATAATAATAGAGCGTGAAATATCAAACACAATCATACTACTACAGGCAAAATATTTTAAAAAGATAATTCAGGTAAAATAAGTTTCTTTATTAGCAGAGAAGAATATAAAGGAAATATAAAAACTTTAATGATTTTTTTTCTTTTTATCAGGAATGAAAACAAAGAACCTAATATCATTTTTATTTTAAAAAGTCTTATTAAGCAAATTTTATTTTAAAAGATATTTATCCTTATGTTTATAATTTACTATACAACAAAACACTTTCTAAGCTTTAAAAATACTTGAACATTAAAATATGCATCTTTAATTCCTTTTTTATTTATCTTTATAAAAAAAGATTTAATTACTTATTTTCTTCGACTTTCCAATTTTATGTTTGATTTACTTCAAAATTTTTATTTTCCATCAAATTGAATAGTGGTTTTTGAATACTGTCTGGCGTAAAGTGGTATTCTAAAAAAATTATATTAATTTTTTTCAGGGTTTTTTGTTAATTTAATGAAAAATGAAAGAAAAATAATGATAAAACCATTCAACAAAATTCATTTTTTTTTCTTGAATATACTGTCTTCTATTTTCCTATGTTTGAGCTGTAGTAGGATTAATTTATAATTATTTTAGTAATAAACACAAAATGTGAAATTGTGTTCACGATAGAACATATGTGGAAATTTGAAGTCATGCATTAAATGAACTAAAAAGATAATTTTGGAAAACGATTATTATGATAAAAGTGCCTACAGCTTTACTCTGGAAATATTGCATAAATTAATAAAATTTAAATAATGCATCTATTTTAGTATGTTCATACGTATTTTTAAACCTATTAGTCAAACATTGTATGAAATACACAAAATCTATCTTCTTACAGTTGAACAAGAGTGATTTTTCAAACCTTTACTTGACTTGTAATTTTACATTTCTAAAATGTTTCAAGTGCTGCTCTAAATATAAGAAGTTGGAAATTGCACGTGAACGTAGCAAATGAGGTGCGTTCGTACGATAACGAAGTTTTAAAAATATTCAGATCTTGCTGATATAGTAGAGCGTACTCCGGATACAGTATAGTAGTCTAAATCTTTACGTTTCTGTAAATATGCAGGAAGTAATTTTTATTACACCTCAGCAACGTATATCTTATTCATAAAATATGAAATAGTTTAATATAATTAAAACACGTACCAAACCATGTTTCCCCGTATAGCATTATATAGTGGAATAGTTTTGTGTGGCCCTGTAATTTAATAATAAAAGTTCTTTGCATCACAGATTGTACAGAATGCATATTTTAGTGTATATTTCATAGATTCATGCCAATTCTATTATGTTCGAATGAGTGTAACATCATTAAAATGCATTTGAAACTTTTTCCCCATTGACCGTAATGTAACGGAATCCTTTTGATTGTCCCTGTAATTGATCTATGCTTCCAATTTTCATAACATTTGAAATGACTCGACAAAATTACGCAATAATTATATGTTTTAAATTTCAAATGATTAAAATGCATTTAAAACTTTTTTCCCTATTGACCGTAATGTAACGGAATTCTTTTGAATGTCCTTGTAATTGATCTATCCATCCGATTTTCATAAAATTTAAAATGACTCAATAAAATTATGTTATAATCATATATTTTAAATTTGAAACGATTCGGTTGGGTAGTTTTTGCGTTGTTATATGAGGACAGACGGACAGACGAACGGACTGAGCGACAACAATAGGTGCTACGTATTTTCATAATTACGAACGCACCTAAAAATCCAATTACATAACAAATGGCTCAAAAATGGTGCTTTACTGTTAGAGGAATTCAAGGAAACGCAAGTGCTGATCTTCTTTTTCCTTTGCCTGACTGGAAACCGCTGTGGAATCGATCATCGATATTGATAGTTAAGCCAAGTGCATGAATCCTTCTTTTGACTGTTGTTCTACTTTTCGAAAAATTCGTTTTCACTAATTTTTACACTGCTGAGTGTGCGTATTTTGTAATGGTTGTGTCCAGATCCTCGTAAGAAGTCATTGATGGGAGTGGAAAATGAGAATGATTTTTACAGCTCTTGTCTCCGTCCCGGAATTTCCTAAACCAACGCAGCAGGTGCTGCCGTGTATGGCATCCTTTGCATACAGTTAACAAATGCGGCGGAAAGTTGAGCAGCTTTAAAAATTTTATCATACTCGTGTAGTAAATAATATCGGTTGTGGTCTTTCTAGTTTTCTACATTGTTAAAATTTTGCAGCATTCTGTTCAGTCATTCGACCATTTTTTGAAAAAAGGGGTACATAACCGCAATTGAACTCTATTCTTACCATAAAATGACCAAAAAGTATGGTCAGAATATAGTTAAATTACGGTTATGTAACAGTCTTCGATAAAAACGGTCAAATGATTGGACAGAATGCCGAAAATTTTTTAACAGTGTATGTTGTTTCCATTCGGCATGAGTTCTTGTGACAAACGTTGTGCCTATGTATACTCTATTGCTCTACACGTTTTTGGCTAACTTTCCTGTCTTTGAAACATAAACTGACACGTCAATACTCATTTACATGTCTTCGAAATGGGTAGCACTTTTGCAATCACTCAATATCTTTTTCTTATAACTGAGTTAATTTTCATAAACAAAAACTACTTAATATATTAAACAGAATTTTTTTTCACTCAAAATAACTTTTTTATAAAATCATCTTCATATTTCTTATTCCTTTTTTAATTATTAGTTTTATAAGTTCAAAAAATTGGACACATCTGTCCCACTAGTGTGGTAAATCTGAATATACATGGACCACATATGAACACTGCGGAAATACCTTTCACATGTTCTTCATTCTGTTATTAGTATTATTATTATTTTTATTTTGTCGTCATAATTATTAGTTATGCGTTCAATTCACGATAAAGAAAAAATTGCATAAAGTTCTTTGGTTCAGCACAAGATTATAAAATAAAAATAAGTAAGTTCGGGGGGCGGAGATTAGATTACATATTTACTGCAATAAAATAATAAGTTAAAGAAGCAACATAAATAAATTTTGCTAGGGGGATTTTGTTTCGGAGAAAGTTTAAAGAAAGAGTTTTTATACAAAATTTTTCGGAAATCTGCCAAAATATGAAATATTTACAACCATATATTTGTCTTACTTACATCTAAATTAATGATAAAGAAGGGTTTTTTTTATGATTTTTTAAAAAATCTCAATTTTTAAATGAGAGGAAGGGGATGCTTCCAGCCAGAACTTTACTGTAGCTATCAGTTTAAAAATTTATTTTTTTCAGACATTACTGTTGTCTATCTCCATTGAAAGCATCATATCTATAGCTGTTTTAAAGATGAAAATAAGACGTCACTGTAAGTTTGGAAGAAACGAAATAGAAAAATTTGCAATTTTGTCCAACGCATACTTTTGCTATTAACAATGTATGAAAAGTACATTGTAAATCGTTTAGTAGAATATTGGACAACACCGTTGCATTTTAGAAAACATTAAATTTACTTAAATTATAAATGAGCACAAACGAACTTGTTGTTCTTTATGTACAATTTGAAAGATTACGAATATTTCAATACAAAATTAAATGTTATGTGATGATATGTCTCCTGCTTCAATAAAATTATAAACATTGAAGCTATTTGTCACGCATTTAGAAAAGATGATCAAAATTTTAGAATGATTCTTGGGGCAATCGTTAACTGTTCATATCTGGTGCGTATCACTAGTCCGCTTACACATGCCTTACATGACCACTAGAATTAAAGTGGAATGACAAATTATTAACCTTTCTATACTTTAGAAAAAAATATTTTTTAACAAAAATATTTTTTAGCATTCATAGTACATCTTAAAATGCATTTAAATTTAAATGTATGAATTAATAAATAAAATTATAAGCTTAGCAAATTGGAACTTTAATTCTATTTTTCAGATTTATAAACATTGTTTTGGCTACTGAGGACAAGCAAAACGGTAAAAAAGTTCAATTTTTTTCTATAGGTGCACTTTAAGGGGTGATAGTACACATCAAGACAAGCAATATTAAATGGGAAACTGAGGGTCCAAACGTCTTCCGAAGGAGATAGGCGCCAAAGTTTAGGGCCCAAAAATTCAAATGATTATAAAAAACAGAAAAATTGGTCGATTCGTTTGCGGTTTTCACTAAAACTATTCTATATGTCAGTATTGTCATGAAAATAATTTATAAAGATAAATTAAAAAAAAATATCAATAGAGGGCGCTTTAGACTTTGGAGTAACGAAGAACTATTTTTTACCAATATTTTTTGCATCTCATTAAACTTTTTTAGAAGCTTAGACATCAACTTAAATTTTGAGCTCAAAATCTAAATCGTAGGGAGTGGTTAAGTAGCGGAAACTGAACTGTGGGGGGAGGTTCAAATTTCAAATGATTATAAAACACGGAAAAATTGGGCAATTGATTAACGATTTTCACTAAAATTATTCTTTATGTCAGTATTATCTTGAAAATAAATTATAAACATAAAATTCAAAAAATGCCGATAGAGGGCGCTTTAGACTTTGGAGTAACGTAAAACTATTATTTACCGTTATTTTTTGCATTTCATATATATATATATTTTTTTAGAAGTTTAGACATAAACTTAAATTTTGAGATGAAAATCTGTATCATTGGGAGTGGTTAAGTAGCGCAAAGTGAACTGTGTTCAATGGAGAAGGGAGGTTCAAATTTAAAATGATTTTACAAAACGGAAAAATTGGTCGGTTTTCGCTAAAACTATTCTTTATGTCAATATTTCCTTGAAAAAAAAATTAAAGCTATCTTTCAAAAAATTCCTTCAGAGGGCCCCTTAAAGTTTAGAGTAACCAACAATTATTTTTAACCGTTATTTTTTGTATCTAATTCAATGCTTGTAAAAGTTCAAACTTAAATTTTGAGCACAAAATCTGCATCATTGTGAGTAACTAAATAGCGTAAAATTGAACTGTGTTCAAGCGGTGGGGAGGGTAACATTTCAACTCCTGAAAACAATTCAGTTTGCGCTTCTTAACCCCTTTACGACGGGAGCCTTTTGCGAAATTTTTAATGTTTTGTCACCGGTTTTCAAAAACAGAAATTTGTTATTTCTCAAATCGAGAAAATGCTCCGATTGAATAAGACACATTTTACAATATAATTTTACCGGTGGGAATAAACAAGGATTCTTAAGCCTTTTTGCGGCACGTATACGTGTTGCGCGTCCCCAAGGGGTTAACCCCTCCCATCGATTTAGAATTTGAGCTCAAAATTTAAGTCCAAGCTTTTGAAAGCATTTAATTAGATACAAAGAAAAAAGTTTAAAATAGTTGCTGGTTACTCTAAAGTTTAAGGCGCCCTCTAACGGAATTTTTTTAAATTTATCTTTAAAATTTATTTTCAAGGAAATATTGACATAAAGAAAAGTTTTAGTAAAAACCGACCAATTTTTCCAACTACCTCCTTCGGAAGACGTTTGGACCCTTAGTTTCCTATTTAATATTGTTTGACTTGATGTGTACTACCACCCTTTAAAGTTTGCGCCATGAGTTTAGAAACACCCTATATATACGATCACATATTTCCCATCTCCTTAGGTAACATATAGAACTAAAGAATTGCATTTCAATTACGTTGTTAAAAATAAATATTTTTTTTATTTATTTGAACGCATTTTTATATGATAAGAAATAAAATTGAAACATATGTATCATTGAAAATAATATGAATCTACAAAACAGCGGTTAAGGAAACTATTAATCAAGGACTAGTAGGAACAATATATAAAATAAAAAACAAATATTTCAATTCAATGTTTACTAGTTTGATACCAAAGAGTCTCTTGAAAAAATAATGTTTATTTTGTCAAAAGAAAAAAAAATTCTAATCACGTTGTTCGAAAACCATTAATCTTTTTAAAATGAAATAAATCTAAAGACGAAAAGGAAACATGTAAAAAAGCAAAGTTAAAAATCAAGAAAGAAAGGTAAAAAAAAAAAAAAAAAAAAAAAAAAAAAAAAAAAAAAAAAATCCGCCATAAAAATAAATAATCAAAGCCTTTAAACTCCAGTTTGTTTCATTGAAATATTTAGATAATCTGTAGAACGAAAGTGGTCCAGGTGTCTGGTTTACAATAAAATATTTCCAATTAAAAAAAGTGGACTTATGCAGTTTTTGCCCTCACAGATTTGCATGGTTACGCTGATTTCCGCTACGCCAAAATCGTCAAGGTCTTTATTTTATCATTGCGCATTTAATTATTTCATGACATTTTTACACAAAGGAGTTTATTTTGTACTGAGTATTATTATTTTCTTTAAAAAATACTACTGATTTTTAAAGTGTTTCTTATGTCTTATTACCATTTTCAAAATTGTGCATGAGCAGATTTCGACATATAGTCACGTTAATTTAACCCTTCTCTAGTTCATTTTTTAGCCTCCGATGCTATTTCTTTCAGATAAGCTAAAAATGTCGTGTCATCAGTTCTGAATTTTTTACTGAACCGATTTTGATAATTATTTTTTTTTTAAATGAAAGCTATTTATTTGTAGTTGTGCCCATTTTACCTATTTTTTAATTTATTTCCATTTTTATATTTTATTTTTAATTTTAAATGCTTTTTTACGATATTTCTTCAAAATGGTAGCAACTTAGTTTAGCTTTTCTCTCGATAATAAAAATTTATTTTCCATTATTACTTTCCACAAGTCAGAAACTTTATTTCATCAGTGAACATGTCCTCGCATTTAATAGAAAAAAGTTAATTGTTTTCGTAAAATTTAACCACAATAAAATGATTGCATATAATTATGCACTAATTGAGGTAAAAAAGTATATTTACTGAGAAATAATATTAATAATGTAAATAATATAACAGAAAATAATTTATGATAAAAATTAATGTCTAAAGCAAAGTAAGAAATATTTCAAATGAGAAAAATGATGGCATTCAGAAACCAGATAAAATGAATTTACAATATTATTACGGACGCCTTTTTCATATTACCAATAACATTAACTTTTAAAAAACATTTGAAGAGAAAATGACGTCACTATTTAAAACATCGCATTTTTACTCATAACGATATTACATTTCAATATTTCTTTTACTTATGGACACTGAGATTGAGATTTTACTTACAGATGACTTCAGTTAGTGAAAATAATGTCATAGTAAAAATGAGATTAGTTTTTTTTTTTTTTTTTTTTTTTTTTTTTTTTTATAAATCTATTTTTATGTAATGCATATAAAATAAAATTTCTGGATTTCGCCGGCACTCAGATTACAATTTTAACTGAAGATGTGCAAATATTTGCATGCAAAATTGTAACTGGAAAACTTGACATTAAGTTTGGAAATATATTTATTACATTGATTCAATAATGTAATTACTTTTTCTTTTTTTAAAGCCAAATCGATCGGTCTTTTAAACATTTCATTCGTCGGGATTCCACTCGTTTTATTGCTAAAATGCATTTCCTTTTTCTCAGAGTCTATAAAAAAGCGTTTAAACTAAAGAAAAAATCCGTTTTGATGAATCTAGTCATTGAAGAATTAACACGTCAAATTGTATCTCTTTATTATTCCGCAATTCTAAAGTCTCAGAGAGAAATTGCTAATCAGTTGGGTATTTCACGCCGTTCTGTTTGCTATTATATTGGTAAACACAAGAAAAATGAAGTTAGTTCATTGCATTCTAAACGGGATCGCCCTTCTAAAAAACCTCTATCGATTTTTGTTTTTTCTAATCGGGGTCGAAACTGAATTCTGCAATGGCAGTATCTACATTCAACTTGTTCTTTTCATTTTTTAGGAAAAACACTTTTACGTTAATAACGCTAACACTATCTATCCAAATAGATTAACTTATATTTAAATGATAACGAATGTTGTTGTTTTGAGTGTTTTCAATTCATATTCATATGACTATAGGCTAAGGAATAATTTTTGGAGATGTTTAGAAAATATTGTATTATAATAAGATTTAACTGCTACTTTCTAATAATTTTTGTGCTTTTTTATGTGAGTTTCTTTCTGAAAAATAACTTTTTTTTATTTAAATAGTGAAATATATGTTTAAAGTAAAAGGAATTCAAATGACGCAAAGAGAATTAAGAAAATAATAAGTATTATTATTATTACTAAATGGCTAAGCATAAATGAAGTCCTATAGTAATTGCATAGATATATACTAACATTACTACATGTAAGTAACAGCAAAAGTATTTCTTAAAACAAAATAATACTAGTACAAAACATACATTAAAAGACATGTACTATTAATAGTACACCAGTCCCAAAAGGATTAATATACAGGATGTCAAAGTAAGAAATTTTATGATATCATATTTTACCACATTTTGTAAATTTTATGTGACAAATTCATCATTACTTTTTTTTAATCTTTAATGATTTGCATTCATTTTTTATGATAACGGAATGTTTTTAAATATGTAATATTATTTTCGCTTAAAAATTTCTTAATTGTATTCATTTATTTATTTGCCATTATTTTAATTTTACTTGAAGGTTTTCTAATCAATAATTATATTCATTTTTGTGACGTAAAACTTCCAGTCAAATAGTTATTCTACAGACAGAATAAATTAGTGACGCACCGACATAGCGTTGAGATAAATTAGATAAAATAGATTGCGACGGTTTAATGAGAAACAGTTAATTTCTGTTCAGGGAAATATCAATCATTGAATAGTTCCCCCAATTGCATAACGCATTGCATTTCAACACATAAATATCTCCTCATTTTAATTGTGAAATTCTATTAGAACTTTAATACTCATAGTTATAATAATCATGCTGAAGGATTAAAACAATGTATTGCCGCAAGCTTCAGTTAAATCACAATAATAAATATATAAACACCATACAAATTTCGCTGGATGTTTTGGATATTAATCGAGATATGTTAGTACAATTTTACTTAAGAAATTAAAAAATAAATAATAAAGATATAAGAAATAATTGTTCACAGTAAATCTGCTTAAAAATATATATTTACATTTTTACATTTCACTAAAAATTACACAAATGTTGGTTGTATTATATATCTAATTTGCTTATATTCCCAATAAAAAAGTTGTATACATATATATATTAGGTTGGTCCTTAAAAATTGGTAAAAAAAAAAATTTTTTTCACAATTTATAACGGGGCAAACTGCCATTTTGTTCTACTCATTAAAAAAGAATTACAGCAATTTTTTCCATTTACATTTCACTAAAAATTACACAAATGTTGGTCGTATTATATATCTAGTTTGCTTATATTCCCAATAAAAAAGTTGTATACATATATATATATATATTAGGGTGGTCCTTAAAAATTGGTAAAAAAAAATTTTTTTTTCGCAATTTATAACGGGGCAAACTGCCATTTTGTTCTACTCATTAAAAAAGAATTACAGCAATTTTTTCAAAATTTTTAGTATGATTTTAGGAGTCGCTACCGCTATTTAAATTTTAGACTTATTCAAAAATATTGAAGGAAAATACATAATTATTCTTAATAACAAGTAAGCATATTTCTATTATATATTTCAGCAAATTCTACAGAAACTGCATTGTTATATACATTTAAAGAAGAGAAAACTTTCAGGCTCTCCTTCTAGGAAAATGATGGCAAGCTTTAATAGTTCTTTATAATCGTCCCTTAGTTGAAAATCATTAAGATGATCTTGTGCAAACTCTATGATTTCTGATGCATTTCTGTTGTTTTTTCATTAATAAAATTATCAGTTACGGAAGTCTGAAATATGTCATGATCAAGAAAGTTCAAGGAAATTTTAAATCTTTTATATAAGAGTATGTTTAAAAAAAACACCGTTTGGAAATGAATCTTGATTTTTCTTGATACCGTTTGGAAAACAATACCGTTTGGAACTCGGAGTGACTTAACAACAACTGCCGCCAGCATAATATCCAGAATGTGATGACAGCAAACCAATCAAAGCATTTCTTTCTTGATTTTCTGTTCCAAAAGAACACAAACTGCACTTGGTAACCCAGAATTTACATAGGTTGCATCAAAACACCAAAACTTTACTTGCTCTGCAATTCCGCATGACTCCAATGTTTTGTGAACAACAAAAGATATTGTTTCATCTGTTCCTGACTGAAGTTTTGGAACTGCAAGTAATTGGTTAATAGTTTTAACAGAAATGAAAATTGGTAAGCTATCAACAGTTTCAGATCCTGAAATGTCTTCTAAAATTTTGCCTTTCCAGTGAACAGACAACGGAACGCTTGCCAAAAACATTTTTAAATTTTCGGCTCTGATTGTTCGGCTCTTGATTCTAAGGCGCCAAATAGAGAGTTAGCATTATAATTGGCAGGATCACAACAAACACGTTTTGGTGTTGTAGTCAAAACTATAGCTACCTTACAATCACTTAACTTTGCTGCATCAAGGCTTGCAGCTACGCTGTTGTCCAAAATGCTCATTCTGAGCAACTAAAAATGCCTTATTCTCTTCGATTTTTATCATATTAAAGGCATTCGCGTGTGCAATATCAAAAAGATCGTCCAAAGCCATTTTCCAATTTTCTTCTTTTTTTCTCAAACCTTCTGAGCGTATTGATTTGTTTTCTTTGTTCTTCTTTTGCCATTCTTTAAATAATCTTTCAATTTTATCAACTACATATTTTTTAATCTAGTAGAAATGACAGCTTTTCCCAAATTACAATGACATCACTTGTAGAATACTGCGCTAAATTTTTAATATTTAACATAAGTTTTTTTTTTTTTTTTTTTTGTTTATAATAGAAAAAAAAAGAGTCAGCATGTCTCTTTTACTTGACAGCTTTGTTTAGCTTAAAGATGAAGAAGTTTGACGAACAATCCAGATATCTGTAGATTTTCTTGCTACAATAGATACTTTAGTGTTAGCTCTGGTATGCTGTTTCATTTACCAAACATTTTATTTTATTTTATTTTTGTATATAAAATCAAGATTCATCAAACACACAAAAAAACGGTATTCATTGAATACGGTCCTATTTTAGATTTAAAATCACCATGTTTGCACTACATTTACTTAGGGACAAAAAAGAAGCCTAAATGGATTTAATTCAATTATTTAAAAAATTTCATTTTTGTTCAGATAAAAAATCGTTCAAGTTGCACAGTAACACACTTTGTCTGCTCAATTCACTAGCTAGCAATACACTGGGAAAAAAGACAACATTGTCTACATTTCGCATAGAATTATCCAAAAACATTACTTTTTTGTCTACTCATTAGCCGAATCGCAGCTTGCATAATCGTAGCAACCAAGAGTTACACTAAGAGTAGAGGATTTTGGACAACTAATACACAAGAAAAGCATCAATTTGGGGGGAAAAAATGTGTACACAATAATTAATAATTTGAATAATAATTTTTTTTTTCGTGCTTAAGAAACATATTTTATTACATAATCATTTATTAAAATTAAAGCTAAACTATTTTTCTTTTCTTATTTTTATTGTTTATTAAATTGATTTAAACTCTATTTTATATTAAATTAGTTGACCCGTCGGAATTGATTTGGCCTATTGAAAATGTACAAGAACTCGAATATATTTAAAAGACGCTAAAAAAAAAAAAAAAAAAAAAAAAACAAGCATGAATTTTAGAGAAAAATTGAAGCATTCGACAGTTTATACAACCTAATGTCATATTATGACTCAATTTTGCGATGACTATAGATATGTATTAATAACTTAAAATTAGACTAAAAATATATCACATTTCTAATTTTTCAAATATTCAAACCTTGGTAACAACCCTTAAAATTTGTTTTAAAATTCTGAAATTTTTGTGGAGGTCTTTTTTTTATATACATAGAACAAAATAAAGGGGTGCCTCATGCAAATTTTAAAAGTTCATTTTTAAGGACCATCCTAATATATATCTATATATATTTAATGAATGATGAAAATATTTTGAATGAATTTATGAATTTATATATATATATATATATATATATTTCTAAAAAATATTAGGTACGTAATTGTATTAGAAACCTATTATTAATGATATTAATATATATATATATATATATATTCCAAAACACTTTAAATATGTAATTTTATTTAAAATGTCTGTAAAAAAATTATAACGATAAAATTTTTATTCTCGTATCAAAAAATGTTTTATATTTCATATATCATTCACTTAAGTAATATTATATTTTACGTTATTAAAGCACGATGTCAAAACAATAATTATAATAATGTTATATGATGCATATTGCATAAGTAATTTCCAACCAAACAGTTTAACGATACTCTAAATCTATTAAGTTTACACGAACACAATATATAGACGAATGAGGTGGCAACAGTTTAATGGAAAACTGTTAATTTCCTTTCGAGGAAATATCAATCATGTAGTATTTGTATCAACTGTATAAAGTAATGTATTTCAATTCTACATTTAAACTTGAATAGTAATGGTTAAATTTGCTTAAGACTTTAATCAAACTTTTGGTCTAAAACATATTGTAACACCGAAATCATGCATTTAAATGTATTAATATCGTTTTAAACTATACTTTTAGTTAAAGCATTTCTAATCGCATTTAATTATTGTCTCTTAATTATTGTCTTTTATATACTCTTATTATGTTTTATTATCGTTATATACATTTGGGGACATTCAAAGTATTCACAAATACTGTACTTTAATTATCATGTTTCTATAAATGTGTACTGTGTATTATGTAAACAGATTTCAAAACGTTTCGTAAAAATGTTAAGCATTTCGACCAGTCTATATTATAAAATGTAATCTACCACTAATTCTAACATCATAACGTTGATTGTAACAACTACATTGTATTAAAAAAAAATGCTGTGTAAATGTTTGGCCTAGCAATATTGCCAGAAATTTTTGCCGTAAAAATTGCAGCAAAATTAGATGTAATAAAAAAACTACATCTAATTTTATTGCAATTTTTTACTGACAGCAGATTTTGCAATAAATTTAACGGATTTTTTTTCTTTTTTTTTTCGATTCTACTTTTATTGCTTGCACAGTCTCGTATGTGCATTTATACATAATTTACAGCATTTATACATATCTTTATAGATGTTTTGAAAGCGTTACAATAATTTTAATTGATTGTCATTATTTGTCAATAGCTCTGTGTTAACTTACTTCATATAAGTGTTGACGTCGTTGTTGTGCAATGAAAAAAATGCACATTTTTAAGAGTTTTCTATTGAAAGAATTTTTACCTATGGTCTGTCTCCTTGCAGTATCTTGTAGCGTAAGAGTAATTTAGATTGGACACCAAGATTTTGTTTAATTAAAAATATCGAACCCATGTGTGTATTTTGTGTACTACCTTTAGGTCTTTCATAGAAAGCGTTTTCTTCGCATTTATTCCTTAAAATTTCGATTATTAATATATTATTAATTGCTGAATGATCAAAGTTTTACAGTCATATATTGTTCGTTAAACATATTTTTTGTGCATTTCTAAAGATAAAATTAGTATTAAAATTTGGAGTTTTTTCTTTTTAATAATTTAGACATTTCCTTCATAATTTAATATAATCTTCACTTAATAGTTAAATAATTTAATTATTTCTAGTGAACAAAACAGAATGAATTTTTCACACCGTATGATTGTGCAATGATATACTAAAAATTACGTATCACTTATTTAAGAGTATTCAATTAAAATGATTTACACTAATGCTGTGTAACCTGACAGCATATTATAGAAGAGAAGTAATGTTACGCACTTTTCTTTTGTTTAATGAAAAAGCTCAAACCCATTTGTTTTTTACATGCTACTTTCTGGTCTCTTTTCGCAATGGGTCCTTCATATTTTTTTTTTTTCATGAAACTATGAATATTAATATCTAACTATTTGCCGGCCAGCAACAACAACAGTGCCAGATATTATTTTTAAAAAAACTTTTTGTTTGTTTATTTATTAAAGTTAAAACTAGTTTTAAACTTTCGCATGTTTCGTTTTAATAATTTTGATATTTCTTTCATAATTAAATGTAACCTTCACTAAACATTTAGATGTTTTAAATATTTTTACAAAAAATATTTTTAACTAATCATAATCATTGCAATTATAAATATATTAGCTTAATGAAGTGAATTACCATTTCTGAATTTTAAATGACGTCCCAAATGTGCAATTACCCATTACGGCTAATAAAAATATATCATCCAAAAAAATGAATATATTATGCATTCAAAAACAGAGCATTTTATGCCATCGAATAATTTTTCATGATGATTTATGATAGTCTTATGATTTTATTTTTCTTATATGCTGAGAAGTATTTTAATATGTAGGATGAAATTATTTCTTCGAGACATTCCAATTTTTATAAAAACGATACATATAGTTTAAATACTGGGGCAATTAAAGATATTCCATTATATTAGGGCTAATGGGAAAAACTAGTTTCAAGTACATTTTAATGACGTTACATACTTTTGAACATAATAAAACTGATATGCATTTATGAATTGATATGCATCTAAAATATACATTCTGTATAATCTATAGTTCAAAGAACATTTTAATTTTTTTTCAGGGCCACACAAAAGTATTCCATAACATAATGGTATAAGGGAAAACATTGCTTAGGTGTGTTTTAACTATTATTTTATTAATTGATATACATTGCTGAGGTTTGCTGAAAATTACTACGTGTAAAATAGGTAGCAGACAGTATTTATAGAGACACGCAAACGATTTCGGCTATTATACTGTATCCGAAGTGCTGTATACTATAACACTAATATCTGAATGTTTTTAGAACTTTGTTATAGTACGAATGCACCACATTTGCTTCACTTTATGTGCAATTTCCCTCTTATAACGTTAGAATTCTTCTCAAAATTTAACTTATATTTACAGCAACAAGTATTTGAATGTATTAAGATACCCATATTCTTTATAGGTTTTTATAATTTTGAATATTTCTTTGAAATGAATGAAATTTATTTTCTAAAAATATATATTATATAATTTAATGCCTTTAAATATAATGCTCTTTCCCTTTCCATTATAATCCTGAGAGTCCACATATTGTAAAAATATCTGTAACTATCTATACTAATAAAATAACAAAACGCTCTATCTGCGTGTGTGTGTGTGTCTGCGATGGCTAGCAAAATCTACAGCATATACGAGGCTCAGAATTATTTTGAGAGTAGCCCCAAATCTCTCCTGATGCACTGAACGTCAGAATTTCAAAATTCCAATTATTAACTGAGTAATTAATTAAATTCCAAAGCTCACTCATAAAAAATCGCCTTTTTCCTTCTTTAGCCCCTTCATTTACTTATGGTTGGTTGGGTGCATAAAATTTTCCCAGAAATAATTAAAAAAGCTGGGACAGACCTTTAAAATTCATAGACTGGCAAACTGTCAGTTTAAATGAGGATTTTTTATCACAGCTGCTGTACTTCATGGAGAAATGAAGCAAGCCGCAAAAAAGGCTTGCAATATGAAACCATTTATCGCTCAAATTTTAATGACCCAATCAAAAATACGAAAAAGAGATTTTGTATTAATAAAGTGAATTGAAAGAAATGAGATACAGATGAAGCACATTTTAATAAGAAATGGTAATTTTTTAAATGATATTTTTTTTATCATATCATTTATTAAAATAAATGTTTGCTTTTAATATATTTGAAATTGGAAAATTAAAAATAATTAAATGTCTAAATAAAATAAAATAAAATATTGAAAACATTTGATTCCAACTAAAAATTGTATTATTAAAAGTTTTATTTTTTTCAGAACTTTTTAATACTTTATAACATAGATGAAAAATGTTTATGACTTAATAATATATTAATAATTGCATGTCAATATCTATAATAATAAAGAGACAAGTATGTTTGTCGTTCAGCGCTGTTCTGAAGTGACTGCCACATGTAGATTTACAAAATTTGGAGGGAAGGTACTTTTATACATGTAGTTTTGCACCACGAACACTCGATTTTCGATTTTATAATTACATTTTTTAAATAATTTTTAGGCGATTTTTAGCGCTCTTTTTGCGGTTTTATCCCATTAGTGAAGGAATATGGTTTTATTCTTTAACCCAATATAGCAATTTTTTTTTCTCTTTTCAACAAAGTTTATTCGAAATTTGTACAGCGATTTTTGAATTTTTAACGAATATTTTAATGCAATTTTTAGTGTTTTTTCTCATTTTGCGGCTATTTTTTGATATTGATAAAAAGAAAATCGTTTCAAACTTTTAGCCTAATGCCCTAAATTATGTGTTTGTTACGAATTTTAGATTTTAACGATTTTTAATGCGATTTTCAATGCGTTTTTTAACGCTTTTAAAAGATTTTTTGTGTTTAGCATCTATTTTTTCATAGTTGTTCTATCAAAAACTTGAACTGTTGAGAATGCAATAAGTAGTATTTTTTGCGAAATGTACCTAAAATGCCAAAAATTTAGGTACTACTATTTTCGAATAGCAATTTCATAAAATATCTTAAATTCTTGCTCAAGACCTCTACCCCCTCGAGTAATATATCACCTGATATGTTGTTTAATAGAGTATCGTTTGATAAAGTTTTTGAAGAATAGAGTGCGCTACCTGGTGCGGGAAAATGGAGCTAATAGAACGCGATTTTGTTAAATCTAGTAATAAAGAGACAAGTTTGTCTGTGTGTCAGCGCTGTTCTGAAGAATCTGCTGTACGTGGAGTTACAAAATGTGGAGGGAAGGTACTTTTATACCTGCAGTTTTGCGCCTCGAAGCTCGATTTTTGATTTTTTGAATAGATTTTTTTAAATAATTTTTTAGGCGATTTTTGCGTTCTTTTTGTGGTTTTATCCCATTAGTGAAAGGAATACGATTGTATTCTTTTAACTCAATATAGCAATTTTTTTCTGTTTTCATCAAAGTTTATTCGGAATTTGTACAGTAATTTTTGAATTTTTAACGGATTTTTTAATGCGATTTTTAATGTTATTTCTCATTTTGCGGCAATTTTTTGAGATTGATAAAAAGAGAATAGTTTTAAACTTTTAGCCTAATGCCCTAAATTTGGTGTTTGTTACGAATTTTAGATTTTAACGATTTTTAATGCGATTTTCAATGCGTTTTTAACGCTCTTTAAAGATTTTTTGCATTTAGCATCTATTTTCTTCATAGTTGTTCTATCAAAAACTTGAACTGCTGAGAATGCAATAAGTAGTATTTTTTTGCGAAATCTACCTAAAATGTCAAAAATTTAGGTACCACTATTTTCGAATAGCATTTTCATAAAATATCTTTAATTCTTGCTTAAGATCTCTACCCGCTCGAGTAATATATCACCTGATAGATTGTTTAACAGATTATCGTTTTGATAAAGTTTTTGAAGAATAGAGAGCGCTACCTGGTGGTGGAAAATGGAACTAACAGAACGCGATTTTGTAAAAATTTAGAAATATAACAATGTGCTTTGTTTTAAAATTTAAAATAGTTTGTAGTACATAATAAAAAATTTAAAAAAAGAATGGTGTGACACATTTCAGGGTGCATGAGAGGAGGGGCGCGAACAAAATTAGGAAATGTAATAAGGAGATCTGTTTTACACTTTAAGGTAGTTTATAACGCATGTTAAAATTTTTAAAGTACTGACGATGTTCTGGAGAGAAAGCTGAATGAAGTTATGTATGAAGTTTTACACCTTGAAGGCCAATTTTTAAGTTTTTTTAAATTTAATTCATATGCGATTTTTAGTGGGTTTCGAGGCGATTTTTCTACATAAAAAGAAAGCGGTTTCATTCTTTCGACCTAATTTAGTGAATTTCGTTCTCTATTTAATATAATTTATTTGGATTTCGCTCAACGATGTTTGGATCTTTTAGTGAATTATTTTATGTAATTTTTAATGTTTTTTCGAATTTTGCTTCTTTTATTAGACAGTAGTAAAAGGAATTTTGCTTAAAACTTTCAGGCTAATGTATTAAATTTTAGCTGCTAAGTTTTATGAATTTCAGCGATTTTTAATGCGATTTTTCGAGATTTTTTGCGTTTGATGTCGACTTTTTGTCATTCATGAGATAGTTCCGATTACAAAATTTTAGCCTATTAGACTAAATTTTGACCCCTATGATTTTTTTAACATTAATGATTTTTAATGCACTTTTCAGTGCAATTTTTAGAGATTTTTCGAGTTTTTTGGTGGATTTTTGATATTCGGAAGTAAAAATCGATTTCGAATTTTTAATCTAATATAATTTTAGAAATTTTTAACGCGATTTTTCAAGATTTTTTGTGTTCTGTGTCGATTTTTTATTATCTATAAAGGATTTCCATTTATTACTTGATTTCCTGTCAACCAATTTCGCCAAATTACATCAATCGTGACACAAGCCAAATTATGCAAATTGATGTAATTTTTATGTTAAATAATGAAAGGAGAGACAATTTAGAAAAACATTAATAAAAATACACATTAAAATAAGAAGTAAAAACCACTTGATGGCGTAACAAACATATGTAAAATGTTTAATGTCAAGTGAATATGGAATTTACGATCCGCCATTATTGTCATTTAATCTTATGGTTTGACCTAGATAGTTTCTTGGTCAACTGGATAATCAAATAGTACAGAGTTCTTATTAGAATGTTTTATCCGTTTGATGAAATTCTGATTACTGCGATTTTAAAAATAACTAGCGATATTTAGTGCATTTTTCAATACGTTTTTTAATGCGGTTTAGTACCATTTTTTTCGACCCCCAACAATAAAAATATTATTTTGATTTCAAACTTTTAGCCTAATATAGTAAATTTGACCATTTACCTTTTTATTAATTTTGTCGATTTTCAGTGTGATTTTTGATATATTTTGTGTTCTGCGTCATTTTTTTGTAATTCATGTAAAAAAGAATGGTTTCTACGTTTTACACGACTAGAAAAAAAATTTTATTCACGGGATGTATTTACATTTAGCGATTTTTAATGAACTTTTCAATGGTTTTGTATTGGTTTTTTGAATCTCGCGGCAATTTTTTTAAATTTGGAAAAGGAAATTAATTTCAAACATTTACCCTTCATTTACGAATTTTAAAATTTAGTGATTTTTCAATGCAATTTTCAATGCAATTTTTAGCAATCTTTTCATTATTTCTCACGATTTCTTTCATTCGTATTTAAGAAAGAATTCCGATTACACTACTTTACTCTCTTAATATAAATGTTGTCCCCTGCTATTTTAAAATTTGAAACGATTTGTAATGCATTTTTGAATACAATTTTTAAATGTTTTCGAGTCCACGGCGATTTTTTCACAATCGGAAAAGAATTTTCTGAATAATTTGTAGTTTAATGTACTAAATTTTGACATCAATGATTCAGATTTTTAGCGTATTTTCACAAAACGTTTAGCGATATTTTTTTTAAGTTTTGTGTCGATATTTTTTAATTAATGAAAGAGTTCAGATTTCAATGTTTTGTCCCATTATGGTAAATTTGGTCCGCAGAAATTTAATATAAATGTTTATCTTACAATGGTAAAATTTGTCCGGATTTTTCAATTTTACTGATTTTTAATCTGTTTTATAGTGATTTTTCAAGTTCTGCGACAGTCGTTGACATCGGTAAAAGAATTTCGGTTTCTAACTTTTAGCATAAATAGTACATTTTGTTTTCCACGGTTTTTGAACTAGCCAATTTCTAATGCGATATTCAATGTAATTTTTAGTTAGTTTTGGGGATTTTAGATGTTTCGTGTTGACTTTTCCTTATTCTTGAACGATTCCCGATTAGAATATTTTCAACTGAATATTAAATTTTTACAGCCATGACTTTTAAATATTCAGCGATTTTTAGTATAGTTTTCAATACGATTTTTAAAGTTCTTTGGCGACTTTCTGCCATTCAGGAACCAATTTCGATTTAAAACATTTTGTTTAATGTAGTTATGTTTCGAATACAATGTTTTATCTCTTAATATGATTCTGGCGTTCCATATCTACGTTTTGTTATTTATAAATGATTTCCCACCATAACTCCCACGGCCCTGCCTTAATATTATTTTTTTAAGCATTGACTTCCAAATATTTAGCTATTTTTAATGCAATTTTCTATGTGATTTTTAGTTCTTCTTTATGTTCCGTGGCGATTTTTTTTACATCTGGAAATCGATTTCGATTTCAAACTTTTTCTTTAAATATGGTTAATTTCTTGATTACAATATTTTATATTATAACAGTGAATTTTACCCTAGGGTTTTTTTATGTTTTACGACTTTTTTACAATTTTCAATGCAATTTTTGGGCTTTCTCAGTCATTTATTTTATTTTATTTTTTTACATTTTTCAAAGGAATTCGATTTTAAACTTCTAGACTAATAAGAGTTTGGTTTCAAACTTTTATCCTTTACGATAATTGTTTTGCTCTCCTATTTTGATCTACAGCATTTTTTAATGCAGTATGCTTTTTTTGTTTGTTTGAGTTCACGGCGATTTTTTTAGATACGGAAAAAGAATTCGGTTTTAAATTTCTTTGCTAATATGATAATTTTTCTCCTGTGCGATTAAAGGTTTTTATTGCGATTTTTTAGCGGTTTTTTTTCGCATTTCAACGTTTTTTATATTATCAAATTAATTGGATTCAAAACATTTATCCAAGTAGAGTAAATTTTGAGTTCCATGATTTTTGAAATTTTTGTCATTTTTAAAGCGATATTTACGTTTTTTCGCGACCCGCTTCAATTTTCTAGCCGTTCAATTTTTGGCCGAATGTAGTAAATTCTGATCTCTTTTCTTCAAAGTTTATTCGAATTTTGAAACACAATTTTTGAATTTTGTTTTATATATTTCTGTGATTTTTAATGTTTTTTTTTTTTTTTTTTTTTTTTTTTTTTTTGCGATTTTGTAAGATTCTTCTACGTTAGTAAAAATAATCCAGTTTCAATTTTCTAGCCCATCTCTTTTCAACGAAGTTTAGACGAAATTCGTGCAGAATTTTAAAAATCTTTCGAGGTTTTTATTATGATTTTTAAATCTTTTTCGCAATTCTTGCTGTTTTTTTTTTTTTTTTTTTTTTTTTTTTTTTTTTTTTTTGACGAACCCGGGCAACGCCGGGCAGGACTGCTAGTAGTAATCAAAATTTGCCGAAATCTGTAACGCTTACTAAAATTTTATATGTACTCTGCACAAGAAAATGGTGTAAATATGCAAAACATGTAAGCAAAACTAGAGACATCTGTAACTTTACAAATGAGTCTACTATAAATTTGGCAATTTTATTAAAATTTTATGCGTTTTGCATTGGTTTTCATTTAGACCAAGTAGCGACTGTTGCCCACACGTTCGTTTCCAGTCGTTCTTCTCCTAATAGCAAATAAATGGCAGCACAAGTATGCCCGGATTGTAGGACTATTAACTATAATCCGAAAGTTTATTAAATAGATATTTGTCTTGTTGCGGTCAGACGAACTTTCATACAGTTGCCAGGCATTATCTCGTTCGCTTGAAAAAAAAAGCCCGATCTGTAGGGATCTAGCAATTTTTTCAATTATTAGTATACGTTTTTAATAAATATTAACATATGAAGGAATTTTTTAATGGTATAGGTATTTTTTATAATAAAAAAATGCAATATTACATTGAAAGTTAAAGATTCATTTATTTTAAACACCTTTTTTTTTTTAGTTTTTTTCAAAACATTTCAAAACTTTTACAGTCTAATTATAATTAAAATGATATAATTATACTAAACTTGATATTAATTGTTCTCTTTCAGAATAAATATGTGTTTAAAAAACATTATAAACGTAATAAAGTTTCAAATTTTATAAAAATAAAATAAAATAAATTGTGAGTAAATTTTTATTTTTGTTATCGAGAGGTTTGGAGTAAAATTTTATTATAATAAAAAATATTTACAATTTTCTATAATCCCTTTCTTTTAAATATTAAATAATTTAATCTGTAATAGTGACATATATAAAGTAAATATTAACGCAAAAAAAGTAAGTATTAATGCTTTGTTTAACTTCCCGTATTTGATAATAAGTGTCGTCCAGTGCATAAAACGTGACATATAAGTAATTCCATCATATTCTAAATCAGTTAAGTTTGCACGAATGCATTACAGGATTAATCAGAGGCAGTAGATTAACGGAAAACAGTTAATTTCCTTCTCATAGAAATATCAGTCATTTAATAGATGTCTCATGTAAAGCAGTGAATTTGAACGTTGAATTAAATTCGAATTTTAAGTATAAAATATATCCTACAATTAAAACATATTGTCTTTATTTAAAGATTAGCTATTATACTTAAAGACATTTATGTTCAATTAAAAAAATGGTTTAAAACAAAAAACATTAAAATAAATATATTCTAAATGTAGTTCATAATATAAGCAAGTAAGAAAAATCATGCGTTCAGCATAGCTTATGAAACACTTTCCAACTCTAACTGAAATCTTTAACAAAATTGTGTTATTTAGGGAAATAAGATGCTACTGTCCATAGACAGATATGTATTCCAATACATTTGAACAGCCCTGTATTTGATTCGTCGGTTAATATATATATATATATATAATGGGAAAATTTAGTTTCGTGAGAAAATGCCGAACTAGTTGAAATTTCTCTTTCAGCATTTTATTATAATAGATGGAAAATACTTCATTTCTTTTGCTCAGCCCTGTAATTTACCTAGTAGATTTATTACGCGCCAATATTTTGTCAAAATTTCGTTCAAACAAATGCACTCTTAAATTTACTTAAATCACATTTCCAGAAATTATCATTTATGGGTAACCATGTAGCTAATTCTTTGCATGATCTGGTATATCATTTTATCTGTATTCTACAAACATTTCTTAGTAAACTGAAAGCAGTTCAATGTAAAAATGCGTAATTTACTTAAAAACCACCTTTAAGTTAATTACTCTCATATCAAGTAACCTTCATGAGCCCTTTTGTGTATTAACTATTATATTTTTATACACCCTATAATTGGCAGAACATTTAGTAAAACTTAAAAGCGCACATCATAAGTGAAAATGCATTTCAACTATCCATCAGCCATCATCGATAATATACAGTACTTCGGATAAGAATATAAGAACATATATTTGAAATATTTTGTGTGTCCCTGTAAATGCTATTCACTTCGTATTATGCGTTAAATATTAAGTCTCAGCGGCGTATATCAATTTCATGATACTGGAAATCGTTTTATATTATTAAAATATGTTGCAAACGATTCCCCCTTTTATCATTGTATCATGGAATTCTTTTGAATGGCCCTGTAAATGCATAATAACTATTATTTTGACTGAACATTTTACAGAATGAATATTTTAGTGCACTATGTGAATCCATGTAAATTTGAATAAGCTTGACAGGGTGTAACACCTTTAAATTTCATTTTAAACGATTTTTTCCCATTGGCCGTAATGTATCAGAAAACTTTTGACTATCCCTGTAAATAAACTAATCATTGTATAAACTTCATTTTCAATAGGTTTTGTGCTAGAGTAAACATCAATAACATTTAAAAGTTTCATAGCAATTCGAAAACATTTCCGAATATGTTATAATTTTATCCAAATAACTCCGAAATCCGGGACTTAGAGCGCGGACAGGAAGCCAAACGGCCAGACGTCCAGACAGCCATACGGACAGACGGCCAGACGGCTAGACGGCCATACGGCCATACGGCCAGACAAACCGAATGCATAAACACTTTTCAACTTAGTTGGAAAGTGTTGAAAAGTAATTTCACTGAATGAATTTCTAATTTCTTTTTTTAATATTTCGTGTTGTTAAAACGATATATTAAACATAGTATTGGATCTTTTAAATTCTGGTTCCACTAATTTCAGCTTCGTATATTTAAGTAATATAACTTAATTTAAAACAAATAAATAAATAAATAATGTATATGAAAGCTAGTTCATCCTTCCGGTACTGGCCAGAAGGATGTTTTTATTGCAATAATTAACTTTTAAATAACATTAATTTTTCAGGTAAAACATTTTTATGAAGATTGGTCACTGCTTTGTTTGATAAAAGTTTAAGGGAGGTCTCAGGAGAAATATTTTCAATAATTTAAAAAGTATCTTTTAAATAAAAAAAGAGACAAGAAAAAGAAAATTTTCAAGAGATCATATTTATTGTGATATTATAATTAATAGTATATATTAACTTATAATGCGATATATAAGTTATTTTCTTTTAAAATGAATAAATTAAAAAAAATGAATTATAAAAAATACATAAAATGGTCTTGGAAATCAATAGATTGTGCATATTTATTTTATTCATTTATAACTTGATTTTCATATTAAGCAAGAATATAGTACTGGTAAGTGTATAATTATGTAGATAACCTACTTTAATTAATGTAAGCATATCTTCATATTTCTCTGTGGGAAAAACACAATGTTCATAACAACCGATGTCAAATAAGAAATTTAATTGCCTTTAAGAAGACATTTGACAATTATAAGTTAATTTGAAAAAAAAAGAGTTTGACTGTCTAAAGATTGAAATCGTACCATGTTTAGAACATACTGTAAAAAATGTCAGATGTTTCTAAATATATAAAAATGTATTGTAATCAAAAACGAAAATATACAGTAACCTTTCCTAACTCACCTAAGGTTTCGAAAACCGTTCCTTTACCTTTAATAATCCCAGAAAACTATTTGTTTTCTAAATTTAAATAAGAATTTATAAAAATTAATTTTTATCAGCTGCCCGTCCTTTTCGGAAACGTTTCTAAGTAGCTTTTACAGTACAATAATCACTTTTCTCAAATCAAAATATCACTTTTTCGGATTCTATCTATTCTCAAGTTAACATTTTCAGCTGCATAACTGATTTTGTGCATAAAATTGTAGCAAAAAAATGTTAACTTTCATATTAATGTTAATACTGTTAAAATTGTATGCTTGTCTATTTAACATGTTCTCTGAATATCAAAATATTTTCGTATGAATTGGTAGCATCCCAAAAAGTGATATTTTGATTTGAGAAAAGTGATTATTGTACTGTAAAAGCTACTTAGAAACGTTTCCGAAAAGGACGGGCAGCTGATAAAAATTAATTTTTATAAATTCTTAATTAAATTTAGAACACAAATAGTTTTCTGGGATTCTTAAAGGTAAAGGAACGGTTTTCGAAACCTTAGGTGAGTTAGGAGAGGTTACTGTATATTTTCGTTTTTGATTACAGTACATTTTTATATATTCAGAAAACACCTGACATTTTTTTCAGTTCACAATAGCAAATAAATAAATAAATAAATAAGAAAAGGGAAAATTTCTGATTGTGTATTGACACATTCAATATCACCTCAGCGTTACTCACGAACACCAGTTGGCTTTATAATAAATGTTGAACTATCACACATATCTACGCATGTTTCAAGACGGTTATACTAATGTTATATAATTCAATTATAAATAATTAGTTAAATAATAATTATATTATGTAATGTATGCATGTGATATTTGTGTAAGCATGTTAGCTTTTTCACATGGATGAACATAAGTAATAAAAAATATTTTGTAATGTAATAAGCATAAAGTGCTCAGAATATAGAAAAAAATTTAAATTTGTTTTACTTAAGCGCTGTTGTATTAAACATAACATACATACATAAAAGCAATTTTTCTCTAACATTTTTTTCCTTTCATATAAAAATAAGCCAAACGTAAATTCTATGTATTTAATTGCAATTTATTTAACCCTGCGCCTACCATACGGATCCAATAGTCCCTACAGAAAAAACAGAATTCGTGCAAATACTGTAAAATGCATCTGAATGTGGTATAATTCGGAAAATAGTTTGTAAATTCGTTTCATTAATCAACATTCATCAAAAACCTAGAAACATTTTTAAATACTGAGGAATAAAAACTAATAAATTTGAACTACAGTTTGATGCCAGGACTCTCTTAAAACCAAAAAATAACTCAAGTTGAGCCGAAATTCAATCATCTCGCGTTTTGAATTGCAGCTTCTCCAAATGAGTAGAAACAACTTGAATAGCGAGTTCTTTGTAAGCAATTTAAATCAAGATGAGTAGGTAAAAAAACAATTTATATTAAGATGAGTAAACCTTTAAAAACAACTCATTCACGATCAAATAAATTATAGTTCTTTCCTGAAAAGCCAAATCCAAATTTTCGTATTAAGAGTGTTGTAATTTTTGTACTGTATCCGTGGGTTAAGTGTCTATGTAAGAACAGAAGATTTATATAAATGTACAAGATGTATTCACGTAAGCGTACATGCATGATTAGAATTAGTGATTTATTTTCAGTACTTTATTTATACAGAATAACTGTAAATATGGCATTTATATACAATTAGTATAGAAAATTAAGATGGTAAAGAATGTTTGTTTTAATTGTTTTACAAAGAATCTGCAAAAACTTCCACTAAAGCAGGTTCATTTATTTCTTTTTATGCTCTATTGCCTTTCAAGAAGAAAATTTTAATGAAATTCCGGAGAAATAAAAAATACATCAACACTTGCAAAGTATTTTCATTTATTTGCAATTCATTAATATTGAAAGTTGAAATCTGTTGAAATGTAAATTCTTGAGTAAACCATCCTTCCAAATAGAAATAAGATGCATACATACAATATGTATTCACAAAACTGTACATACATGATAGATACACTGTTAAAACTAACGGTGACACATTGCACCTTTTAAGGGTGAAAGGCTTGTCTCACTGGTGACACCCCTAAAAGAGCTAAAATGGCACCTTTAATTAAATTGAAAAGATGGCACCCTTTATCTAGAGTGCCCAATAATAAAAAATTAAAAAATATACAAACCGACATTTGGCCCTCCTTGGAACTGAACCCACAACGTCTGATTACAAGCTTAGCGCTCTAACCACTCGGCCATCAAGCTCACCTTCAAAGCTTCCCTGAAATGTTCAAATGTCCTGAAATTCAAAGGTTGCTTTATATAATAAAGCTCGGCAAAAATTGGCAGAGCGAAGTTCTAAACGAAATTGGGATAGCGTATAGCGGTGATAGTCATCATAGGAAAAAATTGCTGTGTTGATCCACCAGTGATAGCGAGTTGAAGGGCAAGGATACATGTAACAGAGCATGCGCAAATGACTAAGGGGTGAAAATTGTCCAACGGTATGCATTGCGTGGCACCCTAATTAGCGTGAAATACTCAATGGCACCCCAAACACATTTTCAAGCCCGCGGGTGTCAAATAGTAACACCTTTTCACCCCTGGGCGCCAAATGCAACCGGTTTGTCACCTTTATTTTTAACAGTGTGTCGACTTATTTTTAAGCGCTTTAACTATACAGCAAATACGGCAAACACGGGTAAATACGGGTGTAAAAGCAGTAAATACGGCATTTAAAATATAAGTAGTACAAAAATTAAGATAATAAAGAATGTATATTTTAATTGCTTTACAAAGAATCTGCAAACTGCCACTAACGCAGGTTCATTGTTTCTTGTCATTCTCTATTGCCTTTCAAGAAGAAAATTTTAATGAAGTCACGGAGAAATAAAAAATACATCAACACTTTCAAAGTGCTTTCATTTATTTACAATTCATTAATATTGAAAGTTGAAATCTGTTGAAATATAAATTCTTCAGTAAACCTTTCATTCAAAAAAGTAATAAATCACATATACTGTTTTCCTCTCGCGACATAATGACTAATGACTTTTAGACACTATGCGGCATTTTAATTAGAAATAGCAGGCACCTTTCATTTCCTATTTATCTCCTCAACCGCAAAGCGTGATAAAACAAACATTTTAAACTTTTAAATACTCGTTGTAATCTAAGTAAGATTACTTTACTAAAAGACATTGAAACTTTAATAAATGTATGTGCATTCTAAAATACGACCACTGAAATCTCATAATGCACTCTATGTAAACGTATTTTAGATATGACATTAAAACTGTATCTTTACTTACTTTACATTTTCTGTATGTTTTGTTCAATTGAGACTCTGTTAAATGTGTCCGGAACACAAAAGTATTAAATTGAGAATAATTTTATAAGATTTGTAATTTTTCAAAATGCGTGAAAAAGTGTGCAGGCCAGACAAGTATTTCATACAAAAATAGAAAAATAATAAATTAAAAGATTTTGTTTTTGTGAATAATTGTATTAAAATAATACAATAAAATAAGCGTTTTTTCTTACATTTTTCTAATTTAATGATATCGCTAAAATCATAATAAATTTTAAATATATTTTTCTGAAGTATGTGACCGTATTGGCATAAACAGACACGGGACATATTAATTATTTGAAATAGCATATTTTTTTCAACTGAAACAGGCGCTTCCGTTCTCTCTCTCTATATATACATATATAATATATTGCAGTAAAAATTTATCATACACGTTTAGGTAATGATACACCGAAATTCTTACTGAAATTCGCGTGTAAAAGATATTGCATAATTTTAAGTAGTATTTTTATTGCAAATACTATTTGCAATTTGTTCTTAAAATACATACTGTCTTTGAATTTTTTGAATTTTTGAAGTAGTATTAGGCAACACTATAAATAAATTGTCGCTTGGGACAAATCTACATATTAATAATATTCTAATTTAAGACAATTAAAAAAAAAGATTCAGACAGACTTTTACGAAGTTAATTGCAAATGGTATATTTTACCAGTTTAAAAAAAAACTGATCGATTTAAAAATGGATTTTGTTCTATGAAATTAATGAATTATTTATAAAAATTTTTAAATCACAAATGAATATTAAGAACTATTTATGGAATTCGAACTATTTTGCTATAAGAAGTCTAAAATGCACTAATCAAATAATTTTATCAAAATGTAAGAAAAAGATATTTACAAATCTTATCATACAACAGGTATGTTAGCTACAATTTTTCAAATTGCTTTTTTAACAAAATGGAAGAAATTACCTTTTTTGGAAAAAACCTATCCAAAAAGCGATACTTATGATTACAGTATATTTTTCGCTTATATGTCCTAATTTCTAATGTGTTTTTTGAAGATATGCGTTACAATCTCTTATGCTCGGCAAGTATCTACCATAAACATTATCATGCGAATTCAACATGAAAATGGCTTTTTCATTTCTGGGAAATGTAAAGAGTACTTTAGTCGTAATTATCTATTATTCTCCTTTTTCTGCTGGTATTTTATTCGTCAAAAATATATACTTCAAATAATTCTTTCAATTTAATATACATATTATTTTTGTCTGTACAGTTGAAGTGGGAAAACATATTCTTCAATAGCTTCATATAAAAAAAGTGTTGCACATAAAAAAAATACTGTTTTCTACCATTTTCGAAAAAAAAAAAGTTTCTTTGACAAAAGAATTTACCACATAATATTTTACTTAAATGTTGCATATATTTTAAATTAAAATTTCATTTCTTATTATTTGAAATGAAACTTTTTTCAATGCCAGCAATTTAAACATTTTGGAAAATTTATTTTTAATGTAAGATATTTTCAAATATCGCTTTTTTCACTTAAAATTTTTATTTATACATATATAATGTCTTATTGAAAGATTATGATTTATTGAATCATCTGAAAATTTATGTAGAGATACATTGTTGATACGAGATGTTTTAATAACATGTATGTACATATATTATTTAAATATAATAAACCCATTCAACAGTTTTCATTGTTTTCTCTGTGATTTATTTTATACTAGCTGTTACCCATGACTTCGTTCACTTAGCATTAAAAAAAGATAAACGCATTACTAAACAAAATGTTTTGTTCGCGACAATTTAAAAGATATATGATTAACACAAATTTTATTCCATTTTATGGGAGGCAATATAGTGGTTCTTATTTATAGGGGATTTAAAAAATGACATGTTTTTCCAGATAATATGAACAATCGCTATAATGAAACTACAACGACTTACACTGTATAACTACCATGATGCACTGCATGTTCTAGAGAAATCACGTTGAAGAATTTAAGAATTCAAGAATTTCATATCAAAGAAAGAAAAATAATGCTTTAAACCTAGATAATAAAAAAATCTCAACACTTTCAAAATACGTAATTTTGCCGGCCCATTGTTTGTGCAACTATTTATGATATATGCGTGTAAATATTTTAAATAAAATGCTAAGATGTAGTTTAGTCAGAAAAAATATAACGGAGATTAAAATTCACCTATAGAAATTTCTAATAATAGACAGAAACGTACTTTAATTCTTTTGTACAGCCCTGTATATTACTTGTAGATTATTATACAGACCACAAAATTAGCTTAAATTACTCAAGCAAAAACCTGATTGAAATTATGGAATTCCTATTTCACAAATGGGCATGTATCCAATTTTTTGTATAGTCCGATGTATGATTTTATTTAAATTCTACATACATAACTTATTATAATAAATGAAGGTAAACTTAAAAATGCATAATTCAAATTAAAACCATCTTAATCAATTCATCAGAAACTGTGTTAAACCAGAAAGTGCATTTTTAAAGTTTTCTTTTATTCATATATTTTCTACTGAACAGCTTTAAAAATTAACACTTGTTAAAAATCTCTTTTTTTCATTGGTTAAGCTATTTTAACCTTTGTAAGAATGATAAAAATTGTTTTTCATTAATTTATTACGTCATTTAAAACTCAGTAAGCGATTCCATATAGGAAAGTGTCTGTGGAATCGCAGTTTTTAGGCGGTGGAGGGAGCTGCTAAGTTCATATATAAAACTATTTAATGTCTTGAATCGTCGTTCTCCTCAATGATATCCAGCAACAAACGTTGTTAAAAAATGCGGAGATTGCGACATGCATTTCAAGTGAAAGTTCGCCCAAGAAAATAAAGCGGCTGTTCGAAGGATGTCGATTGGCCACTTTCCAAATATGAATTGGCAAAATCACCGAACATTTGGATTTCTTCATCAGAAGTTGTTCGTGAGCTGATCATTTTATGCCTCGAGACGTGATACGGTGATAGGAAGATATCACAGAACTCCTGAAGTGGAATAAGCAATATTATTCACACTGGACGGATGTCTTTCCAAAAGCTCAAGAACTGTTGGATACGCGTTGGTTGTGGACCATTTCCTTAGCCTCATACCTGAAATGGATGTCAGCAATGTAACTATTACCTTGCCTGAAATCTGTGTGATGAAAGACAATTTAAATCAGCAAAGCTCTATTATCCGCCGAATTCAACAGCCCCCCCTACTGCCTCAACGCTGCATTTTCGTGCATACATTCTTATACGAACTCTGCTCTCTAAAGTACATTTATATTTCTGACATAGTCTTTTTAAGCACTCCGTATTTTATATCTGTGTAAAATACTAAGAATGAAATTCTAATCAATGACAAAAATGCATCTTGATTCGAGAAAACGCGGAATATAATTTTTTTCAAGGGGATACATATTTGAGGTTAGTAAATTAATTGCTTGGAAACAATATCTTTCTTTTTATGCGGCTAGTTTAAAAAATAGTTTTTAAAGTAGGAATATAAATAGCCTCTTGTGAAACTTTAAATGTTCCGCTATTTTTTTAAGCAAATTTCATTTTCGTAAAAGATCTCTTATCTTTACAAAAAAGCTTTTATTTATTTCACGCCTCATTTATGCTTTACAGTTTTTAGTTTTTAAAAGTTTTTTTTCCCTATTTGATTTCTTATATGGCTTTGAAGTGAAGTTCAATTTATTCGGATATCTTTTAAACACTCGGTTTCTTTTCTTTAAAAGTTTATTGTTACAATTCATTTAATTTTTAAAGTTTATATGGTATTGATTGTCTAATGAAAATAAGTATTTATCAAATTTTTTTTAATATAAGTTAGAACCAGGCAATTTTCATAAAAAGAGCTATTCCAAATATTCAGGCTTTTTTTATAAATTTCACAAAAATCAGTAAACTCCTACAATATTTTGCTACTACAATCTTTGAGATTATTTGATACAATACTTCATCATTTAAATTTAAAGCAAATTTGAATCGAACAGTTTGTTTTAATGAAACATGAACATTCAATATGAAAAACTATTTCTTATGATTAATTCGAATGGTCCTGAATCAGACTCCTGCGTAAGGAAAATGTGCCGAAACCCGGCAGAATATGCAGTGCAATGTAACGTGACGTATTCCGATTAAGTAAGATTCCCAGTATCATAGATGGCGAACACTTGAAAGTAAAGCGTTGTACATGCGCTTTCGAATGGTCTCGTGGCGCGATGTCTCGATTTGGGTAAACAATACCTGTCCGATTCCCATACTCCCTGCTTTAGGGCAAGGTAGATAGTTACGTTTCATTGGTTGCTCTCGGTGCCGGTCAAGGTCGGATGGTGATATTGATACAAGACAAATGAATGGGATAGGAAGGATCCACCATAGTGATGTAGGGCAAATAAGAACAGACTCAGTAGAGCAAGTTATCAGAAATATTCTTATGTCGGGATGTGCGCCGGGACCATACACTGTGAAAAATAAAGGTAACGAACCAGTTGCATTTGACGCCCAGGGGTGAAAAGGTTAAATCACTTGGCCCCAGCGGGCTTGAAAATGTGTTTGGGGTGCCATTGGGTGTTTCACGCTAATTAGGGTGCCGCGCAATGCATGCCGTTGGAAGATTTTCACTCCTTAGTCATTTGCGCATGCTCTGTAATGCGTATCCTTGCACTTCAACTCGCTGTCACTGGTGGATCAACACAGCAATTTTTTCCTACGATGACTATCATCGCTATACGCTACCCAATTTTGCTTAGAACTTCGAATGGCCAACTTTTGGCGAGCTTTTTTAATAAAGCAACCTTTGAATTTCAGGACATATGAACATTTTAGGGAGACTTTGAAGGTGAGCTTGATGGCCGAGTGGATAGGGCGCTGAGCTTGTAATCCGACGTTCTGCGTTCGAATCCATCGAGGGCCGAAAGCCGGTTAGTATATTTTTTAATTTTTTATCATTGGGCACTCTGGATTAAGGGTGCCATCTTTTCACCCTAATTAAAGGTGCTATTTTGGCTCCTTTAGGGGTGTCATTAGTGAGACAAGCATTTCACCCATAAAAAGTGCAATGTGTCATCATTAGTTTTAACAGTGTATGTAGGGATTTTTGTTGTCACCGACGAGAAAAACAAGATCACTGCAACAGTAGATACCCATCTGATGTTCATTCCTTTAATCCAGTGCAGCTTAAGTAGATGTTAGCCGAACTTAAATACCGACCACGGAAGGATGACGCCTCTGTTGGCAACTTTGTTCATTGCGTAATACAAGTGTGTTTCTGGAGAACTAACTAATCTACCACTCACTAGTCTAGTGATGAAGTCTAGGCCCGTTTCCCTTCTTGTTAGGAAGTAATAATTAGGCCGGAGAACATGCCAGTTAACATGATGACGTTCCTGCCAAATTCTGTCCCTTTGGATCAAAACGAGCCAATATGTTTATTCATATTATTATCTTTCTCTGGCCAACTGTTGGATTAACCGGTTTTCTAAGTATATTTTTTTCAAACCCTTAATTCCCATTAGGGGTCATTTGCTCGGTCTGGAGAAGTAGCATTCAACGGCTTTCTGTTGTCATTACGAGGCTGCTATTTTTTCCTCTTAAGTAGCTCATAGATACTATACACAGTCGTGGGCTTATTGTTTCCTAACCGTGGGACATTTGGAACCATGGGCTCAATGCTTCCAATCTTCTTCTGAGTTTCCAATCTATCTTCTTCGCGTTTCAGAAGAGTTTAGGTATAATTACAGGTGTTCTAAAAGTCATCCTTTGTGCCTCACAGGCTATCAAAGCCTGAGAGATTATGTGCCCGCCTGTTCTGTATGTAGGCACGTGCGTGCGTAACCCGATAATTCAAGATGAAAATATCCGATTCACTTGCAATACATAGGTTTATTCTGATAAGTTTCTTCGCTGTTTTGGGAATTCATTCAAAAAGCATAATAGGGGAAAGAGAGCTAATGCCCCTTCCTAATTCGACTTTTCATGCAGAATTATCAGTTTTCGTTCAAAATTTAAATAATCTCATTCTGATGAGGTGCCTCCGTGATTAGTATAAGGTGTTCCTTGGATAAGTATAAAGAGGGGGATGGAGAATTTTCCACCCTTAATTTCAATTAATGGGTTTTTCAATGCAGATTTATCAGATTTCTTTCTAAATTTAGACAAAAGATCATTCTGATGAAAGCACTGCCATGATTAGTTTTGAAAATTCATTCGGCAAGTATGAAGAGGGGGACCGGGGCTAATCCCCATCCTTAATTTCCATAAATGGATTTTTTATGCAGATTTATCAGATTTCATTCAAATGTTAGACATAGGATCATTCTGATAAAGTCACAACCATAGTAGTTTTGATAGTTCATTGAATACTTTCAAAGCGGGGGAACAAAGAGCTAATTCCCCACATTTAATTTAGATAAATGAACTTTTCATGCAAATTTATCAAACGTCATTCAAATTTTAGACATATGATCATTCTGATGAGGCCACCTCCATGATTAGTTTTGGGAGTTCTTTAAATAAGTATAAATTGGGGATCGGTGGGGTTACCTCTCTTATATTAGGTAAAAAGTTTTTCTTGCAGAATTAACCGATTTGTCTCACATTTAGGAATCAGGTCCATATTGATAAGGTGCTTCTTCATTTAGCTGTTGGGTTTTTTGGTAAAGTATAAAGGGGGTACGGGGGATTACCCCCCTAAATTTAATAAAGGAGTTTTTATGCAGAATTATCCGATTTGCTTTAAATTTTGGATGTAAGGTTTTCCTTATAAAGCGAATCTCTGAATAGTTTTGGAAGTTTAATGGTTAAGTATAAAAGAGGGAGTATAAAAGAGGGATAACTTATCTTAAATTATATAAATGGGTTTTTATGAAGACTTATCCGATTTGCCCTTAAATTTTATATATGATTTTTATATGACACAGAATATCCTGATTAGTTCAGAAGATTGAACGACTAAGTATGAAAGGGGGATATGTGGGAAGCTATTTCCGATCTTGGTTTGTTTTTGGAACGGCACTAACCCTTGAAAATGTAAGGCTGCTATATACAATTATTATGCATAGCCTGTCAGCTCAATGCCATCAGTTTAATTGGACAATAATCTTTTTCTTTAAACTTGTTTTTTAGATTAACTTAGAGAAAATTAGCTTAAATATAATGGTAAAAATTGCTGAAAATGTAAAAAATTCTTCAGCGGAAAATTTAAGTATCAAAGCAGGCACAGTTACCACTAATTAGATAAGTTAATAAAAACATGCAATTAGCATAATTATGTCAATATAATTTACATTGGATTTTAATAGCCTTTTAAAATTTTAAATGGATAAAAAATGGAGATTTATTAAATGCATGCATAAATGGTCGCAATATAATGCAAATATACCAATAATATATAAAACAATAAAGTCAAACTTAAATGCAAATAGATGTTTAGTATCATGTTCTCTTGTGTTATATTTACTAAATGTATAATCTGTTTACATATAAAATAGCATAAAAGTAAAAACACACGATCATTTTTGCCATGAAATCAGAGAAGCATTTGCAATTGCATTGGATACCCATTTCATCAAAAAATGCACAAAATAAAGTCCTCAGTAAACAGAAATACTTCTTTCCAAACAAACGCATTTTTGCAGAAAAAAAGATTTTACGTATTCTATTCGAATATGTCTGGAGGGTGGATATCTAAAAAATCTATCGAAGTACATATCTGTGATTTCGTATTCGGTTTGTTTTCTTTATTATATAAACACAAAAGAAACATCATTGCACAAGAAACACGATGTTCTTTTTTTATGTATTGCAATTTGCAGTTTGCAGAACAGCAAAAATTTCTTAAGGAACAAAATATTCATTCTGTAAAAAAAAAAGCATATGGGATATAAATATTTAATATAAAAATTGCATAAATAGGGAACATTATATATATTTTTTTAAATCTACCTATGTGTACTGCTGCTTTATGGTTTCTATGTTTGACATTTTAAGAAAATTATAAGACGAAATCGTTTGCCTATCTTAGAATTTTAATTCCAGAACTGTGTGAAATTTTACTTAGTCTTTCATAAACATTGTACGTCAGAACTTCTTTTTAATTATCGGTTTTATTTGTTTAATCGTTTCACTATCATATTTATGATATACGTTTATGCAGAAATTTCTGATTCCAAACGAAATATACTGATTTAGAAGGGAACGTAGATTGACAACTTTTCGTTACATTCTATTTATAATGTATTAATTTGACTTTTTGTGTGGTATGCTAATGAAGTGGAACTATGCAATGGGGTCATTTTTAATTTTTTTCACAGCGTTTACTGCGTGTTAATTAGCTTAATCTTATGTAGAAAACAACACACTGTATCACTATAAACATTCTGAGATTTTTTTCTAATTTCTTAAAATATGTAAGATTATAAATCTAAAAATGGTGAGATAGTTTCATTTTATTGCTGTAATGTTTTAACTTTTCCGAAGTCATTTGCAAAACAAATATTTATATTCTATAATTCACGGTCTATGATGCAGTGAACCGAAACCCTATAATTCAGCTTTTCTATTTTTATTTCTATTAGCCATGTAAAATAAAAAAGATAACCATAGAAGAGATAGAATCATACAGAACAGATAAACAATCTCAATTCCAGTCTAAAAAATGGTTTTTTTAAGAATAGAAGCACCAAGCTTTTCTTTACTTGAAAAATTTAACGTCATTCAAAATGATTGCTCAAAGAATTAAATGCATATTTTATATTTTAAAAGTTTTTATGCTATTTTATAATATTACTTATGTTTTTTTAATCTTCATATTTCAAGAATCTTTTACAAAAACAATAGAATTGTTATTAAAACATAGTTTATTCTATAATACGGAAAATTTAAGAATCAAAGCAGGCACAGTTACAACTAATTAGATAAGTTAATAAAAACATGCAATTAGCATAATTATGTCAATATAATTTACATTGGATTTTAATAGCCTTTTAAAATTTTAAATGGATAAAAAATGGAGATTTATTAAATGTATGCATAAATGGTCGCAATATAATGCAAATATACCAATAATATATAAAACAATAAAGTCAAACTTAAATGCAAATAGATGTTTAATATCATGTTCTCTTGTGTTATATTTACTAAATGTATAATCTGTTTACAGATAAAATAGCATAAAAGTAAAAACACACGATCATTTTTGCCATGAAATCAGAGAAGCATTTGCAATTGCATTGGATACACATTTCATCAAAAAATGCACAAAATAAAGTCCTCAGTAAACAGAAATACTTCTTTCCAAACAAACGCATTTTTGCAGAAAAAAAAGATTTTATGTATTCTATTCGAATATGTCTGGAGGGTGGATATCTGAAAAATCTATCGAAGTACATATCTGTGATTTCGTATTCGGTTTGTTTTCTTTATTATATAAACACAAAAGAAACATCATTGCACAAGAAACACGATGTTCTTTTTTTATGTATTGCAATTTGCAGTTTGCAGAACAGCAAAAATTTCTTAAGGAACAAAATATTCATTCTGTTAAAAAAAAGCATATGGGATATAAATATTTAATATAAAAATTGCATAAATAGGGAACATTATATATATTTTTTAAATCTACCTATGTGTACTGCTGCTTTATGGTTTCTATGTTTGACATTTTAAGAAAATTATAAGACGAAATCGTTTGCCTATCTTAGAATTTTAATTCCAGAACTGTGTGAAATTTTACTTAGTCCTTCAAAAACATTGTACGTCAGAACTTCTTTTTAATTGTCGGTTTTATTTGTTTAATCGTTTCACTATCATATTTATGATATACGTTTATGCAGAAATTTCTGATTCCAAACGAAATATACTGATTTAGAAGGGAACGTAGATTGACAACTTTTCGTTACATTCTATTTATAATGTATTAATTTGACTTTTTGTGCGGTATGCTAATGAAGTGGAACTATGCAATGGGGTCATTTTTAATTTTTTTCACAGCGTTTACTGCGTGTTAATTAGCTTAATCTTATGTAGAAAACAACTCACTGTATCACTATAAACATTCTGAGATTTTTTTCTAATTTCTTAAAATAAGTAAGATCATAAATCTAAAAATGGTGAGATAGTTTCATTTTATTGCTGTAATGTTTTAACTTTTCCGAAGTCATTTGCAAAACAAATACTTATATTCTATAATTCACGGTCTATGATGCAGTGAACCGAAACCCTATCATTCAGCTTTTCTATTTTTATTTCTATTAGCCATGTAAAATAAAAAAGATAACCATAGAAGAATAGATAGAATCATACAGAACAGATAAACAATCTCAATTCCAGTCTAAAAAAAGGTTTTTTTAAGAATAGAAGCACCAAGATTTTCTTTACTTGAAAAATTTAATGTCATTCAAAATGACGGCTCAAAGAATTAAATGCATATTTTATATTTTAAAAGTTTTTATGCTATTTTATAATATTACTTATGTTTTTTTAATCTTCATATTTCAAGAATCTTTTACAAAAACAATAGAATTGTTATTAAAGCATAGTTTATTCTATAATAAATTTCTATTTATCTTGAATATAATGCCATTTTATTGCTATTCACAATTTCTACACAACAAAATCTTTTCCATGCTGGCAGTGCATTTTCCACATGCATGATAAGAATTTTTTTCATACATCACTTGTTTTGCTAGAGTTTGTCCAATCTGTCTCTGTATTCTTCCATTTTAGAGTTTATTGATAGCGTTTGAAATTTCCTGGGACAAACGTAGAATTGTTTATCCATTTTAAACGTTGTTTAGCTCTTTCAATAACTGAAACAGGAAGATTTATCTTTAAATATATTTATCCGTCAAATTAATAATATAAATCAGTCACTTGTTTCTTAAAAATCCAACACATAAAAAATCTATAAACTGGTCAACTACATGTACCCGCCCAAGAATTACGCCTTTTCTAGATAATGAATTGAACTCCACATTTAGTTATATGATAGAACACTACTGTTTCTCAATATTTGTTCTTATTTTGTAATTTAACATTTATATTTAGATGCAAAATACTAAAGAGCATCACAGATTTATACTCCCTGCCCTCATAGACAGTCAGAGTAGTTTCTCCAACTCTTAAATGAAATGGATTACAGATAGATTTTAGAATTTTTTACTTCTTGTTAAACGTCATTTTAATATCTTCTTACTGGGATCATGATATTTTAGGGTTTCATTTACATTATGTATGGCTACATGTCATTTGTATATACCTGTATGATTTGAATGCAGACTTGTGTATGCGTGTTTTATTAATGATGATTTTGTCTTAGTTTAATAATATGTAAGTAATAAATACGAAATTGCTAAAAAAATAACTGATTTAATTGTTATTATTATGTCTTCGACGACTGTGTTATAAACTGACGGCTGATGGATGGTGCTCTATTTGCGCCAATTCCCTTTAAATCCTACATATCAATATTCGTTTGTAAAAAAAAATAATAAATTGTATGCAAAATGTAGTAATAGCGCAGTAATAATTACCGTCACACTGGAAAAAAAGTTTACTTGAGAAGTAAAATAACATATGTTAATTAAATCACTTACAAACTATCCGGTATACCAGTGGTGACTTACAATAGATATTGAAAACTGAGCAAGAAAAGTCACGAACATCAAATGTAAGCATTGTTTTAACATGAAAGCTGCTTCGAGAAGAAAATAAGTAAAGCGAAGATGTTAATAACGCACATTTTTTTTTATTCACAGCAAACAACAAGTATTCAGCGGGTCTCGATTATTTTGTCTTATTCAGATTTAGGAAACCTTTTAACGACTATAAAAATACCCTGCCGCAGCATTTGACCTCGTTACGAGCACTTTTTAGAATTTGAAATAGGTCGCATTATTGGATTTAAAGAGGCAAATTGGACAAATCAAAGCATCACTCGACATCTGGATTGTAGCGATGCGACGATCAGAAAATGCTTACTAAAATGTATGGACAATGGCAGATTTCAGCGTCATAAAGGTAGCGGTTGACTTAAGACCGCAACAGATTTGGAGGGCAGAGTTAATGTGAGATGAGGTGTTACATCAACACATTCATCGCTATCAACCATCAGACGTGCGACCCACACACTGGTGTCCACCATGATCATTCACAAACAGCCGAGAGAGCTAAATCTAATCTTGTACCGACAGTTGCACTACCTGCCACCGACGTCTGCAAACTGCCGAGCCATAGAACAGTGGTACTCGGGTCGACCAAGTTGGAATGATGCTGACTTTCCAACTGTGTACTGATAAGACGTGTCTGGAGACGCCCAGGATAACGTAACGTGCCCAACCTGCTTTTACAATTGCACTTAAGGCCCTCAACAACGAGTTATGATCTGGGATGCCAATTCCCTTGATAGCCGGTCTCGTTTGGTCGTCATAAAAGGACACTTACAGCACTGTGGCACATCGACGTCATTCTGAGACCTGTTTTACTACCGTACTTTTTGCAGTTCCCTGGGCTTACTTTTCTGCAGGATAATGCCAGACCACATATGACACGTATTCCTATGAACTGTATTGAAGATTTTAGAACACTCCCTTGGCCAACCAGATCGCCAGATCTGGCATCGAACTTATCTGGGATATGATGGGAAAGCGACTGCGTCTACCAGAAAACGTTTATATAGCATTTTTTCGTTTTTTTTCTGCTTTTTATAAATTAAACTCTCACAACTTCAGACATTTTATCGTCCTGGAGAGTTAAAAAGCTTTTTATTCTGGGTCCAGCCTGGACAGGGACTCTTACTTTTTCTCTGAAGACTCGCCTGGTCGGGCCTAATCTATTTTTCACTCCGGAGAAAACTGTTTCCTTGTTCCTAGAGCTGCAGGGGGTGAAATTTTAAATTTCGTTCTCGACACAACTCATATTAAAATCACCGTGTCTGACTGACCTAATAAGTACATAAAATAAGTAAAATTTGGTTCAATAAAAATTTTATGAAAAACGCATAGATTTTACAAGAAAAAAGTTTCTATTTTCTATTTTTAAGAATAGTATATTCAAAGGCAATAAATAAATAAATTAACATAATAAAAACAGTGAAAAAAATCCTATGACGTAATCCTATTTTAAACAGAAAATGTGTTGATCCATGCAAAATAAATATAATAATACATGAGAAAAAAATTAACTCCATCTACATTTCCCAAATAGGGAATTTGTCTAATGCATTTTTTATCCTTCCTCTGTGATTCACTATTAAACGGTTTTACTGTATAACATTTTCCCAAGTCTCCAAACACGGAATAGGGATTAATGATATTAAAGCATAAGTGAAACATTTACATAGCAATTAAGATTCGTTGATTAAATAAATATATTACAGCCTTTGGCGTTTCTTTAATAATAAAAGTACAAATATGAAAAACGAAAAGCTATAATAAGAACTTTGGGTCAGAACTCCTCCATACTAAACAATTTTTAAAGACATCAAAGTAAAAAAAAAAATCTGTGGAATATCACGGCTGGGCCGGACTATGATTTAAACATTTTTTCCAGAACTGGCCCGGTTACAAATTTAACATTTTTTTCAGTCCGGACCGAACTTTTTCCTTTGTGGATCGTTTCGAGATTGGAACTAGATATTTCGAGTATTGCAGACGTCGAGTGCTGTCTACCAGCATATCTTAAAAGCAGGTTTAACGTTATATATGTGCGCTGTCTTTTATGTCCAAATAAGGGGCATTATTTTAAATCGGCCTTTAATAACGGGCAAATAGTATATGATCTTTAACTTGCTTTCAAAATAAGTCACAAACTCTTTCTTTAGAGGCATGGTTAAGTGGTGTAAGTCACGAATTTTTGAGAATTTTAGATTTTAATATCACTGTGAGATTTTTCGATATGGAAATGAAATTTTTTTCAATTCAGGAATGGATAATGAATAACTTCCTAACTGTGAATTTTGCCCTACGGGGATCGTTTAAAAATTTAAATTTCGTATTTTTTTAAAATAGACCTCCATGGCGTTGCATCATATCTCATCAAATTTTGCACCTTTTTTAATGAAACTTTGCAATTGGAAATATGTGAAAAGGGAATATTTAAGGAGATAGCCTATTTTTTAGCTAATTATAATTCACCCTGAATATAGATATTTTTATAAAATTTGTAAATAAGATCTATGTTTATCATATTTTAGAGCCATTAAAAAGAAAAACAAAAGACACAATTTATTTTCTCCGATGTTATTTTTAGTAAATATGCATATATATATACATATATATATATTGGGTTGGGGAAAAAGTAAATTCGTTTTTTCCCAATAGATAGTTTTAAAGTCGCATATCTCCAGTAATACTTACTCAATTAAGTCATACTATACAGCGTTTGAAAAGTAACAGTCTTTAAAAAATTCTAGATATAAAGGTAGCGTCATCTGTTTAAGCAGTCAAAAGTTATTGCGTTTTTAAAATAGAGATTTCAGAAGATCATTTTCTCACATTTTAGTTTTTTGCTTCCAAAAAGGGAAAAATTGGCGCAGGCTTATCGAAACTTGTGTGGCACTTATGGTAATCAGTGCTTAAGTAAACGTCAAAGTCAGAATCGGTTTGCTCGTTTTTCTTCCAAAAATTTCGATGTTAAAGATGAATTTTTTCCTGGCCGGCCAATCCTTGAACATTTCGATGAAATTTTAAAAATAATCCAGGTAGACTGTCACATTTCTTTCCACGACATTGCTGCGGAACTAAACATCAACCATAAACCACTTTTGAACAATTTACATAAAATTGGATACCAAAAGAAACTCGATACTTGGGTTCCCCATAAACTTACCGTGAAAAATTTAATGGAGAGAGTTTTCATTTGTGAATTGCTACTGAAACGGTATGAAATCGAACCATTTTTGAAACAAATCATTACGGGTGATGAAAAGAGAATCGCGTATAACAACAATGTGCTAAAAAGATCGTGATCGAAGCTTCACAAACGGTGGCAAAGCCCGGTTTGATGCCTACGAAAGTGATTCTGAATGTTTGGTGGGATTGAAAAGGAATTTTCCATCATGAGCTGCTCAAACCTAGCCAAACCATCAATTCAACTATCTTGTGTTAACAACTAATGCGATTGAAGCAGGCCGTTAAAAAACCGGTCAAAATTGATCGAAAGGAAATTCGCTGTCTTCCATCACGAGAACGCTAAACCACACGCATCTTTAGTCACTCGACAAAAACTAAAAGAGCTTTGTTGGGAAGTTTTGATGAACCCACCGTATAGTCCGGACCTGGATCCGACGGATTACCATTTGTTCCGCCCTATGCGGTACTCTCTTCAAGGTGTTAAGCTGACTTCAAAAAAGGCTTGTGAAAATCACCTTATTCAGTTTTTTGCCCAGAACTCTAAGAAATTCTACAGTGACGGAATTATTCTTTTACAAGAAAAATGGCAAAAGGTCATCGAACAAAATAGCACATAAATTTTGATTTTTTATTTTTATTTATATAAATAAATTCACTTTGAAGAACACGAAAAAAAGCGAACTCCCTTTTTCCCCAACCCAATATATATATATTACGGTTAACTTAACTTTCAAACACATAGATAGAATAAACTAAAATTTGCTGGCTATTTACACCGCAAATATATGGAAACGTATACAAATATTACTTGTCTATTTTTCGAATAAATTGTGCCACATAAAGTGTCTAGTAAATAAAGATGCTTCTAAGAGAAATATATATTCACAGAGAAAAGATTTTTCATATTCAATTTGAATCGGCTCTCATAGTTTTCTCCCAAATGTGGATTTCGTAAAAGCGTAGCAAAATACGCGTCACTGATATCTCCTTTTAATTTTTTCTTTTTAAATAACAGAGAAATGGTATATTATAATACAAAAACTCCATTTCAGCACTTGTTTTGCATTCAGATTTGTTTCTCTTTTTTAATTACTGCATATTTAATCTTCCCCTGGAATATAAAAAAATTACAGAAGCACACAAAAAAATATCAATTACTAATAGTAAAAAATACCCCACATTACAGTGACATCTATAGACTCATTCTTCCATATAAAAGGTGTCTAGTTAAATTCTGTTCGTGAAAAGCAAGGACATATTGCTATACTTTACTGTCAAAAACAATTCAATTAGCTACATTGGAATAACGGCCATTAAAAATAATTTATTTTAACCGAGAAATGTAGAATATGCAAAAAAGTAAAATCACATGTGACTGGCGTGCTTCTATCTTATTCTTTACTTTTTCCTATATAATTCAATAAAAAACTAACTTTAACTATCATTACTAACGTTGTTACTATCATAATATAAACTATAAAGTTAGCAATTTTTGAATTTCATACAGATATATCTGTTATTCGATAAGATATATAATGTACGTATGTTTCAATTTTACGAGGTAGGTTTGTAAACGTTCTTCAACATTTAATGTATTTCCTAATTGTTTTTGTGTGTATAATTCCGCACACGTCTGTAAATTTCGCTCGAAAGATTTTTTAATGACATTTATAAGTCGGTCATCAATTGCTTTTCCCCTTCTGTCTATAAGAATATTCATTTTCCAAGCGCAAAAACTCCGGTATGTCATGGCCATCTGATACATATATATTTTAATATCGTTTACAGTAGAATTCCCGATCGATAACTTAAATGACAAGCAAATCTTTTCGTATAAACAAATTACTCGTTTACGAACAACGATGGGTGAACTCTCTGTTTGTGCATTTCATCTACGTTATGCGCGTTCATTAATTAACAAACATGGTAAAAAAATACTTTACCGATCGCAAAAACGAACAAATGACGAACGGGCAAAAACTTTTGCACTCGCGAATTTTTTTTTTCCCTTTGCTTCGAATGTCAATGCTTCAATCCAAATGATATAGTCCTATCAATTGGAGTAATTGCGTTTCTTCTTCAATGAAATGTTCTGAGAAACAAATCAAACAAACTAACTGGACGAAAATGTTTGACTGCTGTTATTCATTTATAATATTTAAAAAATCACTGGATTTTCAATGTGAGTTTCGAATAACTTCCGATTAATAATGTAACTGATATTTTACAAAATAAATAAATAAATAAATAATATAAAATTTATTTTAATATCTCGAACGCATTATTTTATATTCTAAAATTATGTAATTATATACGTAGCTCATTTACCCATAATTATATTTTAGATTACATTTGAATCTTTTCTTTTTTCCAGAGAAAAAATACAAGAAATGTCGGTTAAATTAATATGCTTACTTTATAATACAGCAAAAACAATAAAGCATATCTAGCATAAGATTTTTTTCTGTGGCATATAGCAGTCGATATTTTTTATACCTCTTCAACAAATTCATTACAATTTTTATTTCGTGTGTAATTAAGAAAAAAAAACTGTCCGCAAATATATCTCACTATGACTCTAGCAAATACCCCTTTTTTTACTTCGTTCATTAGATTTATTCCTATATATTTTTATACTGGTATTATTTTTTGCATCGAATAACAGCAACGGTAGCATATTAGAAAAATAATCTCTTTATCAGTTCTGAGAGGTTTAAGTAATATGAATGATCAAGTACTGTTCATATGGATTCCATATTATTGGGTAAAAAATATATATGTTTTTTCAATAAAACTGTTGTATTTTTCATTCATTGGAATTAAGATTATTGTTTTTAGAAAAGAATTAAGGATGAAAAACTTAAATCCAATTGATTCCAAATGTATGCATAATTATTTTCCTTTTACTGTCTGAAGCTCATTTATGCAGACGACACACGTAGTAGTAAAAAACATAGAATTAAAGTAAATATTTAACTAAAAAAAAAAAAAAACTCATCATCTCTTATGTGTGCAAATAAAAAATTAATGAGAAAAAGAAAAAATGTCTGTGTACTTATAATTGATTTGATGCTGTAACTACACACTAAGATAAGATGAAGAGTTTAAAGTGACCCGATGATGATCCCGCATCATATAAACTAATTTGACTTTCTCCAAAAGGCTTTTCTCAGCAAGAAGCAAAACAGTATTTAGACGCTTAAAATTTGTTTGTAACCTAGCAGAAAAATATAATTAAAAAGATGCATTTAAAAGAATTAAACTAAAATATATTTGTCTGCTATATATATTTTTTTTATCCTGTTCTTGTTTGTTCTTGTTTTCTATAAAAAGGTAAAAAAATACTAATTTATTTTACCTTTTTAGCATTTCTAATTTTATTAAATAAAATGAATGATCTCCTTTAAAAGTTATTTTTCCTATGATGGAATTTTCTCCGGTAGCTTGATCGTCTGCTTTATTTTATTTTTTATTTTTTTATTTTAACATATTGCTAAATTTTTAAGTATTTATTTTAATTACCTTTATACCTTAATCATTAAATTGTTTTTTTTTTCTTTATGTTGATATTTTTTTTCTCGTGACTCACTATGCTTAACGTTGTCGAATTACTTTTACATGAGATGTACTTTTACTCGGAAACTATGTAATCCAGTATACCTTCTACATTATTTCATTGTTTCTAAAAAGAATAAAAAATTCTTTCTACAAGAAAAATATTTTTTTTTCATTTTGGAAAAATGACTATTTTCGAAGAAATTTATTTCAAAAAATAATTTTTAAGTTAAATTTACTTGTTACAAGGAAGTAAAAGTAAAACCACGTTAAGAAATATTTTTGATCCTATATACAGAGAGAAGAAACATATCGTCATAATATATCGATTAAAAGTATTAAAGTGTAAGGTCGTGTAAAAAGAATAGGAAAAGCACATTTTTCAGGCTAAAGTGATCTAAAGTGAGGAATGACCATGTCCTCACTTTAGCTCAAAAAATATCAGAAACACGAATTTTTAATGCGTTTAAACCTACACTGAAGAAAAAACCTCTTTATTTAACAGCAAAAACTGCTGGCAGCAATATTGCCAAAAGTTTTTGCCGTAAAAATTCTAGTAAAATTATATGTAATAAAAAAATGTAGATATACAAGAAGCAATATTGGGGATAACAGTTTTTGCCATTGAGTTTTTAACCACTTTTTTGTTGTTATAACTTCATTTTTCATTTTTTATTTTCTGTACCAATTTTAATTTTTTTTTCAATAATATGCAAAAAAAAAAAAAAAAAAAAAAAAAAAAAAAAAAAAAAAAAAAAAAAAAAAAACATTAAAAATATGCATTATTTTTTGAGTTATAATCGTTTATACACGGTGACTATAAATGAAAGCCTGTAGATATTTAAACTTCAAAAAGCGAATTTACAGATTAGAAAATTTAGAGATTGCACGCACTGTTACTTTTAAACTATATAAACTACAGTTTAAGGAATATTAAGTAAAATTTCATTTCTATACAGTCTTCAAGCTAACACAAAAATAATTCTTACTTCTAGGATATTTATTTATTTATTTATTTTGCACTTAAAAAGCTTGATTTTTTTTAAATTTTTGAACATTTTCGTATGTTGTTTTGTTGTGTTATTTAATTTTAAACAAAATATTTTGAGTATATTTTGGTTTTGTAAGAAAGGGACACATTATAATTTAATTTTATTTATAAATTGTTTTCTTTATGCATAATTTAGAACTTTATCAAGCATGCAGCATTTAACTATGCATTAGTCAGATGAAGTTTTAAACTTAGAATTCAAATAATAATTACGTACAAACAACAGTTATTTTTCTTAATAATGTAATTAAAATTATGTCATTTAGCAGAGAAGGGTCTTTTGCATATTACTTGCGCTATGGTACTTTGTAAAAAGAGATATTTTTTATTGTTTTTATTAAGTAGAATGTCCTTCTTAAATAAAAGTATTATTGTAAACAAATCATATACATATAGATATATAAACTTTTCTACCAAAAATTCAACCGACTTCAAAAACTAATACAAAGTGAAAAATATGTTTTTGTACATAATAGTAATAAGAAATTAAATTAAGAGCGTGGTATTTACAATGCGGATTATTATATTCATGTATATTAATTTGATTTTTTTGGAGTCGGTGCAAGCCAAGCCAAGTTACATTTAATTTTCCAATAGACACACACACATCCAAGTATTTAAAATTTTTTAAAAGATTTAATATATACTTAAAAAATTTAACTTTATTCTTTTACGATTTGCATTATATACTTAATTTTAATTTTGAAATTGGCTTGGCTGGCACCAACTCCAAAAAATCAAATTAATGTACATAAATATAATAATGCGCATGGTAAATACTACGCTCTTAATTTAATTTATTCTTCCTATTATGTAAAAAAAATATTTTTCACTTTGCAGTAGCTTTTGAAGTCAGTTCAATTTTTGATAGAAAAGTTTATTTTTCTCTTTTTAGATAAAAGTTAACAATTTTTTGCAGTCGGTTAATAAAAATTATAATACTAAAAAGATATTGTAAATTATACATGAATGATGATATTGTCAGGAGTGTGGTTCGAACGCACGCTCTCTTTCCATAACCAAAGCTTAAACCTGGCTCCTTAGACCGCTCATTCATCCTGACTGCGCTCCGGTTAGCGAGCTTTTTCAAAGTCCATGTTACTTTTAATTTGCGAAAAGTCACTAATTTTATTAGTTTTTACCTAATAACTAAACAAGTACTGAACCGATTTCAATGAAATGGAAGTGGTACCAATGCGAGAGAAGCCTCTTTTATTTAACATAAAAACCAAATTAATCGGTTGAATAGTTTCGGAGCAATTGGTGAACATACATAGAAAAAAATATATATACGCGTCGAATTAATAACTTCTTCTTCCTTTTCTTAAGCCGGTTAATAATAAAAATTGTAATATGAAAAAAGCATTGTAAATTATTCACGGATGTAAATTATGTCAGGAACGTGGTTCGAACCCTCGCTCTCTTTCGAAAACTAGAGCTTAAATTTCGTGCCTGAGACCGCTCAGCCACCCTGACTGTGCTCCATTCGGTGAGCTTATTCAACGCCCATGTTACTTTTAATTTGTGAGCAATCACTAATTTTATTAGCTTTGTCTAATTACTTAAAATGTAATGAACCAATTTCGTTGAAATGTAAGTGGTACCGATTCGAGTGTAACCTCTTTAATAAAAAAAAATCGGTTGAATAGTTTTGGAATAATCAGTGAACATACATAAAAAAACAAAATGCACACATGTTGAGTTGATAACCCCCTCTCCTTTTTGAAATTGGTTAATAATACGGCAAATATTATTGTAAATCATACACATATGTCAGGAGTGGGGTTCGAACCCACGCCCTCTTTCGAGAACCAGAGCTTAAATCTTGCGCTTTATACTGCAGGGCCATTTTGTCTGCACTCCATTCTTTCAGCAAACTTATTAAACACTTTTAATTATCGAAAAATCCCTAATTTTATTAATTTTTGTCTAATTATTAAAAAGGTACCGAACGAATTTCGATAAAACGGAAGTGGTACCAATTCGAGAGCATCCTCTGTCATTTAAAATAAAAATAACAGAAATCAGTTGCATAGTTTTGGAGTAATCAGTGAACATACATAAAAAAATACAGACTCGTTGAAATGATAATTTCCTCTCCTTTTCTGAAGTCGGTTAATAACCATTAATTGTATTACAATATATGAACCATTGAATTTAAAAGCTTATACCACATTGAACATAGAGGGAAAAAATAAATAATTAAAAGAATACAAATGGAATTTATAGAAGCAAAGCATAATCTTTGGGCCCCAAATACTTTAGAATTACAAATGAAGTGTGTGGTTTCATCTTCGTATTTGCCATGTAAAAGCAAAATTGTATGAATTTGTGGCTGCCCAAACACATAAGACCAAAATTAAATGAAGGAAATATATAAAAAACAATGAACATCAAAATTAATAAATTGGATAACAAAATGAAAAGGGGAAAAATAAAATGAATTATCATCAACATGATAATAATAAATTAATTAATTAATTAATTAAATACGGAGTAATGTGATAACAGAAAAAATAAATCATACACCATAGTTTACCCAATTATGATTTAATTGAAAATCATTTAATTAGACTGTGCTAAGCTAAACTTAATATCTTAATGTAAGTGATTTAAGATTTAAAAATAGATAATTAACATATTTACCCTTTACACATAGAATAGTATTATAGATCTCCAATTTATTAAAAGTTAGGTACAAGTTAATTATTATTAATATATATATATATGTGTATATATGCATACATTTCATTTTTGTAAATATATACAAAGAAGTCAAATAAATGAAAATTTCTTATACTGTCTCACTGTTGCTTTTGGTCTAAAGAACGGTTATTTTAAAACTACATTCAGGGATATTAGGGAAGATAAAAATTCATCTTATTTTTCAGTTTATATTTCAAGATGTTTCATTTCCTGAAAAGTTTTTCTTTGCTTGAGCTACTTCCAAGTGATTGATGATTTTAGAAATTGTTCTTTTCGAAAAAATAGTCTATTTTGTTTCCTTTAATAAAATGAAGTGTTTTCTAAAAAAGGCATCGTGATTAAAATTTGAAAAAAAAAATTACGTTAAAAATGTCTTTGCAACTTATTATTATTCTGTTATTATTCTAGTATTCTGTTTCATTTTCATTTTCGAAAATAAATGCAAATTATAGAAATGTCAGGTGCATGTTTTTATGTACAAATGGCAATTTAGAAAAGGACAATTTCGGGATTAAAGAATTTTCCGATAGTTTTCTTTATGAATTAAAAAAATTAAGATTAAAAGAATATATTAAGTAAATGTATAATCCTTATATAGTTGTTTAAATGAACAAAAAATGTTTTGTGCGAAATTTTGCTGATTTCCCTTAGAAGCGGTACCATTGAAGGAAACATAATATCATTTGGCATGTGTTTATTTTACGGATATACCCAAGATCATTCCAATCACAACAATAAAGTTTTAAAGGTACGGTGGAAGTAAAATTATTTCGACAATGTCAAATTTCAAAACCTATTTCTTTCCATTTATTTATGCCAAAAAACATTAAACTATTTACAGCTGTAGGCTTAGAGGCACTAAAATACTTCAAAGAACAGCACAGAATATTTATATGCTAACGGCAGAAGTGCGCCGCATGTGCAACAAAAAAAGTAATTATAAATTTTCAAAATTTTGTCAAGGTAAGTGTGATATTTCAATTGTTTTTCTTTACCTCATTATTGATCACTTAACGTTTACTTTATTTATTTAGATGTCGTCTTTTGAAGTTTAAATACGGAATTTTTTTCAGCACTTTTTAACGTTTGAAAACGTTGAGAAGTTGTTCATAATCTATGTTTCATGTGAGATTTTTAATTCGTGTTGTGAATTGTAAACAGAAAACCCATTCCGTAAATATAGATCATATAATAAAAATTGCTACTAATTATAAATATAATTGACCAGTTTACAATACAAAGATTCAGCACAACGTGCATGAGACAATATGGAATTTTATAAACATAATTATAAATAAGTGTAAGAAGAATAAGTGTTTGTTTGAAATTTTGACAAATTTTAAAATATATTTTTAATTATTATTTTCAAAATTTAAAATAAAAACATTTGCTTTGCTACAGTCAATTTTACATATAATCATTAAGCCGAATTATCCAGTAAAATAGAATTGAAAATGTTCTGTTTTTATGTAATTTAAATAATTTTATGAAGAATATAGTATTTAATAAATGCAAAAATTTCCTACTTTGATAACTATATAGATCAAATTTTTACAATTCAAAAATTTAACTTAAGCGGAAATTAAAAATTAACAAAATCTTTCTCAAAATTAAGTCATTAAGAGCTGTTAAGAAAAAACTTTTTTATATATGTTGTTTATAAAGAGAAGATTCTTACTTGTATAAAGAACATTATTTCTTTCGATAAAGAATGTAGACAAAAACATCTATCGAACGTAGAATCAATCAGGGTAATTTTGACCTATCCTGTTAACTTTGGGCCAAAAGAAAATTAGTCAGATCTGATAATCCAAAAACTTTCTTCTATCTCATACACGTTAATAATTACTGAAAATGCAGCATAATAGTTCAAAATAGGTTGCTAGGTTTTTCAGAGGTAGTTCAAACTAAAGTCTATCCAGCAACAACTTATGTCAACTTATAACTGAATGTGAAGTTTGATAAAAATCCGTGCATTAGTTTTTGAATTAAGCTATTGCAAAATATTGGAAAATTCTGCATAACAGAGCCACATGTTGGATGATGTAAGTCAAAAATTAATCAAGATCAATTTTTTATCGGGTACTAAATAAATCTGAAGCTTGATTAAAATCCATGCATTTGTATTTGAGATACATTAATTGCGAAATCGTTAAAATGCAGCATAGTACCCCATCTGTAGGGTGATTTACATCAAAATGTAAACAACACTAATCTATATCATGGATTAACTGAATCACACGTTTTAGAAAATTTAGTGCATTAGTTCTTGAGATAGAGCTATTCCGATAATCACGACTAATGCACTATATCAGCAAGTTGATCGATTTGTACCAAAAAGAAATCAGTTCCACGTTATATCAAGTACTAAGCAATTATAAAGTTTTATGAAACTCCATGCTCTTGTTCTCGAAATATGGCTTTTGTGGAAATTGTAAATAATACAGCATAGCAGTGCCTGTTGTTGAGTGATTTACACCGAATTCTAAGCAGGTCTAGTTTATATCAAGGTCTCACGTATTCTAAAGTTTTGTGTACCGACATTTGTTCTTTAAGCACAGCTATTGCAATAATCACGAAATAATGCGCCATGGCAGCGCTATCTGTTGAGAAATTTGAACCAAAACCTAATCAGCACAATGTTATATGAAGTACAAACTAAATCTAAATTTATATAAAAATCCATACACTAGTTCTTAAGATATGATTATTGTGGAATAATGGAGCATAGAAGCACTACCTGTGCAGCGATATACACCAAAAACTAATCCTATCCAGTATATAACAAGAAATAACAGAATCTAAAGTGTGACCCAATCTAAGCTTTTAAAAATCCTAATATAATCTGTGAAACCTCAAATTACAACTGTGATTTATAAATCTCATGAAGATTTTTTTGCAGTGTACAAAAAAATATCTGAAGTAAACGATAATACCTTGGCATGTAAGGATGCAACCAAACATGATATTTCGTTTGTTCAATGGATATTTCTGCTAATCGAACACTAGCTTCCATTTGCACAAAGCGCAACTTAACATTATTAGGCAACAAATTAGGAACCTTCAAGGACACTCTATCACATGCATTATTTTCGCCTCTGAACGAATTAGATACCTTTAGAATAATGTTCAGATATTCTTTACAGTTAAGAAAAATTAATTGAATATCAACAGAAATATCAAAATTCTGAGTAGAAATAAATATCTCATGATAAAATACAATAAATAACTAGAACCTCAGGGTATAAATGCAAAAAGAAGATAAACATTAGAAAATATCATGCCTGTACGCGCAAATAATAGCTTCGCCACTGAGATAACTTGTCGTTTTTCCCTGTACCACATTCAAAATTATAAAAAGTTGAGAATTAGGGTAACATCCCCAGTAATTGGCACACTAAGGATTTGTCTTTAAACTTACTTCTATTTTCATTATTAAAAAATAAAATATTTACTTGCAAATATTTTTAAATCATATAGTGCATATCTGTGAATCTATTTTGCCTATTAAAAGCAAAAATATTTGAAAAAGTATTTTTATAAAAATATATTTGTGAAAAGTTGCTGTAATCACCAGTAATTGGCACTTAGACTTTTACACAATTAAAATAACCCTTTTCAACTAAACAAAACTGTTGTCAATTAAAATTTAAAATATACTATAAATCAGATTATAATAAGTTGAAATGCATGCCTTTCTTAAGCCAGAGAAGAAGCATTTGCATCAAAAATGGCTAATTCAATACAAATCATAATTGTTTCTCTTTCCTAGGCACTATTGTCATTTAGTAGCATAAATCAAAGTTATAGTCTGCAGAGTAAATGAGCGTATAACTGGTATATGGTCTTGCATTTTCAAAAGATTGGATATAAATCTCATTTTAGGACATTTTTGTAGGATATGCCAATCACTGGTGCCTGCCAATTACTGAGGATGTTACCCTAATTGTGTTAACAGAAGGATATGCTGGATATAATAAAAAATAAGAATATTAATTAAATTAAAAAAATAAATTATTTGTGAATAAAATATAAAACAGAAAATATTAAATCAACTTGTCAGCAACAACGTTCAAATGTACACAAATGCTACAATCGAATAATAATAATAAAAAAAGCAGTGAAGAAGAATTTTTTCAACATTTTTGAATGATTATCTTAAGATGAAAACGGAATAAGCCTAATGATTTTTCTTCGCTTTTCCACAGCGGTAAAAAATATTTTAACAGATTTGATACAAGATAATTTAAAATGAACAGTATTATAAACAGTAAGAAAAATAAAAGAACATTATCACATCGACAGTATTGTCAGTCGAATACAGCATAGTTTGTCTCAAGCATAAAAAAACCCACCATACTTTTCCTCTTTATTATTTATTAAAAATTATACCTATATATATATATATATATATATATATATATATATATATATATATATATATATACTTACATAGTTTGATAATTACATTATAATAGTGAAACTGAAAATGAAGGTTTAAAAAATGCTGCAAAAACTCAATGACTCCTTATATTAATTCTACTAATATTGAAAAGACTGATAACATTAATACTATTATCAATATATATATATTTTTTTTTACATTTTGATAAATATCTCGATTCAATTTTTATTTGATGAGCTTTCACCAGCTTATAAAATATATTTAATTTTGATGTAGTAAAATTACATTATAATAACTTTTAAACTAATTTATGTATTTTTTTAAATCATCCAATAATGATTAAGCACATAAATGAATAAAAGAACATCAGAAATGAAGAATTTAAATCAAAATTTCCTTTTTAATGTTCCGTGATTGTTTGTGTGATATCTATCTTATTGGATTGTAATCAAAATTAAATAAATATTTCTTAAAGTTTAAAGCAACTAAGTGTATTAAGTATTTTTTAAATATAATACATCAAAAACATATCGTAGAATATTATAGCATCATTTGTTTTTATATAGTAAATATGTCAGAAAGTTGCCTGTGCATCTATTGCAGTTATACGCATTGCTTATATATATTACAGTTTTATTATTATTATTTAATGCATGTTCCGGTAAGTATTGGATTAAAAAATCATCAGTAATTGAAGAAAATGCGTTTTATTATGTAGCCGATATCATAAAACTGGGGAAAACTTAATCAGTTTCGCTTTGTCATTAAGTATGTAAAAGTTTGGATTTTTTATTACCCGTTAGATTCTTCTGAAGTAATATTCAAAATATTTTTAAATAATAATAATGAAAAATTGCAGCATGTGAAGAGTTTTTTATTAATGTATAAAGCATCAACATTCAAGAACTCTTTTTTTTTTATTAGAAACTTTGATACTCTTGACTTTTAAATAGTAGTTGATAACTTTATGCATCTAAAATTATTGTCAGGTATTTTTATTCAACACTAAATAAAATTTATTGCTGTACATATGCCAGTAAAATTAGTTTCAGATAAATAGTTAAAACTTTTGGACGAAATGTACGTTTTGGAAGGTAGATATGAGATCATAAAGTCTTTTAAAACACATTAGAAATAAAATTAATGCATTAAAATTTTACCTTAATTCAGTGAATGTAAATATTTAGTATAGCTTAACCAACAAAATAAATGTCACTCACAAGAAAAGTTTAAATCGATAAATTTCAACATTATGTGTTCTATTTCTGCTCGAAATAAATTGAGAACATTTTCCGAAATTGGCAGGCATCAAATCAGTTCAATATGTACGATTTCAATTTGAGATTCTTGAATTCTCTTTTAAATTTATTTCGAGTAAAATTTCCAGTTTAAAAATATTTTGAGTGTAAAGTATTTTTAGAATACTTGCAGTCAGCTAAAATACAGGTAAAGTTAAAGAAGCTTTCTTAAAACTTTATAATAAGATTTTCAAGATCTCTGTTATAAAATTTTATAACTTTATCAAATCTCTTTTACTTTTTTTACGTTAATTAATATTTAATAATTTCTCCTGACAGTGTTTCAAATTTTCTGTTAAAGCGTTTTAATTGAAAAAGGATATAACATAATGTTTTGTTTTTTTCAACATTGTAAATAAAATTATTTGGTAATTTAAAAAAGTATTGTGTTGCAGGGGTTGTTCACAATACATTTTTATGAAATTTAAAACCATGAATAGAGAAATATTGCTTTATTCTTGAATTTTAAAGTATAGTCAAGTTTCTACAAATTATAGTCATATATGCGGCTTCTTCAAAATTCTCTCAATGTGGAACTTAACTGTTTTCAATTTGCATAAAATAATTAGGAAAATTTTTAAATTGTTACTTTTCATAAATTTATTTTTAAGTAAGGGCAATTTAAGTTCAAAGATAGAGAAATCCTGGAATATTGTAACACTATATATGTCTCGAAATTTAAAAACAATTTATATTTTATTTATCCGTCTTCGAAACAATCATACAGCAGCTGATATATCTAGCATCTGCTCCATTGCAGGATTCGTATGGGTTTGGGAACTTCATTACCAGGAAATACTTCGGTGCCTGTATTTTCATATAGAAAACTCTAATTAAATAAAACAAAACTTTGCTTGTTTAAGGTAGATTAATTTTTCTATTAAAAATACCTATATTTCACCACAAAAGAAGGTAATTGTACGGACACTGTATTATACACAGTGAAACTTCTGTTAAAGGCCACCCCTATTCAAGGGCCGCCTCTATTAAGGGCCAATATTTTTAGGAACGAAAAATTTTCCCATACACATAATGTTAAATTTACTCCCATTAGGGGCCACATCTACCCCTCATAAAGGCCATTTTTTCAGATGTGCCTTATATTCTAAACAGGTGTATTGAATTCTTGAACCAAAAGATAAGAGTTCAGCAAACAATTGCTTTTGGAACAAAGAATGCAAAGGGAGATGGGAGGGTTTAGTAACACAATGAAGTGAGATTACCAGGTGTCCTCACACTTTGTTTGACCTTTCAACTTGAGGGGTTGGCTTAGTAGGGAAACCTGACCCTTTGTTCCGGACTCACAAATAATAACAGGTTATATTTTTACCATAGAAAAACTTATTGCACATTTACTAAACCTGTGAATGTGTGAATGTATATTGAAGCAAAATTTTTACCATAGAAATTTTATGCTCAGTATTATTTACAATTTGAAACTATGGCACCTAAATCAAGCCAAAGAGTACATTTGAATTTGAATGACAAAATCAAAGTTCTTAATTGTCATTATCAAGGAACATCTGCAAGAAAATTGGCTTTACAGTTTAATTGCAGCAAGAATCAAATAAACATTATTGTTAAAAACAAAGAGAATTTACTGAAAGAATATGCAGATTTTAAAAATCGCGGTATAAAAAGAAAGAGGAATGAAAATTTGGTGACATAAATGACGCCGTAATTCAGTGGTTCAGATGTGCTAGGATTAAAAACATCTCATTAAGTGGTACTTTGGGGAAAGAAAAAGCCATTTAGATTGCAGAATCACTTGGCGTAGAAGCTTTTTGTGCAAGTACGGATGGTTGAATAAATTTTGTAATAAAAACTGTATTTTCTTTTAAAACTTTATGAGGTGAATCAGTTGATGTTGATGAAGAATTGTGTGAAGATTGAAAATCACGTCTTTCAATCATTTTGGCAGGCTATGAAGATCGTGATGTATATAACTTAGATGAGACAGGACTTTTTTTCCGTGCCTTACCTACTAAAAGTTTAGTTGAGAAATCAAAAGAGGCAAAAGGAGGGAAACAAGCTAAACAGAGACTCACTGTGTGTTTTTGTGTAAATGCTGCTGGAGAAAAGGAAAAGCTTATAGTCATTTGGAACTCCAAGAAACCTTATTGTTTTAAAGGTAAAGATTTATCACAAATGGGGTAAAGCATCATCATAACTTTGACAATATCTCACAGCTTTGACAATAAAATTACAAGTCAAGGCAGAAAAGTCATGGTTTTTTTGGATAACATGACACTCTGACGAAAACTTGAAGAGTGTAAAACTTCAATTCTTGCCTCCAAGAAAATGCAACCTCTAGACCAAGGAGTTGTTCGCTGTTTTAAATTGGAATATCGACGTTTTATTTTGTGAAGACTCCTTTCTCTTATAGATTCATATAACAATTCATCTGAAATCATTAAATTTATTACAGTATTAGATGCCATTCGATGGATTAGATTTGCCTGGGAAAATGTGAGAATACAGACTATTGTAAATTTCTTTAAAAAATGTGAATTAAGCAACACAGCTTTAGAAGCCATTATTGATGCTGTTGATTTAGAAAATGATGAGGTTCAACTTTCGAAATCTGCTGATATTGAATATGATCCAGATTTAGATAAATATGAAAATATGGTGGAATTCTATGATGATTTATCAGAAGATGATTTATGGGAGAAAAGAATTATAGATGACATAGATACAGGTATAACATAAAAATTTATTGTTTTAAAATTTAAAAAAAGTGTGTTACTATTTTCTTTCAAAAAATTTTTAAATTATATTTCAGGAGTTTAATCTGATTCAGATAATGATAATGAGGCTGATAAGTCTGCAGCTGCGAATATATCCTGTCAGGAAGCCCTAACAGAAATAAATAAATTAATATCTCATTCTAAGGCATTAATAAATGATGCAAATTTAAGTAAGTTATTTCATAAAGTAAAATAATCATTAGAAACCAAAATTGTCTCCGAAAAAATTATGAAAAGTAAACAAACTTCAATAAAAAAATTTCAATCATGTATAGAGTTTGAAAATGTTAATAAACAGTTTTTTCACCTGTATAGGTTTTTATTTCCTTATTTTAGTTGGGGTTTTTTTCACACCTATTCAAGGACCACCCCTCATAAGGGCCAATTTTCAATGGATTGGCAGGTGGCTTTTATAGGGAGGTTTCACTGTATTCACTAACGATATTTAAAACATATGTTTTATTGAAATGATTACAACAATTACTCTTCTACAATTTGTATATCTAAAACTTGTTGATTTTATCGAAATAGATTCTCGTTAGTTTTAATATTCTATAAAACATTTATACAAATAATTTGAAATTTTAATAAAATTAAACCTAGTATTTTTTGCTTAGTTTTTTACCTTTTTTAAAAAATACAAAACAATACTAGCTTTTGAAAGTGTATATAGTTTTTTCCAATTTAGAACGTTTTTTATTCAAAACATCTATCAGAATTTTCTAATAGAAATCTTAGTTTTCTTTATTTTTGCTTAATTTTTCTCGAAATTAAGAAAAATTATTATTTAGAAATTATGTTAGTTATTTTGAGTTTAAAAGCAATTTACACAGGAAACATTGTACATCACCATCAAAATGCGCCTTGATACGCCTCAAAAGAAAAAATCTCGTAGATTAAATTGCTTAAAAGCGTGAAAGCCAGTGTGTTGATCCAACCCTTCTTCATGCATGAAATATTATGTTTAGAAACTCACGTAATAAGAAACCCTATTAGAGCTAAAAGCTACTACAACTTACCAATTTAGTGATACAACAAATCACATTATTATGCAAAATGTATTATTTTATAATTGTTATAATCCGGGCAAAAGTTTTGGTTCACCCTGAATATCACTGACCTCAGAACGTTTAAATTAACATCGAAGCCTTGTGTAAATTGTGCAAATTTACTACTATGTATTTTATTCTAGTTTATAATTTACATTATATTACAATAAATAAAATCTATATTCAATTACATGCAATTGATTTATATACAAAATTTTATAAAAATAAGAAATTTTTCGTTTATCTATTTTTAAAATAACAATTATTCGGATAATAAACTGGTTTCAGACTTCTTAAATTCTTTATTTGTTTTTATAGGAAATAGGATGTTATTATTTTTTTTTCACAATAAAGTTAGACATTTGTTTCACTTAAAACTGATGAATGCCAAATCGAGGACAGCGGGATATTCTTTCGGGAAATCCTTTTTTCATGAAAATAGAAATAGAAGACCAAGTTGTTTAGAAATATTTATTGATTGAGTAACAATGAAATAAACTATTTTGCGCTTTTATAGTTCATATCATAAAAAAAAGTTAATTTTTTCTCAAAATTAAATCCGTAAATACAAAGTGTATAGTTATGAATTTGATAGACTCTGTACACATCACGTAGCAAAAAATGACGAAAGAATCAACTGTCGAATTTTAGTGTATAAATGAATTTGTAACGGTATATTCGTGCTGGGTGTCATTTGTCACGTTATATGCAGACATACTCATTAATTTAGATTAAAACAACACAGTTTATTAAAATGATAAGGGCTGAAGGAAATTGGAGCCAGTCTATAATTTCACACACTGAGAACACTATGAACAGCTAAAATCATACTCACAAGCGTCGGTCTAGCTCAGCCGGGGCACCGTCTAACACTTGACACTCTTTCCTGGCTGCTCTACTAAACAAATCTTAATTTCACAGCCCGTGGCTGTGGATATTTCTTTATTTGCTCAAATAATCAAAACGGAACGATTCTAAACTTTCTTACCAAGGCAGAATCTTTAATCCACTATCTGAACTCCTTTTCGCTTTACTGGAGGCCGTAGCTATTTTCTAATCGTCAGCACCTTACTAAACAATCATCAACTTCGTTGTCTAATGGCGGAATACACACAGAGGCTGCTGGCTGCTGGCTACTGCCAGGAACACACAGACGCTGGCTGCTGACAGACGCTGGCTAAGGCCAGAACACACCCACACCACAAACTCACACCCAAGCTTTTATACGCGACAAACTGAGATACTTCTCATTAACATAATACTAATAACCGCGAGCTAACTGCGGAATTCGAAAGAGCACACACACTCTAGAAAGTTAAAGTAAAAGAGAGGATAGATGTCACTTTTACGCCTACAAAATGTTAAATTATTGACGTCACGATCTCAGAAACACTAGAGTGCCTTTATGACTAAAGGTCACTCCCTCACAACCCCCCCTCGAACTCCGCAGAGAAAAAGGGCTGGGCTAAATGCATGCCCAGAACTTTTTCTTGTTATAAATTTAGAGCCGTAATAAAACACAGTGATGGGTGAAATTTAACGCCGAAACATAACTTTTAAAATATTAACTTTAACCCATCACAACCAAAAAAAAAACTCAGTTTGCCTCAAATAATCACATATTCAATCTAATCATTCTTCTATCTTACAAATAGCCTCCGTAAAACTTCCAAAAATTCGTAAAACTTTCAAAACTAATTACTTCTTCTCTCAAAACAACCCACTCCACTGGGAGTGCTAAAATTTCTCAAAACACTAACCTTCCGAAATTTTCCTCAACATTGCAATGCAACTATAACTTTACCCAAAAATTTCTCCATAACTTTTAATATACTAGAATTCGCACCAAGTCCAAAAAACCCAATGCGCAAAAACTTTCCTCATCCAAATTCCGACTTCATCTAAAATTACATTTACTTCATACTAAACTAACTCTGCTACTACGTAATACCTACATCCCCATTAGCCAATGAACTAACTCCCAAAATTCTTCAGACTTAACTCCACTTGAACAATAATTGGGGCACATACGTACAGCGGCATATCGCTGTGCCTATGCAACAATCAAAAAAAATATCAAAAATTTACAAAATGACGTCATCAATCTCTTCATCTGTATTAACTCAAAGAAAAATAGCAGAATCAATACATAACAAAAAGTATACTTCCCTGCAAGAAAATCACATTAACATTCAATTTTAATACAATACAATTTCAAATTCAAATGCAGCTTAAAACTTCGCAACTTGCGGAAACCATTCCCAACTAAAGTACAAAACGCAACTCATAAAACACGAACGATAAGAAGAAAGTTAATCCATTAAATGTTAGTATAAGAGATAGAAACGCGTGTCAAGGACTTCTTGACCGCAAACCACGTGCGCGCCTGAACCGCGGCGCGTGTACAAAATAACTCAAACTACTATCTGTACTTTCTGAAAATTTAAACATACATTAACATACATTTTATAACACATGAACAATAACAATATAGTAACATTTTTAACAAATAACATAACAATTTAACAATAGATCCAGAATTTTTAAAAGCAGTTAAGACCAAAATTTTCAACATACATAAAACTAACAATTTTGCAAACAAATTTTGAACACAATTAAGCACTAAACGTGAGTCCGTCAAAAAATTCCAAAAATGGCCAAAAGTACAAAACAGTCTCTCTGCTTTCTATTCCTTCACATTGCTACCACATATATGCACTCTAATAGAAATTTAATAAAGAACAGTATCACCCAATCATAGAGATGATTCACTGCTAGCAGGCTTCATACTGCAAGATGGCTTTCTCCTCCTGTTCCAAAAGGCTTGTACGAAGGATCTCTCGTCATCAGAACTGTACGGTGACGCCACAGTTGACTGTCGTGCCTGCAGCCTGGTTCTGAATGGATGCCGTGGGATACTCGTAGGTTCCACTCGACGACTCTGCTCTGGCCGGTTCGCTGGGTTCACCCCATGGCGAGGTTCACACTGTTGTTGCCGGTAATCTGAGAGTTGTCTCCTCTTTCTAGACGCACCCGAAGTTACCGAAGATCCTAGGCCACGTTTCTTTCCGGACCTATGTAGTTTCTTGTTAGGCAAAGATTCGGCATTTAAAGTTCGCTTAACAGTTTTACGAGTGTCCAAACGAAATCTTTTCTGGGGATTAATCACTGAAGATGGTGAACTATTAGTTAATTTATGCTTGTGAGGTTGTTGTCTAATAGATGGAGGAACTGGACAATTTATAATTTTTTGTCTTTTATGACACACAGAGTCCGATGTATTTGACACAGTTCTCTTATTTTTATTATACTTTGCTCTCGGATTGCTAGGCTTTCGACTTTCAATAACAGTTTTTGGAGCTGTTTGACCAAATTTTCTTCTTGAATATTGATGAAAAGAATTAGACGAAGAAGTGCTGGACTCGGGACACTCATTGGATCGGGAATTTCGCGAAACACCACTCGACATATGAGAACCTTCACTACCATTTTCTCTAAACTTATACACTCTAACCTGATCCAGATTAACAGTCATTCTTTCACCATTGACATCAACAACCAAATTATTATTTCGAACTTCCAAAACCTCGAACGGACCTACAAACTTCGGACCAAACTTAGCTACTCTCTTTTGACGACTTGAACTTAACCAATGCTTTTCTACTAACACAAAATCTCCAACTTTCACTTCTAACTCCCTTCTACGCATATTATAATACTGAGCTTGCTTTTCTTGCGCTTTTCCCATTTGAACCTGAGCTTCCTTAACCAACCTCTCAATATCCTGACACATGTACTGACTTTCTGCATCTGACACCATAACTAACCTTTGGAATGGAGTAATAACTTTTCTACCCAAAAACAATTCAGCAGGCGTTTTCCCCGTTGACTCGTGAACTGCCGTACGAAGTGCGTACGCAAAATGCTGAAGAAACTGGTCCCAATTTGCATGATGAGAACCAACATAAGAAGAAATCATTTGAATTAATGTACGATTTACACGTTCAGCCATATTAGACTGAGTAAGTTCCCTACCGTCCCCAGTCTCCAACTTTTCACACAAAGACTTAAAAATATTAGATATAAAATCATAACGAAATGGTTTACTAGCAACTAGTGCGTCAAAACCAATATGAATTTCATTCCTTAAACTCGGTTTATCTGAAAAGACTTTACCACAATCAACTAAAGACTTATTAACCTCCACTTTCTTAACCACACTTAAACCCGACTCCTCCAAATTAACTGACACTGAAACAGGCTCTTTCTTACTCACATTCTCATCATTATTCACGATTAACGACTTTTTAAAGAAATCCAAACTAATTCCTCTATCCTTCATATAATCCACACCAACTATACAATGCACTGTTAATCCATCTAACACCCAAAACTCCCAACATGTCTTAACCGAACGAATTTCAACTTCCAATTCTACTGAACCTTTATTATCGCAAGCTACTCCCTGTGCTGACTGAACCACCAGACTTGACCTTTTCAACTTCTTATACGAAAAATATTTCCGATAACAATCAAAAGAAATGAACGACTTATCTGCCCCTGTATCGAAGACACTTTTAACGACAATACCATCTAACACAATTAACACTTCAGGTAACTCAACCGGATTAATAGTAATTTTATTTAAACTCACAGAAGGCTTTTTCGATTTGACCTGTGACTGCATACCTTCCGAAATACAGTCACTTACCAGTTTAACTGACCCGACCTCCTCACACCTCTCCTTTGCACTGATCTACCTTCAAAATTCTCATCCGAAGTTAATCTCCTTACTTGCGAAGAAACATTCCTGTCCCGTACTCCCCCACTACGATCATAACCACTATTCTGTGTATTTCCATGCATATTTCTCTCACCACTTCTAAAATTATTAGCACCACCACCATTCCTATTACCATTACTCGTATTCGACATATTACGACCAAATCCATCACTTCTATTACGCAAATTATCCGGAAATCGCTGTCCCCCTCTCACAAAATTACGTTCTCCCTCATTTCTCAAATTACTATCCGTGACAGGTCTCTGCCGAGGGTTACGCAAATCCCGTTGATCCGAGCTATGCCGAGACTCATACTTCGATAATATCTGGTGCATTTCTGCAAAATTCTTCGGTGCTCTAACTTCAATAAAGTCCTGTATATTTGGATTAAAAAGAGGAAAGACAATGTCCAACAATTCCTCAAATGTAATATCTAAATCTAATTTATTTTTTAGTTCCAGCTTACGAAGATAAAATTTTGACGCCGACTCATAAATATTCTGCTTATTACAATAGAACTCTTTTCTCAAAATACTTTTATCTTTAACGGGAGGAAATGCCTTCTTTAACTCAATTACAGTTTGTTCAAATCTTTTCGCTTCCTCAGTAATCAAAAACTTTCCTATATTTTCTAACCACAAAAGTGCTTCGCCCTTTAACGAGCATTTAAGCACTACGTACCTGTTTTTCTCAGGTATATTATTGAACAAAATATAATCATCTAATTTCACTAAAAATTCACTAATATCACCCTCACCGGTGAAATACACCCGTGGCACAATCTCCAAATGTCCGACATTTCGTTGGGCGCCATTTGTGGCGGTATACTCATGCTGGGTGTCATTTGTCACGTTATATGCAGACATACTCATTAATTTAGATTAAAACAACACAGTTTATTAAAATGATAAGGGCTAAAGGAAAGTGGAGCCAGTCTATAATTTCACACACTGAGAACACTATGAACAGCTAAAATCATACTCACAAGCGTCGGTCTAGCTCAGCCGGGGCACCGTCTAACACTTGACACTCTTTCCTGGCTGCTCTACTAAACAAATCTTAATTTCACAGCCCGTGGCTGTGGATATTTCTTTATTTGCTCAAATAATCAAAACGGAACGATTCTAAACTTTCTTACCAAGGCAGAATCTTTAATCCACTATCTGAACTCCTTTTCGCTTTACTGGAGGCCGTAGCTATTTTCTAATCGTCAGCACCTTACTAAACAATCATCAACTTCGTTGTCTAATGGCGGAATACACACAGAGGCTGCTGGCTGCTGGCTACTGCCAGGAACACACAGACGCTGGCTGCTGACAGACGCTGGCTAAGGCCAGAACACACCCACACCACAAACTCACACCCAAGCTTTTATACGCGACAAACTGAGATACTTCTCATTAACATAATACTAATAACCGCGAGCTAACTGCGGAATTCGAAAGAGCACACACACTCTAGAAAGTTAAAGTAAAAGAGAGGATAGATGTCACTTTTACGCCTACAAAATGTTAAATTATTGACGTCACGATCTCAGAAACACTAGAATGCCTTTATGACTAAAGGTCACTCCCTCACAAATTTAGGCACTCCAAGTAATTTTTATAGAGTGTAATAAAGATTTGATAATTATAAAGTGCAAAAAATACACTTTACTATATTCATTTTCATTTAAATGACTGAGAGTTGCAATCAAGAGTTTTGTCTTTTTCTCACTTTGTGTTTTCTTTTAACATGTCATTATGTTCTAAGTGACAAAAATTAAACAAATACATTCAATTCATTCGTTATTTTTGGTTAAACCTTAAGGAAATTTAACACACATTATAGATGAGGTTAAGAGAAAATTTCGATAGATATTACTGAACTATTTTTTTTAAGATTCTGTAATTTTCATTAAATTATCAAATTAGAAGGACATTAAATAATGATAGATGTTTAGCATAATGATAATATATTTTTAATGCACATGCGTTTGTCATTAATCTTCCAATTCATTAATGGTCAAAGGTTTAATTACAAATCAATTTTTAAAATAAGTATCTACCGAATTTTAACTCTGCGCCACATATTTTTTAACAAATTATTTACTAATGATATTATTTCTGTTTGTATTTTTTTTTTTTTTTTCACAAAATTACTTTTTATTTTTCAAAAAGAAAAAATATATAAAAAATAAGTAAAACAAACTCTAAATAAATACATTGTGATTTGTGCTTTAATACAAATATAAATAAAATATTAATTCGAAAGAAAAAAAATCACATACACAAAAAATCACAATGAGAATAGCCATTTTAGAACCATATTATTTTTGTTATACTTTTATGAAAAAAAAAAATAAATAATGCTTTTCTAGCCCTCATAAAATAAATATCTTTCAGAATCTAGTTTTTTACTTATAAAGAAAATAATCCGATAACGTACACTGTGATGTAATACAGGGAGATTAAATAAGTATTTTTCTTTTATTTGTATCTTTTATGTTATTTTAAAGTTAAACTTTTATACGCAGCTTACCCGGAAATTACGAAAAACAGGAACTTTAGATTTAACTTAAGATCTCATTAAAACTTCACCAGAAAACATTGATTTTGATTTTTTTGCGCCTTAATTGTATATTCAGTTATGCTGAAGTGAATGCAATTTAAAGTATTTTAAAGATTAGTAGTAATTTTAAACGTGTATGTTACACAAATTATAAATAAATGTAATTAGAAAAATGTGAAAATTATTAAATATTGCTACATTTTTAAATGACCCTTACCTCCTCCTTCCTCATTTCGATGTATTGTGTATAAAAAGAGCGTTACTTTGCAAATAATTTAAAAAAAAAAAACATATTTATCTCTAATTTATTTTAAACGTAATTACGAATTTTGTAATTTTTATTAGTTAAAAACAAATAAATGCATTAAACTAGATTATACATTTATGAATTTTGTATCGAACAGAGTTTTTTTGACGTAAAATAATATAATACCAGAAATAATATATAGTTAAATGATATACTACGAGAGAAATCTATAGTGTACGTGAGTCTAACTTACAAAGTATTTACTACAGCTCTATCTTGCTTTTCCAATGGTTCAATATTTTGAGAGACATATCACATTTACACAGGGCGTAAAGTTGGGTTCAACTAGGAAACCCTTGAAAAGCTGCTAACCTGTTCACACCTTTTATGTGACTCATTTTATTAAACTAAGCCAGGCTGAAATAAAAGAAATATCTTGTAATATTTTTGCATGCATTAACAGAAGTATCATCATCCGCATTCATTACGTGAATAATTACTATTCCATGATTTAAATTACTTGTTATTTTTTAAATTAATTTTCATATATTTAAACATCAGCTCCATAATATGTATCCTTGCTCAGGTTCTTAAATAGGGTGTATTATTTTCAGCAGTTAGCTTTAATTTAACCTTTTTTCTGTGCATTGCACTTCTTACGAAGAGCAGAACTACCTTTGTGATATATATATATATACATATGTTTTAATGTCAAATTTGTATCTAAACATCTATAAGTAGGGTATTATATCAACAGCATGTTTATGCATTAATTAACGATAATCTGTAACTATCAACACTTTAGCATTTGTTTACTTTTATTTAAAGAAGAAGGGCGTCGTTTTGGTAAAGTAAAACAACCGATTATATACTGCTGTTGTATTTTTACAAAACAATCTGCACTTCTTAACTAAGGTAAAGTTATATTTTGACAATATCAATTTCATGAACACCCTAACAAGTGAAAGAATATAATTTAAAATAAGATATATAGTTTAGTATACTTGTTAGATATACTAATACCTATCTTTTAAAATATTTGCTTGTTAGACTAAAGTTATGGCGAAAAAGCTGGAATAAAGTTCAAATTTTCCATTGCCTTGCACAGAAAGCTCAATGTTATAAAGATGAACAAACTATTTATTAATATTTTAAAGCGTTGTACATTGTTTTTAGACTTTCCTTCATTTTCTTAAAGATAAAAAAAATATTCAAAAAAGGGGGTGGGCAGATCAAAATAAAAAAAGGTTTCCAGATAAAAACGATAACTTTTTTTATGAGCTGGTTCACATTTATGGATTTGCTAACTATTTTTAATTTAAAAAGAATAAGGTAATTTACTTTTGATGCAATAATTCAATGAAAGACGGAATTTTTAAACGTACAACTAGTATTTACTCAATATAAAGATAATGAAACTATCAAATTATTCTAAATATAGTGACATGAAAAATCATGAGCAGCGGATTTAAATATAACTATATTAAATGTATATATATATATATTGTATATATATATAAAGCTTAAAATCCTTTCCAATAAGCTTACTTCTATAAGGTCTGTTCAGTAAATAATTAGACTGTACATAAAATTCGTTTATTTGAAAATAACTTTAAACATAATAATATACTTCTAAATAGGGTCCTCCTGCATTAATACACCATTACTAACTACTCTGCCAGCCATTTATGTTCCCCTGAAAGTCTTAAACAGGTATGCTGTTTTGAACGATCGTTACGTTTTTCTGCAAGTTCTAAAGATAAAAACGATAGTCTTTTAAGGTGGATTTTAACAGGATGAATTGAACGAATCCTGGTGCTAACAGATCGGAGTTATGCGATGTTTGGGGCAGTGATGTGATGCTCTGTTTTTTCCATTAACCTATTAATGCCCAAGTCATTTTCTTCATTAAAAATGAAATTTTGGGTTTCCCACCACTTTTAAAATATGAATAACTTTTATCTTAATTTACTGAGTAATTTGTCTCGTGAAAAATTATGCTTATTTATCTTTCTATTTACTGGTGTGAAAAGTGCTTTATTGCATTTTTTATAAGCGTCCCTAAAAAGGGACGCTAGGCACTAATGGGTTAACTCAACCAATTTAAAGAAAGTGTTGGAAAAAGGCTCCCAAAAATGTTTTACATCAGGAGATTTTCATAAAATACTGTAAAGTAATAGTTTTGTAAAGATGTCCTGAAGATATCGATTTGTAAATCCAAACGTTTTGGTCTCAAATTATAGGTAGCAGAAATAGTGTGAGTTTGGCAGCTTAATGGAAGTAAATTGTCAAAGCTCCACCATGGCAGAATGGATCAAAATTTCGAAAAGGTGTAGCAAAGTTACTCTCCGTTGTCCCAAAGTAATCTGTATTGACTGTACCTAAAATATATGAAATTAACATATAGTTTAACAATTACAGAAAAATACATATTTAAAAAATAAAAAAGACTAAAATTATGACTTATTTATTTGAATCCTGGAGAGAAACAACAAAAGAGAACACACGTTTTACATTCAGCTCATATAAACTCAAAAAAACTCTTCATATAAGTAAATTAATATTTATCTGATTCAGATAACAGATAAAGTCACTTACAAAAATTTATTTCATGCAATTTTTATATTGTAATACATACATATACATAATATTAAAATTCAGGGCGTCCCAAAAATAGACCGCTAGGCATAAATGAGTCAGATAAGTACATTATGATCACATATTTCATAAGCTGATTCCCTGAAACTAAGCAGTAATCACTATTCAATTCCTTACTGCTTTCATTTTAATACTAAAAGTTTCATTCAAGGTGAGATTATGTGATTTTATGATACCGCTTGTTAGCCTGAATTTAATTCAGCTATGAACATTCAATCCTTCAAATTTCAAATTGTGAATGTGCGATAGAATTAATTTCAAATATTAAATAAGCTAAAAATTGAATATATGTTGCACACAGAAGCTTAGGTTATCGTCATAATAAAGCTTTTAAACTCATTCAAAGTTAAACATGTAATGTATGTTTCCCTGTCGCATGGATTTAAAAATTATAAGCTTTGATTTCGTATTTTACGAGCAAAACTTACTGAAATATTTATAAAAGTCGTTAGTTTTTGTTTTTATTAAATGCAAATCCGTGTATAAGTGCACGTATAGCAATTGTATTATTAATACAAATATTAAAGCATTTATAATATATGTATAATATATATATATATGCTTATAAAAGATGTATAAAAAAGCATGTTTGTTATATTAGAAAAATAATAATGCATATCGGTATATATATATATATATATATATACCGGGTGTCCCAAAAATGACTGATGGATTTTAAAATTCAATAACTTACAAATGGTGACAGCTATTTAAAAAAAAAATGCAGGAGGGTTATATATAATGTCAGGAGTTTTTTTTATTTTTTGCCGTAATTTTTTATTTTAGTTCGCATCTCAAACAATAGGTGGTTCTGACGGCGATTGAAGGCCAGGTCGACACTTCACTCAGCACTGATCACCTGGCCTTCAATCGCCATCAGCGTCACCTATTGTTTGAGATGCGAACTAAAATAAAAAATTACGGTAAAAAAAACCCTGACATTATGCATAACCCTCCTGCAAAAATTTTTTAAATAGCTGTCACCGTTTGGAAATTCATTAGTCATTTTTGGGACACTCAGTATATATATATATATATATATATATATATATATATATATATATATATATATATATATATATATATATATATATATATATATATATGTGTGTGTGTGTGTGTAATGTTATATAAAGGCAATTATAATGTAAAAAAAGTTTTAAAAAGTACCGAATAACAATTTATTATGCAACTTAAAAGTTATATTTTTAATCTTGAAACTTAAAAAAAAAAGTAATTTTTTTTCTGCGTAGCATAATTTTTTTGTTTTCTGTGCAAAAAAGAAGCCATCACCATCCATCATACAAGATTAAGAAAATTTACTTAGAGCAAAATTCATGTTTCATTTAACGTGGATCTCACAATTCATTTTTCGAGATGTAAAAAAAATGCGAATGCTTTCTTCTTTTAAAAACACACAGAAGAGAAATAAATTGTTTTAAGTTATGTAAGACATGTGAAAAATTTGTGGATAATTTTTTTTATGTTAAAAAATTGCAAAGAAAAAATTATTTTATTGTAAGCGCTTCAAACAAGGTTTAGAAAAGAGTGCATCGGTATAAAAAAAAATATATATTTTAAAATAAGCGATTTTATAAATTTAAATGATCATTCTTCACTTATATTTATCTTTTTATATTCATTAGAACAAGTTTAAGATGAAATGGTTTTCCTTAAAAAAATAAATGGAAAATGCATTTTATTAGCATTTTGACATATTTAAACAAAGCAATGATGCAAATAATGAAATAAAATAATAATAGCAGCGTAAAAGCTATTCAGAGTAGGAACATCAGACAAATGGGATGGAACTGTTGCTCCCTTTTTAAAGATTATCCGTTACTAGAAAAAATATAGAAATCTGAAAATAAAGGTACATGGTTAACTACAGGAACGACAGTAAGAGCCTGATGTCTGATTTAATACCGTCAATGGATAAACCCTTCGTATTCCTTCAAAGCTTTATCAGTCGTTTCCGCTCGAAATTTTCTAACCACCGCGATCTAATATATCTGTTATATACTCATAGTAAACCTGACATTTCCTGATATATCTTGATATAGCTGCTCATGACGATGTACACTACATATTCGTGAAACACTTTAGCAACACTAACTAAACATACCAATCGTTTAACTGTAATCGTTTTTGATTGTCTTGTGAATATGCTGTTCCAGGAAAACTGTCTCTTATTTCTTTTTTTAAAATTGTTAATTTTAAAGTAAATAAAAAGCAAATAAAGCAAATAAAAGGATCTATGTAGAAAGTGTCTTGAAAGTACTTTAAGTATGTTGTTTTGCAGTGTTCTAAATTATGTCGTGTTTATAACACGTTGCTACTTCGGCGGCAAAGTGTTCTGCTGCACAACACTATTATAGTGAAAAAAATTTGATCAACACTATTTAGAACACTATTTCAACAAAATTAACAAACCATTTTTAGAACAAATTTCTAATTACAACGACTTTTGTACCATATTTTAAACACATTTTTAGATAGCAATATATTAGGAACACATTTCTATTTAGCAATACATTTGCAACATATTAAGAATACATTTCTAGATAGCAACACTTTGCAACATATTAAAAATATAATTACAACACAAAAATAATTTTGCATGTGAAGTTCTCTAATTCACAACACATTAATGTGTTGTAAATTTTGCCGCAAAAAGTATTCTGAAATTTGTTTATTTTTGTGTGTTAAGAATTCGCATTGTAAGTTTCACTGTAGTAGAAACTCACTTAAAAATTTGAAACCTTTGCTGCATCGTCACTCCACCGCTATTATAGAAAGCGATTTCTTCATGGTATGGTAGCACATTCTCACTGGTCAAAGAAGAGATATTGAATAAAAGTGGTGGATTGACAATGAAGAATAAGTTTCAAATTTTTAACAGTGCATTATTTAAATTAAAATAATTGTGCAGATAGAATTTAATTTAAAAAAATTAATTTCTATGATTAATATTCCTAAACATTATAAAAATTTCGTATCAAATTGCTGTCGTTAGTCCATTATTAGAGAGTCCATTAAAATTTAGACCCATAAAAATTTTGTTTGCAATGATAATGTTCCTTTTATTATTCCGAAGTTGTTACAGTTACTGAATAAATTCCTCGTGAAAACATAATCTTTTTTTTTTTTTTTTTTTTTTTTTTTTTTTTTTTTTTTTTTTTTTACAATAAAGCGCGTAGTTTCTGTATTATTCATGCTATTTATTTTAACTTTCAAATAATTTGCATTTTTATTATCATTATGGTTCTTAACTGATTAGGACCGAACCAAGTCAATATTCTTTTTTTTAATTTCCGCGCATCTCTCAAATAATATAAATTGGTTATTCATACGTAACTTCACTTCTTTCAGGCATTAAGATTAACTTTATGGGGCCAGATTTTAAACGGAAAGTCTCCAGCTTTTAGAAACGCAAATGGTTATACATTGTGCCACTATTAAGATATGAGCACAATTTTGTTTTATCGGCATATATTTTAAGTAATGTAAAGCTAAAATGTATTTTCTCAACTTATTTTTTTCCAATGTTCAATCATGAATGGATTCTCCTTTATCTCGAAACAACATACAGCAATTTATGAATAGGAAGAATTTTGCAGATCATTAATAATTTTGGAAAGAGCTTTAGTAAATAAAAGAAATGAAAAAAAGCAAAAATCTATGAAAAAATGTATCAAAATGTTTGTTTTCATTTGTTTTTCTTTTTTTAGATCAATAAACAAGATATCGGGATTTTCGTTCTTTAAAATAAAAAATTATGTTAATAAATTATTTTACATTTTATTTAATCAAAACATGCTTTGCTTTTGAAAATTATGATTTATACAATATCTTTTATAAGTAATACGTAATTTTGAGATATACATCATGACTTTGTGAAATCTTTAATAATGGTTATCGATCTATATCTATTGTATCGATTTTTATTAAATTGTAACTTTTTTTTACAATTTGAAAGTTAATGATTTGTTAAAAAAACTACCAGGAAGATATAATTATATAATTGAAAGATTACACATAGACTTAAATTTCTATAAATCAGTTTTATTTCACAAACTGTAATTTCAGAGATTTTAAAAACTGGTACAGAAATAGATGAATCTGTTAAAGTGAAAGTAATAAGTATCGTATTGAATGATATGATAAAAATTCAAACTAGTTTTTCTACAACAAGTATTTTTTTTAAACGGTGATTACGATTATTCATATGATATTTACTTAATCCATTTCTAATTTTGTATTTTTTTATATTGTTAAACAAGAGAGGATGATTCTCTTCTTACTTATTACTTCTAATTACTTTTTTCGTATTTTGATCTATCACAAATAACAATTATTTTTTTATATATATTAGATGATTTTTCTCTTCAGATTTCTGCCATTTTGAGAAACAAAATTAGTTTTAAACGCTATAAATTACAAAATATCATTTAATTATGAACATCAAAAGCCAAACTGATTTTCTGGGAAACTGTAAAGCGATGAAAAATTCCCATTAGCTCTATTTAAAAAATAATAATAAAACAAAAACTTTAGTTGTTTACTGAAAAAGAAAATCATGAAAAATACACTTTATACATGACCAGGTGTGGCAAATTTTCCTTATAATTAGCTGTGACAGTTATTGAAATATTGATTTAAATTTATGCAATACTTTATATAAATAAATTAAATGTTTAAAAATAAAGTATAAGACTTTAATTGTTTTGTCAATTATGTATTTTTATTGCTTTCAAGAACAATGTAAATAATGTTGTTAAAAAGAAAAAAAATTTTGCAACTTATTATAAGCAGATAATTATTAAAAATGCAAATAAGTATTTACAAGACAAAATAGTATAATGTATGCTTCAGAATTTCATTCTTGGCACAAAATAAATTTATATCGTACAGAATTCCTGCTTTTTATTTTAAATTTACAATATTTATGGCCGAAATACGCAAAAATTCTTTCAAAATATACTTCTTGTAGTTTTGTATTCCCTTTGGGATCTGGTTTTGAGTTTAAATCATTGGAATCTTCTGAAATCCCATAACGGGTTCTGCATCATTCGTCCATTTTAGGTCCTGGTTTTCTTCAGTGCATGTTTTAAAGGTTCTAAAAATTCGAGACATAAAAACATCTATTTTTAAAAGTAATGCGCAGAAGGGAAAATATCGCGATTGTAGAGTGTCATAAAATTTGCATGTGTTAATATTAGAAAGCTAAATTTATTTAAATGTTTAAATTTTCTACGCACTGTAATTTATTATACATTTCGTATCTATTTATCTATCTTTCTATATCTGTATCTATATCTATATCTACATATAGGTATAGATATATTTGAATTCTAAATAAAATCTTATTCTTAGAGAAACTTCACTATATAAGAATTTTCAAACATACAGAGTTTAAAATACATATATTTTCATTTCTAATGTAGTATTTGTCAGATAATGTACCATGTAATTATAAACATTTTATACAAAAGCACGACAAGTGTTGTTTCATTCAGACATGTTCTTAGATATAAAATAATTTTATATTTATTTTGTTAACAAAAATGAATTTACATATATTTTTAAAATAATATTAGATATGCAATTAGGTAATACTGAATTAGAAATAATGTATTTAAAAAGTAAAAGTTTTAAATAAAATTTTAATTGTTTACTGAAAAACAAATTTATGAATAACATATGACCAGACATAGCAAATTTTTCTTATAACTAGGTGTAAGAAGTTAGATGATAGAGTTAAATATATGAGACATATATGTGACGATTTCAGGAAAACTCGAATTATTTCCACTGGTTAAACAGAAACACGCAGTCATGGCAAGCGAGGGAAAAAACAAAAATAATAAATAAATGTAGAAGATCCAATAATTAGTCATGGGCTGCTGTAAATTCATTTATTAAATTCGTGATAATGAGGAAGGAAAAGCTCCTTTTTGCAAAAATTCCATCATTATTTCAGCGAGCTGTCCTCATCGAAGAAGCAACCCAAGAAATCTTCAGAAGAATCTTCTCTTCATCTCGAGACTTCCCCCTTTTAAACTAAAAAGAAAGTTCTGGAACATTCTGTAATCTCTAACCATCATTATTTTATGTAAACAGAATTCTTGTCCAGCAACGAGATTATTTTAAACAGACGATAAATTTATTTAAAAAAAAATATATTATTTAACCAATTTATAATTGACTCAGAATTTTAAATATCTTAGGCAGACGATTTTTATACATGATTAATTTTAAGAGAAAAAGAAAAGAAATGAATTTATTAATATGCACATTATCGTTGACGGCGGAAAAATAAATAAATAGATAAAATAAAATAATGATATTTTTTAAAGGTATGGGTTTGGAATAAATTTAATAAGAATTTCTTAAAAAGGGTTGATAAAAACATAGAAGAAATCAGTTTTATTTGGAATATTAATAAATAAAGTTTTAATTAAGAATATTTTTAATTTAGAGCCATCTTTTTAAATTTACGCATACTGGAATAATGTTTTTTAAGGCAAATTAAGAATTTATATCGTCTGCACACAGATTAACAGATTAGATCTAGAAATAAGATTTTAATTTAATAATTTGAAGTAAGTACGGAATATTATTATAAGAAAATTAAGATAGTATAAAGGTTAGTTTTGGCGAAAAAAAAATTTAAATTTGTAATATTATCCCCCCTCCCCAAGACTTTGTATGAAATTGATAGTTAAATAAAACTACAAGTTCAGACAACAGAAATATAATAATTTAGAAAAGTCAAATTTTGGAATAAAACTGTCAAACCCAGGAAGCCAAGAGATGGAAGAAAAGAAAATTAACGCAATATAAAAATATTAGCGATTAAAATAAAATAGTTAAGAGAAAATAATTCTGAATTAAATTTAGGTAGGAGCATTTCCCTGAAAGAAATACAATAATGTTACAACATCACTTACCATTTGTAAGTGCATAGGAGATAATACATATAATAACAGTAAATAAGTTATGAATATTAATAAGCAAGAGATAAAAATATAATAAAAACAATAAAAGTTCGTTCTCATGGAAGTTTAAATAACTACAATGACTTAATGCATAGTTTATTTTAAATAAGTCCTTTAAATGAAAAAAGTCTTTCAAGAATATATAAAAGAGTCTTTTTCAATGTCCAGTGAATACAGTCTCTTTAATTAAATATCTCCAAATCTAGTTTAAGCTTTGTTTTTTATGTTATGTTGGATCCAACATCTTTCAATAATATATCAATTTTTCAATAATAAATAGCATCACTCTCAATATCAATAATAAATAATATAGAAACATTTAAATAATAACAATGTCAACAATAATAAGTAATAGTATAATAAGACTCCATATCCTAATATTTTTCAATAAGAGTATAATTAATACTAAACTTCATCATAGAAATCATAATAATAATAATAATAGTAAAACAAGAGTATAATCAAAAGAAAATATCACTATTTGTTTATTATTGATAGGGAAAATATTGGTTGAGGATAAAAATAATTACATAGCAACTAAATAATTTTCTTATCTTCTAATAGCATAAGAAAGTATTTTTTGCTAGCCGAAAGCATAAATAAAAAAAAATCATAATAATTCCAAAATCCAAATAAAATTAAATCTAACTATTTAGAAAATGGACTCTCAACCAGTATTTTCTTACAATAATTCCTCTCTGATACTCTTTTACAAAATTGTCAAATTTGGTTATAAGTTTTCAATGCCAAATGTAGAATAATGTTTTATCCACACATGGTTTATAAACTTTAATAATAAAATACAATAGGAATGAAAGTTGTCATTCTTAATTGAGAAATGGAAATAAAAATAGTGTGCTTTTTTGAAAAACTTTTAATATCTAGTTTTCACAATCACAGAAAATCACATATTATGTTATAGGTTTGAGTAGAGTCATTAGATTTTATAACTATTATCATATAATATCTGCTGAATAAATAGAGTAATACTAATGTCAAATAAATGAGTAAATATAGTTAGACTTAAACACCCTTAAAATTAATTTATCAACATCAATTTGAAAGCTTTTACAATCAAAGTGTTCACCCTATGCCTGCATAAGGAGCCCAATTTAATCCCAAAAACTCCCAAAAACAAGTAATATTCTTGTAGCGCTCCAAGAACATACCCGCTGATGTTGAAAATTATGGTTTTTTTATGGTAAATTTAATCTATTGTCTTGACTTTAGTTTGATCTAGTGATTGTATCTGAGGTTTTGTTTGTTTTTTGGATTGCTCATGAAACAGTTTAAAATCTTCGGGTGAAAAATAGGGTCTTAATTTAGAAACATGCACAATAACGGAATTCTGTCCTGTCTCATAATTAAATTTATCTATTTCATAAGTTACATCAGAAAGTTTATTTATAATTTTATATGGTCCAGAGAAAGTAGGTTGTAATTTTCGAGTGTTAGGGTATTTGAATTCTTCATAAATTACAGAGTCTTGTATTTTTAATGGGCATTCGACAAAATGTCGATCATAGAGTCTTTTACTTTTAAGGTGAAATTCCTGAGTTCGCGCTTTCGCAATTTTGAGGGCTTTGTCTACTGGGGTTGTATACATTTTAACTGCCTCACACAAAACCATTACCCCCCATTTTAAAAATCTGAATCAAAATTATCGTGAAAATTATAACTATATTTAGCTGCTAACTTTAACCAGAAATTTTATCTAATAAAAATAGAAATTGTAAATATCATAGTTATACCTTAAATTGTGATCATATTCAACACAGTCTTCATTTTTCATAATATTTCCACAAGTAGATTGTAACTCTATATCATGATTATTTACATTCAGTGTTTCATTATCATAATTATCTATTGCTACAGTATTACCAGTATTTAATTTCATATCTTTTTTATATTCAGAGGTTACAAATTCATTAGATTGATCCCTGTTTTGTTGTACTTGGTCCATATTTACTGTATTGAAATGAAGGGATCTCTCATTATGTATGGATATACTGTTAGTTATAATTTTCCTTCCCTGCCTTACAATACAATTTTTACAATCTATGGTTAATTTAAATTTAGAACATTCTTTTAAACCCAAAATAGCGTAATCCAAATTTGTATTGCATACTAAAAAGTTAACATATTTTTTAATTTTACCCACTTTTAGAAGAACACTACATTTTTTATTTATATGTAAGAATCCTTTTGCCTGACCAATGGTAACTGAGGGTATAGTCTCAATTTTAGCATTAAGTTTTTTAACAAATTTAAGTGGCAATATTGCAATAGTTGAGCCAGTATCTACAACACATGGTAAATTATAATTATTTGTACATCCATACACAATTAATTGACAAACATTATGAGAATTATTTTGTGAGCTACTTGGAAGAGTATCAGAGGAGTGCAACTCACTCCTAAAAATACATTCTCTTTCCCAATGAAAAGCATTACTGACACCCCTATTTGTGCATATCCTACAAGGTCTTGAAGGGTATGAATTTTGAATATAATTATTTTGACAAACTCTAGGTCTTTGAAACTGAGATTGCCTTTGGGGAATCCAATTCCTAGGTGTATTATTGGGCCTAACTGGCTGAATCCAGGGCCTAGTTGGTTGAAAAGGTTGAAAATTTTGTCTAGCTGATGGTTGATTTATTACTTGGTTTGAAACTAGTGGGGTGGAAACTTCCACGAATTGTTTGACAACCCGGTACCATTCTGTGGTACTACTAGGAGGATTTATAATAATACTGTTTTTGAATTCTGGTTTTAAACCATCAGTTAAACCTTGTAATAGTATATTTTCACTAAGATGTAATTTCCTACCAATTTCCACTTTCTTACGAAAATAAGTTTCTAAATTGTCTAAATTATCTAATTTCAGGTTTGAAAAATCAGAAAAACTCGGGATGTCTAATTGAATGAATCTTTCTATCAAAATTTTCTTAATTTGTTCATAATCCGTACAATTTAAACAGTCATTGATATAATTTTTTTGCGCTTCCCCTTTCAGATATTGCGCAATAGAATTAAATTTCCATTCTAGATTTTTCTTTTCCTTTTCACATGTTGTATCAAAATAAGTTAACCACGACAAAATGTTCATTCCAGAACTCGGGTCAAACGGTACGAACTTAGGATCTTCCATAATTTTTTGATTCTTACTCATTAGAATAAATGAAGCACTTCTATTTTCTTTATTAAATCCCGATCGTAAAATCATTCGCAATAAATTTCAAAGTTAATAATTTCTATCAATTACATATTTTTTCAAAATTACTATATCAGATCCATAACATACAATAAATAATAGAATAATAAATAAATTAGTAATTTAATAAATTAACTTCAAATTGCTCTCATCAATAAAATAATAAATAAATAAATAAATAAATAATAAATACTTTCCATCAATCATAATTAGAATAGAAATAATAATCAAAACATTTAATAAAATAAACTTACAGTTCAAGAACAATCTTCAATAAAATCCAATCTTCATTAAATTCCTCATCGAATACCTTTCACATACTCACCACTTTGAAATCATTAACTTTCAAAAATTGTTATTATGACCATGATTATCTTGAGTCATCAGTTACACATAAACAGCAAAAAGGTGGAATATCAGGCCTCAGGAATTCACGAGATATTTAGAAGAAATCTTTCAAACCACTCGCACAGAAAGCTGTTTAACATTAAAATCTCCTCTGTTACATGCACTCGAGGAATCAAAAGGTAATGGCAATTCTTGCTTAATAACACTTTCAATCATGGCGGGAAAAATTTTCGGCGATTCATATTTTTGTCATCACTTCGTTTCAGTAGATTCATTAGATTCATTTACATAGCATTTTACTTCTTCAGTAGATTCATTTCAAAATCCGAAACAGGCACTAGCACAGGCATTACCTATCCTGTGCGACTTTTCGATTAGTTGTGACGATTTCAGGAGAACTCGAATTATTTCCACTGGTTAAACAGAAACACGCAGTCATGGCAAGCGAGGGAAAAAACAAAAATAATAAATAAATGTAGAAGATCCAATAATTAGTCATGGGCTGCTGTAAATTCATTTATTAAATTCGTGATAATGAGGAAGGAAAAGCTCCTTTTTGCAAAAATTCCATCATTATTTCAGCGAGCTGTCCTCATCGAAGAAGCAACCCAAGAAATCTTCAGAAGAATCTTCTCTTCATCTCGAGACTTCCCCCTTTTAAACTAAAAAGAAAGTTCTGGAACATTCTGTAATCTCTAACCATCATTATTTTATGTAAACAGAATTCTTGTCCAGCAACGAGATTATTTTAAACAGACGATAAATTTATTTAAAAAAAAATATATTATTTAACCAATTTATAATTGACTCAGAATTTTAAATATCTTAGGCAGACGATTTTTATACATGATTAATTTTAAGAGAAAAAGAAAAGAAATGAATTTATTAATATGCACATTATCGTTGACGGCGGAAAAATAAATAAATAGATAAAATAAAATAATGATATTTTTTAAAGGTATGGGTTTGGAATAAATTTAATAAGAATTTCTTAAAAAGGGTTGATAAAAACATAGAAGAAATCAGTTTTATTTGGAATATTAATAAATAAAGTTTTAATTAAGAATATTTTTAATTTAGAGCCATCTTTTTAAATTTACGCATACTGGAATAATGTTTTTTAAGGCAAATTAAGAATTTATATCGTCTGCACACAGATTAACAGATTAGATCTAGAAATAAGATTTTAATTTAATAATTTGAAGTAAGTACGGAATATTATTATAAGAAAATTAAGATAGTATAAAGGTTAGTTTTGGCGAAAAAAAAATTTAAATTTGTAATATATATCTTCTTATATATATAAAACACAAACGGAAATTTTCGTTTTTTCGCTTGCTACTCCGGTTTAACTGAAGGTATTTTGAGGAACTTATACTGTTAGATAGATATCATTTGTAGGGAAGGTTTACGTACATAGTACATCATTCTGCGGGGATTAGTTATAAAGTTATAAAGGAAAGTTTTTTTTTGTACGAAATGCTTACCATTAGGAATTTGTTTTTCATTTGGTGACAATAATTTAAGCTACATTTGTTAAGGAATTGAAACATTTATGGTATTACGAAATGAAAAATAAAAACATCCGCAAAACAGTATAAAAAATCTTTTATCGATTTTATTTCAAATAAAAATAAGAAAAAATCAATTAGAAATAATACAAGAAAAAAAAATATTCAATTTAAATTACGGATGAATCTTTGTACGGCCTAAAAGATTCGTTATTAAAGTTAATCCATTAAATCCTTATCTGGTGATTTATAACTTATTTGCCTACGTATTTGGCTCCAAAATAACAATATTTTTACACGAAATTAAAATTAAATAATATATATGGCTCGATTTTTGCAACAGAATTTTTTCAGTGTATCATAACGAATTACAAGAACTACCGGATGTATTTTAAAAGATATTTTATACAACTGTATCGTGTTGCAACAAATTCATAAAATAACGGTACATCTATTTTTTTAAAAACAAATTGAGATTTTTTTTTCTTTGTTTTCGGCTGCAAGGATTACTATTGGTAAATATTTATCAACTGCATAACAATATGTTACTCTATTATTTATTAAATAATTGAGACGCCTATATTAATTTAGAAAAAATGTTAACAAAGAGAAAAAACTGTTAGTAATTTTATTTAAATACAATTAAATTAAAACAATTTAAGGAAACTTACGATTATTTATACAGAGATTTGTGAGTACAAATGTAATATGCGCGCCAGGGTATCTAAATTACCGCGCCGAGGTATTAATGCCTGAGAAACGCGTCAGGATAATCGCGAAATGGCGATATTTAACTGACTTTGTAACCTGGATACTGTTATTAATCTATACCTATATTATAAACAGGTAAAGTATTTTTGTAGGGGCTAATCTCTGGAATTACTGAACCGATTTTAGAGTGATGGTAGCAAAATGATGGTGCTTGCCTGGAATCAAACATAGGCTATATCTTATGCCTATACCACCACTTCGGAACTACTGAACCAATTTCAAATGTAATGATACCAAAATGATAGTGTTTGTTCGGAATCAAACAATAACTATATCTTATGTCGTCTATACCTATACTATAAAGAGGAAAAGTTTATTTATTTGTCTGTTTGTATGTAGGGGCCAATCTCCGGAACTACTGAACCGATTTATAAACTAATGGCACCAAAATGATAGTGTTCCCCCGGAATTAAACATAGTCTATATCTTATATCGTCTATACCTATATTATAAAAAAGAAAAGTTTGTTTAATTAGGAAACACTAGACAGACTTTAATACAATTATTAAAAAATATATACACAAACAATTAAAATTTTTTAAATAATAATTTTTAAATAATAATTTTTAAAATTTTTTTAATAATTGTATTAAAGTCTGTCTAGTGTTTCCTAATTGAATATTTTAAATTCAGACGTTAAAATGTATGTATATCTTAAAAAGTTTGTTTGTTTCTTAGTATGATCGTTGTTCGCTAATCTTTGGAACTACCGAACTGATTTCAAAAGTAATGATACCAAAATGATGGTGTTCGCCCGGAATCAAACATAGGCTATATCTTATGTCGTCTATACCTATATTATAAAGCGGAAACGATTGTTTGTTTGTTTGTTTGTTTGTCGGGGCTGATCTCCGAAACTACCGAACCAATTTCAAAAGTAAGGGTGTCAAAATGCTGGCGTTCTCCCCGAATCAAACATAGGCTATATCTTATGTCGTCTATACCTATATTATACAGGATAAAAGTTTGTTTGTAAGGGCCAATCTCTGGAACTACCGAGCTGATTTCAAAGGTAATGGTACCAAAATGATGGTGTTCTTCCCGAATCAAACATAGTCTATATCTTATGCCGTCTGTGCCTATATCATAAAGAAGAAAAGTTTGTTTGTTTGTTTGTTTGTTTGTAGGGGATAATTTTCAGAACTAATGAACCGATTTCAAAAGTAATGGTACCAAAATGATGGTGTTCGCCTAGAATAAAACATTAGGTATACCTTATGTCGATGGCACCAATCCATCGGGGGTGCAGGATTAAAAAAGTTCTCAAAATGCATTTTTGTGTTACTGACGGGACTACAAGCATAAAATTCAGCCTTGTATTAATTATAAGATATAAATGATCTGTAGCATTTCCGTAAAAATTCAGAATTTAAAAGGGGGGGTGTGCACGAAAAAGCGTCCTACATTGTTAAAAATCTGCAGGATTTGCTTCATCATTACTCCAACGCTTTAACAAAAATCTATTAATTGACTAAATGGTAAAGCATTCTCAATAGCCAGAATAAAGGTACTCTGTAAAAGAGGTAGAGTTTCGATGCAGCAAATGCTGCAGATTTTTAATAAGGCAAAAACTTTCTAAATGGCAAAGTGTATGCAATCTGAGAACGTATCAAACCGATTTCAAAAGTAAATTGGCGGTGATCGAAGATGTTAAAATATAACAAACCTAAGCTACATTTTACTTCGGTGACACTATCAAAAGAGGGTTCAGGATCCATATATATTCAAAATGGGTATTTTTATTGTATTAAGGAGTCTAGAAACTTTAAATTTCGTATGATAGTTACTTACAAAATACGAATGCATTCTAAGAGCTGTCAAGAGTAAATTTGAAATTAAAAGTTGTGAAGCGAAGAGGTGATGCGAAAAGCGTAAAAAAAAAAATCTGTAAATTACAATTTCTGTGCAAGCTCAGGAAGTACTATACCGATTATAAAAGTGATGGCTTCGAATCAACAGTGTCACTCTCTGCATCCTACATAGATCATTCTCATTATCCTACATTCTCATGATCCTCTATGTTCTATGCCAGTACCGCTACCACTTGGGATAAAGAAGAACAATAAATATTCTATAAAAGCCTGTAAAAACTTTCTTATGTTTTTTTTTTTTGGTATGTTAGAAAATATCAAATCGATTTGAAAATCAGCATTTGCAAATTAATGGGAACAGTCCCTTTTCTAACATAGCAATTTATGGTAATGCCCCTGGAGAGATAGTAGACCCTTAGAAAAGAAACTTGGATTTTGACATGATGATTAATTTAAAAAATCTAAATGCATACGAAGTTGTTTCTAAAAAAGAATAAATACTTCAATTGAATACCGAAAGGAATTTATGAGTTAAGCATAAAAGTTTCAAAATAATCTTTAAATCATTGTTCATTTAAAATTATCTTAAGTTCTTCCCATTATTTGATGTCTCATTTAGTAATAATGCATGTCAGAATGAAACTAAGTGAAAATATGACTTAAATGAAAGTTTTTTAATTATTCCTTAATATATTATTACTTCTAATGTAAATCAGATATATAAGTATCACTTGGCATATTTCAGTTACTACGCGTGTAAAGCTGCGGGTTCGCTAGTATGTTAATAAATTGTTTTATTTACTTTCATTTTCTTGTTTAACAAAATACAAATATAACGTTTATAACATAAAAATACTCGCTTATAAAAATTCAAAAATGATATTTTTGTGACACTTTTGTGAAAATTCGGCAAGGTGCTAAAACGGCATTTTGCCTCCATATAGAATTTTTTCGTCAATTCTATGAAAATTTTCAAAAGTAAGATACTGAACTCTTTCTTCATTTTTTTTGTATTTTTATTGAAATGTGTGAAAGGCGTGTGGCACAGATGTCATATACGTAAGACATTGACGCGATATTTATCTGAGGCCAATTTGGTGAAAACTTCAGTTTCGAAAACCTAGCACAGATGTCATATACGCATCACATTAGTGGAATATTTTTCTGATGCCAATTTGACAAAATATTCATTTTCAAAAACCAGTTATCATACATGTGTCTTTATTTTTTTTTCAATTATTTAAGAAAGGAAAAATAATAAACAAAAAAGTTTAATTAATAATGATAGAATAAACCAACTCATATTGTTTTAAAATATAAAATAAAAGTAAATAAACAGTTTATTTGTAACTAAAAAAGAAGGTGGTTACAAGTTAGGCATAAAATTGCAATTTTGTTGAAATCGTGCCAATTTGACGCGCAAGTGTAGTATTTCTTCTGTGTCAGGAGTGTATTTTAAATGTATATAACTTGAATATTTTACAAATATGTATAAAATGAAATGAGGGAAAGGTTTATATTTTAAAGGATCTGAATAAAATGAGAAAGACAGACGTGGAAATAATGTTTGTCAATTTATCACATATGCTTAACAAACACAAAAATATCGCTTTTCGTTGCAATTTCTGTAGTAACCTTTATAAAAAATAAAGAAAAAATATATTGTGTTTCGAGGTCTGTTTACAATGTTAAATATATCGCTAATATTGATTATTAAGATACTATACCGCAAGTCAAACCAAAATACCATCAGAATGACAGACATATTTCCAATTAACTGTAACAATTGATCATAAAATCAGCAAAATTGGAAAAGTATAGGTGCAGTTTGTTTCATATGTATTAATTGAAAAGATAAAATTAAATAATCGATTCAACCGACAGTTCGCGTAAGTTAATTGGCGTTGTTTGACATATAATGAAACATAAAAAATAATGTTTAAATTGGTGTGACTTATTACATAACCGAGTCTACAGAAAATTGCGTAATTTGGAGCAGATATTTTCCTTTGATAAATGTTGATATTTTTTTATTATATCAACAACATTCCAAAATGTATATTAATTCGTTATTTATTTCAACACAAACGTGCAAATACTTTTCTTGCAAATACAGTATAGCTTGCTGTTTATTGAACCCGCTTTTTTCTCTTTAATTGTTATTTAACCGTAAGCATGCAAATGGTTAAATTTACTATTTTTTAAATTAAAAAACTATTGAGTTATAGCTTCAATTTTTGCCTGATTCAAAAATGAAAATGTTTACTATAGTTTACTGCTACTGAGGAACAATTACATTTTCATGTATTCTGTTTAAATGGAGCTTTTGAAAAAATATTTTAATGTAAATATTTGTTCTATTATTTTTTGAAGCATTCTTTGTTTAATAAAATAGTACACAAAACTCTGTAATTTTGAAATACAATTAAAAAAAATTCTAGTCGCTGACGAACAATGTTAATTTAATTGAAATATTTTAACTGGGCGACAACTTTTATACTTGGTGACAATGGAGTTAAATAATGCAACCTTACCGAACTTTTAGATTGCAGTATATATTTTTTCATTCATAGCAGCAGCGCGTATGAATGAACATATGATAGCACATTAAAACAACTGGTATATATCTTGAACTTCGCACTGAGATGTAAAAATACATTACATTTAAATATTTTAAAAAATAAGATGGGGAAATTTCTGTGATCGAAATACAAATCCAATTAGCGCAGTTTAACGAGGTTGCTTTTCAACAAAATTATATACATTTGTTGCAATCATGATAATAACACGTTGAAACCAGTATTCGTGCATTGGAAAATCTTTAAAATTACGTCATTTTATGCAATTATGGTATTTATTCAGCAGAAATAACGAAAAATATCATACAGTTTAATAATTTTTTATGATCAATATAATTATGACATTACATCTGTCTACTGCTACTTTACACATAAAATGCTCATTCGTATTTTGTTCCAGAAACATATCGCATCAGTCCAGCAGAAAATATTTTCATGGAATTTGTACTGACATATATATTTTTTTAGGGGGGATGACCATTTAACATGTTTCACATCGTTTTATGTTACTTAAATACCGGATTATGGGAGAAAGTTTTAAAATAAGGAAAACCCAGTTATGGAATATTATTCATTTTAAAAATTTCTACATGCCGCAATCTGCTGAAACTTGCATTGTAAGTTAGATAATTTTTCAGGGGTATTTTTAGTATATTTATTATTGCTCTACAATGCTCAGTTATAATGTTAGTCAATTATGTTTAATTAAATTTCTGTAACTACGTGAAAACGATAATAGAAGTTTTCATGAATATTATAAATGGACGTATTTTGATGAGGCATACATTGTTAATTAGATGAATCTTCGGGAATAGTTTCTGTAAATTGTATTAGGATGCGTCATTCTCAAATGAAATTTACTGTAAAAAATCAAAGGTTCGTCTGAAAGAGAGGAACAGCGTAGCGAGCGACGCCTGCTTGTAAATAAATAAAATATTTAAAAATAAAATGTAAATCTTTCATTACTTTGTTAAAAAAAATTTCTATAGCTCTCAGGAATAATCTAAATAGTGTTGTTAAAAATACGTTTGCAACGTTTACTAAACAGATAAATATTAAAAATACATAAATTACTTACTAGTAAAAGTACAATAAATTCTTCAGAATTTTATTCTTGACACTGAAGAAATTTAAGTTATACGGAGTTTCTGCATATTATTTTAAATTTACAAAATGTATGCCTAAATACACAATACTTCTTTCAAAATATATTTCTTGTAGTTTTGTATTTCCTTTGGGATTTCGTTTTGAGTTTAAATCATCGGAATCTTCTGAAATCCAATAACGAATTCTTCTTCTTTCGTTTTTTAAGATATTGGTTTTCTAAAGTGCATGTTTTAAACGGTTCAGATGTTCGCGACATAAAGTCAACTATTTATTTGTAAAAGTAATGCACAAAAGAGAAAGCATCGTGATCCTATAGTGTCATAAATTTTGCATGTGTTAATCTTGGAAAGATAAATTTATTCAAATGTTTGAAATTTCCATGCACTAAGTTTATTATAAATTCAGTTTCCAAATGCGTCATACCTAACGCCATACATTACATAAAGTCATCTATTTTTTAAAGCAATGCACAGCAGGATAAACAATACGATTATAGAAGATGATAAAATTTGCATGTGTTAATTTTTGAAAGCTAAATTTATTTAAATATTTATATATACGACGATACTATTAAGTTAGTTAACCCAGAGGTATTTTCCGATATAGAAGCATTCTAAATAAATTCTCATTCTTAAATAGACTTCACTGTATAAGAAGTTTCAAACATAAAGAGTACACAATTCATATATTTTCATTTGTAATGTAGTATATCTCAGCTGTACCATGTAATTACAAATAACCTTTCATACAAAAGCATGAATAGTGTTTTTTTCATTTAAACATGTTCTTAGATGTAAACTAATTTTATATTTATTTTATTAACGAAAACGAACTATGTATATATGTGTGACATTTTGAAGTTAGGAGCTAGAAGCATCATCACCGGTTTCCCCTCTTTTAAGCATAGAGTCATAGCAAGCGAGGGGAAAAAAAAGAATAAATAAATAAATGTAGCAGATGCATTGAACTACACATTGACTGATGTAACAAGGTTTATTAAACTGTAGCCATAAAGAGCGGGAAATGCTCTCTTGTAAGCCTTATTGAATAGAATCACCGAAAAGAATATTCAATCATAAAAACCTTTTTCCGCAATTCGTTTTATCCAAATCATCGGAAAAAAAGGAAAGAATATTCGCCATCATCTCTCAACTTCCTTTTTAAATCTAAGACCAAAAACTTCCAGAACATTCTATATTCTGTAACCACTATCTTTCCATGTAAACAAAATTCATGTCCAGCGTCGAGATTTACATTTCATTCTCGATTTTTTCAAACGAAAATTTTTGTTTTAAAATATTTTTATTTAACTAATTTATAATCGAAATCGCGAAATCGAGTTCGAATATGGTGCTGACTATATTCAGTTACAGGAGATTAATTTTAAAACAAAAATAAAAGAAATGAATTTATTGATACGCAATAAATATCAAACGTTGAAAGAAGAAAAATAAATAAATAAAAAGAATGATATTTTTGAAAGGTATGGTTTTGGAATAAATTTAATAAGACTCTCTTAAAAAAGAGTTGATAAAAACAGGGAAAAATGATTTTTATTTGGAATGTTAAGAAATAAAGTTTAATTAAGATTGTTTTAAATTTACGAATATTGAAATAAATGTTTTTTAAGATGAATTAAGAATTTATATCGTTTCTATAAAGATTAATAGATTAGATCTAGTAACAGGATTTTAATTTAATAAGTTGAAATAAGTACAGAATATTTTTAAAAGGAAATTAATATAGAATAGAGATAATTTTGGCGAAAAAAAAAATAAATTTGTACTATATATTTTAAAAATAATGTTAGATATGAAATTAGATAATATTGAATTAGAAATACTGTATTTAAAAAAAAATCATATAAAAGTTTTAATAGTTTACAAAACAAAATTATGAATAGCAAACGACCAGACGTAACAATTTTTTCTTATAACTAGCTGTAAGAAGTTAAAATATAGAATTAAGTATATAAAGTACTACATGTAAATAAATAATATATATATAAAAATAAAAAAATAAATCTTTATTTATTTTGTTAATATGTATTTCCATTGTTTTCAAGAAAAATGTAAACAATGTTGTTAAATATACGTTTGCAACTTATGTAACAAACAGATAATTATTAAAAATGCATAAAACTATTTATTAGACGAAATATAATGTATTTTTCAGAATTTATTTCTTTGCACTAAAAAAATTTAAATCCTACGGAATTTCTCCCTATCATTTTAAATTCAGAAAAGTTATGCCTAAAATGAACTACACTTCTTAGAAAATATGTCTGGTGTAGTTTTGTGTTTCCTTTGGATTCTGGTTTTGAGTTTAAATCATCGTAATCATCTGAAATCCCATAACGGTTTCTATATCATTCGTCCTTTTAAGATATTGGTTTTCTAAAGTGCATGTTTTAAAGGATTTAAAAGTTCGCGACATAAAGTTATCCATTTATTTTTTAAAGTCATGCACAGAAGGGAAAATATCGCGATTGTAGACTGTCATAAAATTTGCAAGTGTTAATATTAGAAAGCTAAATTTATTTAAATGTTTAAATTTTCCAGAACTATTGTTTATTTATCATTCTGTTTTTAAATAAAATATGATTCTTAGGTGAAATTTAATAAATAAGTAATTTCTTCATACAGAGTTTACAATATGTATAGTAACATTGTCTATGTGGTATTTGTCATATAATATACCATGTAACTACAAGTTACATTTTATACAAAAATACGATTATTGTTTTTTTCATTTTAACGCGTTCATAGGTGTAAGCTAATTTTATATTTATTTTGTTAACCAAAAGGAATTAATATACAATTTTTTTAAATAGTGTTTGGAATCAGAAACTAAAAAATACATTAAAAATAAAGAAATAAATAAAATTTTGATTTTATAATTTTACTTTATAATGATTTCTTTCTTTCTTTCTTCCTTTTTTCTGTACTTTAATAATAAAAATACATGCTTAACATTAAAACTTTCTACAATAATATTTAAGTACACTATACTTATGATCTTAATGCCATGGTATGATTATTCTGTACAGCAATGTATATCACAATTAATAATATATTTCATAAAATGAGACATAGTTTACGCACCTCAAACAATGCTTCCGCCTGTGTCCATTACGTAATGTAATACATTTTTGTGGCACTGTAAATTAATTTAAAAAAATTCTTTGCTTTACAAATTTTTCTGAATGAAGATTTCATTATATATTTCATAGATGCATTTGAACTCTATTGTGTTCGAAAAAGTGTAACATTATTTAAATGCGTTTCCCCCATTTACCGTAATGTAACGAAATACTTTTGAATGTCCCTATAATTGAATTATTCATTCTATTTTCATAAAATTTTAAATAATTCGATAAAACTATCTAATGATTATATATTTTAAATTTCAAACGATTTGATTGGGTAGTTTTTGAATTGTTATATGCGAATAGACCGATGAACAGATGGACAGACTAAATGGCGATTATAGGTGCTTTGTATTTACATAGTTATCAACGCTCCTAAAAACATAGATAAACTTACAATTTGCATTTTGCCTTCTTGAAGAGTGAAAAATCTGTAAAATCCGAAAAAGGCCTTCAGTTAAACTAATAAGTATTCATCTTAAGCTCCCAATTTTCGGTAGCAGTAAAGACATCTAAAGATAATTATTTCATGCAATTTCCATGCGATAAAGAAGATGAAAATTAAAAAAACTTATTAAAATATAAAGCATCTCAAAAATAGGACGCTATGGAAAAATGGCTTACGTTAAAATCGATTTAACCCTTTCGGATCTGGTGTACTATTAATAGTGCATGTCTTTTCATTGAGTAGTATTTTGTTATAACAAATACTTTTGTTATTGTTTACATGTAGTAATGTTATTAAATGCCGCTGCATTTAATATATGACTTCATTAACGTTTAGGCCTTTAATAATAATAATAAGAAGAAAAAAAGAATATAATAATATAATAATAATAATAATAATAATTAATATTAATAAATAGTAATAATGATAATAATAATAAGAAGAAATATTTCCTTAATTCTCGTTGGACCGTTTGTAATTATTTTATTTTAAACGTATAATACACGCATTAAATTTCAAATAAAGGTTACTTTTCTGAAAGAATCATGTGCAATAAAGCGTAAAAAGTATTAGAAAGTTGTATTATCAATTAAATCTTGCTGTAAGAAAATATTTTCTAAACATATTCAAAAAAGTCCATTAGTCCATTATCATCTGAATATGACTGGAAAAGTATGCAAAACTATAAAATTCGTTATGTTTAAGACAATGAAATAATCTTTAAACTCTAATTAATCTATTTGAACAGCTAGTAAAATTTTATTAACGCAAATGCACTTTTTCTTACACAAAAAATAAATAAAATAAATGAATAAAAAATAAAACTTGAAAGGGCTAAATAAAAGATGTTTTATTTTATTTACAGTTAATATAATTACGTAAAAGCAAAGAGCACCAAATTACATCTAAACCCAGTCTAAAACCTGCATTTATCAAACGCTTCACTTAAAGTTGAAATTGCTGCATAAAGAGTTTAAATTGTATTATCTTTGAAAAAAATAAGTAAAAAAAAATCTGGCACAGAACCACTGGCACTATAAACAAATGATTAAAATTACCTTCAAAGGCATAAAACATTTTTACTGAAAAAGAAAAAGCACATTTTTTTTGCAGTACTAGATCTCCACATGTGAATTAAATTATTAAATAATTTTTAAACAGATTATGTATAATTTAAATAGTTCTGATCATTTTAATCAAAATGAGTTTTCGTATAGCCTTTGTAAATAGTGACCAAGCACAATATTTATTATTTTTCGTTGATTTTTTGTTGAATCCCTAATTGTCCTTCTTATTATAATGTACACTGATAAATATGAGGCCTTATATTCGAGTAGTCTTTTTAATCCTGACGTTTCAGAAGAATCCGACATGTATATTTTAAAAAATTGGAAAATAAATGTCTAAAATTGAAAGGGTCGAATCATTAATATCCATATAGTGTAATTCAGGTTCACATAATTTAGTAGAACATACAGTTAAAATATTATAATACCGCCTTTTTAATTAATCATATTCTCATGACCCTGGCCTGTATAAACCAAAATGAACCACTAATCAAATTTGTTCAAACATGTGACTTATCTCAATGGTCTTCAGATAATCAAAAGCAGTAGGATATGAAATTAAGTCAAAACCGTTTAAGTCTTCGCTAAGATAAAATTAGCTTGATTCGCAGTGAATTCCGAAAGAACCCAGTAATATAATTTTTTCTAATATACAACACATCCAATGGTCTTCCCGTGCAAAACATGTTTCGTTACAAAATCTTTTTAAAATTGATTGAATCATAGTTTATATATAATTAGGATGACCATGATCCATTAAAGACCCAAAATGACCCACTAATTCAATTTTCGCTAACATTTGTCCCAGCCAAATGGTTTTATCTTTCCTAAAATCAATATAATACAAATTATAGTCAAAATGGTGAATGCTATTTTTTAGATAAAATTGGCATGACCTATCATGACTCCCAAATGACCCTTATAATTAAAATCTCTTAAACATGTGACGTAACTCTTTAGTTTTTGCATGTGAAAAACGTTTGAATACCAAATTTAATTTAAAAATGACTGAGCCGTTTTTAAGAATAAAATTAGCTTAAACCTGACCCATAAACGAATTAAAGATATCTTTCCGGATAAAATGATTCAAAAGAGAGAGAGAGAGAAAGATAGCTACTTTACCCGGATATATTTATTCATTGTTCACATCAAAATACTATACAAAAGTTCTCTTTAAAATCATGCATATAGATTCAGGCAACAACGTGTTTAGAAAAAGGCAGACTCTCGACATTTACAGTTTGCATGTGTGCTGGGGGTACTTGCATTCCTCGATTCATCATAGTGATTCTCATTTCCGATTATTTTATCTTATAAAGATGTAAAATGTAAAATTTTCAAAAACATACCACATATTCTTATGTATGTTAATTTATGTTGTGTTATTTAAAAATTATGGACTTTGAATCAGTGTGATTTGTTCAAATAATAAAGCTGAAATTTTCCCAACCTTGTCGGACAAAAGGCTACTTTGTAACTCTTATTTTAAATTAACGCGTAATAATATTTTTTAAAATAATTTTTTCAAAGGTATAATAGCTGTTAAATCTAATTTATTATGGTTATTATTGATATTTGTTTCTAGAGCATTACTCATTAAAAAGGTATCATAAAAATTCATAAATCTTAGAATGCCAGAATGTCTACGTTATCCTTTCTCCCCTAATATACAAATCTATTGATCATATACAGGGCTTCACAGAAGAATTAGGTTATTGTTTCTGCTACTAAAGGTATTCGTTAGATTTTAGTTTCCAAATGATCTATGCATTTTCAAAATTTCTAAATTAGACATCATATTTCTCCATGTTGCACCGTGTAGTTTTTTTAGAGTATTTTAAAGTTTCATAATCAATGATTGACTTATATATATATAAAATATATATATATGCATACACTGGTGTGTAAAATTTAAGGACGGAGTCCTAAAATGCCAATTTTCAAGGGATTTTCAAGCAATAATTTTCACGCGAGTATTCAAAAGTATGTAATATAATTTGAATAACTACTATCCCTGCATAACAGCTAGTCCATACAACCTCTCATTCAGGTCACACATGGTCACAAGAGCCACAGTCACTATGGTGAATAAAAAAAAATAGGAAATTTGATACGTCTCTTTTATGAGTCTCAAATGACTGCTATATGTGGCTCCACTGTCAGGTCACTGCTACTGCTGCTTTGTGACGAGTCACCAGGTGACTTTACAGTGTCGTTTATTGAGACTCTCGTGTGACTGTCATTTGGAGGTTCAATTTCAAAGTCATTGTGAATGTTGCATTATGATAAATCACCAAACAATGTCCCATTAAAGTCACATGGTGAGTTTTCACCACTTTTCACACTGGTTACTTCACAGTAGGGTCTATGTTACCATTTGACAAAATCTTGTAACAGAAAGTCACCATGTAACTTTAATGTGTCATTATTTTGTTATTTATAATAATGCAACATTCACAATGACTTTTAAATTGAGCCTCCAAATGACAGTCACATGAGAGTCTCAATAAAACGACGCTGTAAAGTCACCTGGTGACTCGTCACAAAGCAGCAGTCGCAGTGACTTGCCAGTGGAGTCACATATAGTAGCCATTTGAGACTCATAAAAGAGACGCATGGAATTTTCTATTTTTTTCCGCCGTAGTGACTGTGACTCTTATGACCTGAATGAGTTGTTATTTGGACTAGCTGTTATGCAGGGACAAAAATTATTCGAATTATAATTCCTTGAATATTCGCGTGAAAATTATCGCTTGAAAATCCTTCGTCCTTAAATTTTGCACACCAGTGTATGAATATATATATACATATATATATACAGGGTGATTATAAAAAAAACTATCCCGACATTTAGGCCCCTAACTATTATACCATTCACAGAAACTGACAGAAATTTTGGCAAAAGGTATTTTTAGGTATGCGCTCAAGAATGATATGGAAAACATCAGTGTCACATGAAAAAATACGGTTACAGTGAGAAAATTTCGAAAAAATCAAAAGCTGGAGAAGGTAAAGGTAAGGAAAGGTAAAGGTAAAGGTAAAGAAGGTAAGAAAAAGTCAGTTTTTTGTATTGGAATGTCATCTCCATTGTGAAAAATTCTAAATAGCGTTTAAATGGCAACTGTAGCATGAAAATCACCGGAACTAGGTAAGGGAAAAATAAAAAGGACTTTGCCGTGCACCAGAACATTAATGTTCGTTTCATTTACGTCACACGTCACAATGTTTCTTCGGCTGATATCTCAGCCTGATTTGATTTTCAGAAAACGAGAAGAAACCAAGAAACGCAAGTTTCGAGTTTTAGTATGACACTGTCATGATTGACGTCGATACGCTAGGTGAAAGAAGAGGCTCTGCGAAATGCGAGCCGCGTATATTGCCTTCTGCCATTCCAAACAAAATGTCGCTTTCAGGGATAGAAGGTAAGGGAGTCGTAAAGATTTATTACCTTAATGGACAAAATACCGCAGAGACATTATGTGTTTACCGCCGCAACCATGGATTACGGCGAGGCCCGTGCACTGTCAAAGCTGTACTGGACTTGAGTCATAAATTTGAAGAAACTGGTTGCACATGCGATCGACCTCGGTCTGGACGACCTTCCGTTCCTGTCGAAGCTGTTGCAGAAGTTCACCAAAGGATAAGCACAGTTCGTCCCGCAACTGTACGCGGTGTTTCGCGTGTTTTGAATATGCCGAATTCAACTGTACGCAAGATTCTGCGCTCTGTTCTAAACATATTTCCGTATTGATTCCAGCGTATCCAGATGTTGGAAGCAGGATACTATCATTTACGACTGGATTTTGCAAATCATTTCCTTATCTGGTACAATGAAGATAGCTGCTGGTCTTTACGCATTCTGTGGACAGAAAAAGCGCAGTTTTCGTTAACTGGTAACATGAATTCAAAACATTTTGTGGACTGGGCAGAGAATAATCCACATGATGTGCTTGCCCGTCCATTACACGATGAAAAGGTGACCGTGTGGTGTGGTATAAAGATTACGTTCATCCTCGGCCTTTACTTTTTTGAAGAGGTTATTGCCGGTAATCTGAAAACGTGTACAGTAACGAGTGATCACTATCTGGACACGTTAACGCGTTACGCGATTCCCGCATTGCAACGGCAAAATGCTATATCTGAAGTTGTATGGATGCAAGATGGTGCTCCTACACATGTCGAGTCTTCTATCAAACGTGTGTCTTAAGTCAACAGTTTGGTGACAGAGTTATCTCTAGTCGTTTCCCGTTTCCGTGGCCACCAATGTCTCCTATTCTGGCACCAATGGATGTCTGGCTGTGGGGATATCTGAAATCCAAAGTGTATTCGTTTCGTCCTCAAACTGCATCTGATTTGAAAGATGCCATCAGAACTGCGATTCAAGAGCTTCCTATTGTCATGGTACGTACTGTAGTGCTATCCATCATCTGCCGCATGCAAAGTCTCATCGTATATGAAGGAGGTCATTTGGAAAATTTGTGAAACACAATAAAATGCTTTATTTTACGCCCCATCTGTCCTTATCGGTTGTCCTCAATTTTAGCCTATCTACTGCCGCTGATTTTCATGCGGCAGTTGTCGTTCCAACGCTATATGGGGGTTTTCACAATGGAGATCACATTCCAATACAAAAAACTGGGTGTTCCCATTTGATTTTTTTCAAATTTTCACACTGTAACCGTAACTGTTTGAGTGACAATGTTGTTTTCCATATCGTTCTTGATCGCATACCTCAAAATATCTTTTCCCAAAATTCCATTCAGTTTATGTGAATGGTATGATAGTTAGGAGCCAAAATGTCGGGAGAGTATTTTCTAAATCACCCTGCGTATATATATATATATATATTCTTTTAGCATTCACGATTTGTTACTTTAAAAAGTAACAGAAACAATTTCAGAAATAAAATTTGGATTTTTGTTATATTTCTGTTTCATTCCGTATTTTTACACATGTCTTACTCACTTTAATAATTTTTAAATATATACATTATTTTCGTATTGATATATTTTAAAACTCCTTCGAAAGCTTTCGTTTCATGAGATAATTTAAAACATATAAACATAATAAATAATCTCTTTGACATGTGAAAACGCTTGTTTTATAATAAATACTTAAATTGTATCAAGAAAAATTTAATTGAGGAAATATTTTTTTCTATATGCGTTAAATAACTTCAATGTTTTCATATGAGTCAATTATTTTGTAAAAAACTATTTTAAATTTAAACATTGTTTAATAACATTGACATTATTCTTCTTTAAATAAAATTAATAGGCATCGATTTGTTTATTTTCTGTTTAAGGCTCTTGAATTTTTTAAAGTGCAAATTGTTGTTGCATTGCGAATAAAAGTAATTGTTTCTCAAAATACGAAATCTTCCTAATTGCAAAATTTATGTATATTATTTATGAATAATGACGGTAATTTATTTTTAAGCGTATTATTGTTATTTGCCCGTGAGTTATAAGTTTTGACATTATTATATAGATTATCTAATTGAAACATCCATGTTCTTAAACGATACCAGTTGTTAATTAAATAAATACTTTAGCAATTGAACAATTTTAATATTTACAAGATTAAATAATTAACTGATTTAATATAAGAAGTTATATAATTTGATAAAGGTATCAAACAGAGAAGGTATGCCTTAATATAACTATTATTTATACCGAACGCGTAGCTTTGGAATCGAATAAAGCCTTTAATATTCATTAAACCGGAGCAAAAAAGAAAAAAGTTTGCGAAACAGAACGTAAGAATAAGCATTGTTATATATATTTTTTCACAATTGAAGATTAGCTATTTTTCCATTCTTTTAAAGACGGAAAAAATGCTAATAATCGATTGTCAAAATTTATATACAACAACACTTTTCAGTCATGCATCGCGCTTAAATTTTGAAATTCGAACAAAATTGAACAGACATAAGAAAAATCGTAAAATTTGTGCGATGGAACTCAATGTATATAGCATGGCCCTGAGGTAGTAGAATGAAGGGAAAGGAAGCACACACCCCCTTTTCTATCGCTTTCCAACCCTGTTAAAGAGATTATAATAACCATTTTCGTAGAAATTTCACAAATTATTGCAGTTGTAAATATTAAGGAACTGACCTGATGCTTTTTGCTTAAGGCAATCTTGAGGCAAAAAGTCGATAAAATACACCACACCCATTTTCCCTGCCTGAGAGATAATTGAGGTCGAAATTATGTAGTTTGTGGTCCATTTTTTTACTGATGACTTACGACTCACTACGTGAAGGTGGCTGCACTGCAAGCCCCACCATACCCTACCCAACTAACCAAAAAATGTGTGTATGTAGAATTATTCTGATCCATTTGCAGACTGTGATTTCTTATTTATTGTTAAATTGCAGCATAGTAGTACGAAAACAAAGGCTGGCTTTTATAAAGCCATCACGTCGCTCATGTCCATAAACTTTTCAGGAAATCTATGTTACCAATTTGACACGGCCTTTTACGGCTTCTGTATGATATAGGAAGTCTGCCGGATTCAAAGAGAGAGTCGGCTTCTCCTCCTTAAAAATCAAGTGTGCACTGTCAACTGTAGAAATGTTTACCAAAAAAAAAGGTGGAAAGGTAAACTTATTTTCAGACTAATTTATAATGTCATAATAATCATTGGCGTCAAAATGTATGGCGAGAACTAGACATTGGATTGCAGTACACGCCGAACGTGTTGCTTATCATTCGCTATCGTTCAAAGGATAAACTTTTCTGTATGAGCAAATATAACATTTGAATAATATTCTTCACACGTTCTTGACTTTTAATGGAAACTTCTGGATTTCTTGATGCATTCTGAAATATATTTAAATCCCTTAACGATTGAAGATCTTGTTTTAATTTCGAATTACACTTTTATAATGCACATGGTCATGTTGATGAGACTTACGGGTATGGTTTATAAATTAAAACACTAAACAGTCTCAGTTAGCACAGCCTTAACTAAGTAGTGACCGGTTTATTATCGTTTACCGCCAAGAATTGGATATTGGTACCGGATCTTGAAGCGCTAGATCTGAGGAACAAGATCCAGTAGCAGTGGATACGGCAATATCTTTCAAATATCTCTGATCTATACTCAAGATTTCTGAATTAATGTGGGGAATGCCGCGTTCAATTCTTTCAAAATCAACGCAAGCAATGTATTGCAGCAATGTATTGCAGCCAGCCAGCTGCATGAAAATGTCAAAGAGATGGTAAAGAAATTAAATCAAACAAATGCTTTCTCGGATCATGAAAACTTCTGAAAACTTCTTCCTTTTAATGGTAACAGATGATATGAATTCCGTTCGAGAGATGGGACTTCGCGGATACTAAAATCTAACGACGTATCAACTGAAGTAAAATCCGTGAGAAATTTTCAAGCCAATCTTTATTAAGATATAAATAATTGATATAAATCCAATATTTCCAGATTATAGCTTTGGGTAAACATTTCTACAGCTGACATTGCGGGCTTGATTTTCAAATAGGAAAAGTCAAGTTTCTCCAAGTTTCTCCAACCAAGTCTTCCTTTGAATCTGGCAAATGTATCATACCTAATTCAACTCATGAATGCGTGTCAAGCTGGTAACATAGGTCTCGTAAAATGTTTGTCTACACGACAGACGTGATGGTTCCATAACAGTCACCCTTACTTCTCGTGCTATTATGCTGTAATTGGATCCTAAATAAAAATTGACAGTATCAGCATCTGTCTGTGTATGAATAATTCTCACTGACGATGTTTCGTTTGATTGCGTAGAGTGTAGGTGCGACACTCAGTATAGACATCTTCTCATAGTGAGTAATGATTCGTCCGTAGGTACAGGTATCGATATTTACTGTTCCATTAATTTGGGTTAATTCTATGAAAATTGTCCATTTTTATCCCTGTGAGAGGATTTGTAGGAAGTAGAAAAGGAGTGTGTGGTGTTTTTTCCTCCATTTTACACCTCTAGGTTATGCTATATACATTGAGTAAATTCGATCGAACAAAATTTACACCTTTTATTATTTTTCGTATATATTTTTTTTTTCAATATTGTTCAAATTCAAAAAAAATTAACGCAATGTTTCGCGGAAGGTTTTATCCAACTTAGTTTTTTTTCTTCTGTAACTTTGTTCTTGTATTAACGAGTAGCATCTCTTTAGTACAATTGTAATTCCATTCTCAAACATTTTTTTCGCTGTGGGCTAATGTACAGTACATATTTTTGTCAGATAATTATTTGTATATTTTGTGCAAGGAGATCGCAAATTTCTACAGCTACTGATTATATCGAACATTTTATTTTAAACATTATTCTTAAATACTATTTTTTAATAAATGCGTTTATATTCCCCTAACTGTGCATTTTAGGAAACCTCCGTTGATGAATATGAGGCCAAACTTTCATCAATTATCAAATATTCATCTATATATACGACAAAAAGTGCATTAAATTACATTTATAATTGACCCACAAATTACCCTTATAATCGAAATCTCTCGAACATGTGACCTAACTCATTAGTTTTTGCGTTCCGAAAAACGTTAGATACAAAATTTAAATAAAATCGATTGAGCCGTTTTTTAGATAAAATTAGCTTATCCTTGACCCATTATGACCCAAAATGACTCATTAATCAATTTTTTTTTTTAACATCTGACCTAACCCAATGATTTCTTTGCGCCGAAAACGATAAAATAAAAAAATTAGTCAAAACTGCGCGAGACATTGTCTAGATAAAATTGAAATGACCCAAAAGTGATCCACTAATAGAAAATTTTCGAACATGTGAACTCAAATGTACCCTGTCATATTTTACGATAAAGCGCAGGTGCCACACTTTTCTCTTTAAGATGCATTTATTAAAATAGTTTTCGAAAAATTACTTTTTCCATTTTAAAACATCTAATATTGGTGTTTCTTTTTTTCAATGAAATCTAAAAATTATTTTCCAGATAACGAGTTAAATAATTCTTTACACATTGAGAAACATTAAAAGAGCAAAGTACTACCTTAACAATCCTTCTTTCTCTATTAAATCAACTTCAAAAGAATTACCTTTATTTCTAAATCTTACATGAATAAAATCTATCCAATCACTAAATCAAAGCTCAGTTTGTTAATTTATAATGCTTCCAAATTCAACAAATTAAGTTCCTTTCTAAATCTTATTATGTCTGCTACCTTGGAAATTAAAAAATCTACAACTGTTTTCAGAAATTCAATTTATATGAACTCACTCAGTATTTTTAGTACACTGTAAAAAATGTCAGATGTTTCTGAATATATAAAAATGTACTGTAATCAAAAACGAAAATGTACAGTGACCTCTTCTAACTCACCTAAGATTTTGAAAACCGTTCCTTTACCTTTAAAAATTCCAGAAAACTATTTGTTTTCGAAATTTAAAGAAGAATTTATAAAAATTATTTTTTATTAGCTGCCCGTCCTCTTCGGAAACGTTTCTAAGTAGCTTTTACAGTACAATAATCACTTTTCTCAAATCAAAATATCACTTTTTCAGATGCTACCAATTCACAAGAAAATATTTTGATATTCAGAGAACATGTTTAATAGACAAACATACAATATTAACAGTATTAACGTTATATGAAAATTAACATTATTTTGCTACACTTGCATGCACAAAATCAGTTATGCAGCTGAAAATGTTTACTTGAGAATTGATAGAATCCGAAAAAGTGATATTTTGATTTGAGAAAAGTGATTATTGTAATGTAAAAGCTACTTAGAAACGTTTCCGAAAAAGACGGGCAGCTAATAAAAATTAATTTTTATAAATTCTTCTTTAAATTTCGAAAACAAATAGTTTTCTGGAATTTTTAAAGGTAAAGGAAAGGTTTTCAAAACCTTAGGTGAGTTAGAAGAGGTCACTGTACATTTTTGTTTTTGATTACAGTACATTTTTATATATTCAGAAACATCTGACATGTTTTACAGTGTAGTTTTGCTGCATATTTAATAGTAGATTTACGAAATGTTTTTAAAATGGGCGCATGATAAATTCTAACACAATCGGGGCGAGTTTGTCTAGACCCAATTTTCAAAGGAATTGTGAAAATGAAAAGCTTAAAAACCTATATGTCATAAGAATTCCATAAAAGGACAGAAAGTTAATACCTCTCAGTAGCAAATCTATTTCAATTTTTAACACAATTATAAATTTGAAATTTTCTCCTTTTGCCGCTAAATACTCGACACCTTAAAATCTTTAAGCACGTACTATGTCTACCTGTGCATAAACTAGCACAAGCATTATACATGGTGAGTCATATTTACAGAAAACATAGACTATCTCCTTAAATATTAATTCTCGATCCACACTTCCAATTACAAAAATTCATTAAAAAAGGTGTAATACATGATGGCGTAAGATGCAAGTCCATGAGGGAGTCATTAAGCTTTAATACAGCCCCCGTAGGATAAAAAATTTCTATTATGAAAACATTAAAATATTCACAACCTAAGATTTCTCATAAAGTTATAAAAATAGCTCATTAATATTTTTTAAAGTACATTAATTTAAACTCGTTATAACTCGAAATATTATCCATCGGATTTCATTTTTTTTTCTTTAAATTAAAGAGGAAAACATAATTTCAGTTTCGTTTCAAGATTTTTTAAAATATTAATTTTAAAAATATCAACAATATTTATTAAAAAAATATTGTAACTTTTTTTTCAAAAATTGTATGTTGAAAACAAAATATTTTTTTTTCAATTTTACCGAAACAAAATTAGCGTATAAAATAAAAATACATCATGCAAAAAATAAATAAATAAATAAATAAATAAATAAATAAATAAATAAATAAATAAATAATAAAAACGCTTTAAAATTATAAGCAAAGATTTTCTCCTAATAATGTTTAAGTATTTTTTTAAAATGTTTGTGAAAAAATATCTCCCAATTCAGATTAACTTTCGCCGTTTTCACTATTTTTTGTATGGGCAAGTGAGGTAGGGTGTGACAGTAGGTTTTTCTCTTTATGTATCATTCTAAACATTTCATCAATCACACCCAAGATGAAGCAATGGTAGCTCAACTTCAGTTGAAAAAAAATGTTGATCTGTATAAGCTTGCAATTGTATAAAGAAAATGATTATTTCAAGAATCAAAAGTAAATTTGTTACAAATAACTTTTATGCTTTCTCTATTACTTAATGACTTGTTAATGCATATTTGTAATCTTTTCCTTATTTATGGAACATTGCACTGTATGCTTCCATTATTTAAACTACGAATAAAAATAATATTTTTCTTTATACAAGAAGTTTAATATTTCATTTGCATATTGTGTTAGCTAAATGCAAACAACATAAAACATTCTATAACACAAAACAAGGAAGGGGGGAGGAATTGAACATAGCTGTAAAACGAGAAATGGGACATGTCCATTTTCCCCCCTTTTTTACTAACATAAACGTAAAATGCTAACATTCAAATATTTTTGCACCAAAGTATATTAGTTATAACATTGATAATATATCCATTTACATAAAAATACAAATAAATTGAATCAATGGTATTTTAATGTCATCTATCATTGATAATCCTGAATTTTTCTTCCAGGCATAAAAACATTAAAATTTTATATTGTGGTACATACATTATCAATTTACTTTCTTTGTTTGATTGGATATCTAGTCAATTAAGATTATTTATGTTTTATAACTTTTTTTTATAGTCGTTCCATACCTCCTTATTAGTGGGGAGTTCTGGGAAACATTTTGAAACTTGACAATTTCTTTAACTATAAAATAGCTTTTTTCATGTTATGATTCTATAATGTTCAGGGAGATTAAAAAAGAGTTTCACATTGCATCCTATTTTTTTTTTTTTTTTTTTTTTTTTTTTTTTTTTTTTTTGTCAAACAAAGTTGATTTTCTTACTTTTGTAAAAAGTGTCCCACAATACTTCACTCTTCCCTGCAATTTAAATGTCCATCAATTATTTAAAACAATGCTTTTCTAGCATGCCGATTAGGAGTTTTTTTATAACTTTAGCCCTCACAACTTCAATCTTTTTATCGTCCCGACGAGATCGTTAATAAATGTTTGTATTCTGGGACCGGAACAGACTAGGCTCTTGACTTTACGTTTTTCTGAAAACTTGGACATGCCTAACAATGTTTTTTACAATTCGGACCGAGATCTTTCTTCCTACGTCTGCACGGAACTAAATTTTCAATTCCGGTTTCGACACAATCCGTATCAAAATCGTCGTCTCTGACTGGTCTAATGCGTAGAAAATAAGTAAAATTCGATCAGCCGAAAAAATTTTACAAAATGTTCATATATTTTTAAATTGTCAATACTTTTCAATAAAAAATTTAATATCATTTTTATAAAGGATATTATATTTAAAGGAAAAATAAAAATAAAATACCTTACAATCAGTGAAAGAGATTGTGTCTATGATTCACTTCTATCTTATACGGATAAGTTCCATGCAAAATTAATATGCTAATACCTGTGAAAAAAATAGATAACATTTATAGCTTCTAAGAAAGGAACTTGTCTATAGTGCACTTTAATATTTCCTATGACATTCCATCTAAAACGATTTTCCTGTATAGCAAACGATATTAAAGGGAAAAGGAAACGTTTACGTATAAATAGAGATTCGTTAATAAAACAAATATATCACAGCTTTTTGCGTTTCTTTAAGTGTAAAAATTATAAACATGAAAAAAAAGCTATAATGAGATTTTTAGTCAGAACATACCTATACCAAACATATTTTACTCATATCGACGCAAAATAAAACTATGTAGAAATTCAGTGAGGCCGGGTCGGGCGACAATTTTAATTTTTTTTTTAGTCTACGCCGAACTTTTTCCAACCTGCCAGTTTGGGATCGAGCTTAGATATTTCTACCCATGCAGATTTCTAGTGCACACTAGCAGGATATTTTGAAAGCAGGTCTAGCATTAAATCTGTACGTTGTTTTTATGTCAAAATTAGAGGCAATGGGTTAAAACGACATTTAAAAACGGACGATGTCTGGATGATTCCTTTCTTCCTTTTAAAATGAATAAAAAGCTTTTCGTTTAAAGGCACGGTTAAGTGGTGTAAGCCACGGATTTTGCATAATTTTGGATTTTAATATCTCTGAGATTTATAGACATGGAGAGGAATTTTTTGTTGCTGTTTTTCAATTTAAGACTGGATATGGAATAATTTACTAATTGGGAATTTTGGCCTGCGGAAGCCGTATAAATATTTAATTTTCATATTTTTTTCAAATAGACCCCCCATGAAACTGCAGTTTATGCCATCACATTTTGTACCTTTTTCATGAAATCTTGCAATTGGAAATATGCGCCAAAGATAAAATGTAAGGAGATAGCCTATAGTTTTGATACTTATGACTTATCATGTATATATCGTTTGTATGTGTCGGAAATGGATTGAAGGTAATATTGTCCATATTATGAAAGCAGAAAAAAATGGTTCTTATCTGTACCCAGAGAGAAATTAATTCATAAGTATATTTCTTATATACATTTTATTAAAAATATGCATTTTAAATTGAAAAAAAATTGCAAACATTTTAAATTGAAAACATGCTTATTCAAATACGAATGTATTTTCATCTGGAACATAACTCTGCTGAAACTTCTTATGAAAATACCTAAAAACCGATAGTTAAAAAGCCATTCTGACCCACAGAAAATATAATGTACTTACCCCGTCTCATTTTATTTTAATTTTTATTTATTGTTATTCATTTATTATTATTATTCAGATACAACCAGATCCGATGCAGAAATCTATTCAACGATCCCGAGGAGTTTGATATTCATAATTTTTACTGTAGTTGAATATTAAAAATGTACATATATACAGGTACATTTGCTTCATTAAAAGATTAAATTAGTATTAAACACGTAATTATAGATAATCGCCAATTGTATAGTGAAAAACAAACTTTAGAAGGAGACCAAAGCGGACCGTCAAGGAATTAAGAAAGAACGAATATCTTTTGGATAACACTGGCGAAACTATTGGATATCATTTTTATTCGTAAAGAAATTAAGATTTTTATAAAAACCTTTCCTATCCACATATGCATTGATTATTGTCAAAATAACACAAAAATAAGTTCGACATACAAGTACACAATATGGCACGTATTTGGATACAACCCCTCATCATTTTGCTTCATTCGGGAAAAAACGGATTTTGAACAGATTTTTTAAGCTATGTTTTTGAGATTTCCGCAAATTTTGTCTATGCATTTAGCTAACACAATATGCAAATGAAGTTTTGATAGCGTTCACGCATGCGTAGTAAAATATTATTTATTAGACCTGCTAATTTTTCATACCATTTTTATTGTATTTTTATTCTAATTACAAGATATTACGTATAATTTAGCTCATCACATTTAGAAAAAAGATCGTTATTTTATATTAAGACTTCTGCAAATTACTAGCAAAAAATTTGTAAAAAATAGACCTTTTTTTATAAAAATCTTAATTCTCTAATAGTATACATGCAATCCACACAAAAAATGAGCACAGTTCAATGCAATAAGCCACACAATCATAATCTACAGTTCGAACACTTTTGCTGGAATACTTTTGACAGGGATATTCAAAAGATATTCCTTCTTTTCAATTTTTGTTGGTCTCCTAAAGAGTTTTGGTAAAAAATCTTCAAGTAATATATACATTATATGTATAGATTATCTGGCCAAAGGGGACCGGGCACTTGCAATTTTAGACATTTTGTTAAATATCTAAAAAAATATACGAGAAATTATCCTGAAACTAAGTGTGTTTCCGTAAAGATTTTCTTCCTAAACTCTAAAGGGTCCCGACAACAAAACGAAAAAAAACGAATATCTCTCGGATAACGCTTGCAAAATATAATGCAACAATGCTGTCCAAATTATAGATTATGATTAAGTGCTTATTGCAATAAACCTTTTTCATTTTTATGCTGATAGCACGTATACTTGTAAAGAAATTAAAGTTTTTATAAAAACGCTCCCAAATTTTTCCATGTTTTTTGCTTATAATTTGCAAAGGTCTTAATATAAAATAATGTTTATTCCCGAAAATATGATAAACAACATTGTACACAATACCCCATAATCAGAATTTAAAAATAACAAAAATTATAAGAAAAATTATTTTTATTAATAATTTTTCATTGCACATGCGTGAAAGCTATCATAATTTTATTTGCATATTGTGTTACCTAAATGTATAGAGAAACTTTTGTGGAAGTCTCAAAAACATAGGTTGAAAGTGATCGGTGATAGAATAAGCTCAAAATCCATTTTTCCCAAAATTAAGCAGAAAATACGAGGAGTTGTATCCAAATATAGAAGTACGTGCGATTTGTGTATTCTATATTGACATTAATCAATGGATAAATGGATACAGCATCTCAACTTTCTGCTTAATTTTGGGAATAACCAATTTTGAGCTTATTCTATTGCCAATTACTTTCACAATTTTCAAGCTATGTTTTTGACACTTGCTCTACACATTTAGCTAACACAATATACAAATGAAATTTTGATAGCTTTCACAGATGCGCAATGAAAAATTATTTAGTAAATTTACTCATTTGCATAGAATTTTTATTATTTTTTAATTCTGATAAAAAGATTTTCAGTACAATATTGTTTGTCATATTGTTGGAAAAGAACATAATTTTATATAAAGAATTCTGCAAATTATAAGCAAAAAACATGGAAAAATTTCGGATTATTTTTATAAAAACTTTAATTTTATCTATAAAACTGTTCACATTTTACTATGATAAGCCTCTTAATCATAATATATAGTTTGAACGGTTTTTCCACATTAACATTTTATAGTTATCGGAACAATATTCGGATTTCTTTTTTCAATTTTTTGACGGTTCCTTAGGGAGTTTCAAGGGAAAAAAATCTTAACGTTATTCTATAAGCTATACTGTTTTGTTAGCACAACTGGTGTTTCAGGATAATGACTCATTCAGTTTTCTAAATATTTAACAAAATGACTGAAATTGCAAGTGGCTGGTCACCTTTGGCCATATATGTATATATGCATATATATTTCTTTGTATACATTAAATAGAAATTAAAATCACAAATATATATATATATCTATATATATATATGTGTTTTGTCATTGGAATCATATTTTCTTTTATATGATAATACTAAATTTAAACTTGAATAATTCTTATCTAAAGTGTGACAGCGCACTGGCTTTTTCTGTGAATGAACAACATGACATATTTTTGCGGGTATATCAATCCCTCTCTTTTTTACAGATTCCGTTTAAATCTTAATAAAGTGAAAATATAAAACCCTGATAACCGTAACCAGTTACATTTGCAATCGGAAAGTTTTCTGGCCTACATAAACACTCCAATGGGAAAACAATTTTTATTATTTTTTGGTTATAAATGTCTATTTTAAAGAAATTGGAGAACTTTGTTAGAAACTGATTTTATTGATTAGAAACGCATTTATTTACTTTTAAAAATAATGTAACTAAACATATATATTTAAATTGTGGAATTATAGCGATTGAAATCTACGTTCATTATTTTAAGATAAAAAAAATCCGTCCGAATTTTACTGATATTTTTACTGCACTAATCAGAGCCGTGCCTCCAGAAAATATTTTTTTGGTCACTCGACCATTTTTAAGAAATCTGAAATTTTATGTACAACAACCCTAACATGACGGAAGTTCAAAATGACCGTTATTTTAATTTTACTATTTTTTGTTTGTGCATGGCCGCCATCTTTGTTTCATCGTGTTAAGCGATTTTTTCTGATACTAGGATACACAAAATTGTAAATATCTCATCTTTTATTTTACCAATTGAAATGGAGTTCGCAGCATTTTGTTCAGATTTAAACAGGGTAAATGTACGGTGGTAGAATAATTTTGAAAAATAATTTTTTACAAATGAAATTTTAGCACAAAATTTAAGATTTTTTTCGAAATCTACCCATTTGCAAGAGGAAATTTTTTATGCAAGGAAAACTGTCAACCTTACACATTTTTTTCTACAAATAGTCAAAAGTGCGTGTACTCATGCACCAAGTCTCAGATCTGGGGGTTAATTTCTCTTTAAAAAAAATTCCGAAATTCTTCAAAAATTTCAAAAATCGCGCTTTTTAGGCTTTGGTATCTCTGGTGGGGCGCGAGATAAAATTTGATATTCTGGTCTTTGATAGTATTGTGTAGTAGTGTTATGTACAAAAAATTTCAAGAAGGAGGTGTGACTACAAGCGGAGATATGATATGGACAATAGGGTGGGCCGAAAAAAACTTTTTTTCGATTTTCGATTATGGCGGGTGCGGAAAAGTGGCCACTGGTGGCACTCAGTTCATACAAAAAATTTGAGGTTTTTTGGACATTTTCTTATCCTGCCGCAAACGGCTTGAAGTTTTGCAAAAATGTCCATTTTTGAATTTTTTTCGAAAAAAATGAAAAAATGTTAAATTAAATTTATTTTGATTGTATTTACTTGAAAAGGCATATTTAATGTACCAAATGTTTAAATAAGATCTGATCATGCATTATTTAATATCTATGTGTATTATAACTTAGGCTATTTTTATAGCTTTTTCGCGTACAATAGACGAAAGTTGTATTTGTTTGAATCGATCGTTTGTTTCTATATTATTTATGTCCCTTGGTCTTCTTTATATTTTTTCTATGTGTCAAACGTCATATATTTGGGGAAAAGACAGCAGTATATTTCAAAAACAAATCTTGAAGGTTAGAAAGTGGTGAAACAGAACTCTAAGCGCGCGCAATGATTCGTCGTAATACTCAGGGAGTGAAGGACGAAATAGTTGAGAGCCAAAATGCGATAAATGATTCTTATTATTTATACTTGCTCAGTTACCTGCGACATTTGTTCAGTGTTAACGTGAAACCCTTTTGTATTGATATGCAGTGCTTTTTGGGTCGTTTAATGTGCCATTATAGTGTTTTGTGCGTTTTATTACAACGAGCTTAAAAATGGCTAGTATAAAGGGCCATGACAATGCAAAAACACGCGATAGCGTGAAAAGTAACTCTTTGGGGGCATCATGAGTATTGAAAGAATTGCAATTGCCAACTTATGCTGATAATCATGCGCCACTATTACTGGTTGCTTCACCATGTAGAAGTTGTGACAGCAGAGGATACGAATCTCGTCATCGATAAAAATAAAGTCAGAAGAGAAAAATAGAAACTTAGAAAGAAGATACAGGCAGAGGAAGTTATTGAAAGAAGGAAAATTAAAAGCATATTTTTTGATGGTAGAAAGGATAAAAGTATATTAAGAGGAAAAAAAGAACAAGCGGCACTGTCGAAGGAAAGGCGAAGAACACATCACCGTGTTGCTTGAATCTGGTTAGGAATACTCGGGTCACTTGGTACCTTGTTCCGGTCACCGTAAAGAAAGAGCAAAATCATTATACAATCTTCCAAGTCAGCACAAGTTAGACTTTTCTGAACTGACGATGTATCAAGGTAACGGAACGAAGTATCAAGTGACACAAGTATTCTAACCAGGTTCAAACAACACAGTGATGTGTTCCTCGCCTTTCTCTCGACGGTGCTGCTTGTTATTTTTCTTCCTCTTAATATAATTTTATCCTTTCTACCATCAAAAAATATGCTTTTAATTTTCCTTCTTTCAATAACTTCCTCTGCCTGCATCTTCTTTCCAAGTTTCTATTTCTCTCTTCTGACTTTGTTTTTATCGATGACGAGATTCGTATCCTCTGCTGTCACAACTTCTACATGGTGAAGCAACCAGTAATAGTGGCGCATGATTATCAGCATAAGTTGGCAATTGCAATTCTTTCAATACGCATGATGCCCCCAAAGAGTTACTTTTCACGCTATCGTGTGTCTTTGCATTGTCATGGTCCTTTATACTAGCCATTTCTAAGCTCGTTGTAATAAAACGCACAAAACACTAAAATGGCACATTAAACGACTCAAAAAGCACTGCATATCAATACAAAAGGATTTCCCGTTAACACTGAACAAATGTCGCAGGTAACTGAGCAAGGATAAATAATAAGAATCATTTATCGCATTTTGGCTCTCAACTATTTCGTCCTTCACTCCCTGAGTATTACGACGAATCATTGCGCGCGCTTAGAGTCCTGTTTCACCACTTTCTCACCTTCCAGATTTGTTTTTCTAATATACTGCTGTCTTTTCCCCAAATATATGACGTTTGACACATAGAAAAAATATAAAGAAGACCAAGGGACATAAATAATATAGAAACTAACGATCGATTCAAACAAATACAACTTTTGCCTATTGTACGCGAAAAAGCTATAAAAATATCCTAAGTTATAATACACATAGATATTAAATAATGCATGATCAGATCTTATTTAAACATTTGGTACATTAAATATGCCTTTTCAAGTAAATACAATCAAAATAAATTTAATTTAACATTTTTTCATTTTTTTCGAAAAAAGTTCAAAAATGGACATTTTTGCAAAACTTCAAGCCGTTTGCGGCAGGGTAAGAAAATGTCCAAAAAATCTCAAATTTTTTGTATAAACTGAGTGCCACCAGTGGCCACTTTTCCGCACCCGCCATAATCGAAAATCGAAAAAACGTTTTTTTCGGCCCACCCTAATGGACAATATGTGAAAACAATATTGTCAAACTATTGTAACCTACTATGTAATTGTTCCACAAGACTGTCAACCTTACGCAATTTTTTCTACAAATAGGTCAAAAGTGCGTGTACTCATACACCAAATTCAAGATCTGGGAGTTGATTTCTCTTTGAGAAAAAAATTCCGAAATTTGTCAAAAATTTCAAAAATCGCACTTTTTAGGCTTTGATATCTCTGGTGAAGCACAAGACAAAAATTTGAAATTCTGGCCTTTGATACTATAATAGTGTTATGTACAAAAAATTTCAAGAAGGAGATTTGACTACAAGCTGAGATATGACATGGAAAATATGTGAAAACAATACTGCCAAACTATTGTAACCTTCTATGTTATTGTTCATATACTTCCAAAATTTTAAATTAATTATTTATGTACAAAGTTAAATGTTAATTAGAAATATCTTTTTTAAATGCGTCTGTGTGATTTAAACAATTCAGAATGTATGCTAAGCAAATACACTATTTGTCCAGAAGAACAAACCTACCACAAATGCTATTGCAACAATTGTACTCGGTATACATTTCAGGAAAAGTAAATTTCAGACAATGGGTTGCAACTGATCGAGTTGACATGGTTTCAATTATTAAACCTAGAGAATTTCATTCAGGTTAACAAGGGATGACAAGACTTGGGTGGATTCAAATAAAATTTTGAGAAAGAACAGCTTGATGGGCTGACAACAGTAACTGGTCGAACTCATAACATCTCTCGTAAATAGTGTTAAGCTCTTTGTTGAGCATATATAGCATCTTTGTAAATTAAACATTTATTATTAAACTGTTTTCAACAAACGATATTTTCTGTGTAAATATTGCAATAAATGAGACTAATCTCATTTCTGCTAATGTACTCATAATAGCATTTCTTAACATGTTTTAATCACCGTATCTCAGCTTATATTCAAATCTACTTCTTTAAATTTTTTGTACATAACACTACCCAATACTATCAAAGGTCAGAATTTCAGATTTTTATCTCGTGCTCCACCAGAGATATCAAAGCCTAAAAAGTGCGATTTTTGAAATTTTTGAAGAATTTCGGAATTTTTTCGCAAAGACCCAGATCTGGGACTTGGTGTATAAGTACACGCACTTTTAACCTATTTGTAGAAACAATTGTGTAAGGTTGACAGTCTTGTTGAACAATTACATAGTAGGTTAAAATAGATTGGCAGTATTGTTTTCACATATTTTCCATGTCATATCTCCGCTTGTAGTCAAATCTTCTTCTTGAAATTATTTTTACATAACATTACTACACAATACTATCAAAGGCCAGAATTTTAGATTTTTATCTCTTGCCCCAGCAGAGATATCAAAGCCTAAAAAGTGCGATTTTTGAAATTTTTGACGAATTTCGAATTTTTTTTCACAAAGAGAAATCAACTCCCAGATTTGGGACTTGGTGTATGAGTGCACACACTTTTGACCTATTTGTAGAAGAAATTGTGTAAGTGTGACAGTTTTCCTTGCATGAAAAATTTCCTCTTGCAAACGGGTAGATTTTGGAAAAAATCTTAAATTTTGTGCTAAAATTTCACTTGTAAAATTTTATTTTCCAAAATTATTCTACTTACTACTGTCCATTTAGCCTATTTTATTCTGAACAAAATGCTGCAAACCCCATTTTAATTGGGAAAATAAAAGACGAGATATTTACAATTTTGTGTACCCTAGTATCTGAGAAAATCGCTGGACACGATGAAACAAAGATGGCTGCCATGCACAAACAAAAGAAAGTAAAATTAAAATAACGGTCATTTTGAACTTCTATCATGTTAGGATTGTTGTACAAAAAATTTCAGATTTTTTAAAAATGGTCGAGCGACCAGTGCTGGACCACTTGAAATGGATTGACCCCCAATGATTGTCATATGAGGTGGGTTGAAATTTCTAGTGAATACCTCAAAATGATTTTAGTAAATAATCCAAAAAGAAATCTATTTTCCTCCTTATCTTGATTTCAACTACTAGAAAAAAGCAATACCTAAACTATACTCGAACCGAGTGTCTGATAATCAAAAGATTAATTCACAAAATTTTGTTAAAGTGGACGATTAAATTCTAATACATATAATAATCCACCCACCCGTAAAAAAACGTGTTTTTTTTCTGTTAGCGTGAACAACATTGTTTAAGATGCAATGCGAACTTTCATTTAGAACTTTAAAATAATAAAAATAGTTTAGTAAAATATTAAAATGTTTAATTTCGTATTTTAAAAAGTTTTTTAATCAGATAAGCTGTATTTTCCATTAAAATAGTGGAATGGTTCCACTATTCCACTGGTGGAATAGTGTGAATCCATGGTTCTGACACGAGTCAAAAACTTCTAAACAATAACAGCGAGCAGCATAGACTGTGAAACACTTTCCAACTTCTTCAGATAAATACAACAGAATTTCATAGTTTACAAAGGGGAAAAATGGCATAGAAATAAACAATATTGAAAAATCATAACACACTTGAAAACTCGATTTTTTCCATTCCTATCAGTATGTGTTAAAACATACGAAATTTTAGCAGCCCTGTACATGATCTCCAGATATGTATACATATTGCATAGCATGCCAATGTTAATTAATTTCAACGTACAATGCACGTAAAAATTTATCCTCACGAATTTCATCCAATAAACGGATGTATTGAATTTTTTGTGCGACCCTGCTTATTATACATGAAGAACCCAGTAGCCAAGAGGTATAAGCGATAAAAGTGAGAATATTGAACTAAGTGAACGGTCAACAGAGAAATATGTTTTTTTTTCAGGTATTGAAATACAAGTGATTTTCTAATTATGTACTGCGGTCGAGAGCTAAACCACATTTGAAAAATAATAATCAACATTGATTAATTTTTAATTTAAAGAAAATCGCACTGTATTTTTTATACATTCATTGAAATAAGTGTTTAAGGACTACAATGAAACCAGCGGCAATTTCCTATTTCTATTCAGTAAATTATTATTAATTTTGAAATTTAAAGTCAATACCTTTAAACTTAATTTCCTACAAATCAATTCTTTGTCATGTGTACTCCTTGGCTTTCCTGGTCGTCTCATATAATTTATATACACCAAATAATATATATATGTGACGATTTAAGGAGAACTCGAATTATTTCCACTGGTTAAAAAGAAACACACAGTCATGGCAAGCGAGGGAAAAAACAAAATAAATAAATAAATGTAGAAGATCCAATAATTAGTCATGGGCTGCTGTAAATTCATTTATTAAATTCGTAATAATGAGGAAGGAATAGCTCCTTTTGCAAAAATTCCATCATTATTTCAGCGAGCTGTCCTCATCGAAGAAGCAACCCAAGAAATCTTCTTTTTCATCTCGAGACTTCCACCTTTTTAAACTAAAAAGAAAGTTCTGGAACATTCTGTAACCTCAAACCATCATTCTTTTATGTAAACAGAATTCTTGTCCAGCTACGAGATTATTTTCCACAAACGATAAATTTATTTAAAAAAAAATATTATTTAACCAATTTATAATTGACTCAGAATTTTAAATATCTTAGGCAGACGATTTTTATAAATGATTAATTTTAAGAGAAAAAAAAAATGAAATGAATTTATTAAAATGCACACATCAAAGGTTGACGTAGGAAAAATAAATAAATAGATAAAATAAAAAAATGATAATTTTTTAAAGGTATGGTTTTGGAATAAATTTAATAAGACTTTCTTAAAAAGGGTTGATAAAAACATAGAAAAAATCAGTTTTATTTGGAATATTAAGAAATAAAGTTTAAATTAAGAATATTTTTAATTTAGAGCCATCTTTTTAAATTTACGCATACTGGAATAATGTTTTTTTAAGGCAAATTAAGAATTTATATCGTCTGCATAAGGATTAACAGATTAGATTTAGAAACAAGATTTTAATTTAATAATTTGAAGTAAGTACGGAATATTATTATAAGAAAATTAAGATAGTATAAAGGTTAGTTTTGGCGAAAAAAATTTAAATTTGTAATATTATCCCCCCTCCCCAAGACTTTGTATGAAATTGATAGTTAAATATACTACAAGTTCAGACAACAGAAATATAATAATTTAGAAAGGTTAAATTTTGGAATAAAACTGTAAAACTCAGGAAGCCAAGAGATGGAAGAAAAGAAAATTAACGCAATATAAAAAATATTAGCGATTAAAATAAAATAGTTAAGAGAAAATAATTCTGAATTAAATTTAGGTAGGAGCATTTCCCTGAAAGAAATACAATAATGTTACAACATCACTTACCATTTGTAAGTGCATAGGAGATAATACATATAATAACAGTAAATAAGTTATGAATATTAATAAGCAAGAGATAAAAATATAATAAAAACAATAAAAATTCGTTCTCATGGAAGTTTAAATAATTACAATGACTTAATGCATAGTTTATTTTAAATAAGTCCTTTAAATGAAACAAGTATTTCAATAGTATATATAAAAGAGTCTTTTCCAATGTTCTCTGAATACAGTCTCTTTAATTGAAAATCTTCAAACCTAGTTTAATCTTTGGTTTTAATATTATGTTGGATCCAACATCTTTCAGTAATATATCAATTTTTCAATAATAAATAGCATCACTCTCAATATCAATAATAAATAATATAGAAAAATTTAAATAATAACAATAACAACAATAATAAGTAATAGTATAATAAGACTCCATATCCTAATATTTTTCAATAAGAGTATAATTAATACAAAACTTCATTATAGAAATCATAATAATAATAATAATAGTAAAACAAGAGTATAATCAAAAGAAAATATCACTATTTGTTTATTATTGATAGGGAAAATATTGGTTGAGGATAAAAATAATTACATAGCAACTAAATAATTTTCTTATCTTCTAATAGCATAAGAAAGTATTTTTTGCTAGCCGAAAGTATAAATAAAAAAAATCATAATAATTCCAAAATCCAAATAAAATTAAATCTAACTATTTAGAAAATGGACTCTCAACCAGTATTTCCTTACAATAATTCCTCTCTGATACTCTTTTACAAAATTGTCAAATTTGGTTATAAGTTTTCAAATGCCAAATGTAGAATAATGTTTTATCTACACATGGTTTATAAACTTTAATAATAAAATACAATAGGAATAAAAGGTGTCATTCTTAATTGAGAAATGGAAATAAAAATAGTGTGCTTCTTGGAAAACTTTTAATATCTGTAGTTTTCACAATCACTGAAAATCACATATTATGTTATAGGTTTGAGTAGAATCATTAGATTTTATAACTGTTATAACATAAATATCTGCGGAATAAATAGAATAATACTAATGTCAAATACAGGAGTATATATAGTTAGACTTAAATACACGTAAAATTAATTTATCAACATCAATTTGAAAGCTTTTACAATCAAAGTGTACACCTTATGCCTGCATAAGGAGCCCAATTTAACCCCAAAAACTCCCAAAAACAAGTAATATTCTTGCAGGCCTCCAAGAACATACCTGCTAATGTTGAAAATTATGGTGATAAACAATTTAAAGAATAAGAATTAAAACTTAATCTACTGTCTTGACTTTAGTTTGATCTAGTGATTGTGATTGTATCTGAGGTTTTGTTTGTTTTTTGGGTTGCTCATGAAACAGTTTAAAATCTTCTGGTGAAAAATAGGGTCTTAATTTAGAAACATGCACAATAACGGAATTCTGTCCTGTCTCATAATTAAATTTATCTATTTCATAAGTTACATCAGAAAGTTTATTTATAATTTTGTATGGTCCAGAGAAAGTAGGTTCTAATTTTCGACTGTTAGGATATTTAAATTCTTCATAAATTACAGAGTCTTGTATTTTTAATGGGCATTCGACAAAATTTCGATCATAGAGTCTTTTACTTTTAAGGTGAAATTCATGAGTTCGCGCTTTCGCAATTTTGAGGGCTTTGTCTACTGGTGTTGTACACATTTTAACTGTCTCACACAGAACCATTACCCACCTTTTTAAAAATCTGAATCAAAATTATCGCGAAAATTATAACTGTATTTAGCTGCTAACTTTAACCATAAATTTTATCTAATAAAACAGAAATTGTAAATATCATAGATATACCTTAAATTGGGATCAACTTTTAATTATATTATTTTATAGATCATAAACAGATTCAAAAATTTTAACTATAGGTAATTTCTTACTGAAAATCACAAAATTTACTGACAAAATTAATCATATGTATCAGTCAAAATTCTAGCAACAGCCTTGCACAGTTCCATCTTTCTTACTGAATTTAAATAAATTATAAGAATCCGGGAACCAAAGCTCACTGTAACCAGAAATTCTAACAAATAAAATGAAAACCATAAATGTTAACTTAATTTTCAGCTCAAATGTCTAGTTGTAGGAACATTATCATGAAAATACTGCATTCTGAGAATAGTTCTTGATAACAAACAAATATCAATAAATTAGAAAATGTACCTTTTTAAAAAATAACTTGAGCTTCTAAGTTCTTTTATATTTCATTCTTTAAACGTGCATAAAAATATCATAATAATCTTAATAAGTAACAGTAAATGTCTTAAGAACATCATACTCCTCAATTAAATCCTTACGAATAAAAATATTTCAATCTTCAACAAATAATAATGATAATAATAATACTCATAAATAGATTAATAAATAAGACTCAAAGAAAAACAAAACAATAAATAAATAAACCTCACAAATAGAGAATAAACAATCTACACAAATGCTTAAAAAGGATACAAATAATATTCAATTAATTTGAAATAACTCACTCTTAAGAAGAATTTCTCAAGATGATCCTAGGAGAGACAATAATAACGAAAATTATGAAAGTAAGTAGCAATCGGCTTTCAGTTTTCTCTAAACTTTTTTTTTTTTTTTTTTTTTTTTTTCTTGTCATTACTACCAGTAATATTTAAAGTCAATGATCGCATATTTGGGCCGCAACAAGATGAATGGCGCTTCTATTCCTTATTAAATCCAATTCGAAATCACCAGGTCTCAAAAATTTATCATTATGACTAAAAATATCAAGCTTCAGGAATTCACGAGAAGTCAATTATCGGCGATTCACAAACCTATCATCATTTCATTCCACAGCCCATTCCATTAGCAAGCTGAAAATACCATATAGACTGTCCTTCAATCGAACTTCGGCGATAGCATGCTTTTCTTCGTTCCATCGCAATTTTCTTTAAATATCATTCATTAAAAAGGCAACACAGATAAAAATCCTGTCCGAGTTTTCGATTAGTTGTGACGATTTAAGGAGAACTCGAATTATTTCCACTGGTTAAAAAGAAACACACAGTCATGGCAAGCGAGGGAAAAAACAAAATAAATAAATAAATGTAGAAGATCCAATAATTAGTCATGGGCTGCTGTAAATTCATTTATTAAATTCGTAATAATGAGGAAGGAAAAGCTCCTTTTGCAAAAATTCCATCATTATTTCAGCGAGCTGTCCTCATCGAAGAAGCAACCCAAGAAATCTTCTTTTTCATCTCGAGACTTCCACCTTTTTAAACTAAAAAGAAAGTTCTGGAACATTCTGTAACCTCAAACCATCATTCTTTTATGTAAACAGAATTCTTGTCCAGCTACGAGATTATTTTTACAAACGATAAATTTATTTTAAAAAAAATATTATTTAACCAATTTATAATTGACTCAGAATTTTAAATATCTTAGGCAGACGATTTTTATAAATGATTAATTTTAAGAGAAAAAGAAAAGAAATGAATTTATTAATATGCACACATCAAAGGTTGACGTAGGAAAAATAAATAAATAGATAAAATAAAATAATGATATTTTTTTAAAGGTATGGTTTTGGAATAAATTTAATAAGACTTTCTTAAAAAGGGTTGATAAAAACATAGAAGAAATCAGTTTTATTCGGAATATTAAGAAATAAAGTTTCAATTAAGAATATTTTTAATTTAGAGCCATCTTTTTAAATTTACGCATACTGGAATAATGTTTTTTTAAGGCAAATTAAGAATTTATATCGTCTGCATAAGGATTAACAGATTAGATTTAGAAACAAGATTTTAATTTAATAATTTGAAGTAAGTACGGAATATTATTATAAGAAAATTAAGATAGTATAAAGGTTAGTTTTGGCGAAAAAATTTTAAATTTGTAATATATGTTTTTAAAAGTTAAATTTGAAATGCATACCATAACTAAACTAGGAGGAATCATTGCTTGTAGGCTTCAATAGGTCAATTATTGCTTACATTTTCTTTTCTGGACAAATTCTTTTGTGTGTCCTTGTAAATAAACGATAAATTCTATGCACACCAAATTCTATAGTAAGAATTTCGTAGTACATCTGAAAGATTTATCCCAATTTGCTTTCAAAATACTGTAATATGATTAAAACACATGGCAAATCTTTTCCCCATAGACCGTACTGGAATGGAACGTTATACACTTTATTTTGAATACCGAACATGCCAATTGTTAACTCCAATAACACATTTCTATTTTATGATAATCTGACTATATTTATTGCAGCTACAGAACGGGTTGACAAATTGATGAATAGAAGACTGACGGACAGGAAAACTTATAAACAGGCAGACGGACAGACATACGAGAATAGAAACCAAATACATAAATACTTTTCAAACTTCAGGAACATTATTTAACTTTTAATAAAATTATAAAAAATCCCATTAATTGGGTGAAGTTTCAGCAGTCGAATATTTTTAATGGTACCTAGCATCGCCTTTTCAAATCAAAAATCTTTTACTTACGCTTTGAGAAAATTTGTAAGAGAAATATACAACGAAATGTATTTCTATTTTTTCAATGATTGTGTGAATAGTAGATAAAAGCACTCATTTGTAGTTAAAACTTAACGATCCCTTCGTATTAGACAAAACTTGTTTGTATTTCTTTTCATAAAACATCCCAAAACACATTTTCTATAATAAAGGCATTAATTTGCAGTAACCACAGATTAAATTATGTTTAATTTTTTTTCACAAGGATACATAATGTTGCAAAATCAAAGCAGGACCACCCCAAATTTTATAATACTTTTCAAAATTAAATAGCATCTTTCCAATTTACATCTGAGGCATATTTTTTAAATCAAGTTTTTTTTCATAATTACATTTGTTTAGAGAGATTACATATATATCTTATAAGGTTATTTATAATATATAGAAAATAATAAAGCGAATTAACAATTTTTTTTAATATATAAATTGTAGAGTTTACAAAAAAGTTTTTTTTTCTTTTATTTAAGAATGAAAGGAGTAATAAGATTTTCAAAATGATAAGATTTGCTTAGTTTAGTACTTCCTTAATTAAATAAAGTCTTCTGTGATTTAGCTATTGATTTAACTCTACCCATTTAATAATATAGGTAATTCTTTTATAGTGAACTAATGAAGCAGCAAGGAAAGTCTAATTAAATTATGTGCTAAAATCATGTTATATGCCAACATGTGAAAAGATATTTAATCAATAACTAATTTCATAATTTTGGATTTTATAGCAAAGCAAGAAATATAAAAAAAATATGCGTTTTTCTTTTTTTTTTTTTTTTCTTAATTGAATGTTTAATAAATTTTATTTCACAATTGCACTGAAAATATCTCAAATTTCATACTTTAAAAAAAAAAATTAAATAGAATTTTTCTAAATAATATCAAAACTTGTTTTTAAAATATGATATTTTTTTACGTAATTATATCTTTATTGACAAATTACATGAATGTATCTTATAAGATTACTCTATCATATACTGTAAAATATTAAAACGAACAAAAACACTTTAAAAATATAAAAATACACGCATATAAATTGTAAAGTCATATTTTAATAAAGTCTGTTTTTATTTAACTAATGGTTTAATTATACCTATATAGAACATAGGTAATTATTTTAAGCTGAACTAATGGAACATTAAAGAAAATCTAATGCAGTTATGTGGTAAAGTATTTAGTTATATTCCAACGTATGTAAAATATTTTATTCAATAGCTGCGTTTTTAATGTTGGATTATATTACAAAACAAGAAAAAAAAATGCGTGGTTTTGTTTTCTTTTTTAAATATTTAATAAATCGTATTTTATGACTACATAACATTTATTGAAAAGGAAATATCTAACTAAAATTGTAGATATATATTTTTATTGATTTACTCATTTTTAATTATTTTTCCTCATATTTCATTTAATATAGCATTAAACAATTATATTAACAATAAAAAATCTTGTATTTTAAATAAAATACTGTCAAAGCAAGAAATTGAAAGAATATGTGTAGATTTGTTTTCTTTTTAAATGTTTAATAAATCTTATTTTATAGTTATACAGCATTTTTTTAAAAGAAAATGTCAAATTATAATTGTAGATATATATTTTTAATTATTTACTCATCTTTACTTATTTTTCTAGGAATTTCATTTAATATTACATTAAACAACTATATTAACGGTAAAAATCTCATATTTTAAACATAGATTATGTGTACATACCATTAGAAAAAATTGTTTTCTTCAACCTGCATCATTTATATTAATAAGAATGTACCATTGATACAGTGTAACAATTCGATTTAAGACTTTTCAAAAAGTGACGAATATTTCATTTAGTAATGACGATCTGACGGTTTGGCTTCATTTTGTATGTTTTAGTGGTTTTTTATATATATATATATATATATATATATATATATATATATATATAACTTCCCGGTACATTTTCTTGCATGGTGAAATTTGTTCTTGGTTTTCTGAAACGTTCTCAATGAACATCTTAAATGATTCGATTCATTTCAAACGTATGGCCTATCTGATTTATAGTAAGTCACGTTGATTTCATATTTCTGAAATTCTCTGCGTTCAAGTATTAATATTTCTGGTATATTTTTAGACTTGCAATAAAATATTAAACTATTTTTTTTATTTAAACTTTATCAAATCACTATTTCAAATTAATTACACGATGAAAAGAAAGAAAAATAAAAAAGATTTCAATAGTCAATAAGTCCGCACATTTTGTTCTCTACAATCTGTAAAAGTTATAAAAATAGAAATGCAATAGTGAAATAATTCAAAATTTTACTTTTGATTCTATTCAACTAAATTCGTATTAAATAATTTATAATAAATTGTCTCATTTCGATAAAATTAATCTTGTAAAGAATTATTTTTTCTGCTAAACTGTTAAATATATTTTAATTCTGATTAAGTAGTTTAAAAAAAGCTTAATTTACAATCTATACTTAACTTTTGAGCATATAATGCATCATTTTGTCAGAAAAAAATAATGATAGTGTTCCAAAATTTTAATTAATGTGATCGTTAAAAACCTACCATTACTGTAATTTCTAAGGTGAAAGTTTCTTTCTTGAAACGATGTCAAAAATTTGAACAAAAAACGTTTACACAGTAATCATAATCATTAAAATATTTTGATATGTCTTAGTAAAACAAATTGTTTTTGATTAAAACAAAAGAAGCTTTCAAAAAAAAATTTATTTTATTACACCGATCGTAATTTTTTGCGGATCATTAAACAAAATGTTTATTTATAATGATATAAATTACATGTAAGATAAACTGAACATTTTGGGATAAATGCCAGTTTGATTTTATATTTATTGATTCATATATTTTTTAGATAATAACTGTAATATTCGCAGTTTCCATTAATTAAATGGTTAAGTGGTGCAGTAAGGGGAATTGTTAGCAGTATAAGTATATGTCCTTTGACATTCTTAATTAACCTCTTTTCATATAAAAAATTCAGAAATAATAATATTTAGATACATTAACAACTCTTTACTTCGTAGTTTTAAGTGTTCTCTTTAAATTATTTCAATTATTTTTATCAACAGTTTATTCGGTGTTTTTTCGCTGTTCAATGGTGCCCCAACTTTTTTGTTCAATAGTGTCCATCACATGGAGTTCACATTACAACGGTTCACTCAATTCGGCTGAAGAATTTGAATAAAACAAAGCTTATAAACTAAAGCTAACATCTTTGTTTAAGCATTGAACAATAAATTAAAATTTTACGGATAGAAGTTTGTAAACAAAAATCTTACAGCTTTATTTTCATGAGTTTAGATTCAAGAGGGAGAAAAATACATATCTTGTTTACACAGTACTATTCATACAAAAGGGTACAGCTTTGTATAATTATTCCCTTAAAGAAGCTATAATGTATTGTCATTTTTTATATTGTCATTGTCATAATTCATTGCCAGTTATTTAAAAAAAATAATTTATTTGAAGAAAAATATTTAGAGTGTTCAAAGGTGCCACCAGTTCAAACGTGTATTTTGAGAAAATGTTTACTCCTTATGAAGAACCTCACTTTATGAGCATATTTTTCGTCACTCAATGATTGCTCATTAACGATTTTGAAGCCTGTCTTTTGTTTCTCTGATTTTCGCAAGAATGATAGACCGAAAGACGGCAGCACAAACAAACAACTCAGTGAATTCACGGATAAAAATATAGAATTAGTTAAATTTCGATTTGCATATTAAAACGCAATCGGTCTGCTAAGTCATATCTTGGTGGAAAACACCTAAAAACCCCGATTTTAGAGGTTGACTCATAGGTTTACCATTGCGTTTTCCTGCATCCAAAAGTATGAAAACGTGGAGAATTGGTAGCAGGAAAACACAATGACAAACCTATGAGTCAACCGCTAAAATCGGGGTTTTTAGGCGTTTTCCACCAAGATATGACTTAGCAGACCGATTGTCTTTTACTATGAGAATCAAAGTTTAACTAATCCTATATTTTCATCCATGAACACGATGAGATTATTATTTGTACTGCCGACTTCCGGTCTATGATTGTATTTCCCCAAATGCAAAATTCACGACTATTTTAGTGCAATTCATTAATTTACACTGTTCAGCTGGAGAGTATAGTTACTGGAATGATAACATGAATGCAAGGATTTGGAAGTATCTTGCCTCTAAACGTTACTTAGAATACTTACTTTAATTTCATAAATTAGAGCGTGTATTTTTCAATTTGGTATCAACGATTGACGTTTGAAATAATCAAAGACTTCTGTTACATGGTTTGATTTAGGAAACAGCACCTAGAAATTTACAGCTTAAAAATCGCGTATATTGGTGTTGAAATAATAAAATTAGTAATGCTTTAGAATTTACAATTCTTTAAAATCTATTTAAAAACTGTATTTCCTTTGGCTACGCTTCAATCGAATTTATTGCTTGAAAGTATAAAGTTAAGCGTTAGTTACAGTGTCCAGAAATATGGAATGCAAAATGCATAAAATATATTAAGCCAGTAAGTGTAAAAATTTTATGATATCAGAAAAATGTTTCTTTTTTTATTTTTTTTAAGATTAGAGATTTTTCACAATTAAAAAAGTCAAATTTCTTTCAAAATATTCTTGTGTAAATTCAGAAATTGGAAATGAGAATCTACTTTCGAAACAAATGTCTCATGTTTAATAATAATATATAACAGCTAATATACCTAATAAAATGAATTGCGTTCTATTTTTTTATATTGACCCTAAGTATTGTGTCGAATCGAATAATCTAAAATGAAAATTTTAATACTGAAATTTTAATTTTCAAAAAAGAGTGAAAACTTACTATTTCAGAAACACTTACCTACTAAATATTTTTAAAAATTTTGTTGATCTCAAAAAATCAATTTTTAAGATTTTTTTTTCGTTAAAAAGTAGCCTACTTCTATTTATTCAGAAACCTGTATACAGTTATTCTTGGACACGAAAAAATTATGCGATATCACTTGTCTCTTGTCTATTATCGCTTTCTCTTTAAACCCCTTTTTCAATATTACTAGAAAACGAAAGATTTTATAGATTTTATAAAAAAAAACTATATATGCTACTTTATTGTCAGGAACATGAAAATCGCAAAACCTCTTGGTAAGAGAGTATTCAGTATACATAGTTATTTCTGTGTAAGAAGATATTTTAAATTAGAAAATGGATCTTGTAATAATTTTAAAATATAGTTGAAAATTTTCTTCTGTGTTATTTCGGTATGCGTCTCTTTCTCTGAAAGCATAGTTTTTTTAGTACATAGCCTCAAAAACAGATCCAAAACTTATTTCAATCCTAAAACGTGCTTCAGATGAATTAACGTGCTGCAAATAAGTTAAGATTTGTTACTCTAGAGCAGTGTCTGCAAAAATGCACAAGAAAAGTTCAGTTACCAAATATTTTTTTGAAAAACCTCCTTCGATATACATACTATAGTCTGAGATTAAATATGGTGAAAAAAACTATTCGCCAAAAATCATCAGAATTAGTCTTCTTACACTTTAGAATTACAAATTTACACAAATGGTTTCTTTAAGATTAACCCTTTTAAGGCGCCACACTCATTTGGGTCATAAAACATTTCGAAATAAAGTCTTTCTAAATTATTTAATTTTAGATGAGGATGTACTAATATTTGTAAATTTTAAAAATGGGTAGTCATATATATATACATGCATGTATATATATATATATATATATGCACTGAGGTAAAAAAGTCATGGGATAGCAGTATGCAAATATATAGATGGCAGTAGTGTAACTTACATATTGTATAAATGGTCAGTAGCTGGACAGGACCATCATTTGAGTTCAAATACTTTGTGTGACAAGCTTGATTTTATGATTATTGCCACATGGCGAGAATTAATGGATTTTGAACGCGGTATGCCTGTTGGAGCTAGACGCATGGGACATTCCATTTCGAATATCGCTATGGAATTCAACATTTCGAGATCCACAGTGTGAAGAGTGTACCAAAAATACATAAATTCAGACATGACCTCTTATCTTTAGACTACTGGAAAAAAGTGGCTTCGTAAAATGAGACACGACTTCAATTGGTAAGAGCTGCTGGAAATGTATGAATGTGACGCAGACCAAATGAAACCATGGACACAAATTGTCAACACTATGTTAATATACTATTATTTTCAACACAATCTAAATGATTGGTAAAGTAATCATACAAATTGAATATTTCCAACTGAGCGAAAAATTTCCCAGGCCTGGAATCGACCCAGATACTTGGATTACAAGGCCAATGCTTTACCTGTTAAGCTACCTGGGCGTCAGCCGGCTGGGATTTTTCGCTCAGATAACCTTATTGGTCTTAGCATCTGGTCTGTCATTTAAACAGCTCAACAGAATAGACCGCAGGTAATGGAACTCCATATGACGATGGATATGTATGATTACTTTATGTATGATTACTTTTTGTATTGAAAATTTGTATGATTACTTTACCAATCAGTTAGATTGTCTTGAAAATAATAGTATATCTACGTACCCATCGTAGATATCCACTACGTACCCATCGTGGATTTCCATTACCTGCGGTCTATTCTGTTGAGCTGTGTAAATGACAGACCAGATGCTAAGACCAATAAGGTTATATGAGGGGAAAATCCCAGCCGGCTAACGCCCATGTAGCTTAACAGGTAAAGCATTGGCCTTGTAAGCCAAGTATCTGGGTTCGATTCCGGCCTGGGCAATTTTTCGCTCAGTTGGAAATATTCAATTTGTATGACTATATTACATATTTGTATGACTATATCACATATGTGTTAGACTATGTTAGATGTTGATGGCTCGTTAATGGTGTGGTCTGAGTTTACATGGAATGGACTGGGTCTTCTGGTCAAGCTGAACTGACTGTTAACTGGAAACGATTACGTTCAGCAGCAATGAGTCCACTTGCAAACATTCATGGACCTGAAATACTCATACAACGATGCAATTTTTCAGGCTGCCAATGGCCCATGTCACGGAGCCATAACCGTTCGCAGTTAGTATGAATAACATTCTGGACAATTACGGCGGATGATTTGGACGCCGCGATCGCCAGACATGAATCTCATCGAATATTTATGGGACAGAATCGAGAGATCAGTTCGTGCACAAAAGTGTTGTCGGTTGAGTAAATACTCCACCAGCAACACTTTAGGAATTATGAAAGTCTGTCGAAGCTGCATCGGTCAATATTTCTCCAGAGGACTTCCAACGACTCATGGAGTCCATGCTACGTTGTGTTGCTGCACTTCGCGGAATAAACTGGGGACAATACGCTATCAGCGAGATATCCCGTGACTTTTGTCACCTCTGTCTTTTGCATACATATTGTGATTTACTGTCAGTTGTAAACTACTTATCAACAAATAGCGGAAATAAATAAAATTATTATCATTTTTAAATCTATTTGAGAAAGTAGTCTTCTAAGCTATGTTTTTGTTTAGTCAATTATATATAATTGAAAATATGAGTTAAAATTTATGCATAAAATATTAAGTACTAAGATTTTACAATTAGTTTCATCTTACTTAAAAAAACTTACTGATATTTTTGTACACTGTAAAAGAAAATCTGTAAAGGTACTAAACATTTTCTAGGAAACTGGGATTCCAAGAACTTTTCATGTAGCGATAACAGGAAAAATCCATGTAACCGATTCTAAAACTTGAGTTTTTGTTGTTACCGTTACAGGAAAAGTTCTTGGAATCCCAGTTTCCTAGATAAAGTATAGTACCTTTACAGATTTTTTTTTTTTACAGTGTACCTATATAATCGTTTGCCTTATCATTAATACCATAGTAAAAAATACATGTTATTTTTTCATTTTCCTTTGGTTTTAAATAGGTTAAACACTAAAAAGCAATTGATTTGTTTTGATAAATATAAAAAATTTCAGCTTTAAACTTTAAACAGAGTTTTTTTAATTTAAACACTGTGTATCTTACGTGGTAAAAAAGTATCATTTTTTATTATTATCATTTTCGAAAAAAATGACAAAAAATTGAACAACTTCTCACCACCAAATTATCTTAATTTTGTCAGAAAGTAAAATTTCATTTCTATAAAAATATGTTTTAGATATAGTATTTTTTCAAAGCAGTTTTTTTGTTTATTTTTTTACAAAAAATGCATTACTTTGATGAAAATTCCTTTTAGAAAATTTTTTACTTAGTTTCCTAGAGAATTTTTTTTTTCCGATTTGAATAATTCCTTTGTTTAGTTTACTGGAAAAATCAAGAAACAGATTTTCTTTTACATTATTAAGCTTTCAACAAGATTTCCAATTAAAAATGTAACAAGTGAATTGTCCCTTTTTTACATGAGCTTTTTTTTTGGGGGGGGGGGGAGGGAGTGGACAATTGCTGTATGCTGTTTTTTTAGAAATAATTTACAATTGATTGAAGATTTAAGAATTTATTTTTTTTTTATTATAAATGTAATATAAAATCTATTTTCTTTAGTCGACAATTCCCATAGTATGATGAATTAAAAAAATTAAATTATTAAATTATTAAAAAATTAAAAAAATAAATACAACTCTAATAAATAATGAATCTAAAACATAAAACGATAATTTATTGCTAAGTTTTGTTTGTATTCTTCATTACATAAAATATACGCACATTACATATATGCAGAAGTAAAAATGTACATTTTATCAATTTCAAAAACAATTCATATATATATATTTAATTACATACATATATATATATATATATATATATTGTTTTTGAAGATAAAATGTAAATTTTTACTACTGCATATATGTGATGGGCGTATATTTTATATAATGAATAATACATAAGAATACAAACAAAATTTAGCAATAAATTATCGTTTTATTTTTTAGATATAAAAATATCTATTCAAGTGTCAAAATTTACTAAATTAGAATAAATGTGTCATTTAATGAAAGCAAATGGAAATGCTATTTTATACATTATCAATAAAGCAGCTGAGTAAAGAAAAAAAATTAGACTTTCTTTACTTTTACTTTTAATACTCATATTAGGAATTAAATCTGCAGAAATCGCACATGTCCATTGCTAATAAATTAGCATTACAAAAGAATTAAAAATTCTCGAATTAAAATATTTTTCCCGCATTTTTTCTCTTATTTTTAAATTATTCGACTGCACAACCACTGTCAGATTAAAAAGACTAGAGAAATTCGCAAGCACGTCTCAGCAAAAGTACATAGTCTTTTACATAATTCCATTTTTTTTTTTAATTTCTAAATGCATAAATACGTGAGGTCATAAATCTGAAAACATGTAGAATCTTTACTAAGTATATGTTGTAAAAACAACTAATGAATATAACTGAATTGTAAGATAAAATAACAGCAAATGTAAAGACTTTTCAATGTTTTCTGACATTTATATCTGAATTTTTTTTTTTTTTTTTTTTTTTTTTTTTGTATTTGAAAAACACATTTTTGGGACACATTTTAAAATAAATTTTATTTTTGAATTTTTTTGTGATGGTTAACCATGTTATTTTAAAACAAAATAACATAATAAAATTAAAAATTAATTTTTTTTTTAAATGAAGCATTTTAAAATCGTTGTAACTCAAAATATTATTTGAAAATTTCAATTATCTTACATTCAAATAAACAGAAATGTCTACATTTCAATTTTGATAACGCATTTTTTTTAAATATTAATTAAAAAAAATATTTCATTTAAAATTTGAAAAAAAATATGTAATTTTTTTAATTATATTTTCAAAAAGAAATATTTTTTTCACATTTTCTGAATCAAACTTAAAGTAATACAATCAAAAATGACATGCTCTAAGTTTGAACCAATTATCTTTAACTGTTCTAGAGTTATAATAATTTAAATCTGAGAAATCGTGAAAAAATCATCACGACGAAAAGCGTATTTTCTAAAGAAGACACTTCATGGCAACCACTGTTTAAAAGCTATATTTCAAAAACAAAACAAAATGATAAACGATATATTTTCTCTTCTAATTAAGATAAAAACATGATTTAAACGTCATTTTAAGCATTAAAAACAGAGAATGTTTTAATGCAGCATTTTTTTTCTAGAAAAATTGAAGATATTTGTGTCCTGGACCCCCTTAACTAACATTTAAATAAGTTATTTTCGATCACTTAAAATAGTATGCTATTGCTAAATCCGGCTAGTTTTATAATGCATTGAAAATGATAAATATATCAAAGTAATAAGTATAGCTTGATCATACATGAAAGGAAAATGAATAATTAAATAACCCTTTACATGGAACATTGAATATCAAGTTTTATGAAGACGTTCAGACGATTTGAAATCTAAAGATTTGACATATGTCTTAAAAACAGCGATAAAAAAAATCACAATACGCAATGTATCCATTATTATAGGTTTATTCTTTTTGGAAATTCTGAATAAAATCATGATTTTAATCATTTCAAAATGATTTTATTTTCGCAAAAGAGCAAAATTGTTATGTTGTTTTCTCTGTAATTTAAATTAATTTTTTTTTTAAGAGGGTTCTTCTACTATGGTATATATTTTTTTTTGTTGTTGTTGTTGAGTATATGCTTATAAGCCTTGAGGGGATCAAGACAACTTAATTTCATAAAAGTAGATTTGTAGAATAATATTAATTTAAAGAACGTTTAAATTGCAGTGAAACTTGAAACCTAGTGAACGGATATATCAGGTCGCGGCAGTGGGAAGGTTAAAAACATCATACGAAATTTTCTAGAATTTTTCTCATAAAAAATTGTCCTTCTGATAAATTGAAAATAAACACAACCTTATTAAAATTTAGAAATTAAAAAAATAATAATAAATTTTGTTGTTATATTTTTCGCTTAGCTATAAGTGTTTTTAAAAGCTATCAAAAAAGCAATTTAATCTATCTGCATATGCATATTCTCACGTCAAAAATTAATTTACAGACAAAAATACGATTAATATTTATCTTTATTATTATCTTCTAAAAAAATTATATGACAAAGTCATTATCTATTGTTTATTATGATATAAAAGATACAATTTAAAATAAACAAATGAAATTCTGATATAGATTCTTTTCATTTTCTCCTTTTTTCATAAATAAGAGAAGAAGATAATTTTTAATGAAATCTTCTACTAAAGGTTTGAAAAAGAAAAATACTCGTGGCAATCAATGTGATACATATGTAAAAGATGCTTTGAGAAATTTAATGCAGTCTTTTCATATCAACTTTATTAAAGAAAATTTATTAAACGGATTCCGCTCTCTTCTTATGGTATTTATAAAGAATAAATGTAATTTTTTTATATATATATTTAATATTCATCTTTATTACAATCTTCTAAAATGATAAGTTTTTTTAACAGTTTTAAATTAGTAAAGTGCATTTTTTTTCATAAAATTATACAATAGTTGAGTTTTTTTTTTTTTTTTTTTTTGTATTACTTAAAAGTCATTGTTTTTAACGAGCGTTGCTTGGGGGCGATGGGTATCGTCGAAGCGGGGGTTGGGTTTCACAACCCACGAGCCACTTAACAGCCTCGCAATGCGAAAGCAAGTAAGCCAACTACTTACAGTGTTTTGCCGGTCAATTCGATAACAAATCATCGGCTAATTGGATCGACGTCGGAAGAAATATGTCAGGGGGTGTGGGATCCTCGCTGATCATATTAGATTAGCTTGGCTCACACGGTCGTCCCCTTTTTTGTCATTATTTGTCTAATTTAATTACAGTTTATTTAGTCGCAATTCACTAGCCACTTCCTCGCAGTAAAACACACTTATTTATATTTTAAGTGCATAAACATTTTTTGAAAGCCAAGTTTCATAGATTTCAATTCAATCAAACTAATGCAATGTTACCAACCATATCTTTTATTTATTCAATTAAAATGAGTAATTGTTTTACTAATACATAACCTTGTGACACGCCTGAAGTTAAACATATTATATATAGAGAGAGATAGCACAAAATTTAAGGTACCCTGGGGTAATAACGCCAGGCGGGGTAATAACGCCAAGTGCTTATATTTTGCATAATTATGAAATAATCAGGTAAATGATACCCATGTGCTCTGCGCAGAAGGGTTTTGAGTCACATAAATCGCAAAAAACAGCTTCAAGTTAATTTGTTTCATTTTTAGGTCTTATTGTTTTTACAAACAACTAAAATTAACACTTGATCTAAAATTTGCGAGATACGTTTTGTGATGTGAAGACTATCTTTTTATCCGGAAATACTTTGTTAATTACATAAATTTGTAGTGCATTTCATGTACTTTTAAACTGTTGTTGAAGATTTTGGATATCTTCTCGAGATAATTTGTAATTGAAAATGTACTGCGCAATAACTATACCGGTGTAAAAACGCCAATCCTTGAATTTAATACCCCGGTTGATTCCCTACAGTGTCCGAGCTACATCCTAAATACTGATTCAAATAAACACAGTTAAAACTGTGCAATGTTTCTAATAATTCTATTTAGGCGGTCCTTTTTAAGCAAAAAGAAGCTCACGGTCTGATATTCTTTTGCCTCACCCCCCCCTCTCACACCACACCTTTATTTTTCTTACACTTTCACAGAAAATTGGACGTTTTCAATAGCTTAGAATGCAATTTGTCAATTTCTAAGTTTGTAGAGTTTGTATTTTTAGAATTGGGCTATCTACATGCAATTATTCCATCTTATTTCATAGTTTTGTTTGCATGGCGTTATTACCCATATAGGTGGGTAATAACGCCAAATAGCATTGGTCAAGAAAAAACGCCATTACATTTTATGAATACATATCTGTTAAATTATTTTATTTTATATAGATAGTCAATGAGTTGCTGTTTCAGATCCTATATTTGTTTGAAAAATACAATCTAAAACTAAGCCGTGAAAATTGGTAGAACCTTAACGTGGCGTTATTACCCCAGGGTACCTTATAATACATAGTGGTGAAATAATATTCATCATTAATGTGCTTAAAATAGATCTTGCTTCAGGAAAAATAATGAAAGAACATCTCTTTCTATGCCTAACAGGGTTTTTTTGACAACTAATAGAAGTTTTAAAGGTTGTAGGAGTTTTTTTTTTTTTTTGCTCATGATGAAGAAAAACTGGTTTTTTCGAAAAACCTTGCTCATTTATTTCGTTCATTTATTTCCCAAAAGCTACTCTTTCTTCATCAGGCACAGAGGATGCATACCACTTTTTTTTTGAAAACAGAAGCAAGAGTAGCAGCTGAATCTTGCTGAAATTTTAACAGTTGTAAGACGTGTTCTCTGTGCATGATGAAGAAAGACTAGTGATTTTGAAAGACCTTGCACATTCATTCAAACACTCACCACCCTTGGCGACTTGTTTGGTCTTCCTTAAATGTATGGTAAGACTAGCAGTTTAGTCTTGCTGAAATTTTAAAAGTTGCATGATGTGTTATCTGTTCCTGATGAAGAAAGATTAGCTTTATCGAATGACCTTGCGCATTTACTTTGTTATGTATTTCTCAAAAAAAAAAAGATAAGATAATAGGAATTTCTTAAAAACACGATAAATATTATTTAAAAAATTATCCTAGAATTTCCTAGAAAGCTAGTCTTTTTTCATTAGGTGCAGAGGACACATCCCATTTCTTTAAAAATAGCAGTAAGACTAGCGGTTTAGTCTTGCTGAAATTTTATAAGTTGTAGGACATGTTCTCTGTGCCTGATCAAGAATGATTAGCTTTTTCAAAAGACCTTATGCATTTACTTATTTATGTATTTCTTAAGGAAAAGGTAAAATGAAAGGAATTTCTTAAAAACACGATAAATATTTTTTTTTAATAACGAAGGAATTTTCTAGAAAGCTGGTCTTTCTTCCTCAGGCACAGGGGACACATCCTACTTCTTTGAAAATAGAAATAAGACTGGCGTTTTACTCTTGCTGAAAATTTAAAAGTTGCAAGACCTGTGCCTGATAAAGAATGAATAGCGCTTTCGAAAGACCTTGCGCATTTATTCAAGTATTTATCGTGTTTTTAACCTTTTAATACATATTGGCAATTTTTAGATTGATAGACTTAGTGGCAAGAAAGCGCTTTTCTAACCAGTGAATATGAATAAAATATATACATCCTTTCACGAGACAAATTGCTTGGTGAAATAAAATACAAATTACTCTACTTTTAAAAGTCGTGGGAAATGAAAAAAATAAATTTTTCTGAAGAAAAAAAAATAGTCATTAATGGGTTTCGAAGATCTTATCTTTTTATCATTCCACACACGCTTATTAAATTATTAAATCTATTTTTCAATTTCAAATGTAGACTGCATTCATTTTGGGTGTCTGGTCTGTACAAATAAAGATTAACATTAAAGAAAATTAAACTTACATATGCATATTTTTTTAATTCATCCTGGTCCGTTCTTTATGTATATTTTTTATTACTTATTTAAAATTTTAGGAAAAATTCATTAATGCAATGTAAAATAAAGATACATATTCCATAAAATTTTAAGCGACGAAAATACATTTACATAAGATTCAACATTTCAAAATAAAACAAACGCACTTCACTTTAAGAAAGAATTTCGCTATTTACAATTTACATTACGCCATCTGTCACGGTTATCCAATCGAATGAATAATTGGAAAATACGAAGTTCTACCACTTGTCATTAAAATTCCAAAAGAGTTTTAAAATCATTAGTCATTTTCCGTTAAAGGAAGTTAGTAAATATGTATTTCTGAAAGCAGAAAACGGTAACTCCATAAATTTCTCCTCGGTTTGTTTAAATTTTTCTATGCTAATAAACAATCGCTTAATAGGAAAATATTTGAAACTTCGGAAACACATAAAGTTTTAAAAAATGTATGTATCGTTCTTCTGAATTGAAGAATTTTTAACTATATTTATTATTAGATTTTCTTTATTATTATAATTAGAAGAAACTTAATTAAGATTTTTAATGAATTAAACTCTAATATTAGCAATATAAAATAATTATACTTATTTTGTAATATCTAAAACGACGAAAATATATTTTTTTAAGATTCAATATTTCTAAATTAACACACTTCACTTTCAGAAAGAATTGCGCTATTTAAAATTTATATTATGCCATCTGTTACGGTTATCCAATCGAATGAAAAATTGGAAAATGCGAAGTTCTGCCACTTGTCATTAAAATTCCAATAGAATTTAAAAACCATCAAGCATTTTCCCTTAAAAAAATTTAATAAATAAATATTTCTGAATGCAGAAAATGGTACTCCTAAAAATTTACCCTCTGTTTGTTTAAATCTTTCTAAGCTAATAAACTATCACGTAATAAGAAAATATTTAAAACTTCGGAAATATTTTTTTGTTTTAAGGAATGTATGTATCGTTCTTCTAAATTGAAGAAACTAGTAAATTTCTTACAAATACTTTTTATGATTGAAATTAGAAGAAGCATAAACAATTACTCCTTTTATAGAGTTAAATTCTAATAATAGAAAAAAAAATTATACATGTTAGATGGTTTATTTCTATGAAATATTGGAACCAAAGTATCTGTGCTAAGGATGTAATAAGACACTGGAAGTTTATTTTATTTAGGATTGAGATGCTATTATTTCTATTTTTTGTGTAGTTATTTTTTAGTTTATATTTCATTGCATTCTGTATTTACTTCACACCGAGTATTTTTGCTCCAAATTTAATAGCTATGTATTTCTTCGTTACAAATCTAGACTGCAGTCATTCTCGATGTCTACTTAATATTGTTCTAAAATAACATAAAAAGAAATTAAATATACAAATGCATATGTTATATTACTTAGTCTCTCTTATCCTAGCCTCTTTCTTGACATACTTTTTTTTTTTTTTTTGTTATTTATTTCATTTTTTAAGGCCGCACACTACTCACTGAAAAAGACGGGGATGATAATGTTAACTCTATGAGACCTTTCTTTACAAATATCTTGCTCAAATTTTAATAGTTTTACATGATTTGTTTTGCATAGGATAGATGAGGACCATCTACATTCGGGCTATGTTTTGCTTTTTCAATTTTGGTTTAAGATATTTTTTTTTACATAATTTAATTTTCGAAGCCGGTTAGAACCGGTTTTGAAATTAAACCTATCAAAATATAAAAAATATGTACCCAAAATCGAAAAAGTAAAAAATAACCCAGTTATTACTTTATAGTTATTACCTTAAAAATTCATTACTGCAATATAAAATAAAGATACTTATTCCGTAAAATTTAAAGCGACGAAAATAAATTTCCTTAAGATTCAACATTTCTAAATAAAATAATTGCACTTCATTTTCAAAAAGAATTTCTCTATTTACAATTTGCATTATTTCATGTGTCAACGTTGTCGAAATAAATGAATAATTGGAAGAAGCGAATTTCTGCCATGTGTCATTAAAATTCCAGAAGAGTGTAAAAATAGTTTGTCATTTTCCGTAAAACGGATTTAATAAATATGTATTTCTTTATGCAGAAAAGTGTAAGTCCATACTTTTCTCCTCAGTTGTTTTAAATCTTTCTATGTTAATGAATTATTACCTAATAAGAAAATATTTAAAACTTTGGAAATATTTAAAGAATGTATGACTCGTCCTTCTGAATTGAAGAATTTCTAACTAAATTATTACAAGATTTTTTTTCAATACAATTAGAAGAAACTTAAACAATTAAGTTTTTCATGATTTAAATTGAATAATAGCAATATAAAAATATATGCTTACATTTTCTTAAAATTCACTATTTCTAAATAAAATAAACGCACTTCACGTTCGAAAAGAATTCCGCTATTGAATATTTATATTATACCATGTGTCATGTTTATCCAATCTAATGAATAATTGGAAATTGCGAAGTTCTGGCAGTTGTCATTAAAATTCCAAAGAATTTAAAAATCATCAATCGTTTTCCGTTAAAGGAATTAAATAAATAAATATTTCTGAATACAGAAAATGGTAACTCCTAAAAATTTCCCCTCTGTTTGTTCAAATCTTTCTAACCCTTTAAGACCCGAAACATTTTCATCATTAAATATTAAATTCCTCTATTTATTAATTCTATACTAACCCTAATGACCCCTAGAAAAATAATTAAAAAAAATTTCTTCACCCCCTAGAGCGTGAAAAGTACCCGCACGATCGTGCGGGTTGGGCTTATTCTGTGAAAGCCACACCTGCACGATTGTGCGGGTTGGGCTTTTCCTGTGAAATCATTACTTATAACATGTTAAGATATATACATTTTCTGTCTCTAAATGGATAGAAGAGAGAAATTGAAACAAAATTTTTTTTACAAATATGGTAGTTATTGATGTATCATTTTTTATTTTATGGACTGGTTACTTTTTTACAATGGAAATCTTTAAAACATGTTTTTGTTTTTGACATACACAAACAAACGTTGCTTTAGATACATGAATATTCATACTTCTACTAAGCGTAATACCAACTCAGTGAAAAATGTCCAAGCCGGGAATCGAACCCGGAACCCTTGGAATAGCGCTCCAAGTGCTCTACCATTTAAGCTACGAGGACGATACCCAGCTCAGCATTTTTCACTTCATATGTTGGTTAAGCTGCAAATCGCAGCACACTAGCGGGGTCTATAGTGTCTCATGTTACGCCGCTGCTTGTGTGCTCGTGAAGACGGATCTAGTGCTGCGATTTGCAGCTTAACCAACATATGAAGTGAAAAATGCTGAGCTGGGTATCGTCCTCGTAGCTTAAATGGTAGAGCACTTGGAGCGCTATTCCAAGGGTTCCGGGTTCGATTCCCGGCTTGGACATTTTTCACTGAGTTGGTATTACGCTTAGTAGAAGTATGAATATTCATGTATCTAAAATTTCAGGCGTAATTTCATTGCTGAAATTAATCGAGAAATTGATTAATGTGATAAATAAAAAAAACGTTGCTTTTTTCACAACGTGTTTTTGAACTTTTTTCACAGTTTTCAAACCTGCACTTGCGAGGCCTTGAAATGTCATCAACACATGGGAAATAGTTGCCTCTAAAGCCTAAAAAAGAAGGAAAAAAATATTATTGGAGATGTACTTATCCACTTAAAAAAATAAATTTTAATAAATTTAAAAGTGTTTGTCATATTTTTAAAGCTTTTATTTATTATATCGATTTAATTTCTTCTATAAGTCTATAACTTTTTTTTATTACAATTTAAGAAATGAAAAACATACCTGCAGTTGCGTGAAATCTGAAGTTCCAGGATGAGGTACAGAAATGAACTTTTTAACAGTCCGCTTGTATTCCTTTTTGTTTCATTCTTTTAGTATTTTCCGAAATTGCCTGGGAGGTAGAACTTTGGGAGATGAATTCAGGAAACTTTGAGGAGGAAGAGTGATCCAAAATTGTCTTTTTTTTTCTTCATCGAGCTCATCTGAACTTGACTGTCCTTCTAATAAATGTGCTTGAAATGTTTTGTCCGTAATGTCGTCATCATCCGAGAGATCACTAAATTCAGAATCTGATTTATTCATCAATTGAAATATTTCTTCTTGAGTGAGAATTATTTTCCGTTTAGACATCTGAAAAAGTATTTTATTTTCCTTTATTAAAAGTTAACAAAGTACTGCATAAAAAATTAGAAAAAGTATTTGAAAATTTTATTAATTAAAAAGAAAAAAGTAAAAATTAATTTAAAAAAAAGGTAGGGTATCTATGACAACACCTAAGAAAATAATATAGTATTAATTATGTAACAGCATACTTCGTTTTATTTTGGCTGTCATCAAAATTGTTGAAACAGAAAACAAAATGAACATTGAAAAACACTTACCTTTACAGTAGCACTGACTAACGTAACGCCCAAGTTGCACGATCGTGCGGGTGACGAAATCTTGAGTCCTAAGAGCAAAATAAATAGTGTATTATTAATGTTTTTTATTATATTACACTTATTTAGACATTAAAGCAAAAGTTTTTATCTAAGCAATTAAAAATATATTGATAATTATCTTTTTATGACAGATAAAATGATGAGCTATATCCGTCGTACTTGTAAACAAAGCTAGACATGCCGCCTGAGTGTAAAACATGGACTACTACTGCAATCTGTTGATAAAAAAAAGATACTTTACTCTTGCAGCTAACCAGAACAATCGTTCGATTTGGGTTTATATTACATACGACTGTTTCAGAAGCAAAAATTTAAATGAATGTCTAACCCGCACGATCGTGCGAGCTGGGTCTTAAAGGGCTAAGCTAATAAACTATCACGTAATAAGAAAATATTTAAAACTTCGGAAATATTTTATGTTTTAATGAATGTATGTGTTATGCTTCTGAATTGAAGAAATTCTAACTAATAAATTTCTTACAATTGCTTCTTTATCATAGCAATTAGAAGAAACAGAAACAATTATGATTTTTAATGACTTAAATTCAAATAATAGCAAAAAATGTGATTTTTGGAAACATAAGATTGATGTTTTTTTTTTTTTTTTAATTATTGGACCCAATGTATCTATACTAAAAATTTAATAAGGAACTAAAAGTTTATTTAACTAATGATTAAGGTAGTATTTTTTTTTCGTTGCTATGTAGTCGCTTTTTGTTTTATATTTCATGGCATTTTGTATTTACTCCACACAGAGGTATTTTTGCTCCATATTTAATAGCTATTTATTTCTATACTGCAGTCTTTCTCGATGTCTATTCATTGTTATTATTGATTAACGTAAAAAGAAAAAAAAATTGTAGATTCACGTGTTATATAATTTATTCAGTCTCTCTCTTAATATACATTTTTTTTTTTTTTTTTTTTTTTTTTAAATTTTAATCTTGAATACAATATAAAAAAAGATAATATTAGTCTCTATAAACATATATTAGATATGCTAATATATTCTATGAAGATATATGATTCTATATATCTTAAATTTATAAATCTAAAACTAAAAAAAAAATTGTTAAATTAAAAAAAAATTACAGTGTAAAAATCATTATCATTTTCCTTTAAAGAAATTAGTAAATATGTATTTCTGAATGCAAATAATGGTAACTCCATAAATTTCTCCTCAGTTTGTTTAAATCATTCTATGTTGATGAATTATTAGATAATAAGAAAATATTTAAAACTTCGAAAATATTTAATGTTTTACTGAATGTTTATACCATTCTTCTGAACTGAAGAAATGCTAACTGATTTTTTTCAATTGGAAGAAACAAAAAAACAATTAAGATATTCAATTTATTAAACTCGAATAACAGCAAATAAAGATGAGATTTTTTTATCCATAACTTTGATGTTCAATTTCTGTGAACTATTGGACCCAAAATATCTACTATAACATTAATGTAATAATGAACTGAAAGTTTATTTTATTTAGGATTGAGGTGCTATTGTTTCTCGTTGCTCTGTTGTCACTTTTTGTTTTATAATTTATGGCATTCTGTATTTACTCTATATCGAAGTACCTTTGCTCCAAATTTGAAAGTTAAGTATTTTTCCGTTTCAAATCTAGACTGCAGTCTTTTTCGATGATTATTCACCATTGTTATAGAATAACATAAAATGAAATTAAATTTACATAATAATAATCTGTTTATTATTTATACTGGTCTCTCTCTCGACATACATTTCTTATTATTTATTTAATTTTTTAATGAAAAAATCCTTTTCGCAATGTAAAATAGACTTTTATGTTCCATAAATTCTAAAACGACGGAAATGTATTTTCTTAAATTTCAATATTTCTAAATAAAATAAACGCATTTCCCTTTCAGAATGAATTTTCCTATTTACAATTTACATTATGCGATGTGTCACTATTGTTGAAATGAATGAATAATTGGAAATTGCAAAGTTCTGCCACTTGTCATTAAATTCCAGAAGAGCGAAAAAATCATTTGTCATTTCCATAAAACGAATTTAGTGAATATGTATTCCTGAATACAGGAAAGGGTAACTCCATAAAGTTCTCCTCAGTTCATTTAAACCTTTAGATGCTAATGAATAATCACCTAATAAGAAAATATTTAAAATTTTGGAAATATTTAATGTTTTAAAAAAGTTTCTTATAATTACTTGCTGATGATCGCTATTAGATGAAACACAAAGAAACCAGATTTTATTTTATTTAACTCTTATAATAGCAGAAAAAAAATTATTTTTTTATACATAAATATGGATGGTCTACTTCTTTGAAATACTGAATCCAAAATATTTTCTAAGAATGTAATTGTCTGAAAGTCTACGTAATTTATGATTGAGGTGTTTTTCTTTTCACGTTGCTCTGTTAAATATTTTCTAAAAATACCTTTCAAGCGGGGGGGGGGGGGAGGTCACTCACTTTCGAAATCACCCTCCGCAATTTTAAGTCTATGGCCGTTTGATAATTCGTATTTTTAAAATATCTCCATGGAAAATGTATATTTTTACCTTTATTTTCCTATGATTACTTGTCAAAGGATTTTATTTCCTTGATTCTTAAAATATTTCTCAAAATATATGTTTAAGAGCCTACACGAAATCATCATATGATTTTATTTACATTTCCTCAAATTTCAAATTTTCCATTCTATTCGAAATTTAAATCATCATCACTTTCTATATATTGATACGCATTATATAAAAAGACGGACTTTATGAATGCAGAAAAACAGGTACTTTTCAGTTAGTCGGCCGCCAGTATTATATATACATAATTCTGTATGGACGCATGCACATATAGCTAACGCGCATGAAAAAGGAGACATCTCGCAAAAATTCCTTTTGAGTTTTTTTCGCTACTAAGTCTATCATAAGTACGTCTTTCTACACAAGCAGTTTCATAAGTATAGCTATAAATAGAATCTCATTATGCTACATGTCCATTTGTGATCATAGAGGAGGGTTGGATTGGATGGAGAGGTAAATTATCTAACCCTTAAGACTATTACATCTTTATTTTTAAGGGTTTTACTCTTTTACGAACATTTTTATTCCTGCATAAAAAGCTAAATATTATAATCTCATGTTACAGTAAAATCATGAAAATTTTCTTTGCCTCTCCTGTGAAATTTACTTTTGTAGAGATGTATCACTTTTTTTGCGGGTGAGAGATATATACATTTATGTAAACATATATATGCATTAGGGTGGAGCGAAAAAAATATTTTTTTTTAATCAAAAACGGGTAGGTGCCAAAAGTTGCCTCTATACTAGTACATCAACTGCGTGAAATTTTACCGCTGAAAAAAAAATGGCTTGAGACTGCGCTTTTGCTCCAAAAATCGAAATTTTCAGTCAAATTTGTCATTTTTTGACATTTTTTCAAAAACATTAAAAAATTCCTACAAAGCTGGTTATTATTTAAAAGTGTTTCTTAAACCTTTATATTTATCTCCTTAATATATTTAAATTATAAAACAATATCTGTAGTCTGTATAATTGGAGCTAATCAGACAACTTTCGGTAAAAACCAGCATTAGCTCTTTTCTAGCATACAACGAAATGTTGTTTTGAATGCATTTCTTACCTTTCTGCTTTCAAAACTATTCTGTATATAACTCGTAGAAGTGGCTGCATTTCATATCCCACCCGTCTCAGCTACCCAACAATCAATCGACTTAGTTAAGCAATAATCATCTTTCTTATCTCCCATTATCATAATTCATTAATAAAAGAATCCAAAGAAATGTTACTAAAATGTAATATTTTGATTAAAGATAATATATTATATAACATTCCGGCTGTGTTTTTAAAGTCTTTACAATAGAATCTGCATTAAATTACTCGCTTTTTTGATATAAGTTATAAAATAAATTATAAAGAAATACCTTTATTTATTTCCTTTTTCAATTTGTTTCACTTGCATCTTACGGTAACATCCTCAAGGAAAATTAAAGATAAAAATTATTTTCGCAAAAAAAATTCCAGTTGAAAAACCAGTAAATAAAAATATCAAAATCACGCAAAAAAAAAACATAATGAAATAAACTAAAAAAATAAATATGAAAAATTAGTAAACGTAACTTATTTTATATTATTGTTTCATTATCTTGTGTAGCATTTCTTTCTAAAATTTAGGAAACTCCATGTAGGCTGAGTCAGTGCAAATATTTTCACTACATATGATGATCTCTATGATTCCTTTATGTCTGGGGAGCTCCATGGAGGCTGAATTATTTCAAATATTTTTACTGCCTAAGACGACCTCTATTGATTTAATTTACCAAATGTACTAAACGTTGAGTATTTTAATGGTTTAAAGTTGTTTTCACATATAGTATACAAAATGTATTGTTCAACTTCGAAGTAAATGTTCGATTTACTTTTACCTTCCCATTTATATTCGAATAATGTGATTATCCAGCCGAAGGCAGAGTAAGCCTGCAGGCACATGCTTGTTTTGCCCCGGTAAACTGAATCAACGAAAAAGTGTTGTATGCATTTAGTATAGGATGCTTTTGCGGTTCCTTTATAATAAAATGAAAGGAAATGAACAAAAATCAGGAGATAAGCAGTTCAACCCTATTTGACGAAAAAGTTCATATTTTACCAGTCATCAGTCCCTTTCCCGTAAATGTCACTAAAGATCAAAAGTACCGAATCGACAAAATAAATAAGCTGGCAGATTCATGTGTCTACTCCTTAAGATTAGGAACTTTCAGTTAGAGGTCTGCACGGGCCGAAATTTCCAGGCCCGGCCCGAACGAAAGAAATATTGGCCCGAACCGGCCCGGCCCGAAAGTTAAAATTTCGGCCCGAGCCCGGCCCGGCCCGGCCCGAACGAAAAAAATAATGGCCCGACCCGGCCCGGCCCGAAAGTTAAAATTTCGGCCCGAGCTCGGCCCGGTCCGGAAAAAAGTTTAAAATTCGGCCCAAACCCGGCCCGGCTCGAGTGAATTTCTACAGTACATTGATCTTTAATCTTATGGAAGAGTTCTGACCAAAAAAAATTATATTAGTCTTTTTTTTTTCCATGTTTATAATCTCCATTTATGCAGAAGTGCCGTAGGCTGCGATATTTATGCTTTTAAATGAATCTTTTGTTTGTTGTATGTAAATGTTTCAGTTATCACTAGTATTATTAATCCATATTCCCTGTAATGGAGACAAAAAAACGAAAAAGCGGTATATGGTAAAATTTCCAAAGACGAAATCGCTTTGGAACGAAAAAAATGCATTCTCTTCGTAACAGATGTAAATGTTTAATATACTTTTTTTCTCCCGTATTGTTGTATTTATTTTGCATGGATGAACATTTTAAAAGACACTTTCAGTTTTCAGTTTTAAAAAAAAAATTCCGTCATAATCATTTTTTTTTTGTGTGTGTGTGTGTGTGTGTGTTTAATTCTATTTTAAAACGCCTAGTAATATACGATTCTTTAAAAGGAATAAATTCTAATGTTTAATTGTAGAATAATGACGGCTTAAAAGTATATGCTTTTTTTGCAGGAATTTTTGGACAAAGCCCAAATATTACGGATTTATAAAAAATCGAGAAAAGGATTTTCATATAGGAAGATTCAATAGGAGCTGATTATTTTGGTCCATGAAAACTAGGAAGAATGGAATCAGTTTCGGCTTCATACGGGAAAAAAAAAAAAAAAATTAGGCCCGGCCCGATACTCCAGCAAAAAAATTAAGGCCCGAGCCCAGCCCGGCCCGAAAAGATTAGTGACTAGGCCCGGAACGGCCCGGCCCGAAAGAATTAGTGACTAGGCCCGGCCCGGCCCGGCCCGGCGCCAATCTTCAGAAGTAAGGCCCGAGCCCGGCCCGGCCCGAATGCCATTATTGGAAATCCGTCCGAGCTCGGGCTCGGGCTTCGGGCCGAGGCCCGGCCCGTGCAGACCTCTACTTTCAGTACTTAATCAAAGCTGCCCTGGTGAAGACCAAGAACGGATCAATAGCAGTCGGCATGAAACTGTGGATATTGTTAAGTTTTTAAAAACTATATTATTGTGTAATAGTATCTTTTATATTGATGACAGTTTAAATGAATCTTTTCACCTAGTATTTCGATATTTTTATTTGTTTTATTTCAGAGAACTTTCTTTTTGTTGCTATTTTTGTTGCTAATGTTTTTTTGAAAAATTTTTATGTTTGCAGTTTTCTATCTTAAAAAATTGAACAGAATACCTCAGAAATCACAAAAAATATAAATATAGTAATATCTTGATTTAAAACAGAAGAGAATTTTTGGTATAAAAACTTGTTAACATAAAATTTGTCATTTTTTTGGACTTATGCTAGTTCGCATATAAAATAAAACATCCTTTTAAAATATCAAATTATTTTTTTTAATTGCTATAAGTGATTTATTAAAATAACGTAATATGGAAAAAAAACCCTTTTAGTTTTACATGTTTCGTTGCTCTGACGGCAACTTTTTCAAAAACAATAAATGATAAAAGAAACATTTGTCCAATTGATTTTTATATTTATTACTATTTACTATTACTATTTATATTTATTACTATTACTTTTTATATTTAATACTATTTTTATTGATTCTTATTGATTTTATTTATTGTCTTTTATCATTTATTGTTTTTGAAAAAGTTGCATTGAAACATATAAAACTAAAAGATTTTATTTTCCATATTATTTTATTTTAATAAATCACTTATAGCAAGTAAAAAAATAATTTGTTATGCTAGTTTGGTTATGAAATACAGAAGTGCTTCTTTAAAACTTTTAAAAATATTGGTATCTAGTTTTCTAATTTTAAAACATGATATTTGAAATGGTGTGAGATTTGGAAGTGTGCATTTAATGTGCCCATTTAGTGTATATTCTTCTACATATTCGTTTGTCATAATATCAATTTTGATAGAGTAAAAAAAAAATGTATTTCTTATAGTGTAATTACAAAAATTATGTTAAAAAATTAACATATACTAAGTATCACTAAATAAATTTTTAGTATTTTAATTATTTTTCATCTTTGGCCCGAGAGATTGTGATTTTTTTTATCCAATTTAAACTTGATATTCTCCAAGTACGCATTTGATTTCAATTAATTTAGTCACGAAAATAGCTCATAGATATTGAGACAGTACTACATGCGGATAATTATCTTTAAACAATATGGATAGAGATTGCAGATATTATGCGAAACATCCGTAGCCCGAGATAACATAAAAAAATTGCTGTAGTAGCGGTTAAAGACTGATTTTATTTTTTTTCAACCCAGTCATTCAACTTTCAGCCACACTATATTACTTTAAAATGCAAGAATAACGTTCTTTTATCTATGACTAATTATACTATTTAAAATAACTGTTAATCTATCTAACAAAATCTATAGACCATTTAATATGTATTATTTTAAGGAATTGCTATCAAATATGAACGTAATATAATTAGTTTCATAATAAAAAATTGATAGGATTTATAATAGAAGAATTTATCATTTTCAAAAAGAAATTTTCTATTATTTATTTGTCAATATAAAATAAAAAATTTCTTGCTTTCTTTGGAGTTTAAACTTCAATATGTTTCCTTTCTTCCACTGTTTTATATTTTTGTTTGAAATTGATTAATGGCATTTGTACTCTTTCTATTGTAAAAAAATCTATATATTGCGTTTGAAAAGAAAGAAACAGAAGTATTTTCTTCACGGGTCATGTTTATTAAATTTTTATAAAAAGTTAATGTTATAATATTTTTTTTTCCTTTCGTAATAATTGGAATGTGTGTTTCAATATTGAGGCAGAATACAGATGCATAATTTGAATTCTGTTGAATGCTATAATCAAAAAGCATCTCATGATAAATGATTTTTTTTTATCTTAACCATGTGAGTAGTTTAATAGCAAAGTTCATTTACATAGCTGTTAAATTTCTGTTTAATATTTTATTTAATTGATGAATGTTTAACTTCATTACAAAATGTTTACAGGAATAATTCAGTCATATGGAACTATTTATATAAAGTCAAATTCAAGATAATTTGTCATTTATAATGGTTTGTTTCAATAGATGTAGATTTTTGAAACACATACTTGAAAATTATTTTGAAATTATAATATTTTCAGTCCTGATATCGCATGAAGGCAATTTATGAAACATCCATTAAATTAATTTAAATGCCTCTCGAAAAAATAAAATAACATCTAGACATTTTTAACATATGTGTGCACAATAGAAGCATCAATATATAGACCGATGTATTCTTGGATATGTTTTATAATAATTTTAAACCAATTTTTGTAGTCTCAAGTAATATTTGTCTCAGAATTGAGGAAAATAAGAAAGGATATTAAATGCGTTACATTTTTTTAAAAGCAAAAACTATTTTCAAACAAATATCTATTACACTGATAAACAAGGTTTCTGTTTCTAAGTAAGTATGTGATGACTTTTATATTTTAGGTGGTGCTGTAAAAGAATATGCCATTAAAATTTTCGATCACTCACAAATTTTTTAAAAATTCAAAATCTTGAAAATCTGAATTTTGTAGTATTTCTTCAACACATTTACTTTATGAAATTTATCATTTGGTATTTCAGTAATGACAAACTTTTAAATAAACACTTATAAAGCTTAAAATTAATATTTAAAACACTGAAAGTATGTATTGATTATAAAGTTTCAGAAAAAATATAGAAGAATTTTTGTAAAAAGAAATGATATTAATAAGAAATTTCATATTTTATGTAGCGGTAAATATCTTATCTGTGGCTGCTCTCTTATAAGCCATTGTTCCGAGTTATATTGACAATTTAAAGCAGACATTAAGCTACTTATATCATTACAATAGCATAAATCATCTTTTCTTGAAAAAAAAAATGTCGAATATTTCTTATGTCAATCTCGATAAATTGATATCTTTGTATTGTTTTTCAGGAGATTCAAACGTTGCAATCTTGATCCAAGTACTTCTGAGTTTTTATTTGAAAAATTTAACCACAAAATCATTTAATTCTTTTTGAATTATTAGTTGTGGTTCTTCATTTATGTCAGGAGAATAGTTCATATCAGTAGAGTAAGTTTCAGTTTCATCAATTTCCATTTCTACTGCTGCATCGTCATATGTAAAATTCTCTAGAGGTTTCGGTATTTGTAAATCATCATTATGTAATGCTTGTCACATTGCTAAATCTAAGTTCGGGTATTTAATTTTATGTTTACTTCTTGCAGAGAATGCTTTAATTTTTTGTAATACATTAGTAGCAGTCAATTATATGATCCTTCGGCATGCGCCATATCATGGGTATAACAAAGGACATACACTTTTTTGTACCTTTCATCCATGCCCAGAGATTTGTAGCACATTGTGTACAACAAGAATGAGGTGCCCATTTCTCATCTTGTTCACCTACTTTATATCCAAAATTACATATGATAGGCAGTCTTTATTAGCGGCGTGAAAGCGGATGGATGCTTTTTCAAAGTTAGCTCCCCGCACTCATTGCAAAAAGAATCGGGCTCATTAACACATCCTATTTAGCACATCCTCTAGACATGTTTTACATATTGTAGAGGAAAATAGTATAATTGTAATCAAAATTTAATTAAAAGTCTTACAGAATAAAGAAATAGTAGTACATTAGCCCCGAAAGCTTCAACTGTCATGGATTTGTGTTAAAGTCAAATACTCTGGGGGTGGCTAGAATTGTCTGTTCAAGGTGGCTAACATAAAATTTATTAGGAGGACATCTGTTTCTAGCTTTTTGCTGTATCTTCTGTCGTTATAATAATAAAAAGGAATGTTTGTGTGAATCAAATACATGAAAGAGAAGAATGCAATATAATTATAATGCCTATACGATGCTTACATACTCCAAAACGTATAAATGAAATTTCTCAAAATTGGAGGGTGATAGAAAATTTTTATAAACATATTCTTTTTCAGAAGCTTGAAATCTATGAGAAACACCCAACGTATATAGAGTAACAGAAAATTCGCTAAAATTTGTTTATCGGTGTTAAAATTAATTTTATTACTAAAGTTAAAGAGGTATTTAAAGTTAAAATTGTTTGATGTTTAATTTAAAAAATACAGTATAAGCGAAATATTATCGGCTGCCGTTCATAGCAAAAAAATAACGGTATCTTCACGGTCGGACAGTTTCGACCTGCTTAATGCAAAAAGATAATCGAAATAAAATTGGACATATTTTAAAACTAAAAGACTGATTTTTTTTTTAAATTTTCTGATAATGAATTTAAACAAAGATCATAAATATCGTTAGAATTGACAAATGGAAATGGTTTGTAGCGTATTTTTATTCAGTTATATTATTTGAAAATAATGGAATCCATAAGGATTATTGAGAATTATAATAACAAAATTTGTAAAAATCACCATAAAAACAAGGCTGGACATGTTTCTAGCTTAAACAATAATATCTTGTCATCAGCTGAACCAACAAGTGTCCGTTAGGGGACAATGTCAGAGATAAACTGAAAGAAAGAGGATTTAAATTAAAAAGAGTGCAACAGGTGTCTGTAGTTAAAAAAACACAGGTGGAATACAAAAGGGATGCCAAAATAACAAAAGAGGGGGAGAGAGTGAAAAAAAATATTTTTTCTCCCTCTCTCTCCCTCTTTTATTATTTTGGCATAACATTTGTCTTTCACCTGTGCTCTTTCAAGTCGCGTCACCTGTGGCTCTTTTCGTATTTTTTCCCCTCTTTCTTTACCCTTATTCATTTTATCTCTAACATTCTCCCCTTACGAGCACGTGTTGGTTCAGCTGATGACGAGCTGTTATTGTTTTAGCCTGAAACGCATTCTGCTTTGTTTTTCTTTTTATGGTGATTTTCACAAAGTGTATTATTTTAATTATTTGTCATCGCCAATGAGGGAACTGGGCCACATTGATGCATGGGACCCTTTGATAAACTCTCTATTGCTTATAACGTGTGTACAGGTTGTTACACAAAGATCCAAAAATGGCGCTAGTGTACACAACTAACTACAGAAAGGGGCATGATTCAGCAGTTTGATGAAATGATATAGGTGATTTAGTATTTTTACAGGTCAAAAGTAAATTTGAGTTGCACATTTGCAGTAGTATTATAGACTTTTTCCAGTATTTTAAGCAGAATAATAAAAACTCTCTGGTAAATAAAGCTTTTCTTTATCAACTCCTTATTCGTTTTTGTTAGATAATTTATGAAGTGTAGGATTTGAGATTCATACTACTCAAAATGTCGCTTAATTTGTTTTGTTTTTTTATTATTCCTTGTCCAACTGCTACGTAAGTAAAACAGTGGGTTTTGCTAGTGCATTATGCGTCTCCTAAAATGTTTTTTAGGTATATTTTATAATTATTAAGCAGAAATGTTTCGTTAAAAAGCTCCAGAAATATTGGGGAGTATTTTATTGTTTATGTTTGTTCTTTCTCTTTTGATTTTGTTTTAATAAATCTGATTTATGTTACATGCAACAAAACAGTAAATGTCATCTTTATTTGTTTACAAATTATAAATTTTAGTTGATTGTTTCTAACTTTTGTATTACTTGGCAGTTTAAACATCATTACATCTGCTTATTTGTCTCATATATGATTTGTATGTTTATGCAATTCTAAATACTTGTTAGAACATCAAATATTTGAATAGAAATAAAAACGAACTTGTAATAAATGTAAGAAAAAAAAATACTCAAGAAATATATTATTTTTTGTAATATATTTTTTTCATCATATGAATGAATTTCGTCCTAATTTGTCATTAGCCTTATTTTTAAGAAAAATATTTTAGGTATAATTTATAATTATTTTTCCAGTGTATTTTAAAGTGCGAAAACTGGAAACTGTGAAATTATATAAGTGCGTATTCTCAAATTTATCTAGAAAGCATATTTCTTTAAAAGTTATCTGACAGCATGGTTAATGAACATTTAATAAGTAATGCATATAATGCCATTTATATGCATTCAATACTATTCCATAGATACTTTTCCATAAGAACTATTCCATAGAGAATTTTCGTGTTTTTTTCTTAACTAAATATTTTCCGAAAACTTCATAAAACTAAACAAAGGATTTTATATTTTAAATATTATTAAAATTATGTTCTGAGGAATATTTTTATGTTTATTCCAGATTTGATTAAAACTGTTAAAGCAATTTATATGAAAATACATATTAATAAAAGAAAGTTTTGTTCTGTTCTGTGATAGGTAGCAAAATCTAACTCACATATGAAGCTGAAAAGCTTTCTAAGTCTCGCCCAATATGTCTCTTAATGATCTTGAGAATCAGAATTTAAAATTTTTTATATTTAAATTAGTTACTAATTAAAAATTGCAACTTATTCTCGTTAAAGATTCAATTAGGTCCTTTTCAGAAAGAAAGCACAAAAGTCTCATTAACGCGTGCGTAGGGTAAAAATGAAGAACGAAAACAAAAAGAAATTGAAGGATATTTTGTCATTATTTATTAAAATACTTGCGAAAAACTCTCTAGTAATTTGATAAACAGAATACATGTTCTGAAAGATTATACTCTTGCATTTGAAATGCCACAGTCGATTAATAAAATACTGCAGTTTACATTTTGTATATATAAAAACAGTTTTTTTTTTTTTAGAAAAATAGTTTTCTCTTATAATACAACAGCATCCTAGGACAATTTTAGAGGTGCTGAGAAACCAAAAATATGTTCGTAAAATTGAGACCTTCTTTCAATAGATGTGTATTTGCTTTAAAAAGTATTTAACCATTTCAAATACACTGGCGAAGTTAAGTCATTTCACGACTCATAGAGACGATACTTCATCTACGTTAAAAAAAACTAAACATCTATATTTTAACAAAATATTTGCCGAGCATATCCATGGACAAGATTTACACCTACAAAAATTTTTAAATATTCAGTCAGATAGAAATATATTTTATTAAATAAAATGTGGAAAAATATTGTTGAAATCAATAAAACTTTGATTGCTTAGTAACGGTTTCAGTTGTGTTCGGTGCGCATAGATTCCAAAAACCAAATTAAAAAATAAAATACCTCAAAAAATAAAATACCACATAGAACATATTTTTATTTCAACATTTTGTTATTCAACAATATAAATTGAGATAAAATGGAGTTAAACATATACAGAGCTTCCAACTTCTACGCCTTTTTAAATGTAATAAACGTGTTTCTGACCAGAAAATTTATTAAATAATATACGTACTGAATTTATTTCATGATTTGTAGTACTGCATAGTCTTTTAACTTGTTAAATGGAATTTCTGGTTGGAAAGGGTTTGTTTGGCTGTAAAAAGGCGTAGAAGTTGGCAGCCATGCATATATAATCGTGCAGATTTTAGGTTAACTTAATGATCACTGGACAAGGGATGGAGCAATAATGTGCTAGAAGCTCATAAAGTATAAAAATGTCATATAATATTGAGACCATTAAAAAAAATGCTTTGCTGTTAATTTTAATCTACGACAAGAATTTCTAACAATATATCGTTTTAATATGCGAATTTAAAGATATACATTCTCCCATTGATGTGTAAAAATAGATGTATTGTTCCCAGCGAAAAAGGTTTTAATATGTTCATTTTGACATAAGAGTTGCATTTTACTCTGCCTCTTTATATCCATGTTTCTTCACAATTCTTCATAATATGGGTTCTTTTGCATTCAGTAAAATGACATCCATAATAATAAAGAGACAAGTTTGTGAGTGTGTCAGCGCTGTTCTGAAAAGACCGCTCCATTTAGACTTACAAAATTTGGAGGGAAAGTACCTCTATAAATGTAGTTTTGCACCTCGGAGCCCGATTTTTAATTTTTTGATTAGAATTTTTTAATTTAATTTTTTAGGCAATTTTTAGCGTTCTTTTTATGTTTCGAGGCGATTTTTCCATATTAGTCAAAGAAATACTGTTTCATTATTTTCACTCAATATAGTAACTTTTTTTATCTTTTCAATAAAGTTTATTTTAATTCGTGCGGCGATTTCTGAATTTTTAACGAATTTTTTTAATGTCATTTATAGTTTTTTTTCAAATTTTGCGGTTATTCTTTGACAGTGATAAAAAGAAAATTGGTTCAAACTTTCAGCCTAATTAACTAAATTTTGTCTGCTATGATTTTTCAACTTCACTGATTTTCAGTGCGATTTCCGATGTGATTTGTAACAATTTTTTTGTGCGTTTAGCATCGATTTTTTGCCTTTTTTCTCAAAAATGTAGATCTTTGTATACATCATGATCTCATCTATTCTTGAATTGCATGTAAGAAAAGCAAAAAACATAAAATTAATGAGTCAGCAATAAAGTTATTAATTAGGATATTCACAGTAATGTTTAATAATAAAGAAGCAAGTTTGTGAATGCGTCAGCGCTGTTTTGAAGAGACCGCTGCATGTAGAGTTACAAAATTTGGAGGTAAAGTACCTCTATGCATGTAGTTTTGCACCTCGAAACTCGATTTTTGATTTTTTGATTAGAATATTTTAATTTAATTTTTGGGCGATTTTTAGCCTTCTTTTTATGTTTCGAGGCGATTTTCCCATATTAGTGAAAGGAATACGGTTTCATTCTTTTAATTCAATGTAGTAAATTTTGTACTCCTTTCAATATAGCTGACGACTCGAAATTCGTATGTTGATGTTTGAACTTTTAACGATTCTTTTATTGCGATTTTTATCATTTCTTCACATTTTATGACTATTTTTTGAGAATCATAAAAATAAAATTGTTTCAACCTTTCAGCCTAATTAACTGAATTTTGTCTGGTATAATTTTTGAATTTCAGTGATTTTCAGTGCGATTTTCGGTACGATTTTCGATGTGATTTTTAACGATTTTTTGATTTTTTGAGCGTTTAGCATCGGGTTTTTTGTCAATTATGTCAATATTACAGATTTTCGTACGCATCATGATATTATCTATTTTTAAATTGCATGTAAAAAAGAAAAAAAAAACATAAAACTAATGAATTAGCAGTAAAGGAATTATTTTGAATATCCACAGCGATGGCTAGCAAAATCTATGGCACTTACGAGGCTCAAAATTTTCTTTAGAGTAACCCAAAGCCTCTCCTGATGTATCTAAAATTCAGATTTTCAAATTTCTAATTATTACTTGAATAATTACTCTCCCGTTTTCCATACAATCCTTTTGAACATTTTTACCGCTAAATATTGTTTGTTCAATTTTTAAACAAATTTTTCACACAGTCAGTTGCCGTGTATTTCGGACAACGTAATTTCACATATTTCGAGTTAGAAAATACGTGAAAATACGTTAGAAAATACGTTATATAAAATCCCAAATTTCATGTTATTTTAATATTATTGTCAAGGAACCGTGCAACGACGAGCGAGTCAGCTAGTAATAAATAAATATTTTAACAGAAATATTTTAAATACTTTTATAAGTTTAATGGAAGAAACATATTATGTATAATAATGAATTCACACATCTTATTCCAAAGTTTTACTCATTACTTGTAGATTAGCTAAAACTTTATAAAAATGCAGAAAATTGTATTTTTTCAGAAAGTTATAAAATACAAGAACAAAGAAATTAAAATTATCTCCTTTTTTGCAATCGAAGTGTCGTACAACGTTTCTGAACAATGCTTTCTTAGCCAAATATATAATAATTCACTCGCTAAATCATTGTTTCGATAAAAAAAAAATAGAAAATGAAAAAAAAACATCATTCTAACGCTTTTGAATTAAATAGATATTTTACTGAAAATGAATCAGCGTCATCGACACTATCGTAAGACGAAAATGTAAAATATAATTAACATTACTCGTTTATTTCAAACAATTTGGATTTAGCCCAAAACGAAAAGTTAATAAATTGCAAATCTTAATTTTTTAACCCTTATTCATTATATAAAGCAGTTAAGTACACGGCAAAAATAATCTGTAACTGTACTGATGTCAATTTAAAGAAATCTGTTTGCTTACTAAAATTTTACCTGTGCACTGTACAAAAAAGTAAGTATTCAAAAATCGTTTTAAGACTTAAATTCGCTAAAAGAATCTACTAAAATTACAGTGTTTCTGTAATTTGAGCTCTGAGTTTCAATTGAGCAAAATGTTTTAAGCATCCCAGTTATTTGAAAAGAACTTAGTAACCTTACCGATTTCTTCCACTGACCATAATGTAACGGAAATCTTTTGAGTATCCTTATAAATGAAGCAAAGTATTACTAACTTTATATCCTATATCGAACAACATAAATCTTTGTTACATATATAATATATATGATTGTTCGTGCATATACACGAACGATCAAGCCTTGACAGATACGAAAGCAACCAGATATACAGACTGACATATTTTTTAAACCCTTTCTAACTTCGTTGGAAAGTGTTAAAAATAATTCACAAAGGCTTTTATATATAAGACAACATATTAACACTCCATTTAAGATGCTCTCGTTGAATAGATTTTGCAGAAATAATCACAATTGCAAGACCCTTTTTTGATCAAAAAGAAATAAATAAATACCTTAATACTTATATATTTTTAATCCGTATACCACCTAATTGCAGTAATATACATAAATATATATTACTATTAAACTCTTAAGTGATACCTAATATCTTTACGGATATCAAAACAGTATATGGCGTAGGTTTAAATAAAATATTCAACATACTCTGTGACGTGTCGGTGAAATGAAGACATATTCTGAGTAGTATTAAAACGCAAAACTTTTATTTACTGTAGTTGGGGAATGGGGAGTGGAGTAAAGTTCGGTATTTTTGACAATTAAACACACTACGAGAATACACTTCAGCTTATACTCACATTAGAACTAAATCCTGCTCAAATCACTAACTCGGCTCTTCTCTTCAGGTCGCGGACTACTCTTACTAACCTGTAAATAAAAAGCCCGTGGCTGCACAAATATCTATATTTTAAACAACCACAGTGCGAAATCATTCTGAACTAAGTCTTACCGAACTCCGTTACTGAGGCTCTCTACCTTCACACGTCAGCTTTACGATTCGTCGCTGGGGGCTCTGCCACTCACCACACCACACACACTCCAACTCACAACTTACAGCTTTTATACTTTGCAAACTGAAGACGAAGCTAGAAATTTGCAGAAAAACTCAAAATACCGCTGTTAACTGTAGATCGAAGGCGCCACACACACTTCGGAAAATTAGAGATGCATAAAGGATAGATGTCGCTTTCCCATCACACATGTTAGAACATTGAAGTCACGATCTCACTCAATATAGCAGAGTACCTTTATTACAAAGGGACACTCCCTGACAACTCTATAAGCATGTTGTGATATGTAGTTTCTAAAAATAGTTTATATTTCCTGTAAACTTAAAATCATAATTATTTTCTTTAATATTTTCCACAATATAGCATAATGTTGATTAAACAAATATTTCATGAGCTACATATAACCTAAATAGTTACAGATGCAGTAAAAAGAATTGAATATAATGGAATAAACATATATAACTTATGGTTGTTACAGACAACTGTCGTGAAGTTGTAATCATCCATTATATAAGCGTTAGATGATTAAGAATATATTGTGTATTTTAAATTTATATTTATATTTTGTATTAACTGGAGATTGTTCTATTGTGTTTGACAAATAAAGAAATAAAACTTTAAAATCATTTTACATCTTTTGTTTCAAAATATACTGCATCAATAATACTAAATTAAAATGAAAAATATAGCTAATGTAATGATAGTCTGAAATTGTTGAATTATAGTTGAATTGTCTTATTATTGAAAAAATGTTATTTCAGAAAAAAAAATATTTTTTTTAATTATAGAAAAAGAACGGGTACCATTACTAAAAATAGATTATGAAATATTTTCTAACACTATGAAAATATTTTTAAGGAATTTAATTTCTTTTTAGAATGAAAAGAAGTTGGAGCAGTGGGGGTGAATTCAATATTTTTGATAGTTAATCAAGGTAGCACGCGTGGCTAATCAGCAAAAGAAATCCCTGAAATCGAAATACGCTTATCACTATGATAAACATGCGCATTCCTGTTTTATTAAGAAAACTGTGAGAATTAGTTCATTTTCAGCATTTTCCATAAATATTTTGCCTTCTAAAAATAAATAATCGCCACTGTATGATAAGTATTTCAACTTTCTCGAAATATAATTTGAATGTAGTGCACACGATCTACAAATTGGTAGAAAATCCATTTATTTTGTAATAGTCTTCTTTACTCATAAACGTTAGTTTAAAAAACACGATGTTTTTTGGAAAATGACGGATTTTCCAGGGGAAAGATGACGAATAATTTTCATTTAGTCATCTTACCCTATGTGATTTTTTTTTATATGAAAACGTTTTGAAGAACTTTTTCTTCTGTCTTACTTTATTTTATTTTATTTTATTTTTGAGGTGTCATACACGAATTTTATTTTTGCACCTTTATTAGTACTCGTAGCTGAAATGTTACAAGAGAAAAATATGAAAAAAAAATCAGAATTCTTTTCCTTGCATTTGGTTAAGCTTGTTTGGAAAAAATACACCAAAATATATAAAAAAATATTTCCTTTCATATTATTTTCAAAGTATTTTTCGTGTCCACATTTTTTTTTTTTTTTTTTGATGAATAGTTTTGGCATACGAGTAAAATGAATTACAATAATAGACTTTGTATAAATCACCATTGAACGAAAATAACAAATCAGGTCGCGTTTCGAGCTACAACAATAATGGAGCAAGAGCCCGTGACTGGCAGACCTTCGTTATTTTATAAAAGCTCAAACTTTCTTAGAGCAGTCTTCCAACAAAGATAGGAACGTTGGGTAATTATGAAATTTGGATCATGGTGGCTTTGGCAGTGACCAGGGAGCAAAGGTGTAAAAAATACCAACTTATTTTCGTCATTTTGTAAAGCGTAATTTTTTTATTTTTGCTTTGGAATGATGTTAGAAATCACGTCCTCCATTGGCAGACACTTCCTGTGGTTCCAACCCCCGGCCGACAACCACTAAACTTCAATAATAGGAAATTCTACTTACGTCATCGGTCGCGTTTCGAGCTATAACAGCTCGTCATCAGCTGAACTAACACATGTCCGTAAGGGGACAGAGTTAAAGATAAACTTACTATGTATTATATACTACTATATATTATTCAGTTAGAGATAAACTTACTAAATATTATATACTACTATATATTATTCAGTTTATCTCTAACTCTGCCCCCTACTTAATTGGACAGTTGATGGACAGTATCATTTATAATCTATGAAAAGGCTTTATCAGCGTGCAAAATTTAGAGACACAATAATATTTTCCTCTGTCATATACATAGCAATGCAAGTAATATTTTCCTATATGGGGGGGAACTATACATTCATATTTTGATGGAATTTGCGAATTTGTAACATGTGGTTGATATATTTAAAAGCCCTGGTGTTGTAGCAGCCGATGTTATTAAATTAGCTTTGTTGTTTCTGTTACATCTGCACTGATTCAGAGTGAAAGCAACACATTCTATAATCTGTCTGAGGTACAAGTACTGCATAAAATCTGCTTTTAAGACCACCGAAAAACTAAAAATTTTCCGTCCTACAGAAGATGCAGCTCGATATCACTGCCAAACGGCTTACTAACAATTACAGGATAGATAATTGTAAAAAAATTAGTAATTGTGCTAAAATAAAACTTAGGAAGCCATCAAACCCATAACAAATGTCAAACCTACCGCACCAGAAGATGCTCTGTCAATAAAATGCTGCAATCAACTACAAAACAAACTGAAATTAAGTGCAGTAAAAAAAAGTTTTCTTTTATTCGGTCCTACTCCTGAGCTACGGTATGCATTGTGGCAATGTAAGCTCTTTTATTGCCGAAAATCACTTGGAAGTAGAAATTGACGACACAAAACTCCAGGATTCCTATTTTTAAGTCAAGTGGAGACGCAAATTGAGCCATCAAGTGATGGTGACGACGAAGAAAGAATACGATAACACTTATGTCGAAGAATATAAGTCGGGTACTTTAAACGGCCAAAACCAGAATAGTTGGATACAAACACTGCATTTTTCTTTTTCCTGCTTAAAATCTTCCACATATGTTATTATTATACTATATATATTACTAAATAGTATATTTATAATAGTTATAATTGTATTTTTAACAAATTAATAGAAATATAAGAAGTCCTTCCGGCAATGCCGGGAGGAAGAGGTAGTTTTCATATACTTATTTGCTTATTTTAAATTAAGTTAAATAAATCAAGTATACGAACCTCAAAATAGTAGAACACGATTATATGAGATAGAATACTAGTTTTTGTCAATCTGAATATCAATATGAATTTTTAGAAATTAGTCATCTTTTATTCAACCTGGTTTTATTTTAATCGATTTATAGGGTCGCCAAATTCCACGATATCCATTTTAAAGCAGCATGATGGATAAAAAAAAAGCCCAATGAGCTTGACCGAAATCTTAATTCAGGTGAACATGCACACTCACATCGAAATCGATTAAAATATACGAGTGTTGTCGCGGGCAAATTGACTTTAAAAAAAATGTCACCCACACTAGAAATTCAAACTGTTATATCACAGGTGTTTTTCTAGGTAAGGACAAAGCAAAAAATACTCCGGAATTCATTATTAAGATAAATAGTTTAGAAAGAACCTTTTTTCAATTTCTAATTTTTGGTTTATACATCATTATACATTTAAAATATTTTGGACAAATTTAAATGGCCGCCATTTTGAAACAAGATGGCGGATAAAGTTGGCACGTGAACTTGGTCAAGACATTGGTATGTACCATGAACACATGGAGCTATCTCGAAATCATTTTATAAGTATGCGTATTAACGCGTGACAAATTTCAGACCGTTTCAAAATGTCATTCTCACTGGAAACTGAAAATGCTAAAACTCAGCCCTTTTCCAAGATATAGATGAAACAAAAAATGCTTTGGAATCTTTGTATCAAGGTCAAAACACAAAAGAAAAATCTTTTTCAATTTCATACTTTTTTGCACCTAATTTTAAAATTTAAATTAAAAAAATAATAATATTCCGCGATTTTGAAACAAGACGGCGCGGCGGTTGGAACTGGACAACGAACTCGGTCCAGTCATCAGTATGCCTTATCTATGCACAAAGCTTCATCCAAATTGGTGTATAAATACGCGTGTTATCACGTGACGAAACCAGATCATTTCAAAATGAGAGCAACACATGAAATTAAAAGTACTATAACTCAGACTTTTTTAAGATACCGACGAAAGAAAAAATGTTTTGGGATCTTTGTATCAAGGTCAAATGCGTAAAAGAATTTTTTTTTCACTTTCTCACTTTTTTGTACCTAATTTCAAATAAAAGTTTTTAAAAATAAATTTAAATAGCCGCCATTTTGAAACAAGATGGCAGATAAAACTGGTTAACGAACTCGGTCTAGGCTTTATTAAGTACTATGTACACACCAAGTTACATCCAAATCGATTTATAAATGCGAGTGTTATCACGTGACAAAAATCAGATCGTTTCAAAATGTCAGCCATAAGAAAAATTCAAAGTGCTATAATTCAATCATTTTTTTAAGATATAGACAAAGTAAAAAGTGTTGTAGAATCGGTGTTTTAGGATCTAACACATAAAATAAAAATATTTTTCAACTTTTAATTTTTTCGAATTTAATTTTAAATTTAATTTTTTTTTAAATTTTAAATGGTCCCCATTTTAAAACAAAATGGCGGATGATGCTGGTCAACGAACTCGATCGAGATATTTGTATGTACTATATACATATCAAGTTTCATTCAAATCGGGTCATAAATTCGTTAGTTATAGCATGACAAATATCAGATCGTTTCAAAATGTCAGCTATAAGAAAAATTCAAAGTGCTATAACTCAACCATTTTTTAAGATATAGACAAAATAAAAAGTGTTCTTGAATTGGTGTTTTAAAATCTAATACATGAAATAAAAATATTTTCAACTTTAAATTTTTCCCGTTTAATTTTCAATTTTAAATTTTTAAAAAAATTTTAAATGTCCGCATTTCTGAAACAAGACGGCGAATGATGCTGGCCAACGAACTCGGTCGAGATATTTGTATGTACTATGTACATACCAAGTTTTATTTAAATCGGTTCATAAATACGTTAGTTATAGCATAACAAAAATGATATATATATATATTTTAGGGCGGAGCGTAAAAAAAATTTTCGAAATTCTTATCTCCCTAGCGCGGAAAAGTTGTCTAGTGGTACCAGTAATATACTCACAAAATTTTAAAACAATCAATAAATATCTTCCGGTTCCACTTTTGGGTCGAAATATACAATTTTAGCCAAAAATGCTGTAATTTTCACATTTCAGTAATATTTTAAATTTTCAATTTTTTCTTCGCCCTAGGGCGGAAAAACTGAAAGAGTACATAAGGAACACAAGTTCAAAATATTAGAGTAATTAAAAATATCTTCTGGTTCCACTTTGGGTTCTAAATATGGGAAATTTGTCGAAAAATATACAAATTTTCACATTTTAGTCATTTTTTTATTTTTCAATTTTCTATTCCCTCTGGCATGGAAATGTTCGAAGAATATGCAAGAAACATAAGTAAAAACTTTAGAATAATAAATAAATATCTTCATCTTCCTTTTCGGGGTATAAAATTGTAAAAATAGCCAAAAAGTATGTAACTTTTCACACTTCAGAGATTTTTTTTCTTATTAAATTTCTCTTCTCGCTCGCGCGGAATATTCGGAAAATCATATGACAAAGATAAGTGTAAAAATTTAAAATAATTAATAAGTATCTTCTTATTTAACTTTTATTACTTAAACTGGCAAATTCATGGCATTAATGTGCTCAAAAATCATAGAACAATGGAATTAAAAGCGATCTGAGGGAAATTCCTCTAATAAGTGCAGCTTTCTGTTCGTTTACTGTAGTGTTACTGTTGGTTAAGTGCTCCGCTCGTGTTAGGTTCTTAATGAGATATTCAATTTTAGCTTTTGTATGTTATTGAAAAATAATAAATCTGAAAGTGTTTACAAAATTTTAATTTTTAATATTGTGTTGAACTCATAGTGTGCATAGAAAATATTACAATATCACAATTAAGTCGCAGTATACACGGGATTTTTCTCATTCCATTTTTTGGGATCCTACTGAATTAAGAACTGGCATTCTACCAACTTTTGAACATATAATGTACTTTTTTGTTGGTGAGAAATGAATCGAAATATAATTAAAAATCGGACCCACCTTTGGGGTGATAGCGGATTATGGGCTGAAATGATTGAAGCAATTTAGCAGGCTCCTCAGTTCCAACGATTTCTAGGCCAAGAATAGTCCAAATGATTGGTTCATATAATGATAAATACAAGAGCATAAAGAAGTTTGACGCTCAAGAACAGACGAAGACAAAATTGAAAATTTTCTTATTGGAAGGGGAAAAAAACACCTGTTAGAAATTTTTTCTTACAAGAGTACATCTCTAGAACGATTTAAATGCCCATGTAATATAAAAATTCCAGAATTGGAAGACAGTTTTTTAAGGATCAAAGAGCGTCAAAGAAATTGTTGATAGACCCAATTGATACATTCAGAAACACGGTCCACAACACGGAAACTTAGTAAATGAATGAGCAGGCTCGAAATAGAATAAAAAAGTTTCAGAAAGTGGTATAAAATGGAAAAAAACAATCACTACTGCTTCATCGAAGACTTAGAGTTATTTAAATCTTTTTGTCTTGTTGATGAACAACTGTGTCACGATCTTAGTGATAAACCTTTAGTTTCATTGCATTCGAATATAAATACTATATCAAGAACAACCCGTCGTTCTGCTTAGCCAGAACTTGAGACACAATAGGAGTGTCCGACCGAGTTGCAGCATCAGTAACAGGCGCATTTTTTGAAGACTTGCGAGTTGTGACACGTGACGACATGTCCAAAGTTATAGACAGTCATAACACAAGCAGAAAAAGAAATAAATATCGCATGAAATGCCAAGTCCAAGATTAGAGTTTCATATCCACCAATATCTTGAAAATATTGAATTTTGACCATCGAAAAGATCCAACTTTAATTCAGAGGAATATTGAGGGAACGCTCCATGAACAAAGAGTGCTTGAAGAATACTGGGCACTTATAGAAGAACCTGGCTGCGATTATATAGGGCAAGTGTCACCAATAACATTTTCTGCTATGTTTCTCATATGACTTTCCACTCTTTCCGCTCCAGCAAGAAGAGAAAATTGATAAGAAAAAAAAATCTCTAAAGTGTGAAGAGTTACATACTTTTTGGCTACTTTCATAATTTTAGACCCCGAAAAGAAGACGGAAGATATTTATTTGTTATTATAAAGTTTTTTACTTATGTTTCTTGCATATTTTTCTAACATTTCCGTGCCAGCGGGAATAGAAAATCGAAAAATAAAAAAATGACTAAAATGTGAAAATTTGTATAATTTTCGACGAATTTCCCATATTTAGAACCCAAAGTGGAATCAGAAGATATTTTTTAATTACCCTAATATTTTGGTTTTGTGTTCTTTATGTACTCTTTCAGTTTTTCCACACTAGGGCGAAGAAAAAAGTGAAAATTAAAAATATTACTGAAATGTGAAAAATTACAACATTTTTGACTAAAATTGCATTTTTCGACCCAAAAGTGGAACCGGAAGATATTTATTGATTGTTTTAAAATTTTTTGAGTATATTACTGATACCACTAGACAACTTTTCCGCGCTAGGGAGAAAATAATTAAAAAAAAAAGTTTTTTACGCTTTGCCCTAATATATCCTTACTAATATTATAAATCGGAAAGTAAGTGAGTTTGTTCCGCTTTCACGCCGTAACTACTGAACCGATTGCTTTGAAATTTTGCAGACGTAAAGTTAGAAGTCCGGATTAAATAATAGGGTAATTTTTATTTATTTTATTCAAATATTTTCCTTAATAATTCAAAATTTAATTATTTTTCATACAAAATCAATAGGCATGTTTCAGATAAAATTTAACCATTTTCCTTTCCTGTTGCCAAGAAAATAAAAAATTGGAATAATAATTTTTCAGCGACAATGAATTTTTAATAGAAAACTTCCACGCGAAAAACTATAATAAAATAATTTAAAAGAAAATAAATATGACGTCATGTTTGAAATAAAAATAAAAGGTGTATTTTTTATAATACATTTAAAAAGGATATTTGTTTAGTTAATGGGAATTTTTGTTTAAAATATGGTGACATAAATTAAAAGTAAAAAGAATAAAAAAGAATTATATTTTTAATAAAATGGTTCACTCATGAAAATGTGACGTCATAGTTGAAATAAAACAGGTACTTTATAGCAGTCGTTAAAAATACAAGGGGTATGAATATCAGTAGCTAATGGAGCGAGATAAATAATGACGTCATATTTAAAATGAATCAGAAATATTTTTTACTTATACTAATTAATAAGTTATAAGTTACATACAAATGAATATTTTTATTCAAAACTCATAATTATCAATGGAAGAAATTTTTGTTGGGAAAAGGTGGAAAATAAAATCACTGATTAATATATTTTTGGCTCGATTTTTTAACACTTTCGAACAAAGTTGAAAAGTTATTATGCTTTCGGTTTGTCTGTCTGTCTGGTCGCTTTCCAACTTTCGTAAATATACTCCGATTTCCATGAAATTTTTGGACATTATTAACGTTTACCTCGCACGAATACCTATTGAAAATGAAGTTTCTACCATGATTAGTTTATTTACAGGGATAGTCAAAAAATTTCCTCATATTACGGCATTATGGTGAAAAATCGTTTTAATTGAATTTAACGATGTTACAGCCTGTAGAACATATTCAAATTTATATGCATTTACAAAGTGCACTAAAATATGCATTTTGTAAAGTATGTAGTAAAAAGGGCACTTACTATTCATTTACAGGGTCAGACAGAAGAATTCCATTGCATAGGAATAAAGGGAGGAACAGTTTCCGACATATTTTAATTATGGTAAACGATTTCATGTATAATCAAATTGATATATGTTGCTGAGGCTTAATGTAAGTTATTTCATGCATAATACGAAGTGCATAGCATTTACAGGGACACACAAAAGATTTCAAATATTATATATTCTATCCGAAGTACTGTATATCATGGATGATGACTGTTGCATGAATGAAATGCATTTTAAATTATGATATGTGCTTTTAAGTTTCGCTAAATGTATGCATATTAAATGGAGAGTATAAATGGTAATAGTATAAATAGTTAAATTTAGATATACAGGGAAGATCTCGGAAAGGTTACTGAATATGAGCGTAATTTACTTTAAGAGGTTTTTAAATAAAATATGCATTTTTATTTTGAACTGCATTTAGTAAACTAAGAAATGTTTGTAGTATATATATAAAATGATAAATAGGGTCCCGGAAAGAATTGGATACAAGGTTGTCTTCGGACGATAATTTCTGAAAATGTAATTTAGGTAGTAATAAGAAATATTTTTGTTTGAAATAAATTTTAGAAAGATACTTTCGTGTATTAAAGGCACTTGGAAAACTACAGGGCTGAACAAAAGAATTCAAGAATGTTTCTATCTATTAGTATTAATCGCTGAAAGGAAAATTTTGACCAGCAAACAAATTAGCAACTAGGGATTATCAGAAGTTTTTTTTACCATAAATTCGCGATAAAAAGTTAATTACACATGCTTTTCATCATCGAAATTTTTTGCTTGATTGATCAATTATTTCTTCTTTAAATGTTATGTGAACGAAGTCACGGGTAACTGCTAGTACATATATATATATAGGATATACACTCGCATGTGGGCTACACTCTCTGTTGCATCTGAATTGGACTGTATTTCCCTCCGCCACTCATTTATCGGAACTCTGCGTCGAGATTAAACGCGAAGTAACGAAGCTGTGTGACGAGGACTGGAAAGAAGAAAGTAAATAGAATGTTTTGAACGACGGCAAACGATGTTGATTAAAAACTAAAGCGATGATTCCGACGATTTAAAAGCGAAGATTTAAGACGATTCTTTTAAGAACTATAAAATATTTACGACTAATTGATGTTTGATAAAGAATTTTGTGAATAACCACAAAAAGCGATTTGATGTTTTATTTTTTATTTGTTTGTTTTTTGTTCTGTTCGTCAGATAATAAATGTATGTGTCCGTCAGAGACTACTTTTTATTTTGAGTAAGGACTCGTCCATCCTATATATATATATATATATACTAGCAGACCCGACAGACGTTGTCCTGTCACCGACAGACGTTGTCCTTCCTGGCACCGACACCAGAAAATCAAATAAATGCACTTAAATATAGTAATACGCTCAATAAACACTACGCTCTTAATTTAATTTCTTATTACAATTATGTAAGGAAATTATTTTTCACTCTTCAGTATTTTTTGAAGTCGATTCAATTTTTGATAGAAAAGTTTATTTCTCACTTTTTTGTTAAAAGTTAACGATTTTCTGAAGTCAGTTAATCAAAATTATAATAAAGGCTATATTACTGTAAAGCATACTCGTTTGACAGGAGCGGGGTTCGAACACGCGACCTCTTTCTTCGAGAAGCAGAGCTTATATCTGGCGCCTTAGACCGCTCGGGCATTCCGTCCGCACTCTATTCATCAAACTTATTCAACACTTTTAATTAGCGAAAAATCACTAACTATTAGTTTTTGCCTAGTTATTTAAAAAGTACTGAATCAAGTTCGATGAAATGTGAATCTAAACCATTCTCGAATCCACTGGAACACACACGCAAAATTCCATTAAAAATAGTCCAGTCGTTTAGGAGGAGTTCAGTGACATGCACACGCACAGAAGATTTATATATATAAAGATAAGGATTCAAAATTTCAGGTTTTTGCGCCGAAGACATCACCAAATTAGGAAAATGGGAATTATCTCACGAACTACTGGATTTAAACGAATTTGCTTTGTAACATTCGATTCAGAATGAAAAAATGCATTAAAATATGTTATCAGTTGAAAAAATATCTACAAAAGCCGATTTTAAAGGAATTTTTTTTTTTAAGTTCGTTCCTTTTTTTACCCTCCTTAGGGGTTGAATTTTCGAAAATCCTTTTTTAGCGGCACTCGATGTTATAAGAAGTATTTTTACCCCAATTTTTAAAATTGTTGGTTCGGTAGATTATTTTGTGCTGTGAATAATACCAAATCCAGACTTTCTTTTATATATATTGCACTTTTAATTAGTGAAAAATCACTAACAATTAGTTTTTGCCTAATTACTAAAAAAGTACTGAATCAATTTCGACGAAATGTAAATCTAAACCATTCTCGAATCTACTGGAACGCACACGCAAAATTTCATTAAAATCGATCCAGTCGTTTAGGAGGAGTTCAGTTACATACACACGCACAGAAGATTTTTATATATAAAGATAAGCATTGAAAATTTCAGGTTTTTGCGCCGAAGATATCGCCAAATTAGGAAAATGTGAATTATCTCACGAACTACTGGACTTAAACAAATTTGCTTAGTACCGTTCGATTCAGCATGAAAAAATACACTAAAATATGTTATCAGATGAAAAATAACTACAAAATCCGATTTTTAAGGAATTTTTTAAAAGTTCGTTCTTTCTTCTACTCATCGTAGGGGTGGAATTTTCAAAAATCCATTTTTAGCGGCACTCGATGTTATAAGAAGTATTTTTACCCCAATTTTCAAGATTTTTGGATCGGTAGATTTTTTTGTGCTATGATTAATACAAAATCCTGACTTTCTTTAATATATATAGAACTTTTAATTAGCGAAAAATCACTAACTATTAGTTTTTGCCTAATTACTAAAAAAGTACTGAATCAATTTCGACGAAATGTGAATCTAAACCATTCTCGAATCTACTGGAACGCACACACAAAATTTCATCAAAATCGATCCAATCGTTTAGGAGGAGTTCAATTACATACACACGCACAGAAGATTTTTATATATAAAGATATATATATATATATCAACATTTGAACGGAGGGTGGTTTTCGGGTCTGGGGGTCATGATCGGTGAAAATATACCAAAATTTTCTGGAAGTGCTTTCCTCCAGACGGCTGCAATAGGTAGCTTTTTACTTTTTGTAATGAAAACTACCTAAAATTGGGGCTCTCATATATTCAGATCTACGATTTAAAACCTGGGAAGAAAATATTAGCGTATATAGAATGAGATATTTATATATAAAGGTATATAGAATGAGATATTTGTACTGCAGGCCACGCAAAATGTAACACCCTGAAGGAAGCACCCAAATCATGTAAAATTTACACCATGCTTTTTTGGCGATGAAATATGCAAATCATTAGCATTGCATCGCAGACGCATATCACGGGCTATCGTAACGCCACCCACAAGCTCGATGTAACGGGATAACTGATTGACGATTTGAAGCGCGGCAATTGTTTTTTCGTACGATTTTTTAGCGTAAGCTGTTAACCCATACGTCTCGGAAGACATCGAACGTCTTTTGACTAAGTTTAGGAATTCGACCGAGGAAAGATAGTAGCCTATAGGGATTGCGGATTATGCTTTAGAGAAATCAGTCAACGTATTGGACGAAACCAACCGACTATAATGCAGATGTGTAACCGGTGGACGCAGGAGGGAACGACGGACCAACGAGATCGATCGCACCCACGTCCTTACACCACTGCGTATGATGACAGGCGGTTTCTGCACATGGCAGTGATGGGACGCGCAGCGACATCATGGACAATAACACAAAAGATTCAATCTGCTAGGCATCATTCGGCATTCGAATTACCGAAATTTGTGTGACATTTACAATGAACTTAACAGGAACTATTCGTTTATTAAATACACTTTTTGAGTAAAATTTCATGGACTGTTTCTGTTTTTGCTCTGATGTTATTTTAATATATAGCATGGTATAAAACTACCCCGAACTATTACCTTCTATAAAGCCTGATCGACTTGGACATTTATTTAACTTTTTCAGACATCCTTTTAGTTTTTAGGACAGTTTTCAGCTTTGATTGTACATTTTTCAGATTTAATTGTAGACACTTTAATTATTTTTAAAGTTTTGTGCATCAAAACATCAACTGTGTGCATCATTGTTTTTTTTTTCATTTCATTTAGCTGCCAAATTATTGTATTTTGTAACATATCTGAATTTACAATTTGTTCTCTGTATATACGAAAATCAAATTTATAGACCTTTATGTATGTAAAATGCCTTGAAAAAAAAAAAAGGTAAAAAAAAAGAAAAAAGAAAAAAAGAGAGAGAGAGAGAGAGAGAAAAGGGAAAAAAGAGTAAGGAAAAGAAAAAAAAGATTGTTTATTAGATTTTCTAAGTTGTTTATAATTATTACTTCGTGCTGGGGCACGTCTTTCTCTTTTATTCTATTTTGTATTTTTTAGGGCCAGTAGTTCGAGCCTTTTGTCTTTGTATTGATTTGTCTGGTGCTGACAGGGGTTGTTTTCCTCCGAGAGGTAACACACCTATGCCATATTTTGGTTGGTGCCTCGAATGGGTGATCAGGCATCATTCGGTGTCCATTCGTGTCATTCGACGCCATTTGCGGCATAATGGAATGTCCCCTAGACATTCATTGCTCCGTTTACAATTGACTGCAAACCACAGGCGTTTGCGCCATTAACGGTGAGGAACGCGGACATGGACAACAAAATGGGATGACGTTGTTTTTATTGAAGAACTACGCTTCTGTCTGCAACATACGGATGGTCGGATTTGAATCTGGAGACATTGGGGTGAGAGGTGAGAGCTGAACTGTTGCGTTATGCATCGTCACACTGATCTTGCACCCGGTATTATGGTTTGGGGTGGCAATGGATTTCACTGCCGCACTTTTCTTGTACGCATTGCCGGTACCCAATCCTACCCATGGACACCCAATCGTACATCTCTGAGGTGTCAGAGCCCGTGGTCCTCCCATACATTCTGTCCTTGAGATCAGTTATATCTCAGCAGGATAACGCGCGACAGCATGTGCCACTCAATGTTCAAGAGTTGTTCTATACACATCAGATTTAATTGCTTCCTTAGCTAGCTTGTTCCCCGATCTATCGCCAATCAAAAACGTGTGGTCCATGCTTGCACAACGACTAGCCTGGAATACACCACCCGCTACTTCACCAGATCACGTTTGACTATATGTTGAAGCCGCATGGAATGCTGCAGTCATAGGAGATGTCCGAATTTTCTTTGATTCTATGATGAAGCGTGTGGCAGTGGTTACAGTCAACTGTGGCGGCTACATTAACTACTGATTTTGTCACCATCCACACGTCAAAAGACGCTGTAATTTTGATCGTTTGATCTTTGTACAATATGCTATCTGCCATGTAAATTTCGTTGTGATATCTCTGGTCTTTCTTGGTGTTGTATTTTGTGTAGCCAGCAGTGTATATAATAACGTATATAGAAAAATATATTTATATAGTATACCAGAAGGATTTTTACGTATTCACATCACAGTGTAAGATTCCAAGAAAACGATAATCTGAAGCTTTAAGTATTTTTATTGCTTTATTTATGTTATCAAAAATGTAATGTTACTTGAAAGTACTTCCAAGAAATTTTTTGTTTACAATGTATTAAAGGAAATTGCGTTACATAAAATTTAATATGAATTTTATCGTGCGGGCTGCAATTTCCCTATTTTTCTATATTCATCCACATGCAGAAATATTCAAATGGAGCAAATACTAAGCGACATCCGTTTTTTTTCTTTATATTGTACCAATAAAACATTGCCTTTGAAGTGCAGAATACATATGACGCACTTCCTACAAACCTCAAATCTTTCCTTAGGCAAAAAGGTATTTTTGCTTGCCACACCTTTTTGCCTACAATGCAATATCTAAAAAATCCGAAAAGATGATTCTCGTTATTTGATATTTATATTTTTATTTGTCTTCTTTCTATAAATGAAAATATTGCGATAGAATACTTTTTTGACTTACGAGATTTTTTTTCATTTTTTAAAGTTTTAGGCATTCCAAAAAAAACCTGTCTATGTGAAATGTCTATATGTCCGTCCGTATGCACTGTCAGAAATATTCGTCTTTATACACTACATTTTGCCTCATTCTCGAATAAATAATTTCTGTACTCCTTAAAGAGGTTATTTTTCTGTGAATCGTTCCTGCAAGTTTGAAGAAGAAGAAGAAATTCCGTTTATTCCCCGCACGCATGCGCATTTGTCTTTTTCTTCTCTGTGTCGGCACATGCGTCACAAGTTTGACGAAATATTAAAAGATTAGCATAATATATCATCAAAAAAGGGTAAGTACTTATTTCAGAATTTGATTTTAATCATTTCTATGTTTTCATTGTATAACTGTTAAGTTATTCGGCATGTCTTTGGCACATGTCATAGATCTTTTTTATTATCTACACTGTGAAAAAAAGGAGCATTATTGCATTTAAATTGAACTTATGAAATGCTAAATATACTTTAAATCCACACTATTTTCTGTAATAGCTCCGTCAAAAGTGTAAAAATAATCTCGGCATGATGGTATTTTATTCTTTAGTCACAATTATTCCAATAAAACATCAAATTTTGCGTAAGAATAAACTCGGAATGTTGATATTCTATTCTACAATCGAAATTATTGATATGTAACGCCAAATTCAGTGCAAAGAAATCAATTTTCTGTTTTGATTAGAATCGTATGTTTGCAGACGACAGACGCCATTTTACTTCCGCGTTTAATCATCGTTCCAAACTTTCCAATGGCAGGTGAAAAAGCAAATATAATGTAAGCAATATTATTATTATTCTTTGTAGATTTTTGACGTAAGACTAAATAATGTTTGCATGTGTTTTTTCATAGCTTTCTTACTATGGCCCGGATGCGAAAGTCATGTCACCAACAGCGTCGGGCGATTTAGTGATGCCCGCGAAGTTAGGAATACTTTGATACGCATAACTGTAGTTCTCGCGTTTTATTTAATTATTGTGATTAAAAAATACATATAACTGTGTTTTACAAGGCGGATAACATTTAAAGAAGGTATTTATTTTATTTATATAATAATATTGTGAAATTTGTGTTATTATTGGTCTAAGAACTGTTATTTATTGTTAACTAGAATTGGGTTTGACTTTATCAGATACTTGTGATTATCAAATGATGTTACAAACTAGATTATGAAATATTCTTTCGATTTCATGTAAAATCATGTTAAATAACTCTATTAAACATAAAAATGATCTGATAAATGTAAATAATAGTCCTAAGAATCTTAAAAATTTTTGTATTAGTTTTCTATTTTATTTAGTGGTAAAATATGTAAATATTTATTTCAGGGTAGATGTGCCAGTAATCAACCTCTTTCCAGTAATGAGCCGCCTCACAGTTTTTGGAGTATTAAAAAAATAATAGTAAATAGTTACGTTTTTATTGTTTTTTTTAAACTCCTCCTTGCATGTTTTATAATCTAGATTACTTTTTTAAACATTTCATTAAAGCAATTAGGAAACAGAAAATAACTGTTCACTGTTTTTCTATTGAAAATCTTAATGAACATGCTGAGAGCTGAATTTATTTATTTAATATTTTTATTTACTTGTAAAAATTGAATGTTTTTGTTTGGATTTGAATCTTTGAATTTCATATACCAATGGTCATTTACAAAAGTTTATTTACTAGTTTTAAGATTTTAGGAGGGGTGTGTAATACTGCGTTTTGGGGAGTTTAGACATATTTCTATAATTTAAAATTAAATTTTTATTTCTGTTGGGAAATGTAACTATGGGGATTTATTATTAATTAATATTGATAAATTAAATATTGTTGAAAGATTTATATAATATGAAAAAAGTGGAATATCATACTTATAACTATTAATAAAAAAATATTTTTAAAAGAAATTCCTTAAGGGGGTTCATTACTGGCACATCTACCTTATAACCAAGATGGAAATAGTGGACTAGGCCTGTCAATGTAATTTTATTTAAATGAGACGGGGACACCACATTAAAAAAAAACGAGCTGGTCGCTTACCTCTTTGGGTGGTATGGAAACAGCGACAAATTTTATTTTAATATTAAAAAAAAAAATAAAGTAAATATGCCAATAATAGGCACTATTGACACTTTCCAAATATTTTTTATTTATAAAAGAATGACAATTAAAAATTCTGTTTTTATTATTTTTTATTTTTTATTGCATGTTTTATAATCTGGTTTATTGTTGAAAATCTTAATCTAATTATCTGTTCAGACTTTTTTTTTATTTATTTATTTTTATTTTTATTTTTTTATTTATTTTTTTTTTTTTTTAGAATCCTGTTTTTGTAAAATTGTGAAAAATATAATTATAATTTTGTAAATTTGAAATGATCCATCCATTCAGGTTTTTGTTTACATTTTTCAAAGGAAATATATGTGTGTAAAATGAATATATTTTCTTTATATGTGTAAAAGTAAAGATTAGATTTTAGTTTTTAACTATCAAATTTGAGGAAGGTTCAGTTTAGAGATGGAAAATTTTTGTCAAAAGCCTATTTTCAGGACAAAGAATTTTATAAAGGGTGCTGTTTTGAGATTTAAAAAGTCTTGTGAAGGGTCTTTTAAAGGACCCAATTTCTCCCTAAACAAATCACTTAGAAAGCAAATAGTAAAGTTCAGTTCTCAAAAGCATAGGAAAAGAAGATGCTCATGGGGTGTAAGCCCTTCTTTTTCAAATAAAAACAATTTTTTAATTCACAGGAGTTCTTAAAAATCTACTACTGTCAATTTTCAATATTTTATTCATCATCTATGACAAAACAACTCTGTATGCAACAAATTACTATTAACTTTATTAATAACATTGATTGTAGCTTTGAAACTATTAAATATTAAAAATTATTATGTTCTATTAATGTTATCATAAAGGGAAATATTTATGATTTATATCTACATATTATTCATATTTTTATTAGTTAAATAATTAGCCTATGTTCTATATTAATATAAGTGAAAATGTTTTCAGTGTTTTTAGAAAATGTGTATTCTTTGTTTGATGAATATTCATCTTATAAATTGAATAATATTTGACGAATATTGATCTATTTTTATCGTATTTTTATATAAAAATTTTTAATGATTAAAAAACAGTAATAATCTTTGGAGGATTTGGAAAATTGTTTTCTTTCTTTTCATTTGAACAGACATTTCTCCGTCTATCCTAATCACGTGACTCGCGGCTTCATTTTCGCTTCCAGGCCTTAATAAGAGAGCTATGCATTTGCTCAAAAAACAGAAAATCCCCCCCCCATAAAACGAAGCAAAAAAACCGGACTTCCATCAAAAAACAAATTTTCTCTTGCAACGAAGGAAAAAATGGCGGACATTCCTTCAAAAGACGGAAAATCTCCCTCCCCCCTAAAACAGAGAAAAACATAACGGACGTTCCTTCAAAAATTTCTTCCCTAAAACGGAGAAAATAATAACGGACTTCCATCAAAAGACGGAAATTTTCTCTCTTTTAAAGAAAAAAAACATGACGGACGCTCCTTCAAAAAAACAGAAAAATTTCTTCCTGCGACGGAAAATAAAAAGACGGATATCCGTCTTTTTACAGAAATTTGCTGGCAGCACTGCTGCCAGTACTTTTCCTGTGAATTGACGGAAGTTTTTTTGAGAGTGTGTCTACATGTTCATGTATCCACTATCTACCATCATGTTTAAAGTTACGCAAATAACAGTTACATATATAAGGTGGTCTGGTGTAATAACGCCAGGCGGGGTAATAACGCCAAGTGCTAATATTATGCATAATTATGAAATAATCTGGTAAATGACACCCATGTGATCTGCGCAGAAGGGTTTTGAGTCATATAAATCGCAAAAAAACAGCTTCAAGTTAATTTAATTCATTTTTAGGTCTTATTGTTTTTACAAGCAACTAAAATTAACGCTTGATCTAAAATTTGCGAGATACGTTTTGTGATGTGAAGACTATTTTTTTTTATCCGGAAATACTTTGTTAATTACATAAATTTGTAGTACATTTCATGGACTTTGAAAATGTTGTTGAAGGATTATCTTCTTGGATATCTTCTCGAGATAATTTTTAATTTAAAATGTACAGCGCAATAACTACAACGGGGTAATAACGCCAATCCTTTGCATTAATACCCCGGTTGATTCCTTACAGTGGCCGAGCTACATCCTAAATACTGATTCAAATAAGTACAGTTAAAACTATGCAATGTTTCTAATAATTCTATTTAAGCGGTCTTTTTAAAGCAAAAAGAAGCTCACGGTCTGATATTCTTTTGTCTCATCCCCCCCCCCCCACACACACACACACCACACATTTATTTTTCTTACACTTTCACAAAAAATTGAACATTTTCAATTACTTAGAATGCAATTTGTCAATTTTTAAGTTTGTAGATTTCGTATTTTTAGAATTGGGCAATCTACATGCAATTAATCCAACTTATTTCATTGTTTTGTTTGCATGGCGTTATTACCCATATAGGTGGGTAATAACGCCAAATATCATTGGTCAAGAAATCATGCCATTACATTGTATGAATACATATCTGTTAAATTATTTTTTTATGTAGATAGTCAATGAGTTGCTGTATCAAATCATGTATTTGTTTGAAAAATACAATCTAAAACTGAGCAGTGAAAATTGGTAGAACTTTAACGTGGCGTTATTACCACAGGGTATCTTATATATGCGTTTTTGGCTATGGCAATAGGTCCTCTATGGATTTACACATATTTCGTTTGTATATCGCGCCACAATAGCGACTTTTGTGTAATTTTCGTTATTGTTTCATCAAAAAAAATGTATGACATTACGTATAGAATTAAACCAAATTTAATGTTTATGTGTAATTCTAAGATCAGTAAGTCCATCATCAATATGGTAACAAACTACCGGAAAAGGGAGCTGAAATAAGGATTTTTCTCGATTTTACATGTGCATATTGTAAATCGGCTGCTCCTGCAGGTGACGTGTATTTTGCATCTGTTAACACGATAATTCTCAAGCAACTCGTCTACTATAGAATAATGTAATTTTTTTATTAAGTATTATAATTGATATTAATTCGTTTTCTTTATTACCATAATGAAGAATAGATTTAAGCTGAAAATAAAAGTTGGCGTAATATTTAAAAATTAACTCAGAAATATCAATACAAATAACATTTTGAAATATTAACATATATGAGAAAGAAGAAACATTTCGGACTGTCCCACACAACTAATTCTAGTGTGTCATATACACTTATTCGGAGCAATAAAAATTCTGCATAATGTGTTTTTCTGACAAAACACTGGACGGCAAGCATCATTAAACGCTTGCAATCAAAATACAATATTATAATTAGATAGAAAATAATTAATGATAATATATATATATATATATATATATAAAATCTGGAACCGCGAATCATTGAACCGCGAATTTGCTAATAGCCTGTAACCTGTAGTCTTTTCCAGTTACTTTTGAATAAGATGTTTCAGTCGAGAGTTTTCCTATGTGGTAAGATGTGGAATCAAGGGAATTACAGGCATAAAAATCTAAAAATAAATAAATAAATAAATATATATATATATATATATATATATATATATATATATATATATATATGAGTATTGAGACAAGCCCAGAATTTGCATTTATAAATTTCCTAAACAGTGCACAATGGCATAAAATATAACAGTATAAAATCTACATACAAATTTATATGAAGTTTAAATATTAAAAGGTATAATAAAGTTAATAATAGGTTGTTGCCTGGTGTAATATGGTAAAGTTAAAATTATTTACAACGTTAGAACACCAGAATATTCGAATTCCAAGCATACCGGTTTCGGTAGCATATAGCATACCTTCCTCAGTGCTAAAGATAGTGGAGATTTGCTCATATATATATAGGGAAGATGGGGATTCAAGTGATAAGTTTCTTGACCAATAGGAAAACAGAGGATCCTAGGCAACAGCCAATAGGAAAACAGAGGATCCTAGGCAACAGCCAATAGGAAAACAGGGAACAGTTAATAAGAAAATTGGGTGGAAAATGGAAAAGATATTGCGAGAATTGCATTAAAAGATTAAGAAAAATTAGTTTTAATGTAATATTTCCAACAGTCTGATAATGGTGGAATACCAAAATCACAATTAACAAGATTAGGAAGATTTTTATGGATATGGAAAGCTTCAAGGAAGTTGAGTTCTTGTATAGAAGTAGGTTTAGTTAGTATCTTAACCGAATTGAAGTCAAAAGCATGACTCGTCTCCCAGCAATGTTTTGGGAGATGTTTTGCTATATTATAATATCAATTTAATGTTTTTACTTATCATTTTATCAATTTAATGTTTAAACTTCATACAAATTGGTATGTAGATTTTATACTGTTATATTTTATCCCACTGTACACTGTTTAGCAAATTTATAAATAAAAATTCTGAGCTTGCTTTAATACTCATACAGTAAACATCAGTGTAAAGTCCACTCTTAACTATATATATATTATTGCATAAAAATTGTTTTTATTTCTCAAGGCTCTGTACGTAGAAAGTGAAAACGAAAGCCATTATAAGATATGACTCCTGTGACTGTCTGGCACAGACATTTTACTTGTAAACTATTAAACTTAGGAAGTTCAAGTAAGGGAAAGTAATAAAGACTATTGACCCACATGTTCACAGATACTTTTTAAAGAATTCACGAATATATTTACGAAAAACTATTTCTCGTACTGAATACAAAATTAATTTTATTTTTATTTTTATTTTTAAGAGATAAAATGCAAATAATAATTGAAGAAATATGTTCGTTTACTAAAATTTTATCTGTACACTCTACAACAAAATTAAGTAAATCTACAAAACTAGATTTTATAACGCTATGGAAAACTGCAGGAAAGAATTTAATAAAATGATGGTAATCTTGCTAAAATTTTATTTGTAACCCGTATCGCAGTTACATAAAAACTAGTCTGGTAAAAATTTCTTAGAAACCTTAGAATTTTTTTAATTTACTATGCAAACATTTATCTATTCATGAATTTTTGTTATTTTAGTTGCATAAAAAGATCCAGAAATCAGTGTTTTCTTGAAAAAATTTAGTAATTTTACAATTTTATTTTTTAGCGCAGAATTTTATACATTAAATTCAGATAAGTAAGCGATTTAAAAATTCAATTTCTGCTATATATTGAATATCCGGTAACAAGTTCATATTATTTTATGCAGCCGTTTATGTGATCTATAGAATGTCTTCACATCATCTTCCAAGTGCGTTAGAATGTCTTAAAAGCGGTGTCAGAGTTGGATATACAACATGTAATTCTCCGTATTTCAATTAAAAGAAAAATATTTCATGATTCGTTCTTCTAAAAAAACCCATTTATTTCCATTGAGAAAAACAATAGAAATCATCTCTCAAGTATAACAGATGAACTAAAGAAAAGAATACATGAAATGTATAGTTTTTATGTTTACAAAGGAAATAGGTTTTGTTTACTTTCTGTTTGAAATGAAATTTCTCATAAACAAGAAAAAAAGGCAGAATGTCTTAAGAATTGTTATTTATGTGTTTCCAGAGATATAGAAAGGAAATTGAAGAAGTTTGTTGCTTACGAAAATATTTGTGAAAATACTTAAACCGTACACTTATTTTTTCTTAACAGGAAGTCTTAAATTTTAAACGTTGTTTAATGTTGTTCATAGTTAAATTTTATTAATAAAAAAGTTTTCTGTATACTTATAATATTTCTTTAATAAAGACTAGAAGTTTTCCTAGTATCAAAATTTAAGTATTTTAAAAGAAAAGATTTCTTTAGCTATTATGCTTATATGTATTAGGTGAAATGTTGAATTATGCTTGAACAAAGTAAAGCGCATCAAAAAAATATATGAAAAGCAAAATTTGTATCACAACGGTAAATGTAACCGTTTTATTAATTAACAGTAATATAATTCAGAAATTAAAAAAAGATACTTCAACAAATGCTCTAATTTTAAGACATCTTGAGATTTTGAAGAAGTAAATTTACATAGACGTAAATTTGCATAAGTGTTTCAACAAATATGGATTAGAATGTACTAAAACTGAAAAAAAAATGTAGTGATTAAAAATAAACTTTCAGAATGCGACTAAAGATCTTTTTTTTTCATTTTTTAAGTAATCAGAAAATAATCAAAATCAAGTGTCTGAAAATACCACTACAACAATTTAAACGGGAAATTAAATTCTTATACCTAAATACTTTAAAATATTTAGATGTTCTTGCATTAACATTTTTAAAAGTATATTTTTTGAATATTCTATGTAGATTTTTAAAACATACAAAAACAAAGTTATACATTTCTGATTAGCATATGTTCGTATATAGACTGTAACAATTAATGAATTAAAATATAAATGAAAAATTAGTCAAATGATAGAAAAAGTTTAGAATGAAAACAGTTTCTTTTACATACTTATATACAAGAAACTTGAATCAGAACTAACACAATAGGCAGTTACTAAACGCATTGCTATTGGACTGTGGACAAAACCACTCGAATTAACGATGTGTATGATTTTTTTACATACATAAAGTAGAAAAAAAATTTACTGACAATAGTAATACATAGGTCATTTTAATTAAAGAAATAGCTCTTTAAATGAGGTATTACACCATATGAATATTCGACGTTCGAATATCAACAAAAACGAACTCCAAAGTTTGTGTTTTGCCGTTTGCAAAACACAAACTCTAGTAGGATGCGAAGAAAGTGTCAAAAAATGCATATAATGTACAAATTTGATTTATCATGTTTCTACTGATTTACAAATTTGCAAATTAACTTTTTAAAATTATTCAAAACTAAAACTCTCCAATCGTCTATATTTTGATTAATGTTTAAGAATACATGTTTATCTCATGTACTAATTACTGGGTTCTATCGATAGCGAAGTTGATAGAAGTCATTGTAACGGAATATCTTTTATGTATTTCATTTGCCTGAGATTTGTTTTTGAAAATTGGGTGACAATGTTATTTAAAACTACGGTTGTTTCTTATTCCTCATTAATAATAATATTTAATTACTTTTCTTAGGAAGAATGTACACGCATAACTCACTTCTTAAATTCTACTACATTGAAATTAATATTTTTATTGAATTTTATAAGAAATATTCTACACTTGAACATAGAAATACCCACGATTACCAATAAACACCCCAAACACTTTCACATCTCAACACGAACTCATCGAATTTGTTTAAAATTTCAATGAAATTATATTTCGTTTGGAAATTTAGGGAAAATATCATTTTGTGTTTGTATCTTTTGATTAATACATAGTTGACAATTATTTATGAATTTCATTTGTCTCTTTTCTGTGTGTTCGTACTCTAACAATTTTAAATATACACGGATATCTATGAAATTAATAATTTACTGTTGCTGTAGACCGCTATTAATCTCTTATTGAAAATTAAGTATATGGAATTTAAAATTCTTTTAGAAGGACACTCAAAATTATTCTCTTATATCAAAGGCTGCGGGGAAAAAATTTGCGATGAATTTAATGATCTTAGATTGCCTCAGACCTCTTGAAATTTATATAAATCACTAATGTAATTGAGAAGATGCTTTGTATAATATACGCCGCGCATAGTGTTAATCGTACATTTACAAGATCACTCAAAATATGTTGTCATAAAAAAATACACTTAAACGACAAAGTCAATGTTCGAATATTTTATTTTATTATTTCCAGTTTTAAATAGAAGAAGCGGGTGAGAGTTTATATCATAAATTGTTTACATGATTTGGTGGGCCCTGCAGTTTAGCATGATACTTTCTTTTTTTTTTTTAATTTTGTTAGTTGTTTGAAATTAGAGAGTTTTCGATATTTTTCTCTGCAGAAAGAGACTTTCTGGATCACGTAATAGATGTATAAAGTTGTTGAAAAAAATTTTCAAAAACCACTTGCTGTGACTGTATTAAAACAAAATGAAACTTCAATAAAGCACTTCAAATAATAAACACTGAATACCTAATATATATTTATTTTCATTTTTATTCATTTTTAACTGAAAATAAAATAAAGAAACATATACTTATGATTTACTTCAGAGTTACTCATAGTTTATTAGGTTACATTTAAGTTATAACTTACTAAACGTTAAACTTCTCTTCAGATTCAAAATTTTTAAACTTAAGTATTCCTCACTGATGTGAAAGAAAAGTTTTTTTCAAGATTTTTTCTACCATTAAATTCTATTCGACTTTAAAATCACCAAGTTCTGTTCAATTCCCATGATAGACTCAGCAACGATTTTCCTTTTACGAAATTGCTTCAGTCAGTATATGTTATTCCTAGTTTAAAAGTTCTTGACATAAAAACTTCAATGCATTTTTCAAAGTGATTTGTGGGGGATTGATATCTAGACATTCCCAAACGCTTCTATTATGTGCTGTTTTTACAATTTAGATAAAATTACAATTTTTACAAGATAAATATAAATAAATAAACAAACAATGAAAAAAATGAGAACAAATAATATATATATCTTAAAATGCTACAAATGATTTTGCTACTCTTTCTAAAAGCATAGTATACACTGTTAAAAACCTTGTCTAGTTTGAACCAAATTTTGATACTCAATAGCTGCAACTGTAAAATGATGAAATATTTAACCAACATTTGGAGGTCCCATTGAAGCATAGTTCCAATAGTTGGAAGGAGTTCAAAATAGAAAATTGCGAATTTTAGTTTGATATTTCATCATTTTAAGGTGACAGCTACTGAGCACCAAAATTTAGTACAAACTAGAGCAAAAATTTTAACAGTGTATGCAATGGTTCGTGTCAGTGTAATGTGATCACGAAGTGCGAAGGGAAAGTTCTCAATCAATTTGAATCCTTTTATAAACGTGGTGCTTCCAGTATTACAGTGTGTAATATTCTTAAGATTTTTTTTTAATGTGGACATATTTCAAATAATTGCTTTAAATGTTACCTAGTATTAGAGAAAGTATTTTACGTACATATTTTACATACATACACTATCAAAATGTAGTATACGATGAAATATGCGCACTTTGGAATATCTAAGGACAACGATACATTGACTGCATATTAAATTTATTTTATATTATTTTTACTGATACGTTTTTCGGAAATAATTATAATTTATAAAATTTGAATGCAGTTTTAGAGCATTAACTATCGACATTCATTTTTAAACTGTTAAATTAAATTTAATAATTGATAAATAAAATTATTATTAATTGATGAAAATGCACAGTAATTCCGTAATAAAAAAAAATTCTGTTTAAAGAATGTGTCTACTCTAGTAGTTTTTGGAAAATTTTCCATTTATTTTTGTTATTATTTGTTAATGCTTTTTGGGAAAATTTGGTATGCATATTGTTTTACTAAATAATATCTATAACATTAAAAAAATTGTTAAACACCGAATTCTTTTTTTGTCATCGTAATGAATATACATATATATATTTAAGACTTGCTTTACAGTTGCTCACATCTTCTTAGGTTGATGTAAAGAAAAGTTTCTATTAATATATATTTTACCAGAAAATTCTATTCCAGTTTAAAATCACCATGTTTTGTTCGATTCCCATGATAGATTCAGTATCTATTTTCTTTTTACGATATTGCTCCAGTCGGTATATGTTTTTCCTAGTTTAAAAGTTCTTGACATAAAACCTTCAATGCATTTTTCAAAGTGATCTGTGGGAATGATGTCTACGATATTCCCTGAACGCTTCTATTATATGCTGTTATTACAGTTTATGTGAAATGGAATTTCTGCAAAGTAAATACAAATAAATAAATAAATAAATGATGAAAAAAATTGTGAACAAATAATATACATTTCTTAAAATGCTGCGAATGTTTCTTTATCCCACTGTTTATAAATGCACAGTATATGCAATGTTTCGTGTCTGGTCGGGCAATGGTTCGTGTGGCAACAAAGTGCGATATTTATATTTTTCAATCAATTTGAATCATTTGATTTCAATTGTTAGTTACAAATAGGGATTGTATTAGCATACATATTTTACTTATATACAGGGTCAAAATGTATTTTAAGATGAATTAAGCACATTTTTAAATGTCTAAGGATAATAGTTCATTGAGTGGATATCGCATTTTTTCATTATAATTTTTTCATTTACGTTTTTTTTTTCACCAATAAATATTGTTTATATATTTGTGAGTGCTCTTACAGAACTTTAACTATCCGACTTTGATTTTTAAACTGTTAAATTAAAATTATTATCAGGCAAATAAAATTAGTTGAAAGTGCAAAGTAATTTCGTAATAAAAGTCTCTCTGTTTAACAATGTGTGTGTACTCTCGATTTTTTTGGGAAATTTTTATATAAATTTCTTATATTGTTTTTAATTACAATTCAGGCATTTGGAATTCCAAAAATGTCTCATTTTTTGTTCAGCAATTTAGATGCAAAATCATAGACCTAAATATAAACCGCAAATGAACTTTCTGAAACTTAAAATAACTGTTTAAGATTCACAGAGAGATAAAAAATCCATTTAAATACACAAATTTATAAACATCTGCAATAACGGTGGATTTTAATGTTGTGCATAAAAATGTTTGGTACTGGAATTGTATCTTAATTTACGTTTTCTGGAACATAGTTTTTATTGCGTACGTTTAGGAGATATACAATATCTCTAAAAAGTTTTTAAAGATATTTAAATAAAATTTTGTTACTACATTCTATTCATCTATTGGTATGATATGAAGCAAAATATAGCTTATAAATTATATATATTAATTGAAAGTGCTCGGGACACAAAAATTTTAACATTCTCTAAAAATTGTATTGCATTAGAAAATTCTCTTTTTTTCTGTTTAAGATGACGTTCAAATCTATCTTAATTGGAATAGGATTGATTTTTTTTCTCGTTTTGGTGTGATTTCAAAGTCTAGCTTCCAAAGAATAGTATATTTTAAAAATGTTTTTTCCTTCATGATGGATTTATTTGACCATTTCCCGTATTTCAAAATTTAAAAGTCTAGAACAGTTAAAGAAAAATAGTTAAAACGTGAAGCATGACTTTTACAATTGTTTTATTTAAATTTTACATTTAGCAAATAAAAAAAAAGACATTTGGTTAAAAATAAGAAAAAAAAAGATTTTTCTTTTCATATTTTTTAAGTTACACATTTCTTTCTTTCTATTTTTCTATTTTTTACTTTTAAAATATTTTAAACTTTTATTTAAATTAATATTTTTAAAAATGCTGAATGTAAATTAAAACTATCTGTATATTTAAATGAAAAAAAATTTGATGTTTTCTAAAGAATACTGGTACGTGCTCTTTCTGTCACCGGATCCCAGTTCTTCAAGTTAGTAAAGTAATAAGAGTCTTCCTATTGGTTATCTTAACCATACATTAAAGTTAGGTGCCGAATAAAATTTTCGGTGCTTTCTATAACAAGTGTAAAATGAAATAAGCTTAAAATCATACTTAAGAGTGCGTACTTTAACAGAAATACGAATAAAATTTAAAATCAACAAGCTATTTTTAAAACAATTAAATAAAAAACTACGGCATCTTCATCCAATTTAACTTGCAAATTAAATAATTTGTTAAACATTAATTTAATATAATTACGCATGCAGCGTTTACTTCAGGTCGAAAATAACAATTGATTTATTGTGTTGAGCTGATTCAGATACAAAAACAGATACTTTGATTGTTAATCGTTAATTGGGATTCCAGATTCCAACAGCCTACTAAATTTGTCCATCATGGCTCAGTAATTTATTCAATTATACATTTAAAAAATGTGCTAGTATGCTCCATTTAATATAAGTGTATTTTTTAAAATAATCTTTAATGGAAATAAGCATTATGGTTCATATTTTTACAGGTACTTTCTGCCTAGTTGTGTGGCATTTAATAGATACTATGTATTTTTTAAGGGTATCATGCATAATGTATACGTTCTTACAAAAGTTGTCTTAATTTTTATGAAAATTCAATGGTATTAGAAAAAACTTACAATACATGACTTCTTATTTCGTAAGGAACATGGTTCCAAAAACATAGATAATATCTAAAGGTGATGTCCTTCAAAAGCTGCGCTAATTATAATAAATATATGTAAAGAAATGCCGCTTTTAAGCAAATGCAACGAGGGAAAATTTTTTATTAACTTTAACTATTTTTTTCATATTTTCTGCTTAAACTTAAGAGCACATCTTTTGATTTTTTTAAAGATTTTCCTTTTATTAAATCTTATTACAAAACATTTGTAATAACTAATGATAGTAACATCATTAAGCAGTCTCAAAGTTCTGTAATGAATGCAAATGGTCGTATAAGTAGTCAAAAAAAGATATATTGTGTGACTTTAAATATGCGCCACTAGAATGAATTTTTTCGTAATTAATGAGAAAATAATAATTACGAGTTTTAGATAAAAACTCGTAGCGAAAAAAAGCAAGCATACCTTTGAAAAAAATGTGGTACAGAAAAATAAAATAATATTTTTGGTTAATGATACTAAAATGTTAAAAAAATTTGAAAAAAAAATATTTTTTATGTATTAAAATGTCTGTGGTATCCCATTAGTGGCGCGATATATTAATCATCTCTAACTTAAACTTCGGCATTAAAATTAGAAAAAAAGTCAAATATAATTAAGCAAAGTAGTTTCTTTTTTTCCAGAATGGACAATTTTTTATATCTGTTTATATTATTATTTATATACATAATTGAACAATAATGTTGATACAGGGAGCTGTTTTTGCTCAGTAGTACAGCAATCGTTAAAAAAAAGCTCATGATTGTTTTTTTCTTATATATATATCTTATGGTTAGACAACTTCAAACTCTTGCTTATAGAAAAGTAGAAAATAATTTATTTACAGAACTTCAGAACAACAAAGTCTTCGAAACTCACAAATATTTCTAGATATTCAAAAATAATTGTTCAAATCTATCGTATAAGTGCAGATATAGGTTCCAGAGGCTCTTTATACAACGTCTCAACACTAAATCACATTCAAAATAACGTAAATAAGACTCAAGCAAACTTGCTTAACAAACGCGTTGCTCACTCAATGACTGACTGGTAAATAACAACAGCTCGTATCAGCTCTCCTATATAAAGGCTCGTAGCAGTTGCTGGAAATTTCTAGAACCATCTCAAAAAATCCACGGAACAACAAACAATGTATCAGTATACCTAAGGGGGGTTACCATAAATAGGAAAGGGTTACCATTGCCAACAATCGGCAAGTTTGTCGCCAACTTGGCGATATATCGCCAAATTTGGCGACCAAAATTAGTTGCCAAAAGTGACGCCAACTTGGCGATATCTCTAATATTTCGCAAAGCTGCCATAGACATTCACTGAAAATAATAGACAAGTTTGCTTGATAACAGAGACAATGTAACAAAAACTAATATTAGTAAAGGAATGGAGCTTAATAAGATTATTTACATTATTTTACAGTACAAACACTAACTATTTACAAAATTCGTAACACTACCCCCTCCTCAAAGACTGCACGTCCCGGGCAGTGCAATCCTTGAGTTAGAGGAAAACACTTAAAATAAATAAATAAATAAAATAATAATAAATAAATAATAACAATAATAAGAAGTACATAAATAAGAACTAATTACTATTTACATATTTACAAAAAGTGACTTTCATGACCATGGTCTGAAATTCCAGTTTTGAATTTCTAATCACTTTGGCCAAAATAAGGGGCTAGCCGGTTATAGTGTACGACCTTGGGTTTGGCGTGTGGCGATTTTTGTATGCGTACAACGACGTCATTCAGCCTGTTGACGACTGTGTAAGGACCGTCCCAGTTTCTTTGTAATTTTGGCGACAGTCCCTTACGACGTATTGGATTCCACAACCAAACTTTGTCATCTTCGTTGAACTCATGTCCTGTTGCCTTTGTGCCGTACCGTGTCTTCATCTTTTCCGTTGCCAGTCCGATTCGGTTCCTCGCTAGACGATGAATCTCCTCAATCCGCGCCTGGAGTTCATCGAGATATTCCTCAGGCGATGAAGGAGCATCAGGAGGACGGCCAAACAAAAGATCCGCAGGCAGACGAAGATCACGACCAAAGAGCATTTGAGAAGGGGAGTAACCAGTGGCCTCATGAGCAGCACTCCTGTAGGCAAGCAGGAACAGAGGTAATTTCTTGTCCCAGTCCTGTTGATCTTTGGACACCAGGAGGGAGAGGCTATTTAGGATGGTACGATTGAACCGCTCCACCATGCCGTCCGATTGCGGATGTAGAGGTGTAGTTCGAGTTTTGTCCATGCCGAGTAGTCCACACATTTCCTTAAACACAGCCGAATCAAAGTTTCTTCCTTGATCAGAATGGATTTGAAGAGGAACTCCGTATCTGGAAACCCAGTGTTGAACCAGTATGTCTGCTACGGTTACCGCCTCTTGATTAGGAATGGCGTAGGCTTCAGGCCACTTAGTGAAGTAGTCCATGACAACGAGGATGTACTTATTGCCATCAGATGTTCTAGGAAGAGGACCCAGGATGTCTAGAGCAATTCGTTCGAAAGGAGCTCCTGCATTATAACGCTGCAATCGTCCACGGGTGCGCCTCTTTGGACCTTTACGTGCTACACAGGTGTCACAAGTTCGACACCACTTCTCCACGTCACTGCGAACATTATTCCAGTAGAAACGCTCTCGAACCTTCTGCAGGGTCTTCATTACACCAAAATGACCTCCTGTGGGACTACCATGCAGTTCTTGAAGGACCATAGAAATTCTCGACTTAGGGAGTAGTAGTTGACATCTACATGTCTTTCCATCGTCAGACTCCCATTTTCGGTACAAAATACCGTTCTTCAAATGTAGGGAATCCCAAAGAGCCCAATAACGTTTAGTCGTAGGATGGTAATAGGCCATGTCTTGCCAGCTGGGTTTCCAGTTGGACACCTCTTTCAGCTCTAGAATTGGCTTAATTTCAGGATCAGCAAGTTGATCTTCACGCAGGCTCTCGTCATTCCACGGATCTTGCGATGATGTAGACCCAGTTGTAACTTGTCGTACTATAGGACCTTTGACATTAAATTTCTTCTCAACCCGGTCGCAGTATCTACAATTCTCTGAGCAGGGTCTTCTTGAGAGAGCATTTGCATTTCCATGTGATGAGCCTTTTGGATGGCGTATCTCCATATCGTACTCTTGAAGCTTTTGTATCCACCTGGCTATTTGGCCTTCAGGGTTCTTAAAATTCAATAGCCAAGTTAGAGAAGCATGATCAGTTCGGATCAGGAATTTTCGACCGTAAAGATAGTGATGAAAGTGGTCTACGGCTTTCACTACAGCAAGAAGCTCTTTTCTGGTTACGCAGTAGTTTCGCTCGGCCTTTGACAAGCACTTGCTGAAATAGGCGATAACACGCTCCTGGCCGTCGATTTCGTGGGACAGTACAGCGCCAATGCTTTCGTTGCTTGTCCGTATCAAGTATAAACTGTTTATCGATTTGAGGATACGACAGAATTAGAGTGGATGTCAAGACCTCCTTAAGCTTTTCGAAAGCAGCGTCACATTCTTGTGTCCACATAAATTTTTCATTGGCTTCTGTTAATTTATGAAGTGGTCTTGCAATCATCGAGAAGCCTTTGACGAATTTTCTGTAATAGGTGCATAATCCTAGAAAACTTCGAAGCTGGTGAACATCTGCTGGACGATTCCAATTTTTCACGGCCGATATCTTCTCCGGATCAGTCCTAACTCCTTCCGCCGAAATGATTTGTCCAAGGTAGGCGACTTCATTACGAAACAAACTGCATTTCGAAGGGCTTAACTTCAAATTAGCTTCCTTTAATTTTTGTAGCACCCGCCTGAGGTTGTTCAGATGTTCATCAAAAGATTTTCCTATGATTATGATATCATCTAAATAAACAAGACATGCTTCATATGACAGCCCCCGAAGAACCGTTTCCATAAGCCGTTCGAAAATTGCAGGTGCGTTACATAGACCAAAAGGCATTACCTTGAACTGCCATAATCCTTGTCCCGTTGTAAAAGCAGTCTTCTTGCGGTCGTCCGGATGGATCTCTACCTGCCAGTAACCACTCTTCAGATCCAGAGTCGAGAACCAAGTGTTGCCCGCAAGTGTGTCGAGAGTGTCGTCGATCCTTGGCAGAGGGTAACTATCCTTTTTAGTGACGTCATTCAGTCGGCGGTAGTCTACACAAAATCTTGTAGAACCATTCTTCTTTCTTACTAATACAATGGGAGACGCCCAGGGACTTGTCGATGGTTCGATGACGTCATTTTCTTCCATATCCTTAATTAAATTTTGCACCTCTTCTTGCTTGGCAAAAGGTAATCGTCTAGGGTGTTGTTTAATAGCAGAGTGATCTCCCGTGTCAATTCGGTGTTGTGCCATTTTAGTTCGTCCAAAGTCTTCAGATGTTTGGGAAAATAAACTTTGGAACTCCCTAATTAAACTTTCCGCAGCATCCCTTTGATTTGGATCTAATTCCGTATTTTGTAACAAATCCTTGACTAAATTTTCTGAAGATTTCTGAGATTGATTGGAATTTTGACTTATGCACGTCACAGGAGCGCATGATGCTATCACCTCTCCTTTCTTGATAGTCCTCGTTTTATCACCGATGTTAGCAATTCTGACTGGAATGGTCTTCTTCGAGAGGTCCACTACAGATGAAGCCACCAATACTCCTGCTTGTTTACTATTGTCTTCGGGATAATCTATATGGCCAAATCGATAATTAGTTTCATTTTTAATTACAGCCGGAACTAAAAATTCTGTTCTTGGATCTAGATTGATGTCTTCTTTGGCTATTACTGCTTGTTTACTTTCAATTTCGTTATTTAATCCAAAAAGACTTATTTCTTCAAATTTTGAGAGCATTTTGTTATTTTTGAAATCAAGCTTGAAGCCAAACTTCTTCAGAAAATCTAGCCCGATTAAGCAAGGATCTGTTATGTCAGCCACATATGCCGTATGGTAATATTTCGTTCCTCCAAAGTGTATGGTTAAATTGGCCTTTCCATATATGCCAATCTTGTCGCCCGTCACAGTTTGCAGGGTAACGCAGGGTGGAGTCCAGATGAGTTTAGATTTCAATTTTCGAGCCAAATCTTCTCTTATTATTGTCACATTGGCTCCTGTATCGACAATCATACGGCATTGAATTCCGTTAATAAAGCCTATCACATATAATTCATTATCACCGCCACTCCTTTTTGATATCTGGAGGATCTTCAGGTGGGGCTTTTCATTCTCTGGCAACCTCCGCCCCGCGAGATGGCCAAAATTTAGTTTCCCTGCTGACTGTTTGAATTTATCTCACGTTCGTAGATTTTGGAGCAATTTCTTCGGAGATGTCCTGTATCACCGCATCCCCAGCACGTGAGACTCTGTCTTCTTGAACTTGTTCTTCCATATTTTAAAGCTTCAATCTCTTGATTTAATTTCCTAATTTCTTTCAAGACGTCGCTCTCAGTGTCTGAGCTTTTGTTCACCGTTGCCCCTCGGACTGAATGACGATCTCTTCGGCTGGCTTGTGTAGCTGCTTCCAACTTTAAGGCATATAGTAGTGCAGCCTTTAAATCCTGTACATCTGCCATTCGTACCGCTCTCTGCTCTTCTGGATCTTTTATTCCGTCTACAAAATATTGCAGTGAGAGCATTTCCCGTACATTTGTTGGACAGTCAATGAATGCTAAATTTGCAAGCCATTCAATTTCCGAGGCAAACTCTTGAAGGGTTTCACTCGATTTTTGATGGCGGCTCTTCATTTGTATTCTCGTATAATACTTGAAGAATTTTTCGCCGAATCTCATTTCAAGTGCACAACTTAGAGTCTCAAAATTGACTTGCGTGATATCGGGCAATGTTTGCAGCACATCGGCGGCTTCTCCTCTTAAAGATGCTGCCAGTTGACAAGCTTTCACCTCGTCACTCCATTTGTTCGCTTCGGCTACAATGGTGAATTGGGTCTTGTAAACTTGCCAAGAACTCTTTCCGTCGTATGTCGACAGCTTGATGTGCACGGGAGAAGCAGGCGGATTTCTAAATTCTTCATAATTACCACTGGACGCTGAAAGCTTCTTCTCAAGATCTTGTACTTTTTCATTTAGCTTTTTATCTACTTCACCTATTTTCTCTTCAACGTTACTGATTTTTTCTTCAACGTTACAAACGTCATTCTGAATTTTCTCTTCTACTTCCGCCATTTTCCTTTCCATTTTCTCTTCAACATTACTAACTTCATTCTGAATTTTCTCTTCTACCGAATCTATTCTTCTCTCTACCGACGAGAACATATCTTCCAAAGTTTTCTTCATTTCTTCATGGCTTTTATTAACTTCCTCCTTTAATTCTTCCATTCTCTCTTGGCTTCTTCTCATTTCTTCAGTCAACTCTTCTTGGCCTTTATTCATTTCTGTCTTTATGCCATTGATAGCATCTAACAGTTCTTTCAGTTGTCCGTCCATTGTTCTCGTTTTCGCCATAAGATCCCGACTCCTGACACCAAATGTTGCAGCGTATATACGGTTCTTTTGATCTTATGGTTAGACAACTTCAAACTCTTGCTTATAGAAAAGTAGAAAATAATTTATTTACAGAACTTCAGAACAACACTGTCTTCGAAACTCACAAATATTTCTAGATATTCAAAAATAATTAATGTATAAAATTGAAACTGGTGTTATACACAATTGAAATGAAAAAAACTTCTTTAAACATCATAAAATAAGTTAACTGCGCAAGGCCTTTCGAAAGAACTTAGTCTTTCTTCGTCAGGCGCAAAAAAGACGTGCGTCCACAATGAATGTAGCGGCACGACGCTCGTGCGGCAGTCGTGCCGCTACATTCATTGTGGACGCACGTCTTTTTTGCGCCTGACGAAGAAAGACTAAGTTCTTTCGAAAGGCCTTGCGCAGTTAACTTATTTTATGGTGTTTAAAGAAGTTTTTTTCATTTCAATCAAAAATAATTGTTCAAATCTATCGTATAAGTGCAGATATAGGTTCCAGAGGCTCTTTATACAACGTCTCAACACTAAATCACATTCAAAATAACGTAAATAAGACTCAAGCAAACTTGCTTAACAAACGCGTTGCTCACTCAATGACTGACTGGTAAATAATAACAACAGCTCGTATCAGCTCTCCTATATATAGGCTCGTAGCAGGTGCTGGAAATTTCTAGAACCATCTCGAAAAATCCACGGAACACCAAACAATGTATCAGTATACCTAAGGGGGGCTACCATAAATAGGGAAGGGTTACCATCGTCAACAATCGGCAAGTTTGTCGCCAACTTGGCGATATATCGCCAAATTTGGCGACCAAAATTAGTAGCCAAAAGTGACGCCAACTTGGCGATATCTCTAATATTTCGCAAAGCTGCCATAGACATTCACTGAAAATAATAGACAAGTTTGCTTGATAACAGAGACAATGTAACAAAAACTAATATTAGTAAAGGAATGGAGCTTAATAAGATTATTTACATTATTTTACAGTACAAACACTAACCATTTACAAAATTCGTAACACTACCCCCTCCTCAAAGACTGCACGTCCCGGGCAGTGCAATCCTTGAGTTAGAGGAAAACACTTAAAATAAATAAATAAATAAAATAATAATAAATAAATAATAACAATAATAAGAAGTACATGAATAAGAACTAATTACTATTTACATATTTACAAAAAGTGACTTTCATGACCATGGTCTGAAATTCCAGTTTTGAATTTCTAATCACTTTGGCCAAAATAAGGGGCTAGCCGGTTATAGTGTACGACCTTGGGTTTGGCGTGTGGCGATTTTTGTATGCGTACAACGACGTCATTCAGCCTCTTGACGACTGTGTAAGGACCGTCCCAGTTTCTTTGTAATTTTGGCGATAGTCCCTTACGACGTATTGGATTCCACAACCAAACTTTGTCATCTTCGTTGAACTCATGTCCTGTTGCCTTTGTGTCGTACCGTGTCTTCATCTTTTCCGTTGCCAGTGCGATTCGGTTCCTCGCTAGACGATGAATCTCCTCAATCCGCGCCTGGTGTTCATCGAGATATTCCTCAGGCGATGAAGGAGCATCAGGAGGACGGCCAAACAAAAGATCCGCAGGCAGACGAAGATCACGACCAAAGAGCATTTGAGAAGGGGAGTAACCAGTGGCCTCATGAGCAGCACTCCTGTAGGCAAGCAGGAACAGAGGTAATTTCTTGTCCCAGTCCTGTTGATCTTTGGACACCAGGAGGGAGAGGCTATTTAGGATGGTACGATTGAACCGCTCCACTATGCCGTCCGATTGCGGATGTAGAGGTGTAGTTCGAGTTTTGTCCATGCCGAGTAGTCCACACATTTCCTTAAACACAGCCGAATCAAAGTTTCTTCCTTGATCAGAATGGATTTGAAGAGGAACTCCGTATCTGGAAACCCAGTGTTGAACCAGTATGTCTGCTACGGTTACCGCCTCTTGATTAGGAATGGCGTAGGCTTCAGGCCACTTAGTGAAGTAGTCCATGACAACGAGGATGTACTTATTGCCATCAGATGTTCTAGGAAGAGGACCCAGGATGTCTAGAGCAATTCGTTCGAAAGGAGCTCCTACATTATAACGCTGCAATCGTCCACGGGTGCGCCTCTTTGGACCTTTACGTGCTACACAGGTGTCACAATTTCGACACCACTTCTCCACGTCACTGCGAACATTATTCCAGTAGAAACGCTCTCGAACCTTCTGCAGGGTCTTCATTACACCAAAATGACCTCCTGTGGGACTACCATGCAGTTCTTGAAGGACCATAGAAATTCTCGACTTAGGGAGTAATAGTTGCCATCTACATGTCTTTCCATCGTCAGACTCCCATTTTCGGTACAAAATACCGTTCTTCAAATGTAGGGAATCCCAAAGAGCCCAATAACGTTTAGTCGTAGGATGGTAATAAGCCATGTCTTGGAAGCTGGGTTTCCTGTTGGACTCCTCTTTCAGCTCTAGAATTGGCTTAATTTCAGGATCAGCAAGTTGATCTTTACGCAGGCTCTTGTCACTCCACGGATCTTGCGATGATGTAGACCCAGTTGTAACTTGTCTTACTATAGGACCTTTGACATTAAATTTCTTCTCAACCCGGTCGCAGTATCTACAGTTCTCTGAGCAGGGTCTTCTTGAGAGAGCATCTGCATTTCCATATGATGAGCCTTTTCGATGGCGTATCTCCATATCGTACTCTTGAAGCTTTTGTATCCACCTGGCTATCTGGCCTTCAGGGTTCTTAAAATTCAATAGCCAAGTTAGAGAAGCATGATCAGTTCGGATCAGGAATTTTCCACCGTAAAGATAGAGATGAAAGTGGTCTACGGCTTTCACTACAGCAAGAAGCTCTTTTCTTGTTACGCAGTAGTTTCGCTCGGCCTTTGACAAGCACTTGCTGAAATAGGCGATAACACGCTCCTGGCCGTCGATTTCCTGGGACAGTACAGCGCCAATGCTTTCGTTGCTTGCATCCGTATCAAGTATAAACTGTTTATCGATTTGAGGATACGACAGAATTAGAGTGGATGTCAAGACCTCCTTAAGCTTTTCGAAAGCAGCGTCACATTCCTGTGTCCACATATATTTTTGATTGGCTTCTGTTAATTTATGCTAAACCTTTCACACTGGAACGAACTGGGTTTTGCCAATAATAAATTGTTTATTTAGAAAATTAATTTTTAATTAATGCCAACCTATACACATGGACCGTTTCTGCAATGTAAATGGGAAAATAGCAAATTTTTAAAGAACATTTTTTTGTTTGTTTATATCGGATTTAAGGCAGAATATTTCTTAGGAAACATGCTTTGCCAAAAGAAGAAAGACGAGATTTCAAAAATTCTCCAGAATTGAGGAATAAAAAATGCCATTTACGCTTTTGGCCTGACAGTTGCAAATGTGTTCCTTATTTTATAAATTCTTTAAACTATAATTAACACCTAGCTGATATGTAAAAAGCTCATAATCATATTGATGTTTAATAATACACTGTAAAACATTTGAGTAACGTTACTCCATAAAGTTTGAGGCACTCAAGTTTTCACCAAGTTTAAAGTGGAATAACTATTAACCAAGATAACCATTGTAACATTACACTAATATGTAATGTTACACCACTAACATATGTTTAAATTACGCCATTATATAAGTGAAAAAAAATTACACCATAACACTGGTGGCAGAAAAGCTGCCACTAATTTTATGGAGTAATGTTACACAAATGTTACTCAATACAGTGTAATCTATTTTTTATAATCACTTACGTTTTAGAATTAAGTAATAGTAGTAATAATAATAATAAATGTTTCTCTTAAATATTAGCAAACCGTTGGCTTTTCCTTTAATTCTATAATATGTGTCACTCTTAAAATTTAAATTAGGGACTCCTTTTAAGAAGTAGTACTTTGCGTTAAAAGATTAAAAAAAAAACTACTAAATTTTTATGTTTGTTTTAATCTGATTGTAATACGAAATTTTCCAAGCGTCTTATAAAATACTTCCTTGACTTTTGTTATATGAAGAACATGCAAAATAATTACATTTGTTAGATTCCACGAAAGAAAACATTCGTTAAATTTCAGTAAACGATAAACTTTGAGTTTTTGCATAATTACTTTTTTTTTTTTTTTGATTAGAAGTATTTTTTTGTTGAAGAATTGGAAAAAAAATCAAAGTATTATAAAAAAAAAAGAATAGAAAAACTTTTATACAAAAAACTGAACCCGACTTTAAAAACTACTGCAAAGTGAAAAATATTTTTTTTACATAGTAGTTATAAGAAAATAAATTAAGAACGTAGTACTTACCATGAACATTATTATATTTATGTACATTAGTTTGATTTTTTGGACTCGGCGCCAGCCAAGCCAAATAACATGTAATTTTCCAATAGACACACATCCGAGTATCTACGAGTCGGTTAAAAATAGAAATATTATTCTGAATGGGTCTTCTATAGAATCAAGAGTCTGGAATATATAATGAAATAATATTGTCAATTTCTCAAGAAGTAAAATGTAAGAATAAAAATATTTCAATAAAAAATACTGTCTGAGTGCAATTTGTACCAAAATATCAAAAAAGTAAAGGAAAACACATTAATTGTAAGATGAATAAAGCAAACTAACAGAGCAATCTGATAATAAATTTCCGCATGCTTAAAAAATGTTGTTTAAAAAACAGCGTTTTCCCAATGACGTATGTTTAAAAGGATCATGATGAATTAAAATATATTTTATACAAGACCGGGAGGACCGAACAGTCAGTGAAAAGTGATGAATGGTCAAGAAAATTAAAACAACAACGTAGAAATATGCGTGTAACCTCCGAATGCGGTTTATGAGTGATCCACGAACGTGCAATTCTCAGACTAGAGCGTACAATTCTCAGTTTCAAAGAATGTATGATCTCCTACGAGGCCAAGTCATAAATGTGGGTTTAATATAATGTTGTTCATAATAATTACACCATAACAAGTCATTTATTTAGTCATTATCATTAATCATCTTCTCTGGGAAACAAAATGATATTTTGGTAATTTGAATCTAACAAAAAATAACAAAATTTAAATAACTTAAATAAAAAAACCGTCATTTTGGGTAATAAACTATGTCTCATTCATAAAAGGAAAGCCTGCGGAATAATAAAATAAGTTCAGTCGTATACATGTAAGTTATGAGATAAAAGTTTATATGTACTTAAAATGTTCTCTACGTAATTTGAAAAGATAATAAAATATTGTATAATTCTCATTCGCATTCCCTTTACTTATGTTCTGAAAATATGCATATTTTGTGAAAAGAAGGAATAAAAATGAAAAAAACATATTAGAAAACCAATGACAAATAATTCAAATAATAAATTTTCAAATAAATTTCAATGTTGTAGAAACCTTTTTAGAACTCTGTACATAAATATTGGAAACGGAACCATGATATTATCATTTCTATGTCTGTCTGTCACAGCTATTTCACTTGTAGTTTATGGAACGTGTAAAGTTTAAATTTGGATGTGAAATAAAAACTATTGACCAACATATTTACATATTCTTAAATATTCACAATTAGTTTTGGGGAAAATGTAAAAAATAAATGACATACTTATTTATTTTTTATTTATTTATTTATTTATTTTTTATCGTGTGAAAGCTTTTGTAAAACTGACCTCAAAAATGCATTTTTTTAGGTATTACAATTTAAGAGACATTGCAAAAACGCAGTGCAAAAATATGTTTCCTACCTCTTTTTGCGAATCTTCTAGAACTAAAATTAAAAAATATTAGATGTAGTAGACGCAAATTTAAACATTGCAGCAAAATTATTGCTGCCTTAGGTCAATAGCAGTTATCCAAAGTTTTTTGCAAAAAGTGTATATTTCTCTCGATAACCAATTTCGATTTGCGGTTTTCAGCAATGTTATTGAAGAGCGCTAGAAATACATACATTAGTAGACGTACAAAAGTATTGTACAATATCTTGTATTGCTGAAATTCTGTAAATATATTTTTTTCTACGGAAAGATAGGTTAACATTATTTCAGAACTTGGCATTTCTTCTTAGTGCTCAAAATTGAAAAAAAAATTACATGCAGTTTTGAATGAAGATTCAATTTGTAGTATGATTGCTTCGCTACTTGCTTATAAAATAACAGTAAGGGAAAATGGATTGTTGAGTTTTTGTGTGAACGTATTATCCTCATACTAAAATTTGCACTTTGACAATGCACCTGTTCGTTACTCCCCTTAAGTTAACACAGTGGGAATCTTCACGAAAGATGTAGTTACTTCGAACAATAATCTGCTTATTATGTTGCTGTATTTGTGCATCCCATACATATGCGGTGGTATAAAATTCATTCTGAATTCCAGAAAATTCATTCGGATTTTGTCCGTTGAGAAAAATAATTAATTTCACAGTTACTTTTGAATAAGATTATTCAATAGAGAGTTTTTCTATGTGGTAAGATGTGGAGTATATATATGTATATTTATATATATATATATTATTGCATAAAAATTGTTTTTTTTCTTAAAACTGTGTAAGTGAAAAAGAAGCTATGCTAATCTGACTCCTGTGTCTGTCTCTCGCAGCCATTTTACTCGTTAACTATTGAAATTAGGAAGATCAAATTAGAGGAAATAATAAAGACTATTTACCTACATATTTACAGAATTTTAAAGAATTTACAAATATATTTTGGAGTTTTTTTTCTCGTATTTAATACAATTATTTTTTAAGAGATAAAGAGAAATAATGAATTGCAGAAATATGTTCGTTTACTAAAACTTTAACTGTACACTCTACAAGAAAATTAATTAAATCAATAAAACTAGATTTTGTAACTCTACGGAAATCTGTCGAAAAAGAATTTAACAAATTTACAATAAACTTACTTAATTTTCATTTGTAACCCGGATCACAATTACATAAAAAATTCTAGATATCCCACTCTGCTAAAAAATTCTTTTTAACCTTTAAGATTTTTTAATTTACTATATAAACGCTTATGTGTTCATGAATTTTTGTTATTTTCGTTACATAAAAAGTTCCAGGAATCAATGTTTACTTGAAAAAATGTAGTAATTGTACACTTTTGTATTTCAGAGCAGCATTTTATACGTTGGATTCAAATATCTAAGTAAGCATTTTAAAAACTCATAGCACAGTAAAAATTCAGTGTCTGCTATATATTTAATATCCGGTAACATGTTCATATTTTTTGTGCAGCCGTTTATGTGATCTATAGAATGTCTTCATATCATTTTTCAAGTGCGTTAGATTTTCTTAAAATTTGTTTCATAGTTGAATATGCAACTCCGTATTTCAATTAAACGAAAAGATTTCATGATTTGTTTTCTAAAAAAACTCATTTATTTCCATTGAGAAAAACAATAGAAATCATCTCTCAAGTATAACTGATGAACTAAAGAAAAGAATACATGAAATGTATAGTTTTTTATGTTTACAAAGAAAATAGGTTTTGTTTACTTTCTGTTTGAAATGAAATTTCTTATAAACAAGAAAAAAGGGCAAAATGCCTTAACAATTGTTATTTATGCGTTTCCAGATATATAGGAAGGAAATTGAAGAAGTTTGCTGCTTACGAAAATATTTGTGAAAATACATAAAGCGTACACAATTTTTTTCTTAACAGGAAGTCTTAAATTTTAAATGTTTAATTTTGTGCATAGTTAAATTTTATTCATAGAAAAGTTTTGTGTATACTAATAAAGCTTCTTTAAAAAAGACTAGGAGTTTTCCTAGTATCAAAAGTTAAGTATTGGAAAAGAAAATAAGATTGATTTAGTTATTATGCTTAAATATATTAGGGGAAATATTGAATTATGCTTGAACAAAGAAAACTGCATCAAAAAAATCTATGAAATGCAACATTTATATCATAACGGTAAATGTAACCGTTTTATTAATGAACAGTAATATAATTAAAAAGTTAAAAAATTACTTCAACAAATGCAGTTATTCAATAAATATGGATTATAATGTATTAAACTGAAAAACAAAATGCAATGGTTGAAACAACATTTTCAGAATGCGACTAGAGATTCGTTTTTAATTTTTAAATAATAAGAAAATAATCAAAATCAGTAGCCAGAAAATAACAAATATTAAGGGTCAGAAAATACCACTAAAATAATTCGAACGGGAAATTAAATCTTTATACCTAAATAGTTTAAAATATTTCTTGGTTAACATTTTTAAAAATACAATTTTTATATATTCTATTTGGATTTTTAAAACATACAAAAACAAGGTTATTTTTTCTGATTAGCATATTTTCATGTATATACTGTAACGATTAATGAGTTCAAATGTAAATGTAAAATTAGTCAAATCATACAAAATGTTTCTAATGAAAACGCAGTTTCTTTTATATACATATGTACAAAAAAATTGAATCGGAGGCAGTCATAGGCAATCATACGCATTTACTAAAAATATAACTATGGACTGTGGACTAAACCACTCGAAATAAAGATATGTATGATTCTTTTACGCACATAAAGTAATAAAAATTTTGCTGACAATAACAATCCCATTGTCATTTTAGTACGCCAAACCGCTTGTGCAAACAGCAAAACAAAAACTCTGGTAGAATGAGGAAGAAGGTGTCAGTAACAGCAATTAATATAGAAATTTGATTTATCATGTCTCTATTGATTTACAAATTTGCAAGTTAACTAAATAAAATTATTTAGTACTAAAAATCTCCAATCGTCTGTATTTGGATTAATGTTTAATAAGACATGTTTATTCATGTACTAATTACTAAGTTCGTTCGATAGCGCAGTTGACAGAAGTCATTTTTAAAGAAGAACATTTATGTCTTTCGTTTGCCCGAGGTTTGTTTTTTGAAAATTGGGTAACAATGTTATTTAAAACTACGGTTGTTTCTTATTCCTCATTAAGAATATTTAATTACTTTTCTTAGCAAGTATGTACACTATTAACTCATTTCTTAATTTCCACTACATTGAAATTAATATTTTTATTGAATTTTATAAGAAGTATCTAACACGAATGTAGAAATACCCACGATTACCAATAAACATCTCAAACACTTTCACATCTCAACACGAGCTCATCAAAATTCGCAAAAATTTTAACGACATAAAATTTCAAAATGAAAAACTTTCAAAAATTTCATGAAATTTAGAGAAACATCATTTTGTGTTTCTACCTTTTTATTATAATATCTCAACATAGTTGAAAAGTATTTATGAACATAATTAGTCTGTTTACTGTATTTTCGTGCTCTAATAACTTTATATAGACACGGACTGCTGTGAAAGTAATAATTTACAATCGCTGTAGACCACTATTTGTCGCTTATTGAAAATTAAGTATATGGCATTTAAGGTTCTTTTAGTAGGACCATCAAAATAATTCTTTTTCATAAAATGCTGCGGGGACAGTAATTCTCGGTGATTTTAATCATCTTAGACTACCTCAGAGCTATTAAAATTGATATAAATCACTAAAGTGATTGAGAAAATGCTTTCTATACTATATGCTACACATAATGTTCATCGTGCGTTTACAGGGTCACTCGAAATGACGTGCCAGAAAAAAATTTACCAAAACGACAATTTCAATGTTCGAATATTTTATTTTATTATTTCCAGTTTTAAATAGAAGCGGCGGTTGAGAGTTTCTATCAAGAATTGGGCATGTGGTATGGTGGGACCTGCAGCTTAGCATGATTCTTTCTTTGTTTTAGTTTAATTTTGGTAGTTGTTTGAAATGAGAGACTTTTCAATATTTTTCTCTACAAAAAGAGACTTTTTTAGTCACATAATATATATATAAAGCTATTGAAGAAATTGTTTAAAAATCTCTTGCTTTGACAATATTAGAACAAAATGAATCTGTAAAAAAACACCGTAAATAATAAACATGTAATATCTAATATATATTTATTTCAATTTTTATTTATTTTTAACCGAAATGAACATAAAAAAACATATATATACTTTAGAGTTAATCACAATTTAATAGGTTACATTTAAGGTATGTCTTACATAATGCTAAAAATCTAAAAATGCTGTAAAGGATTTTTCCACTGTTTATAATTATATAGTATACACTGTTAAAAATTTTGTCTAGTTTGAACCAAATTTTGATGCGCAATAGCTGTAAAACGTTGAAATCTTGAACCAATTTTGAGAGCTCCCATTGAAGCATAATTCCAATAGTTGGAAGGAGTTTAAATTAGGAAGCTGCAAATTTTGGTTCGAGATTTCACCAACTAATGATGGCAGCTACTGAGCACCAAAATTTGATACAAACTAGAGCAAAATTTTCAACAGTGTATTCAACGGTTCTTGTAAGTGTAATGTGGTCACAAAGTGCCAAGGTAACTTCTCAATTAAATTAAATCTTTTGATAAACTTACTGCTTCCAGCATTTCGATGCGTTAAATTCTCACATTTTTAAAAAAATATATGGACATATTTCAAATAATTATTATAAGTGTTACCTAGAATTAGAAAAAAGTATTTTGCTTACATATTTTACATATATAGAATATCAAAATGTACTATAAGATGAAATATGCGCATTTTTTAAATATCTAAGGTCAATAGTACTTTAAGTGCATATTAAATTTATTTTATTAATATTTTTACTGATATGTTTCTTTTTCGGAAATAAATATAATTTATACATGAATGGAATTTTATAGCATTAACTATCGACTTTCATTTTTAAACTGTTAAATTAAGTTTAATAACTGCTAAATAAAATTATTAATTTTTGAAAATGCACAGTAGTTCCGTAATAAAAAATTATGTGCCTAATCTAGTAGTTTTTGGAAAATTTTCCATTTTTATTATTATTTTTTAAATGCTTTTTAAGAAAAGATTGTACGCATATTGTTTTGCTAAATAATTGCAGTAAGATTGAAGAACTGTTAAAAAGAGAATTCCTTTCTTTTCATTATCGGAATGAATATATATATATATATATATATATATATATATATATATATATATATACATATATATATTTAAGACTTACTTTAGAGTTGCTCTTAACTAATTAGGTTGATGTAAAGAAAAGTTTATTTCGATATATTTTCTACCAGTAAATTCCACTGAAAATTAAAATCACCAGGTTTTGTTCGATTCAGCATCGAATTTCCTTTTTCAAAATTGTTTCAGTCAGTATATGTTTTTCCTAGTTTAAAAGTTCTTAACATAAAACCTTGAATGCATTTTTCAAAGTGATCTGTTTGAATAATGTCTACGATATTCCCTGAACGCTTCTATTATGTGTTGTTCTTACAGTTTATGTAAAATGGAATTTCTTCATAATAAATACAAATAAATAAATAAATAATGAATAAAATGAGAGCAAATAGTATACTTTTTTTAAATGCTGCAAATGTTTTTTTTTCGCTGTTCATAAATAATAAGTGTATGCAACTGTTCATGTCAGTGTAATGTGGCCACAAAGTGCCAAGAAAACTTTTCAATTAATTCGAATTATTTGATAATCATGGTGCTACCTATATTAGGATGTGTTAAATTCTTACATTTTTTTTTAATATGAACATATTCCAAAAAAATTTTGCAATGTTAGCTAAAAATAAATATAGTATTAGCGTACATATTTCACTTATATGGGTGATTCTCAAAATAGGGGACAATTTATGTCTTTCAGCATACAAAAAAAAATTGAGAGGTTTTCTGTCATGTTTTTATACTTAGATATGTTTGTCTTAATATTATTCATTATTTGCACTCAAAAATTACTCACTTTTTAGTTAAAAACACCTTAAAATAACAGAATAAATGTTCAAAATGTCATTAGCATGGATGTCCACAGCAGCTGTGCCTTGTATATACTAGCTTTTTCAAGAGTTAATATCATGTTTATAAAATAAAACAAATGTTATTCTTTCTTTAAATTAATCAAGGAGAGGATTTATCCAATAAATTTATTTTTAAAAATAAAATTATAGCATATAAAAAGAGAATTAAAGTTTGTCCTCCATATTCTGTTTTCAAAACAAGGTCATACTATAACAGCTGTTTATTAATCAAAATTTCACTTTCACATATGACAATACTTTGAAAATATAAATTTTCTCCATGGCAACAAGTAGCCATTTTATTCCAGCCTGAAAATAGAAGCATGTATTGTATTTTAAGAATAGAAGTTGAATATTAGGCGAGTACATCAATTGTATGTCATTAGAATGGATAATAATTTTCATGTTTATTTTATAGTTAAAATTTTTTTTTTACTTATTTGCATAGAACTTTTGTGTTTTAAAAAGCCCCAGAAAGGACTATTGCATTGTGATTATATTATGGCTCATAATCTTATTTAAATAAAAATTTGTCATTAGCATGGACAAATATCAGTGTCATTAGCATGGTTTTTCTGTCCATGCTAAAGACTCCTATGTGCATAAATGCAACCAGTACTTATATTGTATCCTTTTTAAAGTTTAATTTTACATATAAATTTAGGTATTACATTTATTGCATCCCTAAAATATGCATTAAATCTGTCAGAAAATCACTAAGACAGCTTCTTACACTGTTAGAGTCAGAATATTCTTTATGTAAACAAAGTTTGCTCTTTGGTAATGTTTTTATTCTCCTTATATGTACATATAAAAATGGAAACTATTTGTTGGAAAGGAAGGCTAATAAACGTAGAAAAAAAATATTTAAACAGGAAGAAAATACAAATTTCTTAATATATTTATTCCATGCAATTTGTTTTGTCATTAGCATGGCTCAAAAAATACTAATTATTTTTTTTAAGTTAATTTTTAAATATTTAGCTCTACTGACTACATGTAAAGTATACCTAATATTATATTAACAACACATATTTTTTTCAGAAATTTTGCTAACAGTAATTTTTTTAAGATTTCATTTTTGAAATTGTCCCCTATTTTGAGAATCACCCATATACAATGTCAAAATGTATTTTAAAATGAATTAAGCACATTTTCAAAAGTCTAAGGATAATAGTTTATTGAGTGTATATCGTATTTATTATTATTTTTTCACCGTTACGTTTTTTTTTTAACAAATACATATTGTTTATCCAACATTGATTTTTAAACTGTTAAATTAAATTTATTATATTCTAAATAAAATTATTGTCAGTTTAAAGTACACAGTAGTTTCGTAATAAAAGTTTCTTTGTTTAACAATGTTTGTGTACTCTCGATTTTTTTGTGAAAACTTTGTATAAATTTCTTATATTAGTTATAATAAAAATTCAGACATTTGGAATTACAAAAATGTCTTACTTTTCTTTCAGCAATTTATATTCAAAGTTATCTATAAAAATATAGACCGCAATTGAACTTTCTGAAACTTAAAAAGACTGTTAAAGATTCACAGAGAGGTAAACAATCTATTTATATACACACATTTATATACATCTGTAATTTTATACATACTTTTTGGTGGTGGAATAATATCTTAATTTACGTTTTCTGGAAGATTGTTTATCATTGCGTACGTTTAGGACAAATATAATAAACGTAATAAGTTTTTAAAGATATTTAAATAAAATTTTGTTACTACATTCTGTTCATCTAGTGATATGTATGAAGTAAAATATAGCTAATAAATTCATTAAATATATTATATTAATAAATATATTATATGAAGGGGTACGGGACACAAAGATTTGCAAATTTTCTAAAAATATTATCACATTATAAAAACTCTTTAAATATGCTTAAGATGACGGTCAAATCATGTTTCTAACTTAATTGGAATAAGATTTTTTTTTATATATTTTTTGTGTGATTTCAAAATCCATCTTCCCATGGTTGTTGTTGAAACGACTTCTTGTAAAAATGAGTTTTTCGTCATGATCAGTTTATTTGACCATTTCTCGTATTTAAATTGTTTCAAGTCAAGAACAATTAAAGAAAAATATTTCAAACATTAAACATGTCTTATACAATTGTTATATTTAAATTTTAGATTTAGCAAATAAAAAAAAAGATATGTAGTTAAAAATAAGAAAAAAAAGATTTTTTTAAAGTTTTTTTAAAGTTCTATATTCTTTTATTTTATTTTATTTATTTATTTTTACTTTAAAAATATTTTAAACTTTTATTTAAATTAATATTTTTAAAAAATGCTTAATATAAATTAAAACTGTCTGTATCTATACTAATAAAATCCGTGCGCCTCTGTCTGTCTGTCTGTCTGCTTGAAGCCGATTACAGTTCGCAACGCGGGCGAGTTGGAAGTCGCGAGAGGTGTCTTTCGATTGGAAAAATTCCGGGGAAGTCATTTCGGGCATTTTCGAGACCGTGGGACCAAAATTAAAAAAGTTATGAATTAAAAACCACTTGGGAATCGGAACGAAAAATGTCTCAAATCCCAAATGGCGCTCAAACGGAGCTCCGAGGCAGAACACTGCGCTACCTTGCGGTGAAGAACCTGAACTTTTTCCCTTTGGCTAAAAGAAGAAACAGCCGAAAACCGCTTTTTCTACCGGCGCTAATTGCGTTTTTTTTGCGCGTTTTTTTTTTAACCATCATGCAGACAGTTTTTAAAGTAGAAAAAAACTGATTACATATTCAGAATCTGCGTAAAAATCCGCTTCTGATGAACTAAAAAATACGGAAAAATGTCTTAAGGGCGCGTAGTGCCCACCGTGCAAAACCAAATATTTTTAACGGGATTATGGGCGCGAAGCGACCATATTTCCGATCCACAATCTTTTTTTTTCAAGTGCACGTGGCCCACAGTGCGAAATCACATATTTTTAACGGGACCATGGCTCTTTAATTTACTTTTTTTTGTGCTTGAGGATTCGAACACCAAGACTTGCTTATTTAATGAATTTTTTTGCTTATTATATACTGCTTAATACCGAGGATCGTTTGGAAAAAGTGGCCCAGCTAGCGGGCGTAGCTTGCTAGTATTTAAATAAAATCTGATGTTTTTAGAGAATACTGGTACGTGCCCCTTCTGTAACCGGATCCCACATCTTCAGGTTTCTGGGGGGGACTAAAATCTTCCGGTTGGTCATCTTACTTATGCATTAAGGTTAGTTGCCGAATAAAATTTTCGGTACTTTCTATAGTAATTGTAAAATGAAATAAGTTTTAAATCATACTTAATAGTGCATACTTTAACAAAAACTAATAACATTTAAAATCAACAGGTTAAATTTAGAACAATTACAATAAAAACTACGGCATCTTCATCCAATTTACCTTGAAAATTAAATAAGTTGTTAAACATTAATCTAATATAATTACGCATGCAGCGTTTACATCAGTTCGAAAATAACATTCGATTTATTGTGTTGAGCTGATTCAGAACCAAACAAATACTGTGATCGTTAAAATTTAATTGGGTGAATTCCCCATTCCAACAGTCTTATAAATTTGTCTGCAATGGCTCAGTTATTTATTGGATTACACGTTTTCAAAAAAAAAAAAAAAAAAAAAAATGCTAGTATAGTGTATTATTTTTAGATAATCTTTAGTGGAAATAAGTATTATGGTTCATACGAGTACTTTCTGTATATTTGTGTGGCATTTAATAGATGCTATTTATTTTTTATAGGTATCATGCATAATATATACGTTCTTATAAAAGTGATCTTAATTTGTATAAAATTTCAATGATATTAGCAAACTTACAAAACAAAACTTCTTACTTCGTAAAGAACACGATGTCAAAAACATAGATAATAACTAAAGGTAATGTCATTCAGAATCTGCGTTAATTATTATAAATATACGTAAAAAAATGCCGTTTATAAACAAGTGCAACGAGAAAAAACTTTTTATGAGTTTTAACTATTTTTTCTTTTTCCTGCTCAAACTTAAGAGCACATCTTTTGACGTTTTTTAAAGATGTTCCTTTATATTAAATTTTATTACGAAACATTTGTAATAACTAACGATAGTAACATCATTAAGCAGTCTCAAAATATTGTAATGAATGTAAATGGTCATATAAGTAGTCGAAAAAAGATGTAATAAGTGACTTTAAATATGCGCCACTAAAATGATTTTTTTGTGACTAATGAGAAAATAATAATTACGAGCATTAGATAAAAAAGTAAAAATATCTTCTGAATACAAAATGCGGTAGAGAAAAATAAAATAATGGTTTTGGTTAATAATACTAAAATGTTAAAAAAATGAAAATATTTTTAAATTATTTTTTTATGTATTCAAATGTCTGTGTAATCTTACTAGTGACATGAGATATCATGCATCTCTAATTTAAACCATGGGATTAAAATTAGAATTAAAAAAAAGGTCAAATATAATTAAGCAAAGTAGTTTGCTTTTTTTCAGAATAGCCAATTTTTTATTTCTGAATTATTTATTTATATGTATAATTTAACAATAATGTTTATACAGGGAGCTGTTTAAAGAAATAAACGCTACTTTCTTAAATTAGAATCAAAATATCTTCAAATATGAGAAAATTTTAAACTTTAGTCTGATTAGGTATTTTACTTTGTTTTTTAACGAATTTATGATGCAATTAAAATAATTAATTTTACTGAAATAGCATAGAGTAAGTTATTGAAAAAACGGATTGTTATCCTGCGACTTATTATAGCGATTTTAAGAATTCCACCACATCCCAGATAGTCCACTTTGAAGCTAAATACACTTCTGTTAGTTTCAAACTTTTATAACTCATGAAAATTAATTTTTAAGTTTCACCGCAAAAATTCTGCTCATTTGTGATATCAAAGTAAACTAACTTACACAAACGTTAAATTAATTAAATGTAACTGAATTAAAAAAAATAATGAAGAATTTAAATAATAACATACATTGTGAAAAAAATTATTATTCTCTGTATAATATCGAAAAAGAGATGAAAATAGAGTAATTTTAAAAAATATATATTATACCCACATAAATATATTCTTATAAAAATAAAATATTTCTCAAAGTACATAAAACGATGTAAAGGCAACCTCCTTCATTTAATCATGTTTTGGTATATGAACGGCATTTATCTGGTATCTTTCTGCTGGTTAGCTTTCATTTGCATTCTAAGATATTATTTCTTTATATAAACAATCTTTGGTTACGGGCCAACAATGAAAATGATTTTTTTTCTCATTCAGCAGTACCGCAATTAAGAAAAACCATGATCGTTTTCTTTAAAATATTATCAAGAATTAATAATTGCGCACTGGGACGAACTAGTTTTTCCAAAAATAAAAGGCTTATTTGGAAAATAAACTTTAAATAATGGCAACCTATACACATGAATCGGTTGCTGCAATGTACTTGAAAAAATCGCAAATTTTTGAGGAACAGTTATTTGGTCATTTCTATTGGGGTTTAAGACAGAACATTTCTTAGGTAACATGCTGCTCCAAAAGAAGAAACAAAAGATTCCCAAAATTCACAAAAATTGAGAATGAAATAATGCCATTAACCATTTGAGTCCTGACAGTCACAAACGTTTTCCAAACTTTTAAAATACTTTAAACTATAAATAAATAGTCATAGCTATAATAATTAGTCTTAATTAATGAATATTTTAGTGAGTGTGCCAGGCTAGGTCAGACTTTTTCAGCGGCATTCGTTCCCATAGAGGGCTATAATAAAAAAGACGAGTCTGACGCCATAGGATCTGGAAGTACCTTTTATTCCTGGCATTAGGGATTCGTTACGATACAGCCCTGATGAATGGTTTTATCATCTAAGTGACCTCCAGGTGCCCAAGTTTCAGCTTCGAGTCCAATGACCTAGATACTTAGACTCCACAGTGGCAACCTTTTCGTAGGCCGACATGTCTGCCTTCCGTCACGTGACGGAGGGCAGATTTAGCGCGCCAAACCGGTTTTTCTCCCGCCAGCTTGTAGTTTCGCTTCTATGTTTACATTTATTTTACTCCGAGAATGAAATCTGAAAGTTGCCAATAAAGCGATCACCGCCAAAAAACAGCATCTTTTCGCCAAAGATGTTGGATTCGAAAGCATGCAGATATAACAATGGGATGTGTCGTCTACGTATATTAGAAAGTCAATGTTCGAGTCAGACATGAGATGGCAACACAGGCACTGATAAGAAAATTAAAATTCCAATGAGAGCATAATGATGATGGTTCGTAAATAATGAATGCGCCCTTCTTTTTCTTTCAGGGAGAGTCTTGGACGGTCAGAGACAATGTTCTCTGAAAAGATTCACAGCGGGTGAGATGTAAGAGACAAAAGAAAAGTAGCAGATAGTGAGACCACTGGCTAGACCGCCCCGACAGAGAAACTTCCTGTCCGATAAATGCCTAGTTTACTACATTTACCTAAAACACTAGTCGTGTTACGATTTGTGATCTCATTTACAAAAGATTTATCTTTTTTAGTTTATCATTGCTCTACACACATTTAGTTTATCATTGACACTAACCACGTTTCTTGTGGCATTTTTATGAATCTATTGTTCATAATCAATAATAAATTGGATATTCTTTAATCTGAGTATTTCATTAGTCTTGGCTACCAATTTATTAATTAGAAAATGTCCCAACATGGATATTAATTGGGACATTAACAATTGGGACATTAAAAATGTCCCAATACTTATGTGTAATCATAATATCTTTTGTAGAATCACTTTTTTTAAGCATGAGGTAATAATAATAATAATTTAAATGTTTCCTTAAGTATTACCAAACCGTTGCCGTTTCTTTAAATTCAATCAAATGTTTCACTCTTTTTAGGAATATGTGATAGAAGATAAAAAATAGTACTTTTTTGTGTTTGCCTAAACTGGTTGTAATACGAAATTTACCAAACGCCATAAAAAAATCTTCCTTTGACTATTGTTGTATGAAAAATATGCAAAATACATATATTCATTACGTCTCTGCAAAGTAAACATTAATTTAATTTCAGTAAACGAAAACCTCGATAAATACTTTTTAACTTGTCAGCATAAAAGTGATTTTTTCCAAGAAATGGAAAAAAAATCACGGCTGAAAGGATTAAAATAAAAAGAATAGGAAACAGAAATGATTTTAGATGGATCTTCTATCTCATTCAGATGTCAGAAAGTTGTAAAGAAATAATATTGTTAATTTCTAAATAATAAAAGTAAAACCTTAAAACTATTTCAATAAAAAATGCTATCTGAGTACAATTTTCACCAAAATTTTATAAAAAAGTAAAGGGAAAAGTATTAATTGTTAAATCAATGAAGCAAAATAAAAAAAATTTTGAAAATAAAAAACTTCATGCTTTAAAAAAGTAAAGAGTATCCCAAGAGGCGTTTCCCCATAACGTATGTCTAGAAAAGGTGATGATGAATTAATATAAATTTTATACAAGAGCTAGATGCTCGAACAGTCAGTGAAAAATGATGAATGGTCAGATAATCAAAATGACAATGTGAAAATCTGTGTGTAACCTCCGAATTAATAGCAGCTTGTGAATGATTCTCGAACGTGCTCAGACTATTTCGAAAAACATCTGATTTCCTGGGATAACTCGCAGGCCAAGTCATAAAAGTTGGTTTAATATATCGTTGTTCTTATGAACTACACCATAGAAAGTCATTCATTCAGTTATTTTCATTAAACATCTTCTGTGAGAAACAAAATGATACTTGGGTAATTTGAATAAAAAAAATCAATAAAATTTAAATAATTTAATATTTAAATTAAATCCGTCCTTTTTGGGTTTAATTGGTAATAAATTATGTCTAGCTGCGAAACGGAGAGCCTGTGGTTTTGTTATTACAAAATAAGTTTAGTCATATATACATGTGATACATAATTATGTATACATATGTATACATTATGTACAAATAAACCTTATATAAACAGGTTGAAAAGATAATAAAATTCAGTGTAATTCTAGAATCTCATTCTTTTTAAATATATTTCGAAAAAATATATTTTCCTTTATGAACAGAACGAATAAAAAATTATACAAACATATTCGGGAAACAATGACAATAATATTTTTGCAGAAAATTCTAAATCAAAATTTCTGAAAGAGCAAAGAAAAAAATTGAAAATGTTATTCACATTCTTTTTAAAATGAATTATGATTTTCTTAAAAGTGTAACAAGAACATCCTTTCGGACAATATTAAAAAAGAAATGTGTTTACAGAGACATATATTTAGATTAGAAAGAGATTTCCTTTCAGATACTACAAAATATTTTGCTCAAATTTGCTTTTACTTTTGTTTTAGTGTATTTTCAAATAAATTTTAATGTTTTAGAAACGTTTTTGGGTCTTCGTAGACAAAAAATGAAAACGGAACTATTATAATATCATACGGACATGTCCGTCTTCCACAGCTTTTTCACTCTTAATTTGTAGAACGTGTAAAGTTCAAATATGGGGAAGTAATAAATACTATTGGCCGACATATTTATAGATTATTAAATATTCATAATTATTTTGAGGAAAATGTAAAAAATAAATGTGACACCTGAAAAAAAAATATTTTTCTTAATATATCGTGTGAAAGCTTTCGTAACGGTGATCTCAACAATAAATTTTTTTAAATATTATATTTTCAGAGATATTGCCAAAAATGCAGTGCAAAAATATATTTCCCAGATCTATTTGTAAATGTCCTGAAACTAAAACTATAAAAAAAATTACGTAGTAGACGTCTATTTCAGTATTACAGGAAAACTATAGTTATTACCTTGGGTCAATCGCAATTAACAAATATTTTTTTGCGAAAAGTGCATTTTTCTGTTACAAACAAAATTTGATTTGTGTGTTTCAGCAAAGATATTGAGGAGCGGTAGAAGTACATGCATCACCAGAAGTACAAAAGTATTCTTAATAAGTATTTTGAAAAAGAATCTTTGGTAATTCTCTGAAATATTAACCGTTAAAGACACGGACGATTTGGACAAATATAAAGATAGCAGCGACATATACTATATACCATCGGTTTTGAAGCTAGATAACAACATTTAATGACATACTTCCGAAATGCAATGCTTGGTTGCATTAAAAAAGAAATAAACGTCAAATAGTTAAAAACAGGCCAGATTAAAGTTAATTTAATCACATAAATACTATCTGATAATGATGAACTAATTTTTCCTTTGAGCAGCTTTCTTCGTCAGCCTCCTAAAAATTAAAATTTAATAAACACATATCTAGGAACGCTGCACGGACAAAGGCGTTGCAGCGATACAATTTGCGATTTTATTTGCATGCGTGCTTAGCACAAATAACAAGTTTAACCCTTTCAGGTCCATTTTCTTTTTCATTTTTTAGAAAAAAATATACTTTTGCATTAATAACATTAACAATAGCTATCGTAATTTATTAATAACAAATATTTAAATGTCTAAAATTTAACGAATATTATTATTTTGCATGCTGTTTATCTCACATTTCGATGACAATATGCTAAGGAGGAATATGTTTAGAAAATATTATGTTACAAAAAGATTTAACCGATACTACAAATTTTTAATGTATTTTGCGCTTTATTATACATGAAGTTTTCAGAAAGGTATCCTTTATTTTAAATTTAAAGACTGAAATGCATGTTTAAAATAAAAAAATTGCAAACCGTGCAAAGTTAATTAAGCAAAAAGTTATTATTATTATTATTATAACTAAATGCCTAAACGTTAGTAAATGCGCTGATACATACTAACATAACTACCTGTATATAGTAACAAAAGTATTTGCTAAAACAAAATAACACCCAATTAATAGGCATATGCTATTAATAGAGCATCACACCCGAAAGGGTTAAAGTTTGAGCAAGTGATTTAGGTACACTTGAAAAAAAGATTATATTATGCTAGATTTGGTTATATAAAATGCCAGATAAAATTTAAATATCCACTACTTTAATTGTCACAGATAAATTAAGTTCAGAAACAGTTTAGGATAAGATAAAAAAAAGCTTTAAAGAATATTTAATATTCATATTTTTTAAACTTTTACTGTTTACCCATTTATATTTTTCTCGCATATACAGTTACACCTATCTCTACGTTATAAAGTTTTTTTTTCTTTCAAAATCTTATTATTTTTAGCAACTTTTTTTAAAAATAATACTTATACTAATTCATATATTTATTTTACATTACACTTTGAGTTCGAGTAATACTTACACTTGACCTTTATTATATTTTTTATCTCAAATTATTTTACAAAATAGTGCAATATTTTTGCATTAATTTCGTTGATAGATGAAATCTATGAAAGGTGACAATTTTATTTAATTCAAGTTTTAATAGAAAAAAGAAATAAATCAATAAACAACAACAAACAAATACATTTCATTATTTATAATCAAGACATTAATATCAAATACGCACATTTTTTTTAAATATTTTTGTTTCAATGGGTATTCTTTTTTTGAAAAATACTTTTATTTTCAAATATTTTTCCGTTGTTATCCAACTACAGACACTGTCGAGAAACTGAAACATTAAATTTAACTTATAACCTAATGTGAAATGAAAGTAAAACAGGAAGGTAAATTGATATTGTAAAGCTATCATTTCAAGTACTTAATTAATGAAATGATATTGATTGAACAATCTGTTCAATCTTTCAACCTTTGTCAAAAGAATAAATGGGAGTCATTGAAAGTGAAGTCAGTAATGATACAAAACAAAATTATTGAAGTATACATTTTTGGCGATGATTGAAAGATTATCTTTGTGGACATTAAATAAATTGCATTAAGTGCTTATCAGCAATGAAGTAAATCTTTGTTAGCACATATTTGAATTTTAAAGGATAATAAATATAATTGAAATGATATATAATTCAGAAAACATTTCATGTAAAGTATGTTAAGAAAACTGATTTGTAATTTATTAACTATTCTATCATTATAATAAGTTATAACGTTATGAATATTAAAGAATGGATATGTGTACAAATATAGATTAATGAAACAACACAATTAATTATAATAATTGTAGCTATACTTTTTTCAATATAGAACTCGTTTTTATGATTTTGGGATATAAATATTGCATTAAACTAACAATGAGATTAAATGAAGTTATTAAGCATACTGTGCACAAAACATGTTATCTTAATTTCACCATTATTAAGATTCTTTTAATTTGTGACATGAAAATAAGATTTTTTTTCTAAAAATAAATGCAGAATCATGTGACCTATGTCTGTCATGTTTTATCATGTACTAGCTGAGCCGCCCGGCGTTGCCCTGGCCCGTAATTTCATTCTAAAACAAGCCTGAAATTTGTATTGCAAAATGTCATAAAAAGACTCAATCTCGTACCAAATCCCCGCTGCCTACGGTACCGTTTAGCAAAAATGCTGTGCACGCACGGCAAGGGAAAAAAAGGTGGGGTGGGGGTTCTGGAATTTTTTAGTTTCATATTTCACCACCAGGGGACGAACTCAATAAAACTGTTTCTGGACTTAACAAAGATGAAATTATTATTCGAAAATAGAGCTAAGTACTTTTAAAATTTTATATTAAATAAGTATTTGTCTACGGGCTTTGAAAAATCTGCATCTAAAACGGTACAGTTTTTAATATTTGATCACATTATTCCAAAAATTTATTTTTGCCTCCCCTACTTATAATTGGACGTCCCCTACTCTTTAAAATCCTTATTAGTGTTATAATCTGAAAGTTTTATATTAAATAAGTAATATTTGTCCCTGGGCTTAGTGAGAAGTCCGCATTTGAAATGATAGAAAACGTTACAATTTTAAATATTTGACCGCTCCCCCTATAAAAGTCCCCCGCCCCATATTTGATGCTCACTATTCTTTAAAATATTTACTATCTGTTATAACTTTTTTGAAAACTCCAAAACAATCGTTTTGTGATTTTTTTAATTTTAATTAATTTACGTTTCAGGATTTTTTTTCCTTGTTTAATAATTGCTAAATAGTTTTAAAAATTAAAACACACGCTTTTATATCAGGTCGGACTAAAAATTTTTTTTTTTTTTTTTTTTTTTTTTTTGCATAGTTATGATTTTCATATGTGTTTCACTCATTGCCATGCGTTTATGGTGTCAGGAAACTTTTAATTTCTCAAATTGCTTTTGATCCGTTTATCCGGAGTTTTATTTTGATAAGCGGCGACTATTACCTATGTTCACCGGAAATAGTGTAGCTTTCCAACGGTGGAAAAACTTTATAAATCCGTAAAGTAGTTTCGAAGCCTATTCAATTCAAACAATCAAATCTTTCCTCTTTATAATATTAGTATAGATTATATTTTAAAAGAAAATTACAGGGTCTCTCCATGAAGTAAGGAAACGGAATTGTTCGTGCCAATCTAATAACGAAAGGGGTGGAGTTTGCAGGCAGTACGTGCCGTGGGATTTGTAGCTACAGATTCTGGTAGAACTCAGATGACTTTGACTTAGTTGCAGCTCACAGATCGTCCATGAAGCAGATACGTGTTTGAAAGTGGAATGTCGATCTACGATACGACATAAAGTTTTATGTAAATGTAAACAAATCACTTACTCCCACGCTTGCCATGTTACGAAAAGTCTATGGGTGGTCAAATACTCAGAGCCCGATCAAGCTGAAGTTGGGCCCAGGGCCTGTTAAAAAATTGGGTCCCCCTACCTACCCATATTCAGTGACACTTTCACAAAAAAAGAAGGTTTATTTGACGAGTTGACAAAGTTGTTTGGGTAAAAAGTGCCTAGATTAAAATCTTCCAAAAATTTTATTGCGTCATTCAGAATATTTAAATTTTGCATTTCATATTTTATAAAACAACATTATTTGAAAAATATTTGATTAAGGGAAAAAAAACAGCCTCATAATTTGTGGGCCCAGGGCCAAGGCCCCAGAGGCCCATGCATGAATGAGTCCCTGCCAATACTCATGCGTTTAAGTTGTACAAAACCTTCAAAGACAGAAGAGAGACATCGATGACGAACAACGCACTAGGCGGGCAGCAAGTTCTCATATTTCAGAAATGTGACTAAAATATGTGTATTTTTGGAATCGTTGGATGAATGCCCGTATGATTGCGGAAGTGTTATAAAATCGATTATCCATCAAACTGTCATGGTAGTACTCAAATGCGGAAAATCTATGATAAAGCTGTTCCAATACATACTTCAGTCACTCAAGTTCTTTTAAATTACAAAATTGCAACGTTGTCTCAACTGCCGTGCAACTTCAGTTTGTCATCACCGAATGTTTTCTATTTCCTCCGGTAAAATCTAGCTTAAAAGGTCATCGTTTAACAAACTATAGAACTTGCAGAAAAACAAAATCCTTGTTTTGAACAACATGTTAGTTGAATACTTCCAATATGGCATAAGTGGTAGCAGTGCCATTCGTAAAAGCGTAATGAAGCAAAAGGAAGTTATTTTGAAGAATACTTAGTGTCATAACATTATCTTCAAATAAATGATTTTTTTATAATCAGTCTCACTACAATCTACAATTTACAATCTGACTAGCCCCTCTGCACCCTACCAAAAATAAAATATTATATTAATGAAATAAACTTTATAAAATCAGTCTCATTACATTCTGAAGAGTCCCTGTGTATTCCAGCACAAATAAAATATTTTATCAAGTAAATAAACTACCAAAAAATAATAAAACTTTACATGAAAGAAATATCTAAAAAAGGTATCTGAAAAGCATTAATGACAAGCAAATAGTTGTATGGTAATTCTAATAGAAAAAGAAATATTTATTTTATTGTAAGTAATATCCTTGCCCCTCATAATCTATTTTAAAAGATTTTTTTACAATGTGGTAGATGATGGGCAGAAATTTCAAAATATACTGCAGTTTTGCATTTTATGCAAAGGACAGCTGAAAATGGGTTAAAATAAAGATTTTCCTGTATGTAGAAATTTAAAATGCTCATTTTAAAATGTTCTGTATACTCTTATGTCCGTAAATTAATGAATTCGCATTCAAACGTAACTCAATTAGTAATATATAAATTATCTAATATAGTATAAATTACCCTTCATGCAAGCAGATACACAAATACTACTTTCCGAAGCCACACGCATGCGGAAATGCGGATTTTTATAGCATAAAATAAATCATGAATATGAGTTAAATATTAGTTAATAGTTTTCAGAAGTAAAATAATTTAATGAAGTAAAAATGCAATTATTGTGGTTACAAAAAAATGTCAATTTTATAGTCCATATTTTCATAAAAATTTCAATTTCATTTTTCTGTATCTTTTTCAAAAAAATGTATATTTTTCTAATGAGGCATTTTCAATAAGTTTTTATTCCACTTATTTTGAAATTACAGCCTGTAATTTAAAAAAAAATCATTTTTAAATATCTCTGCGATAAACCACGTTAAAGTACAACATAATCGTTGTAGTAATTTAAGGTTAATTTAAGCATAAGAAATATTTATAAATAATAAAGAATATTCAGCAGTTTTCATCGCAGAACATTTGAAAAATGGTTTTAAAAATATTTTAGATAACAAATCACTTTTTCGAGTACTTCTAAATCTAATTAATTTATTTTGACAGTGGCCAGTAATTTACTCACCGACTGCGAAATAAATTATAACTTGGTATGCGTACCGCCTAACACACATGCACATATGCTTTCATCATCGGAAAGCCACCACAAACAATAATTAGGCACTTGAAAAAATGAGGAAATTTTAATATACATGCATGAATTTCCACATAAATTGACAGTTAAAAAATAAATGGAGTATGCAAAATAGCCCAAATTGATAATATGTATACGGAAGTGAACAGATAGCTTTTTCTTATTTTCTATAGCTCCATTATCAATTCAAAGATTTAAATTAGCATTGTATATAGAAGGATGCAAGCGACGTAGCCTCCATTAAAGGACAAATTACTGTAAACGTGGAAAAGCAACAGCGGATTAAGAATCACACAATCAAATTACTTCACGCAACTTTATTTATTTTTCTTATTATATAGACATAAAGTACAATCCTATAATTTTAAATTCATGTGAAAGTTTCGCACATGTAGCGAAAGTGGATCAATAAATCTTAAAGCTTAAATATTAACCGACATACACATAAACATGTTTTATCATGACTACAAAACTTTCCAAGCGCCATATACTAATATTTTGTAATTAAATCATCATAACAACAAACAAATCCTCCTCCGACTTATCCACGATTCTTAAAAGAATAATTTATTTTTAGAAAACTTGGAATTATACATATTTTCAAGATTTACATAAGTATACATAAAAGCAGCTGAAAAAAAGCATACAAAATGTTCCTGAAAATAATTTTAGAAATTTTCCTACTTGTTTCCACTGAGTAAGTATCAGTTTTTGCATCCCGAAATATAGGTTTTCTAATACGATCAAATTTGAAACAATATCCATATGTTCAATAAATATAGTTTACAAACAAATGTGTTAACTTAACAGGATTATGATTAATATTATTTTTTTACTCTCCCTTATTCAAAATCAGATGTGCAACTGCAAATGTTAATTTGATTGTTTTTAATATAAATGAATACGATATTTTGATTGCAAAAAATTAATTCAGGGTCTATAAGACTTGAGAAACATTTCGAAAATTTTAATAGCATCGAAAGATACTTTTTTAAATGCTTCTTCTTTAAATTTACACATTTGTAGAGTTTCTAAAGACACACAATGATTTTTAGAATCGTGGATAATACGTAAGATGATATTGCAATTCTTTCGTTCGAATATTATATTTACGTTATAGTTTAGTTTAGTGAGCTTTTTCAATTCGCAAGTTAATTGGTGTCTGGATCTAAATGTGGAGTTTAATTAGAAAATCAGCAATATTTTTTTAAAAAGAAAGCTCACTTAATTCACCTAGAAATACGGATCAACATTTATAAAGATTCAAATTTACTTGCTCTTTTGTTAAATTTCAAACTTAAGTTCATAGTTCAAAATTTGTTATACCCTCATAGCATGCATAGTCACAGTGACGCCACTGTGAGTCACTTTGGTCACATCACATCTGTGACCAAAATGCCACTACTCATGACGTCCCATTGTGACTGAAATGTGACTTTTTTTAAAAAAATCTTCAGAAAATTATAAAAAAATTCTTCAAAACATGTTATTTACTTTAAAAAACATGTTTTTGGCAATTTAAATATTGTCGCTTTTGTCACAGTTCCGTCACAATGTTAATGTCAAAGTAGTCACAAATGATACATTTTTCACAAATTTGTCACATTGTGACCACTTTGTGAAGTGGTCAAAAACGAGCTCTAAAACGGCCATAACGACTTACATTTTCGTCACTGTGATTTCACATCGACTTCAAATGACGTCACATCGATGATCGTTGGTCACAAAGTCACAATGTGACTTCACAACGACGTCGCAGTGAGGTCACCATGCCTTACGGGTGATAGTGCCAACATTAAATGACAATCTAGGCCTATCATGAGAAAAAAGTATGAAATTCCTTGCATAAGTTTGCAAAATATGGCTATCACTAAAATCGTGAAATTGTGAAGAATGCACCAGACCAATGCAACATGTTGGGCAATATATTCTGAAACCTAATCAGCGACAATTTATTTTAACGTCAAACTGAATATGAAGTTTGGTGAAATTTCGTACGTTTGTTTTTATATAGAGCTACTATCAAAATTATGCAAAATACGGCACAACAGTGCCATCTATTGGATTATTAACACCAAATCCTAATCAGCAACAATTTATGCCAACATCAAACTGAATCTAAAGTTAGATGAAACTTCTTTAATTTATTCTTGAGATGGAGCTATTGTGGAAATCATGAAAAATGCACCATAGCAGTGTCACGTGTTGGGCGTTTATACCCGAAGCTAGTGAGCAGAAATCTGTATCATGAACTATTTGAAGATATTTGTTTTTAATTTCGTTATATCTTGATTTTCAGCGCCTTCAAAATTGTGTCATATACAGACAGACAGTCATAATCTCACAGACAGATAATTTGAAATACATAGTATTCGGAGTCTCTGACTCCTAAAAGATATAAATCTGTCAAAAACCGGAAATTGGAAATTTGAGGAATCCGACAATTTCAGCTTGTAAAGATAGAAGAAAATAATAAATTAAAATAAAGCATAAATAAACCAAGTCTCTTTTTCTCTATATATATATTTATTTAAATGTTGCTAATTTTATTTTGTTTAATAACAGGAAATTTATTGTTTAAAATTTAAACGAACGTTAAAATAATGCAGATTCTAGAATAAACTAATTAATATCATAATACCGTAAAATATGAAACATGCGAAGTAGTACCAATGTTCCATTAGAAAAACAATTCATTTGGTAATAAAATTTTATGTACGCATTTATACATAAATTCCAATGCGAAACAAATGATCAATATACTTAAATAATATTCTACTTTTTGCAACATTCTCTATCATTTCGTTTTAAGCCTTGGGAAATTTTGTTATTTATATCAAGAGAATTTAAAAAAATCTATTTATGAGAGGATTTCCAGAGTATACTTTTATTTATTTCTATATTTGTATAATAAAATTATTTGGTTATAAATACAAATGTAAATCGATACGAGAAATTTTGTTTATTTATTTTAAAAATTGTATTCTCATCAGACTTGCATACCTTTCGAATTTAGTTTGTGTTTATTTAAATATTTATAATAGAAAATGAAGTTATAAATATAGACTACATTTTATATATATTTTTTAATTTCTTCTTCGTATCTTCTCGTAATATACTAACATTTCCAAGTATTTCCAATAAAATTTGCTATAAAAGATTTTTTTTTATAAGACATTGGTGATGATTTCGTTTATAATTTTAGTTAGCAACTCTCTTTTATTATAATGGAATTCTGGAATTAAAAGAAGCATATAAAATATAATTTAAAGTTTGAACTGTACATCTTAAATCAAACATCTTAGCAAATTATCATATAGAGATTCAAAACTACTATTTGACCAAGAATTGTATTTAATTTAGAAATCTTATAATGGCTAATTTCATGAATATTTGTCTCCAGTTTTTTAATACCAGTATTTTAGAATCGAAAATTGTGACTTCTTTTATCGAAAATATCTCTTTAATCATATCATCAAATATCTCGTTATTCAATAAGTAAAAACAAATATTTCGAAAATAATTTGAAAGGAATTCATTATTCAGATCCTCTGGAGGTATGGTCTCTCTTTCCACACCAATTGTAACGTGGATATTTTTTAACAGTAGCCGATGTCCCAAAAAATTAAAACGAATAAATGAGCCAAACAACAAAATAGCCGCGTTCGATCTAAAATATTTAAATATAAATTAAATTTAGTAATCCCTGTCAGCTCGGCCTATAGCCGAAGGTTAAATGATTATTTTACCAACAAAACGTAAATTATGAATAAACTCAGTTTAATAACCTTATTTGGCCACTTTTGGAGAAATTTTAATTTAATTTTCCTGTACGAGCTTGTTTTATCAAAATCATGTTAAGGCTACATAAAATATATCATACGTACCGTGTCAGAAAAAAAATCTTGACATTTGCGATTTTAGACGTTTTGTTAAATATCTAGAAAGGAATCTATACATAAGGAATTATTCTGAAACTCCCGATGTGTAAACAAAATAGCACAGGTTATATATTTTCGCGAAGATTTTTTTTTAGGGGACCATCAACAAATTGAAAAAGAAGGAAGAACTTTTGAATAACCCTGTCAAAACTAATGTAGCAAAAGCGTTCAAACTGCAAATTATGATTTAGTGAATTATAGTATTAAACTGTGTTAATTTTTATGAACATAGCATGCATACTCGGAGATTTATTATGAAGGTTTTTATTAAAACGATCCCAAATTTTGTTTTTTGCTTAAAATTTGCAGAGGTCTTCATGAAAAACAATGCTCTTTTCAGAAAATATGACAATGAACATTGTACACAGCATCTTGTAATCAAAATTAAAAAAATATTAAAATTATATCAAAAATGAACAAGTTCACTAAATAAGACTTCATTGCGCATGCGTGGACTCAAAATATAATTTGCATAATATGTTAGGTAAATATAAAGAGCAACTTTTGTGAAAGTCCAAAAAATTTAGCTTTAAAATTCTAAAAATTATCTTTGGTAGAATAAGATCAAAATCCGTTATTTCCAAAATGAAGCAAAAAGATCAGGGGCTGTATCCAAATTACATTTATTAGCATCTACACAATATTGCATATACTACTATACTTGGATACAGCTCCTCAACTTTTTGCTTTATTTTGGGGATAGCATTACTCTATTGTTGATAATTTTCAGAATTTTCAAAATGTGTTTTTGAGACTTTCATAAAAGTTTCTCTATACATTTAGGTAACAGAATATAAAAATGAAATTTTAATAGCGTTGACGCATGCGCAGTAAAAATTATTTAGCTAACTTGCTCATTTTTCTACAATTTTTATTGTTTTTTAATTATAATTACAGAATATTATGTACAATGTTATCTGTCATATTTTCGGAAAAGAGCATTATTTTATATTAAGAAATCTGCAAATTATAAATAAAACACTTGGGAATTTTTGGAACTGTTTTTATAAAATTCTTCATTTCTCTAGACGTATACATGCTATCCATATAAAAATGAACACAGTCTATTACAATAAGCCGCCTAATCATAATCTGCAGTTTGAACGTTTTTGCTATATTAGTTTTGACAGGGTTATTTAAAAGATCTTCGTTCTTTTTCAATTTGTTGACGGTCCCTATTAAATGTCGGGAAAAAAAATCTTTGCGAATATGTATGACCTGTACTATTTTATATACACAACTGGAGTTTCAGAGTCATTCCTCATGCGAATTTCTAGATATTCAAAAAAAAAAAAAAAAAAAAACGTCTGATATCGCAAATGTCGAGATTTTTTTTTTTTTTTTGCTGGTACTGTATATATATATATTGCCGCGCTCAACAACTCAAAAACTGTTTCAGACTCATTTTAAGTGACAATATTTTATATTTTTGTTTATTTTATATTTTTTTATATTTCTGAGTAGATACAGCAAAACTGCACCAGGTTTACCATTGGGGAACGCCGATCTGTTACCAAATGTCGCCAAGTTTGTTGCCAACTTGGCGGTAAATCACCAAGTTTGACGATCAAAATTACTCGGCAAAAGTGACACTAACTTGAATCTCCAAATTTTCGTATACTCCATCGTAATCCAATAGCGTTCCTTTCTGTTTGTCCTTGTATTTTTTTTTTCGGTAAGAGTTTGTCTTGCCAAATAATTTTTATTACAAAAGGTTTAGATAATATTAAGACAATTTATAATAAATGTAATTGGATTTTACATTTTCAGAAATGACGAAGTTATGCTTTTTTTCTCACCAAAAGATTTTTTTTTTTTTTTTGGCCTTTGAGATCATTTTTTATTTTGTCATACATAAATTTTCGGCCCGTTTTTTGGAAATAATAAAAACTTTAAATTGATTTAATAATTATTTTAACTAATAAGTTGTTTTGTTTTTCGGTTTTCACAAAACCCCTCCTTTTTTCCACAACCTTTGTCAGACATCGACAATTAATAAACTTGCTATCTAAGCGTAGAACCAAAATATCCAACAAACATATTCCAAAGGTTCCGGGTTCGATCCCCGGCTTAAACATTTTTCACAATGTTGGTTCTACGCTTAGATAGAAAGTGATAATTCACATATTAAATATTCAATAATTTCAAGCGTAATTTCACTGCTCATAATTAATTAAAATTCACTGATGCTGGGTTGATTTGTGTCTCATGTTATACCTCAAGATTGTGTGCTATTGAAGACATCCATCTCGTGCTGCAGTGCAGTCTTACCAACATATAGGAGTGGGAAATGCCAATCTGGGCATTGTCCTCATATCTTAAGTAGTAGAGCACTTGGAGCGCTATCCCAAGGGTTCCGAGTTCGATCCTCAGCTTGGGCATTTTTCACAATGTTGGTTCTACGCTTAAATAGCAAGTGATAATTCATATATTAAATATTCAAGTGCTGTTTTCTTTTATTAGGAGTAGATGGCGGGAACGCCCCGGGTGTTTTTGAACCAACTCAGCCTAGTTCGTCGAAGAGTTACCGCAACCCTCGCCTCGCAAACCGGGGCGATTCTTTTGTATTGTCGGAGAGGAAGTTATATCGGGGCCCGAGAGTAGCTCAGATCACTAATGGAGTTCTACGTCCTGATTTCCGAATACGTTCGAAAACAACATGAACCTAGGAGCCTGTCACTTATGCATTATCGTGTGAAAGACAATAATATGTTGGTGTTAAATAATGTGTTGGGCGGAGTAATGCGGTCTTGACATTTGGAGAAATCATGCTGGAAGAATGCACCACGTCAATGCGTAGGAGCCTGTCAACCATTGCGAGCGGGAGTAATCAGCAGGGAAATCTTACTGCTAGTGCTGAAGCAATGTGTAATGTGCGCTCAGGTGTCTCCATTTGACTCGACTATAGTTTCCTTCTCTCAGATGGGAAGACAAATGACTGACGAGATACTCTGTGAGGTCGAATAATCTGATAGGCTCTTTGGGTGTTCGGAAACTGGTGGGTGCACTCGGGGTAAGTGAGTTGAGCGGACAGCTACCATAGGCTCCGGTAGGAACAAAAGCTTTTCGTTTAATTCAAACATCCCATGACTCGAGAATTTATTCTTTATGTTTGGTGGGACCCAACAGTAGTCAGTGAACACAAGGAGAGATAACAAATCCGTGTGAAAAGGATTAGTCTGATTCTTAACTTCCTTGTTTTTTGCTGCTGTCTAAAAACATTTTGTGTTATGCATTCGCCATCAGTTTCTTGACGTATATTCCACTGGACGCAAAGGGAGGTAGTTACTTGCAGTGTCCTGTGGGATTCAAAGGAAGTTTGAAACTATTTGTGCTACTATTTCTCGGTCCATAGACCTGATATTCATTAAGGATTCCTCCGTAAAGGATCCGTTTGGACTTCGGATGTCTATATTTTCTGTATTTTGTTTTATTGACCTCTAACAATTTATGTTTTGTATTTCATGTGCTTGTTCAATTTAGACCAATGACTATTGCTTTCAGATAATTCATGTGATTCTGAAGCTACCCTCGTACATTATTTCTCATATCGACATGGACTAATAAATGATCCAAAGGAGGTAGAACTGTTTTTGTGGTTTCATGTTTGTGTTGTAAATCTCTTATGTCGCATATTAAATCGTCGATATTGATCTGTTCCAGTCACTGTTCCAGATCTGTTCCAATTTGGAATACTAACTTCCCTAGTTTTTTATCTATCTTTTTTCCTAACAATCATCAGCTGTGTTGAAGAGGTAGTTTATTTATAGCCGGCTAACGGTAAGAAATATGTGGTCTTGTAAACCTCGCTAGGCTCTGAGCACAATACACAATTAAGATTCAACGATGTGACTGCCGCTATGGCTCAGGTCGGACCTGTTCCTAATTTCTTGCTTCAATGACTGTATGGAATTCTACCACAGCATCCAGACTTCGAATGGTTTCTAGCTGTGTTTTACCCATCGATATTTCAAAGGAAGTAGGATACATGCCTAGTGTAAGATGATACACCAACTGGAAACTAGTCTTTTTATTATTATTTTATTTTGTAGGTTGGAAGAAGGTTAAAGCGGGATACCACACACGCTATGCAATTGGCAGTCTTGAGACTAAGCGCATATCAAATTGTCTTTATTAAGAGCAAATGACAAGTCAAGAAAAGGTACAAGAGTATCTTATTTGGCATCGCATAAATTCTCATGCTTGTTTGCGAAATTTGAATTTAATTAGAAGTTAAAATAAACATTCTTATAGTTAAAAGACTTTACTTATATTATTTATTATTTGCTTACATATATATTTAGCTTTATTATAAACATATCTTGGAAAATTATTTACCTCGCCCAGAATCTGATAATTTTACTTTGAATTTTAACAACATAAAACATACAAATACATAATAAGTTGCATTTTCAATTATACCGGAAGTCATTAAAACATATTAAATCAGTTAATTAAAAATTAATTATTAGCAAAATTATTTTTTCTTTTAGATACAGTTTTGTAAGAATTGTACAAAAATAGAGAATTTTCGTAAGCAAAAATTATATTGTATGCTTTCACATTATTTCGTACCTATTTTTCGTGAATGAAATATTAATAAATTTCTTTTAGAATGTTAAAACAAAAACAATCCTTTACAGTTAAAACTAAAAAAATAAATATTAGTTCAAAATTCCATTAAATTTCTATCCTGAACCAACAGTATGATTACTCTTTGCCTAAAAAAGGCATATAATGCTTTCATGCATTATAAACGAAAACAAAGTTCACTTTTATCTTTTTCGTCTTTAGAATTCCATTATTTTGAAAGAATTTGCATAATACGGATATTTATTCTTGTGTTTTTCTAAAAGTTGGTAAAACAGCTTCTAGATATTTTCTGCAATGCTAAAAAATATATTAAGATGTATTTTTCTTCCATTTTATTTTAGTGGCATATTTGTGAAGAACATATTTGTTCATGAATAAAAATCCATTTTCTTGTTTGTTTTTGAAATTGGCAGAGGGCATTTTTGAATTCAGTTAAGTAAGAATTCATAAAGATTCACAACTGAATTTTTATTTTAATTAATTTTTTTATTTAAAATTTAAAGAAAATAAAATTAAAAAGTTGCTAAATAAATAGCGCTAACTATTGTCGTTAGATTCATTTTTCAACAACATCATAAATTAAAGTGCAGACACCTCTTTAAACTTTTATTATTCTCAAAATTTCAGAGAAACTTACTATGGTAATTTATAATAAAAATACCTTTTAAAATAATAAACAATAAATAATTGCTAGTACAGTTAGATTCATAGCTAGTCGTAATTATCAGGTAACCAAGAAAGTTCGTGCGGTTTTTGAGAACAGCTACTTTTGTTGCGTAGACGTGGTCATACTGATTCTAATGACGTGATTTCTGTACATTGCCTTTAACCCCTTGAGCTCTGCTGGTAGACTTTTCTACCACATAATTTTAATTCCGAAATGTCACAATGGTACCAGAAAATTCGACCACATTTATTTCAAAAAGGTTTAATGCATTTTTTCGTGCTTATCGTTAACCGGTCTTTTTCTTTGCAAAATACTGGTGCCAATGTGACATTTAGAATTTTAAAGAAATTTACACCCCAGAGCTCAAAGGGTTAAATTGCAATCAGTCGAAAGTTGTTTAACGTATCCCACGTTTCGCTATCAGTTTTGTAGGAAGTACAATCGTTGAGAAAGGATGTCGTTGACAAAGGAGATTTTGAGGCCTATTTTGCTCTACGAGTTCAAATTAGGAAACAAAGTTCCCGAGGCCGCTAGAAGAATATGCTCCGTGTTTCGAGAGGCTTCAGTGAATGAAGGAACCGCTCAAAATGGGTTCAGCAGATTTTCGTCCGAAGACGAGAGCCTCGAAGACAAGCCCCGTGTTGGTCGTCCATCCATCTTAGACCAAGTCCAGCTGGAAGACGAAATCAAACAGAATCCTGATCTAACATGCCAGGAGCTTACGCAAAGGTTTGGAGTATCTGACGAAACCATCCGATCGCATCTGCATAGCCTTGGGATGTCGTGGAAATTTGATACGTGGGTTCCTCATGTCCTGTCCGAAGAAAACAAGCTCCAACGATTGAACATCCGCTTGTCATTGCTGTCGCACCCCAACAAAGCCTCTTTCCTGGATCAGATATTGACATGTGACGAGAAATGGGTAATGTATGATAACCGGAAGAGAAAACATCATTGGTCGACTTCTGGTTCCGTCTCATTAGTTGCTAAACCGGACATCCATCAAAAAAGATAATGCTGTGTATTTGGTGGACTAGTGCTGGTATAGTTCACTATGAATTCTTAGAAAGCGGTAAAACAATCACAGTCGAAGTCTACTCGTCGCAGTTGAAAAGGGTTTCAGCTGCTTTGCTCGAAAAGCAGCCAACGCTGGTCAACAGGAGAGGAGTTCTTCTCCTCCACGATAACGCCAGACCTCATACGGCCAAAGCGACCAGGGACGTGATAAAAACATTGGGCTGGGAAGTTTTGCTTCACCCACCTTACTCCCCGAACATTGCCCCATCGGACTATTACTTGTTTTTGGCCATGGATAATCACCTGCGGGAACAGCAGTTATAAACCCAAGATGATGTCACAAAAGCTATAATCCAGTTTTTGGACTCTAAACCAAAAGATTTTTTCAAAAAGGGTATTTATAAGCTTGCGTCTCGTTGAGAACACGTAATTGAAGCCAATGGTGATTATTTCAAAGAATAAAATAAGTGTTTGAGATTTTTGTGGGTCGTTTTTTATGTCTGATGAAAACCGCACGAACTTTTTTGGTTACCTGATAGTTTTATATGATAGTTATGATTATTTATATATACGTATTATTAAAATATTTTTTTCAAGCATTATTAGAAGAAAATTCTTTACATAAAGGTACTTAGGTTCTCTTTGTCACAAAGAAAATGCATGCATATGTAATCATTTTTCGATATACGGTGTTGAAAATGTGAATCTGATTTAAAATTGCTTTTACAAATAGCAGTTCTAACTTACACTCAAATTAGATTCATACTTTTCATTTTAGACAAAAAAAAAGTTTGATGCATATATTTTATTAATAGCGTTTTCGTATGATGTTCTGCACAAAGTCCTAATTTATTTTAATACTATTGATCTGAAAAGTAGCACTCATCTAAGGAAATAGAATTACGTTACATAAGAAGAGAAAACAATATGTGCATCCTTTTCCGTTTAATGAAATAATTTAAAACGTTTTTACATTAGAAGTAATTTTTGTATTTCAAAATCATTTGTTATTCGCGTGTGTGTCAGTGACTTACATTTATAGTATCTTTAAAGTGGACTTGTATAATATTTGTAGTTTCCTATCGCGGTTTAAAAAGTAGTGTAATATATCTAGTAAGCAGTCTTAAATCTATAGTAATATTAAATAGAAGATTGAGTTTTTTATTTCGCTATTGGCGATTATTACAGTATTTTTAATTATAACTGAATTATTTCTTCTCCCGTTTGACTTCAGAGCGAGATTTTTGTTTTATTTTCATTAGCTCGAATCTCAGAATTCGAAACGTATTATTCTTATTTCAAAATTTCATTTATATTTGAGTATCATTAATAAAATGGGATAAAACTGATGTACCCATTTGGGTACTCAGGGACTAAAGAGGTTAAACCTATCTCTACGTTATAAAGTTTTTTTTTCTTTCAAAATCTTATTATTTTTAGCAACTTTTTTTTAAATAATATTTATACTAATTCACATATTTATCTTACATTACCCTTTGAGTTCGAGTAATACTTACACTTGACCTTTATTATATTTTTTATCTCAAATTATTTTACAAAATAGTGCAATATTTTTGCATTAATTTGGTTGATAGATGAAATCTATGAAGGCGACAATTTTATTTAATTCAAGTTTTAATAGGAAAAAGAAATAAATCAATAAACAATAACAAACAAATACATTTCATTATTTATAATCAGGACATTAATATCAAATACGCACATTTTTTAAAAATATTTTTGTTTCAATGGGTATTCTTTTTTAAAAAAATACTTTTATTTTCAAATATTTTTCCGTTGTTATTCAAAACTACAGACACTGTCGGGAAACTGAAACATTAAATTTAACTTATAACAAATGTGAAATGAAAGTAAAACAGGAAGGTAAATTGATATTGTAAAGCTATCATTTCAAGTACTTAATTAATGAAATAATACTGATTGAATAATCTGTTCAATCTTTCAACCATTGTCAAAGGAATAAATGGGAGTCATTGAAAGTGAAGTCAGTAATGATACAAAACAAAATTATTGAAGTATAAATTTTTGGCGATGATTGAAAGATTATCTTTGTGGACATTAAATAAATTGCATTAAGTGCTTATCAGCAATGAAGTAAATCTTTGTTAGCACATATTTGAATTTTAAAGGATAATAAATATAATTGAAATGGTATATAATTCAGAAAACATTTCATGTAAAGTATGTTAAGGAAACTGATTTGTAATTTATTAATTTATAAAAAAAAATGATGTTTAGATGGTACTGATTATATTTCTTCTCTATTAAATGCAATATTTTAAGCCGGACCCCTACCACCATGGAAGTGCAAAAGCGGAAAAACTTATAAAATTAAGATTTTTGTGATACAACTGTGGCTACAATGTTAAAATTTGATATGGAGATATATATAGGATTTCCTTAACATATAGATACTTGCTAAAGAATATTCTTTTTAAATCGAAATTTAAAAGTATTTATTGAGAAAAAAAAACATAAAAAAAATCCTAATTCAATTGATTTATTTTTAATTTTTAGAGATAGGAAATTCAAAAATTGGCATGACGGTAAATTTAGGGACGTAAATGCTACCTCAGAACATTTTTTCAAAAATTTAAAAATGAAATAAATCGAGAAAATCGGAACGATTGAAATATAAAATCTAAACTATTTTCGATATAAAATGCTGAATGACAAGAATTTCACTTTTCTTATATTTGATATTTGTCGGCTTTGACTATGGCGATTGGATTTTCAGTATGTAACTGCCTGAAAAGACCAGAAAAAAATACGTTTCAAATTAACTGATTTCAACTTTATAAATCATCAAAAATAAATCAGTTAATTTTCCCAAGAAGTGTTTAACATCTGTTTAACTTAAAAGGAGTTTAAGAGAAACTTAATATCAATATTTATTTTGTTAGAAACATAAAATAAAAAAGCTTAATGTTACAAAGTTATTGTCATTATATAAGAATAAAAACCTCATTTTTGAAAGTACAAAACAACAAAATACGAAGTACAAAAGCTTAATGAAAGAAATAACTGTTTAAATAGTTATTACATAAGAATAAAAAATTCATTTTTCATAATCTAGTAAAATGTTAAAAAATAAATCATATATTTTTACTACAAATTGGATACCGAAAAAATTATCGATACACAACAATATTTTTTAATACATTTCTTGTTTTTAAACTGAAACTGTGAATGTGATACAAAGATGCAACAATCCTTTTTTTGAATAGTAAAATAAATAAATGAAAAGAAATAGCATACGAATTAAAAAATCTGCACAATGGGCTTTCCAAAACAGAGGTTAAGTGATTAATCTGGAACTTCTCTTCTCATAAAAATGTGTGATTTATTATTGCCTTATTTTGTCCCTTACTCTTAAAGCAAGCCATCTTTATGAATAATGAATTATAATATGCTCCCTCTTATTTATGTTGCCATAAATCATTTTAAAGAGTAAAAAATATGTATATGTATATATAGAAATGAAATACTAGGAGAAAAAATAATAAAACATACCCAAATATGCACTTTAAGTTATTTGTTGATTTTGCCTTTTCTTCATAAGGGATTTAAACTTTGTAGAATATAGTCCTTTGCTAGATCTCGAAAATTAATGAATAATATCTCAAAAATTAATGAATCGAATGACCTGTTATGCCTAAAGTTTTGACAATGCTCATTGCATTTATATGCAAATATAATATTAATTTTCATATTTGAAATTATGCTTTATATTAGAAAAAAATACGTACAACATATTTTGGTCCACTCATTGTAAGTCATTTGACAAAAACTGTTAATCGCATTAAATTATTTGGACAAATATAGGATAAAGACTGACATGGGAGTTTAACCATTTATGATTATGTTAATCAGTCAGCTTCCCATTTTCTCTCGCTAATGATAAACGTACAAGCGTAGAATGCACTTGTATACCTAAAATACATCCCGAGAAGAATAGCATCTAAAACTTAACATTTATCTTATAGGATAACTGTTTTTTTCTTATGTATCAGAATATTTCTAAAATGAGTACTTAATTTTATATAAAATATTACAATAATACCGCTCGTTAGCTTTTAGCAGATAATGTGTTAAACTAAGCACATATTTAAATTTTTATGTGCTGCAAACTGTGCTTAAGATTTTAACATTTCACATAAAAATACATATTTTAGAAACATTTTGATAAGTAAGAAAAAAAGAGATATTCTTTAAGAAGGGTTCACAGAAAACATAAGTTATTAGTATTTCTTGTCTCTTGTTGTTAGTTAATATTATTTCTTGAGAAGATACTTTAAACATACGAATGAATTCTATGTCTATAGGCTTAACATTAGCGAAGTTAATTAGAGATTGACAAACTAAGAATTTCAAGCGATTTTGACGTAAATTTCGTTTACAGAAGGGAAAGGATAAAAAGCGGAGGTCCCACTGCCGGTCTTGAGCCCTTGTGTCTCTTGTCCAGACGACATTACCATACCACTCAACATTCTGATCACAAAGCCGATTAAAGCCCTTTTAGAATTTACCCGGTTATCAGACTGCGCACTGTTCAGCGCACGTCAAGCAGCCCTTTTCCCAACGAAAGACGAAAAGCAGAATGCAACAGTTCACTCACCCAGCACTGAAAAAGCCAAGTGGTCCCTTCGCTTGTTTTCCCACCTAGGCCATCCCGACGATACGTTGGTACCGGTCATCTACAAAGGTGTTGGGCCCACGAGTCTAATGCAAAGGAGGTATGAGAAGAGTTGATTTATAAAAGACACTCAAGATCAACACCTATGATCAGGAAAGCATTTTTGAGGATCAACTAGAAAGGGAACTTTCCTGTAGCCAGACCCCCGAAAGGACCAAAAAAGACCTCTCTGACCGCATAGTCAGTGCCTCGTTCAGGGGTTTTTCGTCTTCTCTCCTGAATCATAGACTTACGAACTCTTCTTTTCGAGTAATTGCTGCATACCAACCAAGAGCCGAGACATATGCAGAACCTGTCTGCGGCATATAACTAAAAAAATATGTAATTGGTAGATAGCAAAGAAAACATAGCAACCTTAAGCGATAAGACATTTCTATGATTTTCACTTTTTGACAGTTACAAACGTACCATTGAACACTCATAAACGGTGGCAAAGACAACAACGATTTGGTTCGAGGTTCCTTTGGTTCGAGATTGGTCTTTTTATAAAATTTTGCAGTACAAAGTTAGGGTTCATTAAAGAATATTATTATTAGTCCAACAACACCCGGTGGTTCAGCTAGTATAGATATATTTTGTTAAATATAGTTGAAGAAGTTTTAAAACATTTCAAATGAAAAAAGTTTATGTGCTTTGCAGAAAATTGTATTTTGAAATTTATAGCTTAAAAAATAATTTTCTTTTTCGTAAAGAACTCGAAAAAGTTTGTAAATTAACCTTGTTTGTTAATCCTAAACATCTCTTAAAAAAAGTTGTGATGAGTGTAATAAAAAAAGTAAAATCAAATGAAGCAACTATATTATTTACAAGTCTGAGTCTGTATTTACTGTTGAATACTAAACAGTATTTTAAAACATAGGTATTTCTATATAGATTATGTTTTAAATGTTTTATGTTTGATGCATGTAATTTTGTAATATGTATAAGTGCAAGACAGATAAATCAAATATATGTAACAAGCTAGTGTATCAAAATGGGAGAAAAGGAGTTAAAATATAGTAGTGATGCAAAAACCATACATACTTTGTAAAGTATATTTTACTATTTATAAAACTTTTAAGCTTCCTTAGTTTCATTTGAAATATATGTAATTTTCTGATCCAAAATGTACCATTTTATGAAGAATTAAATGCAGTGTGCATTTAACCTTCCATTAAATTACTTTACAGTATTCATACAGTTTTCCAAATAAAAGAAATGTATATTTTTCCTCAAATATTAAAAATAAGCACATGTGTTTATACTTAATGTTCTTTCAGTACTTAATATTTTTATAAATATTTAGCGTAAAAAAACAATATAAGAGCTTTCAACTTTCAAAAACAAAAGCAACAGTTATTTAGTTTATCTTTAGCCCTAAAAATGTTATAATTTAGTGGAAAATGAAACTATATTTAATTTTTAAACGTGGGTGAAAACTTTTCTGGAAAATTTTAAATTGTTACAAAGGTAAATACAAAATTTTTGCAAAAAGAAATATTTATAAAATTCAATTCAAAGAAAATATACTTTAAATATATATAAAGTATTTTATACTTGTTATGCAAAAAGAAAGGACTTTTGTGGTGTACAGTTTCTTTAATGCAATGAAGTCATAAAATAGAGACGAGCATTAAGCATAAATGTAAATAAAAAATAAACTAAAACCTATTTATAAGATGCATAAAAATGTACCAAAGAATCACTTAATTTGTTTATTTTTTATATATTTATCGTATTTATAATCGGATGATTTTTTATAACCAGACGCCAAAATTTTTATACGATGGTTTAGGAAAAAATTATTGTGATACTTTTTTTATTCTCAGTGCTCTACATAATTACTTATATTAATTCAAAGAACTATTTTTATCAAAGATTTTTTAACAAGATCGTAAGAAAAAAAGTTGTAAATTCTATATTTAGAAGATTTGATACTTTAATGTAGATTTTTGAAGAAACGCATATTATGTCGCAAAGTTGATTTCAAAATAAAATGAGAGTACCTGTTATTCATACACACAGACTTTCAGGAAAAACTTAGTCTCTCAAGTAACATTTAATATAGTTAGAATACCAGAAGAGATAGATACCCCAAGACTTTAAGTGGCTTTTAACTACTATAGACTTTTTTAATTTGTTTTATTTCAGTTTGAGAATTTAATGTGCAGTCATGAGTTCGAAGTTTCGGTTATCCTCAAACGACACAATCTTGTTTATTTCAAGTGCATTTTTTTTTTTTTTTTTTTTTTTTTTTTTTTAGCAACGAGTAATACATGGTCATATTTATAAATTTTAAGTCTAGAAGAGCAGGGACATTTAAAATATATATGTATAGAAGCCAATTATCCAAGAGTTATCCAGAACATTTAATATAAGACTGTCTAAGTATATGAATCGATAAATAATATCCTCAAGTGCTTTACTTAAAGAAACTATAAAAATTCAGGCATCTTCGTATTAACCACCCTTGGGAAAAACGACAAACATTTGGATTGCGTGAAAATCATTCTAGATTACCGCATGGGAATACAGCTGTCTCCGCATACGGTTTACAAGGGTTTAACCCTGGTAGCGGTGGCTAGACGGTCTAGCCACCTAATTCTCATTCCAAAACTGAACAATTGCACCAAGAAAATTATAAAAAAAATTTTGCTTTTGAAATTAAAGTGCAAAATAGTGGGTTTTAATTTTCTAAGAAATTCATTTCAATATTCTCATGTCAATCAATTGCTTCGTAATTTTACGAATATACAGTGGAGTCTCTATACAACGAAACTCCATCTAGCGAATTTCTCTATTTAACGAATTTTTTGTAAGAACTATCATTTTTTTTCAGAATTACATTAAAAATATCTTCATATATCTCCATTTAATGAATTTTTTCAAAAATGGTCTCTCATATGTTCAGAAAACGCCTCGAATTTTTTGTGGTATAAGTTTGTTTCGTGAATTTCTGGTTTATATTTTATATATTCACTCCTCTACCTTATTCCTTATGTCCAAGAAAAGGCATTCATCCCCTTCCCTCCCCCAAGAAGAACATCCTTTTTTGCATGGTTACACTTGACTTTGTTTAGACAGAGATAAGAAGGTAATTTCAGAAAAGGCCGTCGTTTTAAGCAGGTTTTCATCTACCTAAACTAACTCTCATTACTTTTAAAGTTTAGAGTGTATTTTTGTTGTCTGTAGCGACTTGGAAATTTTTTTGTTGTGGGGGATCATTTGAATGAAGAATTGTTACTAAATTTCATCTATACTGGTGGGATTTTCTACTCCATCTGCATAAAATCGCTTCTAGGATAAGCATAACTCTCTCTGATAAAGTAATAATTTTGAAAATAATCAATAAGACACTGGAAGAAAAAGGAAGTGGCAAAAATGTTTGAGATTTCAGCAAAATTCCGTTAAGCATTTCAAAAACTTAATTAAACAGCCCAAAAAACAACACTGTTTCAAAATTTAAACATTAAATGAAAAAAATTTGCCGTTATCTTTTCAAAGAAATTTTTTTATACAACGAAGTTTTTGACTGAAAAATGGATTTATTTATATAGAGTCTCGACTGTAATTCTTCTGCCTTTGCAGGGGTAACACATTAAGGCCCCACAATAGTCACTAAAAAAGACCCGGATGATAATGTAAAGTCTATGGGAGCGTTCTTTTCAAATCTCTCTCTCAAATTTTAATATTTTTACATGACTTTTTTTGCATAGGATAGCTCAGGACGATCTATAACCAACCTAGTTTTTACTTTTTCGATTTTGCTTATATATTTTTTTTTTAGTTTCAATTTCAGAATCGGTTTAAACCAGTTTTGAAAGTTAAAGTAATAAAAAAAAATCTGAAACCAAAACTGAAAAAATAAAAACTAGGCCGGATGTAGATCGTCCTCAGCTATCCTATGCATAAACATCATGTAAAAATATTAAAATTTGAGCGAGATATTTGAAAAGAACGCTCCCATAGACTTTACATTATCATCCGCGTCTCCTTCTGTGACTAGTGTTTCGCCTTAAGTGCAATGTCAGTCATATGTGACTGACACTGAATTTTCTGTTTTGAACACGTCAGTCACTGATGACTGACAGTGTAAAATATGATATAAAATTAAAATAAATATATTGTTTTAAGTAATTACTGAAAAAAGTGTTTAATATTAATTTAAAATTTATTTAGTACAGGATTATATCGTTATGTAAACGGAATATTCATTGTCAGTCACACCTCACTATTGTGGCTCAACGTGTTAACAGAGTATTATGTGCACGTGTCATGTGTTTATAAATAATACTACTTCAACCACGAATATAAAACCTAGTTTATAATATACAAATCATACACACGTAAATTGATATATACATTATATATACATGGCTGTTAACGATATATAACTAATTCCTTCTACTGAAGTATTCATCTAAAAATAGATCATCTGGCAACAATTCAGCTATCAGTTAAATTAAATCTTTCAAATTGATAGTTATCATTTTACATATTTATGTGGTCAAAGGTTCATGAACAAAAATATTAACAGAAAAATAATATTCAGTAATGCATTTTTAGATATGCCCCCCCCCCTTTTTTTAATATATGTGTGTTGTGTAAGAGAGTATTTTTTTAATTGTATTAAATAGCTTATGTACATTACATGATAAATAACATTTATTAAATTAAAATAAAATTACATTTTATTTTATTTTTATTTTTGGTACACAAAAAATGTTATTTTTCTTTAAATCTTTCTTTAAATCATTTATCTAGTAGCAGAGATATTTTTAAAACAAATATATATATATATATATATACGTGGTGAGTCATAAATATCGAAACAAGAGGGTATCTCCTGAAATATTGCCCCTAGACCCATACTTCCAATTGCAAAAATTCATAAAAAGGTGATTTTTTTAAAAATATAAATTGCAACTCCATCGGGGGGGGGGGGGAGATTTGAAAAAATACGAAAATTAAATTTTTATACAGCATTTGTAGGATAAACATTCCAATTAGGTAAATTTTCCTAATCCTGTCCTAAATAAGACACAAAAAATTGCATTTTCATCTATACTAATATTATAAAGAGGAAAGATTTGATTGTTTGTTTGTTTGTTTGTTTGAATTGAATAGGCTCCGAAACTACTTGACGGTTTTGAAAAATTCTTTCACCGTTGGAAAGCTACACTATTTCCGGTGAACATAGGCTAATTTTTAATTGATTTATTCAAATATTTTCCTAAATAATTCAAAATTTCATTATTTTTCATACAGAATCAATTAAAATTTTTCCGATAAAAAATAACTATTTTCTTTCCCGTTGCCAAAAAAATCAAAATATGGAAAATAATTTCTCCTCGGCAATTAATTTTTAGTTGAATAGTATCCACGTGAAAAATTAAAATAAAAAAAATTCAAAGGAAAATAAATATGACGTCATTTATTATATTATCGGAAGTTTTGTTTGCACAGATATCATATACACACCGAGGTAACTAATGGACACTAAATTAATGTTATTTGCCTGGCATGGCAACCTGACTATTGTTATTTAATTATTAATAAAATGTTTATTTCCTTTCTCTTCTTTAAAATTATGTAAACTGTTTTGTTCTATACTTATTATATACTTAGTAAGTATTTTTTAAATAATAGAAAATAATTTAAATATATATATATGAAACTGGTATTCGAAAACGATTTTTCCGCCAAATTAGTGTAAAAAAATTATCGCGCCGACCTCGGCGCGTACATGACAACTGCACTGTTTTGTTTATGTATTAAGGATACTTTTAGATGATAAATCCGATTACAGAAAATTAGTTAGATTATTTAATTAGAAGTTATTAAATTTATGTTTTTTTTATGAAACAGACGAAGAAAAGAAAATTTACTATTGCTGCCTGACTGGAGAATTAAGCTTGATGTTATTTTAAAAAACTATCGAAATGACGAATTTTTAATTATTTGTTTACGTTTTTTTGTTTATATTATTGCAAACATTTTTCCATTTTTATACACGCATCACCTTGGCGTGATTTTTTTATGATGCCAATTTAGAGAACACTGCGTTTTCAAATACCAATTACATTTATATTACTCTTATTTATTTTCTATTATTTTAAAAAGGAAATAATAATAATAAACTAAGTCAATAAATAATTATGGAACAAAACAATTTATATAATTTCGAAAGAGAAAAGAAAAATAATGAAATAATTTACTCAAAAACAACCAGCTATTACCGGATTACCACGTGAGGCATAAAAATCGCAATTTGCTGCAATCGCGCCAACGGGATCCGTAGATGACACCTGCCCTACATATTATTGGCAATATTATTGTTTATACAATTTGTTTACATAATTTGGTAATACTTGATAATCCCATCGACCATTTGACATTAAATTGGTTATACGTAATTTTTACTTCATCAACCAATTTTAATTCGATGTTTATTTGTATTTCTATTAACATTTTAGTAATTTATTGATTCTTTGGTTATTTAAAATAAAAATTATGTCCATTTGTATAATTTGGCGAAATTGATCGGCGGAATAATCAAGTAGTCGAAAAAAAACTATCATCAAGCTATGACATTAAATGCCAATAATGGATGATCGTAAATTTCACATTTATTTGAGGACAAACATGAAATAAGTCTGGTATATTTGTAACAATATCGTTTCTAGCACTTCTAATGTTTGACACTAAAAATCATAATGGAATCGATTACAGAAGGTAGAAAGATTTTATTAGATGGAAACTAAAGACTTATTTTTCTACAAAATTTAGTCATCAAGATTATTCTGATTTAACGGCTACATGTTAGCAACTGTTTTATAAAAGGAAGAGGCAGTGAAACTGATGTAATTTTAATGTTATTCAAATAATACAGCTTTAAAACATACTTTTTATGCTTCATTGTTCTACTAAATATATAAATGAAACACCCTTCTTCGTCTGCCACCCCCACGGAGGGCATCATTTCCTTAGGGCCTATATCCCACGTGTAGATAAATGGCCGTCATAAATACAAACAAACAAAAACTCTTCTTTATCTGTCATTAATTCTTTACATTTTTTACTCTATGTATTCTTGCTGGAACAGATTAAGGTAGATGGGAAACTACAGAAGACCTGCTAGAAGAGGACGTTTATTAAAAAATGTAACATGAAATGACATAGTATGTAGGTTACCAGAACTACACATAGTGCAAGTTCAGATGTCGGGATTTTAAGAACTAAGAAATGATAATGTACAATCCGAAAGTTAATAGAGTTTGATAATCAATCTCAGTAATCACTGCAATGCCCTCTAATGTAATAGTGTGATGACTCGAGAACATTTTGATTCCTGTTGTCATAACGGTCTCATGTTCATAAGAAACTCTACTATAAATGATAAAATAAAAGAGATGGTGCTTAATTGCCCGAATTTTCGCCAAGACTTACTACAATATTGCAATGGCGTTGGCATGATTTTCAGCATTACGGAAGAACATTCCAGGGTAGTCTATACTGCTTTAAAATAAAATTTTTAAATCACCATTTTCTTTTTGAGTCAAGGCTCGTTTGGAAATATGGACCAGCGAAGCGGGCATAGCCTGCTAGTATCTTAAAAACTTGCAGAGTTATAGCCGTTTAAATAATTCATCTGGTGCTAAGGAATTAGATGCAAATTGAAATGCATGCAATTCAAAAAACAACGTTACTTTAACACTAGGAAATATGCAAAAAATCTATCTTTTGAGTTAGAATTTTGATTTATTTTCGTTTTTTGTGAAGGTTGACCGTATAATTAGCTAAGAAAATCATATCCTAAAATTTCTCATAAAATTTATAAAAAATTCATATGATTAGTACTGGTTTAAATAGGATTACTTAAAATCGTTATAACTCAAAACATTATTTATCGGATTTCAATTTCTTTCCATTTAAATATAGATGAAAATCTGATTTTAGTTTTGTTCCAGGGTTTTTGCTTTTCAATATTAATTTTAAAACTATTAAAATATTTATTGAAAAAATAACATAACTTTAAAACTTTTAAAAATACATTGAAAAAATAATATAACTTTTTAAAAAATCATATTTTCAAAAATATTTTTTTTTCAAATTTGTCGAAACAAAACTAATGTGAAACTGTGAAAAATGAGATGTGAAAAATGAGATGTTTCAATTTTGCACTTTTTTTCTTTAACAATTCTTAATTGTTAATAACTTTCATACGGTGAAATAGTGGAGGGAAAAACTCATTATGCAGAAAAATGAAGTGTACTATTGTGTGTCAGAACAATGCTTTTACTAAGATGCAGATTAAGTCTTTTTTATAAATTTAACTCTTACAACTTCAGGCTTTTTATCGTCTTGGAGAGGCTGTTAAAAAATATGTATTCTGGGCCTGTGAAATATTTACATATAAATAGAGATTTATTGATAAAATAAACATATCACAACCTTCGAAAGCTTCTTTAATAATAAAAAGTATAAATATAAAAAACGAAAAACTATAATAAGTATTTTTGATCAGAACTCCTCCATACGAAAAAATTTTTAACCACACTGAAGTAAATAACTATGTAGAAATTTACGGCTCAATCGGGCTATAATTTAAACTTTTTGCAAGCCGATGCGGGTTATGATTTTAACATTTTTCCAGGCCGGGCTGAACTTTTTTTCTCTGTGGGTCGGTTTGGGACCGATCGATCCATGCAGACCTTCAGTGAAGACTACCAACATATTTTGAAAATAAGTTTAGTTTTAAATCAATACCCTTCCTTTTTATGTCTAAATAAAAGGCACTGTCTTAAATCGACATTTAATATCGGACAATTCGTGGACGATCCCTCACTTGCTTTCCATGAGTCAAAAACTCTTCCTTTACAGGCATGATTAAGTGATCTAAGTCATGAATATTTGACAATTTTGTATTTTAATATCTCTGTGAGGTTTTTAGATACGGAGATAAAATTCTTTTTGTTAAATTTTGGAATAGATAAGTAATAATTTCTTAATTGGGGATTTTGCCCTACGGGGGCGTATAAAAACTTAATTTTCATATTTTTTTCAAATAGACCCTCCATAGAGTTGAAACTTATCTTATCAAAAATTTCACCTTTTTTATGAATTTTTGCAACTGGAAGTATAGGTCTGGGGACAATATTTAAGGTGATAGCCTATTGTTCCTATATTTATGACTCACCCTGTATATTTCAATTTTCTAATAATAAAAATTCATTACAGCTTCAGGCATACATTTATTTTTAAAATTCTTTTTGAAAGGATATGTGCGACGAGTCATTAGAAAAAGTCTATTTCGTATAGAGATTAGACTTCTCTTTAGAAACTGACTAAAATTAATTGTACCTTAAATCAACAAAAATTATTTTATTATGATGTATTAGCTTGTTATCTTTCAAAACTAAATTGTGAGGTTAATGAATCATAGATTAAAAAAGAGAGGGTCTACGTGAGAATCATGTCGTGTTTATAAGATTTTTTATTGTGTTAATTTTCAACAATTTATTTCTTTACTTAACATTATCCATGTCAAAAATACTGCAATATTACTAAAGGAGAAGATCAGAAAAAAAGTTAATGTTGCTAATATATTTACTTTTTCTCCAAAACTGCGGCCTAAAAGCATCAGTAAGATATCAATGACGATTTATTATGATGCATTAGCTTGTTATCTATATAAGTACTAAATTTATGCTATTAAAAATTTTATATTAAGAATAGAACTGCTAAATATTACTAAAAATCAACGAAAGATGCTGTATTTCTGTTTTTTGACTGTTATTTTTGATTTGTTATTTTATGACATATTTTTACATATTTTTACTCAATCTGTTTAACACTGTTGTTTATATTTGTGTATATAAATCAGTACAAAAAACCCTGAACGGGTTAAAAGCTTGTGACGCAGCACTTTATCTTATATATCTAAGAATTTTAAATTTGGGACTTAAAACTAATGATATCAAAATTTATGTGACGCTATGCTATTAATTAATATATACATATATTAAAATTTAATTCATTAAGGTTTTATCAATTACATCTTTCATAAATTCAAAATATGAATCTTAAAAGATATGATATCAAAATTTAAGTGACGCCTTGACGAGGCTTTAAACAATGTTTTAAAATTCCATTTATTTATTTATTGTCTAAATACATTTTCATATCTAAACAATACTTTTCATTTTCTAATACACTGTTAAATACATCACTTTCACTGAATATATATAATGCACTGAAATGTATTTATTTGAATAAATAGATTTATCTTTTGGGCTACGCTATCCAAAATCAAAAATAACATTTGAATACATATTTTTTGCGTCATTGTATCTATTTGCATCTATTTAACTTACTTTGGATACAATGACGCAAAAAATATTTATTCAAACGTTATTTTTGATTTTGGATAGCGTAGCCCAAAAGATAAATCTATTTATTCAAATAAATACATTTCAGTGCATTATATATATTCAGTGAAAGTGATGTATTTAAGGATACAATGACGCAAAAAATATTTATTCAAACGTTATTTTTGATTTTGGATAGCGTAGCCCAAAAGATAAATCTATTTATTCAAATAAATACATTTCAGTGCATTATATATATTCAGTGAAAGTGATGTATTTAACAGTGTATTAGAAAATGAAAAGTATTGTTTAGATATGAAAATGTATTTAGACAATAAATAAATAAATGGAATTTTAAAACATTGTTTAAAGCCTCGTCAAGGCGTCACTTAAATTTTGATATCATATCTTTTAAGATTCATATTTTGAATTTATGAAAGATGTAATTGATAAAACCTTAATGAATTAAATTTTAATATATGTATATATTAATTAATAGCATAGCGTCACATAAATTTTGATATCATTAGTTTTAAGTCCCAAATTTAAAATTCTTAGATATATAAGATAAAGTGCTGCGTCACAAGCTTTTAACCCGTTCAGGGTTTTTTGTACTGATATCAGTGCTTTTTTTAGGTTAATAATAAAAAGATAAAAACAAAAAATTAAAGACTAATGCAAAGAATTCATATTCATGATTTCTGATCACCTTTAATTACCCCTCCCCCACCCACTTAAAAAAAGATATTTCATATTTTATTATTAATATATGCTGTGCTACTTGATTTCGTTAAAAACAACTCTGTAGTAAAGTACGTTAGTATAAGATAAGAAAGTAATGTACATTCAGCACTGTATTTCTAAGAAAGGATTTCATAATCTATGCTGTATGTATCATTTCTCATTCTAGTTAACTATGTTTATTCTTTACACATGATGATACATATACTGCAGATGGATAATGATCAGGAATACAATATTCAGAATGTGCTGGAAAGTATTTCATAATCTATGCTGCGTGCATGATTCTTGTTAATTATGTTTCAACCTTTGTATAGGTTGGTAATATTGCAGATTGATTAAGACTATATCCGTTACAATATTCAGAATATGCTGGAAAGTGTTTCATAATCTATGTTGCACACAGGTTTTTCTTTCTTGTTAATTATGATTTGTTCTTTATATAGAGTGGTAAAATTACTGCAAATGGATTAAAATGATAGGCTTACAATAATGAAAATGTGTTGGAAAGTGTTTCATAATCTATACTGTATGTGTAACTTTTCATTCTTGTTAGTTTATTTATGTTTTGCTGTTTGCACAAAACATATATAAACTAACAGGGGGGGGGGAGATTTGGATGGGAAGATTACTGTACAAAGATGAAACTGATAGGTTTAAAGCATTCAGAATAAAATGGAAAGTACATAAACATGTTTAATGGAAAATTTTTTACTCTCGTTAATTATGCTTTGTTTTTTTGCACAGAATGGTAAAATTATTGTACATGAATGACAATAAGTTTACAATATTCAGAATGAGTCAGAAAATGCATCATAATCGATGCAGTATGCATGACTCTTCGTTCCTGTTAGTTATGTTTTGTGGGGTCATCAAGGCTTCTTGTTAGTTATGTAAGGGGGGGGGGAGAGTTTGTATCGGGTTTAAGATTTTATTAAAATTTCCATGCTCTAGTCTGTACCTATTTACATAATTTTTTTTTCTAAAAATCTTGATTTGGTTAATTTTTTTTTTTTTTTTTTTTTTTTCGGGTTTGAATCTTGATTCAGTTTGACTTGAATTGGAATTTTCAGGTTCTTGCCGAGTTGCATTTCAAGTACTAGTTTTCAATTCTGGTCAGTGGATGGGGACGGAAATTATTTTGTCTTTCTTGAACAGATTTTTATTTCCTAATTTTTTTATTTTACTTTTTTTTTTTGGGGGGGGGGGAGGGATTGGATTGAGTTTCAGGTTATTAGGATCGAGTTTGAGATAGACTTCTATTGGAATTTCCATGATCTGGTCAATACATATCGACATAAATTGTTCCTTTTTTTTCTAAAATCTTGATTTGATTAAATTTTTTTTTTTTTTTTGGGGGGGGGAGGGGGATTGAATCTGGTTTCAGATTGACTTCAAATGGAATTTTCAGGTTCTTGTTGAGTTGCATTTCAAGTATATTATTTTGTCGCAGATAAATTGGGTTACAATTGGATTTTTTTTTTTTTTTTTTTTGGGGGGGGGGGGATAGTGTTTGAACTGGGTTTAGGATAGATTTCAATTAAAATTCTTGTCGGTGTATGGGGACAGAAATTATTTGGTCTTTCTTGGACAGACTTGTGTTTCCATTGTTTTTTCCTTTTCGGGTTTGGATTAGGTTTCATGTTAACTTTCAGACTCTTGTCAATGTGTATCGGCAGAAATAATTTTCTCTTTTTCGGATTAGGTTAAGGTTCGATGGAAATTTTTTTCAGGTTTCAATCAGGTTCAATTCAAATGGAATTTTCAAGTTCTGGTCAGGTTGCGCTTTAATGGAAAATATTTTGTCCTGTATAGATACTGGGCTCCGGTTATATGGAATTTCCTTTTTCAGGTTCAGATTAGGTTTAAGATAGACTAATTGTAATTTCCAGATTTCTGATCACGCATATCTATGGAAATTAAGTTTTCTTTCCCAAATCGAGATATGGTCGGATAATTTTTTTTTTTTTTTTTGGGGGGGGGGGTTAAATCTGGTTTCGGTTTGACTTCAAATGTAATTTTCAGGTTCTTGTTCAGTCGCATTTCAATGTATTTTATTTTGCAGCAGATAGATTGAGTTACTCTTGGAGGGATTTTTTTCTTTCTGGTTTTGGATTGTATAGGATAGATTTCAATAGGAATTTTTTGATTCTGGTCAGTGTATGTCAATGGAAATTTTGTCTTTCTTGGACAAATTTATCTTTCCATTAAATTTTTGTTGGTTTAGAATGGGTTTCAGGAAAACTTGTAGGTTCTTGTTGGCACACTTGTATAAAACCAAAAACTTTCTGCAAATTAATTTAATGTTGGGTGTAATTCGCATTTTTTGCGCAATTCATGGTCATCATTCGTGTTTTTTATGCGATTTATGAATGTAATTTGCATTTTTAAGCAATTTATGGACATAATTCGCAATTTTTATGCGATTAATGAATGTAATTTACATTTTACATGATTTATGGACGTAATTTGCTATTTTTATGCAATTCATAGACATAATTTGCGTTTTTTCAGCTTTCTGTTGATGAAATTTGTGTTTTTTTAATCGATTTATTGACGTTATTTATGTTTTTATAGGATTTATGAATGTAATTTGCTTTTTTTACCAATTCTTGGACGTAATTTGCATTTTTTGTAATTTATGAACGTTATTAGTGTTTTTTTGCATGATTCATGGAAGTGATTTGCATTTTTTGAGTGATTTATGAATGTAATTCACGTTTTTATGCGTTTCATGGACGTAATTTGTGTTTTTTGAGCGATTCATGAATGTAATTTGCGTTTTTTATGCAATTCATGAATGCAAAACATTATTTGCTATTTTTATGCGATTTATAGACGTAATTTGCGTTTCAGCTTTCTGCTGCCAAAATTAGTGTTTTTTGAGCGATTTATGAACATAATTTCCGTTTTACTACACGATTCATAGACATAATTTGTGTTTCTCATACAATTTCTGAACGTAATTCTCACTTTTTAAAACAATTCATGGACGTAATTCATGTTTTGACGATTTGTGGACCCAATTTGCGTTTTCTATGCGATTCATGGACATAATTCACGATTTTTATGCGATTAATGAATGTAATTTACATTTTACATGATTCATAGATGTAATTTGCTATATTTATGCAATTCGTAGACATAATTTGCATTTTTTGAGCTTTCTGTCAACGAAATTTATGTTTTTGATCGATTTATTGATGTTATTTGTGTTTTTATAGGATTTATGAATGTAATTCGCTTTTTTTACCAATTGTTGGACTTAATTCGCATTTTTTGTAATTTATGAATGTCATTAGTATTTTTTTGCATGATTCATGGAAGTGATTTGCATTTTATGAGTGATTTATGAACGTAATTTGCGTTTCAGCTTTCTGCTGCCAAAATTCGTGCTTTTTGAGCGATTTATGAACATAATTCCCGATTTACTACACGATTCATAGACATAATTTGTGTTTTTCATACAATTTCTGAACGTAATTCTTACTTTTTTAAACAATTCATGGACGTAATTCCCGTTTTGAGCAATTTGTGGACCCAATTTACGTTTTTTATGCAATTCGCCTTTTTTGAGTGATTCATGGACATAATTCGAGATTTTTATGCAATTAATGAATGTAATTTACATTTTACATGATTTATGGACGTAATTTGCTATACTTATGCGATTCATAGACCTAATTTGCATCTTTTGAGCTTTCTATTTGTGTTTTTTGATCGATTTATTGACATTATTTGTGTTTTTATAGGATTTATGAATGTAATTCGCTTTTTTTTACCAATTCTGGGACGTAATTTGCATTTTTTGCAATTTATGAACATTATTCGTGTTTTTTGCACAATTCATGGAAGTGATTCGCATTTTTTGAGTGATTTATGAACGTAATTCACATTTTTATGCAATTCATGGATGTAATTTGCGTTTTTTGAGCGATTCATGAACGTAATTCACATTTTTTATGCAATTCGGTATTTTTATGCGTTTTATAGAGGTAATTTCCGTTTCAGATTTCTGCTGCCAAAATTCGTGTTTTTTGAGCAATTTATGAACATAATTCATGTTTTACTACATGATTCATAGACGTAATTTGCGTTTTTCATACAATTTATGAATATAATGCTTGCTTTTTTACATGATTCATGGACGTAATTCACATTTTAAACAATTTGTGGACGTAATTCCCATTTTTTATGCAATTTGCTTTTTTTTTTAGCGATTCATGGATGTAGTTCACATTTTTTATGCGATTCATGCATTTAATTCACATTTTTTATGCGATTCATGTATGGAATTTGTATTTTTTATGCGATTCATGGATTTAATTAATGTTTTTATTGTGGTCTTTGGACGAAATTCACGTTTTTCACGTGGTATTTTGACGAAATGTTGGGTTTTTTTACATGATTCTTTGTTGAGATACTTTTTTTTTACGCAATTTGTCGAAATAAATAAATAAAAATTGTTTCTTCATAAAATTTTCTGCACATGGCGTGCGTCTATATTATACAACTCTGCTTGTCAGATTTTTTTTTTTTTTTCAGATTGAATTAAGGTTTGCTAACCCATAGACTAATTGGAATTTCCAGATTTCTGACCACGTGTATCTATGGAAATTAAGTTTTCTTTCCCAAATCGAGATATGGTTGGATTTTTTTTTTTTTTTGGGGGGGGGGGGTTGAATCTGGTTTCGGTTTGATTTCAAATGTAATTTTCAGGTTCTTGTTCAGTTGCATTTCAATGTTTTTTATTTTGCAGCAGATAGATTGAGTTACTCTTGGAGGGATTTTTTTCTTTCTGGTTTTGGAGTGTATAGGATAGATTTCAATAGGAATTTTTCGATTCTGGTCAATGTATGTCAATGGAAATTATTTTGTCTATCTTGGACAAATTTATCTTTCCATTAAATTTTTGTTGGTTTAGAATGGGTTTCAGGATAACTTGTAGGTTCTTGTTGGCAGACTTGTATAAAACCAAAAACTTTCCGCAAATTAATTTAATGTTGGGTGTAATTCGCATTTTTTGCGCAATTCATGGTCATCATTAGTGTTTTTTATGCGATTTATGAATGTAACTTGCATTTTTGAGCAATTTATGGACATAATTCGCAATTTTTATGAGATTAATGAATGTAATTTACATTTTACATGATTTATGGACGTAATTTGCTATTTTTATGCAATTCATAGACATAATTTATGTTTTTTCAGCTTTCTGTCGACGAAATTTGTGTTTTTTGATCAATTTATTGACGTTATTTGTGTTTTTATAGGATTTATGAATGTAATTCGCTTTTTTCACACAACTCTTGGACGTAACACTTTTACACAACTTTTTGCAATTTATGAATGTTATTCATGTTTTTTTGCACGATGCATGGAAGTGATTCACATTTTTTGAGTGATTTATGAACATAATTCACATTTTTATGCAATTCATGGATGTAATTTGTATTTTTTGAGCGATTCATAGATGTAATTCGCGTTTTTTATGCAAATCATGAATGCAAAATGCTATTCCTTATTTTTATGCGATTTATAGACGTGATTTGCATTTTAGCTTTCTGCTGCTAAAATTCGTATTTTTTGAGCGATTTATGAACATAATTCCCATTTTACTACACAAATAATAGACGTAATTTGCATTTTTCATACAATTTATGAACATAATTCTCACTTTTTTAGACAATTCATGGATGTAATTCACGTTTTGTGGATATAATTCACATTTTTTATGCAATTCGCTTTTTTTGAGCGATTCATGGACGTATTTCATGATTTTTATGCGATTAATGAATGTAATTTACAATTTACATGATTTATGGACATAATTTGCATCTTTTGAGCTTTCTATCGATGAAATTTGCGTTTTTTGATCGATTTATTGA